>LR812527.1:21885051-23158801 GCA_903798195.1 Danio kyathit
ATTAGCCTACATATTTAATTTTGTTTGTTAAGCGCAAAGATTTGTTTTAATACTATTTCTGAATCAGTTCTAATTTCCAGCAAACTAATAAATGAACGATAATAACAAAGTGTGTTATTTACAAACACACGTCTTATTCGTATGCCCCATATGGTGCTGCATAACCCGACAGGTGGACAAATCTAAACTAGTTTTATTAAAACAAATATAAATATGCAAATAATAAATAATACTGATAATAATAAACATTATACAAAAGCAAATTGTCATGAATGAACTGAAAAAAGCTCTCCTCAAAATAGCAACGCACCAACAATGCACCTTTAACACCTTCTTTCTTGACCGGCACACCCATGAGTCCACAAAGTGCCACAAATGGATTTGCTATTTAAACAAGGTGGTGCAAAATGGGAAAATTAGGGTTGTGCCGGAACAAATTGCGCAGGGAACATAATAGGGCCCATGAACTCTCCTGTTAAATATGTATTCTTTTATATTTTTCCCCAGTTTTCCCAGACATTTTAAACACAATAGTTTTCTCATTTCTAATAACTGATTTATTTTATTTTTGTCATGATGACAGTACATAATATTTGACTAGATATTTTTCAAGATGCTAGCATTCAGCTTAAAAGTCAATTAAAGGCTAAACTGGGTTAATTAGGTTAACTAGGCAAGTTAGGGTAAAAAATTAATTATAAAATAAATGAAAAATATATTTTTTTTTAATTTAAACCATCTACTTTGATCAAAATATGCCATAAACTGTCTACTTTGTCAAAAAATGGGAGACTAATATATTACAACATGCATTACATAATTTAAATGTAAAAACGATGTCATACATAAGTTTGTATTGAATGATTCTTGTTCTAAATATGTTGATAACGTATTTGAAAACAAACTATTGCTTCACATAATTTAATTTTACTGGGTGTCTTTAGTAAACCACAATAAAATGTTTGATCAACAATATTATTTGCTAAAAAAAACTAATTAAAAAACAATTAGGTATAAACATTTCAATGTAAAATTAACTGAATTAATACGCATAAAAAACTAAATTTGTGGCACTAGAGCTGGACTGTTGAACAGCTGAATGCAGACTTCTAAGAAAAAAAAAAGTATCAAAATTTGTAACTTTAAGCTATTCCAAGAACTGAATCTGAGAAAACTGTCCTTAAATCTGATCCAAAACAATTCCACAGGTCTGGAAGAAAGATACAAGGTGTAAACCGTACATTCCTGTTGCTACCTGTTCAACTGTCAAACTCTTCTTCTCCACCCTACCATTTAATCCCAATCTTTCATTTTCCTTATTTTGTCAAAAAGACCTCGTAATCCTCAAAAAATCTCTTTCCAACAAATGCTAAATGTATTTGTGTCATGAATAACACAGTCTGTTTTCACTAATGACACTTTATAATAGCATTCATTATCAACATTTTAAAAAAGCACTAGCATGTAAAGACAACACCTTGAAATCTTAAACATCTTGACATCTTAAAATGTCATTCATTAACATTAACACTGGTGTCATAAATTAATATTTGTAATTATTCCAAGTAAATGTTCAAGGTTTTTCTAAAGTTTTATTAATTGCACTGTAAAATATCTTCTTAAAACCCAAGATTGCAGTACATTGAATGGAATCGCTCATTCATCCATAACCTGACAATGTTTTGTCTCTCTTTTTGTCATCCTTGTTTTGTCTAAAATAGATTTGTTATCCTGCTTCAGTCAGCTGTAAAACATCTGAATCATGTATCTTTGCCTAACTCTTGACTAGGCTGCTGCTCTTCAGCTATACAGTATACTATTTTTGCTGTAGTTACTGTATGCCTGAAAATGACCATTTAGATTTACTGGAGTAAATTTTACATAGTGGTTCTCCTCAGGATCAGATGGTGGATTTGCTTCCAATACAAGATCTCAGACAAAAAAAACTCAATGTTTGATAAAAATAAAACTTGTGACACTGCCTATGGTTGTTGAAACAATGACATAAAAAACACACACTGTAAACAAAGCTAAATGCATTCCAATAAAATATTAAGAGAGTGTTTTTTAGCCAAACAGTTTGTATTACAAATAATTGATTTGATTCACTTAAGATGTCAATGCATGGAAATGTATTGTCCAGTTGTAATAAAAGTGTCATCATAGTTCTAATATACATCTACCCATTATCTGCTAAGCTATATATATGTAAAGATGTTTGTTAACTCTATTATTATTATTATCCACCATATACTAATAATTAAGGGCGCTGCTATTGTTAACCTAAATTGTTATGATTCACTAATTCCTGAGACCCCCCCTCCCAGTTATTACGCTGATCGACACTATAAACTGACTTCTGTTAATAATACTAATTATTACATTTAGTGATGTAGCTAGCACAAGTTATTTGAACATTTACCATGGTTTATTAGTAGTACTCAATTAATAAATGGGGAACCTCACACGTTCACAGTAAATAGCTTAGGTGTGTGTAAAAAGAAGGTGAATCACGCTGATTTATAAAGAAAGTGCTAGCATGGAGGTGTCTATGCATGAGAGAAATACCTTCTAACAGTCTGAGATGGAGATCTCTGTTTGGTGCTGCTCCCTGAGTGGCTGAGAAACCTGCAAGATCAAAACAACCATTATGCCTTTTTCAAATGATGCAGAAAAAATGTTTAACATGGGCATGAGTCATTCTTATAAAGTGTCAAATATAACGCAGCGCAGACTCTGATCTGTATCTGTATTTAAATGTATTTTCGTAATTGGCCAGGTGCTTGACAGCAAACATGGCCAAACATGGATTTAGCTTTTGTAATCCGAACAGTAAAGTACGTGATATCTGATTGTAAAGATTATTCACAGGTGACAAAAACGTTCATCGGGATATTTGGAAATGCATTTTAGTCTAAATTACCAAGTATTTTAGGTAATTTAAGACGTAACACGTATGTACAGCTAAAGAAAAAAACATAGAATTGAAGAGCTCTCCGCAATGATCTGTAACAAAACATATGATGTCTTCCAAAAAGAACACCATATCTTTTTATGGGAACTGAAGCGATTAAATCAAATAAAAAGAGCTCAGCTCTGCACGTCAACGGGTTTTTTGTATTGCAGGAAGCTGTTTTCTTAACCTTTTTAAAAAACAGCCTTACAAAAAAATATGTATGAACAATACTTAAGTAACGTTGAAGTATATGTATACTTCATATCGTAAATATATACTGGTAGTATACTTGTAAGTGTACTACTTAAATATAGCTTTGAACTAAACTGACTCAGTTTTAAGTATATAAAGGTATATTTTTAAAGGGCACCTATTTTACCCCTTTTACAAAATATAAGATAAGCCTTTGGTGTCTGAGTTTATTAGTGTGTGTAAGTTTCAGCTCAAAATACCCATCAGATAATTTATTATAGCTGTTATTGTAGCCTGTGGCTTTAAATGCAAATGAGCTGCTTCTCCCCGCCCACCGTTCCCACATGCCTGTCTGCTTCTCCTCCGTTACATCAGATAACCAGCAGTCAGTGATAGAGACCCAGATGAAGCTGAAGTACAGCTCACTAGTCAAAAATACCTAGTAAGTTTATTTGAAGTATTTGTGGTGGAGTCTATTCAAGCCTTTCTGAAATGATGCGTCTCAAACAAATGCTGTTTGCAGTACACACACACACACACACACACACATTAGAGTTTACTGACATCATGCGGCTGAGGTGATTATAGTGGTTAAGAATTATGTAGCGATTTTACTATCTTTATTACAAACATGCTCCGTTTTAAAATCAAAATTAAACTTATACAACTTATTAAAATCATATAAGATGTAACAAATATTTTAATCCCAGTTTCATTTGTGAAAAATGTTCTGTGGACGTGTATACATGTTATTATAGAAACATGGCGCCTGTCAATCAATTCGGTGGGTGGAGAAAATCGCACTCCTATGTCACGTTGTGGTGGGCCTCAAAATAACTGGGATTTTGGATCCTACTATATTTTAACATTAGGAGATTAAAAAAAAAAAAAAACTTATTGTGTTTCTATAACTCCAACATGACAGTGGAAACACTATACCACACAGTTCTGTCCAAACAGCTTACAAAAGTAGATTTTCATCATAGGTGGCGTTTAAGTGTACTTTAAATCTAACTGTAGTATACCTTAAATGCACAAGTAGTTCATAATTAAGCTTTTAATTTATACTGAAGTTAAATTGTTAGCTGTAAATAATAAGTTAAGAAGAAAGTATCATTGTGACAAATAGCCAAATTTGGTGTTCCATACTCTGAAATTAGGCTCTCTATTTTAAAAGTATACTTTTAAGTACATGCAAATGAACAAGACTTTTCTGTCAGTTTCGTCAAGTATACTTACTGTAAGTGCAATTTGAAGTACATTTCAGAGAAGAACCTATTTTTTGTATACTTTTTGTATACTTTAACTATTTAAGTATACTTTTATATAAAAAGTATACTTTTCTGGGGAGGGTTTGACTTGGCTAGGCTTGGCTTGGCTTGAGGGTGAGGTGTCTGAATAACACAGCTGAAAACCGAGTAAGTAATTGTACTATGCAATGGGTTTTGGACAGCCGCTGTGATCAGATACTATACCAAAGTTGGTGACCAGGGGGTATTACAGACTGTACCAAAAATCTGAGGACAGTAAAATTACGGAAATTTTCCGTGAGAAATAACAAAACGTGAGGGTGGTGGGAGATGGGTCTGAAATACGGGAAACTCGCGTGAAAAACGGGTATTGGCAGGTATACACTTGAATACAACCCTTTTTGGTAAAGGCATGCAACACAGTACTAGAAGCATATGGACTTTGATAAGGAATATGAGATTGCAACACACTTGAATTGTAATGCTCGGCTCATTGACACAATTAAACCTAAAAACGCATGTGCTTACTAACACAAAACATGCACATAAACGCACATGACCACATATACTGAGCATGTGGCCTACACTGTAGAAATGCTGGGTTCCACAAAATGGATTTGTGTTAGGACAACATGAAGGAATTAAGTTAAATAGTTTTTACAAATTTAAGTAGTTTGAACATAAAACAATTAAGTTGTTGCAATGAAAACTAACTAATTGTGTTGTTGCAGCTCATTTTAAATAACTAGTTTAAACAAACAGCAAATTTCATTTTTTGAATGTACACCCTCTTCTAAAACACACTGTATATCACACACACATGTAAACACACATCTGTCCTTCTACCTGTGAGCTCTGCCCGCTGCTCTTCTACGGTGTATCAGACTCTCTGCCCTACAAATTAGGGACCGCCTCCTGAGAGTCAAACGCAATGCGAGCACCAATCAGATCCCAGGATGCGGTGGAGATGCAGGAAAGTGATGGGGAAGGAGATGGAAGGAGAAAGAGCAGGAGGAATATGGTGATTCATTTGTTAGTAAGCAGGGGGGGGTCTGATTCTATTACTTCAAAACATCTGACAGTCATCCACTTCTTTAGAACCAGAAAATTGGATGGATTCGAGCATCGAAAAAGGCCAAATCTGCCAAATCTTGATTTCGTATCTGTTGTAACTTGCAATGATAGAGAGCAGAGTCATCTGAGGTATCAGGATCAGCCCCAAGAGAAAGAAAGAGAGTGCTGAAGAGAGGAGTAGCCTATTTACTTCAAATTAAAACTTCGCCAGATTTAATTACTATTAATTACTCATCCTCTTGTCATTCCAGGCCAATTCCAAATTTGACCACTATCAGAAAACAAATATATAGGATATTTTGGTATCATTTTACTTCAGAGGGTTGTTCATAACACACCTCTATAATCATGACATGACATCAGGAATATAAAAGAGCTTTTATGCATGCTCACGACAACTGCTAGTGACTTGTCATTTGCTCATTTTAAACACAAAGATGGCATTGTATGAGACTTGACATAAACATATACATGACAACCTGCCTTTGTCTTTTTAATGACAACTTGACATTACCAAGACATGTCTTCGTCATGACAGCTTGGCATTACCAAGGCAACATAACCTGTCAGCTCCAAACATGGTTGTGATGAAGCAATTTTGTGTCATGAATATTTTCATTTCATTATTTTTTCAGGGAAACAAAAATTAATTTGTCATTAAAATATATTATTAAAAGCGGCAATACTCTGTCAAATACTTTTAGAATAGGATCAAGAATATTTAATGACTTTTAAAAATGACATTCAAATTTTACACTGTAGTTGAGATCAAGAAAAATATTAATGACGTTCTTTTAATATTCATGACAATTATAATGGCCTCATGAAAATCATGTTTATGACAGATTTATGACAAGTTATGTTGTCTTGATAATGTCAAGTTTTTATGACAAAAACATAGACAGGTTATGAAGAATTTAAATATGTCAAGTTACCATAAAGTCATCTAAAACAATGTTTAGACAACTGAGTGAATGACAGTGAATGTCATAAGCATGCATAAATCTTCTTCATATTCATGACGTGTCATGGCATGTAAAGTTTTCATGACACCTTAAACACCCTCTTGAAGTAAAGTATTATCATTTAACCTTTAATTTCCTTTGCACTGCTTTATTTAGTAGAATTCATTCATTCATTCATTCATTCATTTTCTTGTCGGCTTTGTCCCTTGCGGGGTCGCCACAGCGGAATGAACCGCCAACTTATCCAGCACGATTTTACGCAGCGGATGCCCTTCCAGCCGCAACCCATCTCTGGGAACTTCCACACACACATTCACACTCATACACTATGGACAATTTAGCTTACCCAATTCACCTGTACTGCATGTCTTTGGACTGTGGGGGAAACCGGAGCACCCGGAGGAAACCCACGTGAACCCAGGGAGAACATGCAAACTCCACACAGAAACGCCAACTGACCCAGCCCAGCCGAGGTTCGAACCTGCGACCCAGCGACGTTCTTGCTGTGAGGCAACAGCACTACCTACTGCGCCACTGGGTTGCCAGAATTCATTTAACAAAATAAAAATATATAAAGTGTCTAATTACAGTAATTAGCAATGCTAGAGGTAAGATTTTAGTAAAGTCCTGAATATTGCGGTTACGTTTTCATGTCAGTTGCAATCTGCCCTTAAAATATAAAATTTTTCAATCTAGATTATTTTATGACAAATGACTGAGATGTCTTCAATTCTGCAGAAAACCACGAATAAACTTAAGGATTTGTTGGTGAAGTCAGAGTTGCATTTTATTTTAGCTGTAAAAAATCACTAAATAATTTACAGGGATAACTGTGATAAAGCAGAATATATGCGAGACTGCCCAACTTGGGTAAGTCAAAGAAAAAACATTTTAATCTTTAACAGTCTGCTGCCTTTTTTCCAAGTTAAAATACTCAATAAAGACACTACATATATTTAGTAACCCTAAAAACAATAAAACACAAATAAAATACAAACAAATACAAATAAAATGAGTATTTGTATTTTTAAATCATTAGTTAGCACTCTTTGAAATACCTGCATAGGGGGTTAATTAAATATGTGGTTATTTGTGACCAATTTCTCTAATGAATCTATTTAATTAATGCTTTAATACAGAAGACAGGATGTCTGATGGAGATATTGTGGTTGATGGGCTCTGAAGGTTGCATGAGCGTGTGTGATTCTGTGTGAAAGATCACCTGTTCTGTTGCTCTTGTTGTAGCAGCTGTACTGCGATCTTCCTCAGATCTAACACTTCCTTTAGGTCATCCTCCTCTTCTTCAGCTAGCTGCTCTTTCTCCGAGCTGAAGTGGACAAAAAAGAGAAACAAAATACAACATTGCTTAATTCTTAACCTGCACACAATTCACACAAAGCAAAATCTTACAGTGTGTTACGTGCAAAATTAAGACGTTATATTAAATCTCTGTGAAGTTAATGGAATTCAAAATTAACAATATACAACCCCAAATAAGGAAAAGTTGGGACAGTAGCAATTCAGGGCTAGTAATCAAGTAAATTGGTTAAATGATGTGATTAGAAACAAGTGATGTCAACAGGTGATTGTAATCCAATTGTCTAGTGTCCAAGAAAGGTCTAGTCCTTTAGGAGCAAAGATGGGCCGAGAATCACCAGTTTACCGACTTATACGTGAGAAAATTAATAAAATGTTTAAAAACAATGTTCCTTAAAGAAAGACAGGAAGACATATGGATATTAAACCTTCAACCGTGCATATAATAATTAAAAGATTCAAGGAATCTGGAGGAATTTCAGTGCGTAAAGGACAGGGATGCAAACCTAATCTGAACAACCGTGATCTCTGATCCCTCAGGCAGCACTGCATCAACAATCCTCATTCATCTATAAGCAATATCACCACATGGGCTAAAGACTACTTTGGTAAACCTTTGTCAAATATCACAATACGTAGTTAACAACTCCACAATGCCAGTGGAAACTGTACTGTGCCAAAAGGAAGCCCTATGTTAACAGTGACTTCTCTGGGCTCATAAGACATCTGGATGGACCATCACACAGTGGAATCATGTACTGTGGTCAGATGAATCATTTTTAGGTATTTTTGGGAAAAATGGATGCCGTGGGCTCCGGACTAAAGAAAAAAGGGATCATCCAGACTGTTACCGAGCAACAAGTCCAAAAAGCCAGGGTCTGTCATGGTATGAGGTTGTGTCAATGCCCTTGGCAAAAGGTAACTTTCACTTCTCTAATGACACCATTAATGCTGAAAGTTCATAGAGTTTTGAAGCAAAATATGCTGCCTTCTTTTCCAGGGACACCCATGAAATATTTAACAAGACAATGCAAATCCACATTCAGCACACATTACAAAGTTCCTAGCCTGCCTGCAGTCCCGACCTGTCTCAATAGAGAATGTGTGGCTCATTTTAAAAGCGCAAAATGCGACAACGAAGACCCTGTACTGTTTCCCACCTTAAGATTTGTTTGCAGGACGAATGGGACAAAATTCCACCTGAAACACTTCATCACATTCAGTCCCTAAATGCCTTAAGTGTTGTGAAAAGGAATGGAAACATTACAAAGTGGTAAATGCTTTACTGTTCTGTTACTGTTTTAACTTTTTACCGTTCCAGAACCAAAACTGGAACACATGTTTATTTTGAAAAAAAATAAATAAATAAATAATCATGAGGAGCACATTAAATAATGTTTTCTGTATTGTCTGCAATGAAATACAAGTAAAAGTAAATTTGAAAATCACTACTTTCCTTTTTTATTTGATTTTCCACACTGTCACAACCTTTTCAGATTTGGGGTTATACTTAGAAATATCATGACAAAACCATTAGACAAGAACTATGGTTATGAATTAATGCATTGAGGTGGTTATTTATAGTGTACATCACCAAATTTACTAATAAACTAAATATTAACCACACACTTTACTAACGGCATTTACATTTAGTTTTAGCTTCACCAAGTTTCTGGAGTGAGAACCTTATTTAAAATATGGTTGTGAAATCCCCTGTTGTGAAAACGCATCATTGCAACCATTCTTGATCCCTATTATAGCACCAAACAAACCAAACACTAAGTTAATAATTTTGGCATATCTTCAACATAGTTATTTGCATTACATTTTGTTACGCTGTAGATTCGCATTCCAGAATGCAGAGAGTACACACAAAGACACACACAAAAAACACTCATGTATGTAAATGCAGTTTATCACTCTTGAAAATGTATAATGCAAACATGGCCATTGTGTTTAGCTAGCAGTCCTAATTACAGTATGTTAGCAAGTAGTACAGGTGGATAGGAATGGCATGAAGGCCATAATGAAGCCTTTGAGGCAGATGTAATATTTATGTGAAATTTACTAGATCTATAAACAGTGGTAGTAGTCAAACACTGCAGTGAATTTAGTCAGCAATTGGATGGTGCAAAAGTGTTGGTGCAATAAAATCTATTTAACAGATGCTCTAATTTACTTTAAACTTTAGGTGCTTGATTGGGTTCACATCTGGGCTTTGCGTGTATTGTACAAGTTATTCCATACCATACTCTGTTTTTTATTATAATTTTGGAACAGGATCAAAGTGATGCAAAAAAGCTGAAAGCACACACAAGTGCTAGTCTCATACGACATGATTTGTTTCATTGCAAATAAAGGAAGAGCCAAGCCTAGTAATTAGACTGAGTTATGTACTTTTGGCCATATAGTGCAATTATCCCTATTTTCTTTCAAATGTCCTTTCAGCAGCAGTGCGTGTATGGTCATGATTACTGGAACACTGTCACCTTACCATATGCACACCATTACTGCCAGTGAGAAGCATCAAAAGCACATCTCATTTCAATTAACTGTGCAAATCTAACACAAAGAATTGCCGCAAGTTGTTCAAAATCAGAGCCAGTCCGCAGACACTAGGCAGATGGAGTGGACAGATTTCAAAGATATCACACAGCATGTGATGAGAAGATGTGATGTGATTAAAAAAAAAAAAAGTTGCCAATCACACATTTGGTGGTAACCATCACCTTCCAAAGTAGAAGAAAATACTGTGAAGTTCAGGGGTTACAATCAACTGTTTATCAATATTTTTCTTCTTTCTTCTTCTTCTTTTGTGCTCAGCAGAAAAAAGAAAATCAAACGTTTTGTAAAAAGCAGCATTTTTGGATGAACTTGGATCACTTGAAGTACGTACTTCAGTTAGTATGCATACGAGAGGGTTCGCATATTGATGTGAATTTTGTAAGAATGCACATACTATTTGTGCACTTACCAATTTATGTATGTGTATGTGTATGTTTTGTATGTGCTACTCACACATGCACTTTAAATTCTTTTGCAAGAATTTTGTTTGTCCACATTTATGTCAATAATGAACCAGGCCATTGTATCACAATCAGACAGAATGTGAACATCATACCAAAGCCAAACAGTGATAATAATAATAATAATAATAATAATAATAATAATAATAATAATAATAATTCCTTACATTTATATAGCGCTTTTCTGGGCACTCAAAGCGCTTTACACATACAGTAGGGGGGAATCTCCTCATCCACCACCAGTGTGCAGCACGATGGCAGCCATTTTGCGCCATACTGCACACCACACACCAGCTGATTGGTGGAGAGGAGACAGAGTGATGAAGCCAATTATGATATGGGGATGGTTAGGAGGCCGTGATAGACAGAGGCCAGTGGGCTGATTTTGGCCAGGATGTGATGAGAGACTCTATAAAGATGAATGACTCTTCTCCACTTACATCATGCAGAAAAGTCTAACGAAAATGTCCCAACCATTGTCCTCTTCTGGAGCACTGGTTTGGGGGTTGCCAGGAGAACGATACTTGCCTGACTGCATTATCCCAATTGAAAAGTTTTATGTTTTTTTTTTTTTTCAGGTTTTAGGCTTGGCCCATTAGTTCAAGTCAAAGGAACTCTCAATGCTTCAATGTAAGACATGCTGGACAAGATATTGTGGGAACAGTTTGGGGATGTTGGTGTGGAGGAACTAGACTGGCCTGCACAGAGTCCAGATTCTAACCTGATTGAACACCTTTGGGATGAATTAGAATGGAGACTGAAGGCTGATTTAACAAAAATGTCCCAACCATTTCCTCTTCTGGAGCACTGTTTTGGGTCTGGTGGTTGCCAGGAGAACGATACTTGCCTGACTGCATTGTGCCAAGTGTAAAGTTTGGTGAAAGGGGATTATGGTTGTTTTTCAAGTATTGGGCTTGGCCCCTTAGTTCAAGCCAAATTAACTCTCAACGCTTCAACGTAAGACATATTGGATTGTGGGAAGACAATATATTAAGACAATATCTTGTGGGAACAGTTTGGGGATGTTCCTGTTCCAACTTAACTGCACACTAGTGCATAAAGCAAGGACAACATGGATGAGGGGGGTTGGTGTGGAGGAACTGGGCTGGCCTGCACAAAGTCCTGATCTTAACCTGATTGAACCACTCATGAATTAGAGTGGAGACTGCGAACCAGGCCTTCTCATCCAACATCAGTGCCTGACCTCACAAATGCACTTCTAGAAGAAATGTCAAAAATTCCCCTAAAACTTGTGTAAAACCTTCCCAGAAGAGTTGAAAGTGTTACAGCTGCAAAAGGTGGACCAGCTCCATAAAAGCCTACAGTACAGATTGAGTTCATGTCCATGTAAAGGCAGATTTCTACAAACATTTGGCAACATAGTACATGTGAGGATAAAAAAGGATCTGCAACTCTATCCTAAATGAGTGCAAAGAAATTTTTTATTACTCAAAACATTTGGATTAAGTTATACAGAATCTATACATGAGTATATATTTAAAGGCTGTACAGAAGGACAATTACATATTTAGGGGGGTTGAATGCTCTTTGAACATAAATGTTATTTCTTGAAAGGAAAATCAAATAATTTTTGAGCAATTTTTCAGTTTTTTAAGTTCAGAAGTGTTACAATTTAATTTTATAAAAAAGACATTTTTTTGGCAAAACCAATAGAAGTAAAAGGTTTTTGGGACAGAAGAAGAAAACATTTATTGACTGCAAATCTACTAAGAACCAAAAGTCACAAACCACATATCATCTATCGTCTAACACCACCCATTTTTACCATACAAGGAGTTCTTCTCTTCCATCCGCGCAAAAGTGCATTCACAGCGTCATGTACACCCACTCAAGCCGATAGATCGTAGCAACAACACGTAACCACAAGTATAGCAAGGAATTGGGAATTTACCGGCTGACTCATGCATTTGTTTGTTTACGTTGCACATTTGGATTATACAGAATCTGGAAATTCTCTGGAAAATCTTAGGTTTCAGCAACATGATAAACCACAAGAAGACAATGATGCAAAGCTCCTGCGAATCTGCAAACAAAGTCTGTTATGAATGTTCTTCTTTTTGCATTACATTTATTATTTGACCATTGTGTTTAGCATTGAGGCAACATGGATTGCATTTTACTGAATCAGCTGATTGTTTTTGCTTATTAATGTGGCTCATCAAATATACTAAAAAAAAAATCACAGGCTCCACCCATTATATCACAAATCTGGAATCTTTACACAGCAGCAATCTGAATGTAAGATCTGCCAGCTCATCCTAACTAAATGTTCATTTGAATATATGAATGTATGCATATGAATTTACATCAAATAAAACCACAAGGGTGGAGGAAACCTTAAAGCATTGAACCAAATTACATGAATTTTTATTTTTTTATCTGATGCCAAACTGAAAGAAATTTTTTAATAGCCTCCTCATGTTCACCCCCTCAGGTTGGATTTGTTTTTACCATAGAATTCCAGTAAAGAGCAGCTGTCATCATAAAAAGCTATTAGCAGAACATCTGTGGAACTAAAAAAACTTCCATAGACAAAACACTTGGCTGCTGGCACCTTAAGGATTTTTTAAGCAATCAGTGCCACAGCATGCTCATAGATGTGACCAAAAAGAGTCACATAGGGTAAATATGTAAGTGTACTATTTTTTACTATACCATAATTTATACGGTACATGCTATATATAGTAATGCGTTACGTTACTTTTGCGTTATTTTTTCTGACCTGGCTGAGGCTTGATCTCTTTCAGAACTTGCAGGGCTTTTTTTCTTCTTTTTTTTAAATAGAAGTTGCTACTTTGTATTTTTGTCTTATTAAAAAGTAAAATCACTGTCTGTTCAGATAATCTGCTTTTCCTTTTCTATAATGCGCTCAAAATAATGAGAATATTTCCAGAAATGTAAGACTCCATCTTCCCTTCTGTTCTTACATTCTCTTATTGTGTGTTTGGGATTTAAGTGACTGCGTTCATTTTAATTCAGAAATGTTTTCAAAAAAACGAATTAACTAAACTAAAAAGTAACTCACATTACATGTCAAATATTATTACAGTGGTTCATCATTTATTGCAGGAGTTACGTTCTAAAAAAAGCCAGCGATAGACGAAATCCAAGAAGTAGACAGCTTTATTTTTTACAATTATTATAAATGTTTAAAGGCTTTAAAACCCCTCACTACACACTTTATACTATAGGTGGGCATAGATTAATTTTTTAAATATAGATTAATCTAGATTAAAATGGCTCATTTAAATTCTGCCGAAGGCATTCAGAATATATGTGCTACCCGAATAATAAGTCTTTGAGAATGGATTTCTCAAGCCAGGTGGCACATTAGACCAGGGGCTTGTCTGCGGTTTCCAAACTGCATCACAAACTGCTTAAGAAACTGTTCTACTATGATAATTGGTGATGAAAATAAATTACGTTCAATGTGTTTACTAACTGTTTATTCAGTAAACATGAATTTTGAACTGTAGGCCTACATAAGCTCCAAACAGCGATTTTTAAACACCTTAATCCGACTAAAGTCATAACTGAACTAAACAAAAATAGAATTAAGACATGTGGAGAATGCATATATTAGTGGCATTATTGAAGTAAACACCGCGGTCTTTAGGACCTTTCGCCATATTTTCCGACAAGATCTACACGGGGCTGTCAGTAAAGGACCGCACACGCACACACACAAACACACACATCGCGAAATCTTTCCATTTTCTTTCCATTTGGCGTGCGTTATTAAATTCCATAACACTCTCACCAGTCCTTACTCCTTATTTGCGTCTAATACCCCAGTTTGTCACGAGGGCATGAATGAAATGTTCGTGAGTTAAAGTGAAACTGCCAAACTGCAGTTAGAGTCAGGCATCCTGCTGATTTGATTCAGAAGGCCACTCAGACTCTTTTGTCAGACGACTCACCGGTCAGGTATACATCCGCGCTAAAATATTAAGGTGAAAGTCATCATAGCTTGCGTAGAATAGACCCAGCTCCCAACCCAACTTTGAGAATAGATTAACTGCGATATTTTTTTTATCGCGCGATAAGAGTCTCGCGTTAACGCCGATAACAGCCCACAACTACTTTATACACATTTCTCAGACATGCATTAACATTTTCACACTTTTCTCTCTTGTTTAAACACTCTCAAAGAGCGTTTCATAGAAAAAAAGTCCAGTATTATAGAGTTAAACCAAAGATCAAAACCTGCTGTCAGGCGAAAACATTCATCGGTGTCAGCAAAAAGGTTCATAAAGCTGTTTAGCTTTAGTGCTGATAATATTGGTGTCCAACATAGGCTAAAGTTCTCTGCAGTCACTGATCCACAAAGACTCCTTCCTTAATATATGTTTGCATGGCGCTGCATAGTGCGGCACATCTGGTGTGTCACCCCCTTTACAATAATCTTGCTGCTGAAAGTTACAACCTTTTTTGTATCCTTGTTGGAACTCACACTGCTAGCAATAGAAAACTTATGTAAATTTGGCAAGCTGAATGCATTCTGTACTGTACAAGACACAGAGATTGATTGACAATGGCCTACAGTCAATCAGGACGCAGAACACAATGACCTGTAAAAAAAAATGCATGTCAAATTGCACAAAAAAACTTTGAGACCATGAAAGGTGAACCACGTTATAGCGAGGGACCACTGTATTTATTTTTAAAAAGTAATGCGCTACTTTACTTGCTTTTTAGAAAAGTATTGTGTAACTTGAGTTAATTCAATTCAATTCACCTTTATTTGTATAGCACTTTTACAATGTAGATTGTGTCAAAGCAGCTTCACATAGAAGATCATAGTAAATTCAAACAGTGTCAGTCCAGTTTCAGTTAGGCACGACTATTGTAATGTGGTACTTGTAATGTCTAACCCCAAACCCTGTACATAAGTATATAAAGTTGTTAAATGGAATTATATTTATTAGGTGCCTTCTGGAAAATAATAAAAATGTATTATATTCATTATTGTTTGTGAAATAAAACAGGTCACATTTAAATGTACAGGGGGACACAATCAAACTGTCCTATCCTTATTGTTTTGAAGCTTGAAAGCGCCTTTGGTCTTTGACCCATTTAATAAGAAGAATAATAGTACAAATGATCAATATAAATATGGCTTATAAATCATAAAACGTATAAATATTTAACTAAGAAAATCATATAATAAAATACTCTCACGGGCAACACATTGGCTCAGTGGTTAGCACTGTCGCCTCACAGCAAGAAGGTCGCTGGTTCGAGTCCCGGCTGGGTCAGTTGGCATTTCTGTGTGGAGTTTGCATGTTCTCCCCGTGTTGGCATGGGTTTCCTCCGGGTGCTCCAGTTTCCCCCACAGTCCAAAGACATGCGATACAGGTGAATTGAATAAACAAATTTTCAGTGGGTTGCAGATAAGTTGGCAGTTCATTGCCATGTGGCGACCCCGGATGAATAAAGTGACTAAGCCGAAGAAACATTTATGAATGAATATACCCTCAAACCCGCCCAATCCTCTGGCTCTATCATAACATCAGGAGACTGTATGATAAATCTAAATGAACACAGATAAAAATATCTAATCTTAACTATACTGTGCATAATGCTTTGGATAAGGTAAGTCATAACCACAGAACAAAGATATAAGCTCTTGTTTTGGTTCTCATCTAAATTTACCAGAACACAAGGGACGTTTTCCCAATATAAAGATAAAATCACACCACTTCCTGCACTAGTGTAGTTCTCTGGAATACAGCGATAAAACAAACCAAACTCAGGTGACAAAACATTGCGGGATACTGCCAATAAAACAGAACTGACTTTATACTTCAAGTGGTATTTTGGTTTTCTACATTATTCACACTCATTCATGAACACCAAAACTTTTCATGATACAGTATACAGAGCACAAATAAGATAATAAATGTGGGATCATTAATGACAACACGGCTGCATTTTTATCAAGCCACTGAATATTACTCATAAGCAGGGCCAGACGGAATCTGCGGACGTTTTTTGCAATTTCTGCGGAGAATTTTGGTAAAAATCTGGGGATTTCTGTCTCATAACTAAAACCTTAATATGTGAAATATGTGTAATTTAAAAACTGAATAAATTCAGATTTACACACATTTACTCAAGTAAATAAACAGAATTAATCATGGGCTAAAAATCTGCGGAATTCTGCGGAAAATCTGCGGAATTCTGCGCGCGCAGATTCCATGTGGGCCTAAAAGTTACTTGTAATTTAAGTGAGGTAGGAGTAAATCTTAAGTGTCAGTTTTAGAGGAGATTCACGACACTTTGTTGTGCCACAAATGGACCATCTACTTAGCATGTCTTCTTGTTTAAGAATACTTTCCAGTCCAGGCTTATTGGAAATACACAGTCTACAGAATACATTTTTGTGAAATGTAAAATACGTTGCTCTGGGTAGGTTTCGTTGTAAATTTCAGACAACAAATCCACTAGAGGGCGCTTACAGAACGTTTTGGTGTACGTTTCAGATACAAGTCCTTGTACACGTCCACAAGAAACAGGGCTTGTCATTCAGATCATGTAGCAAAATACTGACCTAAAACCTTCTCTAAACCCAAAAAATAATGTTTTCCAAAGCAAACAAATCAAAAAAGTGCACTACAAGCATGTGGCTTTACCTTGATTTTACATTGCTTTTATCTAATTTGTGACATCATGCTTACAAGTACAATACCATAAAAAGTGAGCTACCGAACAAACTGACTATACTAAAAAAGTTGTCCATATGGAGATAAACAGGCGGCAAACATATATGATGATAAATCAAAGACCTCATTAAGTAATTTTGTAGATTTTATTTATTGTTGTGCAAAAAACTGCATTAAAGTATTCCTTTATTTGTCAGTTAATATGTCCTTTTTAAATATCATTAGTGGGAAAAGGAACAAAAGTTGTTAGCAGCGCTCAATTTACCTAAAAACTGCAGTCAAACATGTTTAAGTACATTGTTGTAGTTTCATAGAATTATGTAAAGCTGAAGCATATACAGTTGAAACCAGAAGTTTACATACACTCTAAAAAAAGGAACATAACCATTTTTAAAAAAAATGTCTGATGGTAAATTATACTAAACGTTTACTATTTTAGGTCCATTAGGATTACCTAAATCATTTACATTTGCTAAATGCCAGAATAAAGAGAGAATTGTTTTTTTGAGAATGTTTTTTTAATTTCTAGACAGTCAGAAGATTACATACATTTCCTTGGTATTTTTTTAGCTTTGCTTTTAGATTTAGATTTTGGACTTTTTTAGATTTGTAGGCTTGCTCGCACAAACTTTTTCATCTCTGCCCACAAATTTTCTATAGGATTGAGCTCAGGGATTTGTGATGGCCACTCCTAAACATTCACTCTGTTGTCCTTAAAGCACATTTTAACCAATTTGGCAGTATGCTTAGGGTCATGGTCTGTTTAGAAGACACATTTGTGGCCAAGTTTTAATTTTCTGGCTGATGTCTTGAGATGTTGCTTCAATATTTCTACATAATGTTCTTTCTTCATGATACCATCTATGCTGTGAAGTGGAACAGTCCCTCCTGCAGCAAAACAGACCCACAACATACGTCACAGTTGGGATGGTGTTCCTAAGCTTGTAAGCTTTCCCCTTTGTCCTCCAAATGTAACACTGGTCATTATGGCCAAACAGTTCAGTCTTAGTTCCATCAGACCGCAGGACATGTCTCCAAAAATGTGTCTTTTTCCTAGTGTAATTTAGCAAATTGTAATCTGGCTTTTTTGTTGATTCTGGCTTGTTGATTTTCCCATGTTGTCACACAAGTAAGTAGTGTGTTTGAGGTTTTCCTTAAATACTATTCCACAGTTGTGCCTCCAATTAACTCAAATGTTGTCAATTAGCCAATCAGAAACTACCAAAACCTTGACACCATCATCTGAGCTTTTTCAGAGGCATAATAATCTTATTGTACGTAAACTTGACTTTCAAGAAAAGTTATAACAATTTATCAAAAAATATCTCTCTCATTATTCTGCTATTAAGCATAACAGAAACACATTTGATAATCCTAACTTACCTAAAAGAGAAAAATTTTACTCACATTAACATCTGACTTTTTTTTTAAATAGTTATGTGCCTTTTTATACAGTGTATGTAAACTTCTGGCTTCAACTGTATTTCCAATAAGCCTTGTGTTGATATTGTAAAAATAACTCACAACGAATGATAAATTCAGTATTTTACATTCAACACACATTAAAGCATACAGTAGTTTGCTTTAATGTAGCAAGCCATCAAAACTTAAATATTGTGGACAGGTCTGGGAGAAATTATCATTTTTGTGGGGCAGAGCCGGACTAAAAAACCTGTCCCTTGCAGGTCTCTGTGCCATAGCTCAATCACAAGTCCCTACTGACAACTCTTAACCACTTGAGAGACTCCTGAGCTGTCTTAAATAGCTGGGAGAATAGAACTTTTATACTTAAGTTTGAAAGTAGGAGTACGTTTCATTAATCCTCAGTAACTGAGACTTTAAGAAGCTTGATGAATACAGGTCCTGCACAGTAACAAGCTGGACCTTTGTTAAAGACCTATCTGATTTTTTTTCCCATATCTTATATTTTCTCTATCTTTTAAATATTGGGTTGTTCGGTCTCTTAAATTGAAAAAAAGTGAAAAAAGTATAAAAGTTTGTTTATTGTCATGAAATACTTGCTTACTCCCAGTGCCATTTTTATAACGACGTTGATATTTAGTCACACCATGTTGGTGTTTTGTAATATCTAATTATTACGAGGTAGGTCGTTAGCCCGGCGCTCAACCCCCAACCTGGAGGACCAGGACATACACACATAAGGTGCATCCCAAATCGCATACTTATACACTATTCTACGCCATTTTGAAGTATAAATAGTGTAAGCAGTGCGTTCACACTGAAAACTCTAAAAATAATAAGTGAATTTAATTGATGATGATGGACACTTCACGCACTACACGACCGCAGCTTTGCTCACGTAGCGGAAGGGGCGGAGCTATCACATGTTGGATAACTTTATTTATTTTGGATTGTGAAAGCAAAATACTCCTACGAGAGTGATTATAGCGCCTCCCGATGGTGAATGCGGTTATACTCATGGCAGGTATTATCTGGTACTTTGGTCATTTATTGCACTAATTTGGCAACCGTCAAACGTCATCAGGAAAACGGTTTGAACTTCCGCTTAGTAAAAAAAACATTCGTGTTCGATTTGGGACGACACTACATACATATACTATGCTGTTGAGTATGTAAGTGCATAAGTACATAGTGTATAGTGTGCCATTTGGGACGCAGCTATAGACTACGGACAACTTAGCTTATCCACTGCACCTATATAGCGCATGTCTTTGGACTTGTGGGGGAAACCGAAGCACCCGGAGGAAACCCACACCAACACGGGGAGAACATGCAAACTCCACACAGAAATACCAACTGACCCAGTCGGAGCCCAAACCAGCAGCCTTCTTGCTGTGAGGCGACAGCGCTACCCACTGCGCCACTGTGCCGCCCATCATGAAATAACATGTATATATAAAATATATATTTTTCAAAACATGTTTTACACAAAACCTGTCAGAAAATTGAGCCTTAGTAAGATTTTGTTTTAGTGCTGTACTAAATATTTCCAGTAGATTGGCGTGTTTTATTCCTGTATTACTTGGTAAGCAATCCTTAACAGCTAATAAAGCAGTTTTTTCAGGGTTTTCATCTTTATTGGATAGGAAAGTAGAGAGTATTGACAAGAACGTTTGGGGAGCAGAGAGAGGGGAAGGTTCGGCATAGAACCTTAAGGCGGGAATCAAACTCAGGTCACCATGAGCACTGGAGTGCTCTCCACTACGCCATTGGCATGGTTTTACTTTGAGAAGTACACTCTACTGGACAACTGTAAAAAGTAGTTCTGGCCCATTCTCCAACAATAACTATAATAATAATCAAATAATATACACATGAACATTAAAGCATTCTGTAGCCTACATTTAAAATCATTTGTATCAGCTTACATTTCTGTAAAAAAAAAAATAATTAAATGTGGTGTAAGTCAACAAAACCTAGTTAAATTTACATGCAGTGAGAGATTGAGATTGAGATTCTGAATGAGTCGTACGGAAATGTACGATTTTAAAAAGGAGGCATGACACCCAACCCCACACCTAAACCCAACCATCATTGGGTGATAAGCAAATCGTACTAAATTGTACGAATTCGATCGTACAAATTCATACGAGTTAGCCACTAAATCAAAAAGTTATGAATTGCTGTGAGATTGCGATGCCCTTCCAGCTGCATTCCAGCTCTGAGAAACACCCATACACTCTCTCATTCACACACAAGCATGTCTTTGGACTTTCAATTGGAAATACAAACTCGACACAGAAATGGCTCCTAGCCAAGCCGGGACATGAACCAGCCACTGTGCTGCCAACCTAGAAATAGATTTTTAAGAATATTTCTACCATGACCTTAAAGCACCTTCTCTTTCCACTTTGCAAAAAAGCATACTCTACCGTTGAACATTGTTTATAAAACGGCAATCTTTAACAGGAATGCATGTTTACAAGCCAACACTAGTGCATAAGTTCAGCAGTTGCAGTCACCTCAGTTCTGGTGCCCATAGTTATCGCATCCCCACTCTTCGTCCATTTAATTTTACCAAACTAATATAATATATAACATAGTGTAATGTCTATGTAAAGCAAATACATTATTGCCTGTAACAGTCCTGCTACTTGGGTATAACAGCTAATTGAGGAGTGAACAAATCAAGTAAAATAAAAGTAGTCTCACCAGATTTCTCATAAAGAGCAAAACCACCACCAATACTGAAATGTTGGCTATTATAAAAACCCTGTTTGAATATGTACAGTGCACATAATCAGCAATATGCTCCTCTCTAGACGTGTTTTGTCTTGCTAACTAATGCATTCTTAATACTCAAAGGCTTTCCTGAGGTAAATGTCACGCATTATGTAACATAATCACTTAGCTGATTTGTTGTCATTTTTTTGCAGCCAACACACTGGCTTAGCAATTACATGAGATGTAATGTATTTTCCTAAACTTTCGAACTGCTTGTTTCCACATACGTAACTCCTTGATGGTATTTATCTTTTGTTATAATCACTATTCTCAATTGTTTTGATATCACTGACACTGAAGCTGTTATTCGATATTTAAATATGACTGAATGATCCTATTTTGGCATGATTGGCTATCACTGATTAGGCTATTTAAGCATGATACAATAGGAAGGATAAAAACACTGGACAAAACATAAGTCTGGGACAAACAGGAGGTCTGGTCACCCCTACCAAAGAGAAAAGCGTCATTTCATAAGCACTCCTGTTGACTTTCTTACCCTTCAGAACTTCTTTGACTTGTTTCAGACTGATTGCAAACTGGTATTTTACAGGAGAAATCAAACTGATGTAGGTATTACAGTAACTCCTGACATTTTTAACAAAGGCATTAATTGCAGTATGTCATGTGTAGTGAGTTGTGTAATCGGGGACACATTTGGGGTTTGTTGACATTGATAGACAGGATGATCCAAGTCAGGAAATATTTGCCACACCTGTTCTAAGTAATCTACTGAAAAGAAAAAAAAACAATAAACAATGGAAAAAATGAGTCACTTGCTTTGATAAGGATTGTTTGTCACTTTTCCAGTCCCTCCTTGCTTCCCCACAGCCACAAACACACACAAACATACACACACAGAATTAAAGTGCCTCTAAGTTGCCACATCATCTCCTGCTCTGACTGTGACAAACGTGAAAAATGGATCAACTGTGTATATAAAATATAGGGATGCAACGATTAACCGATTTCATTAATAACCAAGCTTTAATTGATCACAGTTAATTAATCATAAAGGCTTCTAAACACTGTCTAAATTTATCCTACCCGTCAGATTTTGCTACCAACACTGTATTTGAATGGTTCTAAGGTTGGGGTTAGGGATTAGGTAGGTTAGGGCGATATTACAGCTTCATATCAAACTAATCCACATTAAAATTTACACTGGTAGCAAAATCTTATGGGTAACACATTGCGTCATCAAAATGTGCTACCTACTTTTTGAATGGGAGGTAGGACAATCTGACAAGGTAGGACAAATCGACGGAACAACGGAACAAAACTGCTGCAACTAAACAAAGTTACACCAACTGTGTGCTAGTTTGAAGTTCCGAGCTTGTACACCAAGACTAATACCCACCCACACTGGATTAACTATGGCTGAGGCTATTAAGGGAAATGCTTAGCTAATACAGCCAAAAGTGTAAAACTAAAGCAGCATTTTAAGGGTTAGTTCACCCAAAAACTTTCGTGAAGTTTATTTTTAAACTAATTTCGAGCAGATCACGTGATTAGGATTGATCACGGCTGGATTCGCATTAGCTTATACATGATTCTCCAATCAGACGATTCCTACGCCATTATAAATAACCATAGTTTTCGTACTACAGTCATCTTTGTCTTGAAGAATCCCCTAGTCCTCCCCTATTCCTCCCCCTTTTTTCCTAGATTGGTCGGCACGGCGGTTAGCATGGCGGCTAGTGGTTAGCATTGTTGCATCACAGCAAGAACGTTGCCGTTTCTGTGCGGAGTTTGCATGTTCTCCTCGTGTTTGCATGGGTTTCCCCCGGGTTCCCCGGTTTCCTCCCACCGTCCAAAGACATGCGTCATAAGTAAACTGACTAAACCAAATTGGCACCTAGTCAAGTTCCTAGCCAACAGTATTTTATTCGATTCGATAATAACCACAAATAAGTGGGGGAGTTCTTGAGATCTACCTGAGCCCAATCTCCCCTCTCGCCCTGCAAACGGGAGGGAGCCCAGGGAGCGAGCGGTCTAACAATAGCACTCCCGAGAAAACGAGGTGGGTCGGGCAGCAGGTAACAAAGACTGAATATACGGCGGGAGCGGTCGGGTGCGGAATAAAACATGACGGGAACGGGATTAAAAATCCAGTCCCGCGCAGATCTCTAGCCCAAGGCGTGAGGATCTTTTGAGCTCAGGGCTCTCTCCCGGCACACCATGTCAAACAAGCTTATAATCAATCATCAGCTAAGTGTGAACTTTTGAAATTGTAGTTATTTACTCACCTTTAAGTAATTGCAAGCTCATAAGATATCTGTTTACCTGCAGATGAAAATATTGCCAATCAAATCTGAATGCTTTCTGTCCACCTGCTGAAAGTCCACTGAGCCAAAATTCTTCAAAAAGTTCACAAGATTTTTTCTAGAAGAACTGCAGAGTTTATTCCAAGACTACCGAAAATCAAAATCGCTTTAGGCTTTAATTCTCGTATTAACGTTGATCAGTACATAATGCTGTTTATTCTTACGTCTCAAGCAGCTCTTTTAACCTTCAACAAGATGTATTGAGGTTTGTCACGGTGCAATGATTGAGCTTCTGTTTATGTTTGCGGATTAATGTTGATACTGTCACGTGTCTGCCCTGTATTGTGTGTGTTCCCTTTCTGTTTCTCACCGCTCATTTCATTAATCAACACAGGTGTTCCTTTTCAGTTCATCTTGAATGTAAATCCCCCAGTTTCCCCAGTTATTTGTTTGGTATCCTTTATATTAGTACGCTGTTGTTATTTTAGCCTATATTTGGATTATTATTAAAGATTTTCATGGGGCGAAGAAACATTCATCATCGTCCTCGTGTGTTTCCACACAGTGGTACCATTGTGATAGAGCGAACTGACAGGATGATATTAGGAGATCATGATAAAGTCCAGGAGGAGGAAATTTGTCCAAGACAGTGGGTGTACACACTTTGCGAGAAGTGCCAATCCGCTTGTTAGTCGTGATGTGTTGAATACTGTTTCTGGGTTCAAGCTGCTACTGATTTGAATTAAGCAAATGTTTGTTTATTACCACTTTTTAGTCATATCACACATTAAAGCGGATTTTATATATGATCATAGTCTACACAACATTCACTGGACTTGCTGTATCACAGACACCAATATTTTAACAATATTTCAAAAAAATTATCTGTCACGATCACCAGTGATCCACTCCTGACAGATCACTGGTGAACTACACATGTCCTGTTAAAGAACTACAAAGCCCAACAGGCCATGTCACACACACTAGTTGCCCATAATGGCTGACGAGCAGTAGTGTAAAGTAACTAATTACAAATACTCAAATAACTGTAATTGAGTAGTTTTTCTCAGGAATTGTAATTTACTGAGTAGTTTTATAAATGTGTACTTTTACTTTTCCTTGAGTACATTTTTAGGGCTGTATCTGTACTTTTACTCCACTACTTTCTTTCAACATACAGTAACTACTTTATTTTTCTTGTCTATGGGGATTAGAAAAATCAGTCCTAAGATTCCTGTCCAATCAAATCGCACATAACGTAGAAGATAAATCGCATCATAATGAACTACCTCAAGACATGTGCACTTTATAATTGCAGCAAACTGTTTGGAAGTATTAAAAGTGTCCATGAAGATGTTCAAAATCTTTACGCGCATTGACCTAGAGACTGTTTAGATGCATGTCACTGATGAGAAGATGACGGATGTTTACTGTATGATGACCGAAATGGCCTTAAACACTCAGCAGGCACAGGATGTCAACATGATGTCTGATTGACGTTGAACCCTAACGTTATGGGGACTTTGCATTTTGTTTGGAAACGAAAATCGGGTTGACATCAGAACTCAACGTCAGGCCAACATCAATATCCAATGTCCAACCTAAAACCAACCAAATATCAACGTCTAATGATGTTACAGCTTGACATTGTGTGAACGTTACCCCTATGACATCTGTCAGACGTTGGATTTCGGTTACCGTACCTGATGAATAAATGTCAGTATTTGACATCAATATGACGTTGGTTTAAGATGTTGGCTCGACGCTGGATTTTGGTCACTCTCTAACAACCTAAAATCAACCAAATATCAACCTCATTAGACGTCATTATTGGACATCAAAATAACATCCTTAGCTGCTGGCTTGACAATTGATTTTGGTCACCTGACCTCACAACCTAAATCTAACCTAATATTAACGTCTCATGATGTTGTGTGCCTTCTGGGCAATAATTCAATGCACTACAGAATGTTACGTTTACACACACATGCACAAATTACATGTAAACATATCAGCTTTTGACAGCATAATACTCGCTACTCTTGAGTACTTTTAAAAGGGCTACTTTTACTCATACTTTGAGTAATATTTACAGCAGATACTTTTACTCTACTTAGTTACACTACATTTTTAGGCAAGCAATGGTACTTTTACTTGAGTATGATTTTTCAGTACTCTTTCCACCACATCTGACGAGACACAGACACAGCTGAGACTTGTGATCACTGATCATTCAGACTATTTATAAACCACACATACAGTACACTAGTTTAGCAAAGAGTCTTTGATGTACAGTACATGTACGTTAGCATGTTTCTTTGTTTGCCTGTTTGTTGTTTGATCCTGTTTTGCCACCTATTTTGACCTTATGCCTGTTTTTTGACATCGATTTGGATTGTGCCTGCTTGAATAATCTAAATAAACTGCAATTGGATCCTCTGTTGTCCGAGATTTGTTTCCGTTTGTGACATAATTATGGAGCTAATAATATGCCAAAACAATCTGAATTTGACTTGTTAATGTAAATTATTGACAACTGTAATTTAATAAATCAGAATTTTTATATGTTGTTAAAATTGTTTTGAATTTAAATTTCTTAATTTGAATTTTATAACTTGAATATTGAACATCTGAAATTTAAGACAACAGAATTTTTCAAGGCTGAATTTTTTATAGATGTATTTTCAAACTTCAGATTTTTTGTGTTCTGAATTCCTAGACTGCAAATATCCCGTTTGTAAAAATACAGTTTCAAGTTTTCAAAAGAGAAATTCAAAAAATCTAATTCAATATCCTAAAATTCAAAACCAAAAATTCAGATCGTGAATTTTAGAGTCAGCAGAAAGTAGGTTAGGGCACGATAACCAAAAAGTCAAACTAAGAAACACTCACCTCTGCTTGATTCATGGTTATGGACAAATTACAGGTTGTGAATTATGAGGGTGGCGGGTTTGGGGGGCTGGGGGGGAGGGGTTCTGGAAATGAGTAATATAGGTGTTTTTTTATCTACACATAGCCTAATGTAAAATTAAACTCATATTTGTTTTAATAGCGGGGGAACAAATGTGTGGATGTTGTTGCTTCATGATCGCTGGCTTAAAGTTGAAAGCTATAAACACATTTATTAAAGCAGCCTCAAATCTCAGAGTGTCCTTGTGTAAATGCGCAGAACGGATTTTCATCTTTAAGTACAGGGAAGGCTGCTTTCGGTTTTGGTCACATAAAACAAACATTATGTTGAAAACTGGCAAGTGGCTTACCCTGTACTCTATTCACAACAATATAGACTTTTTAACACCTCTTATGTTGTTACTATTTGAAACAAAGTTATAAGCACTTAACAAATGAGGTTAACGAAAAATCTCTGAGCGAGTCATTCATAGTAAGTCAATTAATTAATTTATAAATGAGCTGATTTGAACGAATCTGAATGAACAATTCAGTGACAAAGAGAGAGATTTGGCGCCACCCATTGGACATTTTGGTTTCAATGTATTTTAGCCAAAAATTATGAAATATTTTGAAATATATGAAAAATCTGATCATTCAAATAAATATAAATGTAAGGTTAAATATGACATCTTAGATGTGAATAGATGATATTTAAAAGAGGCAGCATTTCAGTGTTGATAATGGGCTTTGGGCAAACATATCATTAAAATCTTCCTTAAAATACTTTTCTATATGCTGTGATGTACTACAGAATATTGTAACAAATAGCATCTTATATAATTCGATGAAAAAGTGTGTGCATGCAAATATGTCATTTACCACAGTTGTAAAAGGATGGGAGAGTTTGAAAATGCACCTGGACAGAGCTTGAAAAGTCCTTTGACTTTGGTAAGGTTGTAAGAGGCCTGTGTCTTTTGAAATAACCCATCAGAGGTTACAGTATAGGTCAGAATTAGCTCTTTATCCCTCAAAACACTGAAAACATAAATAAGTTTGATTAACCAATGAGATGTAATTAAATTAAATATATACATTTGGTCCGCAACACAGTGGCGCAGTAGGTAGTGCTGTCGCCTCACAGCAAGAAGGTCACTGGTTCGAGCCTTGGCTGGGTCAGTTGGCGTTTCTGTGTGGAGTTTGCATGTTCTCCCTGCGTTCACAAGGGTTTCCTCCGGGTGCTCCGGTTTCCCCCAGAGTCCAAAGACATGCGGTACAGGTGAATTGGGTAGGCTAAATTGTCCGTAGTGTATAAGTGTGAATGAGTGTGTGCGGATATTTCCCAGAGATGGGTTGTAGCTGGAAGGGCATCTGCTGTGTAAAAAAACGTGCTGGACAAGTTGTCGGTTCATTCCGCTGTGGCAACCCTGGATTTAAATAAATGAATGAATGAATGAATGAATGAATGAACATACATTTGGTTCACTGAAGTATGTATATATTTATTACACAAACTACTGAAAATAGCTGACCCCGATAGTCAGTTTGCAGAAGAATTGTGTCCTCCTGAGCCTCACACTCACACTTTTCGGTGATCGTCTGCTCTTCCCTGTTGATCAACCCTGACCTACTTTCTGCTGAATCTGAATTTCACAATCTAAATTTCTGGTTTTGAATTTTAGTATATTGAATTTGATGTTCTGAATTTCTTCATTTTGAAAATTCAAAACTGTATTTTTAAAAAACTTCAAATTTCAGATGTTCAATATTCAAGTTATGAAATTCAAATTCAAATTAAGAAATTCAAAATCAAAATAAGAAACTCAGATTTATTAAATTACAATTGTCAATAACTCAAATGAACACAATTCAAATTCAGATTGCTTTGGCATATTATTAGCTCCATATATAATCACTTTCTGGCCATCTTATATTATATATACAGCATATTGCGATTGTGATTTTTGAAAGCATTACATTGCTTTGTAAACATTTATTATTTGTTGAGCCTCCCCATACAATTTGATATAGCGCTTGGACCTGGAAGCCACTTCGTGTGACATCACACTTAACAAGCGGATAGATTTCATTATAAACGCAGAATGTCAGGACTTTGGTTAAATGTCTCATTCAAATGGATGGAAGAATGGTTAGATTGATTTTTATGAATCAAATAATATCAAATAATATCAATCAAGGCTTATTCTTAAAACGTACCTCTATATACATTTCTGGAGAGCGCCAAATACGTCCCAGGAGCTGTGTTTTTTAGCAGTTTTTGTTTTCGCGAATCCACCAGAGGCCACTAAGTACGCTTTTTGACATCTCAAATTTCTCTCACGAGTGCCATTCACGCCTGCTGTTCTCGCTTAAACCCACCAGAGGCTGCTGTTGACTGACTGTTTGACTGACTGAATGACTGACTGACCGATCGACTGATCCATGCTCCTCCTTCCCTAAACCCAACCAATTGTATTGATTGACCCGCCCACCCACTTCCCTAAACCCAACCAACAATTTTCAAAAGCAATTCAGAAAAAGAAAAGCCCTTGTCTGATTTTTACCACGTTTTCGGATTTTACCACATTCTCACTTATTTACTTGTTTATTTTATTTTTTGCCTTCTGTTTTTGTCTTATACACTTTCTGGAACCGTTCTTCTCTGGACTCGAACCCCGTTGTCGTGGTCAACTCCTTTCTGTGTCTCAATTCCGCCGACGCACATGGCGAGCTAACGGGACAAACTGGTAACAGCAGGAAAGCCGTTCATACGGAGATAAGTGGTCAGCTGGTAAGTGTAAAAAGGAACAGTGTCATACCGCCCGTATCGTGCATTTTAAAAATGAAATGCAGCCATACGTACTACTGGCTACATAATTCGCGATCTCCTGAAACGTAGGGCTATGTTTTTCAATGAACTGTCACGATCACCAGCGATCTTCTCCCCATAGATCGCTGGTTTACATGCACATTCCTATTGGACTACATATCCGCCATTCAATGAACCTACATTTCCATACATGCACGACTCCTGACATCACACACAACGGTTCCAGATCTGCACTGATTACACCCACAGCTGAAGCCACTCCACCATGATTACCACACTACATAAGCAGAACATACACTCACTCCATTGCATAGTCTTGTCATCTGTTACCAGTGTCAATTCAAAGCAGTTCCGTGTCTTGTTTTTGCCGTGTTTAGGACCCTTGCCTTGTTACCCTGTTCTCCCTGTTTCTGCCATCCTTGTGACCCTCTGCCTGCTAAATTGACTACGATTCTGGATTATCCTCATACATCTGTTTGCTCCTGTACTGATCATTGCTTGCCTGACCATTCCTTTAAATAAACCTGCATTTGGATCCGCATCTTGTTGTCTGCATCCTATCCGTGGTAACAGAAGACTCGGCCACAACATGGATCCAGCAGTACGTCTCGTCAGGTTAAGGCAAGGTATGAATTCCCTCGAGGACCATATTATTTATTTTCTGGACATTGCCAATGATACCACTATCCTGGACTGTATACTTATTGATTTTTTCTATAATGGACTAAATGAACCACTGAAATCCACCCTCATCCGTTATGGTCCTCGGGGGTCTTTCCAGCAAGCCCTAGATGTGGCCTTACGAGCCATTGGGTCAACCTTCACCGTAGGCGAGGTGGAGGAGACCCCTAAATGTTTTTTGGGGGGGGGCAATAAACAGCAAGACCCGCCGGCAAGGGGGCTTGATGTTCCCTCCATAAATACTGTTATGCTGGCATCACCCATACTCCTGTCCCCAGTTGATCAGTTCAGTCCTTCAACTCACAAAATGGCCGCTTCAAGTCCTCCAGCTCAAAAGATGGCTGTCTCCAGTTCTCCTGCTCACAAGATGGCCGCCTTCAGTTCTCCAGCTCATAAGATGGATACCTCCAGTCCTCATGTTCACAAGATGGCCACCTCCAGTCCTCATGTTCACAAGATGGCCACCTTCAGTCCTCCAGCTCACAAGATGACCACCTTCAGTCATCCAACTCACAAGATGGCCGCCTCCAGTCCTCCAGCTAACAAAATGGCCACTTCCAGTCCTTATGTTCACAAGATGGCCACTTCCAGTCCTCTAGCTGACAAAATGGCCGCCTTCAGTCATCCAGCTCACAAGATGGCCGCCTCCAGTCCTCCAGCTAACAAAATGACCACTTCCAGTCCTCATGTTCACAAGATGGCCACCTCCAGTCCCCCAGCTCAAAAGATGGCCGCCTTCAGTCCTGCAGTTCACAAGATGGCCGCCTCCAGTCGTCCAGCTCACAAGATGGCCGCCTCCAATCCTCCAACTCACAAGATGGCTGTCTCCAGTCCCTCAGATCACAAAATGGCCGCCTCCAGTTCCCCAGCTCACAAAATGGCCATCACCAGCCATCCAGCTCATGCATGGGTAAGCGTCAATCTGCCACCAGCTCACAAGATGGCTTCATATTCCGATTCTGTTCCTGCTATAAGTCCAGTCCAAGTTCTTGTTCTTCAAATGCCATCACCTGAGCCACCAGAATGGCCACCACCACCCGAGTTGCCAGAGCTACTGCCACCACCAGAGCTGTTCCTACCAGAGTTGCCACCGCCACCTCCTGAGCTGCCAGACCCTCAGTCGCCGCCAGAGCTGCCAGAGTCGCCGCCGCCAGAGCTGCCAGAGTCGCCGCCGCCAGAGCTGCCAGAGTCGCCGCCGCCAGAGCTGCCAGAGTCGCCGCCGCCAGAGCTGCCAGAGTCGCCGCCGCCAGAGCTGCCAGAGTCGCCGCGGTCAGAGCTGCCAGAGTCGCCGCCGCCAGAGCTGCCAGAGTCGCCGCCGCCAGAGCTGCCAGAGTCGTCGCCGCCAGAGCTGCCGCCGCCAGAGCTGCCAGAGTCGCCGCCGCCGCCAGAGCCATTGATGCCGCCAGATACCTCTGAATCCCTCGAATGGCGGGCGCCAGAACCCTCTGAATCCCTCGAATGGCGGGCGCCAGAACCCTCTGAATCCCTCGAATGGCGGGCGCCAGAAACCTCTGAATCCCTCGAATGGCGGGCGCCAGAAACCTCTGAATCCCTCGAATGGCGGGCGCCAGAAACCTCTGAATCTCTCAAATGGCGGGCGCCAGAACCCCCTGAATCCCTCGAATGGCGGGCACCAGAAACCTCTGAATCCCTCGAATGGCGGGCGTCAGAAACCTCTGAATCCCTCGAATGGCGGGCGCCAGAAACCTCTGAATCTCTTGAATGGCGAGCATCAGATGACCCTGAATCCCCCGAATGGCGGACACCAGACCCACTTGAATTCCCCGAAGGGCGGGCGCCAGATCCACTTGAATTCCCCGAAGGGCGGGCGCCAGATTCTCCTGAATTCCCCGAAGGGCGGGCGCCAGATCCTCCTGAATTCCTTGAAGGGCCAGGGGTACGAGACCCACCTGAGTCCCACGAAAGGCCAGAGCAGTCACCTGAGTCCCACGAAAGGTCCGAGCTGTCACCTGAGTCCCACGAAAGGCCAGAGCAGTCACCTGAGTCCCACGAAAGGCCAGAGCAGTCACCTGAGTCCCACGAAAGGCCAGAGCTGTCACCTGAGTCCCACGAATGGTCTGAGCCTCCTGACCCACTGGGGTTATATGAACTGCCAGTGCTCCTTGAACCTAAGCCTCCTGACCCACTGGGGTTATATGAACTGCCAGTGCTCCTTGAACCTAAGCCTCCTGACCCACTGGGGTTATATGAACTGCCAGTGCTCCTTGAACCCAAGCCTCCTGACCCACTGGGGTTATATGAACTGCCAGTGCTCCTTGAACCTAAGCCTCCTGACCCACTGGGGTTATACAAACTGCCAGTGCTCCTTGAACCTAAGCCTCCTGACCCACTGGGGTTATATGAACTGCCAGTGCTCCTTGAACCTAAGCCTCCTGACCCACTGGGGTTATATGAACTGCCAGTGCTCCTTGAACCTAAGCCTCCTGACCCACTGGGGTTATACGAACTGCCAGTGCTCCTTGAACCCAAGTCTCCTGACCCACTGGGGTTAAATGAACCGCCTATGCCTCCTGAACCCAAGCCTCCAGACCCACTGGGGTTTAAACGAACTGCCAGTGTCCTCCTGAACCCAAGCCTCCAGACCCATGGGGGTTTTATGAACTGCCTGTGCCTGCTGAACCTAAGCCCCTGACCAACTTCAGCTCCATGCTCCAGGCCTTTTGCAACTCCACACTCCAGGCCTTCAGCAGCTTCACTCTTCAGGCCTTACGCAGCTCCAGCTCCATTCTCCGGGCCTTCCACACTCCAGGCCCTCAGCAGCTTCACTCTTCAGGCCTTACGCAGCTCCAACTCCATGCTCCAGGCCCTCCGCAGCTCCAACTCCATGCTCCAGGCCCTCTGCAGCTCCAACTCCACGCTCCAGGCCCTCTGCAGCTCCAACTCCACGCTCCAGGCCCTCTGCAGCTCCATACTCCAGGCCTTGTACAGCTCCATGCTCCAGGCCCTCCACAGCTCCACTCTCCAGGCCTTCTGCAGCTCCACGCTCCGGGCCTTCCGCAACTCCAAGCTCTAGTCCCTCTGCAACTCTACGCTCCAGGCCCTCTGCAGCCCCATACTCCAGGCCTTGTACAGCTCCATGCTCCAGGCCCTCCGCAGCTCCACTCTCCAGACCTTCTGCAGCTCCACACTCCGGGCCTTCCACAGCTCCACGCTCCAGGCCCTCCGCAGTTCCACTCCCCGGGCCTTCCGCAGCCCCACGCTCCAGGCCCTCCGCAGCTCCATTCTCCGGGCCTTCCGCAGCTCCACGCTCCAGGCCCTCCACAGCTCCATTCTCCGGGCCTTCCACAGCTCCACGCTCCAGGCCCTCCGCAGTTCCACTCTCCGGGCCTTCCGCAGCTCACGCTCCAGGCCCTCCCGCAGCTCCACTCTCTGGGCCTACTGCTGCTTCATGCTTCAGACACTCCTCAGCTGCATGGTCCTGGCCCTCCATCCCTCCCCCTGTTCCGCCTCCGCTCCACCTCCCGCCTGAACTATGATAGGAGTGTCTGGAAGCCACTCCTTAGAGGGGGGGCTCTGTCACGATCACCAGCGATCTTCTCCCCATAGATCGCTGGTTTACATGCACATTCACTATTGGACTACATATCCGCCATTCAATGAACTACATTTCCATACATGCACGACTCTGACATCACACACAACCGGTTCCAGATCTGCACTGATTACACCCACAGCTGAAGCCACTCAACAACTGATTACACACACTACATAAGCAGAACATACACTCACTCCATTGCCGAGTCTTGTCATCTGTTACCAGTGTCAATTCAAAGCAGTTCCGTGTCTTGTTTTTGCCGTGTTTAGACCCTTGCCTTGTTTACCTGTTTCTCCCTGTTTTCTGCCATCCTTGTGACCCTCTGCCTGCTAAATTGACTACGATTCTGGATTATCCTCATACATCTGTTTGCTCCTGTACTGATCATTGCTTGCCTGACCATTCCTTTAAATAAACCTGCATTTGGATCCGCATCTTGTTGTCTGCATCCTATCCGTGGTAACACCAACAGGGCAACCGCCTGGTAACGCATTACAATAATCTAATCGAGAGGTCATGAAAGCATGAATAAGCTTTTCTGCATCAGACAACACAACCTAAAATTTACCAAATATCAACATAATTTGACATGGTTATTGGACATCAAAATCACGTTGTCCTTAGACGCTGGCCAGACATTGATGTCACAACTTGAATCTAACCTAATATTAACATCTTATGATGTTGTTTGGGGCATCACAGTGGTGCAGTGGGTAGCACGATCACAGGTTCAAGCCTCGGCTGGGTAAGCTAAATTGTCCGTAGTGTATGTGTGTGAATGAGTGTGTATGGATGTTTCCCAGTGATGGGTTGCAACTGGAAGGGCATCCACTGCATAAAACACGTTGGCGAGAAGTTGGCGGTTCATTCCCCTCTGGCGACCCCAGATTAATAAAGGGACTAAGCTGAAAAGAAAATGAATAAATTATGTTTTGTGTCTGCTGGAACATTTCAAAAACAAATAAAATGATTATGAAATTTCTCTAAAATTTACTGAGAAAATGCCTCTGACGGTGAGGGACAGAAGGACACCGATATAGCCTCAAAAAACCTTTTACAAAAATCAAATTTTGCATGCACTGTTAAAAATTGTCCCGTTGAAAAAACAGTAAGTTACTGGCAGCTGCAGTTGCTAAAATACATATTCAAAAGACAAAGAGTTCACTCAAAACTTAAAATTCTCTCATCATTTACTTGCTTCAAACCTGTTTGTCTTTTTTTTTTAAACACAAAAGATATTTAGAAGAAAACTGGATACCTGTAACCACTGACATCCATAATATGAAAAAGCACTGCAGTTTGGATGTTCTGTGTTTGTTTGAGGTAATTAGTCTACAGAAATGTATATTCCATACAAAGCCTGAAGCTGATCGGTCAGTTCTTGCCATGTGACTCGTGATTTTCAACTGGGTGAGCTTGGGAAATGTGAGCGCGCACAATATGCAATCCCAATGTGATCCCGCATGCGCTAAAGATGCAATATGTAAACGGCCCCATAAGCAGCTACACTTCTCTTCACATTCAGAAGATATCTTCACTCCCGATCCTGCACAAAGGTCCAATTTAGCCTGTTTAGGCTGAGTCGGGCCGCTGTATTTCTGGGTGCCGGTGTCCTCCTTGGTGATGAGTATTGTTGTAGAATGCTTTCTGTTCAAGTGCTTGAACATGTTGCTGGTCGAGTTAAAAGCAGTGGAAAGTTCTTTAGAGTGGACATAGACTGAATTTCACAGAAATATTTTTGTTTTACGTTAAATAAGGGAAGTGAGGGGATTCTGTCTGACAGCACCTGCAGTGAAGAAGAATTTAAATAACATGATCAGCAATACAACCTGGAGGAACATCTGCAAAATTACAATACAAATCAAAATGCTAAACTGTGTGGTGAAAGCAAATACATGTAATCTGTTACATTTTTAAATATTCATTCAAATATTATATATTTTCAAATATTGACAAATTTCAAACTCGTTGTTTTTTACCGATTACAAATTATTTAAACAATTGCAATAAATTGTTAATGATAAATATCCTAGTTAATTTTAAAATCAGTTTAACATTTTCTGCAAATCTAAAGTGTTCCAGCTTTGTGAACATTTACCCAAGCACTAGTTACTAGGTCATTATCTTCTGGCCTGCACTTGACTTAAATTTTTAGCCTACATTGCCTGGATCTCATTTTTGACACTCTTAGGGTTTTGACACATTGGGCTATGTGTACAGATTTTTAAATAAAGTAGCAGGACTTTTTTTTTGATATTTGGACTAGAAACAAGGAAAAAATATGAAAGGCATTTTTATAGTGTATTGACTAAATTAAATGATAAATAAAATACATAAATAAATAAAATAAATTCCAATTTGCCAAACAGGCAGTTATGTTGCATTAGCACTGTTATAGCTGAACATGTAATAAAGGTCACATAGTTCCAAACCTTTATGAGTTTCTTTCCTCAGCTAAACACAAAAGATGATATTTTGAGGAAAGCTGAAAACCTGTAACCATTGACTTACATTGACATGATGCCATTATCCCATCGCTATGATTAAATGCTTTCTAAGTACTGTCATTTTTGTTGTCTAGTTTGTTATTAAGAGTAAAAGTCTCTCTTCTTCTTTTAAACTGAACCCAGAAGAGCTGAAAATAGTCTCAGTTACAGCGCCACGCTGGTCAAACCAGGTTATTGAAATCAGTTATATTACATTTCATGATATCAAATGACCATTAGACCTCAAAAATTTGTTGATTCATAAATGTTTGTTGTTGAGTTTCGGCTCTATATTGTACAGAAACGTTATACCCATATTATTAGTTTATTTTACAATTACAAGACAATTTTTATATTGGCTTCCACTATCATGTTAGGCCTAATGGCATCGCTTTTATTTTAAACCTTACTAAACCACAGTGAAGCGTGACTGAACATTTACACAAATTGATATTTATCTATAATAAATAAACTGTATTCTGTCATAATTGGAAATTGGCAATAACTTTAATGCTAACGTTAATTTAAACAGCAAACTGTTGGAGCGCTAACGTTATGTAAACACCACGTTCAACTCGACGCATTTCTTAATTAAATGAATAACTAATACCTCAATGAGTTCTAACTTTTATATTTAATATTGAATATTTAAGTAAACTCACTTTAAATGCCAACTTATCACTTACCTGAAGCAAAAGACAGGAGGGAAGAATGTCAAACTCACACAGAAGTCTTGACAACTGAAGTGTGGCATGGCAGATGTCTGCTAACGATACACCTGTGTTCAGTTTCGCGTGTTTTCCAGATGCAATCCCAAAGTCAGCCAGAAGTCGATGTTTACCGATGTCAGCCATAGCTGAACCTTACTAGGATCTTATGTGTTTTTTGTTATCTGGCCCACATACTGCAAAAGGAGCTGTGAACCAGAAGAACATTCCCGCCTATTCTGAATGTATGGCAAAACATATATGGTAATAATCTGGCCCATATCTGTTCAGCCATGCCATACCTACGCCACATGTGCCAGCTATCACCCACATTTGACCCAAATGTTCTTGCTATCTGGGTAGGTTGTGTTTGTAAAAGTGAGTTCTGGGTAACAGTTATATATCAAAGTGTGTCTTATTTATTTGTTTTTTAATCATCCTAACCAATCTGACAGGTCCAAACTGATTTAATTGCTGGCTTATTTTTGGGGCAGAACTATCTTGACTTGACCAATCAATTTCTTTTTTTCCATTTTTTTTTTATGATTCGTTTAGTGACATTTAACTCAGTTCCACTTGCACTTCACTTAAACTGGGCCAAAGCCTGTCTTTAGACATCAACCTCACTATCTTTTCTCAGTCTGATGTTAATGTGGAGGTCATTGTTTAAAAGTGAGAAAAGCTGGTGAGTCAGCAGCATGCATGTTCACAGCCTGGCGAAAAGGAGACATATTAGACAGGCCCTCTGAACTCTGACCACAAGGCCAGACTCTATCTGCTTCTGACTGACAGGCCCTGAATCATCTGGCTCCAGTCAAGGACCGCCACCAAGAATGTAAACCAGGGCTTATCATAGAAAAGATATGTCATTGCCAAATCTAAAATGAGTCTGTGATTCCACATCTAGTTAAGAGCATCAAAGGGAATTTTTTGCTATCATAACCAGACGGTTTTGAGAGCTAAAGCACATTCAGCTTTTTCTCTATTTGTCTCTATAAATCATATGCATCTATTTCATTTCGTAAATGATTGGGAAAGGATTTTTTTATTACATAAATAAAATATCTGGAGTCTATATTCTTGTGCACAGGGAGTTCAATGAACCCATAACGGTATTTTCATTCCATTGTTATTGGTGCTGAGAGACTTGCTCATGCTGGATGGCATTACTGGATTCAAAACTGTGTTGAAACCAGCGTAACCAAGTTGTTAACATGAGCTCTCAGAGGGGCTTCTGACCCAGACCAGCCATTGGTTAAGCAGCACTATCTGCAGTAAAACATGGGTTGAAAGAAGACACTATTTTTTCTGCGACATCTCATTGCTTCACTCATGGCAGTGCAATGCAAAATTAATCGTATTTGAAGTTGTAATAGGATTATGTCATTTCATTTAAAGGGCGTCTGGAGCAGTTAACAGTGTTATAGGGAAAGTGTTCAAAGAAACACAGTTCAAAAGGTCAAACTGTAAACTAATTTGCAAGAACAGTGTCTTTAAAATTAAATTAACCAAATATATTGTATTAACACTTTCACATTTATGAATACTGATTACTGATAAGAAATGCAGATTTTTTTTTGCATACATGGAGATGTAAATAAACGTATATGTATATCCTCTTTGAATTCTATAATTGTAGCATTTACACATTATGATATTATTAACCGCAATCATCACATATCACAGTCACAATCATGAGAACAGCTGTAATAATAAAACATCACTACTATGAGATAAATCATAGTATCATGATGACGTATAAAGATCAGAAATATATGAATAAAAATTACCAAAGAAGTAATACATGATTAATTTTAGAACATTTTACTAGAGACACAATATATTATCATTTGATTTAACCTTTTTAGTAAGTTTTGATATTTAATTAGTATTGTTATTATTTCAGCATCATGCATTATACGTTGGTTTTATAAGCAGGCTTATGCTTTTACTGCATGCATATGCATTTATAGATGTATGCATTTATCAGACATATTGGCCCAACAATTAATAATTATGTGAAATCAAAATATTTATTTTCCTAGTGCACATTATTCTTTAGGTGAATAATTATTCTGTGCAAATTAATTAATTAATTAATTCATTCATTCATTCATTTTCTTTTTGACTTAGACCCTTTATTAATCTGGGGTCACCACAGCGGAATGAACCGCCAACTTATCCAGCATATGTTTTACTTAGTGGATGCCCTTCCAGCTGCAACCCATCTCTGGGAAACATCCATACACACTCATTCACACACATACACTTCAGACAATTTAGCCTACTTAATTTACCTATACCACATGTTTTTGGACTTTTGGGGGAAACCAGAGCACCCGGAGGAAACCCACACAAACACAGGGAGAACATGCAAACTCCGCACAGAAACGCCAATTGACCCAGCCGAGGCTCGGACCAACGACCTTCTTGCTGTGAGGCGAACGTGCTACACACTGCGCCACCGTGCAGCCACAAATTAATTCACTGAAAAATAAAAATGTTTTGGTAATCTTTATTCACATTCGGATATTTGTTTCCACTTTTGAAGTGGCGGTCTTTCTCTGACCCCGTTTGCACTAATACATTTTAGTTTTAAAATGCATACGTTTTGCTATGGTTACGCCATCCATACCATTTCAAGCGCCGAAAACTGAGCTTTTCGAAAACGCTGAAGAGGCCGTTTTCATTTTAAAACGCTGCTGCTTCATGTCCGTGTGGATGAGGGAAAAGAGAGACATCTTAAAACGGAGGCATGGCTGCAGAAAATCACAATCTGATTGGGGCTTTTTCCTCAATATTAAGTAGCCTACACAAAGTTCAGTCCCGCATCCTCTCCTTGTAAGTTCAGACTTTGCAAGTTTAATAAGTAAAACAAACTCTTGAGGACACGGCGGGTAAATCTTCAAAGAGAACAGTGTACTTTATAACCTCACTCACATCACCCTGGCTACGCTTATCTTAACAATAAAATGAAACATGATATAAAGAACTGCCTATTTCCATTTTGATATTAGCAACTTAACAGACACCAAAAATGTTGAGGCGTCGTGTAGCTACAGATTTATATGACTGTCATCTTCACTGTATGCATAACAGAAACCAGTCTATAACATAAAAGCCTCCTTTCATTCTCATTGAAAATATGAAACATACCCTGTCTGTTTTGCTGAATATCAGATTTAATAATCAATAATGGTCAATATTAAAGTATAACGTACAATAAGTTTATACATTATAGGAAATAAATGCAAGCAATCAGCCAAATGTGCAGAATCAGTGTACGGTTACATTAATTAATATATTAACTTATCTTTGTGCTCAGCCAAAACACGTTACCTGAGAACAAGTAATAGATTCAAAAGACCAAAGTTGGGGAATATGTCATAAGATATAGACAACAAGATGAATTAAATATCACATTTAACAAATATAGTGAGATTAGATATAGCTCAGACATCCACATACGCTGCATTGCATGCCAGAGTGTGTGTGTGGTCACTTGATGTCCGTTTTCAGTGGTATAGTGTAAACGAAGACTTGTTCAGAAATGCTAGGTGAGACGCCAGTGTGGACATGGATCGTTTTATTCTAAAATGCCGTTTTAAAACTAAAACTTATTAGTGTAAACGGGGCCTCTGTTGAAATTAGTTTGATGGCTCCAGTCACAATATTCCTAACCATGCCCCTCTTACCATCAATTTGCTATGAGAGAATGAGGCACAAAAAGCAAGCCCCACCCACCTACTCAATATCCCTTTTCAGTTGGAAGTACATCAACATACTGAAATACTTCTGTTTCACATAGATTTAAGTATCATGCATCACTGGGACTTTAACTATTACCTTGGTGTTTCCAAAGCCATGTGCTATACACAGTGTTGGGGAGTAACTAGTTACATGTAACAGCGTTACGTAATTTAATTACAAAATAAAAGTAACAGTAATTTGCTACAGTTACTGAGAAAAATGTGTACCTAAATTACAGTTACTTATGAAAATGTTAAAGATTACAAATGGGGTTACATCTAAATATGTTGAATAATATTAATCTGTTGCTTTGACATGCGCCGTGGGTCACGCCGATCACTCGACGCAGAAGTATAAACCAGGCTTTATGCTACTACAGTCAGTTTGAGAGCTGCAAGTAGTGACGCTACAAATAGTGACACTAATAGCTTTTCAGTAGCGAAGCTATTTTATTAGTGAAGTAGCGCAGTAGTGCGTAGTATTTTAAATGTGTAACACCTGGTTTTATTGGATTTTTAGTTTTTGCTGTTATATACTATAATTTGTTTCTTTTTAGTACAGCATATTATTTACAGTAAATAATTGAACTCAATAATTTTGCCTCACATGTTTCATTGACAGTTTTATTGATCACTAAAATATGATTGACTCGGATTTAAGTTGCTTTGATTTAAAAATGAAAATTGCAAAACAAAAAAAAAAGCTTAGATGTGTTTCTTACACAACTAACTAAAAATTTGATTTTGTGACAGTAAACCATTTTTTTTTGTTATAAAGTCTGGTTTTGTAGTGACTGTACTTTAAAATTGAATTAATATATTTCTAATTCAAGTGATGAAAGATTTTGAAAACAGTAAAAGAATGCTACTGTACGGTCAAACCTGCTTGGTATAAATGCTTGAAAATGATTTAGTTGAAAATATCCATTAGAAACTTAAAAGTAATTAAAAAGTAATCAGATGTATTCAGTTACTTTACTTTTATAAAGTAATTGAAAAGGTACACTACTTATTACATTTTAAATAATGTAATTTGTAATCTGTAATCTATAACATTTCCAAAGTAACCTCCCCAACACTAGCTATACAGAGGTCTGAACTACATGAATACTTCATTGAAGTGTCTTTGTTACTGATAACAATAGCAACAATACAGTGTCTCATTTTGTTTTCATTGAGATGCCAACAATTTGTAGTATTTTGCAAATGTTCTTCAGACATCCCAATCTCTGTCTGAAGTTGTGTTTTAGAATTCTCATAATGCATTTCTTACATTTAAGTTTTTTTTTGTAGGTCTCGTTTTATACATGAAATGACAGTTGCCTGTGATTAAGGCACAAATCAATCTTAATATTATCCCTATCCTGTAATACAGTAAAGATTATACAAAAGACTTCACGCAGTTCCTATAATAAGGTACAGCAGACAGAACCTGGCTAATGTGTCACAGCAGGATGCATTCTGTCATCTGTAAAGCGGCGAGACTCCAGGCACTGCCATTGTAAAAGTGCTTTCCTTTCAATTACCTGCAATGAAGATACAAGGCGGCGTTTTGTACCAATTAGCTGTCGCACTAAGCGGAGGGCACTGGCAGAGAGGGGAAAGAGATGCGCCCGGAGCGTGATTAATTCTCTTCACCTTGCATATCATTTGCATTTGGCTCCGTCCACATCTAATATTACGTCTCAGAGGAACTTTGCATTCCTTTGAGATGGTGCTCAGAGTGGTGATAGCTGTGTTATAACCTCCAAGGTTTATTTGCAGTTGAAGGTGCTCTCAGACCCTCTCATATTCGACTCCCTTTGTGCTCGCAGGCCTGATGAAGCTTCTGCCTTTTGAATGTATCATAGTTGTGAAGTGGGTTTGAAGAGCCTTTCAAGGGATCGTTTGAACTTCCCACAGAGGAAGCATTAAAGAGCGCTTCAGGACAGAAGAATGATATTGTGGATTTTAGCTTTTGGTTCAAAATGAATGAATATATTTGAGATTAACATTTTCAAAGGTACCAGCAAGTCTTAGTTCTGAGGTTTACCGGTGAAAGACTAAGTGTCCGTACATAGAAAAAAAGGCTGATTAATAAAAGCTGTTTTTACAGCATGGAGTATAAACATTTTACCCAATACACTGTCAAAAAAAACTACTCAATTTAAAGGGAAAGTTCACCTAAAATGCAAATTTAATCACCCTTGTGTGATTTCAAATCTTTACAAGTTTCTTTTTTTTTCTGTTGAACACATAAGAATATATTTTAAAGAAACTGAAATCCTGCAGTTGCGGCTGGAAGGGCATCCGCTGCGTAAAACATGTGCTGGATAAGTTGGCGGTTCATATATATATATATATATATATATATATATATATATATATATATATATATATATATATATATATATATATATATATATAATAGTGGTGGGCCGTTAATGCGAGACTTTTATCGGGCAATAAATCCATTTATCCATAAAATATCACCATTAATCTATTCTCAAAGTTGGGTTGGGAGCTGGGTCTATTCTACACAAGCTATGATGACTTTCACCTTGATATTTTAGCGCTGATGTATACCTGACTGGTGAGCCGTCTGACAAAAAAAGTGCCCTTCTGAATCAAATCAGCAGGATGCCCTTCTGGAACTTTCACTTACTTTGAAGTGAACTACTACACTACTGATTACATTTACATGGACATCTGTAATCTAGTTATTTGCCTTAATAGACAATAATATAATTAAGGTGTTTACGTGAAGTGCTTTCATGAAAGAGTTTCCTGTAATTTTGGGTGACTTTAACTGCAGTTCGGCAGTTTCACTTTCACTCATGAACATTTCATTCATGCCCCCGTGACAAACTGGGATGTTAGACGCAAATAAGGAGTAAGGACTGGTGAGAGTGTTATGGAATTTAATAGTTTCGTGATGTGTGTGTGTGTGTGTGTGTGTGTGTGTGTGTGTGTGTGTGTGTGTGTGTGTGTGTGTGTGTGTGTGTGTGTTCGGTCCTGTACTGACAGTCGCGTCTGTGGATCTTGTTGGAAAATATGGCGAAAAGTCCTACATGATGGTAATAGTTTGATTGCGGTGTTTACTTTAATAATGCAACTAATATCTGCATACTCCACGTCTTAATTCCATTTCTGTTTAGTTCAGTTATGACTTTAGTCAGATTAAGGTAATCAAAAATCGCTGTTTCAAGCTTATGTAGGCCTAAAGTTCAAAATTCATGTTTTAGTCAGTAAACACAAGTACATCTTATTAAACATAAATTATTTTCATCACCAATTATCATAGTAGAACAGTTTCTCAAGGCAGTTTGTGATGCATTGTGGAAACAGGAGGTGAGCCCCTGCTCTGATGTGCCACCTGGCTTGAGAAATCCGTTCTTGAGACTTGGGTAGCATATATATTCTGAATGCCTTCGGCAGAATTCAAATGAGCCATTTTAATCTAGATTCAATAGATTAATTCCAAGATTACAGTGAGATTAAAAAAAAAAAAAAATAATAATCTATGCCTACCTATAATATATATATATATATATATATATATATATATATATATATATATATATATATATATATATATATATATATATATATATATATATATATATATAGGTATATATTATATTATATATATATATATATATATATATATATATATATATATATAGTTGAAGTCAGAATTGTTAACCCCCCTGAATTATTAGCCCCCCTGTTTATTTTTTTCCCCAATTTCTGTTTAACGGAGAGAAGATTTTTTCAACACATTTCTACACATAACAGTTTTAATAACTCATTTCTAATAACTAATTTATTTTATCTTTGCCATGATGACAGTAAATAATATTTTACTAGATATTTTTCAAGACACTTCTATACAGCTTAAAGTGACATTTAAAGGCTTAACTAGGTTAATTAGGTTTACTAGGCAGGTTAGGGTAATTAGGCAAGTTATTGTATAAAGATGGTTTGTTCTGTAGACAGTCGAAAAAAAATATAGCTTAAAGGGCCTAATAATTTTGACCTTAAAATGGTTCATAAAAAATTAAAAACAGCTTTTATTCTAGCTGAAATAAAACAAATAAGACTTAAAAAAGACTTAAAGACTTAAAAAATATTATCAGACATACTGTGAAAATTTCCTTGCTCTGTTAAACATAATTTGGTAAATATTTAAAAAAGAAAAAAAATTAAAAGGGGGCCAATAAATCTGACTTCAACTGTATATATATTAAAAAAAACTATGAAAGTCAATGATTACAGGTTTCCAGCTTTCTTCAAAATATATTCGTATGGCTTCAACAGAAAAAAAAGAAATTTTTGGAAAGTTTTGAAATCACACAAGGGTGATTATATTTGCGTTTGCATTTTTCATTTCAGCTTTTGATTGTCCTCCTGCATAAGTAAAATAAGATATCATTACAGAAGTCAGAGTATAAAATATGTGGAGAAACAACAGACTCATTGAATTATATAAATGGCAATTGGAATCATACGCATGTTGAATTATTTTCTCAGTGAGGAAACACACAGCAGTAATTAAGAACACATGAACTGCTTCTAGTTACGCCAGTGATGATTTCATGCATTGTTGAATTCCAAAATGTGTCAAACCTGCAATTTATCTGATTATTTTGCATTTCATTGTGAGTATTGACTATAGAGCACAAAAGCAGATATTGAAATGAATATATTTAGCAAGTTTAGTTTTCTCTCTTACAGAACATATATTTAAAAAAAATAATAAGAAGAACTTAAAAAAAAAACATGTTTTGAATAAAAAAACAGGCTAATAAAAAGTAACTACTGTATTTATTTTTCATGTATTTTTGTATGGCATAATAAACAGGTTCTGCAAGAACTAAATAAGGTGGTGGCCTTTCAAGAGCACAAATCACAGGGACCATTGCCCTTTCATCATCAGTTCGTCTTTTTTCATTAGCAGGGTATAATTCTCTGGACTAAGACCTCTGTGCTTCTCATCCATCTCAATCACATTAAAAATGTCAATAGTCATTTCGCCCTGCTACCAATAAACACCACAATCAGAGCACAGAGAGACACGGCCATGTTGACTTTGCTAACTGCATGCCAGTCCCATGGCAGTTTCTAATTTCCTCAATTACGTGTAAGCAGTGCATGTCCCACAATCTCCTCTCTCTGACTCACTGGATCAACACTGCCCTTATTTGTTCAGTTGAGCTAGATTATGCGCTGTGCTGCAGCCTGTGCTGCAAACACTGTGACTGCTTATTTGTACGCACTCAGTATGGCAAATCGGAAATTATAACTGCTTTTCAGACTCTTGCCTAGGCCATGCTGGAAGGTTAGGCTCAAATAACTAGAGTGGTCAAATACAGTTGACCAATAGGTTCTGGACTCTGTACCTGTAATAACATGGCTCATTTTTGTCATTATTATATTCCTTATTCACTTTTAGAAAATCTGTAATACCTAAACAGACTCATTTCAATGACATTTGATCCTCTGTAAAAAAAAAAGAATAAAAAAAAAGAAAGAAAGAAAATCATTATGTATCCTGCTGTATTTGAATGTAACGTTAAAGGCAAAATTATTAACCCACTTGTAAATTTTTTATTGTTTTATAAATATTTCCCAAATGCTGTTTAATGGAGTGAGTAACTTTGCAATACATTTTTAAATAATACTTTTGACATCTGATTTCTAATAATTTTTTATTTACTTTTTGTCATGATGAAAGTACGTTATTTTGCAAGATAGTATTCAGCTTATATATATATATATATATATATATATATATATATATATATATATATATATATATATATATATATATATATATATATATATACATACTGAAGTCAGAATATTTAGCCCCCTGAATTATTAGCCCCACTGTTTATTTTTTTCCCAATTTCTGTTTAACGTAGAGAATATTTTGCCAACACATTTCTAAACATAACAGTTGTAATAATTTATTTCTAATAACTGATTTATTTTATCTTTGCCATGATGACAGTAAATAATATTTTACTAGATATTTTTCAAGACACTTCTATACAGCTTAAAGTGACATTTAAAGGCTTAACTAGGTTAATTAGGTTAACTAGGCAGGTTAGGGTAATTAGGCAAGTTATTGTATAACGATGGTTTGTTCTGTAGACTATTAAAACAAAATATAGCTTAAAGGGGCTAATAATTTTGACCTTAAAATGGGTTTAAAAAAATTTAAAACTGCTTTTATTCTAGCCGAAATAAAACAAATAAGATTTTCACCAGAAGAAAAAATATTTTCAGACATACTGTGAAAAATTTCTTGCTCTATTAAACATAATTTAGGAAATATTTAAATAAGAAAAAAAAAATCAAAGGGCGGTTAATAATTCTGACTTCAACTATATATATATATATATATATATATATATATATATATATATATATATATATATATATATATATATATATATATATATATATATATATATATATATATATATATAAATACTGTAATACCCAACAGTCAACTTTATCAAATGAAATGAGTGTAGTTAACTCAAAATTGACTGAAAGTGAATTCTACTCATTTGAAAAGAGTTTTGAACTCAGTGTTGAAGGTAATTAAATATATCATTACTTCAACTTAAATGGAGTAAGTTCACAGTACTCATATAGATTGTTTTTTTTTTTTAACTAAAATGGTTTAAAGCAATCGGTTTCCTCAAATGGTTTAAGTTGCCTTACCTTATTGGGTTTTACAGTACTCACTTGGTTTGAGTTCTCTTCGTTTATTGGGTTTTACTGTGCTCAAATTGCTTTGTTTACTCAAATGGATTAAGTTCCCAGTACTTATTAGGATTCCTTTTTGAACTTAAATGGTTTGTTGCAATCTGTTTCCTCAAATGGTTTGAGTTACCTTATCTTTTGGGGATTTACAGTGTATACGTACAGGTCTTCTCTCACTTTCTTTTCAGCATTAAATCATTAACAATATTAAACAAACAGTAAGATAAAACCATTATTTTATTGTCCTTCAAATCCAGAATGTTGGTGTTTTGCTCTTGCCCTCATAAATATTCCAGGCTGAAATACAAGAAGGGATCAATTCAAAAGTCATTTTGTAAATCACTGCCAAGCACCATACGGTAACTGGTTTGCTTTGCACAGACTATAAATGAGAGTTTGTATTAACTTATTTCTGCTTTCACATTTTTAAAGTGGCTTTCATTATTCTAAGAGGTAAAATGCAAGACAGTGAAACATTTAGTAATGAATACATCTCTCAATTATCATGTTTTTAAAATAGTGTTTAAATAATGTAATATTAAATAGAAAATTTTGTTTATATATATATATATATATATATATATATATATATATATATATATATATATATATATATATATATATATATATATATATATATATATATATATATATATATATATATATATATATATATATGAGTATACACAGTTGAAGTCAGAATTATTAGCCACCCTTTAAATAATTTTTTCTTTTTTAAATATTTTCCAAATTGTTTAACAGAGCAAGGAAATTTTCATAGTATGTCTGATAGTATTTTTTCTACTGGAGAAAGTTGGATTTGCTTTATTTTGGCTGGAATAAAAGCAGTTTTTAATTTTTTAAACACTATTTTAAGGACTAAATTATTAGGCCCTTTAAGCTATTTTGTTTTTCGATAATCAACAGAACAAACCATCTTTATACAATAACTTGCTTAATTACCCTAACCTGCCTTGTTAACCTAATTAACCTAGTTAAGCCTTTAAATGTCACTTTAAGCTGTATAGAAGTGTCTTAAAAATATCTAGTAAAATATTATTTATATGTTTAGAAATGTGTTGAAAAAAATCTTCTCTCCGTTAAGCAGAAATTGGAGAAAAAAATAAACAGGGGTGCTAATAATTCAGGGGGGCTAATCATTCTGACTTCAACTATATATATATATATATATATATATATATGTGTGCATTTATTCATTGCAGAGCCAATAACAGACATGTTTGCTGGTAATTAAGTGACTGCCCTCATTGCCTGTTTTAACACGGAGGTGCAATGCAAATGCATTTTTATAGAATTTTGCATGATGCACAATTCATTCATTCATTTTCCTTTGGCTTAGTCTTTTTATTTATCAGGGGTCTCCACGTGGAATGAACTGCCAACTTATTCAGCATATGTTTTACACAGCGGATGCCTTTCCAGCTGCAACCCAGTACTGGGAAACACCCATACACGCTTACATGCACACACATGCACTACAGTCAGTTAAGTTTTTTCAGTTCACCTATACTGCACTTTCGACTGTGGGGGAAACTGGAGGACCTGGAGGATAGCCACGCGAACACAGGGAGAACATGCAAACTCCACAGAAATGACGACTGACCCAGCCGGGACTCGAATCAGCGACCTTCTTGCAGTGAATCGACAGTGCTAATAACTGAGCCATCATGTCGCCCATGATGCACAATTCATTTGTTTATTCATTTTCTTTCCGGCTTAGTCAGTGATATTAACCAGGGGTTGCCGAAGCAGAATGAACCACCAACTTATCCAGCATGTGTTTTACGCAGCGAATGCCTTTCCAGGTGCAGCCAATCATGTGTCTTTGGACAGTGGGGAAAACCGGAGCACCCAGAAGAAACCCACGCGAACACGGGGAGAACATGCAAACTACACAGAGAAATGCCAACTGACCCAGCCGGGACTCAAACCAGCAACCTTTTTTTTTCAGCTGTGAGGCCATTGTGCTAGCCACTGCACCACCCTGATGTCCCTGATATTTACCAGTACAATAATATTTTTTAGTTCAAATGGCCTCATAGTCTGAATTAAAATGGGAAAAGAGTACTTTAAATAAAAATTACAATTACAAACCATTCATAAGTACCACTGTCCTCAAATAATTGACTGCTGTTATAAGGAAGGAACGCTTATGAGATGGGTCTGGAATATATCAGGGGATCATATCATGATGAAAGCATGACACTGACGTATCCTGTGTGCTTCCATTCTCAGGCCACCTAATATGAACTACGGTGGAGAGATGCCCTCCATCAGGGGGGTCTGACATTCCTCAAGCATGAACTTCATGCTTCTTCCCCTGAGACACTGACCTCAAGAAAAGCAGAGCCCATATAATGACTTAATGAAGATCCGTGTCCAGAGTGCTCGGAGTGTTTATGCACTTTAATGAGGTGACTGACGAGCAGCAGAGCTTTAAAGAGAATATTTTTGGAATCATTCCTCTTTTTTGCTTTCCTCTGTTTGTCACTGCATAGACAGCAAATGATCATAATATTGTCATGTCTTTGTGATTCATGATTTTTAGAAATAACAGCAGGGTCATTTATACCAAACAGTGAAAAGCTGATGTTGATTTTACTGTGCTACAGCTGGCATTTTTTATAAATACATCTCAAAAATCCCCATAAAACTCATGCAAATTTATTGTATTTGAATCAATTTTCCTAGTTGGCTATACTACTACTATACCCTCTTAAGGCCCAAGCTGTTTTTTACATGCATTTTTTATTTCTCTTTGCTATTTGGGCTTATTGGAACCTAATTAGAATAAAATCTAAGTATCATCTTTTGATATGATGTACTTTTGGAGAAAAATGATGTTCATATATGTGGGCTCGTCGTTCGAATTTCCATAAAACACAATAAAGTCACCTTTGTGTAATATAATTTATTTCTGCCTTGAACACAGCATTTTTCCCTGACTGCTTTTTAATGCATTAATAACACATACACACATATTTTTTGAACAAGTTTTGACTCAGTAAAAACAATTTTTTTTGCCCATTTTAGACAGTTAAAATAGTATTTTGGACATTTCATGTGCTCAAAACATTTGCAAGACGACACTGTATGTCTATAACACAATATAAAACATAAGACATAAGAGCTAAAATGTGCTGTCCACGTATATGGCCACTAAACCCTACGAGGATACTACTAAAAACCAAAACTATATAAGTAATAATAATACTCACTCATCAGGGGTCACCACTGAGGAATGAACCACCAATTACTCTGTAATTACTGTATTTGTAAGTGATTAATCACAAATAATCATTTAACAGATTTCTTTTAAAAAAGTTCTGTAATGACCTTGAGAAAAAGGTTTTTTATTGTCTAAAAACTGTCAAACCTCTCTCAGTAAATTTTCTCATGGTTTAAATCCATTGTAACATATAATTTTTTTGTTATTGTAGCTTGATATGGTCTGATGTTCTTTATTAACCCTTAAACCACATTACTTGTCTAAAAGGATGGTTAAAACCTTGCAAAATTACCTTATTAAACTAAAAAAGGCAGCCATTACATTAAGTGACCGAGCAGATGTTGACATCCCACTTTACTTACCCACAATGCCTGTTGGTTGCAGTGTTTCAGGGTATTTTTTCTTTCTCTCTGAGTTCTAAAGCCCTGTGAGAGATCAAACAAAGTCGTCACCATCTCTGCCTGCAGTCTGATCCCTCTGCGGTGCAGAATACTGCCAACAAACAGCAAATCTGCCGTTACAAACCCAAATTAGCACAGCACTGCCTCCCGAGCTTATCACAGCACCATGTACATCATGTGTGTATTTGCATGTTATGATTAAAAGTGACATCTTTATTGGGTATGAATAGTAACAAACCAGAATATTGCAGTGATATTTGACTGCTTTTATGTTCCCAGGAGTTCATGGAGTTTATTTTCAAGTGAAATTGCTCTATCATTCAAATAGGAGTAATACAAAAATCAAAGATTATTTTATGTTTTTGACTGTCGTGTCCCATTTGATTTTCTCTTTAAGCACCTTGCTCTTCCTGTTGTCTTGAGTAAAGACATTTGAAGACAATGTTAAAAACCTTCAGATGCAGACCATAAAATACAGTTACACTGTCACTGAAGCACACTTCAATTGCGTAATGTTTGCATCACTTACCCCAGACACATAATTTTGATTTCACACTTCTCTGCTGTCTTCCTCTGTCCTTGGCACTTTTTCGTTTGATGGGAAGCATTTCATCTGCAAACAATTTGTTTGTATTTGCCAATCTCAACCTACTCTCTATAAACCCTTATATCTTATGTACTCAAAATTATGCATACAAATTCAGCAGCTTAATTAATAAATTAAACAAACAAAATAAATTAAGAAACAACACCTGCACCCTTTTTATTTTCTTTTTTTCTTTTTGTCTTTGTCTTTTGTAATTGACAAAAGATGAGTTATTGCACTATAAAAAATATATCTGTTAATTAACAGTTAGTGTAGTTTGTGATTCACAAGTGTTTTCCATTTACTTATGGTTGTGAATTGTACTATGGAAAGTTGATGTCTGCTCTGTCAACTTTTTATGTTGAAAATTCAAGTCTACAGTTTAAAACAACAAAGCGATAATATAATGTTTAAGACAATATATAAAAAAATAAGTCTGTAAAATAACAGAAAATGTACTGGGAGTTTATTACAAGATTTTTGTGCCATAATATAGAACACCAACCCAAACAATATATCACTTTAAAATAATAAAAATGTTCATAAAAGTCACTTTTTTGAACTTAAAAAGTTACAAGTTGTTGGAAGAAAGATCAAGATCCCATAGCGCACTCCAAAAGCATAAATAAACATGGATAAATAACAAATAAAAACATGAATCCCAAATTAAGGAAAACAGCTATTTACAGATACAGTATATTTTAATTTTTCAGGAAGGTTTATGCCCTTTATATATTCTGAATACTGCAGAGAAATACAACAGAGCCGTTTCCTATATATCTCAAAATAACTCATTGCAAAATGACTTTAGAATTAGCATTTCACAGACCAATTATATTGTATTCCATAAAAATAAACAAGTTTCTTTTCAATGAAATATTTTAATGTTTTGGCGTGAAGACGCTTAATGTTAAAATTTTATAAGCTGTTTTTTTATGCTCAATTTAACAAGACTCAGCTGCATAATATTCAACGGTCATCTTTGTCTGATTCTACTTTTCATGATGAACCATATTCACAGAATATTAACTCTATGAAACCACACTGTTGTAGCACATGCAGAATGAGGCTTGATCTAATAACTATAGACTTCTTACAAAAGATCATCAGAATTATTAAACCCCCTTTGAATCTTTTTTCTTTTTTAAATATATCCCAAATGATGTTTAACAGAGACAGTATGTCTGATAGTATTTTTCTTCTGGAGAAAGTCTTATTTGTTTTATTTCGGCTAAAATAAAAGCAGTTTTTATTTTTTTAAAAGCCATTTTAAGGTCAAAATTATTACCCTCTTTAAGCTATTTTTTTCTTTTTTTTTCGATAATCTACACAGCAAATTAATCAGAGTTAAATTCTCGGTGTTGAAGCATTTCAGAGTAAATTGTTGACATTTTAGAGTTTGATTTTGATAAATGAATATAATAAGAGTTAGAATTGATTTGATTCAGTGATCAAGGAGTTATCTATCCAACACTTGGTGGTGTTATTTCCAACATCCGGGAATTCATGCGGCCCCAGTCACTGAAGCATTTTCCAGATGCCGTTTTCCATCGAGGTTTTAGAACAGCAACTGGTGAGTCAAACTTCCTCAATGTTGGCATTTTACTGACTTTCTCTAAGGAAATAATGTTGTAAATATATTGTTAAGTTAATTACTTTAGAATGGAGTGACAATTTTAAACTTCTGCGGTTCATTCATGGTCGTTCGTTAGTGTATCTTGCTATTGACTTCTTTTCAAGAATGTTTTTCTATATGCTCACGCATACATAGTGCATAAAAACATTAAATGTACTGTTCAACACATTTCTGTCACGGTAAATGCCATTTGTGCATTAAAAATGAAAAATCGACACTTCTTCTTTAATTCGTATAGCGCCCTAAACTAGCGAGGAAATCCCCAGAGCCGCCTCCTCTGCCCAGATACTAACGACATCACAGAACTGTTTCCCTGAACTTTGGAGAGCTTCTGAAACCTATCTGGTGAGTAAATCAACATATACTTACTTGTAAAAGGCTTTCTGACTAGAAATATGGTTGTTTGTTATTCGTGTACGTTAATTTGGTTATCGCAGCCCGCTTCGTGGCTGTCCATGTAACGTTAATAGTTCATAGTCTTGTGTGATAACGTACCCTTGAAGTATATTAAGTGTGGACATTGGACAACTATTAAAGTTGAAACGTTAATGTGTTTAAATGACCGCGTTTGCACTTTCTCAGACATTTAACGTTAGTAAGTTAGGCTAGTTCTGTAGTCAGGAACATCGTAGTCAACCTTTTTCTCCCGCATGATATTGTGCTTAAAACTATAGGCTAAACTTTGCATGTACACAATATTTCCGTTTCGTTAAAGGCATTTAGTGCATTGTAAACAGCCACCTGTCTGTAAAATTAATCAACTGATTCATATTTTAGCAGCCTAATGACCCATCGCTTTGGAGAGCTGCTGAAGCATATATGGTGAGTAAATCAACTTAAATTTATTATGAAGTTAACCTTTTTTTGCCCAGAAATATAGTTATTCGTGCATTTGTAGTTTAATTATTCCAAAATACTGCAGTAGTTGTGAATTTTTGCGGATCATTTGTGGTTGCTTACTGAATACAATTTCATATTGACAGTTATTAACATTATTTTAATAACTAAATGCACGTGAGTGTGTTCAAATGACCACGCTTTTTTTTGCGTTTTAATAAATTAAAAAGTTCACCTATAAAATAAAATGGACACTTTCTGTATTTTAGTACCAAAACTAGCAAGAGAAGCCCCCTGCATCTGCCTATGCAATACCTCCAGATAATATTGCATTTTATGGAATACATGTCACCATGTATTGTCTATTTATTTTATAAAAATTAATATTTTAATGGCTCATTTGTTGACTTTGAATAGTTAGCTAACAAATGCATCTAAACACTGTAAAATTGCTTGTCATTTTGATAAAACTTATTATTTATTGAATTATTTACAGGTTTGATTTGTAGAATTATTATCAATAATCAACACCTCATTCAAAAGATATGTGAAGATACGCGAAGCATACTTTGTGATGTTCAGCTCTTTAAAAAAATAAATAAATCTGAAGGTTATGCATATGTTAGATCCTAATGTGTTGTTTTTTTTAACAGCCAAAGTTCTCCATACAATAATACAAGACCCTGACTGTGACGATGGCTGAGTAGAGACTGATTGAGATGGTGTATTTCCAGAGTTGGTGGAATGACCAAGCACACCTTCTTGGTCATTTGTGGTGATAATAATGAAGGTATGTTTGATAAAGTTCTATATTTGTTTCACAGTAAGCTGAAAGGGTATTAGAGCATTAGAGAATAATAAATGACATGAATGTGATAAGTTTTGTATTGTTGGGGAACTGTTACTTAAATAATGTTCTGCTCTTTGCTTTGCACGTTTCCCCTTCTGTGTATCCTAATATTTTAGATTCTATTTGGACCTGAAACATCTGCTAGACTCCTGGAAGAGTCTAACAAGTTGAATCTGGTAAAGAAACACACACACATACAAACACACACACAAACACACTGGTTGAAAAAAAAAATTATATGTGAATTAACAGTTTCCGTAATTCATAATTCATGTTTTGTTTTTGTTTATTCACTGTTATTAATTGTGTACAAATTGCAGCATTGATCTCCACTTGGTCAATAATTTATGTTGAAACTTTTATTTGACTTTTTTGACATTTGTGTAGTTTTAAATATTATATTGTGTAAGAAATAATATAGAGAGAATTAAGTCCATAAACAGACATAAAATGTTCATGCAGTTTATTACAAAGTTTTTGTACCATAATGTACACCACCAACCCAGACAATATACATTTTCACTTCAAACTATTAAAAATGTCATTAAAAGTAACTTTTTAAAGTCAATAATTGTTGGAGAAAAGATCAAGATCACATTATGCAATTTAACAGAAATCACAACATACCGAAAACTGTTAGCTTATGGATATTTATTTACACTGTGGCAAATATTTGGGAGAAGTCAGCATCACTAAATAATATAAAAGATTTTAAGCTCCTCTAAATTTTGCTCCAAATGTTGTGTTAAATTGAGGATTCTGGAGAGACAGCTGCCTGTTTTTTCTGTTCTAGTCATAGTAGTTAACCTAATGGTTTTGGAGATTCCAACAGTGATATATGTTTTTTTCTACTTTTGCATATCATGTCACCTCAACCAGCTGGGAGAGTAAAGTTGTGGATCATCATTTAGATTTTCAAAAGGTGAGTTTAGATTTCTTGAATATGTTATATTTACTTTAAATGTTCTTTTGAATATATCATAGAATTTGATTGCAATTTGTTTTCAAACATTTTTCTCAGTCATGCTGGAGTCTTGAAAAGTCCTTAGATGAGGATCAGCTACCCTATATCCTTTCATCAGGAACCACCAGACGAGCGATCAGCAGCTACTACATAGTCATGGACATCCAAGGTCATCCTGTGGCTGGGAAGCATATCATTCACATGACATGCTTGAGATTTCCTAGGTCCAGTTTGTTTTCATAAGTTTACAGCATTTATACCTTCATTCAGACTGCTGTCTTTGATATTGATGACCAAGGAAACACCAGAAGTGAAAGATTTGCAAGCCAAGTTGTTCTTTTGAGTTTAAAGTGTAATTTCAGAAGAAAACTATGAGAGACACTATATTGAACTTTTTCAAATTGCTCTGATGAAACATCAAATTCAATTGTCAAAACATCAGTAGATATGCCAGCTCTGTCTATGTTTGCACCAAAGGACTGGAACAGCCTGTTCGAACACTGGTATTTGTTGATACTGTCTGTACTAATAAAAATGATAAAGCATATTTGGCATATTGTTGCATTTTAAAAACTGAATGAATTGTTGAAGTGGTGAACGTTTTCAAATAAAATGTTTTTTTTTTTTTTTATTATTTACAGTCTTTTTTTACTTTTTTCCATATTTACACTCAAGAGAAATTAATAAAATAACAATATGTGGAAGCAAAAAAATTACACCGAACACCAAAATAAAATTTATTTTACACCGGGCGGTGTTAAATATAGTTATATTTTTAAACTCTGCCCAGAGTTAAAATTAACCCTAATGTCAGTGTCAATGTACCAACACTTTTGAAAGTGTTGATCTAACTCTGTTGGGAGCGGACCCCAAGAGACACTTTCAAAGTGTTGAAATTAACTACCTTAGAGTTGTTTTGGGTCCCCATATTTTGCTGTGTACAGAAACCATTGTTATACAATAACTTGCCTAATTACCCTAACATGTGTAGCTAACCTAATTAACCTAGTTAAGCCTTTAAATGTCACTTTAAGCTGTATAGAAGTATCTTGAAAAACAGTAAAATATTAGTTACTGCCATCATGGCAAATATAAAATAAATCAGTTATTAGAAATGAGTTATTAAAACTATTATGTTTAAAAATTAGTTGAAAAAAATCTTTTCTCCGTTAAACAGAAATTGGGGAAAAAAATAAACAGGGGGGCTAATAATTCAGGGGGTTAATAATTCTTACTTCAACTATATTCGTTCATTCATCATCAGGCTTAGTCCTTTTATTAATCTGGGGTTACCACAGCGGAATGAACCACCAACTTATCCAGCACATGTTCACATGTTGCCCTTCCAGCTGCAACCCATCACTGGGAAACATCCATACACACTCATTCACACACATACACTAAGGACAATTTAGCCATACCCAATTCACCTGTACCGCATGTCTTTGGACTTGTGGGGGAAACAGGAGCACCCAGAGAAAACCAACGCGAACACGGGGAGAACACACAGAAATGCCAAATGACCCAGCCAAGGCTTGAACCATCGACCTTCTTGCTGTGAGGCGAATGTGCTACTTTAACTATATATATATATATATATATATATATATATATATATATATATATATATATATATATATATATATACATATATATATATATATATATATATACATATATATATATATATATATATATATATATATATATATATATATATATATATATATATATATATATATACATATATATATTTATATATATACATATATATATATATATATATATATATATATATATATATATATATATATATATATATATATATATATATACACTGTAAAAAATGTCTGTGATTTTAACAGTAAAAGTCTGTACAATCTACAGTAAAAACCTGTTAAATGATTAACAGCTTATTTCTGTACATCATGTGATCTAACCTTTGTTTTCAAGAAAGTAGGCAGAGTGTCTGAAATCTCACTATACACCCTCATTCATTCATTTTCTTTTCGGCTTAGTCCCTTTATTAATCTGGGGTCACCACAGCAGAATCAACCGCCAACTTATCTAGCACGTTTTATGCAGCGGATGCCCTTCCAGCCGCAACCCACCCCCGGGAAACATCCACACACACTCACCCACACTACGGACATTTTAGCCTCTCCTGTACCGCATGTCTTTGGACTGTGGGGGAAACCGGAGAAAACCCACGCGAACGCAGTGAGAACAGGCAAACTCCACACGGAAATGCCAACTGACCCAGCCGAGGCTCGAACCAGCAACCTTCTTGCTGTGAGGCGACAGCACTACCTACTGCGCCACTGCGTTGCCCCAGTGGCGTAGCGCAAAATTCGGGGGCCCCCCTGCAGGGATTATTGACGGGGCCCCCTAGTGTAGAGCATGGGGGGGGGGGGGGGGGGGCTGGGGGTTGGTGCGAGTATTACAAGCAATGGCGGTTCTAGACCAGAATGACTGGGGGGGCCAGAATGAGCTTTTAGAGGGCACACTTTAACATACATCACAAACTAGCCTACTTAATTATTCAAAGTCATTTTTCCATGCATGACTCTGCAGTCTTCATAAACAAGATAATTATATAACTTTAACTCATAATAATCATTCATTTTCTTTTTGGGTTAGTCCCCACAGCAGAATGAACCGCCAACTTATCCAGCATATGTTTTACACAGCGGATGCCCTTCCAGCTGCAGCCCATCACTGGGAAACATCCATACATACTCATTCACACACATACACTACGGACAATTTAGCCTACCCAATTCACTTACACCACATGTGTTTGGACTGTGGGGGAAACCGGAGCACCCGGAGGAAACCCACGCCAACACAGGGAGAACATGCAAGCTCTACACAGAAACTCCAACTGACCCAGCCGGGGCTCACATAGCAACCTGCTGTGAGGCGAACGTGCTACCCACTGCGCCACCATGCAGCCCATACTCAAAATAATCTTCCTCCTTAATTTATTTGACAAGGAACTTTGTATTGTAGTGGATAACACATTTCTAACGTTCAAGTACATCAAGGCACATTTTTACACCTGTAAACTTTAAAGTCAATTTTTTTGCCCTCCGGTTAATTTAAAATAATGTTTTCCAAGTGATCTTTAACAAACCAAGGATTTATTTTTCAGTATTTCCTGTAAAAAAAGAAGTAAAAATAATAAATAATAAGTCTTTTTCTTATAGTTTATTTCTTAAATAAAAGCAGTTTCTTATTTTTAAAAATACAATGTTAAGGTCAGTATTATTAGCCTCCTTAAGAAATATTTACTGTATATTTTTGATGGTCTACACAACAAACCAGTTATACTATAACTTGACAAATTATTAGCTGTCCTAGTTAACATAACCTAGTGAAGTCTTTAAATTACACTTTAATCTGAATACAACCATCTTGCAAAATAACTAGTAAAATATTATGCACTGACTGTCACCATGGGAAAGATAAAAAAGTAGTTATTAGAAATTAGTTAGTTAAACTATTATGTTAAAAAACCGTGTTGTAAAAAAATCATGTGTTGAAGACTCGTATTATGTCAGTACTGACATCTCAAATGAATGAAGGCAAAACTAAACGAGTAGAATATTACTTTCAACGTGACTGAAAACTAAATTTGATCAATGTGTTGCATCTGTTCCCCGGTACTTGCCGACTGTTTGTAAGTTCAAGACTGCATTTCCTAACGTAAAACTACATACACTCAGCTTCTGATTAATAATATGCAGAGCCGAGGACTTCCTCTATTAAAAGGTTAAAAAAGTCTAATATAATCAACAGTGGACATTTTGTTTCACAACATGAACATGACTGAAGTGGAATCTTTTTATTACCCGTGTTAATTTGGGGGTTAACTTCTGAATGCGGGGAACTATTGTGCACAGAGGGAGCGCGCGTGAAGGCAGAGAAAAGGAGTGCACGTGAGAGCGAATGCGCGCGACACCTAGAGCGCGCGAAAGAAGCTCCAGTCATTTCTCCGCAGTTTGCCGCCAATGGCTGATATCCGTGACGTTTTGACCATCTTTTACAGTCTATGGTTTTGACACAAAAATATCTCGCGGGGCCCCTTATCACGCGGGGCCCCCCCGCGGTGCGTGCCCTGCGGGCCCGTCCGCTACGCCACTGCGTTGCCCACCCTCATTCACTAGTCCCTAAATCAGTTGATTAGTACAAAATCACCAAATGACTGAATTGGTGAACACCTGCTGCTAACAAGCACAATCACTGAAGGACAGAACAAGAAATAAAACTCTACAGCCTTACACCAAACCAACTGAAATAAAACAGAGGATTAAACAACTCCACAAACAGCATTACCAGCTTCACTAATTACAGTTTGACTTAATTTCAATATTCTGCAAAGAATATTTGATAATTAACAGAGGTTTATATTTTTTATTGAAAATGTTTCATTTGACCTCACCATCGTGGAGATCAGAGGCTGATTTAGTTAGGCCCTTGAACCGTTGCTCTATTATCTTAATGTTTCTAAAACTCATCAGTTATGACAAAAAAAGCTATGAGAACCTTTATGTACTTATTACAGAACAAATTTTATACGGTAAGTTACAAAAAATTAGCAAATTATTTTACTTATTTTTTGTGCTATTATTTGGACTATAGTATAGAATCCAGAAGGGTCAAAAAACAATTATTCAGGAATTAATAACTACAGTTTTAGCAAGTCATTTAAGACACACAGACATTAAGAATCAGCATATGAACCTCAACCATGGTTGCTAAAAAAAAGAAAAAAGCTGCATAATTCATTCATGCCGCAATGCATGGTGGGTACCAGCATAGTACAAAACTCCCAGCATGCATTACAGCATGAATAAATTATGCAGCATTTTGTTCTTAAAATTTCTTTCTTTGCCTTTATTTTATGTGGTTTTTGGGGTGTAATATTTCAGTAGAGTGTTTTGTATTGTTCTGGCTTGATTTTTAAATGATATTTGTTTTTTGATTGCCACCATTATTGAGATTCAAGGACTAATTGTTGATGTCTGTGTGTTTTTAAGTTCTGCCATAGAGCAAACATTTTCATTGTGAATGGTGCATTTAGACATGATAAAAAAGTCATTGATTGATGAAGCTTCAGTGGTTTCATTTACGTGTCAAAGGTTTGTAAATTATCATTGCATCAGTTAATGAATACATTTTTCTCTTGTAAAAAATACAACATGTTTCTTTAAAAAAAATTTAACAGAAAAATTCTGTATTTTTTACAAAAAAGTTCTGGCAATCATAGCTGCCAGTATTTTCCCGTAAATTTTACAGATTTTTTTACAGTGTATATATATATTGTAGCAGGGTGGAGTGAAAAGGCAAACACAAGTTGTCAGTGAACACACCGCCGAAGGGCTTTTTATTTACAGTGCGGTGAACCAAGGTGAGATGTGCATGTGTCTTCAGCGTTCTTCCCTTGGTTCCCAGTTTGTCCGTGCTTTATTTGAGTCCGTAGGTGGGTTGTGGGTGAGATCTTTGTCCTGTTTATTCCGTGCTGCTCTGAAACGCAGATCGCCCAATCCGATCACTCCGTGCTTTCTGTATGAGAGAGGGAGAGAACTCGTTTGAGGTATGTTTTAGCGGAGAGGCTTCTCCCCGTCTGTCTTCGTTGTGGCGTTTTTATACTATGGCAGCGAAGGTGCTCTAGGTGCAGGCGATCGGCATGATTGCGTTCAGGTGGCTGACATGCTCTTTCCCCAGGATGACGCTGATTATCCATCCACACTCTGCCACACTCACCCTCCCTCCCCCATACCCCCCCAATCCACGTCCTGGTATGGGGAATCATCCTGCGGGGTAGAGAAGAAAGAAGGGGGGTGGGGTGAAAATTGCTGGGTGATAAACCTGCCCAACCTGACCACATCTGTGAGACACCATCCTCGTTGCCGTGGGAGGTTCCTGGGGGATGTTGGACCCGGAATTGGAAGTCCTGGAGCGTGAGGAACCACCTGGTGACGCGGGCGTTGATCTACTTGGCCCAGGACATCCACTGTAGTGGGGTGTGGTCAGTCACCAGTGTGAAGCTCCTGCCGAGAAGGCAGTAGCGCAGTGTTACGGTGTCAAGGTACTAGAAAAGGATCCAAAATTGCAAGTGTGTAGTTTATTTGACGTAGTCAAATTAAACCGAGACAAGGTGATAAAAAAATAACAGAACAAGGAAAACTGGTAGAGAGGGCAGAGAAACAGAAGGACGAAACAGGGTCCAAACCGCCACTCCTCACAGTCCTGAGCACAGACAGGGAACCTAAGCAGACACAATGAACTGACAAAGAAACATAGAAACATATCCCATATATAGCCTAGATAATAGGTCTCAGCTGGCAGGCTAATCAGGACAGCTGAGTCGCGTCAAGGCATGTGACATAACAAATACACATGGACGACCAAAACAAAACAAACTCACGTGACAAAACAGACACTCCGGAAGACGCACAAACCTGCAACCGTGACAGTACCCCTCCTCCTAGGAGCACCTCCTGGTGCTCCCTGAAGAGCTAACCTGGCGATTGTAATCATCGATAAGAGAGTGATCCAATATATCTCTAGCCGGAACCCAACTTCTCTCCTCTGGACCGTAACCTTCCCAGTCCACCAAATACTGGAATCCTCGCCCCCTCCGTCTCGAGTCCAGGATGCGTTTAACCGAATAGGAAGTCTCCCCATCTACGAGACGCGGCGGGGGGGGAACCGGCATGGGCGGATTAATGGCCGCATGAAAAACGGGCTTTAATTTGGATACATGAAACACGGGATGTATTCTCCTGTACGTTGGAGGAAGTTTGAGGCGGACTGCCACCGGACTAATGATCTTGATGACAGTGAATGGGCCAATAAATTTAGGTGCAAGTTTATTACATACGGAGCGCAAAGGAATATTCTTGGTTGAAAGCCACACTTTTTGACCGACGACGTAAACGGGAGGCTTAGACCGGTGGCGATCGGCTTTCGCCTTGGTGCGCGCACCCACTTGGAGGAGGGTCTGTCTGGCCCTGTTCCAAGTGCGTCGACACCTCTGGACAAAGGCGTGAGCAGAGGGAACCGCGCTTTCAGATTCCAGACTGGGAAAAACTGGTGGCTGGTAACCTAAACTACACTGAAACGGAGAAAGGCCCGTGGCAGACACTGGTAATGAATTGTGTGCGTACTCCACCCATGGGAGCTGCTGACTCCAAGAGGCGGGATTCTGGGAAACCAAACAACGTAACACACGTTCGAGATCTTGGTTGGCCCTCTCTGTTTGTCCGTTACTCTGAGGATGAAAACCAGAAGAAAGGCTTACAGTCGCCCCCAATAAATGACAGAATTCTCTCCAAAATTTAGAGACAAACTGAGGCCCCCTGTCAGAAACCACGTCTGTCGGGAGGCCATGAATGCGAAAGACGTGATTTACGACAGCAACCGCTGTCTCTCTGGCTGAAGGTAATTTGGGCAGAGGGATAAAATGAGTAGCCTTCGAAAACCGGTCCACAACGGTCAAAACAGCCGTATTGCCACCAGATGGCGGGAGACCTGTGACAAAATCTAGCGAAATGTGCGACCAGGGTCTCGAAGGTACTGACAGAGGCTGGAGGAGCCCAGCGGGAGGACGATTGGAAGTCTTAGAAACAGCACAAACAGAACAGGCCAAAACAAACTCACGTATGTCCCGTGCCATAGCTGGCCACCAAAATCGTTGTTAACCAAAAATGAGGTACGACTCACCCCTGGATGACAAGCCACTTTGGAAGAGTGTCCCCATCGGATGACGTCAGAACCGAATCTCCTCCGGCACAAACAAACGACTGGGTGGGCATCCGGGCGGGGGGCGTTACCCCCTTCCAAGGCTGTGCGAACCCTGCTCTCGATTTCCCATGTCACCGCAGAAATGCAAATTTTCTGGGGAACGATGGGTTCGAGGGACGTATTGCGTTCGGAAAAATCAAAAAGGCGGGATAACGCATCGGGTTTGATGTTTTTGGAACCCGGTCGATAAGAGATGGTAAAGTCGAACCGTCCGAAAAATAATGCCCACCGAGCCTGCCTGGAGCTAAGTCGTTTGGCGGACTTGATGTATTCAAGGTTCTTATGATCGGTCCAAACGATAAAGGGAACCCCCGAACCCTCCAACCAATGACGCCACTCCTCCAAAGCGAGTTTGACCGCCAACAACTCCCTATTACCAATATCGTAATTACGTTCTGCGGGAGATAATCGGTGTGAAAAAAACGCGCAAGGATGAATTCTGTCGTCCGAAGCTGCGCGCTGGGACAGGATAGCACCCACCCCCACCTCTGACGCGTCAACCTCCACCACAAACTGCCGGGAAGGATCAGGGGTCACCAGAATGGGGGCTGAAACAAAGCGACCCTTTAATTTTGTGAATGCTGCTTGTGCAGCACTCGACCACCTGAACGGAGTTCCGGAGGAGGTCAAGGACGTCAGAGGGGCGGCGAGCTGGCTGAAATTGCGAATAAAACGCCGGTAAAAATTGGCGAAGCCCAGAAATCTCTGCAGGGCCTTACGAGACTCCGGATTTGGCCAATTTACCACAGCCTGGATCTTCTCTGGATCCATGCGCACCCCCTCGACCGACACAATGTGTCCTAGGAAGGAACAGACTGTGCATGGAACACGCATTTCTCCGCCTTGACAAAAAGCCCATTCTCTAGCAGCCTCTGAAGCACTCGTCTGACATGTTGCACATGTTCCTGGAGAGAACGGGAAAAAATCAGAATGTCATCCAGGTAGACATAAATAAACTGATCTATCATATCTCGCAACACATCATTAACGAGTGCTTGGAAACTGCGGGGGCGTTGGAAAGCCAAAGGGAAGAACACAATATTCAAAATGCCCCCTGGGGGTATTAAACGCCGTTTTCCATTCATGGCCCTCCTTGATGCGAACCAAATGATAAGCGTTGCGGAGGTCTAATTTCGTGAAATAAGAGGCCCCCTGCAGACGCTCGAATGCTGAAGACATCAGCGGCAAAGGATACGTATTCTTCACCGTGATGTTATTCAACCCTCGATAATCTATGCAGGGTCGAAGAGAGCCATCCTTCTTTTTCACGAAAAAAAACCCCGCCCCCGCCGGTGAAGAAGAAGGGCGGATGATCTTGGCCGCTAGAGAATCAGAAATATATTTCTCCATGGCCTCCCTCTCAGGAATGGAAAGAGAGTATAACTTGCCTTTAGGCGGAGACGTACCTGGCAGTAAGTCTATAGCACAGTCATAGGGACGATGAGGAGGAAGAGAAGCAGCCCGAGACTTACTGAACACTCTCTTCAGGTCGAGGTACTCACTGGGCACGTTTGACAGGTCCATACGCTCCTCCTGAAACACAGAACAAGACACAGCAGAACGAGCAGACGAAAGACAAGACTCATGACAGTTCTCACTCCACGAAAATATTGTGTTGAGACCCCAATTAATATGAGGTTTGTGGAGAACCAACCAGGGGTGACCTAAAACCACCGGTGTGTTAGTTACAATCTGTTAAAAAAATGAAATGTTTCCAACATGATTTCCCGACGTAATAAGTCTTATGGGTCTAGTGGAGTGAGTAATAGTGGGAAGAGAAAGTCCGCTGAGGGCGCGTACTGCAATGGGTTGTGAAAGAGCGATAACCGGAAGTTTAAACTGAAAGCAAAAACTAGAGTCCAGAAGTTCCCTTCTGCCCCGGAATCAATGAGAGCGTGGATGTCTTTAGTTCCGCCTCCCCATGACAGCGTAACGGGCAGTAAGGTAGCCGCCGTAGCAGACCTCTCCCAAACTGATTTCACCCATCAGCAAACTTTTGTCTGGACAACACTCCCCGCGATGTCCCACGCCGCTATAGCAAAGGCAGAGCCCCTCATCTCTCCTTCGGTGCTTCTCCTGCACGGACCAGCGAGATCCGCCCACCTGCAAAGGTTCCGGGTCAACAACACTCGCTTCCGCAATTCTCTCCTGCAGCGCGCTGTCAGCTCTGTGACACAGTCTGGTGTCCACACGAATAGCCAGCTCCACTAGCTCATCCAGAGACTTGGGAAGATCCAATGTGTATATTTCGTACTGCAGGCGGTCCGACAAACCCGTGCAGGAACATATCCCACTGGGCCTCCGTGTTCCAGCCGCATTCGGCAGCCAAAGTCCGGAACTCGATCGAGTAATCCGCTACGCTCCGACTCCCCTGACGGAGCTCAGCAAGGATACGAGCGGCTTCTCTCCCGGAAGCAGCGCGATCAAACACTTTCTTGAGCTCTTTAGAGAATAGCTCAAATGTGGAACAGCAAGGAAGCTTTCGTTCCCAGGCAGTAGTTCCCACAGAGCCGCCCTCCCGGAAAGGAGTGTGATGATAAAAGCAACCTTAGACTGTTCTGTGGAGAATAAGGACGGTTGCAGTGTTATATACAGAGAGCATTGAGACAGGAAAGACCGACACCGGAGAGGATCTCCGTCATAACAAGTCGGTGGAGGAAGGCGAGGCTCGACCAAGCTGCTAACAGCGACCGGTTCTGGCGACACCTCTGGAACTGGTGCGGACTCATCCCGAACTGCTCCCGCAGCCAGCCGCTGAACTTGGGTAGTGAGCAGGGAAACCTGGTCGACCAGAGTCTGAATGGCCAGAGCGGCGGTAGACAAAGCCTCATCCCGCCGATCCATCCTGGCGTTGCTGAGTGTGACGAATTCGGAGATCTGCTGTGACATACTTGCTGGATCCATAAAGGTCAGTTCATTTTGTTACGGTGTCAAGGTACTAGAAAAGGATCCAAAATTGCAAGTGTGTAGTTTATTTGACGTAGTCAAATTAAACCGAGACAAGGTGATAAAAAAATAACAGAACAAGGAAAACTGGTAGAGAGGGCAGAGAAACAGAAGGACGAAACAGGGTCCAAACCGCCACTCCTCACAGTCCTGAGCACAGACAGGGAACCTAAGCAGACACAATGAACTGACAAAGAAACATAGAAACATATCCCATATATAGCCTAGATAATAGGTCTCAGCTGGCAGGCTAATCAGGACAGCTGAGTCGCGTCAAGGCATGTGACATAACAAATACACATGGACGACCAAAACAAAACAAACTCACGTGACAAAACAGACACTCCGGAAGACGCACAAACCTGCAACCGTGACACGCAGCTCCAGGACTGCCCACTTGATGGCAAGGGCATCTTTCTCCACGGCTGCGTACCTGGTCTCTGCGGATGTGAGCTTCCGACTGATGTATGTGACTGGGTGCTCTTCTCCATTCTGGACCTGTGACAGGACCGCACCCAGCTCTGTGTTGGAAGTGTCTGTATGGAGTAGGAAGGGGCAGCCAAAATCCAGGGCATCGAGAACCGGTGTGGACGTTAGGGCCATTTTCAGGGTCTGGAAACCTTCCTCCGCCACTGCAGACCACTGAATCTTTTCCGGCTGCCCCTTTTTTGTCAGGTCGGACAGGGGACAGGCTATCAAGGAAAAGTTGGGAATAAAACAGCATTAGTATCCAGCCAACCCCAAGAATGCACGTATCTGGGTGTTATTCTTTGGCCGTTCCACTCGCTGTACTGCTTCCACTTTGTTGGGCTGTGGCTTGATCAACCCCCGTCCTACTTGGAATCCCAGGTAACGTGCTTAGTCTAGACCCAGGTGACACTTTTTGGGTTAGCTGTTAGCCCATCCCGACGGAGCTCCCTCAGCACCCTCCGCAACCGGTCCAGATGGTCTACCCACACTCAGAGTGGATGATTACGTTGTCGAGGTAAGAGACGGCGTATTCTTGGTGGGGCCGGAGCAAAATGTCCATTAGTCTCTGTAATGTGGCAGGTGCCCCATGTAACCCAAAGGGAAGGACGCGGTAATGCCAGTGGCCAGATGGTGTGCTGAAAGCAGTCTTTTCCTTGTCTTCTCCTTTTAGGGGTACCTGCCAATAACCCTTTGTTAAGTCTAGCGTAGAGATAAATCTGGCCCCACCGAGACGGTCTAGCAGCTCATCCACTCTGGACGTTGGGTATTCGTCGAAGTTGGAGATGTCATTTAGCTTACGGAAGTCGCTGCAGAAGAGGAGAGTGCTGCTTCAGTACCATAACTATCGGGCTGGACCAGGGATTCCGAGATGGTTCTATTATTCCTTACTTCTTCATCCGGGATATTTCATCCTCGATAGAGAAGTACAGATGGTATGCTGTAATAAGGCTGTCTGCCCGGGTCAATCGCTGAACACATCCTGGAATTGACTAACCAGGGATTCCAGCTCGATCTTCTGATCCGCTGACAGCTGCTCTCCCATTCCTACTATCGGCGGGGAGCTTTGGGTGAAGGCCACCAGGTCTTCTCTGGGTGCTACCCATTTCTTCAAAAGATTGATGTGGTAGACCCTCTCCTCATGTCAACGTCTCGGCTGACGAACCTTGTAGTTGACCGGCCCGACTTTCTCCACGATGGTGCCCGGCCCTTGCCAGGATGCCAGAAACTTCACCGTGGTGGTGGGAAGGAGTATCAGGACTTCATCACCAGGCTGGAACTGTCGGGGTTGTGCGGGCCGGTCATATAGCCTCTGTTGGGCGCTGGGAGGTGCTAGATGTTCTCGGACCAGAGGCATTACCTGGTCTATGCGCTCTCGCATGTCCCGCACGTGCTCTATGATACTGCAATGCGGAGCCAGCTCCTGCTTCCACGTCTCTCTGGCCACATCTAGCATCTGGCGCCCAAAAAATAACTCAAATGGAGTAAAGCCGGTGGATGCTTGCGGTACCTCCCTTTTTCCGAAGAGCACGTACGGGAGCATGAGGTCCCCAGTCACGCCCATCCTGTTTAAGGGTCTGGTTAAACCGCTCCACCAGACCATCTGTCTGGGGATGATAAACAGATGTGCGAAGCTGTTTTATCCTGAGTATCCGGCAGAGGTCATTCATCAGCCGAGACATGAAAGGGGTGCCCTGGTCAGTCAATATCTCAGAGGGGTATCGGAGGGGAAAAAAAAAAAATGCCTCGGGGTACCTGGTGGCATAATCGACGATGACCAGAATGTGTTGATGACCACGGGCGGGTTTCGGCAGCGGGCCCACCAGGTCCATCCCAATGGGCACCTCGATGATGGGAAGAGGTATCAGCGGACTGGGGGGGAGGTTTATTCGGTGACATTCTTTGACAAGTGGTGCACTCCCGACAGAACCTGTTCACCTCCGCCTCCTTGCCAGGCCAGTGAAAGCGGTCGCGGATGCGTTGGGTGGTATTTTCTGCTCCAAGGTGCCCAGCCATCGGATGGGAGTGCGCCAGCTCCGGTAGGCTTTTTTCCTCCCCCCTTTGCTGTGCTATGCAATAGAGCAGACCCTTTTTGACCACAAAGTACGGGAGAGGGTGAGGCTCTGGAATCCGTAATTCTCCCTCTATTTCTCGGACTTGCTTCCAGCAATGTTTTAATCGGTCATCTTCCCATTGCTCTTTTCCGAACTCTCCTCCTGTGATTATTTTCTGAAACAGATCAAAAAATGGGTTAGGGTCTGAAAGTGCGCACTCACTCTCTCGCTCGCTGTCTGTGCCCAGCATGACGGTTGGACAGCCCCCTTTTCTTCGTGGACGAGCCCGTCCCCTCTGTCGCTGTCCTGCTGGCTGCATCATGGCGGATAGGAGCTGTTGGAATCTGGGACAGTTCCTCCCCAACAGGATTGGAACCGGTAAGTCTCGCACAATTCCTACTTCCATCAGCCAGGAACCTAGACCAGCCACCACTGTTACTCGGTGTGTGGGTACATGACGCGTCTCCCCATGTACACAGGTGATTGGCATTGTTGCTTTAAAGTCTGTTCGGGGAGGGACAATGTGTGGTTGAACCAGTGTGATGGATGACCCTGAGTCCAACACCCCATCTGTCTCGTTGTGGCGTTTTTATACTGTGGGAGCGAACGAGCTCCAGGTGCATGGCGATCGCCATGATTGCGTCCAGGTGGCTGGCGTGTTCTATCCCCAGGATGACGCTGATTATCCATTGGGTGGCCTGCCACAATATATATATATATATATATATATATATATATATATATATATATATATATATATGCTTTCTGGGGCTTTCCATGTCTTTTTACACCTTCCTTGCATTGTGTGTCAATACATTTTTCCTGGTGACATTTCATTTTATTGCACATAACTTTATTTCTAAACCAATTAGTTATTAGTTTAGTTTTTTTATGTATGTACAGTATGTTTTATTTGGTTGTTAATGACATCTCCACCTGTTTGCGTAGGTTTCTTCCAGGTGTTCTAGTTTCCTCCACAATCAAAAGACGTGGTATAAGTGAATTGGGTAAACAAAATTGACCTCAGTGTATGAGTGTGTGTGAATGCAAAAGTGCATGGGTGTTTCACAGTAATTGCAGCTGGAAGGACATCCACCATGAAAACATTTGTCAGAATAGTTGGCGGTTCATTTCACTGTGGCAACCCCGGAAAAAAAAAGTGACTAAGCCAAAGGAAAAATAAAGAAATCTTACTTACATCTGGTGAAGCTTGAAAAACATCAATTGACTTATATTCATTCATTCATTTTCTTTTCGGCTTAGTCCCTTTGTTAATCAGGAGTTGCCACAGCGGGATAAACCGTCATTTTATCCAGCATACGTTTTACGCAGTGGATGCCCTTCCTTCCACAACCCAACACTGGGAAACACCTATACACTCTTGCATTCACACACTTACACTACGGCCAATTTAGCTTATTTAGTTCACCTACACCGCATGTCTTTGGACTTGTGGGGTAAATCGGAGCACTAGGAGGAAACCCACGTGAACATGGGGAGAACATGCAAACTCTACACAGAAATGCCAACTGATCCAGCCAGGGCTCAAACCAGTGACCTTGCTGTGAGGCGATCGTGATACCCACTGCACCACCATGATGCCCCCCACTGATATATGCTTACAGTTCTTCTCAACTGATTTTTATTACTACTTATTATCATCAGCTGACTTTGATGACATTTATCAAAATTATCTGAACACAATTAATTTGAGGCAAAATGCATCCTGACTCATACATCCAACTTGTTACGTTTACAGTGTAAGTCTCAAAGACCAGGAGAGAGGAAAAAAAAAACATTTAATCTCCATCCCTGAAACCCCTGCAGATCTAACTTCTGAAAGCTTTTCCAGCTATTAAGACAAGAATCAGGAAGATCATTATAGAACGCTAATCGCTCCAGTGAGTTTGTCTGAGGAATTTGCCCTATGAAAGAACTCACTTCATTTTCCAGCAGCTTCTGACGCCTTTTTGCCTCATGACAACGACTGAGTGATTCATCAACACAAACTACTCAAACAAAACAGACTTTGTGGTAATTAAAATATCAATAAAAACAAGAAACATTTTGCAGCATAATAGAAATTAGATAGACCATGACATTGTTCTTGGTGGAGATTTCCTCTCATGTTGGACGTTTCCCCCTTGCTTAATTTCCCTTCATGAAGTTAATGAACCCATGAATGACTTCCGAAGTTTCTCCAGGGGACAAAAATCTGCTTAATGTGGACAATTGGCTCCTTGTGTGTCATCAAAGGATTTGCATGTAATATTCTGAGATTGGCATGATAAAGTTGAAAGGTGGAAGAAATGGAAGCAGAGAAGTTTTTCACTGCCATGAATCAGATTTATTGTATGATCAGAAATCATACAAAGGCTTATGCCTTTCAGATGTCCTGGATTCTCATCCAGCAGAGTTTGAAAGTGTGAACCAGCTTCCTTTAAGTGACTCTGACAGTTTTCTATACATCTCTGTGTCTTCAAATTATCATTTTTTTTTACATTGACTTAAGAATGACCTCAGAATTTGCGTTTAGGACCCTCTGGAATATTGAAACAGCATAATAAGTAGCTGAGAGAGAAAGGAAATCTCCATCCTTCTCCTCCCCAACATCTCACCCTCAAGACAGTTTTAAATGAAAAAAAAACTTTTTTTTTTTTTTTAGAAATTAGATGAACATGAATTTCTTTAATGGTAATATTTTGCAGAATATGAGTTTGGGAATTTTTGTTTTTACTTAGTATAAATTCATATTGTTCCACATAGTTTAATTTCACAGTGCTGTTGACTATTTTGTCCTCCAATGTGATTGGTCAGCATACAGTGCATCCGGAAAATGTTCAATGCACTTCACTTTTTCCACATTTTTTGTTTGTTACACCCTAATTCCAAAATGGATTACATTTTTTTTTTATTTCCTTACAATTCTACACACAATACCCCATAATGACAATATAAAAATATTTTTTTAAATTGTTGCAAATTTGCAAACAAAACCTGAAAAATCACATGTACATAAGTATTCACAGCCTTTGCTCAATACTTTTTTGATGCACCTTTGGCAGCAATTACAGCCTCAAGTCTTTTTGAATATGATGCCACAAGCTTGGCACGCCTGTTTTTGGGAATTTTGCCCATTCCTCTTTGCAGTACTTCTCAAATTCTATCAGGTTGGATAGGAAGCGACGGTGTACAGCCATTTTCAGATCTCTCCAGAGATGTTCATTAAGATTTAGGTCTGGGCTCTGGTTGGGCCACTCAAGGACATTCATCGAGTTGTTGTTAAGCCACTGATATTTTGGCGGTGTGCTTTGGGTCATTGTCCTGCTGAAAGATGAACCGTCGCCCCAGTCTGAGGTCAAGAGCACTCTGAAGCAGATTTTCATTCAGGATGTCTCTGTACATCGCTGCTTTCATCTTTCCCTCTATCCTGACTAATCTTCCAGTTCCTGCTGCTGAAAAACATCCCCACAGCATGATGCTGCCACCACCATGCTTCACTGTAGGGATGGTATTAGCCTATTGATGAGTGGTGCCTGGTTTTCTCTAAATGTAACACCTGGCATTCACTCCAAGAGTTCAATTTTAGACTCATCAGACCAGAGAATTTTGTCTTCATCTGAGAGTCCTTCTGATGCCTTTTGGCAAATTCCAGACTGGGAGTGGCTTCTGTTAGGCCACTCTACCATACAGGCCTGATAGGTGGATTGCAGCACAGATGGTTGTCCTTCTGTAAGGTTCTCCCCTCTCTCCACCGAAGAACAATGGAGCTTAGACAGAGTGACCATCGGGTTATTGATCACCTCCCTGACTAAGGCCCTTCTCCCCCGATCACTCAGCTTAGATGGCCGGCCAGCTCTAGGAAGAGTCCTGATGGTTCCAAACATCTTCCACTTATGGATGATGGAGGCCACTGTGCTCATTGGAACTTTCAGAGCAGCATAATTTTTTCTGTAACTTTCCCCAGCCTTGTGCCTTGAGACAATCCTGTCTCGGAGGTCTACAGACAATTCCTTTGTCTTCATGCTTGGTTTGTGCTTTGACATGCACCGTCAACCCTGGGACCTTATATAGACAGGCGTATGCCTTTTAAAAAAATCATGTCCAATCAACTGAATTTACCACAGGTGAACTCCAATTAGGCTGCTAAAACATCTCAAGAATGATCAGTGGAAACAGAATGTACCTGAGTTCAATTTAGCACTTCGCGGCAAAGGCTCATTATTATTTAATCAGATTTAAAATAAATAAAATAAAATAACTATACATTCACATTTTTAAAAATAACTATACATTCACATTTTCACAGTTCTCCGATTAACATATACACTAAGTAATGCAGGTAAATAAACAAAAAAATTATTTCCAATTGGGGTTTTGAAGTCTTTTTGTTATTATTATATTTTAAATAATTTATATTTACAATGAGATGTTTTTGTTCACAGACCTGTGCCGTCAAATTCTGGCCTCATGTCTATAGCCAATCATAGCCAGGGGAGGTGAAATATCTCACAACTAGACAAAAAATAGTATTATAATAATGAAATAGCATTATAACTATACATTAGCAATGTTGTGTATTTCCTGAAATATTGGGTTTTATTGCAACATGTGAGGCATATTCTATTATTCATTCTATTGCTTTGCAAAGGTTGAAAACAGTTTGTCTGGACATAATAAATCCTGAATAATATTAGTGTTAGTAGTCTATTATGTGCATCTGCGTTTAATGTCATGGGGTCAAAGCTAAACTCTGGAGCCTGTATTGCTAGTCTCAGCTTATTTGTCATGGTTCAAGGATTCAGCAGTTGTAAATAGAAAGTAAAATCATCTCTCTAATTCCTCAAGCTGGTTCTGATTTATGTGTTTGTGCACACGTGTGACACATGATACAGCCTCATGCCCTCTACCCTCTCACACGCACTATGAGAACCATTCTCAGGACAGGACAGTGAAATTCACATTGACCTCTCAATAAAGAAAACTGCTTTAGCTCATTGTGGGATGCTGACAAATTGAAGCTGATGTTTTTCAGTGTGTTCTATGAAAATTGCCTAGGTCTGAAATGACATTGCAATATCAAATTGGGTTAAAGGGGTCACTGAAAACACCCAATGTTGACACACAGTTCTACCGTAACCTTAGCAGCTTGGGCTAAGTGAGGCCACCGGCTTTCTTGGGCTCTCTCGCTGGCAGCTAGTGTCCTATCTAATATTCATCACTGTTGCAGAACCTGGCCTTTGCGGTGTTAGAGGAAGTATTGATTGCACGGCTGAGAAGGCTGGCATTGAGGCGGCTTTCTGAAAGGAGCAAACAAAACTATTGGAACAGCACAGATTTGTTTCAGATGAGCCTCAGTGATATGAAATCAAAAAAGGCAGACAACGTGGCTTGGCGACAAACCTGGGAAGCATTCAAGAGGGCAGGGAAATGGCTTGTTGCCTTGTGGGAGATGCCCTGGCCAGTCAAGCAAGTAAGGCGACCAATAAACGGAAGTGAAGTTCAGGCGACACTCCAGGGTACGTCTAGAGTTTCCACCACATTGTTTCCTGACTGACACTGAAAGGCCAATCAGAGTTTATGAACAGCTGTCAGCACTCTGCTGTAAAGTGGAGAGTTGGACAATAAGCAATAAAATAATTGTTTTTCACAACAACTGATCTGCAGAAACAAAATAATGCATTCCCATTTATTTAAATCATATCTTTAATTAGCACAAACATCCAACAGAAGCTCAACCAAAAAAATGGCTTGGGTCACATTACTTGAAATATTTTTATTTCATTATGATGTGTTTTGCAAGTTTTGCAACACACATACAAAATGACATGCCAAATTAGTGGAGCCTATTAGGTTTTTTTCTGCAAAAAAAAAAAAAAAAAAAAAAACCCCGACATGCAGTTTTATAACATTCAGAGGGCAGTTTAAAAAGTATTTTGTATTTGTAAAAGTATTTATAAATACTTTCCGAAATGTAAATTCATTCATGTATTTTTTTTTCGGCTTAGTCCCTTTATTAATCTGGGGTCGCCACAGCGGAATGAGCCGCCCAAATGTAAATAATTTTAAAAAATAATTAATGTGTGAGAAATATTACTTGATTAAGTAATAAATTAATTTGTTGACTTATAAGTTGACTAATTTATTAATTAACAAGTTTATTTATTTGTTTGTTTGTTTGTTTGTTTGTTTGTTTATTTATTTATTTATTTGTTTGTTTGTTTGTTTGTTTATTTATGACTGACAGCCACTGAATTTACATAAAAATTCACCAGAATTGACATTTTGGCATATAGTTTTTTTTGTGTATATTTGAAATTCAAGCCACAGCAAGACTATTCATCAGTTAATACCAGAGTTATAGTAGTATTCAGAGTTATACTAGGTGAGCAATCAAGCAAGATGACAATGACCTTCATTTAGGCTTTTTGATGTTATATCAAAATGTATACGTTTAGCATGGTGTTTTAAGGAACCACACAAAATATCTGTTTCTATATACAGTTGAAGTCAGAATTATTAGCCCCCCTAAATTATTAGCCCCCTGTATATCTATTTAATCGAGATAAAATTTTTTTTTACACATTTCTAAACATGATAGTTTTAATAACTCATTTCTATTAACTGATTTATTTTATCTTTGCCATGATGACAGTACATAATATTTTACTAGATATTTTTCAAGACACTTCTATACAGCTTAAAGTGACATTTAAAGGCTTAATTTAATTAGGTTAACTAGGCAGGTTAGGGTAATTAGGCAAGTTATTGTATAACGATGGTTTGTTCTGTAGGCTATCGAAAGAAATTTCTTAAATGGGCTTATAATATTCATTCATTCATTTTCTTTTCAGCTTAGTCCATTTAATAATCTGGGATCGCCACAGCAGAATGAACCGCCAACTCATCCAGCATTTATTTTACGCAGCGGATGCCCTTCCAGCTGCAACCCATCTTTGGGAAACATCTATTCACACACTCATACACTACGGTCAATTTTAGCATACTCAATTCACCTGTACCACATGTCTTTGGACTTGTGGGGGAAACTGAAGCAACCTGAGGAATCCCACGCGAACATGGGGAGAACATGCAAGCTTCACACAGAAATGCCAACTGACCCAGCCGAGGCTCGAACCAGCGACCTTCTTGCTGTGAGGGGAACGTGCTACCCACTGCGCCACCGCGTCGCCCGGCTAATATTGACCTTGAAAGGGTTTTTAAAAAATTTAAAACTGCTTTTTTTAGCCAAAATAAAACAAACAAGACTTTCTCCAGAAGAAAAACATATGATCAGACATACTGTAACAATTTCCTTGCTTTGTTAAACAGCATTTGGGAAATATTAAAAAAAAAAAAAAAATCAAAGGGGGCTTCTAATTCTGACTTCAACTGTGTTGTAAGAAGCATGTCAACACAAAAACTGTTTCTGTGTATGTTACTTTGTAACTTCTTACATAAGGAGTCAGAAATTTTGCAGGTTCCCTTAAGTGCAGAACTACTCTTTAAACCAACCACAGGCCACCAACCCACTATTTATTTACTTGTTTTACTGACAGTGCACTGAGCAAGCCTCTGTCCACGGATCATTAAAGATTATTTCTAGCATGGTATCTCTGTTTTAAATACACTGCAGTGCTGTTTAATAAAAATCAATGATGCGTGTGGCTTAGAACATTGACATTGATGGAGCCACTTTTGCATCCTATAAATTTGGAAGGTCAAGTTGCCTTTCTTGATCAATGACTCAAGTGCCTGGCAGTCTAACCTTTATTAACTTATGCTCTGGATCATCACTGTCTTCATATTTAATTCAAATCGAAGCAAAATCCTTATGGCGCTTACATATTAGAGCTTGTTTTGGCTCAGAGAACTCACCGAATGCATTGATTTCAGTAGGGTTAATATCCTAGGACATACAGTAGAGAAATTGTCCAAGAACTTGCAATTTGATAGGTAATGAAACAAAAAATAACAAACTTTAACACAGACATTCACTGAATTAAGAGGTGGGTTCAAATTCTGCCTTCATGCAGTAAGTCAAATTAGCTTCATTCATGCTTGTTTTCAAACTGATGCTTGTTTCTTTTCCATACCTTCTGAACATACTGTATCTTGTGGATCAGAGCATTGCACAATGACCAACTTGAAATGATCTCACGAGTTCAACAAGTAACTACAGTATAGCAATATGCCATGCAGTATCAGTGGCCTTTACTGTTTTAGTGAATTCAGCAGTATGTCAGCTGTCACTGTTTGAGTGGTGCTTGATGTAAAAAATAAAATAAATAAATAAACAAGGCTCAATCACAATTTATGTCAGCTTCTGATTTACAGTGCAGTTTACCATTTTTTTTTTGTCTTGTGCATGAACTGGGACGATGTTAGATTTTCAAAGTGACAGTGTGGTTTTGTCAATGCAAAACATTCTGTCTGGGCTAACTTCATAAAATTTTGTCATTGTGAAATTTATTTGGCAGTCACAATTTAAAAAAAAAAAAAAAGTCCCCCCCCCCCCCCCAACCAACCCTGTTACCATAAACAAAATGCATCTAAAGTCATGTAATGACTGCATGACTATCTACATACTGTTATATGTAAAATAGTCAGGGTAATGTTTACACCACCACCACTGCAAACAACAACAACGGGTACATATAACTGAAGGTCATCTAAAATTTACTAATTTACTTTTTTACTTTTAATTCTGGCTCAAATTTGATTTTCTGAGGAAAAAGGCAGGAATGATTCTCATAAGAAAACACTTTCATATGACAATGATATTTATGACTTAAAAAGTGCAAAGTAGTATACAGTGTGCTTGATGAAGCAAACAATGGTGGTTCTCTTTTGACAGAACTACTCTAAAGTAGTTATGTTATAATTGCCCTTAAACAATGGCACTGATGGCACACAGTCCTTTTCTGGTTTCAAAGTCATGGGATCTTATAAACAAGTAATATTCATAACAATTATTTGACTTTTAAATCCCAACTAAGCCCAAAATAATCAGTGAGAAAATAATAGCTTTTCTTTCTTTCTGTCTTGGTCAGTCTAATTTTACACTCCTTGGGTGGGAATGCTGATAAGCATACATTTGAATAATCAGTGATTATAGATGGTTCTCTGATTTCATGCATTTTTAAGATCATTTGAAATTAATACAGCATTAAACTAGCATCTGCTAAAGACAGAATAATTGTGCATGAGTATGTTTGCCTTTTTGTCTGAGGGAAGTTGCTGCCCAAGCCCAGGGTGAAGACACGATGTCAGGCTGTCCCCTTTGAAAGGTCTTTAATTAATAGGCTCATTACCTTTCAATCTAACCTTGCTCTCCCCCAGCAGGGACTGAAAGAGTCTTGTCTGAATAAAGAATACAGCCCCTGGACTGTTAGCAATGGTTCACTGATGGTGTGCAATTGATGTTGCTGTAAGCAGGGACACAAACAAAAGCAGAAGCTGCAGTGGTGCAGCAGGCCTCCTCCTGGTTGGGCCAATCCCATGAATCCACTGAAACACATTATCTCTTCATCTTCATTGCCCAGCCGGTGTCAAGCCCTGTTGATGAGATGCAAGTTTATCAGCATGCAGGACACAAGGGAAATTATACCACCCAGATGATGCTTAAAGACAAGGACCTGGAAACTGTGTGTGTGTGTGTGTGTGTGTGTGTGTGTGTGTGTGTGTGTGTGTGTGTGTGTGTGTGTGTGTGTGTGTGTGTGTGTGTGTGTGTGTGTGTGTGTGCAAAGGGGCTCCTATAGCAAACATTATCAGAGGCTTATTTTTTATCCTAATGATCTCAGAGAAACGTTTCATTACTGAGCAGATTGTTTGGAGTTATTTATGAAGGTGTACCTGTTTTCTTCAATTTATCATTTTATGCAGTGAAAGTTTGATTAGTCTTTGCTATGTGATTGCCCTGGTTTAATCAGTGCAAAACCATGCTGACCTTGTCCACAAGCAGATGAAGCAGTTATGCATATATTTAGAGGTAGGCAAGCCGAGGGCATGAAAAGCACAATGTTTAAATGAAAATCCTGGCCTGCACAGAGGGGATTTTATTAATTTAAGTATAATTCCACAATACACACGCTTTAGTCATCTCACATATATATATATATATATATATATATATATATATATATATATATATATATATATATATATATATATATATATATATATATATATATATGAGATGACTAAAGCTTGTGTTAATGAAGTAAATGAAGTAAAAAATATTATTTATTATTAAAAACTATTAAAAAATAATTAAATTTCTTTTGGGCTTAATCCCTTTATTAATCAGGAGTCGCCACAGCAGAATGAACCGCCAACTTGTCCAGCATATGTTTTACACAGCGGATGCCCTTCCATCCATACACATTCATTCACACACATACACTACAGCTGTGGCGGCTGTTGTTAAAACACCAGAAAACACCAGAAAAAAAATCTAACTGTTGATAAAGTAAGAGTGTAAAAGCCATTTTTCAGGTGATGTATCAAAAAACAAAAATATGACTAAAGCATACAATAAATGCATCACAAATCAGTTCATTTTAGTTTACTTTGGGTTTATTATCAGTAATGAAGATTAAGTAATCAAGATAATCAGTAAACACACACACAAACACACACATAAATGTTGCCTAATCACTGGCCAGTAGCACTACTTAAAAATTTATTTTGCTCTCCTTTCTTTCTGGCTTGCAAATTTCTCAATGACCTTTTGGTTAAAGTCAGTCATCTCAGTCACCAGTCTCTTCTCTATTGAAAGCATGGCCAATGCATTCAGCCACTCTTGCGTCATGCTGTTTGAAACAGCAAACACGGAAAACAGTAAAGGCATGACTTACATCACAACCTGCCAGCCAACTCCGTTTGTCATAACAAGTGCTGGAAAAGCCCAGAGTGTACATGCGCCCGCGACAGTGTTGCCAGACGTACGATAATTATCGTATTTGTACGATCAATAATGAAAAAAATCCTATAATGTACGATAATTTCAGAAATGTATGGCATTTAAAATGAGTTTCCATGTAATCTTAGGGCTTCTATACTTATTGATAGCTGCATCTTGTGTCTACTGTCCGTGACAGGAGAAGGTGGAGTTAGACACGTTTTGTATCTCATCTTACGTTACATCTTCTCAGCCAATCAACGTGGAGAATGGCTCTCTCTCACAAGTTAACGTTCCTGCTGCGCGCAGTGTTGCCAGATTTTTTGCATTTTGGCGGGTTTTGGATAGTTTTTGGGCTGGAATCAGTCAGCTACATCTGGCAACACTGGCTGCGCGCGGCCATGCATCAGTCGTTTTCAGGTTGAGGTTAATCGTTTAAGCAGTAAAGTTTTAGCAGTAAAGTAGTGCTAAAAAGGAAGGTGAGAAGAACAGGGGAGTTTTCCCTTGATGCTCTCGTTTTTCCCCATTCAAATGCATCATGTGAACGTGTTTTTCTAAAGTTAATCTCATTAAAACAAAGTCACGAGATCAGCTCATTACAGATCCTCTGGATGGGCTCGTGGTGGACACCTCAGACTAGTGTGTTAAAAATTCGGGAGAGTGCTCTGCTTTCAAGCCAACCAGCACTATGTTGCGCTATGTTGATAAATAAGCACTATGTTGTAGGCATCCAACTTGTACCGCAAAATGAATCCCTCAACATCTGACAACACACGCAGTTATTCGATGACAGAGACTCGGAGGTGGAGTTTGAACCTTCCCACTAAGGTACGCCTATTTTTTTTTTTTTTTTTACGTATTGTGGTAATTTGCACGTTGTGTCAAAACACAATTTTACTAGATAATAGCTGTATACTCTCCATTTGACTAGTGTACGATAATTTTTCTCCAAATACAATAATTTTGAGGTTCTGGTACGATACTTTCACATTTCCAATCTGGCAACACTGGCCCGCGATCACTTGACTGCTGGTGAATTTGCAAGGAAGGTCGATCTGGTCCAAGCTCCTTGATTCTTTTTTTTTTTCTTCATCCAAACGCCTTGTGAACGAATATCTTTGCAAAGATACAACGGAATTTTCCTTCATCTCAAGAAATTGCACTTGCTTTCACTATGATTAAAGGTCGGCACAGACGAGCTGCTGCTGAACGGTCTAAGTGAGAATAGTCCAATCACATACTGTAAGGCCAATCATATAAAAACAAATATGATTCGTTCTAACAACAAAAATGGGAGGGTTTGGGACGCAGAGCGCTGCGCCTCAAGGACAATTTAAAACCGGCCAATTAGAGCTTATTGTCATATCACGTGCATTGCAAAAGTTTGTGTACCTACATAGACACTCATTAGTCTGACGCCCCCACACATATGAAAAAAAAATGTTCATACATTTTTTTTCAATAAATGTTAGTATGACTACAATAAATGTTAGAATGTTAAAATTAAATCAATTTATTTAGTTAATATTTGTGATAATAAACATTAACATATTAAAGGTCCCAGTCAAGGTTCTAACCAGCGACGTTTTTGCTTGCCATTATTAAGTGTAATTAATTGTTATAATGAAATTTTACTTATTTCCCAAGTGTTGCTTAATGGAGATAATATTTTTTTTCAACACATTTTTTACCAAATTTTAATAACTAAATTATAATAACCAATTTCTTTTGGCTCCTTTAAATTTTTTAAGTAAAATATCACACAAAAAAAGTGACTAATTAAATTAGAGTTGGGTGTGAGTTTGACCTTTCATCTGCGGGCAAAAGAGCCATTTTTGGGACCATAGCCTGCTTGAGCACACTGCTAGCAGAACGTAAGATAGATTTCACTTTTTAACATATTTAAATTTAAATATCTTATAATAGAAGTGTGTGTGATGTGCATGGATATGTGAAGAAGCATGTTTGATTGAATAAAGATACTTTTTGTTATTATCTATAATAAAGTATTCCATTTTTCATTTGTTGCCGCAGAGCAACATTTGCCGTTAGATCACTTTTGTAAAAACAATAACATCCTATGGATGGAAATGTGTAGGAATGTATAATTATCACCATACTACATATTTTTTGCTACACTGTATACTGTTACAGTACTCAAATAGATGTTCAAGCATTTTATGGAGCTAAAGAACAAGATTGAGCAGTTAGGCTCATTCCTTCCGACAGCAAGGTTGAAGAGTCACATTAGCTCTGTTTCCGTTCAAAGAACTTGCAAAAAGCCACAGTTCTGCTCAGTTTATCTTTAACCCTGCTAAAACAAACCTGATTAAACAAATTGAGTTATTCAGGCTTGTTTGAAACCTACAGGTAAGTGTGGTGAAGCAGGGTTGGAACTAAACTCTGAGCTGAAACTAAGTTTGATGTGCACCTGCATTCAGCCCTTTATGGTCATGGATACACAGAAAGGGAGATATAGAGTACCAGGATGCAAAGGTTCCCATCTAAAGGAGGGTGCCCAAACTCTGTCCTGGATGGTCAGTGTCCTGCAGAGTTTAGTTCCAGAGTTTAATTTCTAATCTGCCAATACGTTTCTTGTATGCTAATTAGAGCTTGAGTAGCTGTTTCCGGTGTGCCTATTTGGGGTTAGAGGATACCTGCCCATCAGGACAGAGTTTGGGCACCCCTGACCTAAAGCCAAGTGACAGAAATGTGGAACCCACCTCTGCTTCACATCCACCAACAACTGCTTTCTGAGGTTCCACAATAAATAACAAACATTGGTCATGTTGGTAGCCCACATGAACCCAATACACCATTTATGGCTGGTGTTTAATGAAATATTATTGATGTTGATATTGTTTATGTTAAATAAAACATTTTCTAATGTATTTATGGCATGTTTGTCCCTAATTTCACATATAATAATATACAACAAACCTTGGTGTTTCAGTGGCCTAACTGCATGTTGTAGCCCTGAGGCAACAAACCCGAAGCACCCTCATATTAGGTTGGACTATTTCTTTTCCTTCTAAAACAAAAATTCATGCCATAGAGGAATAAAAAGAACAAATACATAAACAACTAAAAATAAATTATTATTATTATTAATTGTTATTTTGGTGCATAATTCTTCTAACTTAACGCACACACACACACACGCACGCACGCACGATCGCACGCACGCACGCACGCACGCACGCACGCACACACACACACACACACACACACACATTATAATAACTTATTTTCCCATGGTTTTAGTATGGGTATGTGAACAGATGTCAATAAGTACTCTTGATCATTTTAACAAGCCAAAGAATTGCCCTTAAACCACCCACTTTCCCCATTGTCTTTCTGCTGGATTCAGAAAGCAACTGAACTAATTGTTGGGCTTGTTCAGACCACCCCCATAATGATAAAGCTGTGAGACATGCAGCCTGCAAATCTTGAGGGACCATTGGCCAATGGGCTGATAGATTGCTAAGCTTTCTCACCAGACATTTTATTGGTGTGTCTTTTAACAAAAAGAACACAATCATTCTCAAGCAGGGCTCTGACAGACATTGTCCTCTTTTAGACTCCATGGTGCTTGTTCAGGCATGAGGTATCCCACACGACTCACGTTTTAGTCAACAAATGGTGTACTTGCATCTGATGCAGCTGAGCTTTTCTTGCATAAAACTGCTCTTTGTTTGAAATGATTCATTGCAATGACTTAAGATGTTATATTTAAGGATCATTCAGGAATCTAAAGAAAATTGCTTGTGGGATTTAAAAGAAATATAAATATTACGTGGGTGCACTCAAAACAGTTTTGATAATAACAGTTGATGATAATGAACAATAGACGAAGTTTGAGCTTGAATAAAGTTTTACTTTAAATGTGTGAATATTTCTTGCATGATTAGACCCAGTTGCATGAAGAGCTGCATGAAGAAATGTACGGTGGTCAAGAGAGCTTAACGTGCTGCAATTTATATATATATATATATATATATATATATATATATATATATATATATATATATATATATATATATATATATATATATATATATATATATAGTAGTGCTGTCGCCTCACAGCAAGAAGGTCTCTGGTTCGAGCATCGACTGGGTCAGTTGGCGTTTCTGTGTGGAGTTTGCATGTTCTCCCTGTGTTCGCGTGGGTTTCCTCCGGGCGCTCAGGTTTCCCCAACAGTCCAAAGACATGTGGTACAGGTGAATTGGGTAGGCTAAATTGTCTGTAGTGTATGAGTGTGAATGAGTGTGTATGTTTCCCAGAGATGGGTTGCAGCTGGAAGGGCATCCGCTGCGTAAAACATGTATATATATTTTAGTGGTGGGCCGTTATCGGCGTTAACATGCTGCGTGACTCTTATCGCGCAATAACAAAAATATCGCCGTTAATCTATTTTCAAATTAGTGCTCTTCTGAATCAAATCAGCAGGATGCCTGACTTTAACTGCAGTTCGGCAGTTTTACTTTAACTCACGAACATTTCATTCAGTACAAACTGGGGTATTAGATGCAAATAATGAGTAAGGAGTGGTTTAATAACTCACGCCAAAAAAAAAAAAAAAAAATTCCACATTTCGCGATGTGTGTGTGTGTCCGTATGTCTGTGTACGGATCCTTTACTGACAGTCGCCTGTGTGGATCTTGTCAGAAAATATGGTGAAAAGTCCTACATGACGGTAATAGTTTGTCAGTAATGCCACTAATATCTGCATACTCAACGTCTTAATTCCATTTCTGTTTAGTTCAGTTATGACTTTAGTCGGATTAAGGTAATCAAAAATCGCTGTTTACATGGTAAACTCCTAGTCGGAGTATTGTTTTAATCCTATTAAAATCCTATTAAAGTATTGTTGCCCATGTAAACATACTCAATGCTTGACACACCATCATGGCTCTGTGAACTTGCCTTTGCGAAGCTGCATTTTCTGTATGTACGTACATCAAAAGCAAGTATGAAATCGCTGTTTCGAGCTTAAGTAGGTCTACAGTTCAAAATTCATGTTTAACTGAATAAACAGTTAGTAAACACAAGTACATCTTATTGAACATCATTTATTTTCATCATCAATTTTCATAGTAGAACAGTTTCTCAAGCAGTTTGTGATGCATTTTGCAAACAGGAGATGAGCCCCTGGTGTAATGCATCACCTGGCTTGAGAAACCTGTTCTCAAAGACTTATTATTTGGGTAGCACACATTTTCTGAATGCCATCGGCAGAATTCAAATGAGACATTTTAATCTAGGTTAATCTAGATTAATTTTGAGATTAATCTAGGTTAATCTAGATTAAAAAAAATAATCTATGCCCACCTTTAATATGTATATATATTCATTCATTCATTCATTTTCTTTTCAACCAGCATGTGTTTACGTAGCGGATGCCCTTCCAGCCACAACCCAGCACTGCAAAACGCCCATATATTTATTCTATACAGTGGTGGAAAGAGTACTGAAAAATCATGCTCAAGTAAAAGTACCATTACTTGCCTAAAATGTAGTGCAAGTAGAGTAAAAGTATCTCTTGTAAATATTACTCAAAGTATGAGTAAAAAGTAGCCCTTTTAAAAGTACTCAAGAGTAGCGAGTAGTGAGTATTATGCTGTCAAAAGCTGATATGTTTACATGTAATTTGTGCATGTGTGTGTGAACTTAACATTCTGTAGTGCATTTAGTTATTGCCCAGAAGGCACACAACATCATGAGACATTAATATTAGGTCAGATTTATGTTGTAATGTCAGGTGACCAAAATTAATTGTCAAGCCAGCAGCTAAGGACAACGTTATTTTGATGTCCAATAATGACGTCAAATGACATTGATATTTGGTTGATTTTAGGTTGTTAGAAAATGACCAAAATCCAGCGTCGAGTCAACATCTTAAACCAACGTCATACAGTATATGATCAGGTATGGCAACCAAAATCCAACATATGATAGATGTCATAGGGCTAACGTTCACACAACGTCAAGCTGTAACATCATTAGACGTTGATATTTGGTTGGTTTTAGGTTGGAAATTGGACATTGACATTAGCCTGACGTTGAGTTCTGACGTCAACCCGATTTTCATTTCCAAACAAAATGCAAAGTCCCCATGACGTTAGGGTTCAATGTCAATCAGACGTCATGTTGATGTCCTGTGCTGCTGGGTGTTTTAGGTCATTTCGGTCATCATACAGTAAACATCCATCATCTTCTCATCATTGACATGCATCTAAACAGTCTCTGGGTCAATGCGCGTAAAGATTTTGAACATCTTCATGGACACTTTTAATACTTCCAGTTTGCTGCAATTATAAAGTGCACACGTCTTGAGGTAGTTCATTATGATGCGAATTACCTTCTATGGTACGTGCAATTTGATTGGACAGGACTCTCAGAACTGATTTTTCTAATCCCCATGGACAAGAAAAATAAAATAGTTACTGCAGGTTGAAGGAAAGTAGTGGAGTAAAAGTACAGATACAGCACTAAAAATGTACTCAAGGAAAAAAAAAGTACACAATTTTAAAACTACTCAGTAAATTACAATTCCTGAGAAAAACTACTCAATTACAGTACATTGAGTATTTGGAATTAGTTACTTTACACCACTGATTCTGTATATACTCTAAATATTTTTCCCCCTTGGGATAATACTGTGTGCCAGTTTATTTCTTTATACATTAAGGTGTACTTTTTTATGGTATAGCCCATTTATCCATTGTTATCGTGTATAGATTTTCTGTCTCTGTCCATTAGTAGCTAAAACACCTTATCCCTGATTCATCTTTCCATGACGAGTCATTTCTAGAGCCCGAATTTGAGGATGGTTATGAACATTAAAGGATAATTCAGCAGGGAAAAAAACAATGAGGAAGCAGAAAGAACAAAAGAGCTATGTTGATGATACAAATTGCCTCACTCTCCAGCAAAGTCCTCTGAACCCCCAGAGCCTGAGCTACTGAGTGAAGCAGTAAATAAAAGACTATTGTCGAAGTGATCCTCCTTCTATAAGGCCTAATAAAAAAGCTGCAGTGTGTTTATGCCAGGTTTACTATACACTATAAAAACACTGAGCCGAGGGCTGTAAATGTAGAGTAGTAATGAGATGGGTGAAAAATGGCTCTACCTCACATAGACACATTTCGATGAGGGCCTGGGCTCAATGTCTACTGAACAGCCTTGATGTCCAAGCTGACATTTAGTGACTAATACGGCAACTCAATTATCTACCCGACCCCTCATTAGTTCTTCATGCCCTCTGCGGCATTATGGACACAGGCTTTAGCGGCATTATCCTCACGCACCTGCTCTCCGGGGCGTTGCAGGAGCACCTCGGCCCCGGCACTCGAATTCTCTGTCGCCTTTCATTACTCACCCCTATTATATCCCAATCCCCACCCACAGTGGGGAACTGGCAAGCCTGATCACCGTGACAATTTGTTTTCACTGGCAGCCCAGAGTGGGGGCCACTGCTCATTCTCCGGAGAGACTCCAATGAAGACATGAGATGAAACACAGTTACACACACAGCTGTCAGAGTTGTGGAAGGACAGTAGAAAAATGATGTCGCTTAGTTGCTTTTTGTTGCTACTAAAGTTTGAGCGCTCAGTAATAAATAAGCTTTTATTGTCCCAGTATCCCAGAGAATGAATATTAATATATGGCTTTCGCAATTAATCCACATGTGTGTAGTCACCAAGCTATTATTAACAATTCTGGAAAGTTTGACTCAAAATTGAAACTGATGGTAATAAAGAAACTTTATTTGTAATAGTTCAGCTTCAGTAAATTATTTACTGTACGATGCTGTGAAAGAGAAGGGCTGATGTTTGTTTGCCTGCAGTTCCCTATAGAGTTGTCTATGATGTAGGCTGCCCTTGCTTTTTCCCCAGCCAAGGGAATATAAATAAAGATCACACCAGATTGCCTATATGTGTTGAATACTTTAAAATTAGGGTTTCAGTTTTTACAATCTAGTTTCAATTCTTGTGTCTAGTGTCAGTCCAGCACATTAGAATGAAGAGTTCAAGTATAATTTCTTCTATTGAGATTTAAGTTTGAGTTACCAGAACAATGGTTCTTAATGGGCCACAATGAACCACAAGGGGGAAAATATACATAATTAAAAACAACAATAATAAATAATGCTAATACAAATAATACAAACATATTTACATTGTAATTACCAACCTTTTAAAAGAAAAAAAGAACATCTATATTTATTTGTTGTTTCTGTATTTTGTTGTTGTTAAATACATTCCCCGTAATTCTCTTCAGTTTCCAGATTAGTAAACTACTGAATATTTCCATTTGTATCATAACTTTTAATGCCATTAATCATAACATTGTCTCTGATAGGCTTGAAAATTGTCTGTATTACTGGAACTGCAGTGGCTTGATTCAGGTCATATCTGAAAGTTATACATTTTTATTAGATCATAAAAAGGCATCATAGCGATCAAAACACTCAGCTCTTGGTTGTAGCTTTTTACATTATATATGGTACTGCTAGGGAATATCATTATAAAACATGGGGTTTATTTCTCTATTTATCCTCATAACCTGATCATTTGTACAAATTTACAAAATTAACAAATTGTAAAGCTGATATTAAAAGTGAATGACTAATAACTTTTTTTAATTACTAATTCAATGGTGCAATTTTTTTTTACATAAGAGTTTTTATCTGTTTCTAGTCCAAATGTTTAAAAATGTATTAATTAATTAATTAATTTTCCTTCAGCTTAGTCCCTTATTTATATGGGGTCACCACAGCTAAATGACCCGCCGACTATTCCAGCATACATTTTACGCAGTGGATGCCATTCCAGCTGCAACCCAGTACCAAACACCCATACACTCTTGCATTCACACATACACTATGGCCAAATTAGTTTACTCAATTCACCTATAGCTCATGTCTTTGGACTATGGGGGAAACTGGAGCACCTAGAGGAAACCCACACCAACACGGGGAGAACATGCAAACTCTACACAGAAATGCTAACTGGCCCAGCCGAGACTCTAACCAGCGACCTTTTTGCTGTAAGACGACAGTGCTAACCACTGAGCCACCATGCCGCCCTATGTTTATAAATTCTTAAATCAAAAAGAATTTTCTAGATAAGTAAAATCAATGGTTAATAACAAGATAGCTCAAACGTCATAAGGATGCTCTTTTAGCTGAGTGGTGTAATCAACATGCGATGTCTGGTCTCCTTTATTACTTATGTGAACACTTGTGAAGTGAGTATCTTCAGAGTGTTGATTAAGGACGATGGGTGGTGGTCTGTGAAAGTGCCGGCACGCTCACTGAGAGGGAGAGTGAGAAAGTGTGTGTGAAGGAAAGAGAGAGAGAGGTGATGAAGATGAAGGGCTTGGCAGGGGAGTAGTGGGTGATTCTACTGCTCACAGGCTTGACGATTCCACGGACAAATACAATGCAAATAGGATTTTACACCATGTTGTCAGGCAGAGCTTGGAGCTCCAATCTGGCGAGACCACAGTGGGAACTGCAGGCTAACAATAGTAGACAGTGTTTCACACATAAAAAGCCGTACGTTGAGCCAAAGTGAGCGGGCAAGTAAGTTCATAGAAACTGTGTTGAACTTCTCTGTCGAGTTTCACCCAGTAAAGTAAACACACTTTTCAGATGTTTCCGCAAACTGAACTAAATGTTTGGGAAAATGAAGTGTAAAATAACAGTATGATGATACTGTATGAGATGAAACTATAAAAGGCTGTTCCAAAACATAAGTCTTTTAAAGACATCTTCAATGCTATTTAAAGGGACACATTTAGATAAACCATGAGAGAAACCATGAGAAGTCTCTGATTTCTGTCAGGAAATTATTCCAGGTCAATCAACCAACTGTCAATCAAATCCCCCATTACATGCCTGTGCGCCCAAACAAATATTATGATTGGATTACATGATATTTTCAAAAAAGTGCTTAAAGTTGGCCTCATTATGACTTTTTTGTATGACAAAAATAAACAGATTAAAATGAAATTGCATCATTCTCACCCTAAAATAAAGGGTGTAACTTGACTGCCCCGATATGCTCATTATGACTCATTGTGTGCTCATTACAACAGTACAAATGTTAATATATAAGTGTAATAATAATAATAATAATTATTATTATTATAAAAATAATAACCTGCCATCATGTGTAATTTACTATTTATTGATATGTCATATTTAAAAACCTGTAAAAAAAATGAAGACTCTTGTTGAACAATAATAAAAGACAAGCCTCAGACATTTGCCTGTGTTAATCACAGAGTCAGTCAGTCAGTGATCAGTCACAAAGTCAGATAGTAACAGCTCAATAGAATGAAAGGCCACATAATGCAAAATCACTTCTGCCGCTTGATGAAACCTTAATTGCAAACAGATTTATATCAGGATACAGGCATGGTTGTGCAGAGAAAAAGACCTTGTGGAGATTTGTAGTTATAGACCATAAAATCAGGGTTAAACATTGGAATGTGTGTGGCCTAAACAAACTGCACAACATTAACAACTCCATTACACTTGCCTAATCAAGGATCACTGTTATCCAGCGGTCATTTCGCTAATATGTAGTATAATAAATAGTTTTTAGTGGCAGAAAAATCTCAAAAGTTAATTTACTCATCATCATCTTTATCATCATCTGTTTTTCTTTTAACATAACTGACATAAAAAGGAAAACGGCAGAAGTTTGAGAAGAGAACTCAAATAGTTCTCAAATAGTCTTTTTTGGATGATGTGCTCATTATGAACAATTCTTTAATGTGACAATGATTCATTTCAGGGAATGATTAATTCATTTGTGTATGTGCACTGTAAAACATATTTGTAAATTAGCAGTTTTCTTTATTTCATGTTTTCCCTCTTTTATTTATGATTTTGAAGTGCATAATAATAATAATAATTCCTTACATTTATATAGCGCTTTTCTAGACATTCAAAGCGCTTTACACATTTGGAGGGAATCTCCTCATCCACCATCAGTGTGCAGCATCCTGGATGACGCGACGGCAGCCATATTGCGCTAGACCACACACCACACACTAGCTGATCGGTGGAGAGGAGACAGAGTGATGAAGCCAATTAAGATATGGGGATGGTTAGGAGGCCATGATGGACAGAGGCCAGTGGGCAAATTTGGCCAGGATACTGGGGTTAAACCCCTACTCTTTTTCGAAGAACATTCTGGGATTTTTCACAACCACAGAGAGTCGGGACCTCGGTTTAATGTCTCATCCTAAGGACAGCACTCACTGAGCGGTATAGAGTCCCCTTCACTATACTGGGGCATTAGGACCCAAACAGACCGCAGGTTGAGTGCTCCCTGCTGGCCTCACTAACACCACTCCCGGCAGCAACTTAGCTTTCCCATGTGGTCTGCCATCCATGTACTGACCGGGCGCAGCCCTGCTTAGCTTCCGTGGGCGACCATGTGAGAGTTGCAGAGAGCTATCTGCCATTATGAGATTTGAGTATAAATGTGAAATAAAATGCTAACACATGGATTCTTTAAGGTCAAACGTGTAGACTCTATTGTTGTTTAAATATCTGTTTTTGTGTTCTGTAGAAAAAGTAAGTCATTGACAAAATGGGACAGAATAACAGAGACAAAACTAAAAACTCATTGTAAAACTCTTGTAAAGCCCAAAGTATACTTTATGTACACAGTGCATACATTTATATAAGGCATTTGTCATGGAGGCCAGCTAGTAAAAGATTTGCTGGTAAACCTAAATCACTTGATCTCAGTGGGTGAACTAATGACAGATGTTAGAGTCTTAAGTCTTTAACGTCCTTGTAAGCAGGAAACAAGCAGAATGCTGTGAATGACAAAGCATCCATGTATACCATGTACTGTATGAAGCCAACTGTCTCATTGGGAAACAACAAGACATAAGACCCATAACCTGACCTTGTGACTAAGAACAATAGTTAGTCCAGCTCTAGCCCATCTACACTCTCTTGGGACTGGCTCTATTTTCAAAGTGGGAAAAAAAGCTGTATGTGGCACAAACTGGACCCTTGAGAGTTGCATTTGACAAAAACAAATGATACTTTGAGTCTTGATCTTGAGGTTTGTGAAGGTTGCAGCAGATGGGAGCGAGCTAGAAAATGGGAGTGCTAAGATCTCTGGCGTTTATTCATTAGCTAAATTAGGATGGAGATCTGAAGGTGACAGTTCAGTAGTCAGTGGGCGACTCGTGTGTACTCAAGCATGTTCATTAATGTGACACGGCTGCTCCTGCCCTGCCTGTATGGGTCTCAACAGTCTGGGCTTCCATAAAGCTCAGGCTCATTGATACCCATGTGCTTTGTAGCCCTTAAGAAAGAGAGCTGTAAGACACATTCATTGAATTGTAAAAGTGTGGAGAGCAAGTCCTAACCTAGAGGATCGACTCTTAAGGCTTCTTTCAGCTGAACATAACCTGTGGCTCTGAATTAGAAACAACTATTTGGCATGAAATTGCTTTCAGGATTTCTTTGGTTGTGTCATGTTGAGAGGTGATAATGATGTGTATTTGGTTCTTAAAATTCCCTTGTGGATACTTTAAAAAATATTGGGCAAATGTTAGCTTTAATTTATTTAAATATTCTAGAGATTAAATTAACAGGCTCTTCTTGAAGTGCATTGGTGGTGACCTGTTTAAACAAGTGATCTCTGGGCATTTGTCCAGTTCATAGCCATTGAGCCGTACCATGCAGCTCAATAGAGACATGTCCAACCACAGCTATCTTAGCCCTTGACTACCAAGCCTGTTGAACTCCTCACCCACCCTTTTAGAGGACATTCACTTCTTTCATTAGACAAATAATAGCATGTCTTGACCACCATTTTGTAGGTCAGCTAGCAGGGCTTTTGTGTGCATGCTAAATAACTAAGGGAACACCTCTAATTAAAGCGGTGAGCATAAGACTCAATGCTTCCCTTTTTAAAGATGAAATGGCTGTATCCGGTGGGCTATATTAAGCTGTTACTGTGCATCTAAATTGGCCCCTAGTTTTCAAAGCAGCTTTTGTGACACAAGGCATTCAGTATTGCAAGCAAAAAAAAAATAAAGCAAAATGAGATGTAAATCCGACAATTCATTTGGCAATGTGTGCTGTAAGGGTTTAATTCTTCTAACCAGGACCAAAATGGTCTAACATTTCTCTGATTTACTGACAATGGCAGTAACAAAGTTGTTCATATGAGGCTATTGTCGGATGCTGGCAGGGAAGGAAATCAGCAAAAGTGCTGGAACAATGGGGGAAGTTTGGTAAGGCTGCAGAATTTTGGTAAGACACAAAAAAGGAACCTATGAGTTGGTGAAACCAAAGTTGCTAGAAAGAGAGAGCAAGAGCAAGAGATGAGGGACTTGGTAAGTCTTCTAGCTTCATTGCACCCTTGAAACAATCCTTACTTAAAGCTTGGATTTGCATTTGTAATAGAGTTCAGGCCCCTGTTTGTGAAAGCCTTTGGTTGGGCCTGACCCTATGGTTCAGCCCCACGTCGACACACTGTGTTCTGCCCCAGCCCCATCCTGCCACAACCCACAGCGCTATCATGGGAAAATTCACCAACTTAAAGGAGCTTTTGGACGGCATGGGCTGGAATGAAAAGCTGAAGGCAGCCGCAGTGGTATTTAGTAGGGGAAATTACTTGGGTGTACAATGCAACCCACTGCTGTTAATTACTGCTAACAAGACTGTCTGAAAAAAAACCCAGTGTGACACATAATCTTGAAGAGTGAAAGGAAATGGATATGAGACATCTCTTAAACGTCTCAAAAGCTCTGTCCTGTTCAGTCTTTGGCCAAATTATTCATTATTCAAATATTAGTCACAGAACAGCATAAAGTAAAAAAAATACACTGAAAAAAATGATGTCTACAAAATTCATTCATTCATTCATTTCCTTTTCGGCTTAGGCCCTTTATTAATCTGGGGTCGCCAAAGCGGAATGAACCACCAACTTATCCAGCACGTTTTTACGCAGCGGGTGCCCTTCCATCTGCCAACTCATCACTGGGAAATGTCTGCCAAATTGTTGCAAACAATTTATATGTGTTGAATTTAAATAAACAAATAACATTTAGTAATGTTCAACTTAATTTGTTTGTTTAAATTCAGACCAAATAAATTGTTTACAACCATTTCCCTGCAGGCACAGGACGTCAACATGATGTCATATTGACTTTGTACACCAACGTACCCCGACGACGTGGGGAAGTTGGATTTTGTTTGGAAATTAAATCAGGTTGACGTCACAACCCAACGTCAGGCTGACGTCAATGTCCAACATCCAACCTAAAATCAACCAAATATCAACGTCTAATCATTTTACACCTTGACATTGTGTGGAGGTTACCACTATGACATCTATCAGACGTTGGATTTTGGTCTCTTTCCAACACAACCTAAAATCATCTAAATATCAATTGGACGTCAAAATAGTGTTGTCCATAGACGGTGGCTAGACATTGAATTTTGGTCACCTGACATCATGACCTAAATCTAAACTTATATTACAGTTTTTCTCAGTCGCTTTGGTGCATTTCTCACAACACTATTTACATTTGCACAACAGTTAATGCATTTCTCAAAACAATTAGTCATTTGTGCACATCATAGTAGCAGTTTCTCATTCCTTTCAACAAATTGCAAATGCTTTTGGACATGCATCAATTGCTTTCATACAACTCTCTGCTGTTTGTAACATTATCATTTGCTTTTGTCATGTCAGTCAAAATGAACTAAACTTGTGAATGCTGAATAGTCATACCATATAAAACTAATAGTTCTCATTTCATTACTTGAGTCATTATATACAAAAATGTTGAACTAGTTGTCAAAATCTGTCAAGCAAATTTTATTTAAAAAATGTAAATCTTTTTTTTCTGAAAAAATCTTCTAAATTGAACAATTTGATAAATGATTTACAGACCTGTGTATGTTGTAGGTTCAGTTCCAATATGTTCTGCAATATTGTTTACATTTGTGCACAGCTCTACCCAAAGGAAGTTTATGTTTGTTGTAAATAAAGGTGTATTTATTCTTATGCACAATGCTGTGAATAAATTAGAATTGTAAAGAGCAAATGCAGTAAAATGTGAAACATACATATTCAGTGTCTTGTACTCAGATACCTCACTAAATGCAGTGATGTCTAACTTTACTGTAGTTTTGAAATGGCTGTGCAAATAGTATATAGTGCTGCCTTGAGCATTTGCAGAAAGTGTCACCAAAATCTGACTTTTTTGCATTGGAAAAAATGTCCATAAACTGTCATAATGAAAACATGAAAAAGGCATTTGACTGTCTTGTTCATAAACAATGGTGGCAGGACTTTTCATTTTGATGACACTTACACTTTCATTGACATGAATACTTGCTTTTGAGGAATGAGCTCTCCATTTTGAGCAAGTGACACGCTTTTGCAGGTTATCCACTAGGTTTTGCAGTTTGTACTAATTGTTTCGAGAACTGCATTAACTGTTGTGCAAATGTAAATAGTGTTGTGAGAAATGCACCAAAGCGACTGAGAAAAACTGTAACGTCTTATGATGCTGTGTGCATGCTGGGTTTAACTTAAAAAATAATAATAAATCCAAGTAAATACAAGGAATCCTCTTTGAATAATTTTTTCAGTGTATAGCATCTTACTGGATTTGCTTATTAGAACAAAAATATCTAATAACACTGGGTGGTATAATATGTGTAATACTATCCAATTAGCATGTTCGGTCATGATTTCGCTCAAAACGAATCCAAAGGAAATATGAGTCAAGAATAAGTTGCATATCATTGGTTTCTCGAAGTGGAAATGGGTTACATATGTAGCTGTTAAATAGTATATCCCTATGCTGTTCTCACAATTAGATATGATTTCAGTCTCTAGAGGTATGATCGGGTCATGTTCAAGATATTTCAGGCGTTAAGTAAACAGCAGTTACTGATTGCCTTGTAGTTGTCTTTCAAATATTGACTCATACAGTTCAGTCTGTAAAAAGGAAAACCAATGTTGGTGTGGTTTGCATGATTCAGTTAGGCGCTTTGAGTAGATGTCCAAACCACATAATCTTTCTGCAAAAAAACAAAAACATCTTTCTTGTTTTATGTTAATGTATTTTATAGACCCCCCACACTTTATAATCAATAGTGAGTGTTGACATTCTTTTTTTTATAGTATACTGCAGTATGCTACAACCTTTCACTCATACACTTACTATTATGGGTTTTTGAAAATGGGCTTCCATGCAGTGTTTAACACAGCACTAAGTGAATGAAAACATCCTGATGAGGTTTAAATCTGAAAGTGAACAGTGTTTAGAACTATTGATTCTTTAGCGAAATATTTGATTCACAGTCGAAAAAGTGAACCGAGTTTGGTTCAGATCCTTTGGTTGATCGCATCGACGTCGACATGGTACATCATCAAATATGTAGTTCCAGTTCTGGTAAAATGTGAACGTGTTTTTCCTCCACACACTAGCGGAGGTGCGAGGGATCACGGGACTGATCATGACCGAAGATGAGGATCACTAACAGATGGAGATTCGGCTGAGGGGAATAAAGGGTTAAAGTTCATTTTCACAACAATACCACAGTATAGCCAACCTAGTGCTGTGTTTGTTCCTGTCATTTTTCTAATGATTGATACAATAACCTACGCTGCAACGCGGGATTCGCCGGCTGTTTGCTATTGAAGGAGCAGCTGAGACTATGAGACTTTGTCAGACTTTGACAGGGACTTTGTCAGTAACTTTTACAGTTCAAATGGACCAGTTTCTTCTACCTCCAGATCATAACATGTAAGTGTATTAAAAATTGTTGCCTCGTTTTGTGTAGTTTGCAAAATATGTGTTTAATTGTGTGTTATAAGTTGTAATGGTGCCGCGCGGATTGTAATCTTGCGGCTTGCATAGATCAGTGCTCGTACTGTACCTCTCAGGTTAAATCTGTATGGGGCTGTTCACATATCGCATCCAAAACCAAGTTAAAAACGAGACGCATGCTTCTTCCTTTACCGATTTAAATGCTTTTCTGAACTCGCGATCCTCTGCTGTTTGTTGCTATGGCCCCCATCAACTGTTCCTCACACGCGTGGCTTGGTCAATTTTCAAATTGGTCCACTTTTGCCACTGTGTGGATTGATACTGAATAAGTGTCAATTTTACTTGGGGTTAGGTTTAAGAGTAGAGTATATGCTGGTGTGTAACTGCATTGCTTTATTGCATTCTTGCATTGGGCTCTCACATACTTTCTGCTACTTCATACTGTAGCTGTTGTGGCCATTTCTTTCTGTCTCGTGCTGAATGCAGTCGACCAATCACAACAGACTGCGTCATCGGTCCAATCAGTGCAGATTAGCTTCACACTAAGGAGGGGTTTGGGAACAAATGAATTGCTGAACGAATCATATGGTTGTCGCTAGGATAATTAGGTAAAAATCAATGCATATTATAGACAATGAAAGTGTTTTTTGACCGTGCACGCATATCAGCATGTTGTTGGAGACACCCAAAACCAAAATATGACCTTTTGTATTGTAAAATAGGGGCTTTTTAAGTGAAAAAAATATATTTTGCAATCACATAATTTTAGGGAGTTCCACTGTATCACCCTACAATTTGTAACAGTAAAGCCTGGCAATGCTAATAGATAGTTTTACTCAGGTATTATAGACCACCTTGGTGGGGAAAAAGAATGGAAAATCTGTTTTAATCTATTTTTAAACAGTATAAATTGTAAATTTAGTGGTATTGTTAGCCTGCAACCACAGTTAGCTGTGATTATATTTGTAAAAACATTACAGCTTCAAGTGTTCTTGCATATGCATATGGGAAAAAGAACACATTCTCACAAAAAGCAAATATTATTTTTAGGAGAAAAATATTGTAATATATATGAAGCAAAATAGTCTGTAATCTAAGATTAGTTGGACTTGATGATGCATCCGTATTCAGTACTAGAACTACATATTTTATAATTCCTTATACAATGTAATGAATTCTAATAAATGAACTTGACTCAAACAAAAACAAAATAATAAAATAAATAGAAATATGACAAACACTAAGACTTTTAATTAAGAATTATTGTCTCAAATTTGATTACACAAGTATTACAAGAATTAAGAGAGTGCCATACAGCTGCCATTCTCATGCAAACCCAGCCGTTTAAGTCTGGATATTTTCCAGGGAATCTTTTAATTACAGAGAGTGAATTGAACTGTGCTGGGTATGCAAGATAAATAACAAGCAGCAGAGGCAGTATATGAAACAATTAAACTAATCTATATATTTAATTAAAATAACACATCTGGGAATGATTGTTAGTAATAGACAAGCACCTCACAAATCGAAGTGTCTAACACAATCACTTCCAAAAGCCTGCTCATAAAGCATTTCAGTAGACAAATGGGACACTCTCACGGGGCTGATTTAAACACATTACTTCCGTAGGTGAAAGCACTCTTATTTAGAGCATTCACACACAGTCCCTTTTTCATGAGTATTTATGAGTTTGGATGCACACAGCACTAAAACGTTCTGATGATTTAATGCAAAATTGAAACTCTGTCAAATTAGCTATATTTTATTCACTCTTAGTTATATTACAAAATGATTGTAAAGGAAGTCACTAAAGCAACTAAGCCATTTAAATCACTGGATAGTTGTCTGGGATGTACTGCAGTTGTAGTGTATATACAGCTATGGCAAAAAAAGAGAAATTACTTGAAAGGTCTTCAAAGGATTAAACTTGAGATAAAATGTATTTTGGGCATACCTAATGGGCAATGTTTAATCATGGTATTAATCAGTTATCGTTCAATAAATAGTACATAAATCAATAAATAAATAATTGTATACACTAGTAACTAATACAATATAATTTTTATTTTAAAATGCTGTGTGTGTTATTGATTGCAGTGCAGGTTACAAATGCTTTCATATTCAATAGGAAAGAAACAAGGGTGTAATCAAAGACTTTTTTTGTTTCAACAAGACGTAAAACATCATTAGCAATTACAAGACCATTTAGAAAAATTACACGATTATGAGACACTGGAAAATGTGTCACTAAACCTTTTTTTAAAGGATTTTCAAGACGCTGGTGTTTGTTTCTTTTTAATTACAGATCTGTTTTTTGAACGTGTATCTGTGTATATTCATTCGTTCATTTATTTTCTTTTTCGCCTTCGTGAACATGGGGAGAACATGTAAACTCCACACAAAAATGCCAACTGACCCTAATGCCCCAGTATAGTGACGGGGACTCTATACTGCTCAGTAAGCGCCGTCTTTCGGATGAGACGTTAAACCGAAGTCCTGACTCTCTGTGGTCATTAAAAATCCCAGGATGTCCTTCGAGAAAGAGTAGGGGTTTAACCACAGCATCCTGGCCAAATCTGCCCACTGGGCTCTGTCCAACATGACCTCCTAACCATCCCCATATCATAATTGACTTCATCACTGTGTCTCCTCTCCACCAATCAGCTGGTGTGTGGTGTGGGGTCTGGCGCAAAACGGCTGCCGTCGCGTCATCCAGGTGGATGCTGCACTCTAGTGGTGAATGAGGAGATTCCCCCCCTATGTGTAAAAGCGCTTTGAGTGCCCAGAAAAGCACTATATAAATGTAAGGAATTATTAATTATTATTCAATTCAATTAAATTCATCTTTATTTGTATAGCGCTTATACAATGTAGATTGTGTCAAAGCAGCTTCACATAGAAGATTATAGTGAATTGAAACAGTGTCAGTTCAGTTTTCAGATATTAAGTTCAGTTCAGTTTAGCTTAGTTCAATGTGGGGTAAAATTCACTACTGAGAGTCCAAACACTGCAGAGCAATTCCATCGATGCGCAGCTCTACAGATCCTGAACCATGCAAGCCAGAGGCGACAGCGGCGAGGAAAAAATTTCACCAATTGGCGAAAGTGAAGAATTTAAAAAAACCTCGAGAGAAACCTGGCTTAGTTGGGCACGACCATTTCTCCTATGGCCAAACGTCTTGTGCAGAGCTGCAATCTAGGTGCAGGAAGCTGGACCTCAGCGAAGACTTGTCTCTCCTAGGAGCTTCACAGAAATCAGTCTCATGCTCTCCACTCTTCCATGACCACCACAGAAGCTGCTCAGGATACAGCCTGGTCCAGGATTATGAAAACCTTGGGATCATCTCGTCGTTGGTCTTGGATCACATCAGTGGCACTGCATAGTCTGAGGGCCTCAGGATGAGTACCCCCAGGTGGAAATACAGAATAAGGAGAATAATTAGCGTAGCTGCTGTTCATAGTGTATAAAAACAAGAAGCAAAATCCTGCATGGGGCACACTCATGCGTCATACCGCTATGTAATGCACTGAGTGTATGCTTTGCTAAAAAGACAGGTCTTTAATTTAGTTTTATTATTATTATTACCGGTCAAAAGTTTGGGCTCAGTAAGATTTTTAAATGCTTTAAAAAAGCATGTCCTGCTCACCAAGGCTGCATTTATTTAATAAAAAATGCAGTACAAATTGTAAAATTGTGAATTGTCATTGCATTATAAAATAACTGTTTAAAAGTAGTTTATAATCTAATTTCATAATTCATTTCAGTGATATTAATTATGATATTTTTGCTTCATAACTCCAGTCTTCAGAGTTACATGACATTCAGAAATCACTCTAATGTTAATTATTATTATTATTATTATTATAATTATTAATGGTAATAGAGTTACAATTTCATTTGAAACTACATACAGTAAGTAATAAATACATATTTAATATTTAAATATTTAACTATTTTACATTTAATAAATGCTACCTTGATGAACAAAATAATTTTCTTTAAAAAAAAAGCTTAAAAAACAAATAACAAAATAAAAATTGACCAGTAGTATATGTCTTTATAGACATGTTGATTTAGAGCCATATCTAAATGCATGTGATATTGCTCTATATATTGCATCTTATATATTTACTTATTTATGTTGACCAGTCTCTTTTACTTGGAGCCAAAAGCTGTGCTTGCAGATCTAAAAGTGCAGCATTTCTAAACCAATGGACATGGGTAAACTTTACTCTAGCTTAAATCCATTTTGTTCACTTCAGCACAAACTTTTTTAGATTAGCGACATCAAAAGAATTCACAGGAAACATTGCTGTGGACCTTACAGGGGTCTTTGTATTGATTAAATGTTCAAGAAACAAAAGAATGGTCTTACAATAAAACGACATTAATAGCAACAGCAGGCTCACAATTTTGATCTGTAAAAAGATACTTGTGCTACGCTCCTGCAAGTCCCTTGTGTTTGGAAAGACGCCCACAGTAGAGCATGTAAATGATTCCCCATGCAGCCCTTCTGCTTTGACAGTATGTACGGAGACCCAAGGTGAGTCTGGCTCTTTACCGCTAAGTGTCTAAGGGCAGACAAGCCCCTCAAACTATTATTGTAAGGACCACTATTGACTGCAGTTTCTCAGGGAGCCGATGTCCACCAAATGAAAGAGCAATTTGTGCCATCTGTGCAAGAACCTGACATGTGTTTCCCATTCTTCAGGCCTTCTGAGCCAGTCGAACACATTAACATAAAAGAGAAGGTACGACTGTTCTCCTATTTAGCCCCGAGCCGCTCAGGTTGATGGGAGAAGGCAGACTCCTAAATTATCTGATTTATTATTATTTAAATCTTATTTGCTTTCTGTAGAGTGCATCTGAATGAGGTATTTCGCTGTAGTAACTGGGTGTCTGGCAATCACACCAAGGGTCACATCAAACTACAGTTTGAAGATTCCCTCCCCCCTTTTTAAAATACTCTCCTACAGTACAGCACAGTGTATTGACCTAATGATCTAGCTCGCCATGTAGCAATCCATGTATGGGAATTACAGGAAGTCAGGGAAATGGTTCTGAGCATGAACTGCAGGGGCCCGGCAATGTGCAAAACTAAAACCTAGTTAAGCACGATCACTTTTTCCTCACCACAGACCTGGTTTAACTCTTTACTTCTTGTGATGAAAAGTAAATTTGTCTTGGCTCAAACTCAAGTTGTGAATTAATGGATGTTGCAGAAGTTTATTAGTGAACATGAACAGTGTGGGAACATTTACAATGATGTGTCTTCTTTCACTATGGGGTAAAGGAAAAACATTAGCTTTGTCCAGAGCTACTGTAGAAGTTTATTCAAGTTTTATTCAGAGGTTACCTGAATTGTTTTCTTTGAAATAAAAACATAATTATTATTTATGATATTATAAAAATCTATCTATCTATCTATCTATCTATCTATCTATCTATCTATCTATCTATCTATCTATCTATCTATCTATCTATCTATCTATCTATCTATCTATCTATCTATCAAGAACACTATTTAGTGCAATTTTTGGACCAACTTTACACTACCATTTTAGTTTTACACAATGCATACGCATATGTACACTACCTGACAAATGTCTTGTCGTCGATCCCAGTTGTAAGAGCAACAAATAATAACTTGATTTCTAGTTGATCATTTGTGAAAGTGGCAGAAGATAGATTTTCCGATGAATCATCTGTTGAACTGCACCCCAATGATCACAAACACTGCAGAAGTCCTATTGGAACCCACATAGACCCAAGATTCTCACAGAAATCAGTCAAATTTGGTGAAGGAAAAATCATGGTTTGGGGTTACATTCAGTGTGGGGGCATGCGAGAGATCTGTAGAGTGCATGGCAAAATCAACAACCTGAGGTATCAAGACATTTGTGCTGCCCATTACATTACAACCCACAGGATAGCGCATATTCTTCCACAGGATAGCACTCCTTCTCATACTTAAGCCTCCACATCAAAGTTCCTGAAAGCAAAGAAAGTCAAGGTCCTCCATGATTGGTCAGCCCAGTCATCAGACATGAGCATTATTGAGCATGTCAGAATCCGAATCAGTTTTATTGCCAAGTGTGCTTCACACACACAAGGAATTTATTTTGGCTGCAGAAGCTTCCAGTGTACATAAAGTGACAAGTGACAACACGAAATAAATATGAAAAAAGACGATAAACATTAGACATTAAACAAAGATGCAGTTAGTCAAAGGATCTGAATGTTGAGTTGTATGTACAGATTTGTTATGAATATACACGTTATAAGGTGCTGTCTACAAATACGTGTGAGAAAGTATTGCATTGTATTTTGTTATAAGGTGCTGTGTAAAAGTGCGTATGAGAAAGTGTTGCACGTTTATTGCACAGTAGGGGAATATTTAACTGTTCATGAGGTAAATGGCCTGAGGAAAGAAACTTTTCCTGTGTCTGGCTGTTTTTGTGCTTGGTGCTCTTTAGCGTCGACCAGACAGTAACGGTTTGAACAGGTTGTGTGCTGGGTGCGAGGCATCCAGAGTGATTTTGCGAGCCCTTTTACTCACTTTGGAAGAGTACAGTTCTTGAAGTGTAGGAAGGGTAGTGCCAGTGATACGTTCAGCAGTCCGGACTATTCGCTGTAGTCTACGGAGGTCAGTTTTGTCAGCTGAGCTGAACCAGATGGTGATTGAAGTGCAGAGGATGGATTGGATGACAGCTGAGTAGAACTCTACGAGCAGCTCCTGTGGCAGGTTGAACTTCCTCAGCTGACGAAGGAAGTACAGTCTCTGCTGGGCTTTCTTCACAGAGTCTATGTGAATGTCCCACTTCAGATTCTGAGAGATGGTGGTGCCCAGGAACCTGAATGACACTACTGCCGCCACAGTGCTGTTCATGATGGTGAGTGGGGGGAGTGCAGGGGGGTTTCTCCTAAAGTCCACTATCATCTCCACTGTATTGAGTGTGTTCAGCTTCAGGTTGCTGTATCTGCACCATAAAGCCAGACGCTCCACCTCCTGTCTGTATGCAGACTCGTCACCGTTCCGGATAAGGCCGATAACAGTAGTGTAATCAGCAAACTTCAAGAGCTTGATGGAGGGGTATTTTGCGGTGCAGTCTTGGTGTACACATGTACACCATGTCTGGGGTAAGATGAAGGAGGACGCATTGAATATGAATCCAAGTTATCTTGATGAACTCAGGGAGTCCTGCAAGAACGCGTTCTTTGCCATTCCAGATGACTTTATTAATACGTTATTTGAGACATTGCAGAGATGTATGGCTGCAGTCCTCCAAGCTCATAGGAGTCATACACAATATTAATTATTTTTCCACTGTACCATGACTTTATATTCTATACTGTAAATCATTTCTGTTAAGTGGCAAGACTTTTGTTAAAGTTAGAGCTTACTGTCCTAATTAAATAATTAAAAATCAAGGCATGATCATATTTTATTTTGGAAAATAAGTGTAATCTAGAGGCCTTTGCCTTTCATATAAGGCAATTCTGATACCAAATGATCAACTAGAAGTCAAGTTATTATTTGTTGCTCCTAAAACTTGGATAGACAACAAGACTTTTGTCAGGTAGTGTATGTACAGTATGTATGTATGTATGTATGTATGTATGTATGTATGTATGTATGTATGTATGTATGTATGTATGTATGTATGTATGTATGTATGTATGTATGTATGTATGTATGTATGTTTTCTTTAATTGATTGATTGATTGATTGATTGATTCATTCATAAATGGTAACACTATATTTTGAGGGTCCATTTGAGTATTAGTACACTGTCTGCTTAATATCTGTTGATACTGCAGACATTTACCTAACTATAAGAAACTTTGCAAGTACATTTCAACTTACACTAACCCTAACTCTAACCCTAACCCTAACCCTAACCTAACAGTCTACTTATAATCTAATGAGAATAAGTTGCAATGTAACTTAAATTCAACAAATGGACCATGAAAATAAAGTGTGACCCAAAAATGTAAGTAGATTTACAGTAAGTTTAAAGACTCCTAGCAAAAGGTTGAACCCAGTATTTTGCATTATTTAAATACAGAATTTTGTCTAATGAATTATGATTAAAACTGATAAGTTTCTTTAAAATGGCTCTCAATGTATGAGGCAGCCAATGTGAAGGACAACTTTTTACAAGAATCTTTTCACTGTGCCAGTCAGTGCCCTCTCCTGGACAGCCTGTGGCAAACGGGCAGGATTCAGAACCCGAGCCACAGTAGACTTAATAGAAGTCCAGCTGCTTTAATGTAAATACCACTGATGTGGGCTGAAGGTATAATTTTATTCACTCCTCTGACGGTTTTACATTAGTATTTGTACCCACTTTCATGTGCATTCTCAAAATGTAAACCAACCTTCAATTAAAGCAACTTGAGATGGCAGAAACACTGCATTTTTATAAGACATCTCAACAAGAGAACAACAACAATGCACAGCACTTATTCAAAAGACTCTCAGTTTAAAACCAAACCTTGCAAATGTACTGATATAGCACTTAACAGAAGTAAGAAAAAAAGTCTTTTGCATAATGTCAAAGATGAATAACCTTGGTCAGAAGTCATTATGCATATGCAGCAGTGAATTTCACCTTCACAGCTCTGCAGAGGAAGTGGATGTTCAGTCAGATCACCTCTCTGGCGGAAGCACTTATGCTCTGTTCCTGCCAGCGAACAAGACAGTAGGAATAAATGAGCCTTTTGTCAGAGAGTAATGAATAGAATTTTGTGCAGTTTGATTAAATCATAATGTGTTTCGTAATGAATCTTCTCCCCGATTCCATTATTCTGTGTGTTATCAGTGCTAAATATAGCAGAATAATAGATTCATTTTCCCCTGCTTTACTCTGAGGTGATTTTTTTGTGCATGTGTCAGGTATATTTAACCACATTGAGAATCATCTAAATGCAGCTAAGAAGGTCTACACACTGATTCATAGCAGAACCATCTGAGAAATGTCTGAGAAACTTCACATACAGTGTGAATGTCCATATAAAATGAAATAATAATTTATCATGAGGTAAAATGGTCCTGTTTTACAGTATTCTTAAAAACTATTATTATCAGCTTCACATATCACCCTTGTGTTGTATATTTAATTTTCATTCGCTCTTTTCCCTCTTTATTCATCTGGAAACATGTCCAGAACCTTTTTGTCAAATATTAAAATCTCTTCAATTCAGTTACTAGGTAGCACTTTATTTTGATGGTCCCGTTGAGTATTAGTAGACTGTCTGTTTAATATCTGTTGATACTGTTCCTTCAACACAATTACCTGACTATAAGAAACTTTGCACATACATGCAAAGTCATTTTACACTAACCCTAACCCTAATCCCAACCTAACAGTCTACTGATAATAATGAGAATTAGTTGGCATGTAGATGCAATGTAACTTAAATTCAACAAACGGACCATTAAAATAAATTGTGACCAGTTACTACTCTGCTGATATTTATCATCCTAGTTTGTGATTCAAATAATTCAATCATTTCATGTCAATAAAATGAATTTAAAGTGACTAAAGTCACTAAAATATCTGAAAGTTAAACCTAATTTAATTAACATTTTTTAAGTATCTGTCTATAATTTGTGTGTCAGTACTGGACCAAGAGTGTGCTAAGATTTTTGTTTCATGATAAAAACTTATATACAGTTGAAGTCAGAATTATTAGCCTCCCTTTGATTTTGTTTTCTTTTTTAAATATTTTCCAAATTATGTTCAACAGAGCAAGAAAATTTTCAACGTATGTCTGATAATATTTTTTTCTTTTGGAGAAAGTCTTATTTGTTTTAATTCAGCTAGAATAAAAGCAGTTTTTAATTTAAAAAAAAAAAAAACACTTTAAGGTCAAAATTATTAGCCCCTTTAAGCTATATTTTTTTTCCTGATAGTCTACAGAACAAACCATCATTATACAATAACTTTTCTAATTACCCCAACCTGTCTAGTTAACCTAATTAACCTAATTAAGCCTTTAAATGTGACTTTAAGCTGTATAGAAGTGTCTTGAAAAATATCTAGTAAAATATTATTTACTGTCATCTTGGCAAAGATAAAATAAATCAGTTATTAGAAATGAGTTATTAAAACTATTTTGTGTAGAAATTTGTTGAAAAAATCTGCTCTTTGTTAAACAGAAATTAGGGAAAAATATAAACAGGGGGTTAATAATTCAGGGGGGTTAACAATTCTGACTTCAACTGTATGTATATGTATATGCTGATATAAAGGTGGTGAAGGTAACCTTTTTTTATAAATAAAATCTTCTTTTAAATATAAAGCTATGTTGAATGAAGAATGTAACATAGTACATTTTGACGTCCCCTTAAATCTATTATAGACTATTATTATTTGCAAGCGTCGCCTAATAATTATCTCTGTTGAACTAACAAAAAAGAGTTCAACTCACAATAACACCTCAGAATAAAAGAATAGATTATTTTTAGAATTAATTCCCATTCCTCCTATATCCAGAACAGTACACTCTTAGAAAAAAAGATACACAATGGTACAAATAATATTCCTTAAGGAACAATTTTGTACCTTTGTAAAAGTTGTACCTTACATGGTACAGATAAGACCTCTTATGATACCTTTTATGGTACAATTGAAATAAAGGTACACAATTGTTCTTCATAAAAAAGGTACATAAGTGTTGCCAACTCCTTCTTTATTACAATATCTATGAAAATAAATATTAGTGGAAAGGAAAAGTGATTTTATGGTTAATTTCCAAATTAAAACATGAATCATCATTTAAAAGCATTTGTTTAAAGAAACTCATAAACAATAATTATTAAGTTCTATAATACAAAACAACTGGTAAAACAAAACTATACTGTAGGTATTGTAAACTAAACATTTAAGTCATTTTAAATAAACATTTGGAGAAATAAATTTTCATTATTGATATCCGCACCTTTTATGTTTGCTTTTTTGCTTTCCGTGAGCTGGCAAAAGTCCTGCATATGCAAAGTGTTCATGCAGACATTTTAGGGTCCCACTTTATATTGTCGCTTATACCTGTGAACTTACATGGTAATTAGATGTGTAAGTAGTATGTAACTACATTGTATGTACACACTGGTACAGAGTATTTACTTGTGTATACTGGTGTAACTACACTCATGTAACAACCAACTGAATAGTATGTGTAAGTACAAATGTGTAATAGGACATTGGTAACAACACTAGGAAAGTACACATCTGTAACAAGAATTATGTAAGTGCATTGTGTAACAACAATATGTACTTGCAGATGTTTTCCCACTTCCACACCTGTTTGCAGATCATGTACTTGTGAACACTGTATGGCTGCATTAGAAGGTTTCACCTTGTGATACAAGTGTACTTGCATGGTAAATCCACAGGATCCACTCAATATAAAGTGTAAAATGGTCACAAATTACTGTTCATACATTCATTCATTTTCTTTTCGGCTTAGATGGGTTGCAGCTGGAAGGGCATTCACTGTGTAAAACATATGCTGGATAAGTTGGCAGTTCATTCCGCTGTGGCGACCCCAGATTAATAAAGGGACTAGGCCGAAACGAAAATGAATTTTATTTTAAACTTTATATTGTGGACTGTTCCTGTGGAGTTACCATGTAACTACACTGTTATTAAAGTGTTGCATAGAATATATTTCTACAAGTTACACAGTAATTTGTGACCATTTTACACTTTATATTAAGTGGACAGTTCCTGTGGAGTTACCATGTAAGTACACTGGTATCACAAGGTGAAACCTTCTAATGCAGCATTAGTCCTGCCATACAGTGTTCACAAGTACATGATCTGCAAACAGGTGTGGAAGTGGGAAAACATCTGCAAGTACATATTGTTGTTACACAATGCACTTACATTATTCTTGTTACAGATGTGTACTTTCCTAGTGTTGTTACCAATGTCCTGTTACACATTTGTACTTACACATACTATTCAGTGGGTTGTTACATGAGTGTAGTTACACCAGTAATACAAAAGTAAATACTATGTAAACGTGTGTACATACACTGTAGTTACATACTACTTACACATCTAATTACCATGTAAGTTCACAGGTATAAGCGACACAATATAAAGTGGGACCAAATGGGTCATATTGTACATGGGAGAATGTGTTTCTGTAACATTTTTGTGAAAAGTGTAGTGAAATGTTTAGCAAAAAAACAGATCTTTTGATTCATGTTGAATTATTTTTTATTCTTTATTGTAAATGGAAAAGGTGCATTTATACAAAAATAAACTTTTTTAAAAACATTGTTTAAAAATGTATTTGGTGTTTTATATTTCCTGAAAATAAATTGCCGCATAGCAAAATGTCTTTAAGATAAATATAAGTCTCAATATGATGTTTTTTTTGGGGGGTCTTAATTTGTAGTTACAGAACAAACCACTGTTGTCCAACGACTTGCCTAATTAATCCAACTTGCATAGTGAACCTAACTAGCCTAGTTAAGCCTTTAAATGTCACTTTAAGCTGAATGTTTTGCAAAATAACTAGTAAAATGTTACGTACTGTCAGCAAAGCAAAAACAAAATAAATTCGTTTTTAAATATTAGTTAACCTCCTCAGGGTGAGGACTAATAAATTTGCGTTCAGCTGTATATAACATTTGCACCCTCTTAATTGCAGTATTTGATTGTTTTATTACTATTCCAATACCTACAATTTGCTTTTAAATACAATTATTTGTTAAAATAATTTATAAAAAGTGCTTAATTTTGCTTAATTTTTCATTTAACAAGTATATGTAGTTTTGTAACTAATTTGTGGGACATTTGAGGTTTCAGATATTTGAAATTACATTGGCCCACTTTCTAGGCCAGAACCTCAATATTAGTGGCCTCTTATCAGCGGTGCTGTGTTCGAAAAGTGACTGTCCACTGGCCCTGATGTGGAGGCCCACTTGCCACTGATACCGTCAGGACATTTGTAGTTTTCTCACGTCCCTCACTTCCACATTCCGAGAGGCTCTCTGGAGACTCTGATCTCCAACCAGCCTCCCCACTCAACCCCCACCTTCTAGCCCACACCTGCTGTTTCCCCGGCAACAGAGCAGGTGCTCCCTTGGTGTGGCCGGGTCGTCTCCCTTGACAGCCGGCCCTCCCAATTCGTATCGGCCTCAAAAACAACAACAGATCGGCCACACAGCCTCTGCACATCAGCAGAGTCAACCCAATGTCAAAGCGTTTAAACAACTGGACAAAGTGAGAGCTAAGGTCACCTATATACATCCGCACAGCAGGACACGTTTTATCTATCAATTAATTATTAATTAACTTGGCAGAGGCGTTCTCTAAGGAAGTTTATTTTCACCAGTTGGTTAAACATATTAAAAGGGTAATTGTGTGTTTATTATCTGTTCATCACATATTCATATGATTATTACATATTTATTACATACATGTTACGATAACATTTAACATAAAATCCTTCATTGCTTTTTAATCTACTGTACGTAACTCTACAGTATGCACCTTTTGGCACCTTTGTTAATGAATAGAAATGCATTCATTTTGAGGACAAAAGTTACAGCCAGTCTCTCTCTCTTTTTCTCTCTTTCTCCCTCTCTCTCTCTCTCTCTCTCACTTTTGTGCATTAGGAGTCACATTCCAACTCCGCAGCAAGGACTGGACAGATTTAAAATTGTCTGAATGAACACTTAACTTCACCAAAAAGTTACATAACGCAACTTGTTTTAAGTTTAAATTTACGGTCACACTGTATTTTGATGGTCCATTTGTTGAATTGAAGTTAAATTGCATCTACATGCCAACTAATTTTTATTAGATTATAAGTAGACTGTTAAATTGGGGTTAGGGTTGGGGGGTTAGGGTTAGAGTAAGTTAACATTTACTTGCAAAGTTTCTTATAGTCAGTTAAATGTCTGTTGAAGAAACAGTATCAACAGACATTAAGCAGACAGTCTACTAATACTCAAATAGACCATCAAAATAAAGTGTTATCAAATTTATTTTTTGAATAAACTATAGTAATCTGACAGTATATCTGAAAATTGTGAACTGTGAAATCTAAACAAAATTGTATTGTAATAAATTGTATTGTAATAAATAACATTTTATGAGTTTTATTCATTTTCTTTTCGGTTTAATGCAACCCATCACCGGGAAACATCCACACACACTCACTCACCCACACATACACTACAGACAATTTTAGCATACCCAATTCACCTATACCACATGTCTTTGGACTTGTGGGGGAAACCGAAGAACCCAGAGGAAACCCACACGAACAAGGGGATAACATGCAAACTCCACACAGAAATGGCAACTGACCCAGCCGAGACTCGAACCAGCAACCTTCTTGCTGTGAGGTGAAAGTGGTACCCACTGCACCACCGCGTCACCCATTTTATGCGATATATTTAATAATTAAATATGTTTTAAATTTAATAAACAATTACCATTTTAAGTACTTGTTCGCAATTCAGCCAAAAGTACAAAGACAGTGTTTTCATATGGCATTTTTTAAAAAGTTTTTAAACTTTAACATTATAAATTAAATTAGCACTTACCCAAATATGTAACAATAAAGTGGTTAATCAGACAAAAAGATTGCTTGTTAGATGTACCAAAACAAAATATATATCATGTTTAACCACTAAAGAGACATACAAGAGACCCAGCAGAAAATTCCAGAAGAAATGACCGAGGTAATGCTGTTCTCAGTACAAAAATGCTAAATGCATGCTGACACTGTGGGATTCACATATCTAAAATTGTTGAAACAAATTTTCAACAATGTTGGGGAAAGTTACTTATGAAAGTAGTGCATTACAATATTGAGTTACTCCCCAAAAAAGTAACTAGTTGTTTTACTTTTTATGGTAAGTAATGTGTTACGTTACTTTTGAGTTACTTTTACTTTTTATTACCTGGCTGAAGCTTGATCTTGTTTTTTTTTTTTTTTTTTTTTTTTTTTAATAGAGGAGCTCTGCAATTAACAACACAACGAACAATCTACACCTTCATTTACCTTTAAAAAAAACATAAAAAAAAAAAAAATATTTTAGGATGATGTTATCTGAGAACGTCCTAACCCCAGAGCTATAAATGTTGTATATACAAATTATTGAAGGTTTAAAGCAATGTGTTTGCTACTTTTGTACTATCTGTCTTAAGTAAAATCACCGTCCATTAAAACAATCCACTTTTTTCTTTTCTTCAATGTGTTCAAAATAATGAACACATTCTCCCATTGACTGCATGATTTATTGTGACTAATTTTAATTCAGCTTTTTATTTTTTAAAAGCTAATTCATTAATCTAAAAAGTAACTTGCATTACATTTTCAAAAAAGTAACTCAAATATTATTACTTATTTTACTTAATTATGAAATAAAAGTCAGTAAACAGTTAGTAATCGTAGTAAACAAGTTTTTTTCTTTGCTTCATTCACAACCTGAATGTTTTCCTAAATAAAATCAATATTCTAAAACAGACTTTATGTTATCAAGGAGAAAGTGTTTGGTTCTGGATAATGTGTCCTTCTCCATCATATTTATCTATGTTTTTCTGTTTTGCTGAAATTCTGTCCTGCTCTAACCTTGATTGTACACAGAAATACATCCCAAAGGAGACCTGCTGTTAGTTCAGGAGGGTCACCTGTGACCTGTATAATGATCAACTATAACAATTGAACCAACAAAAGCATATAGTATGGAGAATATATACAACTGGCTGCTTGTTTTGACAAAGTGTATATGTTTTATTACCCACTTTCAGATCTAGTGCAGCAAAAAGCAAATCAGTGAAAAACTATTTATTTAATTAGCACAATATAGCATGTTTTAAATATTATTCTTTTAAAAATTTCTAGACAATTTAACTAATAACTTCTAATAATGTTCTTTGCATGCACAGAAGAATAGAGGATTTGATTAATGAGTCAAAAATTAAACACATCACTAGATGTCTAAAGATACAATGATTACTTTGGCACAGTTCCAAAATGCTATGTATGTAGCATTTTATGGTAGGTACCATCTGTGTGCTCTTGCTGCAGTAACTCTTCCCAAAAATTTGGTGGCATACATTTGAGTGACACTTGAGAACTCATGAAGTTTTGGAGCTCGCAATTCAAAAGTAAAACAACTTAGAATTTTACAGCGATTCTAAAAATCTGTTATTTTTGATGTGAGATGGTGAGATGTAGTTAAAAGACAGTTTGTAACCATTTGGCTCAACAATGTAAGTAGACCAATCAGAAAAAAATTAGAGTCTGGACAAGTGTTCCAAGCTTCTACAGTTGCTTGAAACACATTTCAGTAGCACATTAGATGCGAAGACTGTGTGAATGGGCCAACAATTTATTTTGATGGTTCCCTTTAGAATTTCTGCTGACTAATAAATAAATGCAACCCAGGTTCATTATGATTACATACCGCTATATACATTTCTGGAGAGAGTAAAATATGTCCCAGGAACTATGTTTTTTTGCAGTTTTTGTGAATTCACCAGAAGCCTGTCTGTATGCTTTTTCAGATCTCAAATTTCTCTCGTGAGTGCCATTCATGCCTGCTGTTGTCAGGCAAATCCACCAGAGGCCGCTGTCAACTGACTGATTTACTGACTGACCAAACGACCAATCCCGCCTCACCCTCCCCTTCTCTATACCCAACCAATAGTGTTTTAAAAAAGCAATCCAGAAAAAGAAAAGCCTGCTAATTTTAACAACGTTTTCAGATTTTACCACATCCTCACCCTGTTATTTACTTGTTTATTTTATTTTGTAGCTTTTGTTTTTGTCTTACCTGCTTTCTGGAACCATTCTTCTCTGGACTCGTACCCCGTTGTTGTAGTCAACTCTGCTCTGTGTCTCAATTCTGCCGACATACATGTCGAGCTACAGGACAAACTGGTAACAGCAAAAAAGCCATCCATACAAAGGTAAGTGGTCAGCTGGTAAGTGAGAAAAGGAATGGCCTCATACAAAATGTTTGTTTTAAAGATGAAATGCAGCCATACATAGCTCTGGCTACATAATTTGAGATTTCCAGAAATGTATATAGGGCTACGTTCTCAGAATGAGCCTATGTTGCAACAATGAATATTTACTTATTTTTTTATTTTATTTTTTATTTGCTTGTTTGTTAAATCAGTGTTGTTCATTTAAATATATATTTAGAAAGAAAGAAAGAAAGAAAGAAAGAAAGAAAGAAAGAAAGAAAGAAAGAAAGAAAGAAAGAAAGAAAGAAAGAAAGAAATGATTTCAGTTTTTCTGAAATTGCATTTGGCACAGGATAGCAGCTAAAAACTATAATCTAACAGACTCATTACAAGAACACATCATAAGATCTTAAAATATGCTTAAAATACTCTACATATTTCCACCTAATTCTATCTTTCAAATCATTTGTAGGAAGGCAATCCTACAATATATAATGTAATGTGCTGTATATTTTTAGGCTTTTTGGAGTACCATGTTGTTTGATAAATAATAATTTAACAGCAAATTCTACAAAAGTCTGCTGCTTTTTTTTGAATTAGGAATCGTTTTGAATTATATGATAACATTTTACAATACGGTTGTATTAGTTAATGTTAGATAATGCATTTACTAACATTCAATTCAATTCATCTTTATTTCTATAGCTCTTTTACAATATAGATTTTGTCAAAGCAGCTTAACATAGAAGTTCTATCAAATTAAAATTGAAACTGTGTCAGTCCAGTTTTCAGATTTTAAGTTCAGTTTAGTTCAGTTCAGTGTGGTTTAATTTTCACTGCTGAAAGTCCAAACACTGAAGAGCAAATCCATCAATGTGCAGCACCACAAGTCTCAAACCAGTGGTGGCAGTGGCGAGGAACAAACTTCACCAAGTGGCTAAAGTGAAGGATAAAACCTCTAGAGAAACCAGGCCCAGTTGGGCACAACCATTTCTCCTCTGGAGAAACTTCTGGACGTCCATCATGGAGAAGCTGCTGGTGTAAGTATGTCACTGGTGGAGATCAAGCTGGCCCACAGGATAAACACAGAGACACTGGGGTCTTTCAGGAATCAGTCTCATGTTCTCCACTCCTCCATGACTGCCAAAACGTTTGCTCAGGATACAGCCTGGTCCAGGGTTATGGAGACCTCTAGAAGTCCTGATGGTCTAGAACAGGGATGGGCAAACTTGATCCTGGAAGGCCGATGTCCCTGCAGACTTTTGCTCCAACACTAGTCAAACACACCTGAACACACTAATCAGTGTCTTCAAGATCGCTAGAAAGCTGCAGGCAGGTGTGTTTGATTAGGGTTGGAGCAAAAGTCTGCAGGGACACTGGCCCTCCAGGATCAAGTTTGCCCATCCCTGGTCTAGAAGTTTGATGGTCCATTTGAGTATTTGTAGACTGTCTGATACTGCTCCTTCAACAGACATTTAACTGACTATAAGAAACTTTGCAAGCAATTTACACTAACCTTAAACCTAACCCCAACCTAACAATCTACTTATAATCTGATGAGAATTAGCTGGCATGTAGATGCAATGTAACTTAAATTCAACAAATGGACCATCAAAATAAAGTGTGACCCTCCTCTATGGTTGCCATCATCTCTTCAGAGGATTTCACATTAATGGCGCTGCACAATCTCTAGAGGCCTCAGGATGAGTATCCTCGGGTGGAAATAGAGAACAAAATAAACAATGTTTGGAGCATGAATGTGGGTGGTAATAATGCATTAGTAAATGTTGAACTATGATTAATAAATGCTGTACAATTATTGTTTATTATTAGGTTATGTTATGAAAATTACATTAACTAATGAACCCTGAGTGTAAAGTGTGACCAATTATATTTATAAAACAAATGTATTCTCACAGCTTGATAATATTCTGATTGCACCTATGAAGACATATGGTCTTCATATGTTTTTTTTTTTTTCAGGACTTTGAATGTATTAGGAAACTTGCTGTCTATGGAGGATGAGGGAGCTCTCAGATAGCATCTAAAATATTTTAATTTATGTTCACAACATGATGGTGAAACTTTAACACTTTAAGAAAGAAATGCTTATAGATAGAAGCATTGCCACATTTTGAAAGAGGGTGTGTTTGCCAGGGTCTTCCTTTTTTTCTCATTATTGAAGTACGTACAGTAAATAGAGTCAGGCTTTTTTTTCTTTTTTTTTACTGAGGTGAGTGCGGGTCAGCAAGATCAAGACCAGCTGGATGGACACAAGGAAGATTTGTGCACAAACCATAAGGGGCATCCTACTGCAAGGTCATCTTGAGGTTATTACCCTAATATGGGTTAGAGACACACCAGCAGTATGGGTTTTTACTAGGCCAAATGAAATCAGGGGACCCGGGGCCATCATCTGGCCCCACTGTTGTGATAGGCAGCGTGTTTGTTTCCTCAGGAGCATGGAGGCTTTTCTCTGGGGAGCTCCTATCTGAGTTTGAGCGGGACTGGGGTCAGGCCCTGTGATAAGGGCATTTCTTTCCCTCCTCAGGGGTCAGAGGAAGTCTGGAGATGGAGATTGTCTACATTGGCCAGTCATGTGCAGGTGCCTGATCATGGTCACCCGAAACGTTTAACATTTGCTGTTTGCTTTTTGCCTTCAGCATGTGAAGTCTGCAATAGATAACTGTGTTTGTACTGTCTTAGGTTTAGACAATGAGATTTCCATAATAGCCTACATTCTAGCAGCAAACCAAATATAGAGTCAGTGACTTGAGGTCCATTGTTTTGTCTAGATCTATTAAATAATTCAATCTTACTGTGCAATGACTGAATACACAGGTATTCCTTGTACATGTAAATAAAGCTGAAAGTATCTAGACAAACTTTTTTTAAATTGTAAAATGTGAAAATAAGTCTTTATTAACTTCATTGCGCTGTTTGAAATAATATATTTTTTGTAAAATAATTTTTGCCATTTTCAATTAAGTTTTCCCTCGCACTGTCATGTTTTTTCAGTTGATCACACCAAACAGAATCAAACATAACGTTCAATAGATGGAGTGAATACAATTGTTTTGTCAATGAGCTTAAATTAGTCGAATTTATTTGTTTTACTGCTTTCTCACTTGCCCCATTTAGACTCTTGTAAAATTAGTTACAAACATTGATACAAAACTACATTTCTAATATCTTTTTACATGGGATCCCTATGTTTCATCACCGTATTAGCTTTATCGATTAAAAAGTCTCACCAACATATAACTTTGATCTTTGTACAAAAGGTTACCAGTGCTCTACATAAACTAGCAGAACTACACTTCAGGTACATCTCATTTTTCAAATACTTACATGCTTCAATTATTTATTGGTCCTATTTCAATATTCCTGCTGCATTCTAAGGTGTAGTCCAAGAGTTAGAGTTCCTGTCCTCTGTAAAGGTTCTCCCTAGCAGTAATATTTGTGCTTCTTGGGAAGCTGCACTTTATTTTGCCACCTTCATATATTTTTTACTTAGTTATTTTCCGCAGTAAAAGCACAGATCATTTTGATAAGGCAAACAGATGTACACCATGTCTGACAGGAAGTGTTTCCCTCCCCTCAGGATTTAATTAATAGAAAGTGCTAGTGCTGGTGAGGTGTTAGAGAAAGAGACAAACAGAGAAACAGTGAGCGATAGAGGGAACGACGAGGTGAAGAGAGGCACAGCACAGCAAATTAGTGAGTAAAGTGAAAATATGCAGAGTGATGGAAAAGAAAGCATGTGTGAATTAGAGGTGAGATGATGACAGATGCATGGAATGTAGAACGGAAATAAAAGAGAGGGAGAAATGATAAGGTTTAAACTAGGGTGGGGTGGCTGACAGGACTAACCCCAGGTTTCTATTGGTACAGAAGACGTCTTTTGTATTTCAGCTGGGAGAAAAATGCATTATTAAACATAAAATATTTTCAATGAACAGTCACAGTGTACACATGGTGTCAATTTAAACACATATCTTGTTTAACCCAAACACAGTTTAACCACAATAAATCAGAACTGTGTTTAAAATCTGAAGTAAATAGAATAATAAATACCATGATTAATATAGGTGACGCAGTGGCGCAGTAGGTAGTGCTGTCATCTCACAGCAAGAAGGTCGCTGGTTCGAACCTCGGCTGGGTTGGTTGGTGTTTCTGTGTGGAGTTGGCATGTTCTCCCTGTGTTCGCGTGGGTTTCCTCCGGGTGCTCCGGTTTTCCCCACAAGTCCAAAGACATGTGGTACAGATGAATTGGGTAGCCAGTCGATGACAATGTTGATCAGACTTGGCTACGGGATTCAGTTTGCGAAACGGCCTCCAGAGTGCACGGGTGTATATTTCATCAGGGTCAGCCCTCTGTCTGCCCTTGCCTTGCGAGAGGAGATTGCTGTCCTCCTGGCAAAGGATGCAATTGAGCCAGTCCCTCCAGCTGAGATGAAGAGCAGGTTTTACAGCCCGTACATCATTGTACCCAAAAAGAGCGGTGGGCTACGGCTAATCCTAGATCTGCGTGTTTTGAACCGTTGTCTTCACAGGCTGCCGTTCAGAATGCTTACGCAGAAGCGCATCCTCTGGTGCATTCATCCTCAGGATTGGTTTGCAGCAATAGACCTGAAGGACGTGTACTTTCATTTCTCCATTCTTCCACACCACTGTCAGTTTCTGCGGTGTGCATGCGAAGGTCGAGCCTGGCAGTACAAAGTCCTCCCCTTCTGACTCTCTCTGTCTCCGCAGGTTTTCACTAAGCTCGCCATCCACAGCCGCTGTCACACCGCTCGAATTACTCCATATGAGACCACTTCAGCACTGGCTTCACGATCGAGTCCCCAGACGCGCATGGTGCTCGGGCACACACTGAGTGACTGGCACTGCGCTGTGTCGCTGCACCCTCAGCCCTTGGAATGACCTCGCGTTCCTACAGGCCTGAGTGCGTCTAGGACAGGCATCCAGACATATTGTCAGTTCGTTATATGCTTCCAGCATGGGCTGGGGGGCCATGTGTTGCAGGCATGCAGCTGCAGGCCTGTGGAAAGGAACCCAGTTGCATTGGCATATCAACTGCCTAGAGCTGTTGGCAGTGTTTCTCGCTCTCCACCGTCTTTTACCGGTGCTGGAGGGGCAACACGTGCTGGTCAGGATGGAAGCGTATATCAACCGCATGGGGGGGTATCTGCTCTCGCCGCAAGTCTCAGCTTGCTCGCTGTCTGCTCCTCTGGAGTCATACGCGGCTGAAATCGTTGCGTGCCATTCATATTCCGGGCGATCTCAACCGTGCAGCCGATGCACTCTCACAGCAGCCTCTACGTCCAGGAGAATGAAGACTCGAGAATGCTCATTGTCAGTGTTTTTTTTTCCCTGACCGAGGGCTCCCTCACCAAGAATGCATTGGCCCACAGCTGGCCTCGGGGCATGCGTAAATATGCGTTTGCCCCAATGAGCCTGCTCGCGCAGTTACTGTGCAAGGTCGGGGAGGACGAGGAGCAGGTCTTGCTAGTTGCGCCTCTCTGGCCCAACCGGACCTGGATATCCGAACTCTCCCTTCTGGCTATGGCCCCTCCCTGGCAGATGCCTTTGAGAGAGGACCTCCTCTCTCAGGGACAGGGCACCATCTGGCACCCTCGCAAAGATCTTTGGAACCTCCACGTGTGGTCCTTAGATGCAGCAAGGAAGACTGAGGTAACCTATCAATGGCGGTGGTTAATACCATCACTCTACAAGGCATGCCTACGCCCTGAAGTGGAGTCTATTCACTGAGTGGTGCGCTTCTTGCCAAGAACACCCCCGAACTTGCCAGATCAGTGTTGTGCTGTCGTTCTCCACACTGAAAGTTTACGTGGCTGCCATCTCCGCTCACCATGACGCGGTGGCTGGCAGCACCGTGGGAAGGCATAAACTCATCATCCGGTTCCTCAGAGGCGCTAGGCGATAAAATCCACCCCGCCCCTCTCTCATGCCCTCTTGGGATCTCGCTCTCATGCTTGCAAGCATGCGTGAAGATCCGTTCGAACCACTCAACTCAGTATCTTTAAGATTTCTGTCCCTGAAGACAGCTCTGCTCGTCGCGTTGGCATTGATTAAGAGGGTCGGGGACCTGGAGGCATTTTCGGTCAGGGACTCGTGCCTGGAATTCAGGCCGGCCTACTCTCACGTTGTCCTGAGACCCTTGCCTGGATATGTGCCCAAGGTTGCTACCACACCGTTTAAGGACCAGGTAGTAAACCTGCAAGCGCTGCCCACGGAGGAGGCAGACCCAGCCCTTTCATTACTGTGTCCTGTTTGCACTTTGCGAATTTATGTGGACCGCGCTCAGAGCTTTAGATCATCGGAGCAACTCTTCGTCTGTTATGGTGGTCCGCAGGAGTAGCAAAATGTCACGCAAAACTATTGAACTGATTTAAAAAAAAAAAAAAACACACACACACACACAAAACAAACACATTGACAACATTTAAATTATTAGTAGGAATTAACTCAATGGAGATAATAATGTATAGCAAAATGTTATATCTTGTAAACCACATGAGCATATAGAATAAATGACAATATTTGTTTGTTTGAACTAATTTATTTACACACAATTTATTTATTTCATTTAAACACAAACACATGACAACATTTAAAGATTTAGTATTAGTATTAGGAATTAACTCAGTGGAGATAATAATTTATAGCAAAATATCATATCTTGTAAACAAAATAAGCATAAATGACAATATTTGTTTGTTTTATAAATCACTATTATAAACTATTTTACAAATCACTGAATTTAACCACCATTTTGAAGTTTAATTGATTGTTTTGAGCTTACTATACCTTCACCTTACCTCTCTTAAATAATGTTACAACCCCACTGAAAAGGAATTTGAAGATGCAGTTCGCATTGAATGCGTATAGTCAGTGATAGAAAAGAGGAAACAACATCCAAATTTCACACATTTAGATTACAAATACAATGCGTTTAAAATAATAGTTAACTCAAAAATAACTTCTTTTGTGTTCAAAAAAATTAAGAAACTCATAAAGGTTTTGAACCACTTGAGGGTGAGTAAATAGTGAGTCAATGTTAATTTTGGGGAGAACTATCTCTTTAATCACAAAAAAGTATCTTCACTTCATCATTTTGTTCTGTCTTCTCATCTGAGTATTTTCTTTTCTTTACCTTCACTAAAGTCACAATATCATTTTTTTCCTATTTCTCCTGCCAATCATTAACAAATTAAGGTCCTGAAAGGAGTTAATAATCCTTGTGGAGCGCTGAACTCTGGCTTCTGCAATAAATGATCAGTTTTAAACTGGAATGAATATGACAGTAGGGTTAAACGTATCGGGCTGGTAATCCTTTGTGACAAGAGCCCTGACCCCAACTGACATATATTTAATGGTTGTCTCTTCTCATCCCTGCCATTAAATTCCAACCCCTGTCTTTTGTCCCAAATGTTAAAAATATAATGACTCTTTATCATTTTGTGATTTAGATTATTTAACTCAACTCACGTTTAATAACATATTTTAATGTATTTGTGAGCTGTGCAAAAATAAAATAAATCCCAGGTTCTTATCATCATTTTACAAGAGCTGTCAATTTAGTGTGAAGTATATACTGAATTTAGAGCAAGTATTTAATAATAATAATTATTATTATTATAATAATAATAAGATGATAATGATGATGATGATGATGATGGCGATAAATATGATTAATAATTTCTTCTAACCTGTATTTAAAACCTATATTTTTTCTATCATTAAAGCAAATTTAGCGTGAAGTACTTCTGAAGTATGTCTGCAAGACTGTTTCATCACACAAGGTGAAGAAAGGTGTTTTTAAGTGACTTTGAACGGTTGTTGGTGCCAGATGGGCTGGTCTGAGTATTTCAGAAACCGCTGATCTACTGGGATTTTCATGCACAACCATCTCTGGGGTTTACAGAGAATGGTCTGAAAAAGAGAAAATATCCAGTGAGCGGCAGTTCTGTGGGTGCAAATGCCTTGTTGATGCCAGAGGTCAGAGGAGAATGGCAAGACTGAGCTGATAGAAAGGCAACAGAATCTCAAATAACCACTCATTACAACCAATATGCAGAAGAGCATCTCTAAATACACAACACTTTAAACCTTGAGGCAGATGGGCTACAACAGCAGACAACCACATCGGGTGCCACTCCTGTCAGCTAAGAATAGGAAACTGAGGCTACAATTTGTACAGGCTCATCAAAATCGGACAATTGAAGATTGAAAAAATATTTTCTGTTCTAATAAGTCTCGATTTCTGCGGACACATTTGGATGGTAGGGTCAGAATTTGGCGTCAACAACACGAAAGCATGGGTTCCTCCTGCCTTGTATCAACAAATAAGGCTGGTGTTGGTGGTGTAATGGTGTGGGGGATATTTTCTTGGCACACTTTGGGCCCATTAGTACCAATTGATCATCATGTCAATGCCACAGCCTACCTGAGTATTGTTGCTGACCATGTCCATCCCTTTATGAGTATAGAGTATCCATCTTCTGATGGCTCCTTCCAGCAGGATAGCGCGTCATGTCATAAAGCGCGAATCATCTCAGACTGGTTTCTTGAACATGACAATGAGAAAAAAAAAAAAAAAAAAAAAAAAAATATATATATATATATATATATATATATATATATATATATATATATATATATATATATATACACAGCTGTAGTCAGAATTATTAGCCCCCCTTTTAATTTTTTTTCCTTTTTAAATATTTTTCAAATTATGTTTAACAAAGCAAGGAAATGTTTACAGTATGTTTGATAATATGTTTTCTTCTGGAGAAAGTCTTATTTGTTTTATTTTGGCTAGAATAAAAGCAGTTTTTAATTTTTTCAAAAACATTTTAAGGTCAAAATTATTAGCCCCTTTAAGCTATATATTTTTTGATAGTCTACAGAACAAACTATCGTTATACAATAAATTGCCTAATTACACTAACCTGGGTGCATTTCCCAAAACCATCGTTAGCCAACTAAGGTTGCAAGTTCCGTCGTTACAAAGATAGTTTGTTGATTTGCCGTTTTGCAAATCCATCGCTCCAACGAACATTCGCAAACTGTGTCGCAAAGTCGAGCACTTGAAACGACACCTCTGGAGCTGTAGTTAGAAACATAGTTCCTAGCTGTGTTCTTTTCCCCATTATCCCCCCTATGCCCTATTCATTTAGAACATTCTAACATTTAAAGTTGGAGTTATTAAAAGTAAAAAAGCATTAAGGTAATCTCTCTCAGGTGTAATTTGCTTTCAAAGTATTTTTACAGTTCAGTTTTAGCAATCTTCATGTTTACAATTGTGCTCCCTTTGCAGTGCACTTTGAAAACATTGATATCATTTTTAACTCAGCCTCATGGCGAAAGAGCTATTATTTAAAAGCGGAATTTATGTTACGTCTCCAAAGCTTGTGAAAATAAAAAAAACATAGCATACGTTAATGCTTTTATTTTATAGTGGGTTATTTATTAAGTGTCAGTACTGTATATGACATGGGCCTGTTGGTTAGAACTTTCTGCTGTGGTTTGCATGTGTCAAATTGTAAAAGCAGACTTTTAATTTAAAAAAAAAAAAAAATAAACCATATCCTACTTTTTAAATTGTAGTTTTCTTAAAAGCGGGGTTTAAAAATAAGCATGGCCCAATATTCGTGCAAATGTGATCTTAGAATCGAGAAGCAGCACGACTGACAAAAATAACTGTGTTCGCGCGAGAAGAAAGCAGGTAAATACTGAATGAGAGGATGATCACTCGCACTCGCAGCTGTTAAAAAGCGCGCGCGCGCTCCCTTTTACTTGCGCAACCGTGCAAAGAAGCGCAACTGGTGCGATCAGTTCCCTTTGAAATAGACTGACAAAGAGCGATGATCGTGCACCCACAGTCCTGCTGCTTTCAAGAGCTCAAGATTTAAAAAAGAAAAAATACACATATTCTTTTGTAAGCAGCAGCAGTCACTGCTTTCATTTGAATTATTCTTTGAACGGATTATTAACAGGCCTATATTAACTGTGTGCGTGTGGTCATGCTTTCATTATCAAACACAGTATGTTTCACCTGTTTTCTTTTGCTTCGTTATTTTTGTTAATATGGTTTAATTATTATTTTTTACAATAACATTGCTTTAATGGGAGATTACTCCACGTTTATGTGTAGTTAACTGCTGATCTGACTTTTAGCCAGGACAGATTACTGTGCATTTTTTAGATGCATGACAATACTTTTTTTTTTTAAAATGTAATGGTTTTTTAAAGAAAAGTTTTGTTGAATTAAAAAGTGCACCTATACAGCTATATTTTCCTTGTTTTGACACATTAAAAATGTGGTGTGGTCAGAGATAAATTTGGTAAATCCTTAATTTTGAGCCCTGAAAAGTGATGTGAAATAAAAACTGATTGTATTGCGACACAACCCATTTGCGCATGCACACTGAGCAAGTACACACAAGAAGTTAAATGAATGAGAAGGCATGTGGACATAACAGAACTAAATCAAGTCATTTTAGCATGTCAAACTAAAATTTATGCATATAAAAAATATTTTTCCAACAAGAAAAGTGTGGCTAGTAAAAATGGCGAGTGGCTGGTAATATTGGAAATCTACTAGCCACAGTGGCTGGTGATCAAAAAAAGTTAATGTTAAGCCCTGATCATTAATATTATTATTAAAGTAAACATATTTATAATAAATAGCCTCATTATTTATTTATTTATATGATTAGTGTTAGCTTTTGTTAGTGATATTATGTTTTAGAATAGAATATGTATGTTCAACTTCTCAATAATATTAGTAAAGCAAACACAGGCCCCATATGTGCCATTTACATATATTTCAATTAATATGGAAAGCGAGAGCATGTTTTTACCAAAATTAATATTGGATTTTATTTTAAATGCGCTAAATGTGTTTGTGTAAAACAATATAATTTGCACAAAGAAATGATGGGGTTGTTCTCTAAAGAAGTTGTTACTCCACCCCGTTTAGAGCATCATTGTGGGCGTTTTACGTTATAACTAACGTGGATCAAGCGATGGATCTGCGACAGAGAAACTAGGGGTTTTGGGAAACACTCGTCACTACATCATTCTTTCCCTAAACAAAGCATTGAACTATGACAGTTCTAGAACTATGCGAGTTACGTCGTTGTTTGGGAAACGCACACCTGAATAGTTAACCTTAACCTTAACCTCGTTAAGCCTTTAAATGTCACTTTAAGCTGTATAGAAATGTCTTGAAAAATGTCTAATAAGATCTTATTTACTGTCATCATGGCAAAAAATAAATAAATCAGTTATTAGAAATGAGTTATTAAAACTATTATGTTTAGAAATGTGTTGAAAAAATCTTCTCTCTGGGGGGTAATAATTCAGGGGGGCTAATTATTCTGACTTAAACTGTATATATATATATATATATATATATATATATATATATATATATATATATATATATATATATATATTTATATATATATATATATATATATATATATATATATATATATATATATATACACAGTTGAAGTCAGAATTATTAGCCTCCCTGAATTATTAACCCTCTGTTTATGTTTTTCCCCAATTTCTGTTAATTGGAGAAAAGATTTTTTCAACACATTTCTGAACATAATAGTTTTCAAAACTCATTCCTAATAACTGATTTATTTCATCTTTGCCATAATGACAGTAAACAATATTTACTAGATATTTTTCAAGACACTTATGTACAGCTTAAAGGTGCTGTATGTAAGTTTTTGACTCTTCTAAAGCATAAAAATACAATAATATGTGTGCAGATATTTAAGAAACATCCCAAGTGAACATACTTGTTTAACTGACAAACAATGCTGAAGTCAGATATTCTGCTTTGAAAATGTTTTTTTCCGTGCCGGAACGCTGTCTTTGTTTAGGTAATTTTCACATGCACATGCCAGTTAAGCCAATTATAATTCAGCACCCCGGGTTGCCTTGTTGGAAAACAGCATATTTCATTCATTCATTCATTCATTCATTCAGAAAGACTCTGAAAGCATGAGTCCATGAGCGAAATGCTACAGTGTAGTGGAAAGTATCAGATGCCAAATGAGACAGATTCAGTTCCACATGACGTTAATCAGCAAATGACATAAATATTAGGAACGTCAGCAGGTTACATCGCGTGTCCTAACAACACGCTGTGACGAGATTGTTATGAGTGATGAGCCATTTGGCTGTTTGCACCACAAAACACGGCAGAAATTTAAATACAGCCTTTCAGAAGCACAGAATATGCACTCACTCACAAAACGGTAAGGTTTAGAATCTATTTAATACATGTTAACCCTCTTTAACATCATTAAATGTACATGCTGAATCACTCATATGTGTTTAGTTCTAAAGTTCAATTTTAAACGGTTTATTGTATTTTCCAGATCTGAGGTGAACTTTCTGCTTTCAGTATATGGTAATACACGTCATGTAAAATGCATTCAAACTCGCATTGTTAGCATTTAGCACTGAATAAAGCACACGAGGCTTACCTGAGGTGATCTGTCATAGGTTTCTGTTGTTCAGCTGTGAGAAATAGAAGCCGCTTCTAATAAATCAATTCGAGGTGTTGGTTAGAACCAAAACTCTTTTTAATATGGAGAATATTCCCTCAATCGCGTGTCGTTGCTTTTATTTAGAACACAGTTTAAAATCACTCAAACTGGCAACCCGGCGTACCTTTATTATGATTTAGGATTGCAATACCTAGTTCAACCACTGGGTGTCAAACTTACATACGGCACCTTTAAAGTGACATTTAAGGCTCAACTAGGTTAATTAGGGTAACTAGGTAGGTTAGGGTAATTAGGCAAGTTTTTGTATAACAGTGTTTTTTTTTCTGTAGACTATCGGAAAAAAAAAATAGCTTAAAGGGGCTAATCATTTTTACTTTAAAATGGTGTTGAAAAATTAATAATTACTTTTATTTTAGCCAAAATAAAACAAATAAGACTTTCTCCAGAAGAAAAAAACATTATCAGACATACTGTGGAAATGTCCTTGCTCTGTTAAACATAATTTGGGAAATAATAAAAAATAAATAAATAAAAAAATAAAATATATTGTTTTTTGTGTGATGAAAAAGTCTTTGTGTTGTTTGTGTTTGTTTATTTTTGTTTATGTTAACTTATAATCTCAGGAAGCAGACTGAGGTAGCATCATATTCCCCAACTCTAGACATTTTTTTCAATTCATATTTTGGTGGAAAATATATTACATTTGTTTGATTTTGTTTTTATTAAATGCTAATTTTAATTTAATTCATAAATTCATACTATTGGTAATTATTTGTAGATTCAGTTATCTTACTTGGTGTGGATAAGTGGTATACAGTATAATAAACAGAGAGACAATTGTGGCTATTATTGCCTTGCAGTACAATAAAATAATGGCAATTTTTGCTGAGGAAAAATGCCTCATATAAACCATTATTATTAAATGGGTGTTGAACAGAAAACAGAAAAAGTGCTTTAAATGTCAGTATTGTATACACACACACACACACACACACACACACACACATATATATATATTCTTGTATTCTGTCTGTAATGTGGCTACTGGTGCCTGCATCACATCTTTCTCTTTTTTATGATTAGTATTAGGAATTAGTATTAGTATTATTGTGCCCACCTATAATTTTACTTAAGAACGCGTTAATTCATCAACATGTGTTGTGTGGGTTATGGATCTATGATTTTTTTGTAGTTTGAGGAATCATTCTTGGTCATTCTTTTTTCTTTACACTGGTTTTATATGCAGAAGAAAAAAAGGCATCCATAAAATGTGCCTTAATTTTTTTTTCTTCCAATGTACTGTATTTTATTTGTTGTTGTGTCTTGCATACAAAAATGTTTTTGTCTTGGTGTTTAGTTTTTTCCATTTTAACCAAACATCTGAACCAAAAACAAAAATCATCAGAACATCAGAAACAAAAATAGCAGAAAAATATCATTGTTTTCTATCTAAAAAAATCCAACTCTCTAATAAACTTACAATTTTTTATAAATGTTTTATCAAATTTTTAAATATTTAGATACGCTTGAGTAAAATGTAAAGATGTATTATTATTATTATTATTATTATTATTATTATTATTATTATGTAACATTTAAATTACAGCTTTACAATTTAATTACCTGACTACAGTACTACAGTACTATCCCTACATCTTAATGCATAGACAATAGAAAATAAACTCTTTTAATATGAATAAATTTATATATATAAATATAAACATTTATTCATATTTATATATTAATATTTAGTTTTTGCCATGTGAATTGTATTTATTTGTTTGTAATTGAATTAGTTTTATTTATTTATAGGGATGGGCGATATGGCCTAAAATCCATATTGCGATATACATTGCAGCCTCTTGCGATAACGATATATATTGCGATATATAAATTATAATAGAACCGTTTCAGAACAGGTTACAGAGACCCTTAGGAAAGCCAAACTGCTATTTTTTTTTAAGAAATAAAGAAACGTTGCATGTCATTTTGAGAACATTTATTGTGCAAAAGCAAAACTGTAATTAAACAACACAATGTTGCAGATAAATAAACTAAATGTAGTGCCTTTTAGAAAGAAAGACTTTTCTTTTAAGTCCTTGGTTCTGTTGGACTTTCCCCTAGTCCCCCAGGTTCAAAGATCGGTCAGAGGCTTCAAATAAGTTTAAACTAATTTAATGAATCAAATGGATAAAGCATACAGAGCGCTCTGGGCTGCAGAATAATCCCTTTACAGTATGAGGTTTACATGTGGGCATTCCACAACACTCTCTAACCCTCGCAGCCAATTATATATCGCCGATTTCTCTTCGGCCCCGCCCGGGGGCGCTTCAGTAAGAAAGATCCTCCATCCAGATCAGTTCAATCATCAGTTGTTAGGTAGAACAGCAAATCTGCACAGAAAAGGTTACGCATACACATAACAGAGCCTGCAAGAGTGTGAGCTTGAACCCCTCCCGTCCGTTATTGTTCCTGTAAATGAGCACACTGGAAGAAAAGATGTAACATTTCGTTGATAACATGTACCGAGGAGTTAACTTCTCAGTTATCAGTCACACAAAGGCACAGCTGTTATGGAGCAAAATTATATGAGGTTAAGCACATAAGGTTATGTGAGGATAAACACATCAGCATAAGTTCATGTAATTAGTTAAAAACAGTATTAAACTATTAATGCAAGGATTGGTCTATTAGAGCATAAGATGATGTTAAAATCATCAAAATTCCTTCAAATTCCCTCTCTTGATCTCTAAAAGAGATCACATTTTTTTCCAATTCTTCCTCCTCCTCCTCACTCTCTTCATCACTTTCAGCCACCATAGCTCCCAGCAGTGGCATACTATAGGCGGGAGGTTCAGGGTCCTTCTTTTCAATTGCTGCAACAATCATTCTGTTACAGAGATCTAATGCATAGAATACAACAACATCCACAAGTAACCAAAATTCCCAAAAATATACCCAATGATGTCACAATAGAAATAATCACACCCTTCCAATTACCAAACATATCAGTAAACCATTTGTCAAGGGGGTTATTAACACCTGAGTATTCCTGCATCTCAACAGACAAAGCCCTCAGTCCTTCCAGTGCTCTCGTCACCGACCCATCTGGGGTTGTGTTGTTTTCGACAAATATTTTAGATGTTTTTTTTTTGTTTTTTTTTCCGTAGTAAAATTGAAACAGGTGTATGCTCCCTCTCTAGGGTTGTACGAACCAATTTTAGTTTGATTGCTGATAGGTAGGAACAATGATGCTAAAGTAGTATGATTAGTGGGAGTGGCTTGTTTTGTCAAATTCATCACACAATTATAGCCCCATTGATCTTTAATGATAAAAAAGAGCAAGTTCGGTGTATATATTTGGTGGTGTTTTGGCACAGGCTACATCCAGAGGTTCCCAAACTTTTCAGCCCATGACCCCTAAAATAAAAATGCCAGTGACTCGTGATCCCCAAATTCCTTAGAGGGGGTTAAAAATATACAAGCGTTGCGCACACAACAATAGCCCTATATAAACACGAGCATATTGACAACAGAAAAAAAATTCAACAGTCTATCAACCATATCATTTTTATAGACATTTATTAATTTGTTTAATATTAACCTCAGCTACAGAGATAATCGACACAATGTTTTAAGCACAAGTCTATTCTTAGTTTCATTTTGGAGACCCCTAATCAGATCATTCTCAATATTCAGCTGTGGCCTGTATTTATTTTAATGTGTTTGATTGCCATAGATGTATCAGAAAGTTTAACGTAAACACACCAATCATATGAAAAAATAATAATAATACTTCAAGGGCTGATGGCTTTTCATTTGCATGTTGTTTTTTTTTTTTTTTTTTTTTTACTATAAAAAATACTATTTTATCTTCTGTGGGTTATTGTTAAAATATAATTCTAATAGTTTAATGAAATTTATTTGACTTTTGGAAATCACCAAGTGACTCCTTGTCATTGTCCCACATTCCACCAGAGGGTCCACTTAGCTACACAACCACTCATATGCTGTGCTCCGGCTCTGCCAGTTATCCAATTCATCCACAGGTTGTCATCACCATAACCAGTGGCCATCGCCGATATGTCATGATGGTCAATTTTTGTATAATCTGTGGTAATAACGCCATGATTCAGGGTTTGATTAGAAATTATAGTCTATGCCCATTGTTCCCACCCTCTATACCATTTATAATCTGCCCTATGTCCCATGTTGCACCATGTGTTCCTAACCTCATCAAAACAAACATATATCTTATCCTCGCCAAGAACCATTGTATCCCCCACAGTCAATTACCTGACATAGACTAAATCTAAATCTAAATCTCCCCTTCACACAGTCCATGAACAAACCTCCATATCTTTTCAAGCACCCATCCTTCTCTGTCCCTCTTCTTGAACAGCGGCCAATGACAATGATGGTAATCTCAATCACCCTCAGAAGCCACCTCCAACCTCCTTTACCAAACTTTACCAATTAAAGGGCCTCTCCTAAGGGTGAATCAGATGAGATGCAGTGACACTTTCAATTCTGCAACTATTTAAAACAAGAAATACCACAATGTTATATAAACAGAAAATGCTGTAAAAATGGCAAGAAAAATGTAAACCCTTAAAGGATATAATAGGTTAATTCATAAACTGTAGATTGTGATCCACATATCAACATCAGAAAACTTCAGTGATTATTTGCAGAATTTTGGTGAAGTCCAGTTTGTCCAGGCCCCACCCCAGCTGGGGTACAGACACACTGCTTACTCTGGTTGTTTAAATTGAATCTCAACCTTTTTTACACCATATCTTTCTTTGAATTGCTTTGCAAAGCCAGCCCCAAAAGCACAGTCAGCACTAATGCAATGAGCCAATTGTTCATTATCAGGGGTCTGAAATAAGTCACCAATTTTATGTTCAATTCTCATTTTTTTGTTTGTTGGTGTGTCAGCAATTAATTGTTTATCAATGTCTTAATTATCAGATTTGTCACCATTTTCAGTATCTGGTTCAGTATCCCTCTCTTGGACCTGAGAAGTCAGGTCCACTCTGGTCTCTGCAAGAGAACGGTTAGGTGGGTCACAAGCAACACAAGATGATAGGTGTCACCCTTGCCAGCAACTTCGACACAGTGAGATGTCCTGGCAATGACTTTGTATGATTCAGACCACCTTGGCTCCTGCCACTTCCTTCAGCAGTGTTGGTCACTGGTTCCTTAGATTGGTTGTTAGGAGTGATCTGTAAAGAGAAAGCTGCAATCAAAGCAGTTAGTTTGTCATTTGGTGCAAATGATGAAATGTTTTCCAGGGACAGTGCAGAAGTCAGGCCAAGAAATTGTCGACCTGTCAAAAGCCAAAAAGGTGTGAAGTCAAGGGTCCTGTTGACAGAGGAATGTATATACATTAATGCAATAGGAAAAATATTCAGCCAATTAATTTTAGTGTGCACACAGATTTTAGCCAATTGTCAGTCATATCTATTATTTTATTTATTGCCGGTGGTACCATGAAGAACGAGCCAGACCCAAGGAATGCTCAACAATTCTCTATTCCTGAGATCGGTCGACCCAATAAGGTGAAGAAACCTGACCTCCGCCACTGTGGCAATTTGACATGTACAGCTGTACCCACATATGCACAATCAGAATAGATGTTAACCCGTAAACCTTCTGCTAACTTAAGTGCCTTAATCATTGCTAGCATTTCAGCCCTTTGTGCAGACAGTTTGTCCTCCATTTTACATGCCCTGACTACTTCAAAATCCTGTCCGTCATTCCCAGCTTTCACTACAGCATAACCTGCTCTCAGATTTCCATCATCTGCCCTAAAACAACAGTCATCAGTGAACAAACTCAGAACTCCAGGAGGTGATGTCAATTAAGAGTCTAGTCAAGACAGGCCTCAATTTTTTCAGTCATGTGGCTGTCGGTTGTTATATTTGGGGCATTCATAATTGAAACTTATCTTATATTGTCTTTTAAAGGTGCGAAAGTAAATGAGGTTTAATTCACAACTGACAATTTAGTGTGTTGGTTTAGGCTCTCTTTTTATTTATTTTTTATTATTAATATTATTATTTTTTTTTTCATAGTTCCAATCTGTAACCTTCAGTTTTGTTATTGCTCCCAACTCCCCGGCTTCATGCCCTTGATTTATGGCAATTGAAACGTGAATCTCTGTCAGCCATCTCATGCCCTTTTTATTGTTCATTGGTAAATTTAATTTTGATGACCACCCCCTCTTTGCCAATTAGTAGACCGTCTCCCTGTAACACCCATTTTGTGCCCACTAGTGACAAGCATTCGTCTTCCTATTATGTGTTATCGCTTTTGTCATAAAACTGTGCAGTGTAGGGGGTCAGGTGGTGATAAGTAAATGCTCAATTGGTTAATCCAGGGTTTCCAAAGGTTGTACAGGGAAACCAAACTGCAGGAGGTATCACCTGTGGTGTCCAGCTCCACCCAGTAGATATCAGCACCCTCCCATTGCTCACATGATGATAATAACCACTGGCCACCAGTCAGTGCTCCATGTGTGGAGCAACTGACAGAGTGTCCATTTGGGAAGGTGATGATAACCCCATCTGGTGAACATAAAATGCTGGCTCCTAATTTGACTAATAAATCTCTCCCCAATAGGGCCACAGGCGCATTTTTGGAGTACAGAAAGCTGTGACTTAAATGTTGGTCAGCCACAGTAACAGGTAAATCTTTTGTAAAAGGCCATCTTTCTGTTTCCCCAGAGAACCCCATTATTTGAACAGTTCTGTTTGACAGCATCGTTTCTGTCACTGTCCCCTTCTTGACAGTTGAAAATGTAGCCCCCGTGTCCACCAGGGCCTTTAATGGCCTAGTGTTGACCATTATCTGCAGTAGGGGTTCGGCCTTACCCCCCCTGCTGGTTCTCTGTGGGTCCCGTCAGTAATTCTCCGCCTCATTTCCCAGGTCCCACACTGGGAATTGAGTAGGCACCTGGTTCCCCTGGGGGTTAGGGGCTGGAAATGACGGGAGTGACTGCACGGGTTCTGGTCGCCTCCCTCGACCAGTGGCCCCGCCTCTTCGAGGTTCCCAAGCCCCCGCAGGCTGGCCGTTCACTGGACACTCATCTCTCCAGTGGTTTGAGTCTCCACACACAAAACAACCTCCGCAGGTGTCCCTGTACCCCCCACGGCCTCCCCTTCTACCACCCCCTCTGCCAATTTTCTTCGGACCATAGTGATATGGTTGCTGCATGTATGTATGTGGTGACGTAAAAGGCTGAGGCATGTATGGTGATTGCATGTAAGTAATTTGTGGTTGTGGGATAGGTTGTGGTGGCTGCATAGGAGGCACAGCAGGTACGTTAGTCAGATTAGCAGTGACTTGTGGCATTTGTTTATTTTTCTTTGCATCTATCTTATTTTGTAACTTGGCTTTAGCTTCCTCCAGCTGTAGTTTCAACAGCTGTGATTTAGTCTTTTCTAGCTATTCTTCGTCCCGTGCTGCCCTGTCCACTGCGTTATCTGTGTGGTACACAAAGTGCCTTTTCCACACTTCATTAGTAACAACTGGTATATCAGGGTTTTTTATTTTTTTTTCATGGCCTTTCTCACACTCTGTTCACTGAGGAATGCTCTCAAATCGCTCTTTCCCTTTTCTAACTTCTTCCTTTTTTTACTCAGCGCAGTAGCAATCACAGCCATTCTGCTCCACCCTCTCAATACTTCCTTTAAGTCTTCTTGCATTTTCTTGTATTTTCTCTTAGCCAGCCACTTAGCCTTTTCTTCTTCTTTCTGATGCTCTAATAAATTCACAGTGGCCCTTCTCTCCATCTCTCTGATTTTAGCTGCAATGTTCACACTATCCTTAGTGCTATCACTCCATCCAAATACAGCTTTCATATCCTTCCAGCACCTGTCTGCCTCTTGTTGTCTAGCTTTGATGTCTTTTGGGTCTGTCTGTGCTAACACCATCTCTGTCACTTGTGTCCATTGACTTAAAATAGGTGGACACCCATATTCCTCGCTCTCTCTATCAAATCTGTGGTCCATAATTTTGCACACTCCACACACGCAACACACTCTCAATTCACACTTATTCCAATTTGTCTGCTCTTATGTCTATGTTATAGGCGAATTACAGATCCTGACTGAAGCTGCCTCAGCTTAACAATTTAACCCCAGCTGAAGCTGACTCAGCTTAACAGTTTAACCTCTACTGAAGCTGCCTCAGCTTAACAGTGTAACCTCTACTGAAGCTGCCTCAGCTTAACAGTGTAACCTCTACTGAAGCTGCCTCAGCTTAACAGTGTAACCTCTACTGAAGCTGCCTCAGCTTAACAGTTTAACCCCTACTGAAGCTGCCTCAGCTTAACAGTGTAACCTCTACTGAAGCTGCCTCAGCTTAACAGTGTAACCTCTACTGAAGCTGCCTCAGCTTAACAGTGTAACCTCTACTGAAGCTGCCTCAGCTTAACAGTGTAACCTCTACTGAAGCTGCCTCAGCTTAACAGTTTAACCCCTACTGAAGCTGCCTCAGCTTAACAGTGTAACCTCTACTGAAGCTGCCTCAGCTTAACAGTTTAACCCCTACTGAAGCTGCCTCAGCTTAACAGTGTAACCTCTACTGAAGCTGCCTCAGCTTAACAGTGTAACCTCTACTGAAGCTGCCTCAGCTTAACAGTGTAACCTCTACTGAAGCTGCCTCAGCTTAACAGTGTAACCTCTACTGAAGCTGCCTCAGCTTAACAGTTTAACCCCTACTGAAGCTGCCTCAGCTTAACAGTGTAACCTCTACTGAAGCTGCCTCAGCTTAACAGTGTAACCTCTACTGAAGCTGCCTCAGCTTAACAGTGTAACCTCTACTGAAGCTGCCTCAGCTTAACAGTGTAACCTCTACTGAAGCTGCCTCAGCTTAACAGTGTAACCTCTACTGAAGCTGCCTCAGCTTAACAGTTTAACCCCTACTGAAGCTGCCTCAGCTTAACAGTGTAACCTCTACTGAAGCTGCCTCAGCTTAACAGTGTAACCTCTACTGAAGCTGCCTCAGCTTAACAGTGTAACCTCTACTGAAGCTGCCTCAGCTTAACAGTTTAACCCCTACTGAAGCTGCCTCAGCTTAACAGTGTAATCTCATATAACACTTTTATGCTTTATACATTTGTATATATGAAAAAATATAAAACCTAAATTTACTGACATTCCAATACTGTCTTACGTTCAACACAAAATTTTTCTTAGCCAATTGCAGAACTTTGTATCAAAACAGGTGTCTGCTTACCTTTTTTTTTTTCGAGGCCTCGTGTGTTGAACGCAGAGCTGTATCTGAAGTCCTTCTCTTCTCGTCAACTCCGAGATGTCTCATCAGCCTCCTCCGAGGACCGGACGAGCCCCCAAATTGTTGGACTTTCCCCTAGTCCCCCAGGTTCAAAGATCGGTCAGAGGCTTCAAATAAGTTTAAACTAATTTAATGAATCAAATGGATAAAGCATACAGAGCGCTCTGGGCTGCAGAATAATCCCTTTACAGTATGAGGTTTACATGTGGGCATTCCACAACACTCTCTAACCCTCGCAGCCAATTATATATCGCCGATTTCTCTTCGGCCCCGCCCGGGGGCGCTTCAGTAAGAAAGATCCTCCATCCAGATCAGTTCAATCATCAGTTGTTAGGTAGAACAGCAAATCTGCACAGAAAAGGTTACGCATACACATAACAGAGCCTGCAAGAGTGTGAGCTTGAACCCCTCCCGTCCGTTATTGTTCCTGTAAATGAGCACACTGGAAGAAAAGATGTAACATTTCGTTGATAACATGTACCGAGGAGTTAACTTCTCAGTTATCAGTCACACAAAGGCACAGCTGTTATGGAGCAAAATTATATGAGGTTAAGCACATAAGGTTATGTGAGGATAAACACATCAGCATAAGTTCATGTAATTAGTTAAAAACAGTATTAAACTATTAATGCAAGGATTGGTCTATTAGAGCATAAGATGATGTTAAAATCATCAAAATTCCTTCAGTTCCTAAATGCCAAGTTGCAGAGAACAAAAAAACTGGTGTTTAGTTAAGGAACTTACACTGTACTGAAATTACTTCCAGTATTAGTCAAATAAAATTGTGCATTGCAGATACTTTAAATAAAAACATATTTCTAATCTGCAGCCTAAGGTAACACATTTGATTTTAAACATTTTGTTCTCCTAATGAAATTAAAACTGGTGTCTTGATCTGCTCTTTCTCTCTCTCTCTCCCTCTCTCTCTGTCTTCTGTAGTGTTGTTGCTGCTGAAAGATTGAGACGCACCAGACAAAGTTTGCTTATAAAGTAATGCAAAAATGAATACAATTAATATCGAAAGCGAAAGCAGATTCTTGGACATGTCCGGGGAAAATGTATTGTCACCCCAAATAGTAAGCTGGATCAGTCTATTTAGTCTTCGCGCTCTTCTGTATCCAGCACGTCTCTGTGGGTCTGCATGCAGAGCTTGTGAGTCTGTGGCAGAGTGTTCTCAGTTTCTCGCGAACACAGAACCGGGCCGCCCCAATAATATATCGGCCGCCCAGGTAAAATCTGTGTGGGAAGCGCTGTGTGGGAATCTGTGTGACAAGCCACGATATGCCATGCATGAGGCTCGCAAGTTGTGCGACACGTCGCCATTCGGTGCCATGCCTTGCTTAATGCTGTTGTTGAGAGCGTCAGCATGTGCTACAGTCACAATAGATTTCCAACGTAATACACCATAAGTTAGTGTGAAGAGCATGTTGTTTTACAGTGGCCGAGTGAATTAAGTTATCAATCGAGCTTATTATTTTTTGTCGCAAATGCGAGCGAAATGGTCGCACTGTTGTTTATTCAAGATGATGCGTTGCAGCCGGCTGCAGCTCGTTGCTCTTAATTTCGCGGGTAGATTGCGTCATCAAACATGATTTATCGCGATAGTGCAATAGAATTAGAATCTCTATCGTAGGCCAATTTTGTATCGTTTATATCGCATATCGTTTATATCGCCCATTACTATTTATTTATTTATTTTTTTACTTTAATCTGATCACTAAGGTTCAGCACTAACATTGACAAGTAGAAAGGAAAGAGCAAATGACGTTAAAGCTACTTTAGGACATTAGCATGTCAGAATTTCAGATATTTGAATATTTCAGTGCTTATATAGGCAAATACGAGTTCAGCTGGATAACCTTAAAGCCCTTATAAAATGTATTCATATTCTCAAAGACCACGTACCGCAAGTCACAGTCTCCAGAAACAATAGTCAAGTTCGCTTGGAGGTATTATGCGGTTCCGTGCAATATGTGCATCTGAACTTGATCACTGAAAACTGTATTGAAATAATGGGATGGCTGTTCTAAATGCACATTTTAACTGTAATGAGAAACAAATGTCTATTTGCTCCTATAGGGATAAAGTGAGCAAACATAGTTCCCCTGAGAGCCAGGTGAAGTTTCTGCAGTGTCAGGGGCAGTGTGTCCTTTGCCGAAATGCTGAAGTCAATTATCTTCAGTCAAGTTACATGAATAATGGATAACAATCCCAAAAACTTGGGACTGGTGTGAGCAGAATCACATGGACATGTGGATATCCACATTGATTATGTTCATTTTGTAAACATGTTTTAGGGATATGAGGAGATGTGACTTTAATGTGATGCAGACAGTCATGATGTAATGTTCACCATTACACTAGAGTTACAGCAGATACAGTTTTCACTTGTTTAATCATATTCTGTACATCCACAGATGACACAGATTTTTACATAGCAATTACACAGAATGTGTCCTGTGTTAACAGATTCTGATTAGCATCAACAACACCAACATGGCAACATGGATGCCATATGAATAATAAATGCTGGTCAGCAATAAGCTGTCAAATTATATGGCACATCAAAAAAAGCCTAAAATGTTAACATATGCAAATTATTGTTTCAAAGCTACAAGATGGGATAATTATCACTATGTAAAGGAACTAGTCTTCTTATTTCATATAAAATTGAACAATTGTGATTGATTGAACCACTTTCAACCTGTTATCACTTTGTAATGTTTTCCTTTAGCAGTTTGTAGTGTTTAATGATCATATACACTCTTTAAAAAATACTCTTTTTTTTTAGCATTGATAGCTCAATGAAGAACTTTTTTTTTTACACTCATGGAACCTTTTTATTGCCCATAAAGTTCTTCATGGCATAAACATCCTTAAATTCTATAAATCACACAAGGAAAAAATGTTTTTAGGAACTGGTCACTTTAAGGTTCCCTAAGCAAAATAATAATAATAATAATAAATAAACATACATTTGCAATTGCTTACTTCATACTTAAAAACGAGGCTCATTCTGAAAATGTACCGCTTTATACATTTCTGAAGAGCGCCAAATACGTCCCAGGAGCGTTTTTCTTTTGCAGTTTTTGTTTTCGTGAATCTACCAGAGGCTGCTGTGTACACTTTTTGAGATCTGAAATTTCTCTCGCAAGTGCCATTCACGCCTGCTGTTTTTGGGTAAATCCACCAGAGGCCGCTGTGGACTGACTGGCTGATTGAAAGACTGACTGACTGATCAACTGACCCACCCTCTTCCTTCTCTAAACCCAACCAATAGTGCTTTCAAAAGCACAGACTCACTCGATTCTCCAGAAATGTATATAGGGCTATGTTTTCAGAATGAACCTATGTTCCAACCAAAGCAAGGCTTCAGAATGTTATCGTCATTACAGAATAAACAATTACCACTGTGAAATCTATATATATATATATATATTTTTATTATTTATTTATTTATTTAATTAATTAATTAATTTATTTATTTATATATTTATTTACTTATTTTTTGGTCACCTTACTGATTTTGAACACAACACCATTATTAACTGTTAAGAGTTAGCAATTATTATGTACAGTTAAAGTCAGAATTATTAGCCCCCCTGAATTACTAGCCCCCCTGTTTATTTTGTTCCCCAATTTCTGTTTAATGGAGAGAAGATTTTTTCAACACATTTCTAAACATAACTAATTTCTAATAACTGATTTATTTTATCTTTGCCAAGATGACAGTAAATAATATTTGACTATATTTTTCAAGACACTTCTATACAGCTTAAAGTGACATTCAAAGGCTTAACTAGGTTACTTAGGTTAACTAGGCAGGTTAGGGTAATTAGGGAAGTTATTGTATAACGGTGGTTTGTTCTGTAGACAGTTGGAAAAAAAATTAGCTTGAAGGGGCTAATAATTTTGACCTTAAAATGGTTCATTAAAAAAATTAAAAACTGCCTTTATCTTAGCCAAAATAAAACAAATAAGATTTGCTCCAGAAGAAAAAATATTATCAGACATACTGTGAAAATTTTCTTGCTCTGTTAAACATCATTTGGGAAATATTTAAAAAAGAAAAAAATTAAAAGTGGGGCTTATAGTTCTGACTTCAACTGTAGCTGTTAAAAAAATATATGACTGGAAGCCAAAACTTTTACAGACAATTGTGGTAAAGTTGTCTTAAATTTCCAACACATTCTTCAGGTGCTTGGTAAATCACAACACACTGAGACAGGTGACCAATCAGTAGTGCTCCCATTTTTCTTTTCATTATTTTGTTATGACTTATTACATTTGACATATATGCTAGTATATAGATTTCAATTTGAAAACATACAATAACTCTATAACTGTAATACATTATTAAATTAAATATATTATTATAATAAAACTTTTTTTTTTTTTTTTTTTTTGATCACCTATGATAGTTTCTACCTAACCAGATTCCATTTCTTGACACATTGGGAGTTAGAATAGGTTGCATCAAGCAAAATTGCTTAAGATTACTACAAACTTTCTATGCAGGTATTCAGCATATGTTCTTCCTCGCACTCTGCCCCCTTTCCCCCGTTCATGCCATCTGAATTAACTTAAGAACATCCCATTTCTAACACCCGTTAAGTGAGCTTGACAGCAGATTTAATAGAGAAAGCTGTTTGTCAGCCTAGAGCCAATTGAGTGCACTGGTGTGGCCAAAGATTGCCTTAAAGACATCATCCATTCACTGCACACATTGGACTAATTGCAATATTGGTCACCCAGTCAGTTGCAAGTCTCTTCGACCACAGTTAATCGCATGGACTGAGAGACTGAACTAATTATCTGTTCAATGTTTTCCCAACATTGGCGAGTAATTTGGCGACAGTTGAACTCCTGCAGTTCACTGCCAAATGAAAACATGTAGACCGACCTACTAATGATGGAGGCTAATGACCTAGCTTACCCCCAGCCCTAGCTTCTACCTCAGCTACAATTAAGATTCTAACCAGTTCAGTATGACTGGCACTTGGCTTGCATGTTTTTGCTTGTTAAGGTATTAAGATGTTGATGGCTAATTAGAAATTTGTTGCGGGTTCATACTTTGTAGAAAATTAGTAGTGATTCTGGTAATGATGCAATGCATTTTTTTCAAATGGACTGAAGTGCAGTCAAAGCATTTGGTTCGATGAAAAACATGCAGATATATTTGTATGGTGCTCAGTTTATTAACTATTACATGTGCTAGTGATTATGTTATTAGCAGGATGAAAATCCAAATTTATCAGATGTAATCCAGGAATGCAATCAAACAAAACAGAGCTTTTTTTTTTTTCCCTCACTTTGCATGAGCTCCTTAAACCATACTTTTTTTGTACTCGTTCCAGTGCAAATATAAGAGACAGACCATTGTGTTTTCATTTTCCATCACCAGTCATTAGGAGTTAATTACGTATTATTTATCAAGTCTCTTCTGCTGATCAAGCCTACATTTATATGATCAAAAAAGTAAAAACTGTTAATAAGCATATTTAAATATGAAACGACTACATTTTGTCTGTTTGTTTGTTTATTCATTCATTTGTTCATTTGTTTGTACATTTTTATTTATTTATTTGTTTGTTTGTTTACTCATTAATTTATTCATTTGTTTGTTTATCTATTCATTCATCTGTTTAAAATTTTTAATTTTACTTGTTTTATATTTAAATATGCTTTAAAATGTAATGACAAAGCAGAATTTTGTCAGAATTTCATCCGAAATTATTGTAAATCCTGCTGTAAAACCCAACAGTCAACTATATCAAATGAAATGAGTGTAGTTAACTCAAAATTTACTGAAAGTTAATTCTACTCTCATTTGAAAAAGAGTTTTGAACTCATTGTTGAAGATATAAGTTAATTAAATACCTCATTACTTTTACTTAAATGGAATAAGTTCATAGTACTCATATAGATTATTTTTGTAACTCAAATGTTTTGTAGCAATCGGTTTCCTCAAACGATTTGACTTGCCTTAGCTTATTGGGTTTTACAGTACTCATTTGGTTTGTGTTCTCTTCATTTATTGGGTTTTACTGTGCTCAAATTGCTTCATTTACTCAAATGGATTAACTTCACAGTACTCATTAGGATTAGTTTTTGAACTTAAATGGTTTGTTGCAATCGGCTTCCTCAAATGGTTTGAGTTACCTTAACTTTTTAGGTTTTACAGTCTGTACATTGACTTAAAACATTTGCTGCTATTTGTTGCTGTGAAAAACAGTTCTTTGAAAAAAAGCTTCTTAATAAGAGAAAGATTCTTAGAATCGTCTTTTGAGTCTTTGCATGTCACTTACAAAAAACTTTTGAACAGTATCCACAAAGATTATAAGCAGATTTGTTATTTCCAAATCAGCATGTTAAAATAATTCACGAACACTACATTTGAGTACATCACTTTTTAAAATAAAAAACCCTGTTGTTTTTAACTGAAATAATGTTTCACACTATATTTGCTCACACCCAGAGAGCCTTGGTGACTTTACTTAAAAAAAAAAAAAAACAGTAAATAGTCTTAACAGCTTCAAACTTTTGACCTGTAATATACAACCACAAAAATACATGCACATAGATCAACATGTTGTCACAGAAATCCAACCAGTCACACTGAGAGAGAGATAGATTTCCTGTGAGCCTTGTAATAAGTAAACAGCCATGCTGCAGTGACTGGACTTTTGAGTAACTAACAAGGCCACAGAGACGTTGTTAGAGCTGCATGGTTTTGTGACAGTCACACCAGGCCCTATATGCATCTGTCACAGATGTCCGGAGCTTGCACACACGGCTCTGCTTTGAGTTATGACTGAGATTTGCGCTGTGGGACATCAAAGCCTTATAATGGGAGGTTTGTGATAAAATGCCCTTGGCACCTCTGCTTGTCTCTTGCCCGGGTACAGCCCTTTGAAAAAGAGGCTTTTCTCTGACCTCTCCACGGTCACTCCTCCCCTGTGAAACCTTTAAGCTTAGAGTGCAATAAATGGGTTATTACATGCTGAAACGCACACCCGAGCCTTCACGTTCTATTCACGACAGAAATAAAGTGGAAATCTGGTCCATGCCACAGCTTATTCTAACAATGAAACTGTTTTTCTTTTGTTTTTAAATGTGTCATTGTGAATTGATTAATTTCATATTTTCTATTTTATTTTATTTTATTTTATTTTATTTTATTTTATTTTATTTTATTTTATTTTATTTTATTTTATTTTATTTTATGTATTAATGTCCTGCATACAAAGTACTTTATTGGTCAGTTTCTCTGTAGCTCTTTATAAATGTTAAAACTGGACATAAACATGCATAAATACTTTTATTCAGTGGTGAAAAGTAACAAATATTTCTTCACTCTTTTGTAAGGAAACTTTTACTTTTACCTTACTACGTACAGCAAAATATTATTTTACTCCCCTATATTTCATAAGTAGAGAAATTGACGCAAACTCAGAGACGTAATATGATGGTATATGATTTGTGAACGGGCTTAATTTCTTGTTCAGTTCATATCCTGACACATTTTTAACCATAATTTTAAAGAGCTTAAACTGTATAGCTTAAAAGCTTAAATGTATAACTTTGCCCAACATTAATTAGTAATTTATTCTAGTTATTAACAGCTCCTTCAGGAAAAGCTGAATGACCTAAAATCAGCAACTCTAAAATTCACGTCACTATGCCCTCATGATGAAGCTCTATTTTGTCATATATTTTCAGTACAAGAAGAAACAAAGTCTTTCAAGGGTGAAGTTGCAAGAATATTAACAGTTTGTGTATGTTAAACAACAATTATAGGGTGACGCGGTGGCGCAGTGGGTAGCGCTCTCGCCTCACAGCAATAAGGTTGCTGGTTCGAGCGTCAGCTGGGTCAGTTGGCATATCTGTGTGGAGTTTGCATGTTCTCCCCATAGTGTATGAGTGTGAATGAGAATGTATGGGTGTTTCCCAATAATGGGTTGCAGCTGGAAGGTTATCTGCTGTGTAAAACATATGCTGGATAAGTTGGTGGTTCATTTCGCTGTGAAGAAAATGAATGAATGAATGAATGAATGAATGAATGAATGAATGAATGAAAAACAATTATAGGACAAAAACCGATTGGACACCGATTGTCAAAAGTAAAAAAAAAAAAAATATGATAATCATATTATATTATGATATCTGTAAGTTTTCTTGTCAAATGCATGTTTATACAAAATGCAGTATATAAAGGTCTAAGAGTTTGTGATGTTTATGACTATAAAGTAATACAGCAGGAGAAATGAAAAAGAAGTTAGAAAAATCAAAAAAGACTCCTGATGCCATGTAAACTTAAAACTGTAAAACTGACTGTTTTTGAACACACTTTTCACAAGTCAAAGATAACTTCAGGATATTTTAATTCTGGGACAATTTGTCACTTTGACCACTGACCACTCTATCCGGTTGGATCTCTTTCTTCTCTGTAATTTTAAGGCATATGCAGGCACTTTCCTGAACATTTAATGTTAAGCAGCACCATCTAAAGCATAAATAAAAAACAGGATTCTCTCAGCTCAAGTGACCACAGCTGATGAAGTTGTGAATGCCTAATTTTTGGATTTGTTATTGAAAATGACAATTATATATAAAAGGATAGTTCACCTAAATATTTAAATTCTGCCATCAGTTACTTCCTCTTGACCAGTCTGAGTTTTTGTTCGGTTTAAAACAAAAGAAGATATGCTGTATAATGTTGGAAACCAGTAACCAATGACATCTATAATAGGAAAACCAAATATTATTTAAGTCTATGATTACAGGTTTCAAACATTCTTCAGAATATCAGAATAGAATAGAATAGAATAGAATAGAATAAAATGTTTTATTGTCATTGTACGCAAGATAAAAGGGTTTTTTTCATAGTACAGTATGGACCAGAATGGTTACTGGTTTTCAGCTTCAAAATATCTTCTTTACGGTTCAACACAATACAACAATTCATAAATGTCTGCAACCTCTTGAGAATAGTGAGTAGGCTAAATGTGCATGTTTTAGTAAGCTATCCATTTAAAGGATGTAGTCTATAATTTATTATACAACCGAAAAAATGAAGAAAAAGTTAGCACAGTATTTAAAGGACATATAAAAAATAAAGTAGTGATTTTCAATTATCTATATGAGTTTCAATTATTTTGACTTGTATTTCATTGCAGACAATATGACCACAAAATATTTCATGTCTTAATTCATAATTCTTAATTTATAATTTATTTGCAAATATACATCTTTTTCTGTCATTCAGACCTGCAACACATTCCAAAGAAAGTTGGTACAGAAGCAATTTAGGGCTAGTAATCAGGTAAACTGGTTAAATAATGATGTGATTTGGAACAGGTGATGTCAACAGTGATTGTAATTATGATTTGGCACAAAAGCCACATCCAAGAAATGTCAAGTTCTTTTAGGAGCAAATATGAGCTGAGGATTGCCACTTTGCCAACAAATATGATTTTTGATATTGATATGCAATGTTTCTCAAAAAAAGATGGAAAGACATTGGATATTTCACCTTCAACAGTGCATACAACACAATCTCACGGCAATTCGTAACTTTTTGATTTAGTGGCTAATTCGTATGAATCCGTATGATCTAATTCGTACAATTTAGTAAGATTTGCTCATCCCCCAATGACGGTTGGGTTTAGGGGTGGGGTTGGGTGCCACGCCTCCTTTTTAAAATCGTACAATTTTGTATGACTGAACTCTACAAAACAGCCACTAAATTGACAAAACGTACAATACTTACGTTTTCTCGTGAGATCAGGCTAGCGCATAACATAATTAAAGAATTCAAGAAATCTGGAGGAATTTCTGTATGTAAAGGACAATGGGGCAAGCCTAAGCTGAACTATCGTGATCGCTGATCTCCCAGGCGGTACTGCATCATGAATGGTCATTCATGTATAAGCGATATCACCACATGGGCTCAAGACTACTTTGGCAAACCTTTGTCAGGTACCACAATATGTAGCTGCATCCACAAATGTGGTGACACAGTGGTGCAGTGGGTAGCGATGTCGCCTCACAGCAAGAAGATCGCTGGTTTGAGCCCCGGCTGGGTCAGTTGGCATTTCCATGTGGAGTTTGCATGTTCTCCCTGTGTTGGCGTGGGTTTCCTCCGAGTGCTCCAGTTTCCCAGACAGTTCAAAGACGTTCTGTGAGTGAATAAGCTAAATTGACCGTAGTGTATGTGTGTAAATGAAAGAGTGTATGGGTGTTTCCCAGTGCTGGGTTGCAGTTGGAAGGGCATCCGCTGCTATAACATATGCTGGATAAGTTGGCAGTTCATTCCACTGTGTCAACTCCTGATTAATAAAGGGGCTAAGCTGAAAAGAAAATTTAAATTAAAGTTAAAACTGTACTGTGCCAAAAGGAAGCCCTATGTTAACAGTGTCCATAAGCGCTGTCGACTTCTCTGGACTCTGAGGGATCTGGGATAGACCATCACACAGTGGAAATGTGTACTGTGGTCAGATGAACCAGTATTTCAGGTATCTTTGGGAGAAATGGATGCCATGTGCTATGGACCAAACAAGAAAAGGATCAAACTGTTACCAGCAACATGTCCAAAAGCCAGGATCTATCCTGGTATGGGGTTGTGTCAGTGCCCTTGGCAAAGGTAACTTGCATTTTTGTGATAGCATCATTAATGCTGAAAAGTACATAGAGATTTTAAAGCACAATATGCTGCCTTCTTTTCCAGGGATGCTCATGCATATTTCAACAAAACCACATCCTGCACACAATGCAAAGTGCTGGCTTTGGAGGAAGAGGATACAGGTACTTGACTGTCTCCAATAGAGAATGTGTTGCACATTTTGAAGTGCAAAATGCGACAACACAGACCCTGAACTGTTGCCCACTTTAAGACTTGTTTGCAGGGAAAAGGGGGAAAAAATTACACCTAAACACTTCATCACTTGGTGTCTTCAGTCCATAAACTGAAACTGTGTTGTGAAAGTACCATAAGTGTTGTGAAAAGAAATGACAACATTACAAATTGGTAAATGCTTTACCATTTCCAACGTTGCAAAAACAAAACTGGAATACGTGTTGATTTAAAATAAATAAATAAATCATGAGGAACACATTAAGTAATGCGCTGATGTATTGTCTGCAATAAAATACAAGTCAAAGGAAATTAGAAATCACTTCTGTTATTTGCGTTTTCCATACTGTCCCAACCGTTTCTGATTTGGGGATGTACAAAAAACAATGCTGACCCTTCATAACCCAGGGTTAAAAACATACTGCTAAATTCAAAACCCCAAAATGTTGGGTTTAAAAATGGGAAATGGAAAAAAGTTTAAGCAGAGCACGAAGAGCCCATTTGTTTCTAGATGGATTGTTATACCAAAACTGCTGAAAGTTGAGTAAAACCAGCCAATTAGACTGTAACAGCCATTTTTCACATTGACAATATGCATCAGATGGACTGTGTGCGGCCCATAGGTGTGTTTCACGCCAATGTGCAACTGTCATCACCAGCTTTGTGCACCAATTCTTTACAAATGAAATGAAATATTATACTGCTTGTTTTAACGCAAACAGAGGTGATAACATATACAATCGATCGTCACTGTCTCCAACTAAAAGTAGCTTTGTGTTCAATCATTCGGTTTAGGCAGCATGTTTGGATTACATTCATAACTGAGCTCAGAAAGACCAACACTGCACACAACTAAACAAGACTGAAACGTAAATACATATGTTGTATTGTTTAATATGTTCCATATGTAGTCAAAACCATGCTATATCGAGCTGCCAATTTGATAAATGCTAAAGGCCTGTGTTTGTTCTACAACTCAGTTTGTACCTTTCCATCGCACTTTTCATGCTGCAGGAGTCACGTAGGCTGCAGAATTATATGTGAACCAAAACAAACTGAAGTGATAATGATAAACCATGACCTGTGGTGGAATTCGGAGAGCTGGTTTTGATTTAGTGATTTCCTGCTCATCTTCAGCAGCTGTGTGAGAGGTGTGGAGAGTCTGCCTTTGGCACAGGCCGGGTGTGCTTCTCGTTAGTGGTGTTGAGGAGCGGTGGATGAGTGCCATCATAGACAGACGCTAATGGAAAACCCCATGCGTGTGATCAGGCTCAGCGATATTCTCTTGGCAGCATGTATAAATAGAAATGGGAAGATATGATGTGTTTACTTTGTGCGATAAGTTTTTTGTTTTGTTGTTTTTTCTTAGGTTGTTCTTAGCATATTTATATGCAGCAGATAATTGACCCTTTTCTGCAGTCGATCATAACACAACGATAATTTATGCCCTCGCCATGTTGTATGACGGGTGTTACAGTAGAGTAGCATTGGGAATTAACATGAAAATGTGCTTGCATAGGATTAGCAACATAGATAGCAAGTAGCCAGAAAGGCTAGACAATATGTACAATTTCATCCTTTCTCGGAACCTGTACAAAATGGACGTTCGTGTGAATGGAGCAGCATCAACTGGCAATCAATAGTGCTGCCACTTGCTGAATGTACAACTTGAAACATGAGGACTTGACACTGATGAAATATTCATTCATTAATTCATTTTTCTTAGGCTTAGTCCCTTTATTCATCAGGGGTCGCCACAGCGGAATGAACGACATATGTTTTACACAGCGGATGCCCTTCCAGCTGCAACCCAGTGCTGGGAAACACTCATACATGATCAATTTAGTTTATTCAATCAACCTATAGTGCATGTCTTTGGACTGTCTGGGAAACTGGAGAACCCAGCGGAAACCCACGCAAACATGGGGAGAACATGCAAACTCCACACAGAAATGCCAACTGACCCAGCCAGGACTAAAAGCAGCGACCTTCTTGCTGTGAGGCGACAGTGCTAGCCACTGAGTCACCGTGCCACCTTGATGAATTATTATTTTCTGTTATTATACCGGCACAGCCCATATAATATTCATTCATTAATTTTCTTTTCGGCTTAGTCCCTTTTTTAATCTGGGGTCGCCAAAGCGGAATGAACCGCCAACTTATCCAGCATATGTTTTACGCAGCAGATGCCCTTCCAGCAGATGCCCTTTCATCATTGGCAAATATCCACATGCATTCACACACACACTCATACACTACGGTCAATTTTAGCTTACCCAATTCACCTATACCACATGTCTTTGGACTGTAGGGAAAACAGGAGCACCCGAAGGAAACCCACGCGAACACGGGAAGAACATGCAAAGTCCATACAGAAACGCCAACTGACCCAGCCGAGGCTCGAACGTGCTATACAGTGTGCCACCGCATCGCCCCCATATATAATATAATAGCCCATAAAATAGTTTATGGAGATGTGACTTGTGGTGTGACAAAATAACCAGTGAAATAACTGAGGACTGATGACAGGTAAGATGAATAAGAAAAACTGCATAGCCTAGAGATCGCTCAGGTTACTAAAGTAACCCTCGTTCCCCGAGGGGGGGAACGGAAATGCTATGTGGAAAAACTTCCACTATGGGGATTTCGTCAGAATCCAATCATCTGAAAGAGTATAAAAACGGGCCAATGAAATGCCAATGAGTTGGCAGCGTCAGCGTGCACAGCTGTCTTGAATGACAATCAGTCTGGCATAAAAGGCTAGCATGTGCTCAGCAACGCTATCCTTTTCTAGCTGAAGAGGCTTTCACACTCAACAGCTAAGGGACAATCATTGTGGCGAAGGAACATAGCATTTCCGTTCCCCCCCTCGGGGAACGAGGGTTACTTTAGTAACCTGAGCGTTCCCCTTCGGGAGGGGAACTTCAATGCTATGTGGAAAAACTTCCACTATGGGGAAATTTATGGAAAGCGCCACAACGAAAGAACCTTACCATGTCTCCAGTGAGGGGCGCGCCACGCAGTAGTACGAGCGCACCTGCATCGCTGGAGAGACAGTCCTCCAACGTGTCCCCTGGCCCTTACTTACCCTACTTACCTTTTCTGGTTTAGATATACTTTTCGGGGAGTCGTAAAATACACCTAGTAGTTTCTAGGAATTTTTAAATACGACAGTACGTTGGGAAAGCGTTCAGTCCCGATAGGGAGGACGCTGCGGAGGCCACCTGCTGCCCGGAGGGGGAGACCTGGTGGCAAAATAGCATATGGACTAGCCCTGAGAAGGGGGAGTGCACATATGAAGAGGTGGTTAGCGGGGAGGGAAGACACGAGCCCGCCTAGGAGGGGGGACTACATCGTGGCTGAGTGAGCGTATGGGATCGCCAGCGGGGATCGCACATAGCAGGCACCTATACCCAGAACGCGGGATGACCAGCGGGCATACCTACAACGTAATGGGCCAACATTTGACTGCTCCGCTGAGTCAGATGCTGGGGGCCTCGGAGGAACTCTGCAGGGTTCGCCGAGTGGGGAACTCAACTGACAAAGCGAGAAAAGCGCACGTACCTCTGTGTTAGAGAGAAAGGCGCAGCAAGCGTTTTACAACACCTAACCGAATTTCCTCATTCACCGCTCGTGAGGAAATCAGTTCACTCGAAGATAAATTTCACAAATGCTCAGGTGTCGCCCAGCCCGCAGCTCTACAATGTCTGTTAGAGAGGCGCCGCGTGCTAACGCCCAAAAGGATGCGCGCTCCGAGTGGAGCGCGCTCCGAGTGGGGGACACGGCTCGCCCTAGCTCGATGAGCGAGGGAGATGGCATTCACTGTTCAGTGGGCCAACCTCTGTTTAGATATGGCACTTCCCATCTGCCAATCACCGTAACATATAAGAGCTGCTCAGAGGATCTAAGCTCTGAGTACGGTCCGTTATAATACGCAAGCGCGAACAGGACACCGCAATAAAGGGGCTGGGTCTGCCTCCTCCGTGGGCAGCGCTTGCAGGTTCACTACATAGTCTAAACGAGCGCTGTAGGAACCTAGGGCACCTAGGTGGGCCGGGGTCTCAGGTAAACGTGAGAGTGGGCCGGCCCAAAACGCTGGCACATTTCGCTGACCGAAAATGCCTCCAGATACCCGCCCATTTGACCGATGCCAACGCGACCAGCAGAGCTGTCTACCTGGACAGAAATCATATAGATACTGAGTCGAGTGATCGAGCAGACCTCTCCTAAGAGAGATCTTCAAATGGGTAAGAGAGGGGACAGGATATATATCTACGTCTCGCGCCTCTGGGGACTGGATGATGAGGCGATGCTTTCCCAGCGCGCCGCCATCGCCGCATCCTCAGAGCGGGGATGATCGCCACGCCAACCCCTCAGTGCGGAGGGGACAGCCTTGGCTCCAGCCAACTGAAGGAGGATAGCATCACACTGATCTGGCATGTTTGGGGTTTCCCTCTCGGAGAGAAGTACACCACACAGCGAATAGACTCCACATCAGGACATAGGCATGCCTCATAGAGGGTGCTCTAGGCCTGAGTGATGGTGTTAACCACCTAACGGTAGGTCACCTAAGTCCTCCGAGCTCCATCTATGGGCCACACGTGATGTCCATAGAACTGGGCGCGGGTGCCAAACGGTGCCTGTCCCCAAAAAAGAAGTTTCTTCCATGGGACATGCCAGGGAGGGGCCATCACGAGGAGAGAGCTAGAATACAGGTTTGATTGGGCCTGAGAGGCGCAATGCATAGACCTGTTCCTCGTCCTCCCTGACTTTACACAGCATCTGTGCGAGTAGGCTCACTGGAGAAATGCGTATTACGCACGCCCCGGGGCCAGCTGTGTAGCCAGTGCGCAGAACGCACCCATAACAGCTGGACAGTCGGGGGTGGAGCCTCCATTCTCCCAGGCGAACTGCCGTGAGAGCGCAGCGGCTGCACGGTTGAGCTCGGCGGGGAAAAATGGAATGCAGCGATTGCCGCGTATGACTCCGGGGGAGCAGACGGCGAGCGAGCTGAGACATGCGGCGACAGCGAATATCTCCCTTGCGGTTGATATACACCATCGCCACCATGCTGTTCGTCCTGACCAGCACGTGTTTCCCTTCTAACACCGGTAAAAAACGGTGCAGCGTGAGATACACTGCCAACAGCTCCAGGCAGTTAAGATGCCAATGCAACCAGTTTCCTACCACGGAACCACAGCTGCATGCCCGCAACACACGGCCCCCCAGCGTGAACTGGAAGCATCCGTCAAACGACGACATGCCTGGACGCTTGTTCTAGAGGCCCGCGGGCCTGTAGAACACAGGGTCCATCCAGAGGCTGAGGGCGCGGCGACACAGCGGAGTGACAGTCACCCGGTGCGCGCTCGCGTGCCATGCGCGTCTAGGGACCCGATCGTGAAGCAAATGCTGAAGTGGTCTCATATGGAGCATCCGAGCGGCGAGACCGCGGCTGCGGATGTCATATGCTCCAGGAGCCTCTGAAATAATATCAGTGGGACCACATTTTCCTGTCGAACTCTCTCAGACAGGCCAGCATCAGCCCGGCGCGCTCTCGGGGGAGGCGCGCCGTCATGGTGATCGAGTCCAGCTCCAACCCGAGAAAAGAGTTGCTCTGCACGGGGGCGAGGCTGCTCTTTTCTCGGTTGACCTGAAACCCCAATTGGTCGAAGTGCCGAAACACCCTGTCTCTGTGCGTAATCAATTAATCCCGCGAGCGCGCTGAAATCAGCCAGTCGCTTGAAATAATTGAGTATGCGGATGCCCGCAAGCCGAAGCTGGGGCACCCTCCGCGAGCTTGGTGAAAACCCGCGGAGACAGAGAGAGCCAAAAGGGGAGGACTTGTACCGCCAGACTCGACTTCAGACGCAAACCGCAGGAAACTGACGGTGGCGTGGAAGTATGGAGACATGAAAGTACTCGTCCTTCAGGTCTACTGCTGCAGACCAATCCCGAGGACGAACGCTCCGGAGGTTGCGCTTCTGCGTAAGCTTTCTGAACGGCAGCTTGTGAAGCCAGCGGTTCAAAAAGCGCAGATCAAGGATTGGCCGTAGCCCACCGCTCTTTTTGGGTACGATGAAGTGCGGGCTGTAAACCCGCTCTCCATCCCGGCTGGAGGGACCGGTTCGATTGCATCCTTCGCCAGGAGGACAGCAATCTCCTCTCGCAAGACAGGGGCGGACGCAGGGCTGACCCTGGTGAAATACACACCCGTGAACTTGGGAGGCCGTTTCGCGAACTGAATCGCGTAGCCGAGTCTGATCGCGCGGATGAGCCATTGCGATGGGCTGGCCCGCGCTAACCAGGCAGGCAGAGCCCTCGCAAGTGGCTCAGTCCGCACGATCGCTGACGTACCAGCGGTGGGGCAGCGCGGAGTGGGTGGGCTCAACCGGGAAGCACTGGGGTCCCACAGGAGAGCAGGAGGCAAGAGCTTCACTCTTGTCTCGCACCCGTACTCCGGAGGTGGGGCTGGGAGGGGGAGAGAAAGGAGACCGTTCTCTCTCGCTCCGCGAGCCACTGGCGAAGTGCACCGATCCTGCGAGCTGGAAAGCATAGCGTCCCAGACTGGCAGTGTTCGGGCTGTCACATCCGGGGAAGGGAAAAAATGCTCTTTCTCTGAGGTTTTGATAGCGTTTTTTAACGCTGTTTAGAAGAAGAGCCCCGCCCTCCAGCGGGGAAAGAGCAAATTTCCTCCTCTCCAGATGGCCCGTCTCAGGGACGCTTCGCGGTTCGTTTACCGAACTTAGCGGCGTCCTGGGGCGGGGAGCGCTGGTTGCCTGCGAGATGCTCGGCGCAGCCGCTTGGCCAGAGGCGCAGGCGGGGGCGACCGAGCAAAGCCGCAGGCGGGCGCTCTCGGCGTGAAGCAGTGGATGTGGATGGCTCGGCGGGGAGGAGCGGTTTTACGATCCCGCCGAGAGATGGTATTACCCATCGCCTCCGACTGCTCGCTCACCGGCGTGAATTCCTGGGCAAATTCACTGACGGTGTCGCCGAACAGGCCAGCCTGGGATATGGGTGAGCTAAGAAAGCGAACTTTGTCAGCATCACGCAGATCACCAGGTTTAGCCCGTGGTGGCGTTCCTGGGCCACTAATGTGACCATCGTCCTTCCCTGGGGCACACACAGCCGACTTCAGTCGATAGCTGTGCGGAGCTCATGCTCAGTCCTGGGTCGGAACCATCCCCGCGCAGCTGGGCCAGCGCCTGCGCTAGGGAGCGCTGGTAGGTGGCCGTAGCATGCATGGTGAGGGCGGAGGCGCACGCAGCGCACTGCGTGGGCTTCCTGTGCACATCCAGGAAGAAGGGGACGTGGAGGCTTAGAAGGTCTTGCCTCCTTTATCTCCTCCACATCACACCCCTCTAGTCGGTCCGTCCGCGGGGCTGGGGGATAAACCATCTCCAGACCCACGGCCGAAACAGCCTGGGAAGCACGGCTGCAAAGTCTGCTTCTGGATTCGACGCCACGCCCATCATCCCGGAGGAAGAGAGCAGGTTCGAATCCTCATCAGACAATGACAACCAACCCTCCAAGGATGGTGAGGATGAAAGCGCACGCAGATCGGGCAGAAAAAAGTGCCCTCCAAGACTGCGTGAGCTTACTGCGCACTTTCCGGGAAGAAGGGGACGGAAGGCTTAGAAGGTCTTGCCTTCTTATATCCTCCACATAACACCCATCTAGTCGGTCCGGCCGCGGGGCTGGGGGATAAACCATCACCAGACCCACGGCCGAAACAGCCCGGGAAAGCACGGCCATCATGACTGCTTTTTAGATGCCAACACCGTGCTCTCCACCCCGGAGGGAGGGAGCGAGCGGGTTCGCATCCTCATCAGACAATGACAGCCCATCCTCCGATGCAGCGATGGACATCTGATCCTCGGTGTCATCAAGTGAGAGGGCGACCACCCGAGGATGGAGCGCTTCTCTCACCTGAAGCTTGGATGGAGCGCGTGGAGGAGCGAGAGGTCCGCGAGCCCGAGGGCGGCGGATTTACTCCCACTGAAACCCTCAGATCTGCCTGAGTGCCAACCGCAGTGCGGGGGACAACTGGGGTGGGTCGCTCTTTTGCAAGAGCGAGCCGCGATCTTAACTGCGCAGCAGACATGACATCACAATGATGGCATGCACTGCCCGCGAGCACCGCATCAACATGCTGGACCCCCAGACATGAAACGCAGTGCTCGTGCCCATCATCCGGGGACAGGAAACCACCGCAACCAGAAACGCACGGTCGGAGCGACGTCTTGAAAAAGACGCGCTGCACAACCGTGTTGCTCTTTTAGGAAACTTGCTTCCTATATACATACCGCTCTTGGAGGACCGGACCCAAAGGACGCCAGGCAAGGGAGAACAACCCAGCTCGACCATCTGCCACTGCGTATACACGCTCTGGACCGGGAGAAGCTGCTTCTCGATCTCTCTCTGTAGACACAGGTTGGAGATACCCTCATAGACTCTCTCAGAAGCTCGTGAAAGGCTCTGAAAGCGAAAAGGATAGCGTTGCTGAGCACATGCTAGCCTTTTATGCCAGACTGATTGTCATTCAAGACAGCTGTGCACGCTGACGCTGCCAACTCATTGGCATTTCATTGGCCCGTTTTTATACTCTTTCAGATGATTGGATTCTGACGAAATCCCCATAGTGGAAGTTTTTCCACATAGCATTGAAGTTCCCCTCCCGAAGGGGAACCAATATATGGGCGGCACAGTGGCTCAGTGGTTAGCACTGTAGCCTCACAGCAAGAAGGTCACTGGTTCGAGTCTTGGCTTGGCCAGTTGGCATTTCTGTGTGGAGTTTGCGTGTTCTCCCGGTGTTGGCGTGAGTTTCTTCTGAATGCTCCGGTTTCCCCCACAGTCAAAGATGAATGTATTCATTAGTTTTCTTTTTGGCTTAGTCACTTTATTAATCATTGACCGCCACAGTGGAATGAACCGTCAACTTATCCAGCACATGTTTTACCCAATATAGGTGATTTGAATAAACTAATTGTCCATAGTGTATGAGAATGTGTGTGAATGAAAACATATGCTGGAATGGTTGGCAGTTCATTCCGCTGTGGTGATCTCTGAAATAGAGTCTAAGCCGAAGGAAAATGAATGAATTAATAAATAGTGTTTATACTATAATTGCTTACAGTGGGGTACATGGTAAATTTACCTTTGTTTCTAGAAAACTTATAATATTTATTAGTCACTTTTTATATAATAACTTTTTAAGTGTTTTAACTTACTTAGGTAGGACTTAATAGGTTCCAAAAATATGAACATTCATTTACTCTCTCTTGACTTGTTCTAAATCATTTAGTTTTTTTCTTGTTGAACACAAAGTAAGCTACTTTATATTGAAGAATGTTAGAAGTTGGTAACCATTGACTTCCATAGTATCTATAGTATGGTTTACAACATTCTTCAATGTATCTTCTATTGTTTGACTAAATAAATAAATAAATAAATAAATAAATAAATTAATTAATAAATAAACAAATAAATAAATAAATAAATAAATAAATAAATAAATAAATAAATAAATAAATAAATAAATAAATAAATAAATAAATAAATAAAATAAACTCTAACTGGTTTGGAACAAGTTGAGGGTAATTTTATAATTGCTTCTGCTATTTTTGAAGCATACATAAAGTGAACCAACAAGTATATATGGTAAGTTAATGTATACTTTAAAATATCTGTAATGATGAAGTAGCAATTTAATACATTTATACTATATTAAAGGTATACAGTAGTTCACACACACGAGCACACAAAAATCTACTCACTATTTACTCAAGTGGTTCCAAACTTTTACAGGATTCTTTTTTTTTTCTGTTAAACACAAAATAATATATTTTGAAACTGGTAAAAGTTTCTTTCATGTAGAAAAAAAAACAAATACCATAGAACTCAATGATTGCCAGTTTCCAACATTTAAAAAAAAAAAAAATTAGTTTGTGTTCAAAAGAAAAAAAAAGTAAAGATTTGGATGAATTAATGGTGAATAAATGATGACATAATTTTCATTTTTGGGTGAACTATGCCTTTTACTTTAAATGTTAAAGCATATTGAATTACATTTTTATTAAAGTACTTTACATGTGCTTACCTTGTTAGACAATGCACTCAAATAAGTGTACTTCTTTAGGACATTACAAAATAATTTTAAAACATTCAAGCGGTTTCTGGCCCAATTATTATTTTTTTATTAATATGATGGTAACACTTTACACTATCAGTATCAGTAGTTAATGACTGAGTGTTACAGTCACAGGCTTGTCATTTTGTTGTGTATTGATGTCCTCATTGTCTGGCTTTATTCTGCAATAACAACCATACTTTATCCTTTACTTACTACATAAACTATTAACCATTCTACCTTTACTTAATACATAACTATTAATCATTCTATCCATCCATCCATCCATCCATCCATCCATCCATCCATCCATCCATCCATCCATCCATCCATCCAAGATTAATGTTCCATTTTTAGAATGACAACCTTGAATTCACCATAGAGCGATGCATGATTAAAACTGTAATTTCATTTCCGAACTCTCTTGGCGACTGTTGCCGCCAGGCTTGTCACTGGCATCTGAGGTGTCCTAAAAAAGACGAAGGAAAAATTGTGAGGACTGAAACAGCACATGATGGCTGGTGTCGCTTTGAACTTGGTGAGGTATATGCTCTAATATAAACTGGACTCTTGCGTGAGCTGTATGGCAGATTCTGGGCAAAGTGGTTTGGCAGGAAGAGAGCTTCTGCCATTGGCGGCACACCCAGGTTCTCACTTCATCCATTCTGACTAGCCAGCTAGCATTATGCACGCATCATTTGCCCCCTGCACATCCCATACGGCCCCGGGACAAGAGAATAGAAATCACACAACAGATCATGCTTGCGAGGACTCCTACACCGCAGCCACTTTTAATTATGTGTCATTGGCAAGCATTCTGTGTGGGGCTTTATTTTGTGCAGTGAAATGTCTTGATGGAAGCAAGGAAAACAGTTCTGGAGGTTGACAGTGCCTGAGGTGTGTGCTTGGGAGCTTGCGTGCGATTGCTCAAGCCACGTCTGAATGCATGCACACTGAATAAAAAAGCTGAGATGGATCATTAAACTGTCCCATTCCAAACCATCCTATTTAGTACTAAGCCAGGATAAGACTCCTCTTTAAGCTTAATCAGTCACACCTTACAATTACACACCCTTATATTTAACCCCTTCCCAGAGAAAGCCTGAACTTGGATGCTTTGTTATATCACTCTCTTCATTTTAAATCATACAAATCATGATCTAAATAAATAAAAGTGCTGATTAGCACCTGCCTAAATGCACTGAAGAAATAATATATTGGATTACAAAATTTTGTTAAGGTAAGTAGTTGTAAACAATATATATGGGATGAATTTAAACAAATTATATTGAACATTGCAAAATTTTTAAATTGCTAAATGTTTAAATTCGGTCCATATAAATTGTTTGCAACCACTTACCTTAAAAAAATTTTGTAAATGCAATTAATCATTTTTTGGGGTACAAAAAGTGGTGGAATTCATGCAGTAGCTCTGCCAAATAACATAAAAACTGCATTTTCATAGACTTTTCATTATTCAACATTTTATGACTTCATATTACAGTTCTTCTCAGTCGCTTTGGTACATTTCTCAGATCAGAATTGAAATTTGCAAAACAATAAGTGCATTTCTCAAAACAGCGCGTATAAATAACAAAACAGTGTGACAAAACCACAGGACTAAACAACAAAGACAACATCAACGCTTATAATGCCAGGTCTAAAAGGAGGATTTTGCTGCATAAAGTAGGGCAGTATTTATATTGACTGCCATGCCAAAACACATTTTTGTTTGTTAGACAGAAGGCTACCTATATATAATATAATATAATATAATATAATATAATATAATATAATATAATATAATATAATATAATATAATATAATATAATATAATATAATATAATATAATATTTTCCCAGGGATGGGTTGCGACTGGAAGGGCATCCACTGCGTAAAAACGTGCTGGATAAGTTGGCAGTTCATTCCGCTGTGGCAACCCCGGATTAATAAAGGGACTAAGCCAAAAAGAAAATGAATGAATGAATGAATGAATAATATAATATAATATAATATAATATAATATAATATAATATAATATAATATAATATAATATAATATAATATAATATAATATAATCACCAAAAATGCTCACCAAAGCTGCATATATTTAATCAAAAATACAGTACGAATTATAAAATTGTGAAATGTTATTGCACTATAAAATAACTGTTGAAAACTGTGTAGTTTATAATTTAATTTAATCATTTATTGCAGTGATTTTAAGGACTAATTTTCAGCTTCATTATTTCAGTCTTCAATCACATGATCCTTCCGAATTTACTTTAATATTATATATTATATTATTATTGTTATTATTATTAATATTATTAATGGTAATAGTAATAAAAGCAACGAGTAATAATTTCATTTGAAACTACATACAGTAAGTAATAAATTAATATTTATTAAATAAGTATTAAACAATTTAACTTTTGTTTTTATTAATAATTAAAAAAATAAATAAACTGACCCCAAACTTTTGACCAGTGGTGTAGATCAGTGGGTTAGTTTAATAAAATAATGTAATGTGCGTGTTGAATATAACAGACGTTTGTTAATAGGCTGTGCTTTTATTAGCCTTACCCTGGAGTTTGTTCACCCTCTGCCTTTGGCCAGATCTTGTCATTGTGATACAGAAAGGAAAAGACAGCACTGCATAACACAAAGAAAAAACAAAACAAAAGTAGAAATGTGAACAAAGGACAATCTCCTTTCAGATGCTCATTAGACAAAAACAAGATTCCTCTGTGAGCAATTTACCAATTCTAGAAAGATTTAGAACAAAATGTCTGATGGAAATGTATAGAAAAATGCACAATGACAAAATATTAAGACAACTTGTTCAGTCATTTTGCATGTAAAGACTTATGCCATGAACAAAGGATTAAATGTTGTGGCGGGAGTAAGACTATTCAACAGAGACCAAAATAATACTTTTTGATCAACATGACATAGGGGAGGGCGGGGCACAAAGTAACACTTTTTGATTTTGGCCAATTAATACTGGCCAAAATAAAGTTACTTTGTGCCCCGCGCTCCCCTACGCAATTGATGATGTAGGAAATATCAGAGAATTGCACATAATCATTTGCATGGAAGAACACAAGCATTTGCAACTTGTTCAAGGGAATGAGAAACTGCGTTTCTGATTTGCACAAGTGACACAATGATGTGCAGATAAAATAGGTAGTTTTGAGAATTGCAATTCTGATCAGATAAATGTACCAAAGCAACTGAGAAAAACTGTATTCATTTACACCATAGTTTATTTTACATTCATTAGGCTACATAAAAATCATGCTTTATTAAATAAGTAAACGATTTGATATAAAGTGGTGACTATATTTACAAAATTGCCTAATTTGACTCTAAGTTCACCACAATTTGATCAATTCTAACCATCCCTGCTGGCTTTGTGAAACTAATTAATTCTGAGTATTGCTGCTGGCCTTTGGCTATGTCAATACTTCACCTTTCCAAGAGAAGAAATGTCAAGGTGAAGCCCTAGGACTCTATAACTTCCTTGATCTTTGTTGTGTTGTATTTGCAGGTCATCCGGGCAATTACTTGAGTCTCCCACGAGCAGAGGAGAGGGGCAGTATTCTAATGTGCAAGTGAAGATAAATACTAGTAATCTTCTTCCTGTCAACATACATCGCTGTTCACTGGCCAGGGTTCTCTAATGTTTGTTCAGCAGCCTTCTGCAGGGAAGCAAATCCACAATGCCTGGAGACCCTGATTTACCACACGTACACAAACACAGAATGATGTTTGGTTATTAGCAGAATGGCTCAGCATCAGCTGTCCTTTTCAATGGTCTCCAAAACTCAAGAAGGTGTAGAAACTGGGATTCAACTTGGCAATATAACAAAAATAAGGGGGCTGGTTCGAGTCCCAGCAGGGCCAGTTGGGCATTTCTGTGTGGAATTTGCATGTTCTTCTCGTGTTCACGTGGGTTTCTCCTGGGTGCTCTGGTTTCCCCCCTCAGTTCAAAGACATGCGGTATAAGTAAATTGGGTAAACAAAATTAGGCTTAGTGTATGTGTGTGAATGTCAGAGTGGGTGTTTCCCTGTATTCCCTGAAAGCGACTGCCTCAAATTGGCCAACTTCTGTATGAGTTTATGAAGTAATGTGCTATATATCCTTAGAAGCATACTTATAACGATAACTTCTTTTAGTTAATTTGAAAAGTTCCTTTTAACCCAAATGTCTTAAATTTCACAGCAGCACACATACATGTAAAGCTGGAATTAACACAGAGAGATTCTTACTGCATCAGCAACTAAACAGCCACTGTCTTTAAGTAAAGAAACATGCAGAATAACGTCAGCGTTTCATTGTTCATCTTTGACTCAAACATGGGCTCTACTCTCCTCCACAATGGTGACACACAGAAGAAATTTGCTTCAGGTTTTACAGAAAAATACAGTTTTTCTACTTCCGTAGTTTAAATTAACATCAAATTACTGTTAAAGTACATTTTTACAATGTGTTTTTACCTTTCACAACTTTAACCCTTTAAACCCCACAGCAAATACCTCAGTTTCAATTGAACACTTCCAAGTGTCCAAACTACTGAGTGTTAAAGAAACATAGAGCAAAGCACTTTGCTCTATGGTGTAAGTTTCACTCAAAGAGACATCAATAATCAGGTTTTGAACCTCAACAACAGTGACAACTAACAAAATTAACAGTTTAACTCACAAACATCACAAACTGGCTACTGAGTCTAAACATAAGCAACAGCAGAATCAAATGCAAATAAAAAAAACTGTAAGACCATTATACTACATCATTTATTCATGCCCCAATGCATGCTGGAATATTTGTACTGTGCCACACCCAGCATGCATTGCGGCATGACATATTTTAATTGTTACCATTGTTGAGGTACAAGGTCTGATTAATGAGGCCTGAGTGTCACTTTGTCATCACTGAACTGTTTTTGAATGTTATTTCTTAACTCTGTAAAAGAATCAAGTAATTTTCCGGTTTCCACTTCTCATTAATAAATTAATATTTGCATTAAGCATAACACCTATTGTATGAGGACCGTCATCCACACCTTTATCAAAACATTTAGCAGAACAAATTTCAGACAACTAGATTTATCTACCTATTGGCTTTCCAGCTTTATTGCTATAACAGAAGTATATTTATAAACTCTGTATTACAGCAGCTGGAGAGTCTAAATTAATGAGTTCAAGGGTGAAGAGCCCAACTAAACCAGCTCCTCACTCAATTACAGTGACACACAAAAAAAAACACCTAAATTTCTGTTGGTTCGCAATAAGAATGGTATGGTAGTTAAAACAGTCAGTAATAAGTGTGTCTGCTGTTGTTTGTGGAGTTGTTTAATGATCCTCTGCTGAGACTGAAGGTGTTTTTTATTTTAATTGATTATATTTAATGTTGTAACTGAAGTCACTGTTTGTGTTTCTTGTTTCTCTTTCCTTCAGTGATTGTGATCGTTACAGCAGGTGTTCATCAGTGTCTGAATTCACTCATTAGTTTTCATTAACTCTGTCAGGTAAACTATATCAGTGAACTATCATATGGAATAGTGAACAAGGGCACAAAGTGGGATTTCAAACACAGACTTGAAACGTCGAATCTGAGCTCTGTTAACTCACAGTTTCCTGCTTTTGGTTATATTCTCGAAAACAAAAATATTACCCAGAATGCAGAATGTTTTTAACAGAATATTACTGTTTTGCTGAAAAAAACATTATTTTACTGTAGAATCTGACCGTTTTTTCGGTCACACTTTATTTTGACGGTCCGTTTGTTGAATTTAAGTTACATTGCAACTAATTATCATTAGATTATAAGTAGACTGTTAGGTTGGGGTTAGGGTTGGGGTTGGGGTTAGGGTTAGTGTAAGTTGACATGTAATTGCAAAGTTTCTTATAGTCAGTTAAATGTCTGTTGAAGGACTGTTAAATGTCAGTGTCAACATAAATTAAGCAGACAGTCTACTAATACTCAAATGGACCATCAAAATAAAGTGTTACCGTTTTTTCAACAGCAATTTTTTACAGTGCATGATTTGAAATCTGAATTGTTTTATTAATAATAAACAGGTCGCTGTTTAGTGTAACTTTCTCAGGGTCAAAATCTTATCCATCTGAGTGATTTATCAACCATCAAATCACAAACAAAACTTCACTGTACTCTGCTCAAATTCACTCATTCATTTTCACTCCTTGAAGGGAATTATATTAGAGGAATCATGTAGGGAATAGTGAATGAGAGTAGGAGGTGATTTTGCATAGAGCATCAGTTCCTGGAAGGCCTCAGCTTGGCACAGTTTAGCTTTAACCCTATTTAAGCACACCTGATCAAACTAATTGAGTCTTTCAGGCTTATTTGAAACATACAGATAAGTTTAACCAAATACCACCTCAGTAACAACAAAAGCATCTTACCATGCAATTTGAATACAAGTCTACCGAATATGTTTAATTTATTTATTCATAAAAATCTGATTGAGCATAATCATGCTTGTTTTGCATAAATAACACACAGCACTTAACTAGTTTTAGTTTATAATGAATAATTATAACAGCACAGCCATGCATCTAACCACAAATCTCCAGTAATGCAAATGTTTGTGTAAATTCATTGGTTTAAATTATGTCTCATTTTGTGAGCTTTGGCAGTACTTTATATCATTCATATTAATACAAATGGACTTTTATTTGCCCCATTTAATTCATTTGAATTAGTGTTGTCAAACAATTAATCATGGCTAGGGTCAGACATAATCTACAGACATTTTTTGCTATTTCTGCAGAGAATTTTGGAGAAAATCTGCAGGTTTATCCAGAATGATTATGGGAGGATCATAACTAAAAACAAAATATATGTAATAAAAAATAATACCTTTTTAACTTTTATTTAATGGTTACAATGCAAATCCAGTTGGATCCACTTATTTGGTAAAGTAAGTCTATCATACAATATATCTACTAAAAGACAGAAAATATTACTTTACAAACTGTATTGTAAATAAATCAAATGAACATTTTAATATTAGTCAATAATATTACTGAAATTAATTTAAAAACTGAATAAATATAAATTTACACACATTTACACAAGTAAATAAATAGACTTAATGATGAGCCAAAAATCTGTGGATTTCTGTGGAATTATGTGCATGCATATATTTAAGAAAAGATTTACATTCTTGTATACAATATATATATATATACTCATTCATTCATTTTCTTTTCGGCTTAGTCCATTTATTAATCTGGGGTCGCCACAGCAAAATGAACCTATTCAGCATATGTTTTATGCAGCGGGTGCCCTTCCAGCCGCAAGCCATCACTGGGAATATATACAGTTGAAGTCAGAATTTTTAGCCCCCCCTTTAATTTTTTTCTTCTTTTTTTGAATATTTCCCAAATGATGTTTAACAGAGCAAGGAAATTTTCACAGTATGTCTGATAATATTATTTCTTCTGGAGAAAGTCTTAATTGTTTTATTTCGACTAGAAAACCATTTTAAAGTCAAAATTATTAACCCCTTTAAGCTATTTTTTTTTTTCGATAGTCTACAGAACAGACCATTGTTATACAATAACTTGTTTAATTACCCTAACCTGCCTAGTTAACCTAATTAACCTCATTAAGCCTTTAAATGTCACTTTAAACTATATAGAAGTGTCTTGAAAAAATTAAGTAAAATATTATTTACTGTCATCATGACAAAGATAAAATAACTCAGTTATTAGAGATGAGTTATAAAACTATTATGATTAGAAATGTGTTGAGAAAATCTTCTCTCCATTAAACAGAAATTGGGGAACAAAATAAACAGAAAGAGAGGGGGGGGGGGGTAATAATTCAGGGGGGGGGGGGGGTAATAATCACCTGTTTACTACATATACTGTATACTATATATACTATAATAATGTTATCCTTAAAATTGGATTTACATTTATTCTAGTCAAACTAATATAAGTTAGACTCTCCGCAGAAGAAAAAAGCATAGGAAAATATACACAGTTTAAGTCAGAATTATTACCCTGCCCCCCCCCCCCCCCGTTTCTTTTTCCCCCATTATATTATATTATATTGCAATTATATTATATTGCAAATATATAAATATATATGTGAATAATTTTTTTTATCTATTTATTCATATATTTATACAATCTTTTATTTTTGACAACACCGTATTTTTGGTAATACTTACAAAAAAATATATTTGTATGCACTGAGAACAAAGAATTGAGTGAGAGAGAAAATGTTTTACTTATTTTTTTACGTATGTTCACATTGAGTTAAATAGCACAAATAGTGTGTGTTCTTATAACTTCAACATTATTAAATTGAGTTGTTTTGAAAATATCAAATTAAACAGTCTTAAAGTAATTTTCAGGTTTCATAAAACAATAAATTGTATAAATAAATAAAGAAAGATCAATTACAGAGATATAGAACATATAGCAGAGCAATAACAATAACAATACAATTGTTAAGCAAAAAAAAATGTAAACTGCACAATTTAGAGAATTACATTAATTAAAATACAATTATGCTGTGTTGATGACTGCTACAGTAAATGCTGTTTCGTTTATACATGCTGAAAGCAAAGGTTTTTATGTTTTAAATGTTGCCAATAAATTGTTATTGTACATATTGTTGTCTTTGCAAATATTGAGAAATAAGAAAGATACTGTAAATTAGTTTCCTCAAGATTACTTTATTGTGGTCTGTTACACACCAAAAATTCATTGCTCAAATATATGAATGGTTTGCTTTTACATGCTTGGTTTCCAGCAAAAAAATAAAAAATAGAAACTTTAAAGAGCCCTAGAGGAATGTTTGGGTCAATGGGATGCTTCTGGTGTCTTTAGTGGGTTTCTCAGACTGGGACAGTCCCACAGTGGGCATGGCTGTGCCTCAGTAAAGTGCTCTATCACTGGCGTTGGGGTATGGAGAACCGGCTGCCACTGTAAGACACCCCCCATGCAGTCAGGCCCAGCCAAAAGAGCAGTGCAAGACAGCTGTAATTATGCTGTATTCAGTTAATTACCCCCTGAAACCCACATCTTTAGCAGAGGTCTCCTTGAATATGCAGATGCCGCTCTGTTGTAATTAACTCTGCTTTGTAGGTTTTCAAGGGCTCCTCTTTCCTTGGCCTTTGATCGAGCGGAGCATATCTTGCTATATTTAGAGAGAACTCGAAGGCTTCTCCCAGAAAAAAAAAATGCTGAGGTTTTCAGTCATCAGCGCAAGTTTAAGGTGTTATGTGAATCTGTGTTGTGTTTCTGTGTGCCGATGAACTCACCCACACGTCTACTTCCATAAATGCAAATGGCCTCAAGTTGGCAACCTGTAATCATACACCTGACAGCCACTCATTATTGGTTGATATGATTACTTTCAATTGAGCACAGATTATCATTTGCTTGGAAAATTGTTGTGGCGTGAGTGGGAGACCTTTTTTTTGGTAAAATGCAGATCTATTTAGTTCAATATTTTTATGATTTAGCTTAAATTTCAATAATTCAGATTTATTTAGATCATATGTAGGCTAAATAATTAATTAAAAACAATCAGACAGTGTGACACTAGGTCAGACTGATCTAAATTTTATTAATTCATTATTTTTTTTATTTTCGGCTTAGTCCGTTTTTTAATCTAGGGTCGCCACAGCGGAATGATCCGCCAACTTTTCCAGCATATGTTTTACATAGCGGATGCCCTTCCAGCTGCAACCCATCACTGGGAAACATCCATACACACTCATACACTACGGACAATTTAGCCTACCCAATTTACCTGTACTGCATGTCTTTGGACTGTGGGGGAAATCGGAGCACCCGGAGGTATAAGGTGTATGTCCAGATGTATTTATTTGTTTATTTATTTAGTCATTTGTTTGTTTGTTTTGTTTTGTTTTGTTTTGTTTGTTGGTTGGTTTATGTGATTGAGAAACCAATATTTGCAGCATTTGAATAAATTTGTCATTCTGACCAAATGTCATTTTCTGGAAAAATAAAATGCTTTAAAATGTATTTCTTTTTTTAATTAAAATGTAATTAAATTTTTTTAAATTTCTTTTGTTTTGCATGCGTGCATTACTAATCCGCTCATTATCCAAAGCAATAGTTGTCTGTGTTATTGTGCACTCAATAAAGTGAGCTTGTGCACGCATGCCTGCTCTTGTTTGCGTGTGCTCTTTCTTTACAGCATTAAGTGCAGATCCCTGCCATTTGGGCTGTGAAAATCTTGTAACCTCCAGTCAGAACCATGCCAGACTACACTTTGTGTCAGGGCCGTAAGCCTAATTAAGGGAGCAATTACACTTAACTCCAAATGAGAAGTAGACACAACTAATTGCTTCCGAGAGGTCTCTGTTTTCCTAATAATATACCTCCAAAGTGGCCTATTTCAGTTGCAATGAAAATACATATTACAATTTCAATGGGTACTAAATGTTCCTGTGAATTGGCACCCATACTTTTTTTGTGGGGGAGGTGGGGGGGTTGTAACTAATAAATCCAATTGTCAAAAAAATAATCCTCATAATGTTACAGTGTATTACTGAAGCCCGTCATCTGCATCGACTGGCTTATATCAATTTTTCCCATCTCTTTTTTTTTATGTCATGTGCAGCTGCATGGCTGCGATTCATTTAACTGCAATTAAAGGCCGTGATTAATGAACTCACAAGGGTGAATTTTCTGACTTTGAGCAGAGGCAGATCATGTGAGTGGTGTGTGTGATGCAAGCTCGTCTCCCAGTGATCCAGTACCGTAACACTAGGTCTGCTATATAGCCTAGACGATACAAATGCGCTCACTGAACAGAACCCTAATATGCCTGAGACCACTAATGTGCTATTAGACAAAGTGCTCATACACATCGTTTGCACACATGAGGCCTGTGCTATATCGTATACCCCACTGTGATTAATCTACAACGTATTTTATTTTTGGCCATTTTTCAAACACAATAGAGCATTATATATTCCCAGTGTTGTGCTTGCATTAGTCCTTGATGGGTAATTTGTCAGTTCTCAAGATATATATATATATATATATATATATATATATATATATATATATATATATATATATATATATATATATATACATATATACATACACAGTTGAAACCAGTAGTTTACATACACTGTATAAAAAGGTACATATCCATTTAAAAAAAGTCAGATGTTAATGTGACAAACTTTTTCTCTTTTAGGTAAGTTAGGATTATCAAATTTGTTTCTGTTATGCTTAATAGCAGAATAATGAGAGAGATTTTTTTTGAGAAATTGTTATAACTTTTCTTGAAAGTCAAGTTTACATACAATAAGATTATTATGCCTCTGAAAAGCTCAGAAGATGATGTCAAGGTTTTGGAAGTTTCTGATTGGCTAATTGACAACATTTGAGTTAACTGGAGGCACAACTATAGAACAGTATTTAAGGAAAACCTACACAAGGTTTAAGGAAAACCTTGTGTATTTAAGCACAAAAAACTGCTTCCTTGTGTGACAACATGGGAAAATCAACAAGCCAGAATCAACAAAAAAGCCAGATTACAATTTGCTAAATTACACTGCGAAAAAGACAAATTTTGGGAGACATGTTCTGTAGTCTGATGGAACTAAGATTGAACTGTTTGGCCATAATGGTCAGTGTTACATTTGGAGGAAACAGGAGAAAGGTTACAAGCTTAGGAACACCATCCCAACTGTGAAGTATTGGGGCGGCAGCATCATGTTGTGGAGCTGTTTTGCTGCAGGAGGGACTTTATGTATATGAAATACTGAACATCTCAAGACATCAGCCAGGAAATTAAAACTTGGCCACAAATGGGTCTTCCAACCAGACCATGACCCTAAGCATACTGCAATAATACATTAGTTAAAATGTGCTTTAAGGACAACAGAGTGAATGTTTTGGATTGACCATCACAAAGCCCTGACCTCAATCCTATATAAAATTTGTGGGCAGAGTTAAAAAAGCTTGTGCGAGCAAGACAGCCTACAAGTATTGAGAAGTGGAATATGCTTTAAATCTATGCATTTAATTTGAATTCTACTGATGCAAAACAACAAAATATAAAATAAACAACAATACATATTAGATTTTTTTCACTAAAACATATTATGAAAAACACACATTTTATAAATTTTATTTGAGTGTGTTGCCTTAAACTCAAGTGTAAAGTTGAAGAAGCTGCATGCGTCATAAGTGATGACCCATTTCATGTGTACTTTTTGAACTATTTGTGCACTCATCTGAAGCAATGCAATGACCCAAATCCTGGCAGTTCAATGTTGATGAATAATGTGTACTCAGCTATTTGCAGGCTGTAGCAATAGCTCGCTGCAACTTGCCAATAGTATTTGTGGAAAGAATGCTAAACAAAGCATAACTACTCTGGGTATCATATTGCATGAATAATGAATCAATCTCAACATAAATAGCATAAATATTCCTCACCCGCATGCATGCAGCGACAACATAAACACATATGTGCAGTTAGTATATACATACATAGTATATACATTTGCATTTTAGATTCATTATTTTTACTCATTAAATGCAGTGGTGTATCAAACAAGTATGCTGCCCAGATGATTCATGATATGCAATAGCAAACTGACCAAATAATAGGGCAACTCATCCTCTGTGAAATGAGAGATAGGTGTGGCCTGAGGGAAAATCTACAGCCGACCAATTGCAATGCAACTGTTATGTTGGCTGGCATGACAGAGGTGCCATTCCAAACTCTGATTGGCATGATCCAGGAGCAGATGGTGGAGGGATGGAATCTAAAATTGGCACCCATAACACAACATGGCTCTTAGACAAAAACAGCAAAGTCTGTTAAAGTGTAAGACAAAAGATAAGCTTCACAGAGATTTGGGAAACTCTACAACTCATGCCGCGCTGTTGTAGACATGGGCAGAATTGCAAATGATTATGGAATGTTTTTAATATTATGGGTTAGGCTTATTTAATATAATAATAAACTATAGTTTTACAACTGTTTGTGTATATACAATTGAACTCAAAATGATTAGCCCTCCTGTGAAATTTGATATTTGTATTGTTTAAATATTTCCAAAGTGATTTTTAATTGAGCAAGGACGTTTTCACAGTATTTTCCTATGCTTTTTTCTTCTGCGTAGAGTCTAATTTATATTAGTTTGACTGGAATAAATGTAAAACCAATTTTAAGAACAACATTATTGTAGTATATATAGTATACAGCTGAAGTCAGAATTATTAGCCCCCCTGAATTATTAGCACCCCTGTTTATTTTTTCCCCAATTTCTGTTTAAAAGAGAAAAGATTTTCTCAACACATTTCTAATCATAATCGTTTTAGTAACTCATCTCTAATAACTGAGTTATTTTATCTTTGTCATGATGACAGTAAATAATATTTGACTAGATATTTTTTAAGACACTTCTATACAGCTTAAAGTGACATTTAAAGGCTTAACTAGGTTAATTAGGTTAACTAGGCAGGTTAGGGTAATTAGGCAAGTTACTGTATAATGATGGTTTGTTCTGTAGACTATCGAAAAAAAAAATAGCTTAAAGGGGCTAATAATTTTATCCTTAAAATGGCTTTTAAAAAATTAAAAGCTGCTTTTATTCTAGCCAAGACAAAACAATTAAGACTTTCTCCAGAAGAAAAAACATCATCAGACATACTGTGAATATGTCCTTGTTCTGTTAAACATCATTTGGCAAATATTTAAAAAAGAAAAAAAAATCAAAAGGGGGCTAATAATTCTGACTTCAACTGTATATAGTGTACCTCTTATATTATAAGTAATATTAAGTATAAGTAAACAATATTATAAGTAGAACAATATTATGCACTGTAACCATGGCAAAGACAAAAGAAATTAGTTATTTGAAATTTTTATTTTTTTTATTATATATAAAAAATCGTGCCTCCAATTTTCTGTTACATTTACATTTTATTTTCATGTTATCAGCAGTGTTGCATAAAGTATTGCATTACAATATTAAGTCACTCCCCCCAAAAAGTAACTAGTTGCATTACTTAGTTGTTTTTTTTTATAGTAAGTCATGTGTTACGTTACTTTTGAGTTACATTTGCATTACTTTTTATTACCTGGCTGAGGCTTGATCTCTAATAGAACTTGCAGGGTTTTTTTTTCTTCTTCCTCTTTTTTTTTTTTAAATAGAAGAGCTCTGCAATTAACAACACACTGTATATTCTTCATTGACCTTTAAAAAACACACACACACACAAATTAATGTAGAGTAATGTTATCTTCAGAGAACTTCCTGACCCCAAAGCTCTGCATGCAGTATATACAGATTAATAAAAGTTTAAAGCAATGCGTTTACCACTTTTGTACTTTTTGTCTTATTAAAAAGTAAAATCACTGTCCATTCAGGTAATCTTTTTTACTTTTTTCCATTTGTTCAAAATAATGAGAAAATTTCTATCACAGAAATGTATGGCTCTGCCATCTTCTTTTCTGCCTGTTCCTTTATCGCATTTTAATGCGACTAAAATCATTTTAATTTAGCTATTTCTTTTTTAAAAGCAAATTAACTAAAGTAAAAAGGAACTTGCATTACATTTTTTAAAAAGTAATTCAAATATTTTTACTTAATTTTGAAAAGTAATGATGCATTATTTTATTTGTTACTTAGAAATGTAATATTACTACGTAACTCGCTTTACTTGTAATGCTTTGCCCCCAACGCTGGTCATTTATATTTTTCAATTTTCCAATGATGCAATTAAATTAATTAAAGAGATTATTCACCCAGAAATGCCATTACATTAAAAATGGTTACAGTTTTTCAAAGACAAACAGGTTTAGAACAAGTAAAGAATGAGTCAATTAAGTTTTAGATTTTTGCTGAACTATCGCTTTAAAGGCAATTTTTGTTTTGTTGTAATGTCCCAAAAAGGTTTAAAACTAGGGCTGTTCTTTTGAATTTTCTATTCATTAATGAAAACGGAAAAATGAAGCACAGCTTACACAAAAAGCAGCAAAAACTTTACTTAAATTGTACAAATATTTCAGTGTTTTTACTTAATTTTTATCAAATACATACAGCCTTGAAAGAATATGAGACTTCTTTCATAAACATTTTTAAAAATCAATAGAAACAACAAAATATTTTCACTTGTTTTGACAATGTGATTAGAAAATTAGAGGAAGTTTTATCTTATGAAGTGGTCTTTGGTTTTCCTGTTTAAGTTCTTTTTGACTGAGCTGAGATCAGCAAAATGTATTGCGTTGAACTTTCACACGCAATAATAAGGGCCACACATGGCAGTTCGAGGCAGCATATGCCTCAGACAAAACCTCAGCGGTACTGGGAAAACCAAATGTTGTTTCCCCATTTTTAATTGCTACTTTAGTTGATTTGTCTCTTTGTTTTGCTTTTCTTCTCTAAATCATGATTCAGACATGTTTACTTGTTAAACATACTGTTAAATCTGGGATTTGCTTCACGATGGTAAAACACTTTTGGAGCGGGAATCCGATTGAATTGACAAATGATTCTGCTGTGGGAATGTATTGCTGTAGGCTGCCTGAGCTTTTACTCAGGGTTGAAGTTGAGTTAAAAGGTTTTACTCAAGACAGAAAGTCAGTCAGACAGTGATTATAAATCATATGTTTTTATCCTGCCAAATAATTTGACAAAGCTTCTAAGGAAAAACAGAATGAAATGATCGAAGCAAGCCCAGCGCTGTGCAGAAACAAAATGAAAAGTGTTTCCTCAGTAGACAAGAAAAGCTTCCCCTACTGCTATTAAAAATGATTATACGTATTTGTATTAGACAAAGTTTTTTTTTCTTTTTAGCTAGGAACATATATATTTCAACATCTGCTTTCTCTGCTTTTGAAAAAGTGAAAAATGCTGTTCTTCCTCTTAAAGTTTTTAAGTCACATTGGAACGTTAAATCAATACTCAGACTTGATTGCGGTGTCTGAGAGTTTTCCAAAAATGATTTAAAAGTGCAGCTACAGTAAAGAATAAAAAATGACTATATTATAAAAAGTTTACATAACGATGACAGCTTATATCACATCCAGTGTGGAAAAGAGACCAGAGGGGAAAAATAATAAAATAGAAGTTAACAATAGAATGTATTATAATTGTCAGCAATGTAAATGACAGTCCCTTTATAAAACATACCGTTTTCTAATAAGTATTAAATTGCTTTGAAAAGTAAATGTTGTCGTTGTTGTTTTCACTACAAGTAGGCAAGAATAAAATATTTATGTTTTTCACAGTCGCTTTGGTGCATTTCTCACAACACATTTGCACAACAGTTAATGCATTTCTCAAAACAATTAGTCATTTGTGCACATCATAGTAGCAGTTTCTCATTCCTTTCAACAAATTGCAAATGCTTTCGGACATGCATCAATTGCTTTCATACAACTCTCTGCTTTTTATAACATTATCATTAGCTTATGTCATGTTAGTCAAAATGAACTAAACTTGTGAATGCTGAATAGTCATTCCATATAAAACTAATCGTCCTCATTTCATTACTTGAGTCATTACATACAAAGTGTTGATCTAGTTGTCAAAATCTGTCAAGCAAATTTTATTAAAAAAAATGTAATTTTTTTTTTCTTGAAAATGTCCTCTAAAATGAACAATTTCATGAATGATTTACAGAGTTATGTATGTTGTAGGTTCAATTGCAATATGTACTGCAATATTGTTTACAGTTGTGCACAGCTCTACCCAAAGGAAGTTTATGTTTCTTGTAAATAAGGGTGTATATATCCTTTTGCACAATGCTGTGAATAAATTAGAATTGCAAAGAGCAAATGCAGTAAAAATGTGAAACACACAAATTCAGTGTCTTGTACTCAGATACCTCACTACAGTAAATGCAGTGATGTCTAACTTTACTGTAGTTTTCAAATGGCTGTGCAAATAGTACATAGTGCTGTCTTGAGCATTTTCAGGAAGTGTCACCAAAATCTGACTTTTATTGCATTGGAAAAATTTTACAGAGTAAACTGTCATAATGAAAACATGACAAAATCTTGTTCATAAACAATGGAGGCAGGACTTTTCATCTTGATGGCACTGACATTTTCATTGACATGAATACTTGCTTTTGAGGAATGAGCTTTCCATTTTGAGCGAAGTGACACGCTTTTGCAGGTTATCAACTAGGCTTTGCAGTTTGTACTAATTGTTTTGAGAAATGCATTAACTGTTGTGCAAATGTAAATAGTGTTGTGAGAAATGCACCAAAGCGACTGAGAAAAACTGTAAATCAGGCACTACTCATCAATTGATCTAGATGTTAAAGTGGATTTTGTAAGTTTTAAACTGGTCTACGAGTGCATTAAAAACTAAGAAAAAAACTAAATATATTTCACAGCTGAAATATTTTTTTTCATTGCTATTAAGAGGCTCTGTAATTCTTTCAAGCAATGGTTGTTCCATATGTACTCATGGGGCAGGCTTAATGATGTGCAGTGGCATAAAAAGATTTTTGATTGAAAAGAGTATTATTCTATTATTGTTAATATTTTAAGATCTGTAAATAACTGTATAAATATTTTTATGTATATACATATTTTATTTATCTTTTTAAGAGTACTTTAACAGTAATTTTTACTTAATGTCACAAAAAAATAATGAGTACGTTTTTTTTTTATAAGAACTGCACCCTTTTCAATTAATTTATTAAGCTCTAATATCAAGAAACATATTGCAAAAATAATGGTTAGGTTTAATTTAATAAATCTTCCCAAATCCTATTTTTGCACCTCCTGTGAGTGTTTTATTGAAGCTTAAGTGATGTTTACTTCCTTTCTAAGAGTCTCTTGAAATTTGTTCCAGTCAGTTTATGTATGGTGCCTGTCCCAGGCTCGATTAGCCTCTACAGGCCGACTCTCCACCCAACAGCTGCACAGACTGCATTCAAAAGCCTAATACAATCATGCAGACTGCGTGAATCTGTATATAAAGTTGAAGTCAGTATTATTAGTCCCCCTGAATTATTAGCCCCCCAACACAAATCTAAACATAATAGTTTTAATAACTCATTTCTAAAAACTGATTTATTTGATCTTTGCCATGATGACAGTAAGTAATATTTTTTACTAGATATTTTCCAAGACATTTCTATACAGCTTAAAGTGACATTCAAATTAGTTAATTAGGTTAATTAGGTTAACTAGGCAGGTTAGGGTAATTAGGCAAGTTATTATATAACCGTGGTTTGTTCTGTAGACCATCGGAAAAATATATAGCTTTATGGGGCTAATAATTTGGACCTTAAAATGTTTTTTAAAAAATTAAAAAGTGCTTTTATTCTAGCCGAAATAAAACAATTAAGACTTTCTTCAGAAGAAAAAAATATTATCAGACATGCTGTGAAAATTTCCTTGCTCTGTTAAACATAATTTGGGAAGGAAAATATATTACAGTTTTTCTCCATTGGTTTGGCTCATTTCTTAAACTGGAATTACATTCTCAAAACAACATGGACAAACCTCCAAACCACTTGGCAATTGTTCACAACAAAATTTATTTTTCTCATTCATTTCATCAAATTGCAAATGTCTAAGTACATCTAGCCTACATTTAGCACAATTTCCAAGTGAATAGATCTAGATGATCTAAACTGATTGTTGATTCTCAGGTGGTTGTTCGCTCCAAAATGTGTCAGCGTCATTTCATTGTATAAGTCATCACATGCACAATAGTCTGTTCAATTTTCAAAATTAGTCAAGAGCATAATACCATGAATATCATATATGAACCTGTGGAACATTTGATCTATTTATTACAGCAACTGGCAGTCAGGTGACACTAGAACTTGACTAACATTGGAGGAATTTTGCACATCTCAGATGACCAATCAAGCACTGTAGGCGCATATCATTTTCATTGTTTTTTGTTTGTGTGTTTATATTACAGTATATTATACTGTACCTTTTTTATTCTGATGTATGTTAATTACTTTATGTGTGTAATTGATAATAGTTACAATTTCATTGGCAGTGAGTGCAATGTACAGTATGATGTCAAACCTTGGAGGCTACTCTTAACCTAAAATCCCAACATTATCTCACGGCAATTCGTAACTTTTTGATTTAGTGGCTATTTCGAATGAATTTGTATGATCTCATTCATACAATTTAGTATGATTTGCTTATCCCCCAATGATAGTTGGGTTTAGGGGTGTGGTTGGGTGCCATGCCTCCTCTTTAAAATTGTACATTTTCGTATGACTGAACACAAATGAATTAGCCACTGAACTGACAAAACGCATAGTTACATTTCCTCGTGAGATCAGACTGAAAATCCTTATTTCTCATAATTTTTTAAATCTTATCTATTTATTTTATTTAGTTTTTTACACAATTGCATTCTGTCAAAACACAAAAGAAAACAGTTCAGTAACCATTTTCAAAAACTGGGCTAAGACTGAAAGGTGGACATGAGGGATATTCCAATGGTCCTCTGTCTAGTGACAAAACATCTAAACATTTTGACTTGCAGTGCTTACGCAATGCAAAAGGGACAAAGGATTTTGGGGCCACTGACTGTTTAAATGAGAAGGAAATTTAGTTTTGACACATGAACAAACAGTTTTGGGAAAGATATGAGCTTTTGCGAGTGAGCTATAGTGTTGTGCTGAACTGTAAGACTGTTTTGCAAAACAATCTTAGAGTATTGAGAATGTAATTCCTGTTTTAAGAACTGAGCCAAACCAATGGAGAAAAACTGTAATATATAATTAAATGAAAAAATTAATCTAAGTGAGGCTAATAATTCTGACTTCAACTGTATATATACAGTTTAGAGAGAGGAGAGAGAAAGAGGTAGTTTTATAATGCCACTTATAGATATTTTTGCTTTATATTGATATTTTTGCTTATTCTGACGAAACTTTGGGCAATTCATTCCGCTGTGGCGACACCAGATTAATAAAGGGACTAAGCGAAAAGAAAATGAATGAATGAATGGATGATGAAACTTTAGTTTTGTGAATTTTAAAAAATGTTTATAAATATAGTAGGCAATTCATTCTGCTGTGGCGACCCCTGATGAATAAAGGGACTAAGCCGAAAAGAAAATGAATGAATGAATTAATGAATAAATATAATGATAATGATGGATCTGGGAATTTAACAAAAAAATATCATTAATAATACTATACTGGTTATGCTAACTAATGTAATTTTATTGAAAATATATTTTAGTTATTGACAACAGCATGTGTACATATTGTCAACATTTTGTATTAAATTATAAACATTTTTCTTATTTCTGTTAAATAATATTGAACATGTTAGCTTATTCTAACTAAAATCCAAGACAAACTTGCAATTCTAATGGCTACATTTTAAAACGTGGTAATAGTGTGCAGCAGTATTTTTCAACCTGCCTAATAAATTAGGTTCATATTGTTATTTGCATTACTTGGGCTACTTCCTATAAACACAGAACGGTGAAAGTTTGACCATAACGTCTATTTGCCCAAACAAAGCAGCGTGTTTATATGTCGAGTCGAGCTGCTGCATTCAGGCTTTCTCGGTATAACAAATGGGTAGAGCTTAGTGTAGCTTTTTTAAGCAAAGGAAGTCCATAAATACTTCTCTATGACATATAGTAACTGGAATTTGATGAGCTGCCTCGAGTGTTTTTGTCTTCTCTTCAATTTCCGAGAGATGACATGACCTCTGTTGAACCTGCCGGTCTAATAATCGGCGCTGTCTGGTGTGTAGGACCCAGCGAAGAAGGGAAGCTCCCGGTGAGAACTGAGGAGAGAGCGAGAGAGGGAGAAGAGAGAGAGAGGGAGAGACTCCTCCTCGTCTCCGGTGTCAAACTTGACATCAGCCTCAGAGCCGAGAATGGTAACTTGTGTCGGAACAGAAGCCCTCACATGAGTGGCATGCTTCATGGAGTTATGTACCTTTCGTTGCCCCCTGATCTGATATCATGGATTGCAAAACCTTAATACTTTTTCTTTTTCTCTTTACGTTTATTTCCAGCGCAGATTTCATTATTCATCCGTCCAATGAAGGTAAGATAACGTCTGGAGTGAAAGACATATTGCATGTTCATCTGTGCTTATGCTGTAGCGTCTACTAGACTGTGCTCTTGATATATAGACTTGGGCTTTATTTTCATATTTTGTTATTAATTTATTTTTAAATATGCGAAGCTTTGAGTGCAATTGAAATTGTTACCTGCTTTACCCTACCTCCGACGCTCATTTAGTAAGCCGCGGAGAATTTGATAACGGGTTAAACCTTTCGCTCGTTCACTTTGTCAGACCAGCTGCTCCAAATGGACCGATTAATTCTGCGAATCAATAATATCGCGTTTCTGCGCGACACGCACTGGCTTGATTTTCCAAGAAATAGCTACAAATGTATCGCTGCAAATGTAACTTTTAGGACTGTTTATTGTTGTTTGATAAAAACACTCGTGTGTGTCATGATAAGAGCATATTTTGAGACGATCGATCTGTTGGGAAAGCATGGACGCGCACCGGCTGAGAAATCCAGTTCGAAAATCATTTACAGCGCATAGTCTTTCTAAAGACTACACCATAGACTCTTTTTGAATGGGCTGCATTTGTAAGTTTTTGACAATAAATACATTTCTTAAATTCGTTCTTCTTATACACTAACGAGATGTAACATGCGCTGTAAGTGTGCGCGCCGCGTTTGTTTGCTACACTTGCATTTTGGTGTAATAGCCTACATGCAAAACTTAGTGATACTTCGCTTTAAATACACTTCTGATAATCAGGTGCCTGTCATGTAGCCAATCCACATTTTTATTTTTATGTTATTTGTTTTTTTCACAAAACACATTTTGATTTAACCTTAATTCTAAGTGTTTATATTGACATAAGAAAGTGACAATGAGTGGCTTTTTGCAAAAATAGAGTTTACCGACGTACTGTGTGCGTGTCAATTGCCGGTAATAAGATAGTTAACAAAGTTAGCATATCGAGTTAAACTTTTCCAGTTTATTTTATTTTATTATTATTATTTTTTTCGATTACAAATAGCCGTATGGGATAATCTGCTGAAGTACTCTAAAGGCCCATACAAACTCATGAGATTTTAAAATAAAGTCATAAAATCAGGCTACAATCAAACAGTGTTATAAAACAAAGTTGTGCGAAACTTTATATTTAAGCCTAAATAATTAAAATAAAATGTCTCCTTATTTAGTTTTTCTAACAAAGTTGGTATATTTCTTGTAGGCCTGTATTTTTATTTATTATTTTCTATTTTTTTTTTTACATCTTGTTCTTTATCCTATTCTTTTATGCGACGGGAATCGATATATAGGCTGCTTATAGACCTTAAGAACTTAGGTTATCTATACTTATATGTTAGATTTAAATTAATTATATTTTATTTCAAATGAAAGGGCACCCTCTTTGTTTGTCTACACGTAGTAGCCACGAACAGCTTTCACAGTGATTAGATAGTTTGTCCCGTTCAGAGCTGAAGTTTTTATAGTCGCTCGGGGAAATGTTTGACAATTTGGAAACTTTTGTATAGGTGGCTATAACCCCTATGCGCTTATTGTGCCTTATTCAGGCCTGTGCCCCAAGTGTTCTTAATATAGGCCAAATTAGAAAAGGGAGAGCGATTTTTGCTCAACACTGTTGTAAAGTGAGGCAGCAAATAGAAAGTTTGTTAATATAACTTCTTTTTGTTCAGATGATATGCAAGGCTGTTTTGTATTGGGTTAGAAAGTTTTGCACAAGAGTGTCCAATATGATCTGTGTAGAAAGATACGCATTGTTCAGGTTGTCACCTCAAGGGTATCTTTCTGATGTTTCAAGCTCTCTGTTCTGTAACGGAGCGGGTCTTTTCCCCTTCTCATATTGTGGTTTATGGGCTGTGAATTACCTTTTGCTCAAATATTATCTAATGGGACGTGTTTTTCACCAGAGAGTGTCAGTGTAGAGCCACAGCCATTGAAATAATTTTGAGCAAAGTGTTTTATGCAGCTTGCAGTTCTTTTAACAACTTAAACGTCATTTTATAACCCCCGATATGAACTGAATATTTATAGCAACATTTTTTTATTATTAAGTAATATTGAACGTGTTAAGCGAGTTTTAAACAGTTCAATGACCTCCAATTACGGGTCACAAACCGAAATGCCTTTATTGACAGTCTACGTCGATTGAATTGCGCTTCTTTATGGTTAATTGCTTTTTTATTAATGTTCATACTTACCAAAAGCATACTTCTTAGGAAAATACAATTGCACAACGACCATTCATTCAGAATATTTGTTTTTAAACGGATGAGACACATAAATCTTTTCAGAGATATGCTAATTTTTGATTTAAAGGTCATATGTGAAACAAGAATCAAAAGGACTTTGTTTCTCCTTTTTTTCAGAAAAGAAACTGTAATAGAGACATATTTTTCCATTTATGTATTTGTTTATTTGTAATGAGCTAATATTATATCCTAACTTTCTTAGGTTAACAAAGCCCACAATCGACTTAGCACTTTTTAGATCCGCTCGGACTGAAATTAGCCGATTTACTACATGGACCGAGCCCTTTACCCCTACATCAGCTCTTAAAAAAAGAATAATAATGATTACAACTTTAAAGTAAAAACTTTTTTGCATATAATTAATTTTAACAACCAAAACCTTGAAGGGTGCATCGCATTGCGACCTGATTTGTGTCGGTCCCCGTGTGTTGGCTCTTATATTATAAAATTATTATTATTATTATTATTATTATTATTATTATTATTGATTTTTTTAAGATTGAGGACATAATTAATGTAAGCCTATTTGTTCACTGTATTTTAAATTAAGCATAATTTAGCATTCTACTTTTTTTTTTAAACCCGTAGGCTTTTTAATGTCTAGGACAATTCAAGAACTAAAAAGTACACTATACAGTTATAGGTATATAATAATTATAATACATAAACATATTAGATAATAATAATAAGAAGAAGAAGAAAAAGAAGAAGATGAAGAAGAAGAAAAAAAGACAAAGAAGACAAAGAAGAAGAAGAAGAAGTAGCAAATATTTATTTATTTTTTTACTGATTGAATTGTATGTTAAATCTAAGGTAATTTTAGATATGTGTAAGATAATTTGTTTAATATACAAGCAGCATAGTAATTTATAAGTGCATTTTGTTCTTAAAAGCTGCGTAAAAATACTTGAGGCCTTTTCAGTAGGCCTTGAGTTCTTCTGTAGAAGCACAAATCATATAATTATACAATCATATAATTTTCTATTTTCTTTCTGAACACATTGTTTCATTGTTATGTTTTAACCTGATATATATATATATATATATATATATATATATATATATATATATATATATATATATATATATATATATATATATATATATATATATATATATATATTTATCAGGTTATTTATTTGTTTATTTTATTATATTTTTTTAAACTAGAAATTATGCTCAGGTTGCTTGGAGTAATAGTAAACGTTTGCTTATTAAAATGGCCTACTTTAAACTTTTTTGTTTAAAGTTTGTAATAAATAGTGGTGAGTATCTTAATGAGCACAGGGTCTAATGTTAGCTTAATATTAAAACATACACACACGGCAGGAAAACCAGCGAACTAATAGCTTCTTTTTTGTATCTAGGCATACTGCCTACTGAAACACTTTTCTCTTTAAAGAAGCAAATTATTATTTTTTTTTTGCGTACACTCACATACTGCCTACTGAAACACTTTTCTTTTTAAAGAAGCAAATTATTATTTTTTTTGCTATTTATTGGGCATAAACAAGTTAAGTTTGTGGTGGGTAAACTTTTGGGACTGATCTACTGTAATACATATGGTCCATTATACCATCAGTACACTCACGGCAGACCGTTGTTCTTAAGCATATGGGAATATAGCTAACAGTTGACCACATCTTTACAGGACAATTTCAAAAAAATAACAAAAAGTCTCATTGAAAAATCCCAGGAAATCTTCTCAAAGCCGATCAGCTCCAAAATGAAGCATCTGCCAAAAACATAAATACAGATGTAAACGAATCATACAACACAATTATGCTACTAGGGTTTCCATTTTCTAACTTGTGGCCAAAATGGCGCAGTATGCAAGCCACAATGCTCTGCTCGCTCAGAATATGTGATGGCAGCACAACATGGTGTGATGTCATGGTGCACTAGTTTCCAGTTGGGATGGCTGATGTTTTGCGAGTGATGTTACTTTTCAGATGTGTGGATTTCATAGTTTTATTTATAAGATTTTTTTACATATTCAAACACATACAACATCATCATTAAAACAATTATGTGCATGGTCATTCTGATGGATGGGTTTTGAGACAGTGGGTAGAAAAGCTGGGAGCAGGCAGACACCCTGAGACTCGACTGAATTATTCATATTGTCGAGGTTAATACTTCATTGCCATCTTGCCACTATGGGTGGAACCTTCGATCAAGCTGCAAGATCTAATTTGCCATTGTTTTTCAATTTTAAAAATGTAAAAAAATGTCAAATTTTGACTGATGAATAAACCCTTTCTTAAAACTAATATCCAAATATCCAAAAAATTTTTTGGCTCGTACGGCTTCCATAAGTCATTACAATAACTCCAACAAAGTATTGACTTCTTGTAAAAAATATTTCCGATGCACGTTTTCGATTTCTCATGACTCTCATGGGCTTTCTATGAAGGTAGACCAGCTGCAAGGAGGGATCTAGTGTGGGTGAGAAAAGGGATCATTGAAGCAGCAGAGGGTATTTTGGACACACATATTGAGGCCTCTCATTCTCACTCGAAAATCCTTTGAAAATAATCCCCAAGTCCGCCATGTGTCTTATACACCCACAGTCAGATTTTAATAAAGCCAGGCATCAGCTCCTGTGTTCTCCGTGGACCTGATGTTTCCGAGGTGTTCAGACACCTGACTCTCATCTTAATTCAATAACAGATTTAATTAACTATCTGAGAGGTGAAGATGATGGTGAGAAGAGAAGGCATTGTGCCATTTACAGGCCATATGGTTCTTGTATGCGCATGCAAATCGTTTTTGTATGGTGTAATCCATGCCATGATCTCAGCTATGTTTAAGGTTAGTGGCATTTTTTTGCGAGCTCTCTGTATGACCTGATATAAACACAATACATTTTAAGAACTATGACAAGTTAATTGTTTTGTAAATTTAAATTTTTTAACAAATTTCCTGACAAACAAGGTCCGAGTAATGGCACTTATTCAGCATATCGGGTGTAGCTACATTACATCTACAGTAATTTAATAATTTAATAATAATATTAATGTATGAACATTTTGTTACATTACTACCAAAACTAATAGAGTTTATTAGCTATGTTTATTTTAGTTTATTTTCATAATAAAAATATTAGTCTGTGACTAATTAAATATTCAGTCAGTATATATTGTGTGCATGTGTTTACATTTCCACTTAGCCATATTATTTATATATAATCGTATATGCTATATCTCTATGTTGATGAATAAAAATAATTAAGCAGTTTTAACTGACATGTTTGATGAATACAGTATTATATTCTGTTTCAAACTGAATATATGGAAGTGTATGAGTAAATGAATACGTGAACGATATCAAATTTTACAGTAGCCCCATGCTGCAAGTTGCTGATGAATCCTTCAGCTAATTAAATAATGTCATCAGTCAAGATAACCATTATATTGTTTGTAAATGCAACATTGCCATTGTCTCTTTTTTTTACTACTATGTTCGATCAATGCGCCACGTGCTGATGAAAGGAAAACAATAGCTAGTAGTGCAGGGATGATACATTTGAGAGCCTGATGCCCCTTGGTGGCCTGTGGTTGGAGTCCTAGATTATTGTCTAGCTTCTGTATTGATTTACCTATTTTGTCTGGCGTGGTTTAGTTGGATGTGGTGGCCGTTAGATCAGCTGTTCATAAGCAGCCCTTTGTTTTGTGCTTAGACATGTTGATGCTACACTCATCTGAAAATGATGTTGGTTGTGATTTTCTTCTCTTACAGCTGCAGAATTTGCCTCACCCATGTAGCTATCTAATTTTATGGTCTCAAATTTCCCTGGTCGGCTCAATTTGAGATGCCGGCTCGGCTCATTGAGAAATTTAAATTGGAACCAACGGAGCTGGATGTGAGCTGCCATTATCTGACATAAGCAGATAGCTTTATTATAGTTAATAGGGATCATCTACAATATGAGAATAGCCAGCTGTTTGGCTAGCACTCAGGTGGATTGCTGTTTTGCACTGGAATTTGATAATGGGGTCTACAATTGACTCTTCTCATAGTCTATTATATTTACACTAGCAGTAAACATTATAGATGTACCTAAGCTAATTGCTTGTAATTTTAGATATCAGCTGGTGGATATGATCAATTACTCAATAAATCAATCTGATTGGACAAGAAAATCAAACAATGAAAAGTAATAAACATAAATGTGCTAATTGGGAATTAGATGATTGGTTAAGTACATGCCCAGATTGTTCAAGCAAGTCTACCAAGACAAAGAAAAAGCCCAAGAAGATATTTTGGTTTTGACCTAATAAAATAACGGAAAAGTTTTTACACACAATTTTATGAATTGTGGAAAACAATACATGATCAAATAACTTAAATGTCTAGTTAATACAGGAACAAACTGAATTTATAAACTGTAAAAATAAAATAATTTTAACTTATAAATTAAACAAAAATATTTTAATTAAAAAAACATTCATGTAATTTCTTAAGATATATATAAAAAAAATCAAAACCTTTCTATTCTCATTTTATTGACTGATTTCTTACATTCGGACGGCGTGCTGTCTCTGACTTGCACAGAATGTCAGGATTTGTGATAAGAAAATAAATGTTGACATCAAAGTATATGTTTCTAAGGACTTGTATCAAAGAAAAGTTTATGTCATCCATGTTCCATATACCGTATGTCCATTTGTGGCCATCGCTGTAGGAAGAATAAGTGGCACAGCTATTAGAAGGGGCCGTAGACGCCATGCTGAGTGGCCCACATGTCAGCTGAGATTATGCGTTTACTGTACGCCGATAGAGGCTTTTGTTCTCTCTCTTTGTGCTTGTAGAAGCCTTACTCAATCAAACAGGAGTCGTTGTTATGAGAGCAGGAGACACTGGGATGTCAAGAGCTTGTCACGACCTTCTCTGCTGTAGCACGCCATGCAGGCAGCCAGGCATTTTTAATAATGCAGTAATATTTCCTTTCTGCTGCCTCCCATTGTTTTGTTTTTCATTTTTTGCTCTTTCTTAATCTTGCTTTTGCTTTTTGTTGTTTCTTTAATTCAAAATTGATTGGATTTGACAAGGGTTTGATAGCATGTTTAATTTAACTGAAAATTTCTACACAAACAAGAATAAACATTGAATGCAAAAACAAATACAGATTAAGACAATTTAAATGAAATAATAATGTCTGAGGATTCTTAAATATTTATGTTGCATGTATGAGAATAAATAATAAGAAGAATAGGAATGAAAAGTATTATTATTATTATTATTATTAATCAGATTTTTTTGTTTTGTCACAGTTATTATAACATGTTAACGAAAAATATATTTATATTGCATGTATTAGAAAATATGGAAAATATTATTATTATTATTATATTATTATTATTATTATTATTATATATAATGTTATTATATTATTATAGATTTTTTTATTTTTTTTTAAAGTTATTATAATAATGTTAACAAAATATATCATTTTCAAATGTATAACATTTTTGTAAGACATGTAGTTTTTTTTATCAGTACTTCTCTTTTGTTTTAGTTTTTCAACAATTCCGTTTGGGTTGTCAGATGAAAGAAACCATTTGTGATTTGTTCTTCTTGTTAAAGATGTCTATCAGTGAAATAATACTCTCACACACACAAGATCAACGATGGGTCAGACATTAAACATCCCACCATGGACAGGGTAACAAGGCTAACTTTTCTCTGGCCGGTTAACGGCACACTCAAAAATGCTCGTTTGAAGAATGAGTCCATTGACTCTATTGTTTGTTTAATTGGATTGTGGCATAAGAGCAGCGCAGCTGAGTAAATACTGTGTTGATCGGGACGCTGCACACTGAGAGTTGTATCCCAGTCCGAGTGGTGTGTGGCGGGGGTGAAACCGGATCTAAAAAGGATAAATGCTTATTTGTTTCTCTCCCCTTCTCTATCCTTTTCTACAGTTAACCTGTTGGACTCCAAAGCAAGCCAAGGGGAGCTGGGTTGGATATCATCCCCATCCCATGGGGTGAGTGTTGCAGAACCAATCCATACTTCTTAGCAGAATAGAGGAGAACAGAGATTTCATGCTATGAGGTTGTTTGGGGAGACAAAAAAAGGAGAGATAAAAAAAACCATAGTTTTTGGGCCATGTTTTCATTTTTATTTTGTTTGCGTGTGTATCATTTTGTCTCTGGGATTCAAAACAACTTAAAATGTTACTTAACAAAGTGTTTTGAAATTTAAAATTTGTCACAGGTTTCCTGTGGGTGTTGCACTTAGGGGTCGTGGTGGGGTAGGAATATATCATATGGTTTTTACTGTATAAAATACAATACAATGGAATTTCTGTGTAAACCATAAAGAAGAATGTGTATGTCTTTATTACAGAACAAATGTTTTGTTGCAAGATAAATATGAACAGATAGTTTTTAGCATAAAATCGGAATTAAATGTCAACTTTAGCCTGTATTTTGTGTTTGGAGTAATAAAACTGTACTGTAAAAAAACTAACCAAGACTGCTTACACAGTTATTTGTTATAAATGTAAATTATTAATTTGATGGCAAAGCAGAATTTCCAGCATTAGTTACATGATGTAAAATGTCACATGATAATTCTGAATAATAATAATAATAATTGTCATTATTATTATTATTATTATTATTATTATTATTATTATTATTATTATTATTATTATTATTATTATTATTTTATGTATGGATTCTTGTTGAAAATAATAAGAATAAAAGTTTATTTTATATATATATTTATATTTTATGACAGTTATAAATTAAATGTAAAACATTTTAAGCCATTAACTAACAGTACCATTTACATTAATTGAAAAAAAAGTATAAAACAATATTATAAAATTAGTAATAATAATAATAATAATAATAATAATAATAATAATAATAATAATAATAACAATAATAATAGTAATAATAATAATAATAATAATAATAATAATAATAATAATAATAATAATAATAATAACAATAATAATAGTAATAATAATAATAATAATAATAATAATAATAATAATAATAATTATTATTATTATTATTATTATTATTATTATGAATGTATGCATTCTTGTTGAAAATATTAAGAATAAGAATAAGAAGTTTATTAAACAAATAAATATTATTCTTATTATTTTCAACAAGAATGCATATATTTATAAAAAAGTTTCTGTAATTAACTTTATATTATATATGTTTCAATTAATCAAAAAACGTCCTATTCCATGAACAAAATTAAGCACAAAAATTGGATAACAAGAACCAATAATTGAGTGTCAATATTAATATAGAGAGAGAATAGCACAATGGATTCTGAAAGCTTACATGACACTGGAGAACATTTTATGACAGAAATAAATTATATATAAAACATATTAAAGCCATTAACTAACAGTATCATTTAAAATGTATAAAACAGACTACTACTACTACTACTACTACTAATAATAATAATATTTTTTTATTTTTTCCCAGTGATGGGTTGCAGCTGGAATGGCATCCGCTGCGTAAAACATTTGCTGGATAAGTTGGCGGTTCATTCCGCTGTGGCGACCCCAGATTAATAAAGGGACTAAGCCAAAATGAAAATGAATGAATGAATGAATGAATTAATAATAATAATAATAATAATAATAATAATAATAATAATAATAATAATAATAATGTACATCAAAGACATAGGTATGCTTTTTTTTTTGTCAGCGTACTATTTTTTGTTGTCAAAACCTTAAAGTCGCAACTGTGTTTATTTTTTGCGCTGTACAGGTATTGGTCTCAAGGGCTACTCAGACCAAACCATTCTTTAAACTTTATTATGTGTTAAAATGACTTGCTGGCAGTTGCTAAAGGTAATCCAGTAATTTGTTCCATATAGCTGCCAAACCTTGTTTCCCCTCGTTCTTTTTTAACTGTTGGCACGATAAAACACAGTGAAGCTTTCTTTTCTTAGAAGCAGTGAAGAAAATGGAAAGTAAAGAACAAGAAAAACACAAAGCAAAAATAAAAGAGTCATTTGCATTTTATATTAAGTGCTTTTTAATGTTTGGTGCGTTTATGTAAAATTGAGTAATTGCCCTAATTTGCTGGATTAATTTCTAAGCGTTCATAAGTTCACCAGAGAAAGCACCATCAATCTTTACAATAGCCATAAAGGTGATTTAGAACGAAAAAGGAAATCCCTTGCAGATATGTGCTCAATGCTCTGGGATTTATTAAGTTGACGTGCAGCCATTGTCACTACTACAGCGAAGATCAGGTTCTCAAGGTGAATTAACTCTAATTACTGAGGACTTTTCCCTAGTTTGGAGCGATAAGCATTTTGCCCTGAAAGCTATGCCCTCAAAAATAATTTCAAATAATGTGCCGCTGCAGCACTGACACTGACGGATGGGCCGCCCGCCTTCTGCCAGTGTAAGCACAAATCGGCTCGGTTAAAGCAAATTAAGAGCTAAACCCATTGGACGTTCCCACTGCGGCCGCAGCTCAGATAAGTGCAGTAAATATAAATCGGCCCTGCACAGACAGCTTTTTAAACACGCAGTGCTGTTTATTATGGCCTTTCCAAATTGCATCAGGCCTCAGCCTGGGATTCATTATCCTAGGCAGTTGGATTACTCTTTTTACACCATGGCTATCTGTACAAACTGCTACGATCTGTTGTGTTGCTTTGAAGACTCTGTACAATTGCTTCTTGAGTTAGTAAAAAAAAGCATTTTAGCTGTGGCGTCTGTGGAGGAGGTGTCGATTAAAGTTTGATTAGTGTTTGTATTTTGGGGTTTGGAGTGCCTCATTTCTCCAAAGCTGCTTTAGCTCAGGAACAGAGAGAAGTGCAAACGACTCTGGAACATATGCGCTGACTTGGCATTAGCATTGTATGTAATTCCATTTAAAGTATTTGAATGAATAAAAGGGTTTCTCTCTCAGAGAGGAAGTATTTCTGGCTATACTGGGGTGCGTTTCCCAAACAACGATGTAACTGAACTATCATAGTACGATGCAGCATTTGGGAAAAGAACGATGTAGTGACGGGTGTTTCCCAAAACCCATAGTTTCTCTGTGGCAGATCCATTGTTTGAACCATGTTAGTTATAATGTAAAATGTCCATAATGATGTTCTAAATGGGGTGGTAACAACTTCTTAAGAGAAGAAGCCAATAATTTCTTTGTGCAAATTATATTGTTTTACACGCACACGCAAAAAAAAAAAAAAAAAGAATCCAATATTAGTTTTGGTAAAAACCTGCACTTGTTTTCCATGTTAATTGAAATATGTAAATGGCACATATAGGGCCTGTGTTTCCTATACAAATATTATTAAGAATATTACATATTCTATTCTAAAACAAATCACTTAAAAAAGCTAACACATATTCTAATTTAATATATAAATCATATAAATAAATAAATTTAATATTTATTATTTATAAGGAAATGAATAAAATTCTTCAATAATAATATTAATGATGATGATAATGATGATGATGATGATGATGATTATTATTATTATTATTATTATTATTATTATTATTATTATTATTATTATTATTATTATTTTACAATTTGAAACATGCAAATCCCTGCAGAAATGTTCTAACCTACAGGCCCATGTCATATACAGTACAGATACTTAAAAAAATAACCTACTATAAATTAAAAGCATTAATGTATGCTAAATATTTTTGTTTTCACAAGCTTTGGAGACATAACGTAAATTCCGCTTTTAAATAATAGGTCACCTATAGCTTTCGTCATGAGCCACGGATGTGTTCAAAATGACATCAATGTTTTAAAAGTGCACTGCGAAGAGAATGCAATTGTAAACATGAAGATCACTAAAACTGAACTGTAAAAATACTTTGAAAGCAAATTACACCTAAGAGAGATTACCTTAATGCTTTTTAAAATATAATTCCAAGTTTAAATGTTAGAATGTGCTAAATGAATAGATCATAGAGGGGGTAACTGGGAATAGAACACAGCCATGAACTGTTTCTAACTACAGCTCCAGAGGTGTAGTTACAAGTGTATGAGTTTGCGACGCAGTTTGCAAATGTTCGTTGGAACGATGGATTTGGGAAATGCCAAATCAACAAACTATGTTTATAATGACGGAACTTGCGACCTTACGATGGTTTTCGGAAACGCACCCCTGGTTAGTGGGCCATGAATACAAATATTTAAGCAGAAAAAATAGATTTTTTTTTCTTAGGGCTTAGGGCTGAACCATTGTTGAAAGTGTACTTTGTAAGAAAAAAATGCATACAAATATATTTGTGCATACAATGGTTAATTTTCAAGCTGCTGTGGATTCAAATGAACAGCTTTTCTTTGAAATGGTACAAATATACAGTTGTTTTTAAATGTTCCTCCTCCTGTGAGTCCATGTTTGTGTATGTATGTTTTATTTGGAACTTTGAATAATTTTTTTTATTATTTTTAATTAATGCAATTAATTAATCATCACCAATGATGATGAGTCATCATCAACTTAAATTAAAATGAGCTAACAAAATTAAATACTCATAAAATATAAAACAAACTGTTTTGATTGAAACTATGCCCATGAACATAATAACATACTTCCTTGTCTTATTTTGGTCTCTGTAAAATCTAGAGGAGAAGCCAGAACATTTGTACCATCTTAGCATAATCGACTGAGACAAAATAGGCAGCAAACATGAAATTTTCATTAGGCATTGCTGAAGTCACACTCTGCCAACGCCAGCAGCGAAAGACAATATATCCAACATGATGCTGAAACTCATTTAGTTTCTCCCCCCGAAAAGAAACTGTGAAAGGTCTCCAGCTGTACAAAGTGCAAAGAAAACCCCCTCTATAAAGGTGGATTAACACGTCATATGGCCGCAGCAGGGTGACCGGGCTGCGCACAATGTGTTATGATTCCTCTGTGGTAAAAGCTGTGATGAAAAGGTATTGACTGATAGGGTACAGTTGTTGCTGTGACCCAGTGCAGGAAATCTTAGATGGTGAAGCACTTGTCATTTCTAGTGTTTCCTGCTATATGGTGGGAAATGGCTCACGTATAAACATCAGTCTGTTCCATTTGTCTGTTTGGAGTGATTTGTGCGTTCATTCAGTTTGGTATCAGTATTACTTTGTAATCTAATATGGATGTGTTGAGTATACTGTGCATATCTGGAACATTGCTGGGTAAGCTGCCTTGAAACTTTAGCTTCTTAATGTGCGAGCTACACATAAATGAATTTATTAAGCTATATTAGTGTGCACTACCTAAATAGAAATGAACCAAAATATATAGTGTGTCTAACACATTTTTAAAGATTTAGATTAGAAAAAAAACTAAATTGTATTTGTAGATAAAATTATAATAATGTCATTTTTCTTCAGTTTATTTATTTATTTATTTATTATTTTTTATGAAGTTTACTTTTAGATTTGTAACATCCTGAATCACATATAAAGTTAAATAATGCAGTGTCATTCACTTTTATATGTAAAGTTCATATTTTAGGTGGCACGGTGGCTCAGTGGTTAGCACTGTTGCCTCACAGTAAGAAGGTCTCTGGTTCGAGTCTTGGCTGGGCCAGTTGGCGTTTCTGTGTGGAGTTTGCATGTTCTCCCTGTGTTCACTGAGTATGAGTGTGTGTGTGAATCAGTGTGTATGGATGTTTCCCAATACTGTGTTGCGGCTGGAAGTGCATGCACTGCGTATAACCTATGAATGAAGTTCATATTTTAAACATTTTTATTATATTATTACTGTAATAACTATAATTTGTATGATGGGGTATGCTGGGTATACTGAAGTGCGTTTTTTGTTTCATTAATGATCAGGGGTGCGTTTCTCAAAACCATCGTTAGCCAACTAAGGTCGCAAGTTCCGTCGTTACAAACATAGTTCGTTGATTAGCTGTTTCCCAAATCCATCGCTCCAACGAACATTCGCAAACTGCGTCGCAAACTTAAGCACTTGAAATGACACCTCTGGAGCTGTAGTTAGAAGCATAGTTCCTGGCTGTGTTCTATTCCCACTTATCCCCCTATGCCCTATTCATTTAGAACATTCTAACATTCAAAGCTGGAATTATTAAAAATAAAAAAGCATTAAGTTAATCTCTCTTAGGTGTAATTTGCTTTCAAAGTATTTTTACAGTTCAGTTTTAACGATCTTCATGTTTACAATTGTGCTCCCTTTGCAGAGCACTTTGAAAACATTGATATCATTTTGAACACAGCCTCATGGCGAAAGCTATAGGTATATTTAAAAGCGGAAATTATGTTATGTCTCCAAAGCTTGTGAAAATAAAAAAAACATAGCATACGTTCATTCTTTTATTTTATTGTGGGTTATTCATTAAGTTTCTCTGCTGTATATGACATGGGTCTGTTGGTTAGAACTTTCTGCTGTGGTTTGCATGTGTCAAATTGTATTTTTTTTTTAATAAATAAACAATATTCTAAATAATAATAATAATAATAATAATAATAATAATAATAATAATAATAATAATAATAATAATAATAATAATAATAATAATAATCATCATCATCATCATCATCATCATTAATATTATTAATATTATTATTAAAGTAAATATATTTATAATAAATAGCCTCATTATTTATTTATTTATATGATTTATATATGATATTAGAATATTGTTAGCTTTTGTAAATGATTTTATGTTTTAGAATAGAATAATGTTCAACTTCTCAATAATATTAGTAAAGCAAACATTGGCTCTATATGTGCCATTTACATATATTTTAATTAATAGGCCTATGGAAAACGAGTGCATGTCTTTACCAAAACTAATATTGGATTTTATTTTAAATGCGTGTTTGTGTAAAACAATATAATTTGCACAAAGAAATTATGGGGTTGTTCTCTACAGAAGTTACTCCACCCTGTTTAGAGCATCATTATGGGCGTTTTACATTATAACTAACGTGGTTCAAGCGATGGATCTGCGACAGAGAAACTACGGGTTTTGGGAAACACTCGTCGCTACATCGTTTTTTTTGCCAAACGATTCATCGCACTATGATAGTTCAGCCGTGAGTTACGTCATTGTTTGGGAAACACACCCCAGAAAGTTATTTATCAGAGATCATTTTGCTTTATAAATAGATAGAAATTGCTATGCAACACTTCAATATACTTGTTTATTTGATTTGATTTGTATAGTTTGGATGAATTTCATTCATTCATTCATTCATTTTCTTTCCGGCTTAGTCCCTTTATTAATCCGGGGTCGCTACAGCAGAATGAACCGCCAACTTATCCAGCATATGTTTTTACGCAGCGGATGCCCTTCCAGCCCAACTCATACATTACGGTCAATTTTAGCATATCCAATTCACCTGTACCACATGTCTTTAGTTTGGACTGTGGGGGAAACCGGAGCACCCGGAGGAAACCAACGCGAACATGGGGAGTACATGCAAACTCCACACAGAAACGTCAAATGACCCAGCTGAGGTTTGAACCAGCGACGATTTTCAAAAACCCATAATAGGGCCTAATAATAGGGCATTTAAAATAGAAATAGAATTATGCAAAAGTATTGTAACGAGATATGTACAATGTTTGATTCGTTTTATAATACAAAAATGTCTGCATGAACACTTTGCATATGCAAGACTTTTGCCAGCTCATGTGCGTAGTGGAAAGCAAATGTTAAAAGGTGCAGAAAATCAGAAAATGCTTACCAAATGTTTATTAAAATACCTTAAATGTTTAGTTTACAATACCTATAGTTTTGTTTTACCGGTTGTTTTGTTTTATAGAACTTAATAATTAATGTTTATGAGTTTCATTAAACATATGTTTTTAAATGATGATTCATGTTTTAATATGGAAATTAACCATAAAATTACTTTGCCTTACCAGTAATATTTATTTTCATAAATATTGTAATAAAGTAGTTGACCAACACTTATGTACCTTTTTTATGAGAACAATTGTGTACCTTCATTTCAATTGTACAATAAAAGGTAAAGAACAGTATCATAAGAGGTATTTTCTTTACCATGTAAAGTACAACTTTTACAAAGGTGCAAAACTGTTCCTTAAGAAACATTATTTGTACCACCATGTACCTTTTTTTCTGAGAAAGTGTAGTGAAAAAAAATTACAATTTTGTCATCATTCGTTTGAACACAAAGGAATAAATTTTGAAGAAAGCTGGAAACCTTTTGAATTCCATAGTATTTGTTTTTGGTATTAGTATAGTATTTGCTATGTAAGTCAATGGTTACAGGCTTTTAGCTTTTAAGTTCAACAGAGTAAAGAATCTCATAAATGTTTGAAAGCACTAAGGGGTGAATAAATAGTGAGTGCAAATTACTTTTTGTTTGAACTGTCTCTTTAAATCAATGTTCAATTAATTGAAAATGGTTTCAAAATTAGAATAAATAAATAAATAAATAAATAAATAAATAAATAAATAAATAAATAAATAAATAAATAAATAAATAAATAAATAAATGCCTATTTGCATCCAGCATTAGGTTATCTTTAGCTAATGATCTTACACTTTCACATCCCTCAAGCTTAGAAGAATGCGTAATTGTAGCGATTTTAAGACCTGAGAACATGATCGTCTGAGCTTAATCTAAGTTTTGTTTATGTTGATTAAAACAAATGTGAGCAGCCATCCCATCCAGATGCTCATTTCCACTACAGGATCTCCTGTGTACCCATAAGTATGTCTTTTCTTCAATGCCCTCTCTGACATACAAGCGCTCAAACTCTAGTGGAGTCCTTGCAAACAGAATTCACATTACTTTTGTTCATTATAATGAAGAAAGCTAGATTTGACAAGGAAAAACCTTGTGCACCTATACAGGAAATGACTATATGTTACCAGCAAAAGCCAGCAGTATATGTCAGTCTTCACTAACTAATGCAATTCCGTTGTAATACGAGTGAGAGGAGGATTATAATTTTATTACATATCTGTCTGAAACATAAGCTCTGGTTCACTTTATCCACAAGTGCCAGGGAATCTATTAGTTTAAAGTACCAGTTGGCCTGTGTACATACTGAGTGAACACAGGGGGGAGTTGGGCCGCTGCCCTGCCAAATGTACCAACTGCTGATTTCCTCGTTTCTCTGCTGCTTTCCTTGCTGGAAGGGGATTACTATTGTAAAGTGATATTCGGAGAAACCTAAAGTCATCTTCAGTCTACCCATCGAGTGTTAAGTTGCAAAGTGCAGGCCTGACGTCTCCCGCTGTGGAGAAGGAAATACAGATTGGTGTCCAATCGTAGCCTGGCACTCGCTGAGAAATCAATGCGGCCTTTAGAAGCTGCTGTCCATAAAAGAGATATCCAGACAGGGCTTTTATAGAGTTTTACAGTTTTTTTCCCTCTCTATAACCAAGTGGTATGCATTATAAAGTAGAGTTATATGAAGAAGATTGCCCTGTGCTTGTGATGATGTCATTGATGGCAGCAGACAGTCCATGTAATACACTATTCTCGAGTGTGTGTGATTTACACATTGTATAGGACATGTAATTTATTTTGGCAGTCACGGTTTCAGAACAGTCATTGGCTATACAGTTTGATAATGTGGCACAGTCCCGGCACCTGGACTTGATTTGGAGCATCAGCTATGCTGGTGAAAAAAAGTTGGCCCAGTTAATAACTTTGAGATAAATGACCAGCTGAATGTCTATTGATTTACTTCAGTTTGCATCATATTTGTTCACTTTACAACCACATAAACACAATATCTGAAGCATTGCGCCATTGTTTAATAATCATAACACCTCATTTAGATTCTGTCTTATCGACAGGGCTGCAGAATTGGGATGTCTGTTATTCCTGAAATGCTGCTTTGTGCTTGTTCAGTTATTAAATAACTGATTGGGACTACTAGTAACCCAACTGAAAAAAATATCTATTTAAAATAAGTTCCAAATGCAAATTACCCTTATCTATCTATCTATCTATCTATCTGTCTGTCTGTCTGTCTGTCTGTCTGTCTGTCTGTCTGTCTGTCTGTCTGTCTGTCTGTCCGTCCGTCCGTCCGTCCGTCCGTCCGTCCGTCCGTCCGTCCGTCCGTCCGTCCGTCCGTCCGTCCGTCCGTCCTTCCATCCATCCATCCATCCATCCATCCATCCATCCATCCATCCATCCATCCATCCATCCATCCATCCATCCATCCATCCATATCCATCCATCCATCCATCCATCCATCCATCCATCCATCTATCTATCTATCTATCTATCTATCTATCTTTATTTATTTATTTATTTATTTATTTATTTATTTTATTCTTTTATTTTTTCTCTTGATTTTCTGGTTTGACTTCTCAAGTTTTAGGTTTATTCAGTTATTTAATCTGTTTCTTCTAGCCAAAGACTGATACTACTTAATCCCCGCCAATTCCTTTTTAATTTACTTTTAAGTTAAAGATTTTTACTCAAATTTATATGGTAAATGTAAAAAACAACAACAACAAACAACAAACAAACAAACTGTCACTACACATGTTACAGCACAACTTTTTTTAATTTAATTTAATTTAATTTAATTTAATTTAATTTAATTTAATTTAATTTAATTTAATTTAATTTAATTTAATTTAGATTAATTTAATTTTGTGTAGCCCATGTACCAAATGTTGCCATCCTAATTATGGACTTGAGGCCACTGGATGTTTTTAATGTGCAGACTTTATTGTTATTACAGTTTTTCTCAGTCGCTTTGGTACATTTCTCGCAACACTATTTAAATTTGCAGAACAGTTAATGCATTTCTCAAAACAATTAGTACAAACTGCAAAACCTAGAGGATAACCTGCAAAAGCGTGTCACTTGCTCCAAATGGATAGCTCATTCCTCAAAAGCAAGTATTGATGTCAATGAAAGTGTCAGTGTCATCAAAATGAAAAGTCATGCCACCATTGTTTATGAACAAGATAGTCAAATGGCTTTGTCATGTTTTCATTATGACAGTTTACTCTGTACATTTTTTCCAATGCAAAAAAGTTAAATTTTGGTGACACTTCCTGAAAATGCTCAAAACAGCACTATATACTATTTACACAACCATTTGAAAACTACAGTAAAGTTAGACATCACTGCATTTAGTGAGGTATCTGAGTACAAGACACTGAATACAGTATGTATGTTTCACATTTTTACTGCATTTGCTCTTTGCAATTCTAATTTATTCACAGCATTGTGCAAAATAATAAATACACACTTATTTACAACAAACATAAACTTTCTTTGGGTAGAACTGTGCACAAGTGTAAACAATATTGCAGTACATATTGGAACTGAACCTACAACACAGGTCTGTTACAGTTTTTCTCAGTCGCTTTGGTGCATTTCTCACAACACTATTTACATTTGCACAACAGTTCATGCATTTCTCAAAACAATTAGTGCAAACTGCAAAACCTAGTGGATAACCTGCAAAAGCGCGTCATTTGCTCAAAATGGAGAGCTCATTCCTCAAAAGCAAGTATTGATGTCAATGAAAGTGTCAGTGTCATCAAAATGAAAAGTCCTGCCACCATTGTTTATGAACAAGATAGTCAAATGGCTTTGTCGTGTTTTCATTATGACACTTTACTCTGTACGTTTTTTCCAATGCAAAAAAGTCAGATTTTGGTGACACTTCCTGAAAATGCTCAAGACAGCACTATATACTATTTGCACAGCCATTTGAAAACTACAGTAAAGTTAGACATCACTGCATTTAGTGAGGTATCTGAGTACAAGACACTGAATATGTATGTTTCACATTTTTACTGCATTTGCTCTTTACAATTCTAATTTATTCACAGCATTGTGCAAAAGAATAAATACACCCTTTTTTACAACAAACAAACTCCCTTTGGGTAGAGCTGTGCACAACTGTAAACAATATTGCAGTACATATTGAAACTGAACCTACAACATACACAGGTCTGTAAATCATTCATCAAATTGTTCAATTTAGGAGACATTTTCAGTGAAAAAAAAAGATTTAAAGTTTCTAAATAAAATGAGCTTGACATATTTTGACAACTAGTTCAACATTTTTGTCTGTAATGACTCAAGTAATGAAATGAGGACTATTAGTTTTATATGGAATGACTATTCAGCAGACGCAAGTTCAGTTAATTTTGACTGACATGACATAAGCAAATGATAATGTTACAAATAGCAGAGAGTTGTATGAAAGCAACTGATGCATGTCCAAAAGCATTTGCAATTTGCTGGAAAGAATGAGAAACTGCTACTATGATGTGCACAAATGACTAATTGTTTTGAGAAATGCATTAACTGTTGTGCAAATGTAAATAGTGTTGTGAGAAATGCACCAAAGCGACTGAGAAAAACTGTAATCATTCATGAAATTGTTCAATTTAGAAGACGTTTTCAGAAAAAAAAGATATACATTTTTTTTAATAAAATTTAAGTTAACATTAGTTCAACATTTTTGTATGTATTGAAGACTCTAGTAATGAAATGAGGATGATTAGTTTTATATGGAATGACTATTCAGCATCCACAAATTTAGTTAATTTTGACTGACATGACATAAGCAAATGATAATGTTACAAACAGCAGAGAGTTGTATGAAAGCAATTGATGCATGTCCAAAAGCATCTGCAATTTGTTGGAAGGAATGAGAAACTTCTACTATGATGTGCACAAATGATTAATTGTTTTGAGAAATGCATTAACTGTTGTGCAAATGTAAATAGTGTTGTGAGAAATGCACCAAAGCGACTGAGAACAAGTGTAAATTACTTGTGCTAGTGTATTTTTTGCATGCCTTTTACCAAACAAAAACCTCTAGCAAGGGCAGTTGTGTCTCTTTGTGTGTGTAAGAGTGTCTGTATGTGTGTGCATGCATGCAATCATGCATTTTTGCCCTCTAGCACTAATTATGCAATTCTTCAAAAATTGCATTAAAACGTGTGATGGAATTCTAGCTGTCAATGAATTCAGTCTGATTATTTCACCAAAGCCTGTGTGTCTATGAACAATGTGCTGTGACACAATGCATAAATTCTATCGGTCTTAACAACCTAACAAAAAAGAAACTTTTTTTGGGGTGTTTCATTAAGCACTTTCACAGTTGAAACACAAACAGGCAATTCTTCAGTCTGAGGGCACACTTCTGTTGTGACGGGTAACGAACAGCACACAGCCACTCCAGAGGCTCTGTCTCACTCAGCCAAGGGCTTTTATAAACTTCGGCCTCACAGACAGCCACATAGTTTTCCATTATTGTAACAGAAAACAGTGCCTCTCTGTTCATCATTTATTCTGCTATGTGTATGTTAAACCTCAAGACTTCTAGCGGCATTGTGACTTCAGACACCCCTAGTGACAAAAAGAAATGATTTGTCAGGCTCGCTTTACAATTGAGAGAACTCAGATCTCCGGAAGGCCTCGTTGATTATGTCCGACATTAATTATACAAACAGGGGAGATATTATTTCGAAACTATTCATTATTCCAAATGGGTTTGGGAAATAAATAGCCCTGCAGTTCAGGTGTTTTACATTCGTCTCGATTCTGTTGAAATGTAGGAGTACAGTAGCCGTTGGCTTCCCCCAGAATAGATTTGATTAACTTCTTTCTCTTTTTGCAGTGGGAGGAAATTAGCGGCGTGGATGAGCACTACACACCCATCCGGACTTTCCAGGTGTGCAACGTGATGGAATACAGCCAGAACAACTGGTTGAGGACCAACTGGATTCCTCGCAATTCTGCGCAGAAGATCTATGTGGAGCTCAAGTTTACCCTAAGAGACTGCAACAGTATTCCCATGGTCCTGACCTGCAAAGAAACATTCAACCTACACTATCTGGAGACAGAAGAAGATCAGGGAAATAAGTTCCGTGAGCACCAGTTTTCCAAAATAGATACAATCGCCGCAGATGAGAGCTTTACTCAGATGGACTTAGGTGATCGCATTCTAAAGTTAAACACAGAGGTCCGTGAGGTGGGGCCCATGACTAAGAAGGGCTTCTACCTTGCTTTCCAGGACGTGGGAGCCTGTGTGGCCCTAGTGTCGGTGCGGGTGTACTTTAAAAAATGCCCTTTCACAGTGAGGAACCTGGCTATGTTTCCTGACACGGTTCCCACAGACTCTCAGTCGCTGGTGGAAGTTAGGGGCTCATGCGTCAACAATTCCAAGGAGGAGGATCCACCAAAAATGTACTGCAGTACCGAGGGAGAGTGGCTGGTGCCTATTGGGAAATGTCTGTGCAACATAGGTTACGAGGAGCGGGGAGTCGCTTGCCAAGGTACAGTTTTTCTCTCACACTCACACTTTTATCCTTACAGTGCCTTTTTCATTTCACGGCCCATTTTCTTCCTTTCATCAGCGTAATGTACTCGCACCGGCTCTGTAGACAGCAGCTCTAAATGGGACAACCGAGTGTGTCCATGGAAAACCATTCATTTGTTTATGCTTCTCATTGTCTGTAATAGCAGAGCGTTTGGCTCACTATAGAAATGTTTCTAAACTCCATGGCGAGTTGAGTATCTGTCCCGTGCTCAGAGTGCAAATGGATTTTTCCCAGATACGGACACACCTCTGATCTGTCAGAGGTGCTCTGGAGAGAGGAATATGAGAGCTCTGTGCAACACAGTCACAGAGGACAGAGCAGATCTGTGATGCAGACCCCCTCAAAGGGCAGCTTGAAGCAGTTAAGCTTGTGAAACAATTCTCATCACCTCATCAGACGCACAAATAGATGTCCGTTAGTCATTGAAGAGGAATAAGTGCGTGTGTGTTTGATGTGAAGTATGTGAGACTTCCATAGCTTTGTGAACTTTTTTCTTTAGTCTAAAGTCACAGATTCTTTTCATGTTCTTATATTTAAACATTTTAAACTGCTGCAAAGATCTTTTTTTCTTTGTCGCATATTAGATTCAGAGCGTCAGATTGAGTAGTATAGTTTGGGTTTAAATGCAAATCAAAGAGCAGCCAAAGGTTTTGTTGCAGAAACACGCTTGTTTTTTGTCTTTACAATTGTATTTTTTAAATTAATGGTTCATTCTAGATAGTCATCTTGGACTATTTCTTGGATAAAACACCTTGCTACCAAGACAGCATACTTACTAAAATTGCATTAGTACCTTTATGGTATTTATTACTATTCTAAGGTATTACACAGTAGGTAGAGTATACCACATTTAATTTAGGGGTACTAATATGAACCTTTTAAGGGTAAATATTTATCATTAAAATAAAATATGATTGCAGTTACAAACTTTTTTTGTTTGTTTAATTTTTTTATGTGAGCGATGCGGTAGCGGAGTGGGTAGCATGTCCGCCTAAAAGCAAGAAGGTCGCTGGTTCAAACCTCGATTTTGGGCAAGGTGTGAATTATACACTGACGATTGGGGGGGTCAATTTTTTCAGTTATGTTCGGTATGCCTCAGTGAACTAAAGTTATCTATTCAATTTAATTACATCTAAGGCTCTGTTTACACTGTCAGGTCTTGATGCCAAATTCCGATTGTCCGTTTACACGTTCTTTTAATTGTGACCCATATCCAATTCATGTGTTTACACTTGCCATACAATTTACGACGTTGCGCATGCGTAAAGGCGGGTTCTAGTATCTGCGCCACACTAGCCACAATGGAAGAAACTGTCTTGCTTTTAGCTCTGCGAAATATGCAAAGTTTGTTCAACTTTAAAATGATTTTGAGGAGAAGGAGGAGAAAAAGGGCAATTATCGCAGCTTGCACCTATGGTTTATACAGTATATGGTGTCCTCCACCATTCAGAGGAATTTGTGGGTACGAGAGAGATCTCGGGTCTGGTGGGAGCAAATTGTGGCGACTGCCCACTTTCCTCCTCCATGTTTCCTCTGTTGTTGTTTACTATGTTGGTGTCTCCACACACACTCTTCCTTCTACGCCATTAAACCGCAGAGAAGTACCACATTGTCGCAAGTTTAATGACGTAAAAATTCCCTTTGCACATATTTTTTATTTTACTGTTTAACTTCTATTCGAGGAAGTGTTTAATAAAATACAAACTATGCATCAAGTTTTATGGACACCTACAGTACAAATGCCTATATTACAAGAAACATGTTTTGTGAACAGTTACACTGTCTGTTGGTGCTCTAGATTTGCTGCTAAATGTATATATCTGGGCGCAAACATGCATTCACAATGGTATGAACGATTATAGGGGTGGTCAAATGTATATTTACTTTATCTATTATTTAATTAGTAATATTTATTTAAGACACAGATCAGAGCAAACTATTTCTCAACTATTAAAGGGCAGACCCCCCCCCCCCCCCATACATCTTTTTTTTTTTTTTGTTCTTCAGGGGGGATCAAGCGTTAATTAGGGGGGGTCAGACCCCCCAAACCCCCCTGTAATCCGCACCCTGGTTTAGGGGTGGGGTTTTGGTGTTTTCGTACCAATGAAATCATATGATTTCTTATAATTAGCCACCTTTCTGACAATATAGCTGGGCTGATGATTCAAAACCATAATTGTTTTTATTTTTTTCTGATGCACTGAAACAATGCAGAGATGCTCACAAACACAGTTTATTAGGAGACATAGTTTAATATTCGGTTATTAATCTCAAATTGCACAATAACCGTCAGTGTGAAATTGTGCTTTTCCATTTTGTCTGATGACTGTATGTGTATGTTTTGCTGTGGTTGAGCGTATAATACATTGACTTTGCCTGAGTTCTTCAGTTCTACCCATGATATAATTTGAGTTAAGACATCTCCCTGGTGAAAGCACTTCTGCTCTTCTGAAAATGCTCAGTCTATCCTTTGTTCTCCAGTACTATCCAGAGATCACCATTCTTTTTTTATTTTTTATCCAGCTGTACTCTTATTGTTGTGCAAGAATCCCTGATTGCCAGCTTGAGTTCTGTTAGACGTCTGTGTTTGTGTGTGTATTCATGTGTCTGTTATGGAACGCTATATGTGGAACAGCTGCAAAATGGGTCATGAGGGTGTTTACATGGAGACGCATCTGAAATTCGCATGCCATAAGCAAAGTGATGAGGAAAACATGACCACTCTTTCCCCTGCTATAAAAAATAACAAATTAACCATAAAAATGATAAGCTGAACATGACCTCTTGTTCTAGAATTGTTTTATTAGCTGTGTAATTGGAGGATAGTAGTTAAATCATTAAGGGTCTGTGACCTCTGACCTGGTGCTTTAATTTAAGGGATGACACCAGTCCCTTTGAAGATCAAAGATCTTTCATCACTGATTATCTCTACTTGGAATTATGTCACTTTAAATCTGTTAAAAGACTAATTAAGCTGCAGACCAAGGTTATTATAGTTTCACATTTTTAATTAGTGTCAGTTTTAATATGGTTTTGTAAATTTGCTATACATTTCAGTTTAGTTTTAATTCGTTTCTTTAATGGTTTTGTTAGATAAAGCTTAGACTTTATTTTGTAAACACATTTCTAGGTAGTTATATTTACTTTCTGTTTTAGTTACTATTAGAATTATAGAATTTAATATACAGTTGAAATCAACATTTTTTAGCCCTCCTATAAAATTTTCGGTCTTTTACAATTATTTCCCAAGTGTTGCAAGTATTGAAGATATGTTTTTTTTGACACATTATTAAACATATTAGTTTTAATAACTAATTTCTAATAACTAAATTATTTTTTTCATGGTGACAGACAGTACATAATATGTTTCTACTTATTTTGCAAGATACTAGTATTCAGTTTAAAAGACTGAATTTAAAAGTAAAAAGTAAAGCACTTGGAATTTAAAGACTTACTGTAACTAAATTATTATATTAACTGGGAAATAAAAAATATAAAAATAAGGGGACTAATAATATTGCCCTTAAACTTGTTTTTTTGTACAGTTGAAGTGAAACCCCTAACCCTACAGTATAGACAACTATAAAACTATAAAACATATATCATTTTAGTTTTACAAAGTTAATTGAACATGTCCACTGTCAACCAAAGCAAATTTTAATGTCTGCACAGCCTATATAACTCTTGTGCAAAACTCTTAGTGATAAAAGAATTACATAATTGTTTGAACAGACACTAAACCAAAAACCAAATGTAACTTTGCTAAAAAAACAAATGTAAAAATTACAAAGATTTCAGACAAACTTCTTCATATTAAAGATTTTGTATATAATCATGCGCTTGGCAGATGTGTTGGCTGATTTCACTAAACAGTAGCTGGTCAGATTTTCTTTTCAGAAAAAATTGTGCTTATTAATTTTGAAATATAATTTTTAAACTATTATTTTATTTCAGTTAGTATTTTCAGCTTTACTATTAGTTTCAATTAGTTTCAGTTTTTCATTTAGTTTGAATTTTTACATTTTATTTTACTTTATTTTTTTTTTAACTTTAGTTTTGGTTGAGTTTTTGTAACATTATAGTTTAATAAATATTTAGTGATCACTGAGCACTATTTAGATACATTTATATAGTTGTTTTTAGAAAGTTTTGGTTTATCTAGTTTATTTATTATTTGTACTTCTTAATGTCATTATATATATTATTAGTTTGAAGTTATTATTAGTCAAAAGAAAGCTCTCCAAAATAAAACATTGGTAGGAACAATGCAATTATTGTTTATGCTTAATTTTTAAATGTTAATACGTGCAACTCGTGGATTTAGGGCCATCAGACACATAGATACATGCATTATACATTTATTTTATATTAACTTTCAACTTTAACAAATATCACAGTAAAACATATATGGAAATTATAACATTATTAATAAAACATTACAATAACATTAGAACTGATTACTGGATTTAAATGTTAATGATTAAAATTAACCAATTTATTTCTATTGTATTGGATTTTTTTTCTATGGATGGATGCTGTGGATTGGATTCTATTGGATTGGATTTCTATTGGATTGGATTTAAATGAATGGTTATTACTAACCAATTTATTTCTATATATTTTCCCCTAAATACATATGAATATTATAAAATTACAACAACATTAGAATAATACAAATAAAAATGTTTGGGATATTTCATCTGTAAAATTAAATCCTAAAAATAGAAAACACATATATAACAGCATCTGATGACTGGGTTTAAATTAGTAAAATAATTAAGTACTATAAATATATGAATATTACACAAAATCTAATTTTGTTTTCAGAATTGGACCCTTTCGAAAAGTCCCTCATTAATATTCCTAAGCAGACACTATTTGTTTCTTAATCTTTATTCATCAAATGTGATTTATATAAAACATATGTGATTTTGGCGTTTCTCGTTTTACCCCATAAGTGGAATGAAACCTGGGATCAGCCAAAACATGGTGAAACTGAATACAAATGCTGATGTCTGAGGCCTGACCATACATTTCAAATAGTTGTGCATGGTCATGCATTTTTGCTGGCTAGTTTTCTAGCCTGTGGTTTGGCAGGAGCTGTGTAGGACTGATGCCTCTGAAGGTGACTGCTCTATACAATTTATCAATCCAAACACTCATTTGTGGCGTGTAGAACCAGACGCCTGTCAAGTGATTCAGTGTGTCTCTAAGACGTAAATGATAATGACAGGGCAATGGGAGGTCTGCGATAAGTACACAGATGAGTGAATGAACTAATGACTGAGTGAGTTGTTAAGTGATTGAAGGAATGATCAAGTGATGAAATGAAAGAGTAAATAAATGGATAAATGCGAGAATACATTTTTGCATTTTTTAGAATTTAAATTGAAATGATTTTTATTAAATCTATTCTAATCATTTTGTTTTGTTAACTAAAATGTAAACAATTAAAAACATAATTTAAAATAAGATAAAAAAAAAATAAAGGAAATAAATGATAAATATTAAATGGAAAAACTTTTAATGTTCAAATATGTAGAAAAAACGCTTAATTTGAATCACACAAATACTAACAAGAAACAAATTAATTAATTAAATAAATAAATGCATTTAAAAATAATAATAATAAAAATAAATACAAATATAACATAGAAGTCCACTCTTCCTTCTCCTGATCACCCTTTAATGGAAATGGTCATGTCAACGAGCTTTGCATTAAGAGGGTGATTCACCATCGCCTTCTGTTTTCTGAAGAGTTGTGTGAATGTTTGGATATATTTGACAATCTCTTATTAGTTTCAGTGCCGCCTAATGGACACTAATAAGGGCTTATATTACCGGAGCATGACAGCTGCTGCGTCGCACACTCTTGTGCAGGGAAAGGGTCTAAGTCACAAATCTCTCGGCAGACCCGCTGTGCGAACGGATTGATTACGGCAGGGAGCTTTGAGTGTGACTCTGACAGAGATATTTTGAGGTGCGCAGACCTCCATTTCAACACTTCAAGTGTGGATGAGTCATATAACGGGGTTTGATGCTTCACTGAGGGAGCGCCTCTTAAATAATTAATAGCCTTTTGTCTTTATGGAGTACAACTGCATGCGGTTTCCTGAGTTATGCCTTTGTAAATGTTTAGATAGAAAGTTTTGTTTGAGACACAGATGAGTTAAAACTTTCTGTAAAGTTTAGGCATTAGGTTACAATATCTGACCTGCAATTAAATAATATACATGCTATGCAATTCATCTGAGGTGTTTTTTGATGTTTGATTTGAGGAACTGGGCATTTCTTTAGCCCTATAAGAGCTGCATGATGAATCAAAATAAAACATAATGGCTTGATGTGATTATCAAACTGCACTGGCTGTGATTTTTATTTATTTATTTTTTTCAGCTCTTGAACCAGAGTTTTCATAGTCTCTTAGCAGCTTGTTTAACCAAATTGTGCAGTCCAGCTAACAGCAAACAGACAATTTATAGCATATTTAAAGCTAATAGCAATTTAGTTTTGCCATTTGTATCATCATCGTAAAATGCTAGAAAAACATCCACTAATGGACAACTAAGTAATACTGAAACATATTGTTATGTTATTTAAATATCTTCAACACATCATTGAGCATTGCTGTTTAGTTATAGAGCTATTTTGTTTATATGAATTAAATTATAATAGAAAAACATTCTCTGTTTTCATTAAAACTGTGTGGAAAACATGATTTAAAATTTGATTATATTAGTTACATTTTAATGATCCTGTTAAATGATTTTAGAACGCATACAGTACTCAACATTAAAGTGAATCAAAAAGACTTTCAAAATTGTCCTAAGACAAGTTTTTGGACGACTTTGATGTAAGGTTCATATGATGAACCACATCATGTAATGACTATATATAATGTGACTTTGTTCTTAGATATTTTGGTAAATCTAAGGAAGTTAGAAATTTAAAGGGATAGTTTACCCCCTAAAATTAATCTGAGATGTTTTTTTGAGGCTTGATTTGAGGAACTGGGCATTTTTGTAGCCCTATTAGAGCTGCATGATGAATCAAAACAAAACATTATTGTTTGATGTAATTATCAATGTGATTTTTATTTATTTATTTTTTTCAGCTCTTGAACCAGAGTTTTTATAGTCTCTGAGCAGCTTGTTTAACCAAATTGTACAGTCTAACTAACAGCAAACAGACAATTTATAGCATATTTTGGTCTTAAAGCTAATAGCAATTTAGTTTTGCAATTTCGTCACCTTAGAATTATAAGGTTCGATCTGACATTTTTGTCAAAATTGAGTTATTGACATATTCTTATTAAATGACAATTTATTTACATTATGGGATGTTTTTTCATAAGTTGTTTACATTTTAAGACGTTTTATTTAAAAAAACAAATGTTACACACATACTGTTTGCTATGGAATGCAAAAACTTTGAAGCTCAATATCTCAAAATCATTCAGAACGCAGATAGAACCTTATAATTCCAAGGTGACGATTTGTATCATCATTGTAAAATGCTTCAGTAGTGGAAAAACATCCACTAGAGGTCAACTAAGTAATACTGGAACGTATCGTTATGTTATTTAAATATCTTCAACACATCATTTAGCATTGCTGATTACTTATGTAGTGCCATTAGTTTATATGAATTAAATCATAATAGAAAAACATTCTCTGTTTTCATTAAAACTGTGTGGAAAACATGATTTAAAATTTGATTATATTAGTTACATTTTAATGATCTTGTTAAATGATTTTAGAGCGTATACAGTAGTCAACATCAAAGTGAATCAAAAAGGCTGTCAAAATTGTCCTAAGACAAGTTTTTGGACGACTTTAATGTAAGATTCATATGATGAACCACTTCATACGATGACTATAATGTGACTTTGTTCTTATACATTTTGGCACATCTTAGGAAGTTAGAAACTTAAAGAGATCCCCAAAATGGAAATTTACTCACAATTTACTTACATTCAAGTGGTTCCTAACATTTGTGAGTTTCTTTCTTTCGTCATAAGATTTTCAACATTTTTCTAAACATCTTATTTTGTGTTTAGCAGAAGAAAGAAACTCATGAAGGATTAAAACAAAAAAAGCTGAGTAAATGATGACAGAATTTTTATTTTTGGGTGAACTATCCCTGCGTACCTGTGATATTTTAAAGGGATTTTCATTTAAAATGCAAATGAATGCATATGCGCATGTGGGTGTGCGCTTGTGTGTGATTGAATGTGTTAATATGTGTGAATTTGTGTGGAGAAGTGATATATTTCCCACAGATGAAATGGAGGTTAGTTTAATTATCAGCATCAGTAGAGCCGCAGACCTAGAGGTGATTCTTAAGTGGATTTTCACATGTTCATTATCGCTAACAGAAAGGCTCCACTGTAACGGTGTCAGCACAAAGTGTGTGGAAATATTGCACCACATCATAGCCTTTGCGTTGTTGTTTGCACATTTTTCATCTGAATTTTGCTGCGTATAGTTGCCGGGTCGCACTGTTTAGTTAAATTGATCCAGGATTGGAAATTACATCCCATTATGATAATGTAATAGAGCAAGTGAACAATCTAAAATCTGTGTGAAATTGTTCTAACCATAATTTGATCTTAAAACAGCAAATAAATGGAGCATTTGAGCCGGATGTCTGTCTGTTTTGCAAAGCTTCCCATGTTCGCAGCTGCCACGGGGCTCCTTTGAGAGTGCCAATGGTTTACATTCCGGCTGGATTTACCAAGATATACAATCCCTGTGCTCTCTATCCCTGATTAGTTATCAGATCTTATTAATGCGGCGGCAGAAAGTGCAATGGGTTATTTTAACAAGCCCTCAAAGCTGCATGGAAACCTCTGAGCCAAAAGCTGGATTTAATACAGCCTGACGGATACTATTCTTGGTTCTTTAGACAGATTTGGGGTTTGATAAGGCTTATTGATGCACCACCTCAAAGCAGCTGTACTTCTTGTCTTGATGTAACTCTGCTGGTGCCCCTCACTTTGGAAAAAAAAAATAAAAATTATATATATATATATATATATATATATATATATATATATATATATATATATATATATATATATATATATATATATATATAGTACAAATCTGCTGTTCATTGTTTTCTACAGGTGATTAACCAATGCAGCATTGGTGGTTCTTGGGGGTGAAGAACCCCATGTGGCCCCCCTAAATTTGGAACTGCAGAATAATGGAGCAGTGAAAACTGCATTTTTACAAAAACGACATGAAGATTGTTCTTAATCTGACTGAACAACATGTGGTTAACATGTATTCCACAATATATTGCTTTCCACATCTGACCACTGTTATAACTCTAACCCTTTACTGCACGTATTATGATAGATCTATTAAAAAAAAATAAAAAATTTAAATTATGTATATATGTATTTGACTGTTTTTCTTTTCTTAGAATGGTTTAACTTGAAGTGCTGTAAAAAAAAAAAAAAAAAAAATGGAGAATTGTTTTTTTAAGGTACTTGATATGGAGAATTGGTACTTGAAATGGAGAATTGTTTTTTTAAAGTACTGTGATATGTTGACATATGGCAACAACGTCCAATAATGAATTCAACTTAGAACTTTCAAATTTATAACTTTTCTTATAATTAATAATTTTGTTGTTAGTTTTGATTTAATTGGTGTTGCATTATTATAAGCTTTACCACAGAACTTATAAATGACACCTTTACATACTTTCCAACAACTGACATTCCACAAGCTTTTATTTATTCCATACTTTTTGCTGAATATTATTGAAAACAAACATAATATTGTATTATCATGTATACAACATACAATAGGTACGGATATTTCTTCCAGTAAATATTATAACAAATAAAAAACAAATCAGTATATCCAGATGCATCAGAATAATATAGCTTCTAGCTAACGATGTTTATATATATTATGCTATATATACTATGCCTTATGTCTTATCTACCTCTGAGCTAACTTACTTAAACTGTCTCCATCACTGCTCTTATCAAATATCCAATCTGCATCATTCTCATGGTCACTGAAACCCATCCCATCCTCACTTTCATCTGCAGGAAGAGCCAGTTGTGTCCTTTTCTTCTTTCACTTACCGTAGAACATGGTGGTCCTCACTAATACACTTTTCCCTGTAATTATATCTAATCAAAAGTAGATTTTATCCATAATGCAAATGCCATTAACATATGACTAATCAGCATTATATTACTAGCATTCATGTTGTTATTATTACAATTAATCACAGCTGACCTTCCTAGCTAGCTAACCTATTGCAATATTACACATTCCACTATTGCAGATTGATCGATTTGCAAAAAAATAATTTAATTAAAAAAGAAATTGAGTTGTGAATATGTCATAATAACTTACTGGAGGTGATGTCTCAGATTTATTTTGTGGATCTGACATGAGTTTATCTTTTGTTTTTATTGACATTTTCATTTGCATTCAGCAATTATTCATTCATTCATTTTCTTGTCGGCTTAGTCCCTTTATTAATCTGGGGTCGCCATAGCGGAATGAACCGCCAACTTATCCAGCATATGTTTATGCAGCGGATGCCCTTCCTGCTGCATCCATACACACTCATTCACATTCATACACTATGGACAATTTAGCCTACCCAATTTACCTGTATTACATGTCTTTGGACTGTGGGGGAAACTGGAGCACACGGAGGAAACCCACGCAAACACAGGGAGAACATGCAAACTCCACACAGAAGCACCAACTGACCCAGCCGAGGCTCAAACCAGCGACCTTCTTGCTGTGAGGTGACAGCACTACCTGCGCCACTGCGTCGCCATTCAACAATTACTCACAATAAATGTCAGTCTGTCAGAAACCGCGCCACAGAAAAACACTGCTCTGCATGTGGCTTAACCAAAGGACATCATTGGCTAAACTAAGGTCTTCTCTTCCGTCGGTCTTAAAGAAACAGTGGCAGGGAAATTAACATAAAAATCATGTTCCCATATGGCAACACCTTGCGGTAGAGGGCTATTAAACTTGATAGATTCATGAGCCAATAATAAGTGGAAATGCATGGCAACACCTTCGGTGAACACAAAGCATGACATTTTTTGGCACGTTTGATGTTGTTATATTAAATTGGTCAAAAATGGCAAATACTAAACATAAGAGATAGGCTAACCTAACAGTCAGTATTAAAGGCTCAATCCCAATTCTACCCCTTAGCCCTTCCCCTTACCCCTACCCCTCATTTTTCGCATTCCCATCAAGGGGTAGTGGTGTCCCAATTCTCTTTAGCTGGAAGGCGTAGGGCTAAGGGCAAGGGGTATACACCCCTTCGAACGAAGATTTTTCAGGACCACACTCGAAATGGAGGGATAAGAAAATTTCCCAGAATACACCTGCCACAACGGCAGTTTCACTGCACCCGGAAGTAAGGAGATCCACAATTTAGTATTTTTTGTCATTATTATAAATTTTTATGACAAACAAACACATGTTTTAATATATTCATAACCGCATTCATGTTTTACCATCATGCTTTTAAAAAAAACACACAAAAAAAAAGCTAAATTTCGCGATCTATAATCCATAATCATAACTCTTGTACAGCAGTCCCACAACATTCTGTCACTCAATGACACTCGAACACCCTGTCAGAGCAGTCTAGTGGCTGAAAATGAGCTTTTTACAGTGTCTGGGATAATGTTAATGTTGTTTTCGTGTGTTTACATAGATGAATATGGCCACTGTGTAAATGGTCAGTACAGTTACGATCTTATTGCCACATTAGATCGTTATGATAACATAATATATGCCTTTAATGATTGCCTGATGATAAACACCAAAAAAAAAACATCATCTGATCTCATATGAAGCAAGAGATTGAGATGACATATGATGACGTGTGCAGGTGTTGAAGTTCTGTCCCAATTCTTAGGGGTAAGTTTTGTAAGGGCCAAGGGGAAGGGGTGGGGGACAAAAATAGAACTGGGATTGGGCCAAAGTGTCAACCATCAGTTTTGTCATGCTGTAGACTACATAATCTCAACAATTTAGAGAATTTAGTCACCTCTTTAAATGTGTCTTTTATCCATTAATCAGATATAATGTGTACCTTGCTTGCTAATGTGTAACTATTCCATTACTTATATTAGATGTTTGATTATAATTTCAAGATGAATAAATATAAAGCAATCATGATTCTTCAGACTTTATAAGAAGAATGAGATATAAACAGTAAAACTATTTTATCAATATCAGATTTTACTTGTTTGACTGTATTTGTTTGATCTAGATATAGTGAAACTAATAACTAGGAAACTGGTAAACTAGTAAACATCTAATTAACAGTTGAAATCAGAAATATTGAACCCCTTTTGGATTTTTTTTTCTTTTTTAAATATTTCCCAAATTATGTTTAACAGAGCAAGGAATTTTCCACAGTATGTCTGATAATATTTTTTCTTCTGAAGAAAGTCTTATTTGCTTTATTTCGGCTAGAATAAAAGCAGTTTTTAACTTTTTAAAAAAAAAATTTACGGTCAAAATTATTAACCCCTTTAAGCTATTTTTTTTTTCAATAGTCTACAGAACAAACTATCCTATCCTGCCTAGTTAACCTAATTAACCCAGTTAAGCCTTTAAATGTCACTTTAAGCTGTATAGAATTGTCTTGAAAAATATCTAGTAAAATATTATTTACTATCATCATGGCAAAGATAAAATAAATCAGTTATTAGAAATGAGTTATTAAAACTGATATGTTCTGAAATGTGTTGCATTTTTTTATTATCTGAATTGTAGTCCACAACATGACAAAACTGGATGGTTGGTACTTTGATACTGACCTGCTAAGAGATGCCATGCTTTGCGTTCACACAAGGTGTTGCCATGCATTTCCACTTATTATTGGCTTATGAATCTTTCAAGTTTGTTAGAGTTATTACAGTGGTCAGATGTGGATAGTAATATATTGGTATTGTTTTCTGTTTTTCCCCCAAAATCTGGAAACACAATAGTCAGGCTCTTTCCTCGTTATTTTTTAGAGATATGGTTTAAAAACATTGTTAACCACAAATACGAAACTAGTAATTTCATAAAACAGTATTACAGTTATATTATAAGTATTATTACACCAGTGATAAACGATCAATCATAAATCAATGCAATGATTATTGACGATAAAACTATTAACCATTAGCCATCAATGATAAAACAAATTTACTTAAATTTTACTTATATCAGCAACCGATCACCCAGATTGTATTTGTTAGATACAGATCTAGTAAAACTAGTAACATTGTGAAACAGTATTACAGTTATATGATCAATTAAAAATCATTGTAATTTTTTATTTGATTTGTTGCTGAGGAAACGTATTTTTATATCAATTGGTAAGGTTTTGTTCCTCGCCCCTGTCGCCACTGGCTTGCTTGGTTTTGGGATTTGTGGAGCTGCGCATCTATGGATTTGCTCTTCAGTGTTTGGACTTTCAGCAGTGAAAATTAAACCACACTGAAATGAAGTAAACTAAAATTCAACTCTAAAAAATAGACTGACACAATTTCAATTTACTAGAACTTCTATGTTAAGCTGGTTTGACAATCTACATTTTAAACACGCTATAGAAATAAAGATAAATTGAATAAAAAACCTACTGTAGTTTTTTTCTTCTTCAGGTTGTTTATATGTATTGTAGGTTATGTTTTAGGATTTAATGGCAGTTTTTATTTCATAAAACTATTACAGACCTCTTTTTGCTTGTATAGCTGACGATGGAAATCTGACAAAAAAGGTCTTGAAAAGCTCTGTTGAAGATAGTGGATTTGTTTCAAAAGTGCTTTGATGGCTGAAGCGGCGGTGCATCAAGGGATGAATTTATAGACTGTTTGCTCCGATCTGAATGGGATTTCAAAAAATCAGCGGCTCTCGCTGTGGTTGTGTTGTTCGTGTACTCTGAGTGTTGAGTTTCCTTTGAGTCAGTAGTGGTGATAATGAGGCTGAGTTTTGCAATACCCAAAGCATGAGGCTCAGATGGGGAACGTGTTCGCTTGCCCGGCTTTGTTTCAAATCACAGCAGCAGGACAGCTCATTAATTTTATGCACTGATTGCTAAGACTGAAAGTCCCTAAAGAGCTCTCAGTTAGTTAGGATAGTTTGTGCTCACCTCGATGGACAATTAAAAACACTCATGAAAAAGCTTAATACAGCAGTTGAGGCCTCTTTCAAGGGTCGTGCTCTCTCGCTCAAGCAGATGATGGGACTTTAATAGATCTTCATCTGTGCAGATTTCTCATTTCTTTGCACAATTAGTACACGGTAATTGTAAGAGGTAATCATGGGTAGTGGTAGTGTTGTTGTTTTTCCACCTTTGGTGTTCTGTCTGGTGGATGAAAGGCTGTGTTTTACATGCCTGTGTGTCAATCTCATGCCAAATGTTTTAAGGCTGTGATCATGTGCCAACGTTGAGCTATCCTTGAGCGCTCATCAGCTTAGTTTTTGCAATGTGCTTAACACTGCTGCCACTAGCTGCCACCGTCAGTGGCTTTTTGGCCAGTTGACCAAATTGAATTTGCATCGGGCAGTCAGAAAGACAGATTATTCTCTGATTGGTTTCTCAGCATACTGTAGTGCACAAAAATGCAAATGAAGAGGAGATACAGTTGAAGTCAAAATTATTAGCCCCCTGAACTATTAGCCCACCTGTTTATTTTTTCCCCAATTTTTGTTTAACAGACATAAGATTTTTTTTCAACACATTTCTAAACATAATAGTGTTAATAACTCCTTTCTAATAACTGATTTCTTTTATCTTTGCCATGATGACTGTAAATAATATTTTACTAGATATTTTTCAAGGTACTTCTATACAACTTAAAGTGACATTTAAAGGTTTAACTAGGTTAATTAGGTTAACTAGGCGAGTTATTGTATAACGGTGGTTTGTTCTGTAGACTATCCAAAAAATACATAGCTTAAAGGGGCTAATAATTTTGACCTTAAAATGGATTTTAAAAAAATTAAAAACTGCTTTTATTCTAGCCGAAATAAAACAAATAAAACTTTCTCCAGAAGAAAAAAATATTATCAGACACAATATTATATTGCTCTGTTAAACATCATTTGGGAAATAATTAAAAAAGAAAAAAAAATCTAAATGATCTTGTCAGACAGATAAGAAAGATTTATCTTTCTTAAAGATAAAGAAAGTGATCAACATGATGTTTATATAAATGGTAACATCTATCTGATGGTAGTAACTGCTGCACTTTTGAGGTCACCAGTCATCACTTTGCCATTCACAACAATGCACACAAAGTAATGATTGCTTGGGGTCTGACTTTTTTATTTACAATAAGGCAACAATGCTCTTGATGTGCTGCCTCTTTCCTTTCATCTTTTAGGTTTGGGGACCATTTACAGTACAATGTTTTCAGGCAAAGAAAGAAAACATTTATATATGCTTTATATTAACATTTTTTGACAGAAAAATACTCATTACCCCTGAAAATTAATATGAAAATGGGTTACAAAGTGGACGTTTTTGAAAATGCAGTTGTTGTCGTGTTCATGCAAGCACCAAAAAAAAATTATAAATTGTTTAACAATTATGATGTCATGCTCATGCATTGTATGTGTTTAGGGCGGTGTAGGCAAGCACAAACAAATACACAATTCTATGTTTGTGTACAGTATGTGGTATTGTTGTTGCTAAGTGTTCCTAATGGTTCATCAGCAAAGTGTGGATTTCCTTTACATCAAAACCAAAATCAGAAACGCATCATACACACACAGCAAATTCTACATACAGTTGAAGTCAGAATTATTAGCCCCCCTTTGATTTTTTTTAAAAATATTTCCCAAATGATGTTTAACAGAGCAAGGAAATTTTCACAGTATGTCTGATAATATTTTTCCTTCTGGAGAGAGGCTTTTATGTTTTATTTCGGCTAGAATAAATCAGTTTTTAATTTTTTACAACCATTTTAAGGTCAAAATTATTAGCCCCTTTATTTTTTTCGAAAGTCTACAGAACAAACCATTGCTATACAATAACTTTCCTAATTACCCTAACCTGCCTAGTTAACCTTATTTGTTAAGCCTTTAAATGTCACTTTAAGCTGTATAGAAATGTTTTGTAAAATATCTAGTCAAATATTATTTACTGTCATCATGGCAAAGATAAAATAAACCAGTTATTAGAAATGAGTTATTAAAACTATTATGTTTAGAAATGTGTTGAAAAAATCTTCTCTCGGTTAAACATAAATTGGAGAAAAAAAATAAACAGGGGGTTAATAATTCAGGGGCGCTAATAATTCTGACTTCAACTGTATATACTGGCATTCCCAACAGGCAGTGCTAACAAATTCTGGCCTGGCATACTTAAATGACATTTTTTTGTCATTTTCAAAGATCATAGATCATTTTGAAAATGTTCTAATGTAAATGTGAAACTTTTTTAAACTTTACAATTTTTGCATGCATCGTTGTAATGTAAATGTAGCCTTAGTCTCCCATGCTTTGTTGGGGCCCTTTTGAAGCAAGGAGTGGACAAAATGAGGTTTCAGGGCCTGGATTTGCTCAGGCATCAGAAAATGCACTGTATATAACACATAATCATCACGGCTGTGACCTCATAAAGCCCCAGAAATCATTCTCACGTTGACCAGATCACATGTGTTTAGTTACAGTACATATTTAAGAACTGGCTGTGTAGAAAGAGAGAGAGAGAGAGAGAGAGAGAGAGAGAGAGAGAGAGAGAGAGAGAGAGAGAGAGAGAGAGAGAGAGAGAGAGAGAGAGAGAGAGAGAGAGAGAGAGCGCAAACTTTGTGAACACATTTTTTCTTTAACCTTCTAAAGTTATGTTCTTCTTATTTGTCCTTCTCAATTGCTAATACATTTTAATATTGAAGTAAATCTACATTTATACCACTGTGTAATTTTAAAGTTGTATTTGTACAGCTGTTATATAATTGGTATGTAACTTTGCAAAGCACAGCTTTTGCTGTGAGAATAGCCTTAGTTCAGTGGCGGCTGGTGTTAAAAAATTTTGGGGGGGGCGCAAACACCAGAAAAAAATCTAACTGTTGGTAAAGTAAGAGTGTAAAAGCCATTTTTCAGGTGATGTATCAAAAAACAAAAATATGACTAAAGCATATAATAAATGCAGCACAAATCAGTTCATTTTAGTTCAATTTGGGTTTATTATCAGTAATGAAGTAATCAAGATAATCAGTAAACACACACACACACACAAACAAATGTTGCCTAATCACTGGCCAGTAGCACTACTTGAAAATAAATTATGCTCTCCTTTTTTATTTCTGGCTTGCAAATTTCTCAATAACCGTTAAAGTCAGTCATCTCAGTCACCAGTCTCTTCTCTATTGACAGCATAGCCAATGCATTCAGCCTCTCTTGCGTCATGCTGTTTGAACAGCAAACACGGAAATAGTAAAAGGTATGACTTACATGAACCTGCCGGTCCTAAGCGGACTCGATTGCAGGGGGGACCCGATTTCTCATGACACCGGCCAACTCCGTTTGTCATAACAAGTGCTTGAAAAGCCCCGAATATTTGCGCGCTCGCCATCACTTGACTACTGGTGAATTTGCAAAGACGGTCGATCTGGTCCAAGCTTTTTGATTCTTTTTTTTTTTCTTCATCCAAACGCCTTGTGAACGGATATCTTTGCAAAGATACAACGGCATTTTCCTTCATCTCGAGAAATTGCATTCTAAGCTCTTTGGTGAGAATGGTCCAATCACATAAGGCCAATCATATAAAAACAAATATGATTCGTTTTAACAACAAAAATGGGAGTGTTTGGGGTGCAGAGCGCTGCGCCCCAGGGACAATTTAAAACAGGCCAATTAGAGCTTATCGTCATATCACGTGCATTGCAAAAGTTTGTGTACCTACATAGACACTCATTAGTCCGGCACCCCGCACACGTATGAAAAAATATTGTTCATACTTTTTTTTTCAATAAATGTTAGTATGACTACAATAAATGTTAGAATGTTATAATTAAATCAATTTATTTTGTTAATATTTGTGATAATAAACATTAACATATTATAGGGGTCTAACTTGAAGGGGGGGCGGCGCCCCAGCGCCCTCTATTGACCAGCCGCCACTGCCTTAGTTGCTGACATGGCATTAAAATCTCAAATACCAAAAGCTAAAGATATTTGACTTGTAAATTTTCATTCATTCATTCATTTTCTTTTCGGCTTAGTCCTTTTATTAATCTGGGGTCGCCACAGCGGAAGGATCTGCCAACTTATCCAGCAGGTTTTTATGCAGCCACAACCCATCTCTGGGAAACATCCACACATACACACACACACACACACACTCATTTACACTCATACACTATGGACAATTTAGCCCACCCAATTCACCTGTATCGCATGTCTTTGGACTGTGGGGGAAATCGGAGCACCCAAAGGAAACCCACGCGAACGCAGGGAGAACATACAAACTCCACACAGAAACGTCAACTGACCCAGCCAAGGCTCGAACCAGCGACCTTTTTGCTGTGAGGCGGCAGCACTACCTACTGCGCCACTACATCGCCCGCCTTGTAAATTTAATTTAATTTAATTTAATTTAATTTAATTTAATTTAATTTAATTTAATTTAATTTAATTTAATTTAATTTAATTTAATTTAATTTAATGTTTAATTTAATTTGAATTTAATGTTTTGTTTCTTTTGTTTTGTTTTGTAGAATATATTACATCTTATTTATTTTAATTTCACTATGAAATCCTTATTTATTTATTTATTTATTTATTTCAAATTTACAATGCTTTTTTTGCCATATTGTTCAACACAACTGTGATTTATGTAACGTTGGTGTTTTCTTTGGGTGAACCTCATGGGATTGTGCCCATGACGTTGTCTCTTGTTGAAACAGGAAGGCAGTGGTTTGTGCTGTAATTCACAATGACAGTGTGTCAGACCCTCTAAATATAGATAGTTGAGGAAAAAAAATAGCTGTCTCTGAAGCAGTTGTATTTGTTTATCTGATTGATGAGGGGAGCGCAGTAAATAAGCCGATCTTAGCCAGAGAACAGTAAATCAGAGAGTCTGTAGCAGTAGCGGAATTGAGATTTGTTTAATTTGTTCTGTTTGATTTGTATTAAGGTCAATAATAAGACTTGTCCTTGGTTAAAGTTTGTGATTTCACCTGGTCTGGTAATTGTTTAACACCTTCGCAGAAACAACTGGCTTCTCGCACACACGACTAAGGCTGTGTTCTTAAGAGTGCTGTCATTTTCAGGTTTTCTGCAGTCCTTTCATGCTGGAATTATCCTTCATAAACTAGGGTCAGGTCCCAGATGGAAGCTATTATTGTACCTCTGACTCATTGCATTTGGTTTTTCTATCAATTTCAAGCAAGGGGACACTCACTCCCTGAGTATTTTTCTAGCTGTTTTTCCAACGAATATGTGACCCCAAAGCATTTTTTCACCATAAAGTCTCAGTTTTGACATTTTCCATGGACAAATGATGTGAGATTACTTCGTGATGTGCTTGCAACATAATAACCATGAGAGGTTACTCCAAATAGTCAATACATGAATAATAGCAGCCCTGCTGACACAAACAGTCATAAAACAAAGTAGAAATTAGTGGTAATCGTTATGACCAAAAAACTATATTTCACAATATACAGCAAGACTCTATTTCACACGAGAAGCCCTATCATACACCTGGCGCAATAAGGCGCAAGACATGTTTTGTGCGATTTGTTGCTATTTTCAGAGCAGTGCAACCCTAATTTTCACATTTTGCACCATGTTGTTTAAATAGCAAATCCATTTGTGCTACTTTGTGGACTCATGGGTGTGCCGGTCTATATAGGAGGTGTGTTAAGGTGCTTTGTTGGTGCCATGGGCGTTGCTAGGCCTATTTTAGGGTGGCTGTAGCCCCCCTATATTTATACTCAGGTGTGTGTTTATCAATAAATTGTTATAAAATCTGCTTATTTGCAGTTCTTTGCTACAGAAACACGGTCGCCACAGCAGAATGAACCACCAACTTATCCAGCATGTGTTTTATGCAGAGGATGCCCTTCTAGCTGCAACCCATCTCTGGGAAACATCCTTAAACACTCATTCACACTCATACACTACGGACAATTTAGCCTACCTAATTCACCTGTACCGCATGTCTTTGGACTTTGGGGGAAACTGGAGCACTCAGAGGAAACCCACGCAAACGCAGGGAGAACATACAAACTCCACACAGAAACGCCAACTGACCCAGCCGAGGCTTGAACCAGCAACCTTCTTGCTGTGAGGCGACAGCACTACCTACTGCGCCACTGCATCACATCTATATTTATATTTGTTTTAATAAAAACAAGATTAGATTTGTCCACCATGGGTTTTGGAGACGTATGCGTCACTATATGGAGCATAAGAATAGGACGTGTGTTTGGCTATTAGTTTTTTTTTTTAAACACTTTCGTTATTATTGTTTATTTATTCATTTGCTGGAAATTAGAACTGTATTTAGAAATAGTTTTGAAACAAATTTTTGTGTTTTAACAAATTAAATTAAATATGTAGGTAAAAGGATGTCTTCAGTGGAGTGTGTACAACACCATTTCCTTATCCATTTCCAGGAGTAAAGTAAAGAGTAAAAGTAAAATAAGAGAAAGTAAAGAGGCCGAATGGAGTAGGCTCGCTTTTATCCTCATGCTGCAGATGGTTTGTTTTATCACTAGTAAAACATTTAGTTTTTCAGTCCACCTTGTAAATCGCAAATGCGCCATGGCCCGATGCAATTGACTCTTAAAGGAAATGTGAGATGAGACTCTGATTGGTTTAATGCACATTATGCTCAAAACACACCCATAACTCATTAAGAGAATAAGCACAATTTTTTTAGACCATGTGCCAGGGAGCAAAGCATATTTTTCTGCCCTTAAAATAGCAAAAGTGAATTTGGACATGCCCTTAATGCTTTTGCACCATTCGCTTTAGACTTTGCGCCTAGATCGTTAAAATAGAGCCATAGCTATGGTTCCATACACCTATCACATAAAATAAAATTCTTAATTAAAACACCAATATATTACATTTTAAATAAATGTGCACAAAAAAATGTATGCGCACAGCTGAGTATGATAAACTTTTTATCCAATAAATCAAATGAGCATTAAAAGAAAACACTTTTACAGAACAAATTCCAGTATGCGCATCACAAGTCACATTATTTTGTTTTTTTCATAGTAGGGAAAAAAATACTATGGAAGTCAATAATTACAGTCTTCAACATTTTTCAAAATTCTATTTTGTGTTCAGCAGAAGAAAGAAAGTCGAACTGATTTGTGACAAGTGAAGTCAGTTAAACAATGACAGAATTTTCACCTTTGGTTGAACTTCTTGAACTATCACCTATAGTAATAGTTTAATAGATTCAAATAGTCCCTATCACATCTGTAACAATAATGGCACAGATCATTTAATTACTGGAATAACTTTCACAGCTGATGAAACATAAAAAAAAGTCAAACTGCATCCATTGTGATTTAAAATATTATTGTTCATTGATTTGAATGTGGCGGCACGGTGGCTCAGTGGTTAGCACTGTCGCCTCACAGCAAAAAGGTCACTGGTTTGAGCCCCGTCTAGGAATTTCTGTGTGGAGTTTGCATGTTCTCCCTGTGTTTGCGTGGGTTTCCTCCGGGTCCAAACACATGCAGTATAGGTGACTTGAATAAGCTAAATTGGCCGTAGTCTATGTGTGTGAATTTGAGAGTGTATGGGTGTAACCCAATGCTGGGTTGTGGCTGAAAGAGCATCCGCTTCGTAAAACATAAGCTGGATAAGTTGTCGGTTCATTCCGCTGTGGCGACCCCTGATAAATATAGTGACTAAGCCTAAGGAAAATGAATGAATGAATGATTTGGATGTTAATATTTATCATTATTTGTGTCAGTGGACCTTAATGTTAAAAAAATTACATGGCTACCATGATGTATACTGTCATGCTGCATAATTCCAGTTGATAAAGCTGTTAATTTTAATGAGGTCAATAATGTTGTCCGTACATTCTAAGGCTGAAACCAAAAGGATGTTGTTACAGTGCAAAAAGTCAATTAATCCTGCAAAGAGATCAATTCAACAGTGAGTTATTTGTGTAGTCTTCCAGCTGCATTTTTCCTAATGCATCTAAGTAAACACCCAAGGAGATATTTGACTTTTGAAAATCCCATCATTCCACTTTCTCTAACAAAAACTAATTAAATCTCAGAAACCCCTGCAGCATTTTTTTACTGTTTCCACCGAACATCAGCTGTGAAGGAATCTGGTGGGAAAGGAGCAGTCTAAATAACCTGTGTGGGTTTACAGACGCTGCGTTTGTATTGAAGACACCATTCTAAAGTCCTGACCCAAGAATTAATTAAAGCGAAGAAAGCCACAAATTACAATGCCCAAGACGAGCGCTACAGTGCCAGGGCTGTTCCGGCGCTCCATGCGCAGGAGTCTTTTCAGGGCGTCAAAGCTTGTTTGCTTTTCCAACTGTTCCTTTATGGCCCCACCTTGCAAAGCGCCGGAGTAAGAAGAGTCTGAAGGAAGAGAGAACTCTTTCTAAAGTGGGCCCAGTGCTTTCACTTCAAAGATGGTATCCGCAGGCCCTGGAATGCAGGCCCCAGGCGGCAGATGCAAGCAACGGATAGGGCTGTTTATGTGGCATGGACCCCCGATGGTGGATGGGACACAGGCTGGAAGGGGGTGTGACTGTGATCGATGAGCATGGTGCTGGCCTGACAGCAGGACAAGGCCTTTTTGACAACCACTGTTCCAGGACTGCTTCAGTCTGAGCTTCTCTCTCTCTCTCTCTCTCTCTCTCTCTCTCTCTCTCTCTCTCTCTCTCTCTCTCTCTCTCTCTCTCTCTCTCTTTCCCTCTCCCTACACAGGGGGAAGCACACCATTCACAAGGACAAGCACAATAGAAGCTTCTCTCAGTGCTTCATGTCTGTTTTTCTGAAATCACACTTGAATTTTGACAGCACTGTTATTAATGAGTTTCTCACCAAGGCTGCTGCGCTCCTTTATTGCTCTCACATGTACCTCAGGGGTCGTTTACACAACACCACTTTCAACTACAAATGGAAAACTTATCATGTTTTGTGCATTTACAAGACAACGCGTTTTGGGGCTTAAAAACCAGCATTTTTCAGAACAGGTTTTGTGCACACATGCATTACATGTTCAGTCCACAGGCATGCCTAAGTAGTTGACAACCAAAGAAAGAATGACTGTTTACTAAACCGTGTAGACACAGGATTGTAGTGTTTTCTTACAAAGAATCAAAACACAGTGTTTTCAGTTTTATATAACAGCCTTTTTTATTGTGATCTGTAAGCAAAAAATACATGGTCTGTGTATGTATTTAAAGGTATAGTTCACCCAAAATTGAAAATTTACAGTACTCTCCATACAGTCCATTGAAGATGTACATTATAATGTATACAATATGTTCTTCAGTCGAACATTAAAGAAGATTTCTAGCGTAATCTGTTGTCCTTGGGGATTCATATAATGTAAGTCAATGATCACCAGTTTTTGAGATAAGCAGACAATTTTTATTTTTTTATTCATTTTTCTTGGGCATAGTCCCTTTATTTATCAGTGGTCGCCACAGCAGAATGAACCACCAATTTATCCAGCATATGTTTTACGCAGTGGAGTCCCTTCCAGTCACAATCCAGTACTGTTGCATTCAAACTCATACACTATGGCCAGTTTAGCTTATTCAGTTTACCATAACACATGTCTTTGGACTGTGGGGAAAATAGAAGCACCCACCCAAACATGGGGAGAACATGCAAACTTCACACAGAAACGCCAAGCTGGCCCTGCGGAGCTAACAGCTGCTCTGAGCCTCTGACTGGACTGTTTACACAGCGCAAAAGCGAGTGATGTGGAGCCAAACCTGGGGTCGCCACAGCGAAATGAACCACCAACTTATCCAGCATATGTTTTACGTAGCGGATGCCCTTCCAGCTGCAACCCATCACTGGGGAAAGTAGCTGTACATAATCAAAGTAATATATAGGAAAAAAATAACGTGATTTTATACAAGCGAAGCGTGAGCACACATTGCTTTGCATTTTATAGACACAGCCAAGCCTTAAAATACACTGTGGACCACCCCTTTAATGTTCATATATTTCTATTTTTATTGTAATGTCAATTACTTCTTATCCAATCAGACACAATGAACAACCAATCAGTCCATTGACACTTCCTCTGGAGTGTTTATTTTAAACAATTATGAAGCCATGCTGCAAGAACTTTTCAAATTCAGACCTTGTGTCTGCTTGGTCATTCATATGCCATGGTGGAGCATTCGGACGAGCTCACCAAAGTCCTTGACCGTGCTCTTTGAAGTTAGATGTGGGTTTGCTTTGTTTGCGTTTGAGTGCTTCATCTTAATCACAGTGCTAGGCAATGAGACCTCAGCATGTCTGCCGGGGATTCATTTGTATGGCGCCTGAGCAGCGATGTAGATTCAGTCAGATCGTTATAGTTAACCAGAGAGAAGCAGTCAGATGTAATGCACATGACAGCATAACCTTTGTCTCTCATTAGACCTTAAAGTGCACTTCCATTTGCACCACAGACATTTACAATGCTATTACACTCTTTATATCCTGACCCAGACTGCTATTTTTTTTCTTTTCAGCAGTGTACACAGTCTTTCAATTGTTTCTGGTGATTGTCCTGCACTGTAATCACTTCATATTGTCAAAACTACACCTGCATTGTACTGTTTGTTGCTTTTGTGAAAGAGTGCATACTGCGTGTTGTGCATCAGTGTCCCATGGGTACATGCTTTTGTTGTTTTCAGGCAACTCATGTGTTTTTTTTAGGATCAAACATGTTTTTGTAAAATACAGTAAAAACAAGAAAATTATTAAATATTCTTGCAGTTTAAAATAGCTATTTTCTTTTTAATATACTTACTATAAAATACAATTTATTAGAGGGTGTTTTTTGTTGTTGCTAAGGTGTTGATGTGATTTTAAGGCAGATTAAGAAGATGTTCTGGGTTCTAAGTATAATAATAATAAGGTTCAACTTTATCATGATTGCTATTTTGTATTTTAAATCTTTTTTTTTTTATTATTATTCTAGGGTTTTGCTGTGCTGTTGATCAGGTGCAAAGGCACATTTTTAACCAGTTTCTACTAGGTTATAGGTTCTCAATAAGTGGTTACAGGGTCACACTTTATTTTGATGGTTCGTTTGTTGAATTTAAGTTACATTGCATCTACATGCCACAGGCAAATTCTCATTAGATTATAAGTGGACTGTTAGTTTTGGGTTAGGGTTAGGGTTAGTGTAAGTTGACATGTACTTGCAAAGTTTTTTATAGTCAGTTAAATGTTTGTTGAAAGAGCAGTATCAACAGATATTAAGCAGACTGTGTACTAATACTCAAATGGGCGATCAAAATAAAGTGTTACCGGTTACAGTACAAATGACATTCAAACATGATTTTATACAGTATTTAAAATACAAGAATATTTTAAATATTATTATTTACAAATTGGCACGGTAGCTCAGTGGTTAGCACTGTCACCTCACAGCAAGAAGGTCGCTGGTTCGAGTCCACATTTCTGTGTGGAGTTTGCTTGGGTTTGCGTGGGTTACCTCCTGGTGCTCTGGTTTCCCCACAGTCCAAAGACATGCGCTATAGGTTAATTGGGTAAACGAAATTGTGTGTGTGTGTGTGTATATGAATGTGAATGGGTGTTTCTCAGTACTATGTTGCGTTTGGAAGCACATCCACTGCATAAAACCTATGCTGGAATAGTTGGCGATTCATTACACTGTGGCAACCCCTGATAAATAAAGGACTAAGGACTAAGGAAAATGAATGAATGATTAAAAAAAACATTATATTTAAATATATACAGTATTTTAAGATGTGTTAGGTGTGTTACCAAAGCTGTTATCAGGCTATTAATCAAAGCTATTACCAAGCTATTAATTAATTATTTTTATTATTATTGTCGATGTTAAAAAAGAGTTTGTGATACATTTTTTCCAAGATTATTTCAATGAAATCAAAGATTTATTTCCAATAGAACTTTAACGTGTAGTTTTACATATCCAATAGAACATATACATTGCTTTACTGTCAGTTTAGTTCAATGTAATGCATGCATACTCAATAAAAGACTTTCACAAAACAAACTTGGTGTTTTCCCAAAATTTTGAAGCAGTATGCACTTACAAATATGTGCTTAGTCCAACATGACTCGAGTTTCCCTTTCATTTTAAACTCATTTTGCCACACAGCTTGCTATACAATTTAAAGGGATAGTTCACCCCTACAAAATCAATATACTCACTATTTACTCGCCCTCAAGTGGTTCTTTACCCTTTTTGAGTTCATGTTTTCTGTTGAACATAAATTAAGATATTTTGAAACATGTTCGAAACTACAGTAGTAACTATTGAATGCAACTGTAGGAAAATCAAATTCTATGATAGTCAATGGTTGCTGGTTTCTAACATACTTTAGTTTAGTATAGTATAGTATAGAAAAAAAGCTCAACTCTGGTTTGCCACAAGTACAGTACAAATTGAGAAAGTGATGACATAATTTTTTCAGTGTTTTTCTTTTTTCAGAAAATATACCCAGAATCATTCACGATCTCTCTTTGACACTGCTAATAGGTAAACAGTGCTTATGAATAACCTTAATGCACAAGGAAGCCAAAAAAAAAGACCCGAAAATATAAAGCTGTGCAAAACATTCTCCCCTAGTACTGAAAAGCATATGTTTAACTACAAAAAGGACAGGAATGAGAAATACAGGAGGAAACCAGGTCCAAAGTTCACATAAGATGGCTTTGTGTTGCCCTCACCAGCTGGAAAAGTAGAGAGGTCCGCATCAGAGAGACAAACACACACACTTCCTTTTACACCATAGTGTGGATCAGTCTGGTGAGTCCATGCATCATTCCAGAGAGACCACAATTTCTGCACCCTCAGCTTATTAAAGCATTTCAAGCTCCAGTGCACATGTACCGCTCTCCAACCTTTGAGTCCTCTCTCCACCTTGAATGCCAAGCATAACACTGGATATTCCAGAGCAGCAGTGCGTGGAGGCTACAATAGCAACCCGGAAAAAACGTTGCACTCTCAAGCTTAGACTGATGAAAGCCAGGAGCTTGAATCCAAATCAAGGCTCAACAGAGAGACTTTTTTTCATTAAGGATGTTCATTGGAGACACCGTCAGCAGCTAAAGTTGTAAAGTCAGCCCCGAGGCATCATTTTGCACTTTAATTTATCCAGCACATCTGAACTTGTAATCCATCTGTTGCGAAAAGCTCCAACACAGCGGACCAATCTTTGATGCGTCTGCCACTTAAAGAGGGGACAAAAGAGAAGACCTTTAAAGGTTGTTGGATGCCTTTGAGATGTGCAATGACCTTTCAGGAAGCTACTGTCTGTGAGCCGTGTCTTTAAACACATACGGCCGGTGCTTGGGACCGTGTAGAGAGACTCCAAATGCCACAGAGAGCAGTCCACTAAGATTAATATACCCATCATGGAAAATTGACCGCCAGACATTTCCGGCCTCGTTTTCCTTTTAATCTCCTGATGTTATTCTGCTAAGATTCCACCGTCAAGATATTTGTGAATTGGAATGAATCCGAACCCATAGAGGGTACAGTAATTGGTTTTTAAGGGGTGGTGATCTACCTACTGGATTCCCAAGCTATCACGTTTTTTTAGTTATTCCATTTAGCCAGACCTTGGACTAATAGTAAAAGTACAATTTGACAAGAAAAAACAAAACAAAAACTGTCCAGTCATACTTTGAATATCCAGTCATGCCAATTTGGAGCATGATTAATGAAAGTGGATTATATAATATCATTCCATAATTCCAGCAATAATGCAATGTGTTTACATGGCTTTTTATTATTTATTCTTTGGAATGTCCTTGGCATACACAATATAAGTTAATGCAAAAAACTTATACGCTTAAGTTGTTGGCTGCTAGCTCTCTGCAACTCTCACGTGGTCATCCACTAAAGCTAAGCAGGACTGCACCTGGTCAGTAACTGGATGGGAGACCACAAGGGAAAATTAGGTTGCTGCTTGATGTGGTGTTAATGAGACCAGCAGGGGGTGCTGAACCTTTGGTCTTTGTGGGTCCTAATGCACCAGTATATTGATGGGGACTCTATACTGTTCAGTGAGCGCCATCTTTTGGATGAGACGTTAAACCAAGGTCCTGACTCTCTGTGCTTGTCTCTGTCCATCATGGCCTTCTAACCATCACCATATCATAATTGGTTTCATCACTCTGTCTCCTTTCCACCAATCAGTTGGTGTGTGTTGTGCGGTCTGGCGCAATATGGCCTTACCTTCCAACACTCCTGTCTCTCGTTTTTCAGACCCATCTCCCGCCACCCTCCCGTTTTGTTATTTCTCCCGGAAAACTCACAAAATTTCACCCAACCCCCGGTCATCCTTTTTGGTACAGTCTGTAACACCACTGGATCGCCAACTTTGGCATAGTATCCGATTGCAACGGCTGCCCGAAACCCGTTCTATAGTACAGTTACTAACACCACAGTACAGTTACTAGCCTGGTTCTCAACTGTGTATTCAGACAAACAATATCCAGGTGGATGCTGCCTACTAGTGGTGGATAATTAGCTTATTAAACTTAAATAAAATGTAAATTTATTATTGGCAAAATCCCACTACATTGCAAATTGAGGATACAGGTAAAGTGTCATTGATTCAACTGAGTCATTAAAAACTGCTGATTCATTTGGGTTGTTGGAAACTAATTTAATTGGAACAATGAAAGCAAAGTAAATTTTGTGCATTGTTTGTCAGTTACTTTATATTATCTTTTTAAAGAAAAACAATCGCACAGGGCATCATCATGACACAGTGGGTAGCACAATTGTCTCACAGCAAGAAGGTCGCTGGTTCGAGCCTCAGCTGAGTCAGTTGGCATTTCTGTGTGGAGTTTGCATGTTCCCCCCGTGTTCGTATGGGTTTCCTCCGGGTGCTCTGGTTTCCCCAACAGTCCAAAAGACATGCGCATCTTTGGATTGAATAAGCTAAATTGTCTGTAGTGTATGTGTGTGAATAATTGAGAGTGAATGGATGTTTCCCAGTGATGGGTTGCAGCTTGGAGGGCATCCGCTGTGTAAAACGTGCTGGATAAGTTGGTAGTTCATTTCACTGTGGCGACCCCTGATTAATAAAGGGACTAAGCCAAAAAAGAAAAGGAATGAATGAACAATCTCACAAAAGTAATCATGTTCGCTCCCTGTTTCTTCAAAAACCTCTTTTGACTGACAAGGTACTGTAGATCTTAAATCACTACTGAAATCTGTTAAATTGATGATATTTTTTTCTCCCCATCTTTATCCTACCATGATTCTATGTTCTTGCCTGTGGAATGTCAGCCTGTTGCCAAAGGCCACTCTTTGAGACAGCGTTACACAATTAAAGCATAAAGACTATGCTCATTTATTGTGCTCTTCAGAGATTAGGATGCCAAAAAAAAGACTCACTCCCAAAGCACAGCAGTAAAACCATGACATCAGAGCCTCTTCATTTCCCAGTAAAAAAGTCTTGCAGCGTTTACACAGCTGAAACCGACTCGTGTTATGGAGAGTCTTGTCTATGAAACAAGCAATAGTCATGTTTAATTGCACATTATATCGGTGTTTTGACACTTTCCATGCATTAAGGCTTAACAGCACTGTCAGATGGATGACTGGAAACCACAACAGCAGAGCACAATGACTCTAATAAGAAATGGAAAACAGATTATGAGGTTGTGTATGACTCAAACAGAGCGCTATTAACAAATTTCAGACACTGAATTGTTTTTTTCTGCCCTGCACAGTTGTTCTAGAAAGTAATACCATACATCAGTGATGGCAGATCTACCCAGAAAAAAAATAAATAAATAAGTAATAAAATAAATTATATATATATAAATAACATGCACTCACAGGCCACTTTATTAGGTACACCTTACTAGTACAGGGTTGGACACCCTTTTGCCTTCAGAACTGCCTTAATACTTCATAGATTTAACAGCGTACTGGAAATATTCCTTTTTGGTCCATATTGACATGATAGCATCACGCAGTTGCTGCAGATTTGTCGGCTGCACATCCATGATGTGAATCTTCTGTTCCACCACATTGCAAAGGTGCTCTTTGGATTGAGTTATGGTGACTGTGGAGGCCATTGTTCAAGAAATGTTCATGTTCAAGAAAGCAGTCTGAGTTGATTCGCGCTTTATGACATGACACGTTATCCTGCTGGAAGTAGCCATCAAAAGATGTGGGTACACTGTGGTCAAAAGGGATGCACATGGTCAGCAACAATACTCAGGTAGGCTGTGGCATTGACACGATGCTCAATTGGTACAAACTAACGGGCCCAAATTTTGCCAAGAAAATATCCCCCACACCTTTACACCACCACCACCAGCCTGAACTGTTGATACAAGGTAGGATGAATCCATGCTTTCATGTTGTTGACGTCAAATTCTGACCCTACCATCCAAATGTGACAGCAGAAATCGAGACTCATCAGACCAGGCAATGTTTTTTTTACTGTTGTTGTTCTATTATCTTGGACCAGTCTGGCCATTTTCCTCTGACCTCTGGCATCAACAATGCATTTGCGCCCACAGAACTGTCGCTCACTGGATATTTTCTCTTTTTCGGGGCATTCTCTGTAAACCCTAGAGTTGGTTTTGCATGAAAATCCCAGTAGATCAGCAGTTTCTGAAATACTCAGACCAGCTCGTATGGCATCAACAAGCATGCCACGTTCAAAGTCACTTAAATCACCTTTCTTTCCCATTCTGATGCTTGGTGTGAACTGCAGCGGATCGTCTTGATCATGTCTACATGATATATATGTAGACATATATATATATATATATATATATATATATATATATATATATATATATATATATATATATAGTTAAAATATATATTGCTCAGGGATTCCTCTTTAAAGAAAAAAAAAAAACTCAGGTTTATGTTCTTATTTATATTTCATTTTTGTTTCAAATATAAGCCCTGGTAAAAAAAATGAATGCAATTTCCTTAATCAACAATTCAGGATATTAGAAATATTTCATGACAATAGAGGCACTAAAGAAGGAGTGATGCTGCTGAAAATTTATCTTTGCTTTTGAAAGAACATAAAAAACCCCTGCAAATCAGGAGACTTTAGCCATTGTCCATCTGCGGTGCTTTTAATCTCACTGCTGTCTTGGAGAAACAATTGAGATATTAATGAGATCACATTTGTGATTTTTCATTTGTCTGGGTATTGAAGTCAGCGTTAACAGCCTGCCATGTTTAATGAGGACAGACCTTTGAATACATTGATTTACATTTTAATAGATATGACTGCTTGTTAAGTGTCATTTGCATGTAGTTATTATGCAAACGAGTGTCTAGTAGTGATATCTGATTACACTGCATATGATTGTTGAACGTTACGTGTTAATCACAGTATCATACATAAAACATGTAGCCTTGGATGTTTTAATGTCTTTTAAAATCTAACTTTGTTTAATATGACACATAAAATGCCTTTTTCCATAGATTCCCAGCCTAGCATGGCAAGTATGTTTCTGACACAAATGCGAGCTCTTTGCTTTATCATCACTAAAGGAATACTAATCCTGTATTATTGTTTGCTCAGTGTAAATTACAGCTGAGATTTATAGAACAATGTGCAAATGGAAATTGCATGCTGTGGATCAATGGTAATTAATGCACCATAGTGTAGAGCATCGGTAAATTGTCTCCAGGTGTATGAAGAATCAGCATGGTTATTACTCATCACTTTAATTGGACTAATTATGATTGCTGCTGTATTTAGGATAAATCAATGCCAGAGGAGGTCTTGAAATGCATTAACAAAGCAGAGAGAAGTTCATCCAAAGCCAATATTTTTGCCAAGTGAGATCCATGCCAGTAAATAGAAGCCATTTATCATCATTGCCCACTCTTACGCCAGTTGAGCTGTAGGGTCAGTGAATCTGCGTCAGTCTCTATTTAGGAAATCCATTTACATGCATGTTCATTATTCACATTAGATATAAGCATAATAAACAATATCCAAATTGAGAGTGTTTTTTTGTCCAGCTGAAAGGAATGTGTGGATGCCAAATATCTGCATGGCATAAAGGTTCTCCAGGCAGAGTTATGGGGCCCACTGGCTCTTTGACATGTTTTTTAGCCATCCTGCACCAGCGCGAGTGGTCATGGGCTTTGCTGGGCTCATTGTCCGAGCCACAGTGGTGAGCGGTGAGAGGTGGAACAGAGCGAAATACCATGTGTGCGCCCAGTAGGAGGACATTCCTCCAATCCTATGATTTCCTCAACACATTTGTCCTCTGGAAGGCCCACTGTAATCGCATTGTTCTGCTTTAGCCCCCAAACAAAACCCCTCATCAGCAGCATGTCAACTACACAACTCCTGTTACATTGTGAAATAACAGAAATGCTTTGGGTTTATTGGTGTATCAACAATTCCTCTCTAATGTCCTCCTCCTCTAATAATGTCCAGTAGTTAGAGCCTCTAGGATAGATCAGTCGGAGCAGATGGATCAAGCCATATTTTCAGGATTGTTTTTATTTTTTTGCAGCAGTCAGAACAACTGACAGAATCCTTTTTTGGTTGATTGCTAAGGAGAGTGATGAATCGACCAACATGATAAAAAGCAATGGGTTGCACTGGATCAGAGTTTCCATTAGCTCTGATAGTAGGTCTCGTACTTTGGACCAGAACAATACAATTTGGGGACATCCCCAGAACATATGTATATAAGTACCTCGTGTAGAGTTGTTACTTACAGTTGAAGTCAGAATTATTAGCCCCCTGTTTATTTTTTCCCCAATTTCTGTTTAACAGAGAGAAAAAAAATTTCAACACATTTTTAAACATAATAGTTTTAACAACTCATTTCTAATAACTGATTTGTTTTATCTTTACCATGATGACAGTACATAATATTTTACTATATTTTTTCAAGACATTTTTATACAGCTTAAAGTTACATTTAAAGGCTTAAATAGGTTAATTAGGTTAACTAGGCAGGCTAGGGTAAATAGGCAAGTTATTGTATAACGATTTTTTGTTCTGTAGACTATCGAAAAAACTGTAAAAAATGTCCGTGATTTTAACAGTAAAAGTCTGCACAATCTACAGTGAAAACATGTTAAATGATTAACAGCTTATTTCTGTACAAAATACGAAGAATAGCTGTAACAGATCTAACCTTTGTTTTCGAGAAAGTAGGCAGATTGTCTGAAATCTCACCATACACCCTCATTTACTAGTCCCTAAATCAGTTGATTAGTTTAGTCCACTAGACAGAGCGAATGACCACAAATGACTAAATTGATGAACACCTGCAGCTAACAAGCACAATCACTGAAGGATAGAACAAGAAATAAAACTATACAGCCTTACACCAAACCAACTAAATTAAAACCAAGGATTAAACAACTCCACAAACAGCTTTACCAGCTTCACTGATTAAAGTTTGACTTCATTTCAATATTCTGCAAATAATATTTGATAATTAACAGAGGTTTATATTTTTTCTGGAAAATGTTTGATTTGACCTCACCATCGTGGAGATCAGAGGCTGATTTAGTTGGGCTCTTGAACCATTGCTCTATTATCTTAATGTTTTTCTGGCTGTGATAACTGTGTTTCTAAAACTCATCAGTTATAGCAAGAAAAGCTATGAGAACATTTATGTACTTGTTACAGAACTAATTTTATAAGTCATAAAAAATTAGCAAATTATTTTACTTATTTTATGTGATGTTATTTGGGACAATAGTACAGAATCCAGAAGGGTCAACAAACAATTATGAAAGAATTAATAACTAGAGTTTCATGCACAAAACTTTGAGAGCTCCAGCAAGTCATTTAAGACACACAAACATCAAGAATCAGCATATGAACCTCAACCATGGTTGCTAAAAAAAGCTGCATAATTCATTCATGGCGCAATGCATGCTGGGTACCAGCATAGTACAAAACTCCCAGCATGCATTGCAGCAATATTTCAGTAGAGTGTTTTGTATTGTTCTGGCTTGATTTTTATATGATATTTATTTTTTGATTGTCACCATTATTGAGATTCAAGGACTAATTGTTGATGTCTGTGTGTTTTTAAGTTCTGCCATAGATCAAACATTTTCATTGTGAATGGTGCATTTAGACCTGTTAAACAGTCATTGATTGCTGATGCTTCAGCGGTTTCATTTACGCGTGTTATTCAATTCTCACACAGAGCTAACATGATATTCAACAAGTACACACGAAGGCAAGGGTGGCTTTGATGTCATAGTTAAACTCATCAAACTTGTTTTAATATTTTCTTTTGGCTCTTCATACTGTACAATTAGTGTGATTAACATCAATAATTATAGCAGCCAAAATAAAATCTAGATTTCAAAATAGAAGTTGAAGAGCCCAACTAAAGCAGACTCTGTCCTCCATCATGGTGACTTCAAATGAACAACAACATTTTTATTAAGAGCTTTTGTTCACGTGACAGAAATAAAGCCAAAGTTCTGTAATAAGTAAAGCTCCTGATGTTTGTGGAGTTGTTTAATGATGTTCTGCTGAGATCTTGAGAAATTATATTTTTATTAGTTTAATTCTCAGTTGATTTCATCTTTAGTTTTGGCTGTAATTTGTGTTTTTCTTTCCTTCAAAGATTCTGCTTGTTAACAGTTGTTTATCAATAATTCTGAATCCTCCTTTAATTAGACACTTAATTATCTCATTAACTTCATCACTGCCTGAGTGTTCAACCCTCGGTAGTGAGCACCCTACTGAAGATTTTGCTCTGCGATTTAAGGGGTTAAATGTGTGTTCGATGAAAAATACAGACTGTGAAATGTATTTTTAACGGAAATATTCTGTAGATTGAATTTACGAATGTAAAATGTTAAAAAAGTAGATTACTGGCAACCACAGATTAAAGTTTAGTCTGCTTTCAGCTAATTGAACTGATCTGAGTCCCAGGACACCCAAACACTTGTTTAAATAAGCTGATATAATGAAAAAGTTTTCTTTGAAATGTGCTTTAATGTTAATTTTTACAGCTGTCTGTCATAATTATGCAAAATGTGGTAGTAATTTTAATGATTTACTGGTAGAGTGATGAATTATAAGGCAATTGTGCCTTGGCTAGTTTCTCATCTGTGTAAACTTCAAATATTTAAACACGGTAAACTGAATAGAAACTGATTTAGCATTAAACTAATAATCATCGGAATTTTCCTAACAAAGCAGGATTTCATTTTATTTTTTTATTAAAACTACTTTAGTGATTTATTGGTATTGGAACCAATTATAAACCAATTGTGTCCTGGTTAGTTTCTCATCTGTGTAAACTTCAAGTGAGCAAATACCGTATTTCATTTGAAATATAAACAGAGTAATATCTGTAAGTCATTAAAATGCGTTGAAGTAGTTGTAGTATTTTGAGAAATGAATAGTTTTGGAAGGCGCTGTATTAAAACAATATACATTATAATGTAACCACAAAGACACCATTTACAAAATACCATAAAAGTAATATTTTTCAATAATGACAATTTATTATGATTGACTCAATCTGCAGCCATCTGTGTAAGAACCATGATGTTTTTCTAACAAGCCTCTCAAGAAAAGTTAATTTGTGCGACATATAATTTTCCTTCTACCCTCAACACACATATGGGAAAGACTGTGTGTGAGTGAGCATGTGTTGGCATGTATGTGTCACACCACGGTGACATGCTGTGCTCTATCCACAGTGGCCGCTCGGCAGTGGGGGACAGACAGCATCTCTGTGTGTGCAGCATGCGGGGCCTTCAGAAGATCGATGGGAGGCTTATGGGGAGGGTCGCTGTCAGCTTGTCTGCTGTCTGTTCCTGCGCGCCAGCCAATCAAAGTGGCCCAGTCCTGACAAGGCCTGTTTGAGTGAGCATCGATCAGGCTGTGGTAGAGGGGCCCGCTAAAGGGATTGTTTTTCACAGTAAAGTGTGTTCTAATCTCCCCTCTGATGTCTTAAGAGATCTATCAGTGTAACTAATAGTGAGTTGCTAAAGGCCAGAGACCAAGGTTGCTCCCTTGATAGGCCCCCATCTATAAAATCCCCCTTGCTTCTCGACTGTACAAACCTCACTCTCCCACCAGATGGTTGGCTGTCAGATAAGTAAAAGGAATGTTTTAAGGCTCTGTTCCTGCTCTGTTGAAAGGATACTGTGTATGACATGATCTTGATTACTGCAAAAAAATATTTTGTTAGTGACACGGTGGCTCAGTGGTTGGCACTGTCGCCTCAGAACAAGAAGGTCGCTGGTTTGAGTCCCGGCTGGGACAAGTGACATTTCTGTGTGGAGTTTGCATGTTCTCCCTGTGTTGGCATGGGTTTCCTCCGGGTGTTTTGGTTTCCCTCAAAGACGTGCGAAATAAACTAAATTGGGCATAGTATATGTGTGTGAATGGGTGTGTATAGATGTTTCCCAGTACTGGGTTGCAGCTGGAAGGGCATCCGCTGTGTAAAACATATGCTGAATAAGTTCAGTCTACTGTGCCGACCCCTGATAAATAAAGCCGAAGGAAAATTAATAAATAAATATGTTTATTTTCAACTAGTCCTTTTCTTTTACTAGCTACAGTAAAATACTGTAGAAAATATTCTGAAACATTTTTATAACACATACTATTATGTAATGTTAAATGCCTTTACTGTGCTTCTTAAACTTTTGTATTTGTTTATACTAAATATTACATGTGCATTAATTAATATATTCAGAGCAATATGTGTAAACTACTTAAGGACAGGAAGTACGCATTATGTTACCTTTTCAGAGGCAATTAAACATAGAAGCAATTACTTAATTAATTAGACTCAGTGCACAGTGGTTAGAACACTGATTAGAAATGCAATGTGTCAATGAGTTTGTTCTGCTATAAATAAACCTATAATTTGTTACAGAAAGAACCATGATGTACTGTAAAGATTATGCCATTGTTTCCCAGTCGATCGAAAATTATGCAGACATCTCAAAACTTCCCGCAAAATATTTCTGTATCTAAAGTTGTGTTCTGCTGTATGAGCATTTCTTTGAGTAGAAGGAAGCCTGAGGATACGGAAAGTGTGTGTATGTGTGTGAGAGAGAGAAAGAGAAAGTTTGAGTCTAGGCAGGTTGTTAAATTGAATCTGGGAGATGTGTGAGTCTATAACAGTAATTTAGCGTGGAATGTAACTTGCGTCCTGAGATATGTGAGGTATTCTCTCTGCAGTGCTCGGAGGTTAGATTGAAGGGTGCGCAGAAACAAGCTGAACATTGGGTTTTGTGATAGAACCATGACCTTATGTCCTTTTTATAATAAAACCCCAGATCAGAATCGACACTGCTGAATAAAAACAAGTCATTGCTTTTGTTTCAAGATTAAAATAAATGTAAACAGCTGACTTTGATATCTATACTTTATTAAAATGCACTTATCTATTATGTCTTAGAAAAGGAACATCGCAAAGTATATCTCATGCATGTTTCTTCTTGTAAAGACCTCAGTTGGGGAAACACAAATCTGTTAGAAAACTGTGTCTGGGTATTTCAGTCCAAAGAGACCAAATCATGCGTATCAGCTCCAGTGATCAGGCCAGGTGAGCAATCAATCCTGTGTAGGAGGACTTGGAGCAGAACACTTCTCCTGACCTTTCTCTCAGGTAATTGCCCCCATGACTGGAGCAAACAGTCTGATAATTGCCCCTCTCCTTGTATAAAGAGGGGGTTTTGTGTAAAATGTCAGCCCTCCTCAAGCATTCTCTTTCTTGGTGTACTCTAGATATCTAAGGAGGACCCAGAGGAGCTCACTCTCAGAGACGGTCCCTTGGCATTTGGCTCATTTCAAAACCTTTGCGTTTTTTTTCCCTTCTCTTCTCTCACTGTCAAAGCACCGACATCAAGCAAGCCTCTGCATTCACATTTAATCTTTGACAAAGCCTGAGGTTGTTTGCAAGCACTTGTGCTTTTCAGAAAAGGTTTATTCTGGTCTCATAAATTCTGCTGCTCTGCTGTGTCATCAGAAAATATCCGTGGCTCAGGAACCGAGCCGCAGGAGGGCATTTTATGTAACACACTGTTAACAAACTGAAGAGCATAGCGTGAGCACTTGTCAGTGTGAGCGTGGGCATTTATGAAGAAAGAGAGGGACATTCTCAACAGCTGTCTGACAGTAGGTAAGAGGAGACTCTTGATGTTTTGGTGCCGTCTTGCCATGGTGTCTGTGGATCACCTGCGGTGGCGTGTCTCCTCCGACCCTGACAGCCTCGCTGCATGCGCAGCTCCATGCAGGGGCCCTCTGATTTATGGCAGTGCTGCTCCCTGTACCCAGCCTGCATGGCGCGGCCCCTGGTGAGAAAGCCTTTCCCCTAGAGTGGCCCCCTCAGAGAGACGAATGGGGACTGGCTGGCAGGCAAACCTTAACAAATGTGCGGACACCCTGCAGAGTGGCTCGACACACAAGATTGATTTGTGGGGCCCTCTGCCTAGGCTGGAACGGGGCACCTGCCGGAGGAATCTAAATAGCATCCTCGCTCTGTTAGCTACCCGTAACGGCATGGGCGTCAGACCCCTTCCTGACCCTTGCAGGAGCTGCTGATCACTGAAGAACCTGATCTTTTCTCTGGATATTTTATATTCAAGCTGGCAAGGCATCCTACAGGGCTTTCATGCTTACAGCTTTATTATATGCAAGTGACAAATCTTCAGTGCCAGAATCTGTGTAACTGCAGAACTAGGGTGTCCAACCACAATTAAACACCTGAATCAGTGTTTTTAAAATCTCTTGAAGTGTTCGACTAAGCATGTTTGGGTCAAGTTACAGCTAATCTCCTCAGGACATTGACCCTCTGTGAACAAGATGGCACTCTCTTGTTGTCGAACATCAAAAGTAAGTAATTCAGCATGATTTCTGCAACTATGTTGCAATTTGTTGTACAGATTAAGTAAACCTTTAAAAGTGCCATAGATTTGATAGATACATTATGTTAAATTGTAATCAGAGTTGGGTGTAACACGTTCCACAGTAATGCGTTACTGTAATCTAATTACATTTTTGAGGAACGCAGTAATGTAACGAATTACATTTTCATGTCTGTAATTTGATTACAGTTACTAAATTCAATGCAATTGCGTTACTTACGTTACAAATATAATATTTAGAAGAAACAAATGCTTCTTTTAAATCACGTTTTCTGCTGCCAAGTCAGTTATTAATCATGCGCTTTTAATAATCATGCTGGAGAACGCAAGCTGAAATAGCTGCTGTCAAGAGTGGTTGCTTCTTCAAATGGAATACAGACATTACTTTGATTACACTTCAGCGGCCCAACTCAGCCTAAACAGGCTAAATTGGATTTTTGTGCAGGATCGGGAGTGAAGGTAACTACTGAATGTGAAGAGAAGCGTAGCTGCTTATGGGGCCGTTCACATATCGCGTCTTTAGCACGTACCCGCGTGCATATAGAGCACATATTGCACGTGTTCGCTTTTCCCAGGTGCACAAACTGACGATCAGCTTCATACTTTGTAAGGAATATACACATTTCGGTAGACTAATTACCTCAGACTAATACAGAACACTGCAGTGATTTTTTTATACTATGGATGTCAGTGGTTACAGGTATCCAGGTTTCTTCATGTCCTTCATTTGTGTTAAAAAAAAGAAAAGACAAACGGGTTTGAAAACAAGTAAATGATGAGAGAATTTTAAGTTTTGGACAAACTATCTCTTTAGCTCTTTTGAATATGTCAAGCTGTTGTGATCAACCCATTGTAATGTAATGTTAGTGAATATTAAATTACCGAAAGAGCTGCAGTATATTTTGTATTCTCATAGGTATATTTTATATGTTTAAAAGTAACTTCAAAGTAAAGTAATTAGTACTTTTTACATGAACTAATTAGTAATAGAATCAGATTACAATTTTTGAGTAGTAATCAGTAATTTGTAATCTATTACTTTATAAAAGTAACTTACCCAACACTGATTGTAATATAAACTAAAAGCTATTGAAATATCTGCTAAATTATATAATTTTTTTTTCTCTACAAAGGGACCAACAAAGATGCATTTAGAGTTGTATTTAGTTTGTTTAACATTCATGAAACACGTGCAGGAATGGATATCTACCTCTGTATAAACAAGAGTTTTATTAACTTTATTGGCATCACTTCACTTCAGAAATATCTGTAAATAAGAGCTTAGTGATTTGGTATGATGCATAAACTTGCATTAAACACTTACATTCAGTTGTTTATACCTGTTTGTTGCCTCATTACAAACATACACATCAAATGTCACAATACATACATTAAATATGTATATTTAAAGATAAGATGCATTTAAACAAACTTTATGCCTCTTTGGAGCGGCGATTAATGAAGCTTTAATCCATATATCCTGCATTTTGTGTTCTGATGAGCTGTAAACAGATAGATGACTTTGTGGTCATTCACAGCTACCTGCTTCACAGAACTGCTTACTCTTCCTGACACAAATAGCAAGTGTAATATAAATTTACATAAACATAATACACAACAATTCTCACTTAGAAATGTTCAATGTTCAGAAATGTCAATTAAATGCAGCCCAGGGCATGCGTGTTAATGCGTCAGAATCAGTGTTTTGTTCCAATTGGCTTTTACATTAAGATTTTACATTGAGGTGATTTACAGAACAATGAGGAAACAGTTGTGTTTGAGGTTTGTGGTATGTCATTTCAATGTACTGAGGTCTGAATTATTTGTCTATGCATAGCAATATCAAAATTTTCAATCTATGGTACCTTTAAAAAAGATTTAAGTTGTCATAACAATAGCTATGTTTCCATTCAAAGATGCAAATTAAGTTTATGCACAAAACTGGAATATCGCATAAAAGACGTGTGATTAAAGCAGAGTTTCCATCCAATGAGTCGAAGAGAACAAAATCGTCACTTCCTAATTAACTGGCACCAAATATCAAAGTGAAAATGGAATTTACTGAGGTAGGAGAAGCTGCGTGAATCTTTTCCTTATTTAATAAATTACTTGCGCCTCAGAAGACAATGCCGACACGCAATGAACACATGGTGGCGTTTGAAGGCTTCAGACGCGGAGCACAGACGCTCTTGACAGTTCTGGAGATAATTAATAATATAATAACACTAATACTGAAACAGTTAAGGCATTTTAGAATGGCCAAAACAACAATTTACATTGCTTTACAATGTGTTGAGCCTGCTGGTTTGTCCATTCACACACATTTTTATCATCACATAATCACTTATAAAAAAACACATGACTTTTTTAATGTGCATACTGGAATTTGTTCGGTAAAAGTGTTTCCATCGTAGATTATGCACATCTTTTCTTATCAAATTAAAGTTTATCCTACACATTTTCATTTTCACACTTTGCTGTTTCTATTAACCAATTTTTTATGCGCATCTCCAAAATGCGCATAAAAATAGGTGGACGGAAACATAGCTAATGACAAAGCAATATTGATGTGGTATTTCATTCTCTCAGAAGCAACGCCTAAAAACTAATCTTACCTAAAACTTTAGCACTATCAGTTTTCTGCCTTGCAAGCACTGGCTTTTCCTACAGGAAATGCAAATGTAGTTTTATTAATGATTTGGTCAGAACATTGGGTGTTGGTTTCTAGGGTCTCCAGGTCATTTGGAAACGAAATGGGTTCTTGATAATGATCTCCAGTAAATGAGTGATCACTCATCTGCTATTTGAATAGCTTTATATTTGCGCTGGAGCAGCAGGTGTGAAGCAAGTGGGAAGGTGACCAATGGGACCAGCCATATGGTTACAATGAAAAGCTGTGGTTTGGCAATGACCTTCTAGAAATTCAACAGATTTTAGCCTAGTGGTTAAAATCCTACTGCAGAGCAATACTTTAGTTCCCTTGATAAAGTTACTGAGCACACACTGGCCAAGCAAGGCTTCAGCTGTGTAAATAAATTGCAAAAATAAAATTGCATGTCACTCTTTGTAAGAATGGGTATTAATCAAGGTTGTGATGTATAAAACTGGGATTTGTGAAATCACATTTACACATTTTTGGCTATAAAAGGAATAGTTCACCCAAAAATGAAAACTCTGTCCTTATTTACTTAGCATTATGTCATGCCAAACCTTATGGCTTCCAGGGCTTGGTGTAGGAATCATCCTAGTTGATCTTGAATATATAGAAAAGAACAGCTAAACACACAGCATATTTATACATGAGGGTGAGTTCTTTTTTCATGGAATGCAAATATATTCTTGGTCAGGAGTGGTGAAAGAGGATGTGGGCTGTCCTCGCTCTTAGCCCAGTGTTGTTTTTATGAAGTGTCGGAGATGACCTATTTCAGCACTCTTGAAAGGAGGACACTTACTCACACATGATGGTCATTCGTGTATGTTTAGAGTGCTCTCTTCTGCAAGCACACAAAGAAACACGATCAAATGCTAGTTCAAAGCCCAATACTGTAAGCACTGTTAGCTTATCATCATGCTGACATCAAATTTGATTGGAGTGAGTTGAGTCTTTGATGTAGATAATGCAGTGTTCCAAATCAGCCACTCGAGAGGTTAGGATCATGCCTTTTCAAAACAGATGTCTATGTAGACAGCAGAACTTTTTGGAACAGAGTCAAAAAAGCATTCACACTGTCACGTGGGTCTCATATGCATGTATTTATTAATGACATGGGTGAAGTAGTAGCGTGAGTATTTGAATAATTTCTTCGCCCCATTAGTTTTCCAGCCGTTTTATCAGCAGAGATGGGGAAACGTGATGGGGAAGAAAAGAACCTACGCTGAGCAGATAGCAAATCTGCCACCTGAATTTTTATGTTCTGTCAGTGTCTTAGAGGTGGGCATATGGAACACCTCCTTGTTGTCGGCTGTTGGCAGTTAGTCCTCCCACACAGGGACACAATGGAGAGATAGACAGTAATTCTTCAGCGGACGCATCCCTCCTCTATCTGAGGCTGTGTTGGCCACGGTTATCGCACTTGAGCTCTGCACGGAAGCGCGTCCTCTCCACAATAGCCAGAGGGAGGTCATTTGGATTAGAATAGGAGGTTTTATGGCTGGTGTTGGGCACTGCTCCTCTGTGAAAATAATACCTCTGTTATCAGTCATGCCTGAGGCTGACAGTCAGCGTACATTAAAAGTGGCCAGCACAATCCCTGAACCCTTGGCTGACCCGCAATCTCTTTGTCTGCAGTGGAGATTTATCAGTGGCAGCCGATTCCGTGTGGTCCAGCAGCTCCAGAGGTATGGAGGGTCCTAAGGGGCCCCCGAAAAAAGAAGCGGCCATAAACCTGCCACAATAGGGGATTAGGTGGTGGCCGATGCAGGGCTCCCATTGTGCTGGCTTCTGTAGCAGAGCAGTACATTGAGTACAATGGCACCAAGGAAGAGGGATGGCTCCAACAGGAGGCTTTGAAAATTATGCTAATAGGCTTAGTTGTTTCAAAGCTACTTTCTTTCGTTTTCTTCCCTTTCTCTTTTTTCTCCTGCACTCAATTTGCTACAGGCATCATGGTGGCTTATTGAGACATGTCAGGGGATTTTGGTGAAATAATGTCCTAAAATTACTGACTGACCCAGTCACGTCTAGCGTCTTAGGGAGACGGATGCAGCAACATTTTTGCATACATTTAGCTCGGTTTTGAATGTTCATGTACTGTGTTAGGGCAATATTTGTGTATACATTAAAGTCATATATTGTTAATTGCCATACATTTTTAAATATAAAATATTAAATATTTTATTAAATTCTATTTTATTCTTTATTCTGTCAACTCCCAGCAAGAAGGTCACTAGTTCGAGCCTCGGCTGGGTCAGTTGACATTTCTGTGTGTTGAGTTGAGTTTTCCTCCGGGTGCTCCGGTTTCCCCCACAAGTCCAAAGTCATGCGCTATAAGTCAATTGGGTAAGCTAAATTGTCCGTAATGTATGTGTGTGAATGAGAGTGTATAAGTGTTTCCCATTGATGGGTTGCAGCTGGAAGGGTATGCACTGCATAAAACATATGCTTGATAAGTTGGCACGAGTAAAATATGTTGATTGGCATTATGCAACAAGGGCTATAAACAACCCGATTTAGATTTTCTAATAACAATTATTGTAATATAATCATCTCAATTTAAGATGCAAGGTCACTATTTTAATGACTAGCAAATTGGTCTTTACATTCAGCACAACTTTGTTTTAAGAATATTCTATTTGGGAGAGGATTGTTATTAAAATAAAAATATTACTAAAGCTTATACATCCTTTTTACTGTGCTTTTGGTTAGCCATCCATTTGCAAGCTAATCCTCAGTGTGCTAGAATAGCTTAGCAATAACATAGCTAGAAAATCTGAAAAAAAAATATGATCAGGCACTGACAAACAGGTTTTGGTTTCTGTGGGAAAGGAACCAACCACGTCACTAAAATTATATCTTAATAGCAGTGGTGGAAAGAGTACTGAAAAAGTACCATTACTTGCCTAAAAATGTATTTCAAGTAGAGTAAAAGTATCTGTTGTAAATATTACTCAAAAGTATGAGTAAAAAGTAGACCTTTCAAAAGTAATCAAGAATAGTGAGTATTACGCTGTAAAAAGCTGATGCATTTACATCTAATTTGTGGATTTGTGCAAACATAACATTCTGTAGTGCATTTAGTTATTGCCCAACAGGCACACAACATGATAAGGCATTAATATTACGTTATATTTAGGTTGTGATGTCAGGTGACCAAAATTTAAGTAGCCAGCGTCTAAGGACAACGTTATTTTGACGTCCAATAACGGCCTCAAATGACGTTGATATTTGGTTGATTTTAGGTTGTGTTAGAAAGTGACCAAAATCCAACGTCGAGCCAACATCTTAAACCAACGTCATATTGACGTGAAATACTGACATTTATTTGTGAAGTATGGTAATCAAAATCCAACATCTGTTAGATGTCATAGTGGTAATGTCCACACAACGTCAAGCTGTAACATATTAGACGTTGATATTTGGTTAATTTTAGGTTGGACGTTGGACATTGGCGTAGGCCTGACATTGGGTTCTGAAGTCAACTTGATTTTTATTTCCAAACATAATGCAATGTCCCAATGATGTTGGGGTACAACGTCAATCTGACGTCATGTTGATGTCTTGTGCCTGCTGCTTGTTTAAGGCCATTTTGTTCATACAGTAAACATCTGTGATCTTGTCATCAGTGACATGCATTTAAACAGTCTCTGGGTCATTGCGTGTAAAAATCTTCTTGGACACTTTTAATGCTTCCAAACAGTTTGCTGCAATTATAAGTTGGCCATGTCTTGAGGTAGTTCATTATGATGACATTCACCTTCTATGTGTGATTAGATTAGACAGGAATTACAGGACTGATTTTTCTTAACCCACGGCAAGAAAAAAAATAGTGACTGCAGGTTGAAGGAAAGTAGTGGAGTAAAAGTACTGATACAGCACTAGCAATGTACTCAAGGGAAAGTAAAAGTACACATTTTTTAAACTACTTAGTAAATTACAATTTTTGAAAAAAAAAAACTACTCAATTACAATAGTTTGAGTATTTGCAATTTGTTACTTTTCACTACTGCTTAATAGTGCATTTCTGTATGCCTGTGTAACTATTTGTTTATGTTAAAGGATATGTAAGTTTCAGTTAGGGAACAGTTTAACGGCTCAAACATATTCATGCACGTTGCCGTGCACAGTTGTCATTGGGCCCCCAGCTGTTCCCTCCATTAGTTTATAGTCTGTACACATGCATCCAGCTGTGAACACAGAGCTAAGCTTTCTGTCACACACACACAGCATACACTGACCTTAACTGCTGACAAGAACACTGATGTAGAGTTAAGCCTTGGAAACAACAGTCCATGCAAAGGTGGTCCAGCAACAAGAGTTCAATAAATCTGTGGTCCTATAACATTTCCATAATATATACAACCCAGCAGTGCACTGAAACTATACCAACCATCAGCTTTATCCAATAAATATTTTCCATGTTGTTCAAAAACATTTGTGCAAAATAAAATTAACTAAGGCTAAGTGTAGTTAAAAATAATAAAAATGCATAACGCTGAATTCATGAAATAAAAATATTATTTTTTGATTGCCTAATCATAACTGATATAATCATTATATTAAAAGCATCCGCTGTGTAAAACATATGCCTGAATAGTTGGCAGTTCATTCCGCTGTGGTGAGCCCTAACATAGAGATTAAGCCAAAGGAAAATAAATGAATGAATAACCTTACAAATTAATGTAGCATATATAAACACATAAATAATCACATGTGTGTATACCAAAGCAATTAACATTGATTAATGCTTTGATGAGTGTTAACAACATACACCTCAATCTAAGTGTTACTAAATTAAACAGTGTGTGCACACTTTTTATACAGTAATGAAGCTAGAGTTTTCTCCAGCTTTGGGAATTAATTTTTTTCTCACTTGCCATGTATTCTAATTAGTCTTTGATGGACAGAATCTGACTCATTTTCAGGGGTGTTCTTGGCCTCACAATGAGAGTCAAGATGAGGGAGCCTGAACGGCTTGCTTGAGATTGAGCGTTAATGCATATGGGCATGTGTGTTTGTGCAGGGCTCCTGGCTGCTGGCTGCTGTGACAGTGTGTAAATAGGAATAGTTGCCTAACAAAGATGTCACAATAAGGAGCGTGAGAGACACTTCAGGAAAGTATGCAGCTATCGCTACGATAATAGAGTGGTGAGCCACAATGCTGTCGTCCGTAGCGACAGGATTATGCCACCGAACAGAAATAAAATTTTGCTTTTAATGAGGTGGAGCTGCATCTCAATTCCACTTCAGAGACGAGATGTTTCAAAATCCTCTCTAATTATGAAATATTCCAGTTAGATGGTCCATGGCCCTCACAATGAGTGACCTGATCTTTTCTGAGTCATTACTGAATCATAATTAGAGCAATTTTAGTGCAGGCACAACATTATGGTTTCCTTTGACAGATTTACAAAGAGGAATCAACCACAGATGTATGTAATTAATTTATAAGGATCTTTGAAGGCTAATGCATTATCCAGCATGGTCATAATTGCATTAAAATGGCGTCACTGTTTCTCATTCTAACAGAGTGTCTGCAAAGCTATTCATTAGCTTCTCCCAGTGCATTTGTAACATATCACGGCATGTCAATGCTGTTTGGAACCAAACACCAAGGAACTAGCGAGCATCACTAAGATGCCGTAATGTCAGAGCAAAATGTTTATTGTTACCCTTGATGCGGTGCATTCATCACAGCCAGAACTAATCAAAATGAACACCAAAAACAAATTGCAAATTCACTCTGTTAGCTTGCCAGCAGATGCATGAGGGAGCTGCCGAGCTGGCGCTTTCTACAACGCTAATTCATATCAGCTTTCTCAGGCCTCTGTTGGTGTTTGTACTGGTAACTACAAGGTAATGTTTCTGGAGTGGATTCTCATTCATTTCAAAAGGGTCTTGAAGAGGCTCCTCACATTGGAGCTTTACTTTGGGAAATTAGCGTTATGCGTTCTGTGCGGCCTAATTAAGCGGTCTGATCTTGAGCTGATTTGAATGAGAAAGCCTGCTGATGAGTGGATCGGAAAGGTGCGGGCACACTGGAGGCATTATAGCCACACTGCAAAAGCAGGGCGGAAACACATGTTTGGAACTGTAAACAGTCCCAGAAGCACAGCGCGCATTACAATGCTAATATCCATCTCCAGTGTGCCAAGCTTCAGCGGGGGCCTCACTCTAACGTAGAAGAATGGCTGTCCCGCAGGATGCCTGATCAAATCTAATTTTACCCGGAGCTGGGGAAAATGAGAGGGGATGTGAAGAGGAGAGGAGGAGGAGAGACGAGAGTCCCTCTGACCTTGTGGAATGGAAGGGGTGGGAGCTGTTCTATGGAACCAGGAAATCATTTGTTTAGTCAACACTCTCAACATTGCGCTCTATTTACCGCTGGCACCCTCAAAGTGGAGCGAAACCTTCACTGACCTTTCTTTTCAGTCTGAGAGAGCTGATGAAGAGCCTCGTTCCCTCTCCACAACACATTTATTCAGTTTGTGAACTGTGCAGTCACTCCAAAGAACTTTTTTTTTTGGTTCCCAGAACGTTCCAGGGATGTTTGGCTTTGGTTCTCTAAAGTTCAGATCAGAGCAGAGCTTTTAAAGTTATATTTAGTAAAATAAAAAAAAGAATTTGCATTTCAGGTTCCATATGATGATTTAGATATGATGACTTCTTAACCGTTTAATGATTTCTTGTGTTTCCTATTGATTTTCTGATGGTCCAATTCTTTTCTAAGTCACCTGTTAAAGTTAATGTCCACATTGGCATACCAGTGTTCAGCCTGTCATCTTCATCCTTCATAAAATAAATAAATAAATAAATAAATAAATAAATAAATAAATAAATAAATTAGTTAATTAATTAATAAGCAAATTAATTTATAAATTACAATTATTATGTTTTATATATATATATATATATAATATATATATATATATATATATATATATATATATATATATATATATATATATATATATATATATATATATATACACACACACACACACACACACACACACACACACACACACACACATATACATATATACATATATAAATGTATGTATATTTAATTGTAATTTAATATATTTTATATATTTAATGTCATATTGAGACAATCTGAATTACACTTTATTATAGATGGTTGTTGCAAGAGCTGTTGCATACATATTGAATTAGAATGCTAATTCATGTACTGCTGTCTATTATACAATGTAAAAAAATTAAGCTTTCCTTACTTTGTGATTCATGTTTTTTTTTTTAGCATTAATGGACCTTGATCATTTCTTCAACAATATCTGATGTTTATAAGTTGGAAAAAAGTGACTATTTTTGACATTGATATTTAGAAGTTGGAAGACCATTCTGATTACGTTTCTTTATCATCATTAGAAGTAGTATTTAAGGTATAAGGAGATATTATTTTACATTCTCTAAATGTTCAGATCAGAGATGGTAGGAAATGTGAAAAGAATTTGCATTTCAGATTCCACATGATGGTTCAGATATGATGACTTCTTAACCGCTTAATGATTTCTTGTGTTTCCTATTGGTTTTCTAATGGTACAGTTCTTTTCTAGTTCACCCTATAAAGTTTTTGTCCACATTGGCGTACCATTGTTCAGCCTGTCATCTTTATCTTTCATAAAAAAATAATAAATAAATAAACAAATTAATTAATAATTACAATTATTATAATATTACATATATTAGGGTGAAATGATAAACTGAAGTCACGATTCTGTACATACCTCGGTTTTGGGGTCACAGTTCAATACAGGTTCTGTACAACAGGAATAAGCAACAAATCCCCAGTGCTTGCTTTTTTCTGTTGATTCTGAACAGTCATAAATGGTTTGTCATTATTTTGTTATTATTTTGGAAATGTAAAATTTTGAAACTTATATGGTGAACCAGCCTGATCTCATGAGGAAACGTAAGTATTTTACGTTTTGTCAGTTTAGTGGCTAATTCAAAGTTCAGTCGTACGAAAATGTACAATTTTAAAAAGGAGGCGTGGCACCTAACCCCACCCCTAACCCCAACCGTCATTGGGTGATGGGCAAATCGTATTAATTTGTACGAATTAGATCGTACGAATTCATACGAATTAGCCACTAATGAAAAAGTTACGAATTGCCGTGAGATAGTGTTGGGTGAACCCTCCTAAAGTTTCCAAAATAAATGTCATGATAACTGTCATGGCCAAATCTGTGTCAGTGTTATATTAGCACTTTCACACACTTTTATGGTATTTATTGATATCTAAATTTCTTTTTCAATCTTAGTCGGTTCTTATGCAATTTTGTCTTTTTTATTATTGTTAAAAAATTATTCAATTAAATCTATATTATTAATTAAGTTTAGTATTTTTTTATACACATTAATAGATTGATTAAGGGATGAAAGGTAGTTAATTTTATTAGTAAAATCTAGGTCATGAAACTAATTAAGCATAAAACCACTGTTGCTGAACACAAAAGCTGAACATCAAGCTTGCAGATGGTGATGTCCCGTTGATGTCCTTGGTCATATTTGTGTTGTTGAGGACTTTCATATTAAAAAGTCCCATAAAATGGTGTGTTTTGGTGGTGTCATTGGTGTTGTTTACAAGACAGAGTGTATTGATTCAAGGAGAGGTGGCCTCATTCTCCTCTGAGAGCGCCATTGTAGAGGCTCTAGGACAAACAGAGAAGCGCTGATCACATTTCAGGCCTCTCTGAGTGCTACAGCTGAGCTCTCCTGAGTGCCCGCGGTTACAAATGGACCTCTGAGTGAAAAGAGCTTGCTTATGTGAACACAATTCAGACACACATGAGAATCTGTGAATTATGAACATGTTTAATTGTGCATTTGTGCTGAGGAATTTGTTTGTGCATTTCTCTGTTTGTTTATCCTCAACACATGATCACATTTAACTGGTTAGCATGTTTAGGAAATGTGTAAACTCTGAAACTTTATTTAGTCCATTGTGGCTTGAAACTTCTTGGAGCACAAACTAGATTTGTCATGCAATGTGAATATGCTTGGAGAGGCACTGGCAGGTTTCTGGCTGTGCAGGAGTGCCAGGCAGGCATTGATCAAGGTCGGAGGGTCATTTGAGCGGAGAGCTCTAGAGGTGTCAGTGTTGGCAGTGATTGAGTTAGCAGTGGAAATGAAACCCATGCATGCACTTTAATTAGGTTTGGGGTTTTCCCATGATGCTCACTTGGTGGTTCTCAACTCAACATTTAACGATAACCTTCATTTTTTTACTTTTGCATAAAACTCTTCTGGAAAACGAACGAGTGGACACATTTTCATATTTGTGACAGAGACAATCTGGATTACACTTTTTAATATAGATGGTGGTTGTAAGAGCGGTTGCATAAATATTGAATTAGAATGCTAATTCATGTACTGATGTCTATTATACACTGTAAAAAAGTTTTACTTACTTTGTGATTCATGTTTTTTAATTCGTTTGCATTATGGGACCTTGATCTTACCGCAAACAATTTCTGATGTTTATAAATTTGAAAAAGTGACTATTGTTGACAGTTTTGATAGTTTGAAGTAATTTATTTTCTGTATTGATGTTATTTAAGTATACAGTATATACATTATTATTTAAGATTATGTAGGTGAATTACCAGTTCCCCTTCGGGAGGGGAACTTCAATGCTATGTGGAAACTTCCACTATGGGGATTTCATTCAGAAAGCCAATCATCTGAAAGAATATGCTCCGGCCAGCGGCAGCGCCGAACACCTCACAGGCAAACAGTGCTCCCCGTCCCAGGGTGCCGTTAAGTCCAGTTGACGGACCGTGAAGTGCTCCTGAGGTGGGCCATCCGGAGAAGAGGGAACCAGCTCTCTCCCCGGTGGAGGGCCGGGCTCCTCAGAGAAAGCATTTTTCCCTTTCCTAGATGTGACAGCTCGAATACTGCCAGTCTGGGACGCGATGAAAAGCCTTCCAGCTCGCAGGATCGGCGCACTTCGCCACTGGCTCACGAGGTCTGGGAGGACGGTCTCCTTTCTCTCACACCTCCAGCCCTCCCCTCCAGAGTCTGGGTGTAAGGTGAGTGAATCTCTCGCCTCCAGCTCTTCCGCGGGACCCCAGCGCTCCCCGGATAAGCACTCCCACTCCGGCTGCCCCACTGCTGGTACGTCAGCGATCGTAGCGATGCAGTCACTACCGAGAGCTCTGCCTGCCTGGTTAGCGCAGCCCAACCCTTCGCGGTGGCTCATACGCACGATCAGACTCGGCTATGCGATTCAATTTGCGAACGGCCTCCCAAGTTCACGGGGTGTTTCTCACCAGGGTCAGCCCTGTGCCCGCCCCTGTCTTGCGAGAGAAGATCGCTGTCCTCCTGGCGACGGATGCAATCTAACCGATCCCTCCAGCTAAGATGGAGAGCGGGTTTACAGCCTGTACTTCATCGTACCTAAAAGAGCGGTGGGCTATGGCCAATCCTAGATCTGCGCGTTTTGAACCGCTGTCTGCACAAGCTGCCATTCAAAATGCTTATGCAGAAGCGCATCCTCCGGTGCGTTCGTCCTCGGGATTGGTCTGCAGCAATAGACCTGGAGGACGCGTACTTCATGTCTCCATACTCCACGCCACCGTCAGTTTCTGCGGTCTGCATTAAGGTCGAGCCTGGCAGTACAAGTCCTCCCTTCGTGTTCTTTCTGTCTCCGTGGGTCTTCTCCAAGCTTGCGGAGGGTGCCTTAGCGCCCCTTCGGCTCGCGGGCATCCGCATACTCAATTATCTCGGTGACTGGCTGATTTTAGCCCTCTCTCGGGAGCAATTGATTATGCACAGAGACAAGGTGTTCCAGCACCTCCACCTATTGGGGTTTCAGGTCAACCGAGAAAAGAGCAAATTCGCCCTCGTGCAGATGATCTCTTTTATCGGGTTGGAGCTGGTCTTGGTCACCATGACAGCGCGCCTCCCCGGAGAGAGCGCTCCACTAATGCTGAACTGTCTGAGAGAGTTCGACAGCAAAATAGTGGTTCCACTGAAATCTTTCAGGCTCCATATGAAACCACTTCAGCACTGGCTTCACGATCGAGTCCCCAGACGTGCATGGCACGCGGGCACACACCGGGTGACTGTCACTACGCTGTGTTGCCGCGCCCTCAGCCCCTGGAATAATCCCTCGTTCCTCCAGGCCTGAGTGCCTCTAGGACAGGTGTCCAGAAACATTGTCATTTTGACAGATGCTTCCAGCACGGGCAGGGGGGCCGTGTGTTGCGGGCATGCAGCCGGGGGCCTGGGGAAAGGAACCCAGTTGCATTGGCATATCAATCGCCTAGAGCTGTTGGCAGTGTTCCTCGCTCTCCACCGTTTTTTTACTGGTGCTGGAGCGACAACACGTGCTGGTAGGACGGACAGTACGGCGGCGGTGGCGTATATCAACCGCATGGGGGTATCTGCTCTCGCCGCATGTCTCAGCTCGCTCGCTGTCTGCTGCCCCTGGAGTCTTACACGGCGCAATCGCTGCATTCCACATTCCCCCACCGAGCTCAACCGTGCAGCCCATTCGCTCTCACGGCAGTTTCGCCTGGGAAAATGGAGACTCCACCCCCGACTGGCCAGCTGTTGTGGCACCTTTCTCTCTCTAACTCAGAGATTCGTGCGCTCTCGCTTGAGTTCCCCACTTGGCGAACCCTATAAAGTCCACTGACTACACAGCTGGCCCTGGGGCATGCGTAATACACATTTCTCCAGTGAGCCTACTCGCACAGATACTGTGTAAAGTCAGGGAGGTCGAGGAACAGCTCTCGTATTGCGCCTCTCTGGCCCAATCAGACCTGCTTTCTATTCTCCTCGTGATGGCCCCTCCCTGGCACATCCCCTGGAAACAGGGGACAGGCACCGTTTGGCACCCGCGCCCAGATCTATGCCTCACGTACGGTTCATAGATAGAGCGCGGAGGACTTAGGTGACCTACCGATTAGGTGGTTAACACTGTCACTCAGGCTGAGCACCCTCTACAAGGCATGCCCACGCCCTGAAGTGGAGTCTATTCGCTGTGTGGATACCTTTTTCCCCGAAAAGGAAACCCCGAACATGCCAGATCAGAGTAATGCTATCCTCCTTCAGTTGACTGGAGCTAAGGCTGTCTCCTCCGCTCTGAGGGGTTGGCGTTACGATCATCCCTGCTCTAAGGATGGCGGCGTGCTGGGAAGTATCGTCTCATCATCCAGTTCCAAGAGGCGCGAGACTGGATATTAATTATTCCTGTTTCCCTCTCATACCCACTTGGAGATCTCTCTTAGGAGAGGTCTGCTCGATCACTTGACTCGGTATCTATATGATTTCTGTCCAGGTAGACAGCTCTGCTGGTCGCGTTCGCATCGGCCAAATGGGTGGGTATCTGGAGGCATTTTTGGTCAGCGAAATGTGCCAGCGTGTTGGGCCGGCCCACTCTCACGTTTACCTGAGACCCCCGCCCACCTAGGTGCTCTAGGTTCCTACAGTGTTCTTTCAGCTACGTAGTGAACCTGCAAGCACTGCCCACGGAGGAGGCAGACCCAGCCCATTTATTTGCTGTGTCCTTCGCGCTTTGTGTATTATATGGACCGTACTCAGCTCTTTATCTGTTACGGTGATCGGCAGAAGGGAAGTGCCTCGAATCGCGCATTCCTTTTGGGCGTTAGCACGCGGCGCCTCTCTAACAGTTACTGTAGAGCTGCGGGCTGGGCGACACCTATTGCAAGATTTATTAATCTTGAGGGGAGCCCATTCCTCACGATGTGAATGAGAAATTTGGTTAGGTGTTGTAAAACGCTTGCTGCGCCATCCTCTCTAACATGGAGATACCCTGCAGATATTCCTCCGAGGCCCCCAGCATCTGACTCAGCGGAGGAGTCAGGCGCTGGCCAGTTACGTTGTTGGTATGCCCGCTGGTCAACCCGCGTTCTGGGTATAGGTGCCCGCTATGTGCGATCCCCACTAGGTGATCCCATATGCTTGTACTGCCACGGAGCAGTCCCCCCTCACAGGCGGACCAGTGTCTTCCCTCACCGCTAACTATATTATATTTATATGCGTACTTCCCCTTCTCAGGGCTAGTCCAAATGCTCTCTCGCCACCAGTCTCCCCACTTGGGTAGCAGTTGGCCTCCGCAGCGTCCTCCCTATCGGAACTGCACGCATTCCCAACGTACTGTCGTATTAAATTCCTAGAAATTATTCTAGATCCATTTGCGGCTCCTGAAAAATATATCTAAATCCATAATCTTCTGTTGAAGTGGGATAAGTAAGGGCCAGGGAACACGTTGGAAGACCGCGCCTTTCGTGATGCAGGTGCGCTCACACTCTCTTTTGCCTGGCAAACCTCTCATCGGGGGCGAAGGTAAGGTTCAATCATTATGGCGTTTTCCATACATTTCCCCATAGTGGAAGTTTCCACATAGCATTGAAGTTCCCCTCCCGAAGGGGAACGCTCCGATTACTAAGGTAACCCTCGTTCCCCAAGGGGGGGAACGGAAATGCTATGTTCCTTCGCCATAATGATTGCCCCTTAGCTGTTAAGGTGAAAGTCTCTTCCGCTAAAAAAATTATGCTTTGGCTTTGCTCGCACATGTGCTCTTATAGCCAAATTAATTGCAACGAGCATCAGGTGCGCAAGCTGTAGCTGCCAACTCATTGACATTTCATTGGCCCGTTTACATACTCTTTCAGATGATTGGCTTTCTGAATGAAATCCCCATAGTGGAAGTTTCCACATAGCATTTCCGTTCCCCCCCTCGGGATACGAGGGTTACCATAGTCACCGAAGCATTTGTAAACATCCAGGATGCGCACGCAGCGAGGTTGTACAAAAAACGGGAGCGCTAGCATTTACTGCAAGGGAATGACATGCGGTACAGAGTGTGTTGTTGTATTAGAGATAAGTTATATTGATTACATATTATATATATTATTTACATAATGCTTTTAGCGTATTATAACAGCTTGTCACCCATTGATAAGCACAGTTATTCTGTAAAATTAACATTAAAGTGAGCAGGATTTGTCTGACAGGTCCATTTATGATAGTACCCTCCCAATGGATAATGGATAAGAAGAAATGGCCAAGCATCCAGCCCGAAATATACAACTATCTCATTGAAACTCCAAGTGATTTTACAAGAGAAAAGTTAAAGGCCTACAAGTCTTTGGATGCCTACAATTTTGTTCTGTGTGGTCATGTGCAATAAATAATGTTCCATGATTACCAGATTCAAAACTATGTAGTGCTAAAAACTGAGGTTCTGCCTAGCCAAAAACAAGGAAAGAAGACGGAAATGCACACTGGGTAATCATCAACAAGCAAAACAACTGCAATCTAACAGCGAACTGCACCTGTACGGCAGGGTATGTGAACGTACATTTTTAAGCATTTAGTGTCTACAGTTTAATTAACCATATTTAACTGTTTTTGTTGAAATCATTGCTGCAATCAAAACGAGTAATGTGTATGATTCAACATAGCGTGAACTTACCTGATATAAAATGAGAACTGCAGAGTTGAGCATTTTAAATTAGGCCCTCACTGTTAGCCAAAGACGTCTGCGGTTGGCATCAAAAACAGTGTGGTGTACGGTAAAATTTAAGTTTTCTATTTTTGGCATCCTACCGCTCAACATGACATGTTTGCTATTGCAACCGGTCTTTTATTGCAACCGGTACGCGTGGTTGAACCTGTGTAAATTGCACTTTATTACACTATACAGTATGATCTAAACTACTAAAATGTCAATAATCGTACAATACAGAAACTGTTACTTTGGATTTAATGGATTTTTTTTACAGTGTAAAGTCAATTTATTAGTTACAGATAAGATATTATAAGGCTCGAGAATGTATCACTGCATTTAGCAGCAATGAAAAAGTAGGTATTTTTTCCCCTTGGATACCTCATGGATTACTTTTATTTTAAAATGAACAATGTATCAGTTAAGATAAGATAATAATAGTTAGATATTAAAAAAAGTTGGAGGACCATTCTGATTACATTTCTTTATCATCATCAGTAGTAGTATTCAAGGTACAGTTGAAGTCAGAATTAATAGCCCCCCTGAATTATTAGCCCCCCTGTTTATTTTTTTCCCCAATTTCTGTTTAACGGAGAGAAGATTTTTTTTTTCAACTCATTTCTAAACATAATAGTTTATGTAGTAATAGTAATAGTAATTTTATCTTTTCCATGATGACAGTAAATAATATTTGACTAAATATTTTTCAAGACACATCTATACAGCTTAAAGTCACATTTAGCTAGGTTAATTAGGTTAACTAGGCAGGTTAGGGTAATTAGGCAGGTTATTGTATAACAATGGTTTGTACTGTAGACTATTGAAAAATAATATAACTTAAAGGGGCTAATAATTAAGTCCCTAAAATGTTTTTTAAAAAAATTAAAACTTTCTCCAAGAGAAAAAAACATTATCAGACATACTGTGAAAATAAAAAAAATAAAAAAATTTAAAAAGAAAAAAAATTCAAAGGGGGGCTAATAATTCTGACTTCAACTGTATAAGGACATATTTTATGAATTGTACAGTACTTTAAAAAAAAAATGTTTGTGATCACAGGATCAGTTATCTGCTTTTTCTGCTGTTGAATACAAAAGAAGATATTTTAAAGAATGTTGGAAACCTCTAGCCATTGACTTCCATGGATTTGTGGGGAAAACAATAGTTTATGTACCAATTCTCATTATTAACTGGCTTAATAATTGCCTACTATTAATATATTGGTTGTTTATTTTTACTAATAAAGTACACATTCTACATGATTTTATTGGATCTTATTGTATTGTCGTAATTCTGCCACATACCCAAACCCAACTACTAACATAATAACTACTAATAGGCAGCAATTTAGGAACTTATTGAGACTAAAGTCAAAGTTAATGGTTTGTTTATAGCAAAAATTGTACCTTAAAAAACCTAGTCACACTTTATTTTAATGTTGAATTTAAGTTTGTTTTAGTTTGTTGAATTTAAGTTACATCACATCTACTTGCCAACTAATTCCCATTAGATTATAAGTAGAGGCTGGGGTTAGGGTTGGGGTTAGAGTTAGTGTTAGTTGACATGTACTTGCAAAGTTTCTTATAGTCAGTTAAATATTGGTTGAAGGAACAGTATCAGCATATATTAAGCAGACAGTCTACTAATACTCAAATGGACCATCAAAATAAAGTATCACCAAAAACCTTTTCTAAAAATATCTCCTTTTGTGTTCAACAAAATAAAGAAACTCAAAAACAGTTTGGACTTACTTGATGATGAGTAAATGATCACAATGGTCAAAACTATCTCTTTAATTTTAGACTTTTACATCAGACATTTTTGTGGGTGATATTGAGGATGAGATTCTGATCTTTGTGGACTTTGGTTCTGGTCTCCCCAGAGGACGAACATCTATTATATGATTTTCTTTCGAGCGCCAGATACACTCAGATACAGTTTCACAGGCAATTAGTTTGAACAGGGGGTGCTGAATGAATGCATTTGTTCCTTGTATCCTCTTCCTTACTGCCAGCTACTGTATAAAGACCCTACCGTAAGTGAATCTAGCCAGCACTTACCGTCATGTCGTCACATTATGCTTCTATTGATTGATAGGAAACTGTTTAGTCGCAGGGAGGTCTGCTCTTATATCATATCAGCAGGTCCCGATGAGACAAGGGACCTTTTCATTTCTATCCTGTATCCCAAAAGAACGTTTTATTATCTTTCAATTTGCCTGACGCTATTTTTTCTTCATTGAAATAATTTCATTTTTTGACAATGTCAGTTTGTTTCATTTTTGACACAGTGTAAAAAATATATATTTTTAGTTACTTTTCTAGTCATTTCAATTTATATCATTTAAACTGACAAAAACATATATATATATATTTTTTTATTATTATTAATAATTTGTGAACATTGTGAACATTATATTTTGTAATTTAAACCTGATTAACATTAAAATAAATTACATAAACCAAAAAACATTTGCAAAAAACATATGAATATTGTCATATCATTTTTTTACAGAACATTTTTTATGTTTCCTCTCTCACATTAAACAAAGTAAGGAAAAAAGGGGTCATTAATTATCATTTTTCTTTTTTTTAACCTTTAGATAGTGTGTAGCATTGTTGTTTTAGGATAAACAAGCATTTGTTTTGACTACTTATCTTTATTAATATGTATTGTTAATAAGTGTTATTATTAAGTATTATCATTATTATTATTATTGTTGTTGTTGTTGCTGTTGCTGTTGTTGTTGTTGTTGTTGTTGTTGTTGTTATTATTATTATTATTATTATTATTATTATTATTATTATTATTATTATTATTATTATTATTATTATTATTATTATTATTATTATTATTGGGGTTGCTCAGTGGTTAACACTGTTGCCTCACAGCTAGAAGGTCAGTTGGGATTTCTGTGTGGAGTTTGCATGTTCTCTCTGTGTTCACGTGGGCTTCCTACGGGTCCTCCTCTTTCTCTCTCCTCTTTATTATTATTATTATTATCGTTGTTACTGTCGTTTACATATTTGTACTGTAAGACCCCATACAGCCACCTACCTACCTACCTACCTACCTACCCATGCATCCTTCCATCCATTCAACTATCCATCCATTCATCCAACCATCAATATTCTCTTCATCTAACTGATCCATCTCACTCTCAGATTTACAATGTGCAGATATTTTTCACAGTTTTCTGACTGCCCCACTATCAAGCATCATCAAGATACCAAAGAAACGATCGACAAAGTAATAAGATCATCTCTCATATCCTTATTAAGGGTTGCTCCTGGGGGAGGATGTGTATGTGTGTGTGTGTGTGTGTTCTTGTTAAGAGCAAGTGTGCGCAGTATGCTGGGAGGCCTGGATGAGAAATCACCTCGGCGCCCCTCTATAGCGGTCTTACTCCCTTCTCGTGCCTGTTAGCCCAGGAGTGAGCCTTGACGTCTCCTTGCAGCACACGTGTAATCAATAACAGCCCCCGAGCTCTGTCTCGCTCACACACACAAAGCGTTTCCACCTCAGCACGTCACGTTAGACACACAAACTTATACATCATCCCGCACTCGGTGCTCCCTTGAACATCTGAGGCGTTTGCATTACGTGGAGGAAGAGCAGGCACAGCTTTGGGTAATGTCATTCATAGCCTTTCACTGCAGTATATGAGGGTTCGGAGAGATGAGAAGGTGATGTCGTCGAGAGCCATCGCTTTCCCAGGCTTCTATTAAAGAGCTGTCAAGTACAAGCGCTCACATGACGGAAAGTGGGCCACCTTTCTTTCCATCATCACCTGCTTCACTGACCCGAGCAACTCTTTGTCTTGCATCTGCTTTGTTTATTTTTGGACTGTGCCATTTATTCCTGTTTAGAAGTTACAGTCAAGGGCACTGGGAAATCAAGGTTGATTGAATTTCTTTTTCTTTTCTTTTTTTCCTGACTGGCCACATAGGAAAGAAAAGAAATGGGATCTATTTTACAGATCTTACAAAAAAAAAAAAATAATAAATAAAAATAAAAAAATAAATAATAATAATACTACTACTACTACTACTACTACTACTACTACTACTAATAATAATAATAATAATAAAAATAATAATGATTAATAAGTTTTGTTATATAAACAATATAACAATATATAGACAATATAAACCTTTTAGAATACTGGATTTTTCTGCTCTGAACACACAGTAGCTGTTTTGTTGCCTGTGCCTTTAAAGTCACAGTGTCTTTGTCTCCGTCAGATAAACAGCACAGTGACATTTGTGAGAAATACTACAGTAAGAACTTTCCCAATGATTATTTGATTTATTTGTTGTGGAGTTTATTAGAGCCTTTCGATGAGTCACACACAATATCGTGTCACACACAAGTTCATGCACACACACACACACACACACACACACACACACACACACATACACACACACTGCACGCATTTAACTTTGCAATGTTTTGCATGTCAAATATGACAGGATACACATTAGTATCCAGTGCTGTATGGATATCTATTATGTTAATGTACAAAATAAACCTGATCTAACATCCACAAAGTGGGATTAAGGTGTCTTCTTTTATAATTGTTCTGACACTATGCGGCTGTGGTGATAAAGTAAAGACGGTAAAATCGCTGTAATTCATTACAGACATTTGATGATGATTGATGATCACAGTGAGCCGAACAGATCTTTTAATCCCATTTGCTGTGCACCTACTGTCTTGTTCATATAATTATATGCGTTACTACGGAGACATGTCAATATGCGGCTGTCAATCAATTTAGAGGGCGGAGAAACCGCACTCCTACATCACGCTGCTGTCGGCCTCAAAATGGGAGGGATTTGGATCCTATTTTAACGTCATGAAGTTTAAAAAAAGAGACTTTTTGTCTTTATATTACTCCAATATGACTATGGACACACGATACCTACACACAGTTCTGTCCAATCAGCTTACAAAAGATGATTCATCATAGGTGCCCTTTAAATGACTAAGATATAATTACTTTTGAAATTCAGTAATTATTAGAAAGTTCCATAAATTAGGTTGGACTGATTATAAATACAGTGAGGGAAATAAGTATTTAATCACACTGTGATTTTTCAAGATCTCCTACTTAGAAATCATGGAGGGGTCTAGAATTTTCAGTATAGGTGCCATTCCACTGTGAGAGACAGAATCTAAAAATAAAATGCAGCAATCACATTGTATGACTTTTTAACAATTTATTTGTAAATTACTGTGTGAAATAAGTATTTGATCACTTGCTTTTCAGCCAAATTTCTGACCCTCAAAGACCTGTTATTTTGCTTTAAAATAGTCCAGCTACACTCTGCTCATGATTCTAATTTAGTAGCACTTGTTTGAGGTCACTAGCTGTCATAAAGACACCTGTGCACCCCACAATCAGTCAAAAGTCTAAGTAGCAACATGGCCAAAACAAAAGAGCTGTCAAAAGACACAAGAGATGAAATTGTAGACTTTCATAAAGCTGAAACTGCTACGGGGCAAATGCCAAGAAAGAGCAACTGTTGGAGCAATTGTCAGAAAATGGAAGAGGCTAATGATGACAGTCAATGTCCTTCAGACTGGGGCCCCATGGAAGATCTCTCCTCGTGGGGTATTAATGATGCCAAGAATGGTCTAGAATCAGTCCAGAATTATGAGGGAGGAGCTGATCAATGCCGTGAAGGGAGCTAGGACCACCGTTTTTCAAGGGTACTATCAGTAATACAGTAAGATGTCATGTTTTAAAACCATGCATCGCACGGAAGGTTCCCCTGCTTAAGTTATCCCATGTCAAGACCCATCTGAAGTTTGCCAGGGACCATCTGGATGGTCCAGAGTATTCATGGGAGAAAAGTCCTGTGGTCAGATGAGACCAAAGTAAAACTTTTTGGTCTTAACTCTATTCACCGAATTTGGAGGAAGAAGAATGATGTGTTATCATCCCAATACTACCATACCTACAGTGAAGCATGGGGCTGGAAGCATCATGCTCTGGGGTGTTTTTCTGCACAGGGGACAGAATGACTGCACTGTATTAAGGAGAGGATGAACGTGGCCATGTATTGTGAGATATTGGGCAAAAACCTCCTTCCCTCAGTCAGAGCATTAAAGATGGGTCGTGGCTGGGTCTTCCAACATGACAATGACCCAAAGCACACAGCCAGGAAAACCAAGGAGCGGCTTCGTAAGAAGCATAACAAGGTTTTGGAGTGATCTAGCCAGTCTCCAGATCTAAATCCAATAGAAAATCTTTGGAGGGAGCTGAAACTCCATGTTGCTCAGCGACAGCCCTGAAACCTGACAGATCTAGAGAAGATCAGTGGGCAAAATCCCTCCTTCAGTGTGTGCAAACCTGGTGAAGAACTACAGGAACCCTTTGACCTCTGTAATTGTTAACAAAGGCTTCTGTACTAAATATTTAAAATGCTTGACTCAAGTGATCAAATACTTATTTCACACAGTAATTTACAAATAAATTGTTAAAAAGTCATACAATGTGATTTCTGCATTTTTATTTTTAGATTCTGTCTCTCACAGTGGAATTGCGCCTATACTGAAAATTCTAGACCCCTCCATGATTTCTAAGTATAGGAGATCTTGAAAAATCACAGTGTGATTAAAAACTTATTTCCCTCACTGAATAAATGGTGTGTTAAAGTTGTTTGAAATGAATAAGGTAAGGTTAAAAAAAGCCACTTCTGAACTCTAAAATGATCCCCTGAGATTCTCATATACACTGGTATGTTTACCACATTTGGGACTTTTCTGATTCACATAGGTAACAGCATGTATGATTAGAATTCTTGTAACAAACAATAATACAATATTTTTCCCATTCTCAAGCATCCCATGCTCTCTCCAAGTCATCTGCTCACAGTTTGAAAAAAGCAGCCATACTGTAGTGGTTGAAATATATTGCAGACTGTATGATGGGTAGTAAACATATTCGTTTTAACCAAAAAAATCTTTATTAAATGCAAAGATTATCTTCTGCCTTGTTTCCAGGGAAAAATAAAACGACCTTGCTTCTTATAGTAATAAAGTCCTATTGGTGTTCTTGCTGTGAAGCAGAATTCAATTGATTCTAGGAAGATGGTGCTGACTTGAAGCCGTGGTTCAGTGACTGTATCAGGTATTGAACCTGCAACAAGAGGGGAGTGGAATACAGATGTGTTTGAGCAGCAGTAATTAGCCAGCTCATCCTGATTTTCCCTCTTTATAATGAGTAATGGAATGGGATTCTCATGAATAGGATGAGCTGATGAGTACACTTTAATAGCAGCTGTATTTTTTTCCATTTTAAAAGGTACATTTACATAATTCATGCAACTGCCACTGAATATGACACTAAAGGAGACTTTAAAATTATTTTTAAAAACACTTTTTCATGTAGCTATTACTTTCGCCTCATAAATTTTCTCTTCTCGGGGGAATATTTATAACTTGTACTGCAGGTTGTGCTTGTATGGCTTTTGAAATGTAATTATGTTTCAGACATTTCTCCTAAAGTTTCTTAGGAACAGAATATTAGTATGTATTAAAACTAGTTGCTGTTATTTTGGGTTTTTTTTATTTTAAAAAAATCACGGTTTCAAGAAAATGTTTTATTTATTTTATCTTTTTTTTTTGTTTAAGCATACACTTTACATCTTGATGTGCCATTTAAAAGTAAGGAAAGTGAATTTCACTTCCAAATTACTTTTATTAGTACTGTCTATTTGTTTAAATAATTTAGAATAACAGATATCTTTCAGAAACATTAGAAAATCATGAGGGGTTCTTTAGGGGTTCTCTTTTTGTATAATTACCTTGTTCTCTTCAAAATTGAACTACTGGAATTGGTTTTCTGTTCTTTGAGACGTAAAGACAATTATATCACCCAGACATCTAAGTGATTAGCTAAATTATCACTTAATAAGAAAGTGTGTTCCATTTTTAAAATAATAATAATAATAATAAGCATTTTACACGTTTATGAATGAACAAATGGAATATGTGGAGTTTGCATGTTCTCTCTGTGCTCGCGTGGGTTTTCTCTGGGTGCTCCTGCTTTCTCCACAATCCAAAGACATGTGCTATAGGTGAATTGAATAAGCTAAATTGGCCGTAGTGTATGTGTGTGAATAAAGAGTGTTGGGTGTTTCCTAGTGTTGGGTTGTGGCTGGAAGACCATCCGTTGTGTAAAACATATGCTGGATAAATTGGGGGTTCATTCCGCTGTGACGACCCCTCATTAATAAAGGAACTAAGCCGAAAAGAATATGAATGAATGAATTAAATGGAATATGTGTACAAATGTGAATAAATGTGTAATACACATGTTGAGTAACTTGGTCTTAAGATTTGATCCCAAACATCAAGACTTTGATATCGTAACAAACTAGATAATTTATATTTTATTTTATCTAATAAAAGATGTTAAGATATTTTCTGAAACTCTCACAGACACATATTACTGAGAACCAGTGTTTGTTTGTTCTCCATTTAATAGTGTTGCCATCTAGAAATAATAATTCACTTCTATGTGGTCATAACATTCCCTTACATGTGCGTGTGGCCGACCGTATGCACATCTCAGCACTGTTGGTACTGTTATTAGTTTGTTTAAGTCTGTGCCGATGATTAAATGTCTTTCCATTGTGTCAGCCAATGCATATGCTCATGTGAAATGATTCGCTTCATTAAAAGTGGCAGTATAGTAATAGGGTAACGAATGTCCCTGTCTGCCATAGTCTCCCAGCACCCTAATTTGTCTTCCCTTCTGTTGTTGCATCCACAGCCTGCCGGCCCGGTTTCTATAAGGCTTCATCTGGGAACGTCAAGTGCTCCAAGTGTCCTCCACACAGCTACACACACCAGGAGGGATCTGTACACTGCGGCTGTGAGAAAAACTACTTTCGAGCAGAAGAGGACCCCGCCTCCATGGCCTGCTCTCGTACGTGCTCTTAACCTCCTTAAACTTCACCTAAATTCATCACAAAATTATGATCATTTACAGCATCGTGTTGTTCTAAACCTGTATGTTTTTCATTCTTCTGTGGAACTCAAATTCAATTTTGAAGAACATTTTAAAGATTGTTGGTTTACTTGGACAATAAATGAATGAACAAATGAATGAATGTTTTATAGAATAGATAACTTTAAACAGTATGTTCAAAATAATGGTCAATAGGTGGCTGGAAAACTCATCAAAATTTCTTGTGACATGCATTTCATTTTCTGGAAAAAATAAAAAGTAAACAAATTTAAAATATCATGTTTTAAAGATTGTTTACAGCCAAAGCTTTTTGGTTTCTGTTGACATCTATACAATAACTGCTTTCACAGAAGAACTTTTACCTACTGGCAGATTTACTCAGCTGTCTTTTCACTACACTGTAAAAAATATCTGTAAATTGACAGTTTTTTTGTATTTAGTGATTTAAATTTTTTTTCACTTATTTAGCCTTTTGAATTGCATTATGGGACCCTGATCTTTGTTCCAACAACTTTTAACCTTGACATGTTTGAAAAAGTGACTGTTATTAACATTTTTATTATTTTGAAGTGATATTGTCTGGGTTGGTGTTGTATTTTACTTATTTTACAAACTTAGTGCTCTATATTTTAGTTTTTAAACAATATTGTAATGTGATTGGGGATCCTGACAATGGAAGTGCAAATGCAAATGATGGGTTATTAAGCAGAGAATGGTCAGGCGAGCTGAGGTCAACACAGGGGCACACAGATGTAGAGTATACAGGCAATCCAGAGTCGTAGTCAAAAACACAGGTGAATTGTCTAAACAGGCAGGGAGCAGACAACGTAAAACAAACAAAACAAAGCAAGGTTTAAACACGGAAGGTAAGGCAAGAAATACTCTTTGTATTGTTCACTAACAGTGTAACAAGACTCAGCCAAGTCTGTATGTTTGTGTGCTGTATAAATAGTCCAACTAATCGGTCTTTGAGCAGCTTCAGCTGTGTGAGTGTAATTAAACTGGATCAGGAACTGGTGTGTGTGCGTGGTGCATGACTAGAACTTGTAGTTCTTGAAATGGCGGATTTGTTGTCTGTTAGTGATCTGTGTGTATACCAGCGATCTGCACAGGCTGGATTGCTGGTGACCATAATGAATATCTTGTCTCAAACTACTAAAATATAAATAAAAGTCACTTTGTTAAACTGCAGATTTGAATTTTCATGATCAAAATTCCACAGAGCAGAGATCAAGGTCCCATTATGCACAAAATACAGAAACTGTTAATTAACAGATTATGTTTACAGTGTACAGGAACTAGGATATATTTAGTTTGAAACTAAATTAACTTCGGGGGATGTGTCTATTCCAGTAATAGGAACTACCAGTAACATAGAGTAAGCATGAAGTATGAAGAATATTTTAAAATGTGTAATAAAGTGCCTTTATCTATTGTTATTTGATCTCAGTCTTAGCGATAGTATTTCAGATTGTGATGATATATTTTGACCTAATTTTTGTTCTTTCAGATGATCCATAATGTGCCTCTGTTACCACAACACAAAAAAAACACAGCTTTGATCAGTGTCCTCCTATCCTCTAGTTGTTACAAGTTTCTGTAACTGAGTTCTTATAACTAACCGTTGTGAAAGCTTTTGGAAAAAATAATCAACATTATTCAAATATCTTTTATTTTTCATATCTTTCTTTTTCTCTAAAAAAAGGGTTAAACAAACAACTTTGAATTCATTTGATTTTAACTCAATGTACAAAAACATAAAGTGCAATTCAGAGGGAGACAAATTGTATTCAGTATTCTTCAACATCATTTTTTGTGGAAAGCAAAGAATAGTAAATGACCAAAATCTCTGCAAGCATTAAGAAGTTCCTTTGTGGTACAGATAATTATTTATGCTACTCATATCACAGCGTTCCTCCAGTCCTCAGAAGCGCTGGAGCTTTTTTGAAGGATGATGTTTGTTCAAGGATTGATGAATTTGTGTTGGCTCATTCTGACAAAGCTTCCGATACTCCCTCAGCGGCCTTCAAGCCATCCCGCCGAGAATAGCCTGTGTTTGCTTATTTTTAACCGTTTCAACCGATCAGCCTCCTCGGGTTTGCGCAGCAGAGCAAGCTAACCCATTCTCTTTTATGGAGAAGCATGCAGATGGTAGACAGATGCATGCAGCGACTGCCAAGCATTCCAAAACACATTATCCATAAATCACCGCATTGCTATCAGTGCTGATTCATATCACATAAAACCACCAAGAGCCTTATTGAGTTCTGTGGCCAAGTTTAATAGGGTGTATCTTACGTGACATCCGAAGTAGTCAGCACGTCGGATCATGCCACGCTCACGAGTCGCATTTTATTTTGGCTGTCAGAAGCAATAGTGTGTCTTCATTTTCACTTAAGCACTCATTTCAAATGTTAGTTTAAGACTTTGATGGGTACAGTGAGAGGGGGGAAAAATGCTTGAACAGACTTTAATTTCTCCACTTCATCCTGTCATAGCCCTCGAGTTCATACATTTATCTTGATAGAATCTCCTCAGATGCAGGCGGTGGAACAGATACGCTTTAAGTGCAGCTCTGAGAGCGGAACTGCAATTAAAAGAAGACGATGCACGATATTATCTGCAATAATTGTGGAAGGTCATTCCGAGTTCTTCCGAGGTGTTTTTTTCCCCCACTGTTTTGAATGTACACCTATAATTCATGTCTGCATTTATGCGCATGGTTTCTCCATGAATTATTGCTTTGTAAAATTTACAGTTTATGTTGCATTCTACGTCGTGTCAGCGAAGGTCGGCATTTAATCACAGCTGAGCATTTCAAAGGCATACATATTTATGCCTGTTTTTAGTACGTATAAATGGACTTGTTTATTTCTGCCTGTCTCTTTTTTATGACCTCATAAAGGTGATATTCTGCGGCGTAAATCCTTGACGTGAGGAAAATGCCAACGCCGGACATGTAATATAATCGTACCACTTATCAATCCCGGATGCAAATATCTCCCATATGTCACAGAGAGGATTTCATGTTGTGCTGGTGATTGTTCGGCTTCGCATTAATAACAAATGCTGCAGTCACACTTTCATGGGCTGCCTGTCAGACTGAACTGTCCATGTAACGGATGGCTTACCCTGGCACACCTTACATCCTTCTGCTAACAGGAGAATCAGTCTGTTAACATTACCTGCTCGCTGCGATTTCTATTAAATGTCAGGATCAAAGGACGCCTTGCTCTGGCAAAGATGTTACCAAGTGACATATAACTACTTTTTCCTCTGTCCTATAAAAAGAGATTTTGGTTTATGCCGCTACCTCTGCTGACTGAGGCACATTAATGCATTTTTTATCTGTACTGATACATAAAACCAGGGTATCATTTTAATATAAAGAAAAAATAGCATGTTGTAAAAGAGACAATTCTCTATGCTTCTTTAAAATAGCAAACGGGCTTGGTTGTTGTCATTTACTGAGGCGTTTATTGGTGTAGTTATTTAGTTTTATTAATTAATTTACATTTGTTTTACTTATATTCTATTGTATTTCATATTATTTTCCATATTTGTGTTATATTATTCTTAGTTAAAAATTTTATTTACATTTTAATGATATTTGTAAAAAAACAACAACAGCATTGATGAGGATGATGCTAATACTACTACAAATAAAATTAACAACAACTACAAATACATGATAATAATAATAATAATAATAATAATAATAATAATAATAATAATTCATTCATTCATTCATTCATTTTCTTGTCGGCTTTGTCCCTTGCGGGGTCGCCACAGCGGAATGAACCGCCAACTTATCCAGCACGATTTTACGCAGCGGATGCCCTTCCAGCCGCAGCCCATCTCTGGGAACTTCCACACACACATTCACACTCATACACTATGGACAATTTAGCTTACCCAATTCACCTGTACTGCATGTCTTTGGACTGTGGGGGAAACCGGAGCACCCGGAGGAAACCCACGCGAACCCAGGGAGAACATGCAAACTCCACACAGAAACGCCAACTGACCCAGCCCAGCCGAGGTTCGAACCTGCGACCCAGCGACGTTCTTGCTGTGAGGCAACAGCACTACCTACTGCGCCACTGGGTTGCCCTAATAATAATAATAATAATAATAATAATAATAATTTATTATTATTTATTTATTATATATTATTAATTTATTATATATATATATATATATATATATATATATATATATATATATATATATATATAATAAATTAATAATATATAATAAATAAATAATAATAAATTATTATTATTATTATTATTATTATTATTATTATTATTATTATTATTATTATTATGTAAATGAATATTATTTTTATTTTTAATGTTGGGGATGTTTTCATCCACTCAAGGGTGATTTTGAGTCTTAATTTGGCCATAACTTTTATGTTTCAGCAAATAGAATAATGTTTGGTGACAAATCTAATTTTGACCAATATTTTGAGAAAATGCTTTGAATTAAAAAAAAAAAACTCAACAATACACTCTGGGCAAATTTACTGCCCTTTTGTTATGTTTTGGATGAAAACATCCACTAAATTATACTGCTGTAAAAATGCATCAGATAAATATTTTTTTCAAATTGTTTTGCATAAGGCGACGCAGTGGCGCAGTAGGTAGTGCTGTCGCCTCACAGCAAGAAGGTCACTGGTTTGAGCCTCGGCTGGGTCAGTTGGCATTTCTGTGTGGAGTTTGAATGTTCGTGTGGGTTTCCTCCGGGTGACCCGGTTTCCTCCACAGTCCAAAGACATGTGGTATACAGGTGAATTGGGTAAGCTAAATTTTCCGTAGTGTATGAGTGTGAATGAGTGTGTGTGTGGATGTTTCTCAGAGATGGGTTGCAGCTGGAAGGGCATCCGCTGCATAAAAACGTGCTGGATAAGTTGGCAGTTCGTTCCGCTGTGGCAACCCCAGATTAATAAAGAGACTAAGCCGAAAGGAAAATGAATGAATGAGTGATGTTTTGCATAAATCTGTTAATCAACCTCAGTCCTAATCAAAACTACTAAATTGCTTATAAGATTACAAGATTTGAACTCTTTAATTGCCAAATTCAAAATGATGTCACTGATTTGGTGAAAAAAACACACAAAATGACACACTAACAAAACAAAAAGGTAGTAAATTTGAACAGTGCACAAGGGTTAATTTAATTTATTTTAGCTTTATTTCTGTTGGCTCTTATTCCCAGCAGGCACACAACATCATAAGATGTTAATATTAGGTTAGATTTAGGTCATGATGTCAGGTGACCAAAATTCCGGGTCTAGCCAGCGTCTAAGGACAACGTTATTTTGTCCTTATGACGTCAAATTACGTTGATATTTAGGTCATTTTAGGTTGTGTTGGAAAGTGACCAAAATTCAACGCCTGATGTCATAGTGGTAACATTCACACAATGTCAAGGTGTAACATGATTAGATGTTGATATTTGGTTGAATTTAGGTTGATTTTAGGTTGCACATTGGACTTTGACGTTGGGTTCTGACGTCAACCTGATTTTCATTTCCAAACAAAATCCAACATCCCCACAACGTCATGTTGACGTCCTGTGCCTGCAGGGATTTATTCTATTGTTTCCTTTTATCGATTCTATTCCTTTTATCCATCTCTTTATAATCCGTCTTGTTTCTCTCATTTGTAAATCACTTTGCATAAAAATTGTTCGTTTTATTAACATATGTAAATGTGGCAAAATTAATGAATGTATGAACGTAAATTGGCAAGAATCAAAAGCAGAGATGGCAAAAGTACACACATAATTTTCTGAAGTAGAAGTACAGATATTCATGTTTAAAACGATTGGTAAGAGTTGTACTGATTAGACTTTAGTACGACCTGAAAGTTAAGTACGACCTGAAAAATGTAAGTAAAAAGTACCCATTACTACTACTAGGTAGGTAAATATCCAGTTTCCCCCACAGTCAAAGACATGCAGTATAGGTGAATAGGTAAACTAAATTGGCTGTAACATATGCTGGAATAATTGGTGGTTCATTCTGCTGTGGGGTCCCCTGATAAATCATGGACTATGCTGAAGGATAGTGTGTAAGATCCTATTGTCACATCCTATTGACACATTAATATAAAAAATAACTTACATTTCAAATTAAAAAAAAAAAAAATTAATTAAAGACAAAAGTAGCCAAGCAAAAGACTATAACCTTAACATTTACTTGGCATATTTTTTAACTGGAATGCATCTCTCTTGTTTACCTGTGATCCGATCGAGCAAAATGTGTCTTATTACCATGTAAACAAGATAGCATCAGTCATGTTAAATTCACCGACTCTCTGTAGTCATCCGCACAATACCGAAAAATAGATTGATTGCAGCAAAAAGGCGTTCAAATTTCACAATCAAAAGAAATAATATAGATCGGGTCACCAAACACATGAAAATGAAAGTAACGACCGTGGTTAAAAAAATTTAAGAAGTAAACGTAAAAAGTTGTCAAAAAATAAATAGAGGATACTAGAAAAATCTACTTAAGTACAGTAAGGAAGTATTTGTACTTTGTTACTTCTAATCTCTGAACAAAAGGGATTATTTAAATCTGCAATCAAAACATCTGAGGGAATTCATAAATAGTGCCCATTGATATAGAAAGTCTTTTTGGACTTTTCCCTTGTACAAACTTTGCGTGTTGTTTTCATACTCAAAACCACATTTACACAGTAAGGTTAAAAACATAAAAGAACTCCTTTAATGATTTTAAAACACTAAAACTCCCAGTTTCTCTTTACAAAAATGTTTAAAACCAAGCAGGGGTGTGTTTCAAACTGCATCACAAACTTGTACGTTAGCAACTACACCTCTAGAGCTGTAATGAGAATAGTTTCTGGCTGTGTTCTATACCTAGTTACCCCCCATGCCCCATTCATTTAGATCATTCTAACATTTAAACTTGGAATAATAAAAAAACATTAAAGTCATCTCTCTTAGGTGTAATTTGCTTTCAAAGTATTTTTACAGTTCAGTTTTACCGATCTTCATTTTGCTCGCTTCGTAGTGCACTTTGAAAACATTTATGCCATTTTGAACACAGCCGTGGCTCATGACAAAAGCTATAGGTGACCCTTTTATTTAAAAGTGGAATTTACGTTACATCTTCAAAGCTTGTGAAAACAAAAATATTTAGCATACATTAATGGTTTTAATTTATAGTAGGTTATTTATTAAGAAATGTATCTGTATATGACATAGGCCTGTTGGTTAGAACATTTCTGCAGTGGTTTGAATGTGTCAAATTGTAAAAGTAGACTTTTCAAAAAGATAACATAAAATAAATAAATAAACAATATCCTACGTAATAATAATAATAATAATAATAAAAATAATAATAATAATAATAATAATAATAATAATAATAATAATAATAATAATAATAATAATGATGATGATGATGATGATGATGATGATGCTACTACTACTGCTACTACTACTAATAATAATAATAATAACAATAATAATAATAATAATAATAATAACAACAACAACAACAACAACAACAACAATAATAATAATAATAATAATAATAATAATAATAATTATTATTATTATTATTATTATTATTCAGTGGGATTTATTTTGTATTTCTTAATAAATAGCCTACAACCATTAACAATTTAAATGACAGTTTCAATAATTATCCTCAATAATATTTGTTAAGGAAACATATGGTCCTTTATGTGTCGTTTACATATAATTCAATGAAAATGGAAAATGAGTGCATGTTTTTACCAAAACTAATATTGGATATATTTTAAATGTGCGTGCGTGTAAAACAATATAATTTGCACAAAAAATTATGTATTTTTTCTTTAAAGAAGTAGTTACTCCAATCCATTAAGAGCATCATTATGGACATTTTACATTCTAACTAATGTGGTTCAAATGATCTTCCACAGAGAAACTACAGTTTTGGGAAACAATTCTCCCCACATCGTTCTTTTCCCAAACAATGCATTGTACTATGATTGTTCAGCCGCAAGTTACATCGTTGTTTGGGAAACGCACCCTAGCTTTGCCATAAAACAGCACAAATACTGAAAGAAATAGCGGACAGCTTAATTTGAGAACCAAATATTGTGTTGGACAGTGGGGGTCTTTCAAATCAAAATGGTTCATAACCACGAGTGTATAAAACTTCTTATGTCATACCATGTGAAGACAAGACTAATATTTACAACACTGACTTAAAATCTTTCCCTCCGCAAGAGCTGGCAAGTATAATTATAAAATTACATTTTTTGGAGTGAATTATTCCTGAAGGATTATTGCTGTTCTTATTTAAAGTGCTTTTAAAAAGGCTAGTGTGGTGAATCCTGTATTTGACCTTGAAGCCAAATGTCTGATTTATCGTCATGTCAGAATCAAGGGAAAGCAACAGGGAGTGTTCTGGAATGTTCCGGAGTGAATTTTGTGGAGGAGATTCCTTTGTGTAATGTTCTATTTCTTAATGTAGTATCAAAATCCTATCTCTCCCCCTCTTTCTTTCACTGAGCAAAATGTCTGTCAAAGTGATTCCCGGTTTCAAGAGGCAGGAAACCTTCTCCGAGCTCTGGGGTTTCTGTGTGTGAACTCACGTCAAATCAAACCAACCCGACATTACACTCTTGATTTCTTCACTTGCCACCATCTTTAAGCCAGATCTAAATGGTGTAATCGTGGCCAGATTCAGATATAAAAATTTCTAATTATTCCAAAATAATTTACAATCTGTCTTTGATCAAGTGTACATCTGCTTGATTTAATCTAAATTTTTTGAAATATATATACAAAGAAAATGTGTCAGTTATTCAAATAACAGCTTGCTGTATACAGGCCTGCTATTTCAATCAGTATAGGGCCCGCTGGCTGCACTTCATACCCCATTTTTTATATTGGGACAATCTTTTAAAGTTAATATAACAATCCAGTGAGGACACTTCTGAACTCCAGAGTAATTCTATAGGCTTTGCCAACATTTTAACAAGAGGAAGGACATGCCTGCCTAAATTCCGTATCCATCCATAACTGATGACTTTAACGATTAAACCCACACTTTTTAAAGTAAACGAACTTCCCCAGAGGGACATTTTATTGCTCTTTCATAGCTCATGAGATTTAATGGAGTTCTCAGTTGTGTTTCATTTAAGTATAAACTGTGCCCCAGATGTTTTTCCTGTCATCATAAAAAAAGACACAAATGCTTTGGACAATGGATAAATGTAAAAGGATGAATCAATAAATGTCAATAGTTTGGCCTGGAATGGATTGATGAGAAGTGTTTGGATTTGTGATAATTGTTTAATAGAAACATTCATTGTTAAAGAAACTGTAAATAATCTTTATTTTATTTATTTATTTTTATTTTATTTTATTTTATTTATTTTATTTTATTTTATTTTATTTTATTTTATTTTATTTTATTTTATTTTATTTTATTTTATTTTATTTTATTTGTAAAGATGTAAAGATTTCATTGAAGTTTAAAGATTATTAACCATAGATGACATTATTATTATTATTATTATTATTATTCATTCATTCATTCATTTTCTTGTCGGCTTTGTCCCTTGCGGGGTCGCCACAGCGGAATGAACCACCAACTTATCCAGCACGATTTTTTACGCAGCGGATGCCCTTCCAGCCGCAGCCCATCTCTGGGAATTTCCACACACACACACATTCACACTCATACACTACGGACAATTTAGCTTACCCAATTCACCTGTACTGCATGTCTTTGGACTGTGGGGGAAACCGGAGCACCCGGAGGAAACCCACGCGAACGCAGGGAGAACATGCAAACTCCACACAGAAACGCCAACTGACCCAGCCCAGCCGAGGTTCGAACCTGCGACCCAGCGACTTTCTTGCTGTGAGGCAACAGCACTACCTACTGCGCCACTGCGTTGCCCTATTATTATTATTATTATTATTATTATTATTATTATTATTATTATTATTATTATTATTATTAGTAGTAGTAGTAGTAGTAGTAGTAGTAGTATTATTATTATTATTATTATTATTATTATTATTATTATTATTATTATTTATTTTGAATATATATTTTTTTGCAATATAAAGCTTCATTGAAGTTGAAATAGTATTTACCATAGATGGCATTATTATTATTAATATATATATTTTTTTAATTTATTCATTTATTTATTAAATTTTTTATAGGTTTTTTTTTTGCAATATAAAGATTTCATTGAAGTTTAAATATTACTTACAATAGATGACATTATTATTATTATTATTATTATTATTATTATTATTATTATTATTATTGTTGCTATTATTATTATTTATTTTTAGTATATTTTTTTGAAATATAAAGCTTTCATTGAAGTTGAAATATTATTTACCATACATTGCATTATTATTATTATTATTATTATTATTATTATTATTATTATTATTATTATTATTATTATTATTATTATTATTAATTAATTTATTTATTTATTTATTTATTTATTTATTTATTTATTTATTTATTTATTCATTTATTTATTTTTAATAGTTTTTTGCAGTATAAAGCTTTCATTAAAGTTTAAATATTACCTACCATAGATGACATTATTATTATTATTATTAATATTATTATTATTATTATTATTATTATTATTATTATTATTGTTATTATTATTATTATTATTAGTAGTAGTAGTAGTAGTAGTATTATTATTTGCTTTTTATGTATTTATTTATTTACCAATATAAATGTTTCATTTGAAGTTTAAAGATGATTAATTATTGATGACAGTAATAAAACTTTAATTTTAAAAGTGGTTTTGTGGAACAGTGCTAACAGTGCAGTTCCATTCAGATCAATAGATTTTTATTGTGTTGCACTTTGTCTTTGCATGTTATAAACAAGATAATTAAATATATACTATATCTTCTTCCCTCAGATCCTCCCTCTGCCCCTCGCAATGTGATCTCTGCCATTAACGAGACCTCAGTGATTCTAGAATGGAACTGGCCAGCAGAGACCGGAGGCAGAAAGGATGTAATATTTAACGTGGTCTGCAAGCGATGCTGGCCGGGTCCCAGACAGTGTGAACCCTGTCGAGGGGCTGTGCGCTTCCTGCCCCGTGCTTTTGGCCTCACTAACACAACCGTAACTGTGGCAGACCTCCTGGCACACACCAACTACACATTTGAGATTGAGGCCCAAATGGAGTGTCCTTTCAGGCCCCCCACAATCCGCCATTACGCTGCGGTCACCATCACTACAAATCAAGCAGGTGAGTCTCTCTCTTATATCAATATATTGTTATGATTATGTTTTATGACTCATGTCTTTCTGAAGCACTACGCAGACTAAATGTGAATCTTTAAAAATCGTATGAATCTTAATTTTGATCAAATTAACTGGATTTGGCATGCACCAATGTCCATTAAAGGAGGTCAACATGGGTCTGTGTTGCACTTCAAGTTTTGGTTACACTTAAAAAATAAATAAAAATGAAAAATATCTGTACATTTTATGGTAAAAAAAATAGTTGTGGTTGCCAGAACTGAATCATTAAAAATACAGTAAAAACCATTAAAGCATTTTCTAAATTGTACGGTAAGCAACACTATTTAATTGAAGGGCACCTATGATAAAAATCATATTTTGAAAGCTGTTTGGATAGAACTGTGTGTAGGTATAGTGTGTCCACAGTAATATTGGAGTGATAGAAACAAACAAGTCTCTTTTGAAAAATTTCCTGAGGCTAAAATAGGATATAAATCCCTCCCATTTTGAGGCTCACAACAACGTGATGTAGGAGTGCGGTTTTCCCACCCACCGAAATCATTGACAGACGCCTATTAACATGTCTCCATAGTAACGTGTATAATCATATCCACAAGACAGGACTTGCAACTGGGATTGCAAGATCTCAGCTCTCTGTGATCATCTGCACCTCAAGAATGAGTTTTACAAGTTTAAAATGTTTTGAAAACATTTTGTTTGTAATAAACACTCTGCCAAACGGCACTTTGCCAAATGGCATTTTGAATATGAATAAACATGTTTCCTTGATAACTGTCACCATCCCACATCTATGACATTTTTCTGTACATTGTTTTGTTTAAATTTTAAGTTATCTTGACAGACTATTTATAATATACAGTATAACCTATACTTTTAAAGAGTGAACTCAAAATGTGGGGTGACATTTAACCCTCAGGGATCTGAAGGTGTTTTGGTGGCCTGGAGAAGTTCTGACAATATGTTAGCAACATTGATGCAAATGATTGTGTTTTTGAGAAAGAAAAGTTTATGGGTGGTTAATGACAAACGAAGTTTAAAAACAAATGTTGAAGTTACTGAAATAACTGCATGAAACACACACATAATATATGTTCATAAGACTTTTGCGAACTGGATCATGTAGCCTAGAGTTATTACTCTAATTTGAATTTTGTGAAAAATTATGTGAAAAATAATATATTCATTTAAATTTTCTAAAACACTGAAAAAGCTCTGAGAGGAGGCCTGGACTATCATTACTAATGCAGTGATTCACACCTGAGAAGACAAAGATCCACATAATCAGCTGTATAATGGGCCATACAGATAGGTATGCTACTGAGAGGAGGGGAAGACAAATTGTATGTTTATAGTTTATTAAGAATAATTTAAGAATAATTACACAAAATAACATAAGAATTACTTACGAGTGCAGTTAAAAGTTAATTGGTAAAAATGTTTATGAACTATAATGACAGTAATGAAACTTTACGTTTTAGAGTGGTTTAGTGGATCATTACTGGTCCACACTTGTGTTAAAGTACAGCAAAACACGATTCATAATTAAAAAAAAAAAAAAAAATACAAGGTTACGTTAGTACTATAGTTGCTATAGTATTTAGTACTAAATACTTTAGTATTTGTTTTTATGTTAACTTTGCTTTTGTTAACACAGTTGGATATAGGGTTAGGATAGGGTTTAGTAGGTGGTATGTTACTTAAATGTGAAAGAACATTAATTTTTTACTGGAATTTACTTATTACTACTTATTATTAAGATAATGGCTGTTTATTAGAGCTTATAAAGTATACTTACTCTACATCCCTAATCCTACTAATACCTAAACCAAACAACTACCTTACTAACTACAGGAAATTAGTAGTTTAATGAGATAAAACTAAAAGTTAATCATTTATTAATAATGAGAATTGCACTTTAAAATAAAGTGACCAAAACTTATGAGCTGCAATACATACAACCAGTGAAATATATATATTTTTGTGACAGTCCCAGTCCCAGTGCCAATGACAGTTGTTTTGTTTTGTTTTGTTTTGTTTTGTTTTGTTTTGTTTTGTTTTGTTTTGTTTTGTTTTGTTTTGTTTTGTTTTGTTTTGTTTTGTTTTGTTTTGTTTTGTTTTGTTTTGTTTTGTTTTGTTTCCAGCCCCAGTCCATTATGCTTATGTTCCATGTTAAAAAAAGAACATCATAAAGGGATAACAGAATTAATATGGCAATGCTTTAATTCTCCTATGTCGCCTAATAGACATTAACACTATATTATCATTCTATTGTCATATTACCTTTAATTTAAAGCCATGTCATAAAAGCGAAAAAGCCTTCAAAGATTTTCATTGATTGTGCGAATTGTTTTAATGGTACCCTAAGATCAGTTGAGACGTATTCACAAAGACAAATACATTTCCTCTTAGTGATGTGCAACAAAGCTCAAAATTCCATTTGGAAGCATTTAAAGCCTCTGTTTTGCTCATCCCGCGCTATCACAGCTGTCTATGAACATATCATTCTGCAGGTGCTGGCTTCTAGTATAGCTGACTGAAGGTCACGACTCCTCAGGTTACTAAAACAGAGGGATGCTGAACGGCTGGCCATCTGCCTCTCATTCCACGCAGACTTCCTTTGTGAAGACTAGTTTTTCTGCTCTCCAGCCCTGTGGGGTTGTCAGTTCAGCTCTGTCTGTAGAGTGATAGGTACAGGTCTTGCTGGATGATTTAGAGTAGGCTTTGGTCCACAGCTTACAGGATTTGGGGTCTGGTGTCATGAAATAGTAGGCTGAAGACTACTTGGACTACTAGAGGTTCAAAGGCTAGGGATTGATAGTTTTGCACCCTTTTACCACAGGGAGCAGTTGACTTTGCCTTAGACCTCATAAAATCCTTACTGTCATTTTGAGAGGACTGCGATTTCACTCAGCAGATCTTTTATCTTCTGTCGCAGATCAGATGCTGATTTATCTGTGAAGAAAGCCATCTTCTATCAAAGTTGACAGAGCTACAGGCCTAAATGTGCTGACCATTAAGTCTAAACCGAACATTCGTGTTTCCATTAATGTTTTCAGTATTTTGTGGGACATTCAATTCATGTTGCAAATTTGGAATTATGTGCATAAAGCATATTCCAGGCTTTGCATCTTAATTTTCATAAATGTGATAATGTACTTTATATAGAGTCTAAATTATATTTTATTATTTAATCTATTAAATAAACAAATGAGTAAACAAATACTGCAAGTAAACAGCATATTTCAGGCTTTGTATTTTAATTTTCATAAATTTTGTATTGTACTTTATATGCGGTCTATATTATATTTTATTATTTAATTTATAAACTAAACAAATGATTAAACAAACACTGTAATTAAATAATAAAAAAAATAAGTCTACACTAAACATTCACATTTTTGTTATAATTGTGTTGAATTTATTGAATAACATTTTAATAAATATGATATGTTTACAGTCCAAATATTACTAAAAAATAAATAATGAAGTCTACACTGAACAATCATCTTTTCATTAATACTTTAATTAATTAATTTTGATGAATTTCAAGTTTTAGTAAATGTGATATGTTTACAGTCTAAATTCTACTAAAATAAATAAATAAATAATGAAATCTACACTGAATATTTATGTTTTTATTAATATTTTCAGTATTTGTTGGTCATTATTATTCAAATTATCTTTATAATTTGAATTATAGACTTAACATTTCAACTTTAATATATGATAATAATAATAATAATAATAATAATAATAATAATAATAATGATGTTATCTACATTTATTAATCTTAAACTTCAAATGAAAGCTTTATATTGCAAAAAATAATCCATCAAAAATAATAATAATAACCTTCAATGAAAGATTTATATTGAAAAACATAAAAAAAAAAAAAAATAATAATAATAATAATAAAATCAATATTAATAATGTCATCTACATTTAGTAAACTTTAAACTTCAAGTGTAAGCTTTATATTGCAAAAAAATCGATCAAATAATAATAATAATAATAATAATAATAATAATACTTTTATCTATGGTAAATATTTTTAACCTTCAATGAAAGATTTATATTGAAAAAATATAAATAATAATAATAATAATAATAATAATAATAATGTAATCTACATTTAATAATCTTTAAACTTCAAATTAAAGCTTTATATTTCAAAAAAAAATATATCAAAATAATAATAATAATAATAATAATAATAATAATAATAATAATAATAATAATAATAATAATACTTTAATCTATGGTAAATATTATTTAACCTTCAATGAAAGATTTATATTGACAAAAATATAATAATAATAATAATAATAATAATAATAATAATAATAATAATAATAATAATAATAATAATAACGGCGACGCAGTGATGTATGGATGTTTCCCAGAGATGGGTTGCGGCTGGAATGGCATCCGCTGCGTAAAACATGTGCTGGATAAGTTGGCGGTTCATTCCGCTGTGGCGACCCAGGATTAATAAAAGGACTAAGCTGAAAAGAAAATGAATGAATAATAATAATAATAATAATAATAATAATAATAATAATAATAATAATAATAATAATAATAATACTTTCATATATGGTAAATATTATGTAACCTTCACTGATAGATTTATATTGCAAAAAATAAATAATAATAATAATAATAATATTATCATTATCATTATTATTATTATTATTATTATTATTATTATTATTATTATTATTATTATTATTATTATTATTATTATTATTATTATTGTTGTTATTAAATACTCTTCATTTTCTCATTTAGTGTGTAACACCTGTTCAAAATGTCAACAAAATGCTCAAGTTTATTGCGTATATTAAAACATACAGATGGGGCCATAAAAATGGATTGACCCTGGCCATAACCACCAGATTTTGTTGTTGGCTTTTTTTCTTTTCTTTCTTTTTTTTTTTTTTAGCTAGGCCACAGCTCTATTAAAAGTGTTTTTGTCAGATAAAAATAACTTGAGGTGACAGGTCTGTGGCCCCTTAGAATAATGGCCAATATAGAGAGATTTAACACTACTCTCCTCAAGCCCTTCACTGATGTCTCTGAAAACATATTGAAATTTAAAAAGCTTAAATGAAGGCCTTTTCATGTTTTTATTTTTGCACATTTGTTTTTAGTTATTGTCTGATGGTTTCTATGACCCTCTAACAATTTATTAATCCCTTTAGACACACACACTCCCACTCACAGTTCTCGCTCGCAGTTGCTTTCAAAGCACACAGTAAAAACAAGCATAGTTTGACTTAAGCACTGTAGTTTATTGCACTGTAATGACATTCATTTCAGAGCACAGAGACAGCACTACACACTCGCTTTCTGTCTTTTCAATTCAGTTTTTCAGTTCGGCCCTGTTTCAGAAACCAAACCAGGAAGATCGTGACCCCTTTCTCTGTTCTTCTTCACTTTTGCTCTTAGACAAATAATCCAGCTTCCTTTACTGTCCTATAAAACACAGGCAGAACACGGAGATGGATGTGTGAACGGCCAATCCAGTGAGTCTGGCCTGTAGAGAGCACATTTACGAGGGGCTCAGAGGGTTGTCAGCGCAGCCCAATTCATCTAAACAGAGCCAGCATGTGCTCCACAGCCCAAGGGAGACAGAACACGCAAGCTGCCCTCCGTGTAAAGACAGTGCTCTCTGCTTGGCTCTCAACCTCATCAGAGCTATAAAATGTTTGCATTACCTGACAGTTCTGCCATTTTAACAGGCTGCTTCAGCCGACCTCACAATCTTGCCATGCCAGAGCCTAGATTTTCATCAAAGCCTGAAAAAGTTTTTCAGGTTTTTTTAAACAACTATAAAACAATAAAATAAAATAAAATAAAATAAAATAAAATAAAATAAAATAAAATAAAATAAAATAAAATAAAATAAAATAAAATAAAATAAAATAAAATAAAATAAAATATTTCCCAGAGATGGGTTGCGGCTGGAAGGGCATCCGCTGCATAAGTTGGCGGTTCAGTCAGCTGTGGCGACCCCGGATTAATAAAGGGACTAAGCTGAAAAGAAAATGAATGAAAAATAAAATAAAATAAAATAAAATAAAATAAAATAAAATAAAATAAAATAAAATAAAATAAAATAAAATAAAATAAAATAAAGGTGACACAGTGAGCAAGAACGTCGCTGGGTTGTCGCATGTTCTCCCTGCGTTCGCGTGGGTTTCCTCTGGGTGCTCCGGTTTCCGACACAGTCCAGGTGAATTGGGTAAGCTAAAATTGTCCGTAGTGTATGAGTGTGTGGATGTTTCCAAGAGATGGGTTGTGGCTGGAAGGGCATCCGCTGCATAAAATCGTGCTGGATAAGTTGGCGGTTCATTCCGCTGTGGCGACCCCAGATTAATAAAGGGACTAAGCCTACAGGAAAATGAATTAAATTAAATTAAATTAAATTAAATTAAATTAAATTAAATTAAATTAAATTAAATTAAATTAAATTAAATTAAATTGCTCATATATAAATATAACTATATAAATCTCTGTAAGTTATTGTATTTACTAACATAAACAAATAACGTATAAATACATTTACACTATTACAGTATATATGGTTAGTTAATGAAAATAAAGTTGTTCATTGTAAGTTTCTGTTAACTCACACTGCATTGCTAATGCACATTAACTATGTTAATAAGCACAAGTTTGGATTTAAAAAAATGCATTAGTAAATGCTGATCTATCGAAATAAAAAATATATTTAAAGGGGCTAATAATTTTCACTTTAATATATTTAAAAAAAAATTAAAACTGCTTTTATTCTAGCCAAAATAAAACAAATAATACTTTATCCAGCAGAAAAAATATCATAGGAAATACTGTAAAAATGTTCTTGCTCTGTTAAACATAATTTGGGAAATATTTTAAAAAGAAAAAAAATTCAAAGGGGGGCTAATAATTCTGACTTCAACTGTAAATATTAAATAAATATTTATTTATTTATTTATTTATTTATTTATTTATTTATTTATTTATTTATTTATAGTTTAGAATGCCATTTTTTTTTTTTTGCCAGGTTTTAATTTGTTGTATTTTTGCTATGGACTATAATTTCGTAAATAATAATTTCTTATTAAAATGTGTCAGTCACAATGTACAGTGAGGTTATATTTATGTAATTAGTTAATTATTAATTAGCAATTAATTAATTAATTTATTTATTTATTTATTTTCTAGCAAACACAAGTCAAAAAGTATTGCATGTCGTATCTATCTATCTATCTATCTATCTATCTATCTATCTATCTATCTATCTATCTATCTATCTATCTATCTATCTATCTATCTATCTATCTATCTATCTATCTATCTATCTATCTATCTATCTATCATCTCTTTATTTATTTATTAAATGTAAAGTGTTAAAAGACATGCAAGTCATGGACATCTTCCGAAGCAGACGGCTTTCATTTTAACCATTCACATCAGCAAGGGGTCAGATTATCATTCCTATAGTTCAATTTAAAACCGTGAAATGTTGCAGTTCCATGTAATGTTATCGTCAAGAGCCAAAGCCAATTTTTACTTGTGTTTGGCACTTGGCAAGTGTTAATTTTGGACCCTGATCTGCATGGAAGTGCTTAGCTGGATCATAGCATTACAGAAAGTTTTCCATGACTCATTCATGCATTCTTGAAATACGTTGTTGCGGTTGCTTTTTTTCTGTCCGGCATGTGCAGTTTTGGGGGGAAAAGGGCAGAGAGAAAGAACAAGAGGGTCTGACTCAGGCATAGGCACCCACATTAATGCCATGCTTCGTCCCACATCCGCAGTGCCATGTGGAGTACATTTTGAGACCACGTTCTGCGAATGTCACGATCTTGACAGCACTTCACTAAGATTGTACACAATTGCACAATTGCTGTCTGCGCTGCTGCATACTTAAAAATGCTGCAGAATAATTAGACTCCACACCTATAAATGCAGCATTTTAAGTTCAGTTGAGGTGCTGGTTTCAAGCAGAATAAAAGAGATCTGCAAGATCCTCCTTTCAGGATCTTCTTGCAGTGTACCACAATATATAATCGAATGGGTCTTTTTTCTGTCTCTTTCTTCTGGAAGGTTTGTGGGAACTGATGATTTCCTGTGGCTTTAGGATGGAGGTGATTTGTTCACAAGGAGAAAGCCAAGAAATATACACAAACCAACATCCTGTTGAAAGATCTACTGCCAGACAATTAGCCCTCCACACAGAAAACACGGAACAGATTCAAGTCACAGTTGTTTTCAGTAGTTTGACAATAGCATGCAGCTAAGCTAACAACTCAGAACATACACAGTACATGAGTGAAGTTATTTGAACTGTAATCAGTTAAACATTGAATGAATAATAATAAACATTAGTTTTTACTTTTAGACTTTTCACAAATTGTTGCTAATTGGGGGCGATTGTAGGATTTTATTTTAAGTGAACTCAGCTTGATTCAAACCCTTGACATTTGCTAGATTTTCTCGACAGAAGCTATATTTACAGTATGATAAAGACTTGCACATATGCAGATATTAAAACACCTCTTTTCTAAAGCCCTGATAAAAATGCACCCATGTTGCTATTTCTCTGATTTTCATCGTTGTGAAGAATCCACACTACGTATATCCAGTCAAACATTTTACATAATTATTTTCCAAAACTTGTTATTGAGGTGCATTTTTGGGATTGAATGATATCAGTTTCAGACATCACTACTCAAATAGTGCACTACAGTACATTATGATTGAATTGAATATGATTGATATGATGATACTGCAAAAAAAAATCACAATATAATGTTTCATATCATTCTATATCGATAATTATTGAATATTTTTTTAACAATGCATTTAGGTATATTAGGATTTATTTATTTATTTAACTACTTTATTTTAATTTACCAACATTACTTAAGCAAATAGTTTTAATAGTAAAAAAAAAACAAAAACATAAGTGTTAAAGAGACTCTAAAACTTGGCAAATAAATCAAATATTACAAAGTGTGTGCAGTGGTAAAGGTAGATCAACATCTCTAAGGTGTGAATAATAATGATACAGTAAACTTGCAAACTAAGCATCATTGTTCAATTACAAAAAAACTTTCAAATGGGGAGCTAGTGGCTGGAATGCACAAGAAAAGAAACCAAAAAGCCACTCTGGCAACATCCTTACATCCATTTTTATTTACAATCTCCTCACTGTTGCTACAGCGCACTCATTTTTGCATGTGTTGTTATTCTGACCTGAATGGACAAGCGAGCGTGTGGTTTACAATAAGCTTTGTGCTCGCGCACCCCTGGAGTCTCTCGTAACTAGGCAAACCTTCATTGAAAATGACATACTTACACCCTAAGTTTATTGGCATTGCTTCCAAGGCACGCGCTCTGCAGCCACATTTAGTAAAACTATAACCTTCATACCAAAACTTCATACCAAATCTTCTTTTTATCGATATTGACAATGGTGTTTGGTCAATAAATATTGATACTGACTTTATCGCCCAGCCCTAATTGAACTAAAACTAAAGTATTAAAGTACTAAAGCATACTTGAACAGTGTTAAACAAAATTTATATTATTTTAATAAATTCAAATTGAATTTTTTTTTCTTGTTTTTCTTATGTTTACCATTTTTGTTTAGATTTAATTGACATAATTACAAAAGTAATAAAATTACGTTAATTATTTAAATAACAATGGCATTGTTATTTTAAAAGCCCCTAATATGGATTATGAAAAGTTCATATTTTGGTTTTGTGAGTCCCCAAGAACAGGTTTACATGCAAGGTCAAAAACAAAACATTTCATTGTCTTATAATATGCGTTTATTTTTACCTTATTTGCTTAATGACTCCTAAATGAGTTGCTCAACAATAAACTTTTCCAAAGTCCTTCTTTGCATGACGTTAATCTGCTGTGACTGTCCCGATGACCCTGTCTGTTGCGACTTGTCTACTGTATGCAGTGCATGTCAGAAATGTAACCCCCTGCACAATTACTGATCTAAGGGTTATCAAGTGTTGAATATATTCTGTATGAAAACAGTAAGTGAGTAACAGTAAATGATTTTGAGAGTATGCTAACTAAAAACTTAATATATGCAATAAAAGATAATACCTTTGTAATTTTTTACAATTTGAAAATTTGAAAATATCACTTTAGAAACTGTATTGAAATAAATCATATAAACATTTTCATATTAGTCAATAATATTACTGAAATTCATTTAAAAACTGAATAAATATAAATGTACACAAATTTACACAAATAAATAGACTTAATGACGGTCTAAAAATCTGCGGAAATCTGCGGATTACTGCGCATGCAGATTCTGTGTGAGCCTAGTCATCAGTAATAAACTTTAGCCATTGTTTCTTCACGGCTTCGTCATTTGTCAGTAAAAAAATATATATTTGAAAAAAATTTCCCTGTTTTTATGATGACTTCATGTTGGGATTTGTTTTAAAAAATGACTCATTTAAATGACTCAGAGTAGACTTTTTCTTTTGAGAGACAATAACTTTATAAACAGTGCACTTTCAACTTTAAAGCTTCTCAAAATGTTTCCATTCACTTATAGCTGTTTGGAGCACTTTAAAGGCCCAATCTCGATTCCTCCACTTTGTCCTTCCCCTTACCCCTCGTTTTGCGGGTTTTTGTGAAGGTGTGTCCTAGTTCTCTTTAGCTTGAAGGTTTGAAACTGAGATTTTCCAGGACCACACTCGAAACCAATGGGTTTTAAAATTTCCCAGAATACACCATTTACAACAGCAGCATGGCTGCACACGGAAGTAAGGACATGCACACATTAGTATTTTTGTCATTATTACGAATAAGCAACAAAATAAGCATATGTTTGAATACATTCATAACGGTTTTTGTGTTTCGCCGTCATGCTTTTTAAAAAAATATAAAATAAAAACTCTAAATTTCGCTACACTGTAAAAAAAAAGAAATCTGCTATTTTAACTTTTTTTTCAGCAGCTGGGGTGCCGAATTAAATTACAGAAATTTACCGTAAAAAAACAGCAATAAATTACAGAAATTTACCGGCAATTTAAATTTAAGGAAATTTCTGTAGTTTACCGTCAATTAAAAAAAAAAAGTAAAAAACGTCAAATAACAGATTTTTTACAGTGTATCTATAATCAATAAAAATAACAACACAATAACTTCCATAAATACTTTCACATCTGTCACTCGATGACACTCGAATACCCAGTCAGAAAATTAGTGGCTGGGAATTACATTTTTACAGTGTCTGTCTTTACAGTTATTATTAGGTTAATGTTGTTTTCATGTGTTTAGATGAATATGGCCATGGTGTAAATGCACAGTACAGTTATGAGCTTATTGCCACATTATATCGTCATGATAACATGATATCATTGACTTCGGTGATTTTTTTTTAAAGATAAATACCAAACAAATAACACGACTGGAACAACTACTGCAGTCGGCATCATCGATCTCATACGAAGTAAGAGCTCGCGATGACATGATGGTGTGTGCAGGTGCTGTCCCATTTCTTAGGGGTGAAATTTGAAGCCCTTCCCCTTCAGGTGTAGAGGTAAAAAAATGAATTGGGATTGGGCCAAAATCAATAACTTTTTCGGCACTGCCCATAAGTGCGTACATTAAATGCTTTAACCCTACTTGAGCAGCTCATTTAGTTTTAGGGATTGTGACCATAATCTTATAGATCTTTGCTGTCACTTTCATTTGGAAGTTTTATAGCAACCAATGCTTTTCTTTTGATTTTAAGACAGAGTTGATCTGTTCACACTGTGAACATTGCGAAAAATACGCAGTGTCAAATGAGCCTGCTGTCCAGACATTATAAATCATAGCTTCCATAAACTGCGGCCACTATAAAACTTCAATAATACCTCCCCTATCAGAGCGCTGTAGGGAAGGAGGTTGTGTAGAGGGGGCTGCAAACTACAACAGACTGTGCCCATCTGGATTCATTAAGAGAAATAGATGAAAAAGGGGGGGAAAGTGAGTCCAAAGGCATAAGAAGCATTTCAAGGCTGTATAATCACAATCAAGGAAAGCTTGAACATTTGAAAGAACAACATGTTTTTTCCTGTGGTCTAATAAAATTAAAACACAGGCAAGTCAGATGCCTCCATGGCCTCGTTGCTGCCTCACAATTACAGAGCTATAGACTTGAAAAAGAACACAAGCGCGAGGCAGAAGGAAAGTGGCACCAACTCTGACTTGAATTACGATCACAGATTGTGACCATGTGAAGTTCCAAAGTGGAGGGAGACTTTAGAGCTGAGTGAATTTAGCACAATTACAGATGTGCAAAACTATTTTTTAATAGACTAATTGAAAGGTTAAATAAATTATGTGATAGCTAATCTGTCTTGATGATGCTCTGAATTGTTATTCTGGTACACAAGATCCTGATCAGATGAGTTCCTTACTCGTTGTTTAAATATGAGCACAATGAAAGAGACACATTTAAGGATAGGTCACCCAAAAATGAAAATGTATTTAGTGTTTACAGATGCTCAAGTGGTTGCAAACCTTTACCACTAATGAATATATTTTGAGGAAAGCTGAAAATCTGTAACCATTTACTTCCATTGTAGAAAAAAATAAATAAATAAAAAAATACTGTGGAAGTAAATGACAGCAAGTTTCGAGCTTTAATCAAAACATCTTCTTTTGTGCTCATCAGAAGAATGAAGAATGTCAAACAGGTTTGAAACAAGTGATAGATAAGTGAAGTTACATTTTTGGGTGAACTATTCCTTTAAAAGGTGTTTAAAAAATGTGTGACTTTCAAAAAGCTTGACTGCAAGATTTAACAGATTGGCATTGATTAAATTAAGAGGGAAGAATTTAATCTAGGGCGGCATGGTGGCTCAGTGGTTAGCACTGTTGCCTCACAGCAAGAAGGTCGCTGGTTTGAGTCCCGGCTGGGCCAGTTGGCATTTCTGTGTGGAGTTTGCATGTTCTCACCGTGTTGGTTGGGTTTCCTCTGGGTGCTCCGGTTTCCCCCACAGACCAAAGACATGCAGTATAGATGAATTGAATAATCTAAACTGGCCGTAGTGTATGTTTGTGAATGTGAGAGTGTATGGGATTTAATTTCTTAACTCCTAATGTTGCTAGTTAACACACTCAATGCATCTTTTTTCAACACATCTTATAATTTATAAAATATCAACCTCTACCAAATGGTTGATATGTCGGTTTATGGTAAAAGTACTAGAATTAATACATATACTAAAAATCAGAAAATATGAAGTGTAAGAGCAATTTATTTAAAAAATATTCCAAATAAATCATTTTTGAATGCTTAATCACCTTTATTTTTTTAAAGTATGCCATAAAATATTTCAGATTCTCATTTAACATGTTTTCTTGTTTTTTTTTTTTGTTTGTTTTTTTACAATAAAACCAAAATCAAGTGTAGTAGTGCAACAGGATTATGTTTGTTATTTTTTTATTTTTTTATTGTAAACCAACAATGCTGTGTGTAAAATATTATTTAAAACAGTTAATCTTTAAATCACTTTAACAGTCATTATTTAAAACAGTATGGTCAATCGTTTGGTAGAGCGGGTAATAATATTGACCTTAAAAACAATGTTTTAAATATTTCATTCAGAAGGAAAAAATAGCAAATACTGAGAGAAAAAAAAATGCATTTGCATTGTTAAACCACTTAGGAAAAATTATCAAAATTTTACATAAGGGCTAATAGTTTTGCCTTAAACTCTACATGAAAACATTATCACATATTAACCACAAAATAAATTTCATTTAAAATACAAAAATGTTTGACTTGATAAGATAATTCTTAATTTAAAACTTTGACCCAAACTTTTGAGGTTTTTAGGTTATTTTCCTGCTTTTATTATGTTTGGAATCTGAGATTCTACTCTTATCTGACTGTCCTTAGAATTACACAAAAAAGTACTGAAGCACAAAAAGAATTTGCGGTATTTTCTGGGACCAGCCATTGCCTGATTGCATCAATTTGTCTTTCAGTCCTCCAACTTTCCCAACTTTCAAACTGGCCCCCACTGGAGAGCAAATTCGATTAAGTCAACAGGAACCAGTTCACAGGATGCAAATTGTTGAATGAAAATGTCAGTTGAACTTCCTGTGACTTTAGGCTTTATGTGTTCGAAATACCATCACAGCCAGAATGGAAAAGCTAATCTGCCTTTTTTTCTGTATGTGTGTGTGTGTTTTCGTCCTTCCTCCGCAGCTCCATCTGCAGTGACAGTCATCAGGAAGGACCGAACTTCAAGAAACAGCATCTCACTGTCTTGGATGGAGCCAGAGAGACCCAATGGAATAATTCTGGACTATGAGGTCAAATACTATGAGAAGGTGGGAGCAGTTTAATTTAGTCTCGCTTAGGGCACTCACTGCATTAACATTTTAATTTGAAGTCATCATTTTATGTCCTTGTTAGGAATCTTGGTCCAGAGTGCACATCCATATACCTGCAAGCATTTCAAGTCATTAGATGATATGGCTCAATTTGATTGTGCGAAGCGAAATGGTGTCTGTCTGAGAGATGTTTGCCTGAAATTAATGTTTAACCTACTATTAATGTTCCATGCTATTGCAGAGTAAAAACTCTTTCTGTTAGATAGGCCTTCAGCTACATGAATAAAATCATGTCAGTGCTCATTGATTGTTTATTAGAACTATATAAACCCTAATACAGTTTGCGCTGTTAACACTTCTTGAAATTACAGTTTTAAACTGTAGTATAAAATATATTTTACTGTATTACACTGCAGTATGTTACCATATTTTAAAGTTGCATTGTGGGAACTCTCCTCTTGGCTCCATTAAAAAAGGTATTTTCAATTTGTTTTCAATTAAAATACACTAAATAAAAAATTGCATAAAACCTGGCCAATAATAAAAAATACAGTAATTTACCATTTGAATAAATGAACAAGTTTTCATTCATTCATTCCTTTTCTTTTCAGCTTAGTCCCTTTATTAATCTGGGATCGCCACAGCGGAATGAACCGCCAACTTATCCAGCACGATTTTATGCAGCGGATGCCCTTCCAGCCGCAACCCATCTCTGGGAAACTTCCACACACTCATTCACACTCATACACTACGGACAATTTAGCTTACCCAATTCACCTGTACGGGAAACCGGAGCACCCGAAGGAAACCCACACGAATGCAGGGAGAACATTCAAACTCCACACAGAAATGCCAACTGACCCAGCCCAGCCGAGGTTCGAACCTGTGACCCAGCGACGTTCTTGCTGTGAGGCGACAGTACTACCTACTGCTCCACTGCGTCGCCCATTGAACAAGTTTTAAAGTGTATGAAAATATTTTGCAGGTTAAACTACTGTATATTTTACAGTAAATATATACAACACTAGGGCTTCACGGTGGCGCAGTGGGTAGCAAGATCACCTCACAGCAAGAAGGTCGCTGGTTCGAGAACTGGCTGGGTCAGTTGCCGTTTCAGTTTCCTCCGGGTGCTCCAGTTTCCCCCACAATCCAAAGACATGCGGTACAGGTCAATTAAATAAGCTAAATTGGCCGTAATCTATGTGTGTGAATGCAAGAGTGTATGGGTGTTTTCCAGTGTTTGGTTGTGGCTGGAAGGGCATCCGCTGCGTAAAACATTCCGCTGTGGTGACCCCTGGTTCATAAAGGGACTAAGCCGAAAAGAAAATGAATGAATGAATGATATACAGCACTGTAAATGCATGTACATCCAGATAAATTGCAGTGTGAAAGTTAATACAGTACTTTTGCTGTAAGTTTAATTTACAGTAAAATGCTGCCAGTAAGTTACTGTAAATTCTACAGGAAATTATCAACAGATTTATGAAGATCCTCAACAATAGCAACAGTACTCCTATTCTTATTCATCTACACACAGGACTTGACATTAACACCCACCAACCCACCAAATGCGGGTAGATTTCAGCTGTGGTGGGTTTAAATAGCTGCTCCCACTAGCCATATTGGCTGGTTGAAAATGATTTTTTAAATTGCCAGTGCTGGCTCGTCACTAAAGATTAGAATGTTAGTTTATAACCATTTGTCAATATGCGTGCAAATGTGATCTTAGAATCGAGAAACTATTTATGCGAGTAAAAGAAAGCAGGTGAACAATGATTGAGACACAGGTGATCCTCACTCACCGATTACTCACTTAGAGCTTTATTGTCAAGCGTACAGCTGATGTAAAGTGCCCGAGCATTTTAAAAGCTTGCTCTCATTTGCTTGCAAGAAGTAACTGGGCCTGAAAGCGCAACTGGTGTGATTTGTTGTCTTTGAAATAGACTGGAAAAATGTGATGCTTGTGCATGCAGAGTCCTGATGCTATTTTCGAGAGCTCAAGATTCTTTGTAAGCAGCAGCGGTTGCCGCTTTCGCTTTAACCAAGCTTTGAACAGATTATTAATGGGCCTAATTTAACCGTGTGTGCGCGTTCATTCTATCATTATCGTACTTTCACCTGCTTTCTTTTGCTCAGAGTTATTTTTAGTTAATGGTTCAATTATCACCCTTTACAATAACATTGCTTTAATAAGATTTATGTATAGTTAACTGGTGATCTGGCATCTTTAGCCAGGACAGACAGTGTGCATAATTTTAGATCGTTCATTCATATTTTCGGCTTAGTCCTTTTATTAATCTGGGGTCACCACAGCAGAATAAACCGCCAACTTATCCAGCATATATTTTACCCTTTCAGCTGCAACCCATCACTAGGAAACATCCATACACACTCATCCACACACATGCACTTAGGACAATTTAGCTTACCCAATTCACCTATTCCACACAGAAATGTCAACTAACCCAGCCAAGGCTCGAACCAGCGACCTTGCTGTGAGGCGATCGTGCTACCCACTGCGCCACCGTGATGCCCTAATTTTAGACTCATGAGACTCATCTTTTTTAAAATGTCAATTGTTTTTTTTGGTTTTTTACTTTTTGTTGCTATACAGCTATATTTAGCTTGTTTTGACACATTATGTAAAAAATATCACAAGGAAATAATTAGTTTGGTGTGGCCAGAGAGAAAATTGGTTAATCTTTAGTGTTGAGCCCTGAAAAGTCACGTGAAATAAAACTAATTGCAATGCGACACTATGAAACCACAACCCAGAAAAAACAGTTAAATGAAAGAGGAGGCATGTGTAATTTTAGAATTTATGCATATGAAATATATTTTCTTAACAACAAAATTGTGGCTAGTAAAAAATGCGAGTGGCTAATATTGTTGAAAAACTACTAGCCAGAGTCCCTGTCTACACATAATATAATTATGCAGCCCACAAATTTCATTGCTATTTAAACTGCATAATGTTTTTTAAAATGAGATGAAATAATGGCACCCATTAATTTAGTTTTGTTTTGGAAATCACTAGCATTTCTGAGTCTTCATTCTGCACAGATTCCTTTGTCACAGCATGTGTGGTTCACAGTCACTTTAGAGGAAACATTGCTTAGTACTCACTGACCAGGTCAGTTCATTTTAAGCCTTCTTAACAATCTGTGAAAGTGCCAGATGATCCTGGCTTTGGTCTTGTAACGCTGGAGGCAGTGATCTAAACACCACCTGCCCAATAAAGCCCTTGTGGGCCGCAAGCCTATACTTGTCCATCTTAAAAAAAAAAAAAAAAAAAAAAAAAAAAACCTTAGCACAATCTTTCCTCTCCCGTCCGGTCGGCCCCTCTTCTGGTTTTCTACAGATGCCTTATGATTAATGAGCCGTATAGGGATTCGGTCTTGATTGAGGGTCAGTATTGTTGTGCAACATCAGCGCTGCTCTTTTTGGGTCAGTTTTCAGCAAGCTCTTTCATGCTGTCAGATCTTGTGATGTCTTCTGCTCTTAGGTGAAGTGGGTAACGTCTCCCGCACTCTACTCTGGCTTTGGAACTTAACTGTTCCCTGATATTGTGGGAGTCTCCTCTCCCAAACTGGCAGGGGATCTGAGGGTGTGAAAGAAAGCCCTAGAACAGTCTCCAATGGCAACCATCCAGAATTCTTCCCGCAGCAAAAACATTCCGTAGCTTAGTGGGTAAATGGCTTGACTGTATGACCACACAGAGACACACATATTGAAATTGTAGACAGGATCTGGTTGTCTGCAAGACATGGTTCATCTTCATCATGACAAAAAGGTCTTACAAGTTCAAATTGAAAGCTCATGCCAATGTTATAGACGAGTAGTTAATTTCAGCTTTCAGCTTTCCACTCTCCAAATCTTAAGGCTGAGTGATATAGTAAAAAATGATATTGAGATATTTACCAGCAGCCCTCTGTCTGTTTTTTATGACTGTTGAAATATCTTTGCTTGTTGAGTTTCATGTATTTTCTTTGATGGATAACTCCAAATGTCAGATTTATTATTATTATTATTTGATTATTATTATTTTTACTTAATTATTCATACCCCTGGCAAATTTGCAGTTAAATATACTTTTATTCAACTAGTTTTTCGTCCTGAAAATTACACAGACATCTCTCAAATGTGAAAAATATATACTTTTCTTAACTTTTTTTTACCTTTGAACTAAAAAAGGATTATATATGCAGTAAAATTCTAACTGCCACTTTTTGTGTATAGACATATTTTTAAATTGGAATATTAAATTCAATAACTAGAAAAAAAAACCCTTTTTATCTCTTTTTAAATCTGTAATGTAAACAGTAATGTATAGTAAATGTTTCCCATATCACCCAACAGTTAAAAAAAAGTCTTACAATTCTCTTAGTAAACATTTTTCAACCCAACAACCAACTGTTAAAGGTGCAGTATGTAAGTTTGACACCCAGTGGTAGAACTAGGTATTGCAGTCCTGAATCATAATAAAGGTACGCCAGGTTGCCAGTTTGAGGGATTTTAAACTGTGTTCTAAATAAAAGCAACGACACGTGATTGAGGGAATATTCTCCATATTAAAAGGAGTTTTGGTTCTAACCAACACCTCGAATTGATTTATTAGAAGCGGCTTCTATTTCTCACAGCTGAACAACAGAAACCTATGACAGATCACCTCAGGTAAGCCTCGTGTGCTTTATTCAGTGCTAAATGCTAACAATGCGAGTTTGAATGCATTTTACATGACGTGTATTACCATATACTGAAAGCAGAAAGTTCACTTCACCTTTAATGATGTTAAAGAGGGTTAACATGTATTAAATAGATTCTAAACCTTACCGTTTTGTGAGTGAGTGCATATTCTGTGCTTCTGAAAGGCTGTATTTAAATTTCTGCCGTGTTTTGTGGTGCAAACAGCCAAATGACTCATCACTCATAACAATCTCGTCACAGCGTGTTGTTAGGACACGCGATGTAACCTGCTCACGTTCCTAATATTTATGTCATTTGCTAATTAACGTCATGTGGAACTGAATCTGTCTCATTTTGACATCTGATACTTTCCACTACACTGTAGCATTTCGCTCATGGACGCATGCTTTCAGAGTCTTCCTGAATGAATGAATGAATGAAATATGCTGTTTTCCAACAAGGCAACCCGGGGTGCTGAATTATAATTGGTTAAACTGGCATGTGCATGTGAAAATTACCTAAACAAAGACATCGTTCCGGCACGGAAAAAAACATTTTCAAAGCAGAATATCTGACTTCAGCATTGTTTTTCAGTTAAACAAGTATGTTCACTTGGGATGTTTCTTAAATATCTGCACACATATTATTGTATTTTTATGCTTTAGAAGAGTCAAAAACTTACATACAGCACCTTTAAATATTTTTGACAGGGCATTTTAACGAAATTCATTTCCAAACATGGTTTATTATTATACTTACACTACCGGTCAAACGTTTAGGGTCAGTAGGTTTTTAAATGTTTTTTAAAAAAGCTTATCCTGCTCACCAAGGCTGCATTTATTTAATGAAAATTACAGTAAAAATTGTAAAATTGTGAAATGTTATTGCACTATGAAATAACTTTTCAAAAGTAGTTTATAATCTAATTAAATATTTTATTCCAGTTATTTTAATGATGATTTTTTAGCTTCATTGGGTTACATGTGGAGTAAAGCCTGAAATGATTCATACCCCTGGTAAATTGTAACTGCCACTTTTTGTGTATTTTCATTGCATATTTTTAAATTTGAATGTTAAATTCAATAACTAGAAAAAAACAAACCTTTTTATCTGTTTAATCTACAGTATAATGTAAACAGTAATGTATTGTACGTATTCCATATATCACCCAGCAGTTAAAAAAAAGTTATACAATTCTTGTAAGCATTATTCAACCCAACCAACATCTGTTAAATAATTTTGACAGGGCATTTTAACTGGGGATTGATTTCCAAACATGTTTTATTATTACATTTACCCTACTGGTCAAATGTTTGGTGTCAGTAGGATTTTGAAATGTTTTAAAATAAGCTTATCCTGCTCACCAAGGCTGCATTTATTTAATCAAAAATACAGTAAAAATATAAAATTGTGAGATGTTATTGCACTATAAAATAACTGTTCAAAAGTAGTTTATAGTTTAATTTAATAATTTATTCCAGTGATTTTAAAGATTCATTTTCAGCTTCATTACTCCAGTCTTCAGAGTCACATGATCCTTCAGAAATCACTGTAATATTAATTATTATTATTATTATTATTATTATTATTATTATTATTATTATTATTATTATTATTATTATTATTATTATTATTAATGGTAATAGTAATAAAAGCAATAATAACTAGAGTAATGGTTTCATTTGAAACTACATACAGTTAAGTAAAAAATTTATATTTAATGAATACAAATTTTACTTTTTTTAATAAATGCCGCCTTGGTGAACAGAATAATTTTAAAATGTTTTAATTAAATTAATAATTAAAAAACTACTTTTGACCAGTAGTGTAATTATACTTACATTAATTGTACCATATATTTACTGTATGAAGAACTTCAAAAACATATATGACAATTTTTAATGGTTTGCATTAAAGGTATGCTTACAAATTTAATCTGGATTGATCAAAACTGAGTTGGCATTTTGAGGATACACAGAATGTGTAAAACATTTATATTAAATCCAAATATGTGATTTTCCATCTCTTGCAAAAAAAGGTTTGGTTAGATTTGTTGGACCCAGTGCTTTCTACAGAGGACCTTTGTGATGCTTCTTTCTATGAGATCAGTGAGGCCCAAATCTCCTGCCTGTGGAAATGCTTTTGCTTGGCCCGTAATCCCCTTATTTGCAAGCAAAAGGCAGCTCATCGTGGGCTATTTTCACTGTCTGGCACAGGTACACTTGGGGGCTGCTAAAATCCTCCATGTCTCATTTGACCCTGGGTGGCACAGTGTTCCTCGTTTACAATAAAATCTAGTCCTTCTCTCCATTGATGCCTGTTAATTACACAACCTTGTGAGGCATTGCTTCATCAGGCATAGCTGGAGTCATCCAAATCCTACACAACTGGTGCTGCCATGTGGAAAAGCCAGGGACACCCTCGGTAAGACCCTCGGTGCCCCTTGATCTAGGCTGGCAGAGGATAACAAGCCACCTTCACCCTCACAAAACACACACTGAGAAGGAAAGAGGGGGCCCCCAAATCTTCTTACCGGATTCACTGACACACAGGCCGCAGATTTGAACATATAAACCTCATAAAAGAGAGCCAGATCCGCTAAGTGACTTTTCAAAGAAAATGTGGCTGAGTTCAAAAACGCCATCTTGTTTACACTGCATAATGCTGTATAGCACAAAATCAAACAAACTGCGCTTAATGGATTCCCAAAAAAGGCATCAGCAGGCACGGTAACCGGAGTGATGCAGCTCCTGTGAGAAAGCATCATCCAATCTGGAAGTTTGAGAGGGCCATGTTGCTTCACTTAAAGTGAATCTCTTTTTGATTAAATGTCAGGGGGCTATACTCTACTCTTTCTGTATATATCATATTAACAATGCCACGAAAGAGGAACACGCCTTATAGTTTATGCATCTCTAAATAAGTTAGTGCTCTGGTTCAGGTTTCCCTAGTGTTACAGCACCCCGATCGCTCTTGTCTTTTAGGCGACACTCTAAAATCGGCTCTATTGGCAGATAAAGCTCCTTACTGTTCTTCGTGCCCATGCAAATGCTATTGCGTTCGTTTATCGTATTGATCTCGGAGTGTGTTTTCGAATGTTTATTTCTTCTCAAGCCGGGATGGAAGGAATGCTTTGGAAAAGCCATTTCGTATTTACAGAATTTCTTTTTTAGCGTAGAGGAAGGCTGTAAGCCCAGATTGCAATATTTAGACTGTCAAAGTAGAACATGACAAGCATATTAAATTCCACCAATAGCGCACTTGTCGAAAAGTAACAATTGCACGCCTTGTCAAACCCCAGAGCTAGGAGGTGGTTGATACGGACCTAGGACATATGGTAAGAATATATTTTTTGCAGCGAAAATTTAGACACACCTGTATATGATTTCCAGCTGATCACATGATGTCGTGAGCAGTGAACGGTGACAACCTGTGAAAAGATTTATGACTCAAAGCGAGATGCATACAATACGACGCAAGGTATTGGTTTCGTCTTCCGTGGCAGAGTGAATTTATATTCGAGGCCTCCTCAAACCATAAAACCTGATGCGCTCCATTTGTGGCTTTGCATTCAAAGTCTGAAGATTTGAAATGGTTTTTGTGCTGCATTTGGGGAAGGAGTAGAAGTGATTGTCGTCAGATCTAGATCAAATGTGATGTTTGCATTAGTCGCTGAGCTTCCACTAGTCCCGCTACATTGAATGTATGTTTCTTTTCATGATGGGATGTGTCAGTTAACATCCTCCTGCATTTATAAAACTGCATAAAGGTCTATTGGTGAATCCCTTTTTATTATTTTATATATATATATATATATATATATATATATATATATATATATATATATAATATATATATATATATATATATATATATAGTTGAAGTCAGAATTATTAGCCCCCTGTTTATTTTTTTCACCAATTTTCTGTTTAACGGAAAGAAGATTTTTTTAACACAATTCATTTTTTTATATAATTATTTTTAAAGTTTTTTTTTAGCTTTATTGTATAGGACAGTAGAGAGTACTGACAGGAAAGCATGGGGATCAGAGAGAGGGGAAGGATCAGCAATTGACCATAAGGCAGGAATTGAACTCAGGTCGTCATAAGCACCAGAGTGCATGTGTCGACACACTAACCACTACACCACTGGCACTGACTTTTCAACACATTTCTAAAAATAATAGTTTTAATAACTTATTTCTAATAACTGATTTATTTTATCTTTGCCATGATGACAGTAAATAATATTTGACTAGATATTTTTCAAGACACTTCTATACAGCTTAAAGTGAAATTTAAAGGCTTAAACTAGGTTAATTAGGTTAACAGGATAGGGTAATTAGGCAAGTTATTGTATAACGATGGTTTGTTCTGTAGACTATCGAAAAAATTTAGCTTTTGTCTTTTTGAGATTTTGTCTTCATTGAGGCTGAATTATAAAAAACTTAATGTTAAATGTTAAATCCTGACTTGGAGATTGGAAAAAAAATCTATATTTTCTTCAGTAAAATTATTGTGTTACACTCTCAGAAATAAACAAGAGCTGTCACTGGGGTGGTACCTTTTCAAAAGGTACACATTTGTACTTAAAGGGTATATATTGGTACCTCAAAGGTATATATTAGTACCTAAACATTTCAAGATGTACACTTTTGTACTTTTTGGGTACTAATATGTACCCAATTAATAAGGATCCTTTAAGTACAATTATGTACCTTTTGAAAAGGTACCACCCCAGCGACCGCTCTTGTACCTTTATTTCTGAAAGTGTAGCTAAACAGAGAGCATAAACTTTTAAGATATGACAATACTGTTAAATGCACTTTAGCACATAACAAGACTTCCCATGCTCAGCCTAATTAACAGATTCAGTGGGGCCTACAGTATGTTTGCCATCATCGCAGCACATACAGTACAGGCTTCTTGTTAAAAAGACATGTGGATAAAAACATGCAATGCTGATGAATTATAGCTTTTCATTTGTTTTGAATGTTGTAAGTAACATGTTCAATCTAAACCAGCGGCCTGCTTTTCATTGTAAGAGTCTGGTCAACGTCAAATATTATTGCTTATGTGGTGAAATGTTTATGAAAGCAGTAAATATGTATATTGCATATGTGTTTTTGCATGTATATTTCACATTTCTTAGAAATGTTATATACATTTGAGGTCATGTATTTAACATTTAGCTACACTTCCAATTTGTTTGGTCTGTTGTTTAAAAAAGCTTCTTCACTATTAATCATAGTTATCACTTTATAATAAGTACACGGTGGTTTAATTATTTTTTTAATATATATTTTTTTCCCTAACTTCTGTTTTTTCAACACATTTCTAATCATAATAGTTTTAATAACTCATTTCTAATAACTGATTTATTTTATCTTTGCCATAATGACAGTAAATAATATTTTACTAAATATTTTTCAAGACACTTCTATACAGCTTAAAGTGACATTTAAAGGCTTAACTAGGTTAATTAGGTTAAATAGGATAGGGAAATTAGGCAAGTTATGATGGTTTGTTCTGTAGACTATCGAAAAAAAATATATAGCTTAAAGGGGCTAATAATTTTAACCTTAAAATGGCTGTTAAAAAATTAAAAACTGCTTTTAATCTAGCCAAAATAAAACAAATGAGACTTTCTCCAGAAGGAAAGATATTATCAGACGTACTGTGAAAATGTCCTTGCTCTGTTAAACATCATTTGGCAAATATTTAAAAAAGAAATTTAATTTCAAAGGGGGGGGGGCTAATAATTCTGATTTCAACTGTATATTTAAAAATTAGTAAATATAAGTAACTTAAATAAAGTATAATTAACTTTTATATAAATTTTAAGTCAAATTTATTAAGCTGTCTCGGGTTGTTTTATTCTTTTTCAAATATTTCCCAAATGCTGTTTAATGGAGAGAACAATTAATAACATTCTAGTAACTAATTTATTTTGTCTCTGCCATGATGATAGTACATATTATTATGCTAGTTATTTATCAAAATACTAGTATTCAGTTTAACGTGTAAATTAAAGACTTAACTACAGTAGGTTAATTAGGTTGACTAGGCAAGTTAAATTAATTAGGCAAGACAATCAAAAATTATTTTATCGAAAAATAATAATAATTTCTTAAGTGGGCTATTAATATTGTCCTTTATGGGTTTTTTTAAATATTTATAATTGTTGTATTCCAGTCAAACTAAAAGAAATAAGACTTTATCCAGAAGACAAAAAAGGAATTACTATAATCCTATTAAATAATATTGCTCTGTTAAACATCACTTAGGAAATATTTGAAAATAAATATCATTTCACAGTAGGGGGCTATTTATTTTGTCTTCAACCTCACATTTCTTACTGACCTTAAATTTTCTTTTGTTTTGTCTGTTTGTTTCTTTGTTTGTTTCTTTGTTTGTTTCTTTGTTTGTTTCTTTGTTTTTTACAAAATAATTTTGTTTATCTCACAATTATTTTTTACAATTTGAAAGCTTTATTTTGTTGTTCATTTGCCATCACATCAGTTCAGTTCTAAATGTTGCTCTTTAATTTGTTTCTGATAATCAGATGAGAAAATAATACTCAACGAAATCCAGCATGTAACTTTACCTCTCTCTTAGTGGTATCTAACACTTATGGTCTGTTCCAGCACACATCAAGAATCCTATTAGCATGTGTAGTCTAGACACGAAACCCAATAGAGCTTAATCTGTTACGTGTTTGCAGACGCTCGAAAAGATGCACTCAAATCTCATTAATTACTTCAGCGTGGAGTAATTCAATATCTACAGTGTGAACAAGTGAGCTGTCCTTATAGGTCAATGATGGGGCTAAATGCAAATGAATATTTGAACACTAGCCATGAATGAAGGCAGATAAGTTACATGGATGAATGTGCTGTATAATACCGACAAATAACTGATCCTTCTATTTGTGGTATGTTTTTCTCTTTTTGTGGACTCACAATAAGCAACTGAAAATTTTGCTCGCTCTTATTCCACTCCTGCCTCTTTTTCCAGTCAAAGAAACATCTGGAAACAATGGCTTGAAAGCAAAGATGCCTCATAAATCAGTTAGGGTATTTTTGCTTGTAGAGAGGATCAACGTACCACAGAAATTTTTAGGAAAGCCATAAAAATCTGAAATGAAGGTGGTGGAATATTAAGATGAGCTGGCACTGTCCCAAGCAGCTTTAGATGCTTTTGATAGGCTTGCGTTTTCCCATCTGGTCTTTTTTGTATTCATGTTGAGTCAGACGGACTGATTTCTCTGTATGTCTTCAGTGAGATATGATTTAATTCAAAATTTGTTTGTCAGTCTGTTTAAGAACAGAATAATTAGCCATAGGTTGCATTGTGTTTTTTTTAGGGTGATAATAATTTGTTTTGCCTTTTAAATGACCCATTTTGCTTCCAACAAATGGCCACTTTACATAATTTTCTTAAACCTGTTGGATAAAATGATTGGTCATCATTTTCACAACATTTTGAATATCCTGTTTTGCATTAGAGGGTAGCTTAGCGTTTTTTTTTTTTTTTTTTTTGAGTACTTTCATTCAGCAGGGACACATTAAATTAATCAAAACTTAAATAATCCTGCATTTGGATCTTAAAAATATTTGGTTTTTAAATAAATGCTGTTCTTTGAATGAGTGAGTGAGTGAGTGAGTGAGTGAGTGAGTGAGTGAGTGAGTGAGTGAGTGAGTGAGTGAGTGAGTGAGTGAGTGAGGGAGTGAGCATTTGCTGCTTATATGGTTCATCCGATTAGTCCATCATGAGCGTGCGATCAGGGAGAGAACTGGAACTGGTGTGTGTGTGTGCAGTGCATGATGGGATTTGTAATTCTAATCAGTGGTATATGTGTAGTTCTCAAGCGATCTGCACAGGCTAGATAACTGGTGATCACACTGGTGACACATTGACATTGAAATTTAACAGGGTAATGTCAATGTGTAAACATTTCAATTAGTACAATAAAAGTTAATAATATCATAAAAAATATTATTTATTAATCTTAGTTAACATTAATTTTGACATAATTTTAACAAATGCTTTGATTTTATTGTGTATTTAGTAAATATGTAATGGAATTGAGCTAATAAGAACTAATAACAAACAGGAGAATTGTTGCTATCTACTATTAAAAAGCAGATATAAATGATGAGATGTTGTTCCTTAGTCAATATTAATTCATTAATTAGATAATGAACATTATTGTTATCCAAATAAAATATTAAATAAGGATTTTTTTAGTAGACAGTAGACAGACTGAACCTTAACTGTATGTACTGTACCATTTGAATATTTGACTGTAATATAAACTGTTGAGTGTAATTTAAACTGTTGCAGGACAAATTGTTATCCCTCCTGTGAAATTTGTATTCTTTTTCAAATATTTCCAATGTGATGTTTAACAGAGCAAGGGTATTTTCACAATATTTCCTATTTTTTTTTTTTTTAATTTTAAAAAATAAAGTCAATATTATTAGCCCCTTAAGAATTTATTTTTAGTTAGTTAAGAACAAACTAATGTCCAAAGACTTTCCTAATTAACCAAACTTGCCTAATTAAGTTAAATTAACCTAGTTATGCCTTTAAATCAAATACCATGACAGTATCTTGCAAAATAAAGTAAATTATTAAATACTGCCATCATGGCAATGACAAAAGAAATGTGCAATTACAATTAAAATTGTTACATTAAAAAAATGTGTCTAAAACGTCACAGGCAGGCTCATAAGTTTTCCTTTATCTATATGATTATGATTAAAATGTTTTATAAACATTTCTTTTTAATATTGACTAAAAAGTTAATTTAATACAAATAAAAAAATGCATTTCCAGATAACCCAATTCATTAATATGCCATTTATATTGCAAGCAAAACACATTCAAACTAACACATTTCTCTTGTTTCTGTGTTCTTACTTTGTTTCCTAAAGCAGGAACAAGAGACCAGCTACACCATCCTGAGGTCGAAGGGTACAAATGTTACACTGAACGGACTGAAACCTGACACCACCTACCTGCTGCAGATCAGAGCTCGTACGGCTGCCGGTTACGGCAGTAGCAGCCGCAAGTTTGAGTTCGAGACCAGCCCCGACTGTAAGCATTTACATATTTACTGTCATACTGCTTTCTATTTACAGTCACATTCAGCAGTCCATTCCCAGCTGTGCGGAACAAAGAACAATACAGACAACGGCTCACGATTCCCTTGGCTTTTCAGCCCATACACCATGTTGCAAGTCATTCACAAAGTATAAACCACTTGGTAAAACGATACAAGCTGCAGCTTTTGTCCCGTGATGGCAGCTGTTGTCTGCAGCACTATTAAGCACTTAGACTGAACATTCTGTAAACGCCGTATTGTGGAGCAGCATTGCTGAAGGCCTTTTTATCTAATGAAAACCTTTATTGGAAATCAATGCACACTCATGTAATGAAACGATACCATGAGTGGCTCTCCACAGGTTTCTGAGCACAATCTGGAATCTATAGGCGCCTCAGCGCATATAGCTGGTGTGAAATGTACACCAAGCCGCTATTGAGATCTTAATTTATGCAGAAAATTATATGCATATGGAATTATATTTCTAATTATATTCATGATGAAAGATGGATTTATATTTATAGTATCTGAAATTACTAGAATCATAAATGTTTTGTTATCTAAATGATATGGTAGAGGTTTATTTCTCAGTATGAATTGATTAATTAATCTGATAATTGAATACTGGGAAAAAAAAAACAGCAGATCTTAAAATATAAAAGTATGTATTAATTTGGAATAATTTGTTCGGCATTTTCATTTACGCCAGCGTGACGCCCTCCTGCTGCTATTATTTTCTCACAAAATGTGCTTTTCTTTGCCGTCTCTCAATATGTGTCAACACCATGCAATGCAAAAGACTGTGTGCTGTCGCATATTTATGATAAATATTTAATCTCTAGGATTCAACATTGATTAAGAATGGTTTGAGAAGAGAGGATTGTTTCCAACCTACTATCACTTCCATCTCCTAAAGAAAAACAGTTGGCATTGTTAACAAAATTGCACTAAACTGCATTTTAAATGAAATTAAATTAAATGAAATTAAATGAAATGAAATTAAATGAAATGAAATTAAATTAAATTAAATTAAATTAAATTAAATTAAATTAAATTAAATTAAATTAAATTAAATTAAATTAAATTAAATTAAATACTTTAAGGTCAGGTCATTTATATTGAAGTTATTTAGTATATATTTATTTATAATAAAAATATAAGAATTTTAAATGTACTATTTAATTATACACTTACCTTCCAATAATTAATGTTAGTGTGTGTGTGCTAAACCCACAAGACAATTACACAGAATGAAGCATTTTAAAAATATAAAAAGGAAAATTGTTTGAAGGGTTGGGTTTAGGGCTAGTGTTGAGGTACGAGGATAGAACAGAGATTGTATGGTACAAAAATTCTTACTTCTATGGGTCTCCATAAGTCCCCATAAAGCGTGTGTGTTTGAAATCCACAATTACTTGTTAATTAAGGAGTTATTGGCTGCCTTTTCATTTTATTTGTGTGCGTTTAAGTTTGTATGAAGTATTTTTTTGGTAACACTTTACAATAACATTACATGAATAATGATGTGTTAATATGTAAACTAAACATTACTTTACTAGGATTTAAGGATGAGCTAATGCATCTACTACATCAGTCACATGAGTTCATTTGTGTATAACAGTTACCTTAATTACTTGTTGGTATATGATTGTTTGTCAATTAATGTAATTAATGTACAGTAATGTAACATTAGTTTATGATTAATTTAACCATCATGAACTCATGATATGTCAATGTATAATTGTATTGTGACTTGAAGGGGTACATCATCATTAACCAATTCTACTAAACCAACTACTCATGAACTCACATCGGTCTAGTGCAATTACACTGAAAAACAATAGAAAAGTGTTCTGTCAGCATCAATATGAACAGTTTAAACACAGGGGTTCATGAGTAGTTAACGATGAGTTAATGATAATGTGCCCCTCCAAGTAAAGTCATGACATAATTAGGTCACACTTTATTTTGATTGCAACTAATTCTCATTAGATTATAAGTAGACTGTTACAGTAGGTTGGGGTTGGGGTTAGGGTTTGGGTTTAGGTTAGTGTAAGTTGACATGTACTTGCAAAGTTTCTTATAGTCAGTTAAATGTCTGTTGAAGGAGCAGTATCAACAGCTATTAAGCAGACAGTCTACTAATACTCAAATAAATCATCAAAATAAAGTGTTACCCATACTTATACATTAACAGCTCATGTTGGTGACATTTAGCTTAAACTTAAATGTTAATTAATACAATAATAACCAACATATACTAACAAGTAATTGAGGTAGCCTTTATTCACACATGAACTCTTGTGACTCATGTTGTAGTTAAAGTTAGTTCATAATTAGTGTGCGCCTTAACTCATCATTAACTCATTATAATGTAATGTTTAGTTACATAACAATACAACAGTATTCATGTACTGTTATTGTAAACTAAAGTGTTACCATTTTTTATTATGATCTGAGGACAGGGGATTTTAGGGTTGCTAACAGATATTGTCAGATTATTGACAGATTTCTGTTAATAAACCTTCAACAGCAAGTAAGGCTCTTAGAAAGCTACGAAATCTGTACTATAATGGGTTCCTAAAATTTCTCTTTCTCTCTTTTCCCTCAGCCTTTTCCATCTCCAGTGAGAACAGCCAAGTAGTGATGATCGCTATCTCCTCCGCCGTGGCCATCATCCTCCTCACTGTAGTGCTCTACATTGTGATTAGCAGGTCTGTCTGTCACTCAAGCCACAGTCACGCAGGGGTTTAAGTGTGCCCATCTTGAAGCTGTCACTTTGCTGTCTCAAGTCTCTTCCCAGGACCCTTGATCTCCTATCCTTCAGATATGAAGTTTGAAAATGTGTGCCCCTTCATGTCTGCTGCCTATATATAGTTGTAGACGATTCACTTGGCAGAAGCTGTGTTATTTTTCCTGCCCCTGCTTTGCCGAATGTAACGGGCACCATGAGACTCAAGTGTCATGTCATGCAGAGGGGCTGATTTTGGCAGACTGCTCCATTGAAAGAGCGCATGAATCTATGGCTTATTATAAGACCCCAGAACACTGTCATGCCTCATAGCAAAGCAAAATAGCCAAACATTTCTGCGGTTCCTGGCTCTAGCTTTTTGCCTATGCAGGTTTTAGTCTCTTTGAACATCATTTAGAGCAGAAAAATGTTCCAATTAAAGCTGTTAAGAATAATTAATAATAATTCAGAATAATTAATGCTTTTAATCACTTCAATTGACAGGTTTTGCAGGTACAGTAAGTCCAAACATCCGGATGAAAAGAGGCTGCCTTTTGGCAACGGCCACTGTGAGTATAAATCTCAATGATCCTTTAGTGTTGCCAGTTTTCAGGTTCTTTCCAGGTGTTTAATACTCATTCCTTGCAAATAGTAAAAATCAAAACATAGTTTTGCTGTGGCATTTACTTTTAAATGTCAGACAGCCCACAAGAACCCAGTAGCAGTGGAGGTTTTTATAATATCCCTTTGCTCCTGGGTTACAGTTAGCCAGTTGTCCATATGCTACCATTTTTCACACTGGCAGAAGTATCAGGAAGGAAATTTAATGGAGGCCCACACAATTTCTCTTAGATTAACCTGCATGAGGTGCCCTGTAGGACTATAGCTTAGGTAGCTGATTAGGTCATTTGTAATAGACCTATCCATCTTCAAACCCAGCAAATTGCGTTTCTTGACAACCTTAGCTTCCTATCGTTAAGATTCAAATCAACAACCACTGCGACGGAATATGGTATTTTTTTTTCCACTGGACCTCCCAGGCACAAGCATCAGTATTTTTACAGTGCAAGGCAATTTTTGCTCAAGACAGATATTCCTATATTTTTCCCTACCTTGTTAACTCAAAATGTGAGTTATTTAATAAATTCAGTATGAACAAACACAATTAACATTTTTATACAGTATGTAGAATTTCAGGCTTAATGTCAAAATGTTTTCTGAGTCGACAAGTTAATTATGAATAATATATCTCTCCATGTAATTATTTTAATAGCATGTATGTTTCCTCATAGTCTTTAAAGCAAAGTGTCTTGTTTCTGATAGTTTAAAAGTGTGTAGGTGATGGTTAGTAATCTCTTCCCTCCACCAACATGTCACTCATATGAGATTGCCACAATTAACAAATGACTCAGTTACATTCTGATAAACAAAATTAAGTTTTGCTCTTCTTTTTTTCTCACTCAAGATATCTTTCACTCAATATATGTTATAATACACACACACACACAAAAAACTATATTTAGAAGAAAAGACACAGTTTCCTTTCTTTCTCAGTAGATGGCAAATTGCCTTCTCATTGTCTAGCAATGTATACATTAAATATCCATATTAGAAAATGAGGCTACACACTTAGAAATAAAAGTACAAAATCTGTCACTGGGGTGGTACCTTTTTAAAAGGTACACTTTTGTACCCTACAGGTAGACATTAGTAGACATTAGGGTACACTTTTGGTACACATGTAAGGTACCATAGGGACACATTTGTACTTTTTAGGTATTGATATGTACCTTTAAGTACCTGTTAGGAACAGAAATGTAACTTAGGAAAAGGTTTAAGAAAAGGAGTGTAGTAGGAAAGTAGGGTTTTTTCAAGCATTGTTGTTTTGTTGTCATTATTCAATATATTTTGTCCCATATGGTTCCTTCTTACATCTGCTAAATTTTGCCAAGCAACAATAAATATGACCACACCTATTAGGTATGCTGTCTTTTTTTTACTTTCCACTTCTTTATTAAAAGAAACATTGAAAAATCCTTATTGATTTGATAGTATTTTCATTTTCCAAAACATTTTTGTCTTTTTGGTAGCACTGTATTTTGATGGTCCGTTTGAGTATTAGTAGACTGTCTGCTTAATATCTGTTCATACTGCTCCTTCAACAGATATTTACTGACTATAAGAAACTTTGCAAGTACATGTAAAAACTTACACTAACCCTAACCCCAACCTAACAGTCTACTTATAATCTAATGAAAATTAGTTGGCATGTACAGTAGATGCAATGTAACTTAAATTCAACAAACGGACCATCAAAATAAAGTGTGACCATCTTTTTTCTATATCTAGTTGTATACCAAACTATGATTGATCTATTCTGTCCTGCACATATTCAAACCTAGTTGACTTTAGACTCTAAAAATTATGTGTTGTTTTAACCCAAATCTGAAGGAAAAATGAACCATTAGTGAATCAATTAGATAACCAGATAACTAGATAACTTAACCAGTGGTTTGGTTTGGTTTACCCAAAACTTAGAAAGAATGAATGTCAAAATAATGGAAAATCTATGCAGAATCGAACCATTACCACTGTTCATTTCGTCAATGAAAATAAGATCATAATATAAATAAATCTTTATATATAAAATATAATTTACAGATGAAATAATGCGTTGTTAATACATTAGATGAGCAGGTCAGAGCATGCACATTCAGCAATGTTACTTACATATGACTTCTGTTTGTGTCAAGCCATTTTGTTGACAAAATTAAAACTGCTGTTATCCCCTGCTTTGTAAGCACTGTTATTTCCTTCAGAGTTCTTTATTTCTTTTTCAGTGAGACTGCCTGGTATCAAGACCTATGTGGACCCGCATACTTATGAAGACCCGAGTCAAGCCGTGCATGAATTCGCCAAGGAACTGGATGCGTCTTGTATTGCCATTGACAAAGTCGTTGGGGCAGGTATGAAGTGGTATCCCTTACTTTTTTGGCACAGTAAAACAAAGTTACCTGCTAAAATGCACTTGTAACAAACATGGCAGGTGGTGTAAATGAGAATCATTTAACACCACAGCTGGAGGTGTGTGGCTTTGAGATGGGGAAAGGGTTCCTCCCAGTGCTCATCCTCACTGCCTCAATGCCTTTAATAGACTGCCTGCTGCCAGAGCAGAGGAGCATGGGTAAGCAGAGCACACCTCCGGCTGGGATATTATATTTCACCCCCCACAGCTCTCTTTCTCCCAGCATCCCTGATGTCTTAAACAGCGAAGCACATATCAAGATAATGCCTTGTGATTCATGGCTCTGTAGACAATGCTGCAGAACCCAGCAAATAAAGAATCCACTCACTTTTGATGTACCACCGTAAAGTCGCAATACAAACAACAGGGCTTACGCACTACAAATAAGCTCGCTCCATAGTTCATATGTCATTTCTATTGTAAATCACCATTTTATGGCTTTCATAGTGTTTGGCAAGCAATGAAAAAAAGGAAATGTTTTTGTATGGGACTTGGAAAATGCTCCATTAGCATCATTTTGGTACATAGACAGTCATTTGTCTACATAGCTTATCAGAGCAATCACTGCTGCGGATTAAGACAGGCTGATATTTAAGATGGTCAACATCATCTGAGTGCTGGCCAAGTCCAGTGTGGCCACTGTTTAGACAGCTTGCAATTATTCCGACTAACTTTTTCCAGACACCAAGCCTGGATTTCACCCATCTCTCCAAACTTGCATGGGAAATAAAGTAATTGCACATCGCATTACGCAAACAGGACACAGCCCTGGCCCGAATGTCTTGGAAGTGACATCATTTTTACCCAAATGTCCATCCAAGTCTCTGTCAACATTATGCTTTTTGGAGATCTGAACTCCTGCTGAGCCCTTTGAAGTTTGCCTTACACCTGTGTCTGTGCTCTGGAAATTAATACAAGCTAGGGATCTATTCATCAGCCTTAAAAGTGACCAGCCCTGCTTTTCCTAGCCACAGGTTATCCTTAAATCAGACAACATGCTTAAATTTACACCAATGGGAGTTTTTGGTGTTTATGAAACAACTTTGCTCATGAAGACTGAATAATAATATTATAATAAAATGAAATTTTAGTTTAATGTTAAATAAATGTTTTCTACATTTCTACATTAACATGTATTTAAAAATAAAAAAAAATTAGTGTAAGAGAAAAAAGTCATTTCTCTAGTCTTCAGTGTCAGATGATCTGAGAAGTCATTCCAATATGCTGACTTGCTTGACAGTAATTGAAATAAAAAATTCTGATGCCTAATATTAATATAATTAGGCAAATTTCCATTCCTTACACTGGGGTTTGAAGTATTTGGTGTTGTTAACTTTGTGTGCATTGTTTCAGTAGTCTTCATAGTAAGTCATACCTGCCAACACTATCGCTTTTCCCGGGAATCTCCCGTATTTCCTACCCCGCCACCCTCCCGTTTTGTTTTTTCTCCCAGAAAACCTGTAATTTTAACCCACCGGTCCTCACCATTTTGGTACAGTCTGTAAAACCCCCTGGTCGCCAACTTTGGTATAGGATCCGATCGCAGCAGCCGCCTGAAACACTAGTAGCTAACAGTAACAGTACACAGTAGCTGGTTCCATTAGCTTCAATATCGCAATGTGCACAACTGTAATAGTCGCATCGCAAAGATATGCAATGCTGAGTCCGGAGCTACAGAATTGTATTTAATCACTGTATTTGTACGGAATTTATATGATTTATGCAAAAAACAATTCTTAATGAGAATTTTTGTCTTGTTTCTAGTCCAATTATCTACATTTCAGTGTAAAAAGCAGATGATTTTAATTACCCCACTGGCAGATAATTTAGCTTGTTTTAAGGAAAATCTCTTCATTATGACTTATTTTGTCTGACGGTGAAAACAAAACAATAGATTTACTTGCTCAAATATTTTTTTGATATTTGGACTAGAAACAAGACAAAACAAAGTAAGAAAAATATATTTTTTTCTGTTGTGGTTAATCAATTTCTGTACCTGCATACTGTTAGACTCCCAAGAAAACTATCAAAGAGTGCTATTCAAACTATCTTGCGAAACAGTATTCATATCAAAATATTTATCGCAGAAAATATTTGTAGCCCAAATATTGTGCAGTCTTAATATATATGATTAAATGATAGGATAAGAAAATATTTGGTTGAGAAATAACAATTTACAGTCAAGCCCAAAATTATCATACCCCAGGGCTATGAATAATATCAGGCATATGACGGTTTTTATCTGGAATCGGAGGGTTCAAAAACATCATAAAAGCATATTTCAGAAAATAGCCAATCCATTTTATTAAGTAAACTGTGTGTTTTGATATAAATATGGTAGGAGATTTACCAAATACCTCCATGTAACATTTATTATCTTAATGATATTTAGCACATTTAAAATCCTAATGATTTTGGCATAAAATAAAAATAGATAATTTGGCTTTTTCTGTTTTTGGTTATTCTTACAAATATCCCTGCACAGCTTAAACTGGTTTTGTGGTTCAGTGTCACACATCACAACATTACTATATTCTTATACATTGTCACATTTAATCCCAACATACTGTACACTACCTGACAAAAGTCTTGTAATCTATCCAAGTTTTAGGAACAACAAATAATAACTTGACTTCTAGTTGATCATTTGGTATCAGATGTGGCTTATATGAAAAGCAAATGCCTCTAGATTAAGCTTATTTTACCAAAATAAAATATGATCATGCCTTGATTTTTAATTGTTTAATTAGGACAGTAAGGTCTGACTTTGCTTAGAAATTTGTCTTGTCACTTAACAGAAATAATGTACAGTATACAATATAAAGTCATGGTTCAAGAATAAATATTGTGTATGACTGCCATGAGCTTGGACACCTGCATTCATACATCTCTGCAATGACTCAAATAGCTTATTAATAAAGTCATCTGGAATGGCAAAGAAGTGTTCTTGCAGTACTTCCAGAGTTCATCAAGATACTTTGGATTCATCTTCAATGCCTTCTCCTTCATCTTACCCAAGACATGCTCAATAATGTTCATGTATGGTGACTGGGCTGGCCAATCCTGGAGCACTTTGACCTTCTTTGCTTTCAGGAACTTTCATGTGAATGCTGAAGTATGAGGAGCGCTATCCTCTTGAGGAATTTTCCCTCTCCTGTGGTTTGTAATGTAATGGGCAGCACAAATGTCTTGACATCTCAGGCTGTTGATGTTGCTATTTACTCTGTAGATCTCTCAAACGCCCCCATACTGAATATATTCCCAAACTATGATTTTTACTTCACCAAATTCGACTGATTTCTGGGAGAATCTTGGGTCCGTGCGGCTTCCAATAGGCCTTCTGCAGTATTTGTGATGATTGGGATGCAGTTCAACAGATGATTCATCTGGAAATTCTAGCTTCTGCCACTTTTCCAAATCATCAACTATAAGTCAAATTATTATTTGTTGCTCTTACAACTGGGATCGATGACAAGACATTTGTCAGGGAGTTTACAAAAAGGATTACTTCTACTAAGGCTTAGCCTTAGGCCTATTTTACCACAAATGTTAAAGGAAATCTACAGCTAATTCCTACTTTACAGTTTGTCGTATCGTTCTGCATATCACTGTTGTATCTATTTGTCTCTTATGCTGACAGTTTATATGTAATTCCTAAATCTGGCAACTGCAGTGAGGGGAGGTAATTAGCATGAATACAGTTTAATTAGAACAGAAATCAGTGCGTCACACATTTGTCTTAATTTTCTCGAAAATAATGTGTCTCAACAGGGGAGTTTGGAGAGGTGTGTAGTGGCAGACTGAAGCTGCCATCTAAAAAGGAGATCTGCGTGGCCATCAAGACACTCAAAGCTGGATACACAGAGAAACAAAGACGGGACTTTCTCAGTGAAGCGAGCATCATGGGACAGTTTGATCACCCCAACATCATCAGATTGGAGGGTGTGGTAACACGCAGTAAGTACAGTAACATTTATTCCATGCACTCACTAAAGGCAATCAGTTTGCATTCCTGTTTAAAAATAAGTTCTGATACTATTTTTAAAAATCCCATGTATTATCCCATGGGCGGCACGATGGCACAGTGGGTAGCACTGTCGCCTCACAGCAAGTAGGTGACTGGTTTGAGCCTCGGCTGTGTCAGTTGGCATTTCTGTAAGGAGTTTGCATGCTCTCCCCATGTTTGCTTAGGTTTTCTGCGGGTGCTCCGATTTCCCCCACAGTCCAAAGACATGTGCTATAGGTGAATTGGGTAAGCTAAATTGTAGTGTATGTGTGTGAAAAGGAGTGCATGGGTGTTTCCCAGTGATGGGTTGCAGCTGGAAGGGCATCTGCTGCGTAAAACATATGCTGGATAATTTGGCGGTTCATTCCGCTGTGGTGACCCCTGATTAATAAAGAGACTAAGCAGAAAAGAAAATTAATGAATGAGTTATTCCATGTTATAGGAGAAGGATAAATGTCTTTTTGTTCTGTTTTTTACTACATCTGATATGAACAGCCTGTGATCATTTTCAGGGCTGTATAGTAAGTTGAATTCGTTCAGAAGATTCAGCTATCATGTTTAGATTTTTTAAAGTTGTTAGTTCAGAGCTCGTCCTTCTGGGAGTATCCAATATAAAGCATTAGCTGTTTCCAGCTATGGAATATTAGCAAATGTCATGATGTTGGCAAATCTCTTGCACAGAAAGCCACTGTTTTATTGACCTCTTTCTTGTAACGTTGGGCTAATGTCCAGCTCGATAGATAATTCACAGAGGGCAGTAAATCACCTATGGTTGTAAATCTCCCTAGATCAGTCTCTATTATGTATCATGATCAAAGCAAAACTCTCTAATCCATTCCACAAGCCTTCTCAATAGCTATGTGGTGCCATTTTCAGTTTTTCTCTTTTTCTCCAATAATAAAATATGTGAAAATAGAAAAAAAAAGTTGACATTTGACCTAATCTGACCTTATAAAGACATTTTTTTTCATAACAGATAATTTTGCTTTAAATTATGCTTCAAAATGTGTGCAAATTACCAAGTGCACCCAAAATATTTCATATTTGAGAGTTTGTGTCCATATGTAGTCAATTGAATGCCGAAATATCAAAGTGGGCCAGATGTGCATGTGAGTGTAAAACTTGACTGTTGATATTACATCAGATCTAAATAAAGTGGATTTAGTATTGTGGTTTGTAGTCAATGTACTGTATTCCTCTTCAAAGTGTTTTATGAAGTACAATTTCTTAGTGTCATCAAACAGACTTCCAAAAACACTTCTGCTATTAGTTGGACCAGTCAGTCCTGCACCAAACCCACAGCAATGTTTTGTTGGGATGGTCAAATATATGTATAAGTTTATTTTCAACCGTTTTCCAGGGCACGGGTCACGAGGGCAGCAGTCTTAGGAGAGAACCCCGGACCCATGTCCTGGGTCTTCCCCGAGGCCTCCTCCTTTGCCTGGAAATTAATTTCGGCCGCTTGTATCCGAGATCTTGTCCTTTCGGTCATGGCCCAAAGCTCACGACCATAGGTGGGGGTAGAAACGTAGATTGACCAGTAAATCGAAAGCTTTACCTTTCTGCTCAGCTCTTTCTTTACCACAACGGACCGGTACATTGACCGCATTACTGCTGCCACTGCACCAATCTGCTTGTCATTTTTCCCTCAGGACTGGTTGGGCATACTCCCATGAGTATGGTGAGGGTATAGAGCTAGTCTAGTGTACCACGGCCTGGACTAAAACCGCATAGTTCCTCCTGAATCCTAGGTTTAACATATATATATATATATATATATATATATATATATATATATATATATATATATATATATATATATATATATATATATATATATATATATATATATATATATATATATATATATATATATATATATATATATATTTATTTATTTTTTCTTATCTTTACAGTATAATGTATTGTAATGTAAATATTTTACTTTAAAATTATTACAGCAACAACAAAATCATACTTTTTTCGTACGTTTGTTTTGTATATTTACATTTTTTTAATATTATATTTTTTATTATATTCATTCATTCATTAATGTAATGTAATGTAATGTAATGTGTATTTATATAGTGCATTTATTGTGTATGGCCATACACCCAAAGCGCTTCACAATCATAAGGGTGGTCTCTCCACATCACTTGGATGATGCGATGACAGCCACAGGACAACGGCACCAGTGCGCTCACCACACACAAGCTATTGGTGGAATGGACAGACAGTGATAGAGCCAATTCAGTGGATGGGGATGATTAGGAGGCCATGATCTGTAAGGGCCGATGGAGGGAATTTGGCCAGGACACCGGGGTTACACCCCTACTCTTTACGAGAAGTGCCATAGGATTTTTTTTTAATGACCACAGAGTCAGGACCTCGGTTTAACGTCTCATCTGAAAGACGGCGTCCACTGACAGTATAATGTCCCCTTTACTTTACTGGGGCATTAGGACTCACACAGAACGCAGGTTGAGCGCCCCCTGCTGGCCTCACTAACACCACTTTCAACAGCAACCTAGTTTTCCCTTGTGGTCTCCTATCCAGGTATTGACCAGGCTCAGCTCTGCTTAGCTTCAGTTAGTAACTGGTCTTGGGCTGTAGGGTGATATGGCTGTGGCATTCATTCATTTATAAAAATAAATATGATTCGGTGCTTTGGTCATTTTTAAGCAAAATGAAAAGTTTTTGTAAAGCTTTTTATTTGTGTTTCATTGTTGCAAACACACACACACATGAATCTTTACATTTCTACTCAGTAGTGAAAAACTTTCTGTTCCCAGCGACTTTGTGCTTCATTTTACTTTAAGCAGTTTTGGAATGGAATGTAATGTTTTCCTTTCATGTCCGTAATTTGTCATAAAATGAGGATTATGTTGCCTGAGTAAATCTTACCATGCTCATGCTTTAGCATTCTTGACTGTAAATAATGAAAAAGTTCATTTTGAATGTCAATTGTGGCCATTGCTTGGAAGGAACAGTGCGTGTGTGTATTTAGAGAGGTGGTGTACTTTGCGTGTGATTGAAAGTAAGTCTGGGGTGCAGAGTTTGGGCTGTGGGGCCAGCGGAGGTTGGCATGTGTCTCCTGTAGCCTCTGACGTGACATGATTTATTAACTCTGCCCTGTTAATTCTTAATAATCCAGAGACTTTCACACCCCATTTAACCTGCTTCTTTTGGCCCTACATTAGGCAAAATATTTGTAGAGCGCCAATTGCTGCTTCACAGAGATGAAGGGGCCGTGATACTGATTACGAGCAGGATTTCAGGATCAAAAGTTTACCGAGTGATGTGTGGCTTTAGTGTGTGAGTTTTTTTTTTCTTTCAGAAATGGTTTTATGTTTTTAGATGGACAGATAATCTAATTTGTGGGTTATTCTACTAATTTAAATTATGCACATTTCATAAATATTATTCATGACAGCGATGTGCTGTCATCTGTAGGGATGCTGGAACGAATGTCCAGTGAATTATGACCAGTCCAAAGACATATCGTGACAACACAAGCAGGTCATCGGGCTATTATTGATATAAAGTCATTTTATGTACATACTTTGAAATAAGGCACAGATGAAGTGCAGATGATAAAAGCAGTGATTTACAAGCAGCAGGACAGAGAATATAAAGTTGTCAGACAGTGACAGTTGACCTTGTGGTCCGTCCAAGTTCAGCTCAAGACTCTTTTCATCCTGCAGGAAACTCTCATTTACCTGAAGTCAAAGTAAGTTATGGTTATGATTGCTGACCGGCGGTGTCAGAGGTGTCATGTGAAGAGCTCCGACAGCCCAGCTCTTGTTATGGGCTTCAGACAATGTCTGTGAAGTGTTGAAAACCTGGTGTGTAGCCATCAACCTGATCTGTTCACCCTCTCAAACTCTATATAAAAACTGCTGCTTAACCCAGAGTCTTTTATAACACCCACATGTGGCAGCGATGAGCACTGTATGAGTGAACCTCATGAAACCTGTCAGGAAGTCAGCCAGATCCGATTTCAGCCAAGAAAGGCTATTATTTAAACTATGGTGTGTGTGTGTGTGTGTGTGTGTGTGTGTGTGTGTGTGTGTGTGTGTGTGTGTGTGTGTGTGTGTGTGTGTGTGCGTGTGCGTGTGTACATCCAGTATAAAGCTTAATTATCATGAAAATACTGCAGAAATCTTCTTGACATGTTTCATGACCCTTGCAGACATAAGTCTTTTCTTGAAAGATCCAGTGTCGTCATTGAAATAACTCTGAAAGTCGTTATGCTGAGCATATATAGCTAAGGTCAAACTTATTCATGCCTTTGAATGCATTATTTTCTTTTTTCTTGAAGATTCTACTTTCAAGATGTTTTCTTTTGTCCAACATAAGCTCATTAGTTTGCAAATTGGGTAATTTAACCTTCCAACACAAATGACACCACCGCAGCAAAGCACAGCTCCATTCTGGCACATCTTTTCTCCATTAGACTAAGACATGTGTGAATTGTCTTTCTCTCTCTCCTCAGGTAAACCTGTGATGATAGTGACCGAGTACATGGAGAACGGCTCCTTGGATGGCTTCCTGCGAGTGAGTGTGACACACCGAGCGCATTTAATGAGACTCCATTATGTATGATCAGAGGAAAGGCACAGAGGGCTCATCTTAAAATCATTTAAAAACCCATCTGCGTCTTAGCTTCTCTCACAGTACCTGCTTATCACAGCATGCTTTAAATTCTCCCATGCTCGCCGAACATTTCATTCTCATTTATACAAATAGACACAAATTGCTCTCTGCTGGCTCACCTATGTGTCTCTGTTTGCTGCAGCGAGATTGGATTTTTTTTGACGGTGCCTTTTGTGTTCATAACCTTGCCTAAATTCATCCCATTCACATTCATAGCCGAGGCGCAGGCCTCCTTAAATAGACAATGACACTACCTGTGTTTCAAGCACTTTGTAGTGTCAGGATTTCACTCAAGCTTGTAGCACAATGGCCTCATTCTCTCACACAGAACAGACCAGGCTTGTGTTCAGAAGAAATGCTTATAGAGAGCGGATTCGCTTGCATTTTCGCAGACTGAAATGGCACTGGGGAGACTGGCATTCAGCCTGCCAGCCCAGCCATGCCAGTTAAACAGACTGGGCATGTTCTGTCCTTCAGATGACTTCCTCTTAGCCCATCGCTCGCGCTGTGAAAATAAACAAGCAAACAACAGGCTGTGGGATGGCCCATCTGAAAAGTGCTGATAAATGCGCTAATGAGCTCATTAAATGGGTCAGTTTAACCTTTGGCTGCGGCCATCCTGCCTTGGCTCTAATACACCTGACATATGAATTTATCAACCTTGTGTCATTTTTCAACAGTTTACCACCAGCAAGGCGTGCCAGACAATCTGCTATTTGTAGAACAAAATGATCACCCTACAAATTGATGTATAGCTTGAAGCGCATAAACAAGAAATAAATACAGAAATGAAAACTGAAGTGAGGGGAAATGTTTGCAGGAATGCGACCTTATATTTAGAATTTCTCAACATGATTTAGAAGAGCTTACAGGAGTGAGAGAAAATATATATTTTATCATCATTTAAAATGTAAACATCTTAAACAGTTACATATTATAATTTTAAGGGGGTTGCACAGCGGATGCGCCGCTCAGCGATGCGACACGGCACACACGTGACAGTTAGAAGTATCACACACCAGACGCGAACATTCGCATGTTATTTAAAATGAAAGTATTCAGAGGGCGCTCTGTGGCGCGGCAGAAATATGAACAGTGGGAAGGGGGTCGCACACTGGATGCGCCGCTTGGCGACATGCCGTGTCGCACCACTTATCGCCATGCATTTCAAAATTCTAAACATAGATTTCTATCAGGGTATGCACACTGGAGCCACAAGTCGGTGGCTGTCCGCGCCACCCAGCTACAACTCAGGACGCTGTTCATATTTCTGCCGCGCCACAGAGCGCCATCTGAATTGTTTCATTTTAAATAGCATGCGAATGTGCGCGTCTGGTTTGGGATACTTTCAACTGTCACGTGTGCGCCGTGTCGCATTGCTGAGCGGCGCATCCGGTGTGCGACTCCCTTAACATTATAATATGTAACTGTTTAAGATGTTTACATTTTAAATGATGATAAAATATATTTATCATGATAAAAATCTATGTTTAGAATTCTAAAATGAACAGCGCATCTGGTGTGCGACCCGCTTTAAATGATATTAACATATAAGTGGAATTTTGTGTGGAACTACTTTTCTCATAATCCTAAAGGACAAACCAATTCCAGATTAGCACCCATGACTAGGGCCAGACGGAATCTGCGGACGTTTTTTGCAATTTCTGCGGAGAATTTTGGTGAAAATCTGCGGATTACTGCGGAATTATTTTGGGAGTCTCATAACTAAAACCTTAATATGTGAAATATGTGTAATTTAAAAACTGAATAAATTCAGATTTAAACACATTTACTCAAGTAAATAAACAGAATTAATGATGGCCTAAAAATCTGCGGAATTCTGCGCGCGCAGATTCTGTGTGGGCCTACCCATGACCACCCATGACTCTAATATACACTATTTGTGTGGGAAAACAGTTTGAAAGGTAAGATTTTTTTAAATATTGTTAAAATTGTTAAAAAAGGAAACTGCTTATATTGACAAAGGCTAATTAGAAAATTAAAAAAGTTATTTCATGAACTATTATTTTATATATATATTTTATATATATTTCATATATATATATATATATATATATATATATATATATATATATATATATATATATATATATATATATATATATATATGTATGTATGTATGTATGTATGTATGCATGTATGTATATCCTGATTATATCCTTAATATTATTATTATTTTTACAATCATGCCTCCCTTTTGGAAGAAGCCTTGAAGAAAAGTAACTTTACGTCAACTTTAATTTATTACTTATAAATGTAAAACATTTAGGTAATTCTTTACTTATTTAAACTTTTTACATACTTCTTTACTTATACCTCATTTTGCCAAGTGCTGAAGTGGAATTTGTTTTATCTCAATTTAAATATTTTTGAAGGTTTAGCAATAAATGTTACATGCATATTATTATATAATATACTATATAATAAGGATAACCTTTATTGTAAGAATTAGGTACACATAACATTTTTTCTGAATTTAAAATGTTTTTTGTCAATGCAAAATTTCAATTAATTTCAGACCTGGTTGTTCTATAAAAAAAAAAAGAGAGAAAGAATCAAGGCTGTAAAAAATAGACATTCAAAAGTAGAGTAACAGTTGCACTCAATTAAAAAGAGTATGCAAGGGCATATTATTAAAACAACCTGAGCAAACAAGGCATGGAATTAGCAGGACCTACATGAACTGTGTTCCACTTGTGTCTGCACAGGATCCCACTCCCAGAAATAAGAAAAAAAAAAAAAAGTTGCAGTGTTCTGCAGCAATTTCCTGCATACTGCAGCCTGGCCTGCACTCTATCAAAGAGATCTGTCATCCTCCCTCGAATGCGTTTCCTCGCCACTGCTCATGTCACTATTATTAGCATGCCTTTGAACCTCTCTGAGCTCCTTTCTCTTCCAGGTGGTCCAAGGTTTATTTTCATCTAAACTTAGTTTGTATGCAGTATACGTAAACACGCACATAGAAAGAAAGTGAAAACAGGGTGGACAGAGACACGGAATGAGAGGAAGAAAGAGAAAAAATCACACTGGACAACTACACAAAATGTTCAAAGAGAAATAAAGATCTGAGCATTGTTGACTTTATTGATAACTTTAATTAAACGTGAGAGAACTAAATTTAATATACATTAGTCAATGGTCCAACTTTAAACTTTAAGACTTTTTTTTTTTAAAGGGGTTAAATATGGAGCGAATTTCATCCCTCGCAAAATAACCAGTTCTGAATTAAATCTGAAATTTTACATCAGGGTTATTACATATACTGTAGAGTTGAAAGCAAATTGTTAACCCTTCTATGATATTTTTGTTCATTTTGAAATATTTCTGAAGTGATGTTTAAAAGAGCAATGCTATTTTACAGTATTTTCATATATATATATATATATTATATATATATATATATATATCTATATATATATATATAATATATATATATATTATATATATATAGATTAATATATATATATATATATATCATATATATATATATATATATATATATATATATGTGTGTGTGTATACAGTTGAACTAAGAATTATTAGCCCCCCTTTATTTATTTATTTTTTTTAATGATGCTTAACTGAGCAAGAAAAATGTTTTTTAAAAACCATTTTAAGGTCAATATTATTAGCCCCGTTAAGCTATATATTTTTTCAATAGTCTACAGAACAAACCATCGTTATACAATAACTTGCCTAGTTAACCTAATTAACCTAGTTAAGCCTTAAATGTCACTTTAAGCCATATAGAAGTGTCTTGAAAAATATGTAGTAAAATATTTTTACCCGTCATCATGACAAAGATAAAATAAATCAGTTATTGGAGGTGAGTTATTAAAACTATAGAAATGTTTTATAGAATGTTTAGAAATGTGTTGAAAAAAATCTTCTCTCCGTTAAACAAAATATATATATATATTTCTGGAGAAAGTATTACTTCTTTAGGTTTGCTTTGTTAAAAGCAATTGATTTGATTATTTTACAAAACATTGGTTGTCATTATCTACAGAACAAATCACTGTAATCTATAAACTTAATTAATCTACACTGTAAAAAATCTCTGTAAACTGACAGTTTTTCAGTTTTTTGTGATTCATGTTTTTTTTTTTTTTTTTTTGTAGAATTAGAAGAGTAGAATTTTCAACATCAAAAGTCGACAGAGCAGAGATCATCATCCCATAATGCAATTCACAAACGTAAATAAATGGAAAACACAAAATACTGAAACTGTTAATTGTGTATATTGTCAACTACTTAACCTAATGACCTTGTTAAACATTTAAATTGCACTTCAAGCAGAATACTAGTAACTTGCAAAATAATGTCATAATGTCAAAGACAAAAGAAGTTAGTTATTAGAAATGAGTTAACTAATTAGTATGTTTAAAAAAATGTCTTGGAAAATCTTCTCTACATTAAAAAAAAAAAAAAAAATCACAGAAAGTCTCATAAGACATATAATAAGACATCTCATAGACCCTTTTCAGGTTTCTTAGTAGCGGAAGTCGTCATAGTTGGGAAGACTTATACTGTAGTTCTCTTTCGGGAGGAGAACTACAATGCTATGTGGAAACTTCCACTCTGGGGATTTCATTCAGAAAGCCAATCATCTGAAAGAGTATGTAAACATGCCAATGAAATGGCAATGAGTTGGCAGCTTCAGCTTGCGCAGCAGATGCTCGTTGCAATTAATTTGGCTATAAGAGCAAAGCCAAAGGATCATTTTCACTTCAGAGACTTCAACAGCCTTCTGAGAAAGTCGATGAGGGTTCCTCCAGCTGAGTTTCAGACAGAGAGTGAACGAGAGCGATCTCCCGGTCCAGAGTGTGTGACACGCAGTGGCAGACGGTTGAGCTGGGTTTCACCCTTGCCTGGCGTCCTTTGGGTCCGGTCCTCCAGAGCGGTATGTATTGGTGGCATGTCTGTTGCGCAGTTAAGATCGTGGCTCGCTCTTGCAAAAGGGCCACCCACCCCAGTTGTCCCCCGCTCTGCGGTGGGCACTCGGGCAGATCTGAGGGTTACAGTGGGAGTAAATCTGCCGCCCCTCGGGCTTGCGGACCTCTCGCTCCTCCACGCGCTCCATCCAAGCTTCGAGTGAGAGAAGCGCTCCATCCTCGGATGGCCGCCCTCTCACTTGATGACACCGAGGCTCAGATGTCCACCGCTGCATTGGAGGTTGGGCTGTCATGGTCTAATGAAGGATTTCCCCCCCTCCGTTCCCTCCCCTCGGGAGCGAGCACGGCGGCGGCTGATCTTGAAACAGACATGATAACCGTGCTTTTCCGGGCTGTTTCGGTCGTGGGTCTGGAGATGGTTTATCCCCCATCCCCGTGGCCGGAGCGGCTAGATGGGTGTATGTGGTGGATTAAAAGGCAAGACCCTTCCCTTTCTTCCCAGAAGTGCACAGTGGGCTCACACAGTCTTGAGGGCACCTTTCTCTGCCTGATCTGCGTGCGCCTCCGCCTCACCACCTTTGATGGTGGAGCAGCCAGGGAGTACGAGTCGATTCCCCAGATTGAGGATGCCATCACGGGCCCACGTGGTGCCTCCTTCTGCTGGAGTCAGCCTCATCTCCCGTCCAAGGCATGTTGGTCTTCTGACTCCTGAGCCAGAGCCCACACAGCCGCGGGCCAGGCTGCTTCCACCCTGCACGCTAGGGTCCATGCGCGCGCCCTGGCCCAGCTGCACGAGGGTGGTTTCGACCCAGGCTTGTTACAAGCCCCGCACCGCACCCGACTGAGCTCCACGGACCTCAAGTCTGCTGTGTGTGCCCTAGGAAGGACGATGGCCACATTAGTGGTCCAGGAGCGCCACCTCAGCCTAAACCTGGCAAAAATAGTCAACAAAGTTCACTTTCATGACTCCCCCATATACCAGTCTGGCCTGTTCGGCAGCACCGTTGGTGGATTCACCCAGGAATTCACGGCGGTGCAGTCGGATACGATGGACCATCCATCGACGGGGATGTAAGAGTGAGAGCTCAGAGCTCTCCTCAGAGAGAGAGCATTTTTCCCTTTACTGGATGTGATAGCCCGAATACTGCCAGTCTGGGACGCGATGAAAAGCCATCCAACTCGCAGGATCGGTGCACTTTGCCAGTGGCTCACGAGGTCTAGGAGGACAGTCTCCTTTCTCTCACACCTCCAGCCTTCCCCTCCAGAGTATGGGTGTAAGGTGAGAGTGAATTTCTCACCTCCAGCTCTTCCGCGAGACCCCAGTGCTCCCCGGATCAGCACTTCCACTCCGCGCTGCCCCACTGCTGGTACGTCAGCGATTGTAGCGGTGAGTCTATTAGCGAGGACTACGCGATTCAATTCGCGAAAAGCCTCCCAAGTTCACGGGGGTGTTTCTCACCAGGGTCAGCCCTGTGCCCACCCCTGTCTTGCGAGAGAAGATTGCTGTCCTCCTGGCAAAGGATGCAATCTAACCGACCCCTCCAGCCGAGATGGAGAGCGGGTTTACAGCCTGTACTTCATCGTACCTAAAAGAGCGGTGGGCTATGGCCAATCCTAGATCTTGGACCGCTGTCCGCACAAGCTGCCTTTCAAAATGCTTATGCAGAAGCGCATCCTCCGGTGGGTTCGTCCTCGGGATTGGTCTGCAGCAATAGACCTGAAGGAGGCGTACTTCATGTCTCCATACTCCACGCTACTGTCAGTTTCTGCGGTCTGCGTTAAGGTCGAGCATGGCAGTACAAGTCGTCCCTTTCGGGTTCTCTCTGTCTCCGTGGGTCTTTACCAAGCTCACATAGGGTGCCCCTATATCAACCGTATGGGGGTTATAGAGTCATACGCGGCGCAATCGCTGAATTCCATTTTTCCCGACCGAGCTCAACCGTGCAGCCCATTCGCTCTCACAGCAGTTTTGCCTGGGAAAATGGAGACTCCACCCCCGACTGGCCAGCTGTTATGGGCTGCATCTTTCTCTCTCTAACTTAGAGATTTGTGCGCTCTCGCTTGAGTTCCCCACTTGGCGAACCCTGCAAAGTCCACTGACTACACAGCTGGCCCCAGGGCGTGCGTAATACACATTTCTCCAGTGAGCCTACTCACACAGATACTGTGTAAAAGTCAGGGAGGTCAAGGAACAGCTCTCGTATTGCGCCTCTCTGGCCCAATCGGACCTGCTTTCAAATTTCCTCGTGATGGCCCCTCCCTGGCAAATCCCCTGGAAACAGGGGACAAGCACCGTTTGGCACCCGCGCCCAGATCTACAGTATGCCTCATGTACGGTTCATAGCTGGAGCGCGGAGGACTTAGGTGATCTACCAATTAGGTGGTTAACACTGTCACTCAGGCTGAGCACCCTCTACAAAGCATGTCCATGCTCTGAAGTGGAGTCTATTCGCTGTGTGCTTACCTTTTTCCCTGAGAAGGAAACCCCGATCATGCCAGATCAGAGTAATGCTATCCTCCTTCAGTTGACTGGAGCTAAGGCTGTCCCCTCCGCTCTGAGGGGTTGGCGTTACGATCATCCCTGCTCTAATGCCCCATTCACACGGGGCGTCAGCTTCAACGCTTCCCATTCCCTTTGAATGGGTGACGTCAGGTGTTGCCGAACTGCATTGTGGATCCGTCAGCCAATCAGATCGCTGTATGCAAATACACCAGCTCAGACAGTGGCCTATTGCTGACTGATGATCGCATCAGCCCCGACTTCAAACACGCCCTCTGTCAAGCGTTGACGCTGAAGCCCCGTGTGAATGGGGCGTAAGGATGCGCCTCTCTGGCCCAATCAGACCTGCTTTCAACTTTGGCAGTGGCGGTGCACTTGGAAGTACCGTCTCATCATCCAGTTCCCAGAGGCGCGAGACATGAATATTAATGAATATTGCTTCCTTTTTCCCTCTCATACCTACTTAAAGATCTCTCTTGGGAGAGGTCTGCTCGATCACTCGACTCAGTATCTTTAAGATTTCTGTCCAGGTAGACAGCTCTGCTGGTCGCGTTCGCATCCGCCAAATGGGTGGGTATCTGGAGGCATTTTCGGTCAGCGAAATGTGCCAGTGTTTTGGGCCGGCCCACTCTCACGTTTACCTGAGACCCCGGCCCACCTAGGTGCCCTAGGTTCCTACAGCGTTCTTTCAGCTTCGTAGTGAACCTGCAAACGCTGCCCACAGAGGAGGCAGACCCAGCCCCTTTATTTGCTGTGTCCTTCACGCTTTGCGTGTTATACGGACCGTACTCAGCTCCTTTAACTGTTACGGTGATCGGCAGAAGGGAAATGCCGTATCCAAACAGAGGTTGGAACATACCCACTGAACAGTTAATGACATCTCCCTCGCTCATCTGAGCCAGGGCAAGCCATGTCCCCCAGGAGTGAGAGCGCTCCTTGAAGCATGCATCCTTTTGGGCTTTAGCACGCGGCACCTCTCTAACAGACACTGTAGAGCTGCGGGCTGGGCGACACCTATTGAGCTATTTATTAATATTGAGGGGAGCTGATTTCCTCACGCGGTGAATGAGAAATTCGGTTAGGTGTTGTAAAACGCTTGCTGCGACATTCTCTCTAACACGGAGATGCGTGCGCTTTTTCGCTCTGTCAGTAAAGTTCCCCGCTTGGCGAACCCTGCAGATATTCCTCAGAGGCCTCCAGCATCTGACTCAGCGGAGGAGTCAGGAGCTGGCCCGTTACGTTGTTGGTATGCCTGCTGGTCAGCCCGTGTTCTGGGTATAGGTGCCCGCTATGTGCAATCCCCACTAGGCGATCCCATATGCTTATACTGCCACGGTGCAGTCCCCCCCTCACAGGCGGACCCGTGTCTTCCCTCAACGCTAACCATCTTATATTCATATGCGTACTCCCCCTTCTCAGAGCTAGTCCATATGCTCACTCGCCACCAGTCTCCCCACTTGGGTAGCAGGTGGCCTCCACAGCGTCCTGCCTATCGGGACTGCACGCTTTCCCAGCGTACTGTTGTATTAAATTCCTAGAAATTATCAAGACGCATTTGCGACTCCCGAAAAATATATATAAATCTGTAAATCTTCTGTTAAAATGGGATAAGTAAGGGCCAGGGAACACGTTGGAAGACCGCGCCTCTGGTGACGCAGGTGCGCTCACGCTCTCTTTTGCCTGGCAAACCTCTCATCGGGGGCGAAGGTAAGGTTCATTCATTTTGGTGTTTTCCATACATTTCCCCATTGTGGAAGTTTCCACATAGCATTGAAGTTCCCCTCCCGAAGGGGAACGCTCCGGTTACTAAGGTAGCCCTCGTTCCCCGAGGGTGGAAATGGAAATGCTATGCTCCTTCACCATAATGACTGCCCCTTAGCTGTTGAGGTAAAAAAAATGATGCTTCCGCTAAAAAATGATGCTTAGGCTTTGCTCGCACTGTGCTCTTATAGCCAAATTAATTGCAACGAGCATCAGCTGCGCAAGCTGAAGCTGCCAACTCATTGGCATTTCATTGGCCCGTTTACATACTCTTTCAGATGATTGGCTTTCTGAATGAAATACCTATAGTGGAAGTTTCCACATAGCATTTCCGTTCCCCCCCTCGGGAAACGAGGGTTACCTTAGTAACCGGAGCGTGCTGTGAATAGGAGAATGCAACAAATATTTTTTTTAATTATTTCTTATTTGTTCAAATAATAAAAGAAAACTCCACAATGATGTTATAAAGATTTTCAGAAAAAGGAAAAAAATAGTGTGAGGTGAATGACAGCAACCAGAGGAGAGAATAAAGTCAAATTTACTGTCCTGTCCCATAGGTGCTGCATTAGAACCGCCTCGGGAATTCATTTTTTGTAATTTAAAGCAAAGATGATATACTACATACATAAATGCATATAAATATCCATACTTTAAAAAAAAATCTAAATATTAAAAACTTTCAAGGATTTAAGATGCTGATGACTGTTAAATGCGTCATAACAGGCTTGTGAAAAGGGTCCATAATTTTGACTTCAACTGTATATATGCAATGCAAACATACTAAAATGCCAAAAAAAATCAAGATTTAAAAAAAGATTTATTCAAAACAATAACAAAAACTGCAATAGTATATGAGTAATACTAAAATAACACCACTTTGCATTTATGTGGTCACACTTTATTTTGATGGTCCTTAGATTATAAGTAGACTGTTAGGTTGGGGTTAGGGTTGGGGTTGGGGTTAGGGTTAGTGTAAGTTGACATGTACTTGCAAAGTTTCTTATAGTAAGTTAAATGTCTGTTGAATTTCAGTCTACTAATACTCAAATGACCCATCAACATAAAGTGTTACCATCTATTTCTGCTGTTTGGAAGAGAGTTACTAATATGTTCTTTAGAATTTCCATGTATAAAGAAATAGTCACACCAGTTTACTGTGCATGAAGATGAAGGCAAATCATTATGGGAGTGCTATACCTTTAAGACCACAGTTTGCCTGCTTGTGGTATAGAAAAGCATTTATCCAAAGCTCCCTGACAAATCAATGCTATCTCACTCATCCGGCCAGTCTCCCCCTCTCCTACTGAAGCGCTTCCTCCCCTGGTGTTTATCTCCAAGTCCTGAGCATATCATTCTTCGTATAAAAGGCCTATTCACACGCACCAGTGTAAACACCGCAAGCCTGCCAGTGGGCTTCGGTTCAGATATGCAGTCGGCGATGGGTTCTTGTGTACATCCCATTTATATTCTTCAACAAGTTGCCGCACACTGTGGATGAAACCAGAAAAGACAGTCAAACGTTCCTAAACATTCAAGGATCTGCTACTCTCAGCAAAACGATTCCATGAGTCGTGAGATAAATGACAGATGACTTGGGAAATATTCAGGCAGTGTTTTGAAGATATGAGTCATCAAAAGTCCCTTTTTGTTTTATAAAGCATAGCATGACTTATGTTTATACTGTAGACATTAAACACCTTATTTGACTTTTCCCTTCTTCCCGTCTCTGTCAGAAACACGACGCCCAGTTCACAGTGATTCAGCTGGTGGGCATGCTACGTGGCATTGCGTCTGGGATGAAGTATCTGTCGGATATGGGTTACGTGCACAGAGACCTAGCTGCTCGGAACATCCTGGTCAACAGCAATCTAGTGTGTAAAGTGTCAGACTTCGGCTTGTCCAGAGTGTTAGAGGACGACCCAGAAGCGGCCTACACAACAAGAGTAAGTTAACACCTGCACAAACAGTGAGAATTGTTTTGAATAACAAGCGAAAATTCTCATTGAGCATAAAGTTAAAACTTCAGTTAAATTAGTAAAACTACTGATATAATTTTAGAATTATATTATATCATCTTTGGTTTTTTATTAGTGTAATCAAATGATTAACTGTGATAAATGTCTCTACTGTGACTATTTATAACTTACTTCACACACATACTGTACAGAAATACACAATATGCAAAAACAATTAAAACACACACATACAGTTGAAGTCATAATTATCAGCCCCCCTGAATTATTAGCCCCCCTGTTTATTTTTTCCCTAATTTCTGTTCAGGGGTTTTAAAATCAGGGGGGCTAATAATTCTGATTGCAACTGTAATACAAATAAATTTACAATAGTCCTCATATTTCTGTCAGTCCTGTCACATTTGCTTTAAATTTAACATAAAATGTGTGCAATACACCTTCTCATTTTGACGGAGAAGAAGCTGACAGTGATCTAGGATGCGTTTTATCATTGAATTGTAAGATTTTCTGCTTGTTTTGCATGATTTTTTTTTTATTTTTTTTTTTGAGAATGACAAGATAGGCCCTGTCACATTTTTTTATAAGTGAAAATGTACGTTTCTGGTAGAATGTCCCATACAAGTACAATGTAAATATAAACATTTATTTTTATCTGATAAAATCATTTTATTTTAAGTGAGACCTACAATTTACACTGGACTAGCTTGACTAGTTTTACTGGATGTATCTGTTTATCAGGTTTATTTATTCAAAATACAGGGGAAAAAGTATTCTGAGGTTTTAGTGTCACAATGTGCATTTTTTTTTTAGGTATTAAATGTTTTATATATGGCTGTTCATTCTGCTGTGGTGACCCCTGATAAATAAGGAACTAAGCCAAAGGAAAACAAATGAATGAATGTTTTGCCATTCTTATTTTTTTGGATATTAGCACTTTTTAATAGACTTTAATATAATATCAGAAGCAATTATACATTTTTTTCATGAACAGAACTTCAAAAGTACAATGTCTTTATACTGCACCATTATATATAGTAAAGCACAAGGTATAAACGGTTTATGGGTTACACAGGACTTAAGCAGGTCTACCCGATTCTGTGCAAATCTACAAAGCACTTCCTATGTGACTGGCTATGCTTGACCAATGTAGCTCACTGTCTCCTCTCAGCCAGCCAGTCTAATCTTCATTGCCTGGGATTAATAACCATATTCGTCACTCTCATCCCTTAAGAGCAGCATCCATTATCAGAACATATAACTAATGCATAAATACACTTAGAGGCAGGCATAAATCCACAGCATGTGGAGTTTGAGGAAATATTGCTGCTTAAATTACCAATACAAGTGTCACCTAGCATAAGTGTTACACTGATAAATGGCATATGCTGGAGAGGGAAGTCCAACATGTTATTAGTTGGATAAACCTAAATTTGTTGGGTTTTACATGTGTCCAACAGCCAGTATAAATGTATGTTTTCACAGTTACAGATAGACCCCCCACCATATCATAATGCGGCTACGAGAACTTTCGGCACCCCCCTCTATTAAAGCTAAAGGATACATTGTGTCACATTTTACATTCATTAGCCGTGATCTTGCAGGGACTATTTGTACGCGCCCAATAGGGAGGCCCGTGCACAAGTGGGTTTATTTTTTAAAGACCTTGTGTTTGGAGAATGTGGGGTAGGAATTGTGTGACTTGGCCAGGTTGCTAGTTGGCTTTGGCTCTACCTGTTCTCTCTCAGTCTAGCTCCTTCATGAAGGTTGAGTGTAGAGTTACCCCAGCAGCCGTGCTGGAAAAATACAATGGAGGTCCTCAGAGAGAAATGACCTGAGCAGAGACGAGAGCAGGATCAATGAAGGTGGTGGCGTACCACAAACCGTGAGGAAAAATTGAACAGGAGGAATCAGAACACTTACATAATTTTTTTTTTTTTAATTAAATTAAATCAAATTAAATAAATAAATAAATAATAGTACAGCTTAATATATGGAATGTCACCTTTTTGTATAAAAGAGCAAGATTTTTTTCTAAAATCAGTCAAAATTTTTAAATGAGGTAATCTATTACTTGTAGATATAAACCTATTGAACACTGATAAAGAAATTTGGAACTAGTCCCTTTCTGATACTAGGACAATGTGTCAAACGATTTAAAAGTCCAGTAAAAATGTAAATATATTTTTTAGATATTAGTTTAAGTCTGTTACTTTTAAGGATATCTATTAGTGTGCTCCAAAACAGTGATACATTTGCGTTTAGGAAGATATAAACAAATATAAACATGCAAAACTTGCAGTTCGTCACTTCCGTCTAAATCAAATAAGATTTTTGGTAACACTTTATTGTGACGGTCCATTTGAGTATTAGTAGACTGTCTGCATAATATCTGTCGATACTGCTGCTAAACAGACATTTAACTGACTATAAGAAACTTAGCAAGTACATGTCAACTTACACTAACCCCTAACCCCAACCTATCAGTCTAATCAGTTTGCCAGTAGATTCAATGTAACTAAATTCAATAAACAGACCATTAAAATGAAGTGTGACCTGATTTTTTTTCATATCACCTCAACCCAATCAAATACTCTCTAGCATCTGACATGTCCTACCCCCTTTAAACATTTTCATGTGATGCACTTGAGCTCCACCGCTGTCACTGGCAGAGCTATGATAAAATTAAACGCTATTGACTGTTTTTTAATGCGGAGGAGCTACTCCATTCCCCACCCTCTCTATTTTTTTCAGTTGAGATTACGTCAACCATCGAATAAAAATGCACATTTCAAAGCACTTCACGGGACCCTTAAAATGAGTCTTCTGAATGTATTTTTATTGATCGTACTTCTCGTACTTTAGTACTTTATAACACACTCTTTGTTCAGCATCTTTACAGTGTGTGTTAGGCTATGTTTCTAACAGTAATTTGCTCATTATTCTGTATTTGGTGGTAGTGGACAAAGTACACAAATTACACGCGTAGTAGTACAAATAGTACAAATACTACAATAGTACAAATAAAAAAAACTGCAGTAAAAGTATAAAGTCTTCATTTTTACTTGAGTGACAATTCAAAGGACTTGCTTTATAATGTACTCAATGTACTTTAAAGTATTTATTGATGAATGTTAAAGATGCAGCAGCAGCAGCAAAAAAAAAAAAAGATTCTAATTTGGGTCCTATCATACACCCGGCTCAATAAGGCACAAGTGTTTGAGCCATTTGTTGCTATTTTCATACCAGCACAACCCTACATTTCATGTTTTGCACCACGTTGTTTAAATGGCAAATCCATTTGTGCCACTTTGTGGACTCATAGGTGTGCCGGTCTAAAAAGGAGGTGCGTTAAGGCGCATTGTAGGCACGTTGCTATTTTGAGGAACTGAAATAGACTGCACCATTGGTTTAATGCACGTTATGATTGGTTTAATGCACCTTATGCTCAAAACACACCTAAAACTCATTAAGAGAATAAGCACAACACTGTTAGACCATGCACCAGGGCGTATTTTTTCGTCCCTAAAATAGCAAAAGTGGATTCAGACACGCCCTTAATGCTTTTGCGCTATGCGCTTTAGACTTTGCACCTAGATCGTTAAAATAGAGCCATTTATTTATTTATTTTAACATTGTCCAGTTTTTCAACAAAACCTACCCATTCAGACCAGTTTGCAAATTCAGTGAATCGATTACTGGAGACTCACTCTAAATGGATTATTTGAATAAGTGAGTGTTTGACATGAGAACAGATCTGTGCAATTTGTGAATCAATTCACAAATCAGTTTGATTATCTCTCTGAGCAGGTGATGATTTCTCCCTTTTAAAATAACATTTTACTTAGCTTCATTTAGAAAATGTAATGGAGTAAAAATTACAATATTTGGTGTTAGAGTTTAATAAAAGTAAACTTCATATATTGAGATACAGTGCTCAGCATAATTGAGTACAGCCTATTTGAAAATGAATATTTTTATCCATTTCTCAGTGAATATAGGCAATGTAGTTTGGTGCATTTAAACAAAACAGATTTATTAAACAGATATATTTATTAAAATGATATTTTAGTCACCAAACATATTTAGAAATTGAAAGATAATACAATTAAATTCAAGCAAAATATTGCAAAAAAAATTACAACCTACAAAATTTCAACAAAATTTTTCATCCTTTTAAGTAGGCCTAAATATAATGAAGTTAAAAAAAAATGTTACTGTCCAACACTGATTGCCCCAGGTACCCTTGCACTGGCAGTGAATTTCTGAATGATGTGTCTAAATAACATTTGCACTGATACTTTCTTGAAAATAATTATTTTTTATTGAGAAATTTATTCCTTGAGAAATTAATTTTTAAACATGTTGAACCTTTACATTACACAAAAGTATCCTTATAGAAATGTTTTTTTTTTTTAATGTTTTTATTTTTTAAATCGTCTGAACATGTACATACATTGTACATGTACATTTTAATAAATAGTTTCACTTAAAACACAAGTTCTAATGCTACTTTATTGTAGCTTGTTTGCTTAGAATTTCATTCATTAGATGCCACTGTCAGAAATCCAACACCATACATATGGCTTGATTTAAACACTGCTGCACACAAATTAAACTATCTGGCATCTGAAAGTTAGACTATGTGCTTGTTATTCCACTAATTGTAAAAATATTTGTTTGGATATTGCCACAGATGGCAAAATTTTCCCTGACAGATGGATTTTGTCTGTTTACAGGGTGGCAAGATTCCAATCCGATGGACTGCGCCAGAGGCCATCGCCTATCGCAAGTTCACCTCAGCCAGTGATGTATGGAGCTATGGGATTGTGCTATGGGAGGTCATGTCTTACGGAGAAAGGCCTTATTGGGAGATGTCCAATCAGGACGTGAGTAAAGCGACTGTCAGCAAAGCAATCCAATGCCAAAATAGAGCAGTGTGGCATATGTTCAGAGGTCAATTTGATTTGAAAAGCCTTCAAAACTGCACATTTTATATTCCACAGAAAGAAAGAAAACTGGTATGAAAAGAAGCCATTAAATAAACTTTTAAATAAAGGACATGTAGTTAATGTTAGTTAATGCACTTACTAACATAAGAAACCTGTGCTTGTTAACATTAGTTAATGCACTGTGAGTTAAAATGAACAAAGAACAACTTCTTCTTATAGTTAATTGTTTGTTCATGCTAGTAAATACATGAACTAATATTATCTATGTCCCATGTTGTAAAGTGTTACCCATTTATCAAATTATGTGATTTATAATTACGTGACTTACACTGTGTTTATTTACAAGCAAATAGTTTATAATACAGAGCAACTTTCTGCTTCTTATCTCTGTATGTCCTGTTAGGTTAACAATGCGAATAATAAATGTGAATACAGCATGCATTTTAGCAACAATTTTCCACAATTTCCAACAATTGTACACAGAAAATGGTATACTGTAGCATATATTGTGTATTTTGCCAAATAAAATTGTACATTTAAAAGGGTAAATTGTAAACATGCAAATGCATTGTTAAATTATTGACATCAAAACGCAGATGGGACATCAAGTAAATGTTTTACATTTAAGGCAAGGGTTTCCAACTCAGTTTACCTGGGGGCTGCTGGTGGCACAGTCTAGGTGAGGCTGGGCAGCATCAGGTTTTCCATAAGAAAAACTTTGTAAAAAAAAAAAAAAAATCAAATTATCTCAAATATCTTTATTTTTATTTTTAACACCAAATAAGCTGAAAAATAAACAAAATAAAATAAAATAATAATAATATTAATAATAATATTAATAATAATATTAATATTATTATTATTATTATTATTATTATTATTATTATTATTATTATTAGTAGTAGTAGTAGTAGTAGTAGTAGTAGTAGTAGTAGTAGTAGTAGTTGTTGTTGTAGTATTATAGTAATAATAATAATAATAATAATAATAATAATAATAATTATAATTATAATTATAATTATAATAGGATTGACTGTTATCTGTTGTGTTGTTACGGGAAAAAGAAGCAACAATGTGTCATTTGTTTTGACTACTTTTACATCAAATAGAAATATATGTAATTTTAATTGTGTGAGGCAATGCAAATACAAGGAAAGTAGCGCCATGCAAATATCAAGCCCAGCTGATGTCCCACCCTCTAGAGCCATATACCCCACCATGATTGGTAGGTTCGTTCAGTTCCGCACAAAACACTGTATAAAGTGCCATACATATCAAACTCGCAGGCCGCACTAAACTTTCAAATTAAGGCGGGGGCCACAAACTATCATCCCATGAATCGCATTTGGCCTGCGGGCTGCTAGTTGAGAGCCCTGATCTAAGGGATTTCGCTTAAAAAAAAAAAAGAAAAGAAAATTCTACTTTAGTGGAGGGAAATGTAGTGATGTGGGATAAGTAATAATTCAAGAATTTTCAGTTCTGGGTGAACAATATTATTTAACCAATAAGACTATTGGTCAGCCACCCACTAAGTTCGTTCTGGCTAGACCATTTATGCTGATCTAATTGTTAGCTATCAATAGCTAGCTACAGTATACACACCCAGCACATGGAGAGTGAAAACTTACTTTTTGATTCACAGGCCAAGAGAAACTATTATATTATATGTTACAGGAAGATAAGAATGAGCCATGTGTGGAATTGTGGTAAATGTGTAGTGGTTTGTTATGAAGTCTTGTTGTGTCGACATTGTTATTAGTACTTTGTCGCTGACCCTGAGCAGTGGCCTCGTTGCTGCAGTTGAGTAACTTCACCCTGAGCAAATACGATCCTGAGAGTTTATTTGAACTGGTTTGTGGCAGTGCTGATGATCTAGTGATGAAAAGCAAAAGGGAGCAGCAATTTTGGAGCACTTATGAGGCAATTGATTTTGTAACATCGCATGGACGGAAGTGCTTTATTTTTGTTTCAACGTACTTGATGGTGTAAGTTGGCAGACAAGGAAGAAAAACGTCCTGGGGAAATTGAAGAAAATAGTTCAGCAAATTATAGTGCCTCGTCTTTAAACTGAATAGTTTCCCAAAAATGGAAATTTTGACATAATTTACTTACCCATAGGTTGTTGCAAAAGTTCTTCTTTGAAACACAAAAGGAGATATTAATATGCAGTCAGGTTGACGTTAAGTGCATTTACATGAACCATCTAAATGTGATTATAATGAATTTTTTGCAAAATTGTAATCCAAACACAGTAATTCAGTATTGCTTATAAAATAATCATATTAACATAGGTGATAGACACCAATTTTAATCAAAGTATACAGGCAAGTAAACATTAACTTCAATTCAAGTTTATTTGTGTAGTGCTTTTTACAATAATTATTGTTTCAAAGCAGCTTTATAAGGTGCACATTATTGCATACAATCAAATATAAGTTATTATATACAGGCATAGTTAACCTGCAATTTTATAGCATATAGGTGATGTCTATGTGTACATGTTTACTGAAGTGTATTTGTGTATAAAGTGTATGTGTTGTCCTGGACGTATTTGATGGTTGGGATCATCTCTTCCTCTCTGAGTATGAATTGTCCTCAAAGTCCTCTACGGTTGCATCATCTCCTTGTACTAACTAAGCCCTTTTAAAGCAATTCGCTGTCTCTCATAGTCCTCAGTTGGTACTTTAACATAATCATGGACTCATTTGGAGACAAACAAGTTCACACAGCTCCATAAATGATACATGTGACATTCTGTCATTTTCAAAATCGCTGAACTCACATGCTCCCTTATTTACAAACGGCGCACAGAACGTGACGCAAGTACAGGCAAACCCAACTGACATGGCATTGCCATCACATTTCTATGGCACTGAAATGTATACAAAACTATAAATACAACAATACTAAAGTGTTTTGCATTAGATGTCAATCAATTAAACAGCAGACAGTATTACACTTATTCTTTTTGAGTCCATCATTTGTGCTTTGCAGTATGTGTGAATTAATTAATTAATTTTCTTTTGGCTAAGTCCCTTTATTTAACAGGGGTCGCCAAAGTGGAATAAACCACCAACTATTCCAGCCTATGTTTTACACAGCGGATGCCCTTCGAGCCGCAACCCAGCACTGGGAAACACCTATATACTCTCGCATTCACACACATACAGTATAGTACACTTCAGCCAATTAAGCTTATTCAAAGATTTTCACCTATACCACGTCTTTGGACTGTGGGGAAAACTGGAGCACCCAGAAGAAATTCTATTCAATTCAATTCAATTCAATTCACCTTTATTTGTATAGCGCTTTTACAATGTAGATTGTGTCAAAGCAGCTTTACATTTACAAAAATTGTAAATTACATTTACAAGATTATAGTAAATTGAAACAGTGTCAGTCCAGTTTGCAGTGTTTAAGTTCAGTTTAGCTCAGTTCAGTGTGGTTTAATAATCACTGAGAGTCCAAACACTGAAAAGCAATTCCATCGATGCGCAGCTCTACAGGTCTAAACCATGCAAGCCAGTGGCGACAGCGGCGAGAAAAAAAACTTCAGTTGAAGAATTAAAAAACCTCGAGAGAAACCAGGCTCAGTTGGGCATGACCAAACCCATGCAAACATTGGGAGAACATGCAAACTTCAAACAGACATGCCAAATGACCCAGCCAGGGCTTGAACCAGCTTGCTGAACCTTCTTGCTGTGAGGCAACAGTGCCAACCACTGAGCCATCGTGCCGCCCCGGGTGTGTGAATTACAGCAGTAAAAAATACCCACAGTTCTTGGGGAATAATATGAATAATGTACCTTAAACAAGATTGAAGAGCTGACATCATAACATGCTTAAGTTTTTACTTATTATGTGACATGATCACGAGTCAATGTTTCCCAACAAAATCCATTCATTTCAATAGGTATCAACATGGAAAATGTGTGAGGATGAAGGACTTGCAGCAGGATTAATCTGATTCTGCAAATCACTCCCATGATAATAATAAAATATATAACCAACCATATGAAGAATTTAATACAAAAGTCTCTAAAATGTTTGAAATCAAACAAAAAGTGCTCAGGGGTAGCTTAAATTATGTGCCGGTGCTCTTTGGGTAAGGGATTCATCAGAATAAACAGCAGAAATCAATCCAAGGCACTCGAAAAATGTGGAAAAACACATTTATTCCAGTGCCTTGGACTGATTTTTGCTGTTTTTTTTTCTCAATTGTTCTTCAAAAATGAGAATTTTTCTTAGCCTCCTATGTTTATGTCCAATTAGTTCACTTTAAATGAACTTACTCGTTGCGGTACAAGTGTAACTGAACCTACACAGAGGAGCCTAAGAAACATGCTTGTTTTAGAAGTAAGATTCAGAATTTGCTTCATATAGAAATCTCAGAACTTCAACTTGATGATTTATTTTTTTTCCACAGGTAATAAAAGCCGTGGATGAGGGGTATCGTCTTCCCCCACCCATGGAATGCCCTGCCACACTTTACCAGCTAATGCTAGACTGCTGGCAGAAAGACCGAAACAACCGGCCAAAATTTGAACAGATTGTCAGCATTCTGGACAAGCTTATCCGTAACCCTAGCAGTCTGAAGATCACAGCCAGCACTTCATCCAGGTACAGTACATCACACATTTCATACCCAGTAAGACAGTCTCCAAGATGCTTGGTCTTCATATACAGTAAAAAGGAAATGTTTCTCTTGTTTACTCTAATTTGTTTCTTCCCCTCAGGTCTTGATTCATAACACACTCATACGTCTGGTCACGTACAGTTATGACTAAGAGCTCAGTATTTTCTGCAGATTATTTTTGCTAGACAAAATCTGTTTATTTTTGGAGCCAGTTTGCAGAGACTTAGACTGACAATGTTTGTGATTATTATTTGCTGGCATCCTGTTTCTCCAGCATCCAGGATGCAATACTAATGTTGCTGGAAGTACTGTAAACAAGAAGGTCAGAAGTATGTGCAGTGGACAGCACTTCTGGTAATTAGCTTGAGCAAGACCTTGATTCCAGTGAAATCCTGTACATGATATTCTAGATTTGTGTACTTTGTGCTGACAGAGTCTGGGGAAGGTCCTTTTTATGTTCCAGCATGACACAACTCCTGTGCAAGGTCTATTTTGAAATGTTTTAACCCTATCTGGTGTGGAATAATTTTAAAGGTGCAGTAGGTGATCTGCCTAAATGCTAACCGGTTAGCATAATATATTTCAAGTACAATCCCTCCCCTGCCATCCAAAGCTTCACCTCCTGAAATCATGAAGGCGCACATTAAAGATGACATAGACCCACTAGGTCATGTCATTCACCAGTTAGAAAAATTTCTAGTACTTCATAATACTACAATTGTTGACAAAAAAACTGTATTATATCTAGCACGTTTTTTAGTTATGTAGTTAGTAAGCAAAACTTGTTATAATGTGGAATATTTCATGCATGCAAGGATTGCTGGTCTCACTCTCTCACACTCTTTGTCCTAAAGTGACTATGCTTAGTGGTTGGCCAGAAATACACTTATTACCAAGCCATACTTACATGCTATTTCAGACCAAATAGTCAAAGTAGCATGGTAAACAATATACAGTAGGGACCGTGCCACATCTGCATGAACAGAGGTGAACATTTGTTCAGACAGAACGTTTGGGCTACTTATCAGAATTATAGGGATTATCGACCTGACAACTTTTAATTGAATTTATTTTTGTCTTCTGCCTTACCCAGAATATAAAAATACATATAAATGCATTTAGATTATTTACTTTAATTATTATTATTACTAATGGGGGCGACACAGTGGCGCAGTAGGTAGTGCTGTCACCTTACAGCAAGAAGGTGGTTCGAGCCTCGGCTGAGTCAGTTGGTGTTTCTGTGTGGAGTTTGCATGTTCTCCCTGCGTTCGCGTGGGTTTCCTCCGGGTGCTCCGGATTCCCCCACAGTCCAAAGACATGCAGTACAGGTGAATTGGGTAGGCTAAATTGTCCGTAGTGTATGAGTGTGATTGAGTGTGTATGGATGTTTCCCAGAGATGGGTTGCAGCCAGTGGTGTAAAGTAACTAATTACAAATACTCAAATTACTGTAATTGAGTAGTTTTTCTCAGGAATTGTAATTTACTAAGTAGTTTTAAAAATGTGTACTTTTACTTTTCCTTGAGTACATTTTTAGTGCTGTATTTGTACTTTTACTCCACTACTTTCCTTCAACCTGCAGTCACTACTTTATTTTTCTTGTCCATTTGGATTAGAAAAATCAGTCCTGATATTCCTGTCCAATCAAATTGCACATATCGTAGAAGGTAAATCGCATCATAATAAACTACCTCAAGAGGTGTGCACTTTATAATTGCAGCAAACTGTTTGGAAGTATTAAAAGTGTCCATGAAGATGTTCAAAATCTTTACGCACATTGACCCAGAGACAATTTTAGATGTTTAGATGCATGTCACTGATGAGAAGATGACGGATGTTTACTCTATGATGAACAAAATGGCCTTAAACACTCAGCAGGCACAGGACGTCAACATGATGTCTGATTGACGTTTAACCCTAACGTCATGGGGACTTTGCATTTTGTTTGGAAATGAAAATCGGATTGACGTCAGAACTCAACGTCAGGCCAACATCAATATCTAATGTCCAACCTAAAACCAATCAAATATCAACGTCTAATGATGTTACAGCTTGACATTGTGTGAACGTTACCCCTATGACATCTTATATAGGCGTTGGAAATTTGCCAACAATTTTTAATTTTAATTTACATTTTAATTATAGATATGTCACAATGGATATGTAGTTCCCAGCAAGTTTTGCAAGGGATTGAAATAAGTGCAGAATATTTCGAAAATAAAAGCAATCTTAGGTGTTTAAATTCATAGAATGGGTTTTTAGAGTTTAATCTTCATTAGTTGGAAGATTAAGAAGATTTTTGAGTATACATTTTGTTGTTGTTGTTGTTTTAATGTTACCACCTTGCAAAGAAGTAGCACTCGTGCTTAGGGTCTTGGCATTTTTATTATCAGCATTAATGTTTGACACTTCACGAAAAGAGCCATTGCTGTGCTAACACTACCTCTGGGACCAGTAAGCATTTTTAAAGTAAATTTGTTCTTGGGTTTAATTTGCATAAAATAAAGTGAAATAGCACATTTCAAATGGAAATGTGTGTCTTAATTAAACCAATTTAATAAATGAATAACTAATAAGATTTATTTAAATCGATAAAAGCAATGTTTCTTCTGCTAAAACAAGAACTTGGTTCATTTAAATAAATATAGACTCAAAAGTAAAGACAATCAATTAACTTTTACTTAATGTTTAACTTAACACTCCTAAATTAATTTGGTAAATTTTACATGATATTGACAAGTTAATTGTGCCTTATATAAAATAGTAAAATTTGCTTGAAATTTGTTTGTGCAAATTGTTACGAGGATTTTTTTTAAATAAATCTCAAATATTAGTTTTTTTTTTTTCAGTGTAATTTTCTGGTTTTGTTCTGGGAATTATTTATTTACAAATTAAGCACTGGTTATGCTGTTTGTTAAAATGCAATATCACAATACCGTACCATCTGAGTTTTTTATATAAGATCTTTAGTGTTTAAATTTTATTATTCCCTATTTTGTTGCAAGATTTCTTCCGTGGTCATGGTTGCCTCGTGTGGTGTGGACATAAGTAGTATAACCAGGAGCTCTATTATTATGAAGTATGGAACAGTGACTAATGGTTTTTTAAGAAAGTGAAAATAGGTCCCAGGGAGTTTGCATGTAATTTTCCTGATTGGCTTTTAACATGGCCGATCAGGGGACCGGCAAGTGATTTATTGCTCTCTAGGCGAGACACACTTCGAGGTCCCGCTGCCGCCGGTCTGCAGCCACAGCTGCGTCCAAAACCTTGCACCTCATTTATCTACATGCCCTGCATGCTAATGGGGCGGCACTTCAGCCATTCTCATGGAGGCACCCTCTGCCTAAAGGCGATACCCCTTTATACCAGAGCGATGTAGTGCAGATGCTCGGAAGTAAAATGTCGGCACTCTCAAGACAAGAGAAGGTGCACAACCCCAGAGCCTCCTCACAGCAAGAGCTGCATTCTTGTCCGTGACAAAGCTACCCAGATGTTGCTACGTGAGGAACGTCCTCCCTCCTTTTCCATCCCTAGAGAACTTTAAAAACATGATACTAAGCAGCCTCGGTTATTTAGAGGTCACTACACCAGAGGGGAGAGAGGAAAGCAAAAGAAAAGAGAGGGAACCAGCAGAGACCCGTGTGTTTACCTCACTTCTTCCTCTCCCTCTGGTCTGTTGTGCTCCTGTCAAGTGACGGCTCAGATCTCTGACGCCAGCAGCTGATGCAGTCAAAGAGTTTAAGTTATCACTTCTATAATCCAGCAACAAAGAGTGTTCTAGTAGTCAACTGAATGTTTCTTTTTCACCTTGCAAGAATATAGCAATACCTTAGAACATTAGTGTGGTGAATCAGAAATTTAAGTTAAAGGATAGTTCACCCAAAATGAAAATGTACTCACTATTTAGTAATTCCAAACCATTGTTTCTGTATTCTGTTGAACACAAATTAAGTTATTTTAAAGAAAGCTGGAAACCTGTGACTATTAACTTCTATTGTAGGGAAAAAATACTATGGAAGTCAATGGTTACAGGTTTCCAGCTTTCTTCAAAATATCTACCTTTGTCTTTAACAGGAGGTCAAGAAAACGGGTGAGTAAATTAGTTTCAGTTTTGGGTAAACTAACCCTTTAATGTTCTCACTAATATTGACATTTTCACATTTTCATGGTATAATGACCTAGCATGGTATAAACATGGTATAATACTTCTTTTTACAAATAATATGTTGAGATTGATCTAAATAAAGGAAAATTATAGGTGTGGTTTCTGAAATTTGACTTGTAGATACCAACAGTACAAAAAGTATTTATGGTATAAAAAAATCGTACATTTTCCACGCATTATATATGAACATAATTGGCTTTGATCATTTTGATACAGCATTATTATATATTTATTTATTTTACTGTATGTGTGTGCGTGACTGTGTGTGTCTTTTAATCACATTTTAGTTTATCATTCTTTTCTGTATTTTTAGTTCAGTTTAGTTTTTTTAGGGTTTTTATTGTTTTTGTTTTGTAGTTGTATTGTTGTCGTTTTTGCTTGTTTTGTTGCTTTGTTGTTTTATTTTGTTTCATTTTGTATTGTCATTTTGTTGCTGTTGCTTGTTGGTTTTGGTTTGTTGTTGTTGTTGTTGTTGTTGTTGTTGTTGTTGTTGTTGTTGTTGTCAAACAATTTTGTGTTTCACATATGTCTAATAGACATCTAAATTTAGATAAATATTATTTAAAACAAGGCTAAACTTGGGCTGTCATTGAAAATCTAGTAGACATCTAAGAATATATATATATATATATATATATATATATATATATATATATATATATATATATATATATATATATATATATATATATATATATATATATATATATATATATATATATATATATATATATACACATATTTATATATATATATATATATATATATATATATATATATATATATATATATATATATATATATATATATATATATACATATTTATATATATATATATATAGTTGAAGTCAGAATTATTTGCCCCCCTTTGATTTTTTTTCAAATAATGCTTAACAGAGCAAGGAACGTTTCACAGTATCTCTGATAATATTTTTTTTCTGAAGAAAGTCTTTAATTGTTTTATTTCAGCTAGAATAAAAGCAGTTTTTAATTTTTTAAAAATCCTTTTAAGGTCTATATATATATATATATATATATATATATATATATATATATATAAATTGAAGCTATGACTTGACGTGACTTGAAATAAGCAGTGACTTGACTTGACTTGACTTGACTTGAGTCCGACAAAAATTGACTTGACTTGCTTGAGACTTGAAGGTTATGACTTGAGACTTACTTGTGACTTGCACATGTGTGACTTACTCCCATCTCTGCTAATAACTGATTTAATTTATCTTTGCCATAATGACAGTAAATAATATTTTACTAGATATTTTTCAAGATTCTTCTATACAAATTTTTCAAGACACTTCTTCTTAAAATGACATGTAAAAGCTTAATTTGATTAATTAGGTTAACTAGGCAGGATGGGGTAATTAGGCAAGTTATTGTATAATGATAGTTTGTTCTGTAGAATATCGAAAAAATAATTTAAATGGTTTTAAAAACTTTAAAACTGCTTTTATTATAGCTGAATTAAACAAATAAGGCTTTCTCCAGAAGAAAAACATATTATCAGACATACTGTGAAAATGTCCTTGCTCTGATAAACATCATTTGGTAAATATTTTAAAAAGAAAAAAAATTCAAAGGGGGTTTAATAATTCTGATTGCAACTTTAGCACTGCATGGGTTGAGTCCAACTTAACCTTTGTTGTCCCATTTTTAAACAAGACTTTACAAAGCTGCATCACGCACAAGACAAGTTCACAAAACAGGCACATAAATACCCAGGCACATCAGACTGTGAAGATCACTTTAAAACGATCAGAGACATTGTTAAAATTAAACTTCGACCACAAAGCATTTGTAAAGATCCTCGGCGCTTCAGTGCAGTGCTTGCAGACAGCTCTATTCAGTGAGCTGTGTCAGCACTTACTGATCCTATTTGCCAAGTTGCTTGGATCCTATCAGCATTCTTTTCCAGTCAGCTCAGCGTACATTATTCCTTTATTTTCATCACACAGTAATGGAAGACTGGGAACATGTGGATCTGAGTGGACTTCCTGGCAACCCAATTGGTTTATTTACTTGACTATAAATAGCAGTCCCCACAGAGATTATGATCTCATTTCCGTCTGTTCCGATGGTTCTGATCAGGTGCTCTAGGCCCTGAATTGAGGAATCAGTCTTACGTGATCACCAATATTACGGCATAAACGTTTTATCTTGTACACCTAAATTGTGTGTCATGAACTGCAGAGAACTGGAATGAAGACTTCTGGAATTAACTTTTTTGGTTGTACATTTATACAGTATAATGAATGAATAAGAAATTTTTTTTTTTATATTTTATTTTATTATTTATTTTATTTCATTTTATTTTATTTATTTTTTTTGTTTTGTTTTGTTTTGTTTTGTTTTCATTCATTTTCTTTTTGGCTTAGTCCCTTTATTAATCTGGGGTCGCCACAGCAGAATGAACCGCCAACTTATCCAGCATCTGTTTTACGCAGCGGATGCCCTTCCAGCTGCAACCCATCACTGGGTAACAACCATACACACTCATACACTACTGACAATTTAGCTTACCCAATTCACCTATACCGCATATCTTTGGACTTGTGGTGAAAACCGGAGCACCCGGAGGAAACCCATAAATAAATATAGCCAGCTTCTGATGGTAACAATTAATTGAGTATATATGCAGAAACACTTTGATTGACATTCTTCCTTTGTAGATGTCATCGGTCATCATTGTCTCTCCCTCATTAACATAGACTGAGTGAGAAGCAGCTGTCCACCATTAGAGTTTTGGACTTGCTGTTATACTGACAAACAGGCATTTAAGGCTCCACCCTCTTTTGAAATTTGAATATGAATTTAAAGTGACAGTCACCAAAACGGCACAATTTGGATCAAAGCCTAAAAGGAGCAGTTTCAAAGAGTTATAAAAATGATTTGTGTGGTATTTTTAGCTGAAACTTACAAACACACTCTAACAACATTTATCAGAGACTTATTCTACATCTTCAGGGGCATAGTAGGTCCCCTTTAAAATATATTTAAAGTAAATATAAAGTACAATTGGAACCACATCCAAATATGATTGCATTATAAAATGTCATTAATAACATAAAAATATGGTACAGGGCAGTAACATTAATACATTAATAGTAATATTTATTTAGCTAAAGTCCCCTGTGAAATTGTTATTATTTCAAATATTAGTGAAGTTTAACAGAACAAGGACATTTTCACAGTATTTCCTATTATATTTTGTTTCTTTTGTTTCTTTTAGTCTTAATTCTTTTACTTTGGCCGGAATAAAAGATTTAGATTTTTAAAAGATTAATAAAAAATAAATACTTTGGGTCAATATTATTAGCTCCCTTAAGAGATTAGCAACAGAACAAACCACTGTTGTCAACGTAGCTAAGGCTTTAAATTTACTTGAAAGCTGAAAAATCTTGCAAAATAACTAGCAAAATTGTATGTACTGTCTTCATAGCAAAATAAATGAACATGGTTATTAGAAATTAGTTAATAAAACTATTTTATTTTTTTAAAAAGTGTAAGATTCCATTCTATCAACCCAACAATGGAATCCGATGAATGGTTGAAGGTTAAATGCATGTAAGTCTTTTTAGCGCTTCTGAAAAGAAATGTGTTATTTATTAGAATTTGTTTACAGTATTTGTTTTCAACTCTGACTTTATAAATAATATAATCTTAATATAATCTTGACTTAAATTTAATTTATTCTACTTTTACCTTTTATGTTTTTAGCTGATCACATTATTAGTTGTGATATCATTTAGATTTTGATATTTTCTTGGGTCCGATATTCTTAATGTTCATTGCTTCGTACAGTCAAATGAGCTCTAAAAATCGATAAAATCATGTCACAACATATTGGTAGTGCAGACTTCACCTAATCTACAGGATACTCAAGGATTAATCAAAAAGGTTAACATTTATTTCCCAGATACAAGTGCATCATGCCAATTACAGAATCAAACAATAAAGCCAATTCAGAAGTAAAGATGATAATCTAAGTTATACATAGTGTTGAGCTTGAGAGCTCTTTTTCTTTAGATTCCAGAGTTTTTTTGTTATTTCATTACAGGGCACATTTTAATTCTGAGTAAAATCCATCCCTACAAAAGTGTTGAAAATATTATTATCTCCATTTGAGAAATATTTGGGCGACGCAGTGGCGCAGTAGGTAGTGCTGTCACCTCACAGCAAGAAGGTCGCTGGTTCGAGCCTCGGCTGGGGTCAGTTGGCATTTCTGTGTGGAGTTTGCATGTTCTCCCTGCATTTGTGTGGGTTTCCTCAGGATGCTCCGGTTTCCCCCACAGTCCAAAGACATGCGGTACAGGTAAATTGGATAGGCTAAATTGTCCGTTGTGTATGAATATGAATGAGTGTGTGTGGATGTTTCCCAGAGATGGGTTGCGGCTGGAAGGGCATCCGCTGTGTAAAAACGTGCTGGATAAGTTGGCGGTTCATTCCGCTGTGGCGACCCCGAATTAATAAAGGGACTGGGCCGAAAATAAAATGAATGAATGCATGAGAAATATTTGAAAAAATTTACAATTACAGTTTATCTAATAATTTCAGGGCTTCTGCCTTCAACCATATATTTTTGAGGTGGTTCTACTTCAAAAATGTAGCCTTTTACCTAGTAAACAATGGAAACAAGCACTGGAATGTGAACAATAAGAAGTCATCAGAAACAGACATGTCTGTGTATTCAAACTAGCATTCCTAAATGTATTGGTTTCCTTCTGGCAAATGCTTGCCATAACACAGATGGAGAGAATCAGTCCCACTTCTCTGCAGGTATTTCCGCATGGAGACTTTAGAGGCAAGCTTGCATATGGGATTTAAAGGGCTTTGTGTTTACCCTTTGCTTGCACTTTTATAAGCTTGTTTCTCCATAAATGACATTTGTCAAACGTAATGGGAATTGCAGACGACCACAACTTCAGGGGTGCATTTTTTTAGAGTCAGCATGTTAGTAGAAGAGTCGTGGGGTGTGTTCTCATATAAAACACATCAATCCAGCAATGAAATACTGCAAATAAAGGTTACTTCTTTAGGGTTAGCTCATTTATTTCCTATGAAATTCTCAAATACAATTTTATTGAGGCTACTGGTGCAGAAATGCTTTATTACAGCTTTGATTTTTAATATGTATACAGTACAACTAACAGTACTTCCTGCATGTGTTTTCAATCTGTTTCTAGACCGGTGAATTTACTTCTGGACAGGAACAGCACTGACATCACTTCTTTTCACACGATGGGAGATTGGCTGGAGAGTGCGAGGACGTTGCCCTGTAAAGATGCATTCAGCGGCGTTAGCTACAGCTCCTGTGATACACTGGCCAAAACCTCAGCAGAGTAAGAACCTTTTACAATACATGCTTTAAAGTTTTATATTATACCTTCATAAATAGCTTGAAATAATAAGTATTTTTTTTTAAATATTTTTTTTCTGATTGAAAATAGTTATTTTAAACAGTAAAACTATTCAGATGTCTACAGTTTTTATTGTACATTGCATTAATTAAATGTATCCTTGGTAGACAAATGAGACTTCTTTTATAAACCTTTAAAAAAATCTTAATTCTTCTTACTTGTAGACTGGTGTATATTCAAACACCATTGCTCAAAGGTTTTAGAAAAGCATACCTTTAATATATTTTTTTTTTTAGTTTTTAAGAAGTCCACCAAGCCTGCATTTATTTGAGTGAGTCAAAGAACAGCAAAGACAGTAATCATCTGAACTATTGTTTATGGTTTAAAACAGCTGTTTTTTATTTGAATATATATGCATATTTGTAATTTATTAATGTGATTTCCAAGTGGAATGTTTAACATCAATATTCCAGTCACATGATCCTTCAGAAATCATCACAATCAATCAATATTCAGATTTTTTTTATGTTGACAACAGCTGTGTATTTTTTATGTATTTTTTATTATTGGAAAATAGAAACTTCAATGAAATCGAAATATTTAGCATAAAATACATCAATTCAGCTTTCCCATCACCATTATAAACTGTTATTGCAACAAATCATTTACTTTCAAAAACTAATCTAAATGAGTACTGTGAACTTAATCCATTTGAGTAAAAAAGCAGTTTGAGTAAAACCCAATAAATGAAGAGAACCCAAGCCAACTGAGTACTGTAAAACCCAATAAGTTAAGGCTACTCAAATCATTTGAGGAAACCGATTGAAACAAACCATTTGAGTTTAAAAAAAAACTAATCTATATGAGTACTGTGAACTTACTCTATTTAAGTTGAAGTAATGAGGTATTTAATTAACTCATTGCCTTCAACACTGAGTTCAAAACTCTTTTCTAAAGAGTAGAATTAACTTTCAGTAAAGTTTGAGTTAAACTGCATTCATTTCATTTGATAAAGTTGACTGTTGGGTTTTACAGTGTCATTTTTTTAAATCCTTTTTTAATATTATTCTTATTCAATTATGAAGTATTGGATCATTGTGAGGGCAGCACGGTGGCTTGGTGGTTAGCACTGTCACCCCACAACAAAAAAGTCACTGGTTCGATTCTCGGCTGAGCCTGTGTTCACGTGGGTTTCTTCCGGGTGCTCTGGTTTCCCCCACAGCCCAAAGACATGTGGTATATATATATATATATATATATATATATATATATATATATATATATATATATATATATATAATGAATGAATGAATGAATGAATGAATGAATGAATGAATGAATGAATGAATGAATGAATGAATGAATGAATGAATCACTATGCTTCAAGGGTTTCTTTTTATGTTGGCTTGGCTATATTTTGGAGTCCAAGTCAAAACTCCAAAAATATATAATTCAAGATTAACAGAGTAAAACCAATGCAGAAATAATGACAAATTTATTTACAAATCATTTTTTGTACAAATCATCCAACAAATGAAGTCCAGATTTGTTTAATAATCTAAAGATGGCCATTTTGTTTGTTATTCATTTCAAATGACATTTTGTTCTATTGCAATCAAAAAAAAAAAAAGTCCCACAGTCCTCTGGCTCGGAAGCTCTCATCTGAATCAAACAAACTTCTAATAATAAAAACAGCGTTCAGCACTATGCGTATCTGAATCTATGGGAAATGCTTTGTAGATGTTGATTAGAAGTCTTGCCTAGCCTGGTTAACATCTCCCGAGAGCCCTTTTCGATCCAAATGATGAGGTATTTGACAATGTAAATAATTTGACATTCATAACTTCAGAATGATCAAAGGCCTGGTCTCGGAACAGTGGCAGTACTGTGCTGCATGTTACCCTCAGGACTAAACTTCTAAACACCGAGCAGTCTGTAATTAAGGTTGCTTGTGGTTGTATTTTGTTCAGATGTCAGCGTAAATAATCATATGCAAATAGCGGCCCTCATCCATGACCCAGATTGGGTTATTTAACATGCAGTTTGTCTCCCCAGAGTTTGGTCTTCCGTACTGAGTAGACGCCGCCACTTTAAAACTGACCATACATCTGTAAATTGCAAGAGTGACTATGTTCATTTAAATCTCTGCTGAAAAGACCCTGATCGCCATTACATGTTGGAATTTGGTTGCTGTTTAACCACAGCACTTGTTGTTTGCACACAGTCAATGGTTAAATGCACCAGCAAAACCACCAACTTTTCTTTTTATTGAGATCTTTCAAGTTCAGTTAGCTTTACAAAACAGCAGCCATCAATAATTGACACAAACTAACAGCGAATCGCACAACAATGGACATTTTTAGCTGTGTTGAAAGCATCACAAAATCAGTAGATACAGAATAACTAGATACAGTATAAATTACACTCACATGCCATTTTATTAGGTACTGTACACCTTACTAGTACCAGGTTGGACCCACTATTGCCTTCAGAACTGCCTTAATCCTTTGTGGCATTAATTCAACAAGGTACTGGAAACATTCCTCAGAGATTTTGGTCCATATTGACATGATAGCATCACGCTGTGTCAGCTGCACATCCATGATGCAAATTTTCCACCACATCCCAAAGGTGCTCTATTGGATTAAGATATGGTGACTGTGGAGGCCATTCGAGTATAGAGAACTCATTGTCATGTTGGAAGTAGCCATCAGAAGATGGGTACACTGTGGTCATAATTGGATGGACATGGTCAGCAACAATACTCAGGTAGGCTGTGGCGTTGACACAATGCTCCATTAGTACTAATGGGCCCAAAGTGTGCCAAAAAAATATCCCCCACACCATTAAACCACCACCACCAACCTCAACCATTGATACAAGGCAAGATGGATCCATGATTTGTAGTTGTTGACACCAAATTCTGACCCTGCCATCCGAATGTGGCAGCAGAAGTCGAGACTCATCAGACCAGGCAACATTTCTCTAATCTTCTATTGTCCAATTTTGGTAAGCCTGTGCAAATTGTAGTCTCAGTTTCCTGTCCTTAGCTGGGTAGTGGCACCCAGTGCTGTAGCCCATTCGTCTCAAGTTTGACGTGTTATCTGAGTTACTGTTGCCTGCCTATCAGCTCAAACCAGTCTAGCCATTCTCCTCTGACCTCTGGCATTAACAAGGCATTTGCACCCAAAGAACTGCCGCTCACTGGATATTTTCTGTTTTTTGGACCATTCTCTGTAAACCCTAGAGATGGTTGTGCATGAAAATCCCAGTATCAGCAGTTTCTAAAATACTCAGACCAGCCCGTCTGGCACAAACAACCATGCCAAATTCAAAGTCACTTAAATCAGCTTTCTTCCCCATTCTGATGCTCGGTTTGAACTGCAGAAGATCATCTTGACCATGTCTACATGCCTAAATGCATTTAGTTTCTGCCATGTGATTGGCTTATTAGAAACTTGCGTTAACAAGCAGTTGGACAGATGTACCTAATAAAGTGGCCGGTAAGTGTATAGTAAACAAAAAGAGTCCCTTGATGGAGCTTCAAATTGCAGTTTAAAACTTATTTGCTATATAATAGATGAACAAGAGTAACTTAAGCCTCTTACATATACAGTAGCTTCCAGCCATACAAATTAAGCTTAGTATAATTTGCAAATCATTATATAAATATAATAAATTAGCTATAGCTTATACCTATTATGTACAGTCTATATATGTTTTTACATAGTAATTATGTTTTACAAAATGATCTGCATGTATGTACATAGAGTTGAAGTCAGAATTATAAGCCCCCCTGAATTATTAGCCCACCTGTTTATTTTTTCTCCAATTTCTGTTTAACGGAGAGAAGATTTGTTCAACACATTTCTAAACATAATAGTTTTAATAACTCATTTCCACTTAAATAATTTATTTTATCTTTGTCATGATGACAGTAAATAATATTTTACTAGATATTTTTCAAGACACTTCTATAAAGCTTAAAGTGACATTTAAAGGCTTAACTAGGTTAATTAGGTTAACTAGACAGGTTAGGATAATAAGAATTAAGTTATTGTATAATGATGGTTTGTTCTGTAGACTATCGAAAAAAATATATAGCTTAAAGGGGCTAATAATTTAGACCTTAAAATGGATTTTATAAAATTAAAAACTGCTTTTATTCTTGCCGAAATAAAACAAATAAGACTTTCTCCAGAAGAAAAAAATATTATCAGACATGCTGTGAAAATTTCTTTGCTCTGTTAAAAATTATTTGGGAAATATTTAAAAAATAATAATAATTAAAATGGGGGCTAATAATTCTGACTTCAACTGTATGTAATCCATTTATAAAATTAGAGGAATGTTTCTAAAGGGTTCTATAATGATAAATATTGAGAAGACATAATACTTGATTTTAAATTATCCAGAAACTTGAGATTATGTTATCTGATCAACCTGTGGAAATGGTGAAGGTCTTTTTGAAATATTTAGGAACCATGATTGATTATCTGAAGGCAAATCAAATGTTTTGTTGAGAAGAATTTTCTGCTTACCAAGACATTTTGTAGTGACTTTATGCTAGTTTAGTTGAACGCATTTTAGGGGATTATATAGTATTTTGGTTTGAGCAAATAATGTTGGCTAATAAAGTAAAAATACTGGATTATAAAGGTGGCAGGAAAAATCATTGATGAGTTGTATGATAAACATTTTGGAGGAAGTGGCACCCTTCTAAACCAGGCTTTTGAACTGTTGCCATCCAAACACTGGTATAGGTCATTGAAGGCAACTAAAGCTATATAAATAATAACTGTATAGACAAACCTTTACAATATGCAAACAATATGTAGAATAAAATGTTGTTTAGCATTGTTTTAGTACAGGTGAGGGTTGTTGTTATTTATTTATTAAATATTTGACTGTGTTATGTGAAAGTTTCAGATATGAAGCACAGTAAATACCAATTTCCAACTATTGCTAAACTATTAATTGCAAATAAACGTATACTTACAGTATATTTGTACTGTATAAAGCACTCAACTATCTGGTCCCTCTGTATACAGAGTAGTTTTGTTGTCAATTATAGCTTGAAATCAAAGATCTTGTGATCGTGACTTACTTTATTTGCCTAGATCCTTTCGGATTACACATAAGCAACAGTATCTTATTTCTTATTTCCATTTTCATGCCTGCTTTAAAGTTTCTCCCCTGCCATTCAGTATTGCTTGTCCACTGTTTTTTTATCATTGTTTTACTACTGCTGTGTATTTTGTATTTCTAGTAATTTTTTCCAGTATTATGTGTAGTTTTTTTATTTATCTTTCTAGTACTTTTACAGTTCTGTGACATTTTGGTTGTGTTTAAATGTAATTTATAAATAAATATCCTGTTGTATTGCATTGTTAGTTGACTTGCATCACAGAATAGTTGTGACTAAAAAGAAAAACTTGAATGTGTATACACAGCTGTACACTACCTGATAAAAGTCTTGCCGTCGATCCTAGTTGTAAGAACAACAAATAATAACTTGACGTCTAGTTGATCATTTGGAAAAGTGGCAGAAGGTAGATTTACCTTATAGAAGTAGTTACATTCAGTAGGGAGGCGTCCAAGAGATCTGCAGAATGGATGGTAACATCAACAACCTGAGGTATCAAGACATTTGTGCTGCCCATTACATTACAAACCACAGGAGAGGACAATTTTGCAGTATAGCGCTCCTTACTTCAGCCTCCACATCAAAGTTCCTGAAAGCAAAGAAGGTCAAGGCGCTCCAGGATTGGCCAGCCTAGTCCCCAGAATGGACATTATTGAGCATGTCTGGGGTATGATGGAGGAGGAGACATTGAAGATGAATCCAAAGAGTCTTGATAAACTCTGGGAGTCTTGCAAGAATGTTTTCTTTGTAAAGTTATTTAACAAGTGAGTCAGAGATGTATGGATGCAGTTCTCCAAGCTCATGGGAGTCATACACAATGTGAATTATTTTTCCATTGCACCAATTATATTCACCATTTAGAACTTTATATTTTATACTGTACATTATTTCTGTTAAGTGACAAGACCTTTTGTGTAAACAAAGTCAGACGTTACTTTGGTAATGAAATAAATAAAAATCAAAGCATGATCAAATTTTATTTTGGTAAAATAATCCTAATCTGAGGCCTTTGCCTTTCATATAAGCCACTTCTGATACCAAATAATCAACTAGAAGTCAAGTTATTATTTGTGGTTCCTAAAACTTGGATAGGCGACAAGACTTAGTATGATAGTATAATTTACAAGTGTTCTTACATGTACTTTACTGTAATAAATGGTAAAAAAAAAAAAACAGATATTTATTTATTTGTTTATTTATTATCATTTATTACAGTGAAGTACATGTAAGAACACTCGTAAATTATTCTGTTTTATTGCATAAAGTACTTAACACTCAAACTTTGTATGCAATCCTTTGAAAAAAATGATTTGTCCAAACTACTACATGATTGCATGTCTGATTCCTTCAGCAGTAAGATGTTTTACAGCTCTTTAAAATTCAGTTACTTCTGGATTTCAACTGTTTGTAGTCTGATCAAAATTTATCCAAACATTTTAATTAGCACTACAGAAGACATGCCTCTCGAGTGAATCACTGAATTAGCTAAATCTGCTTTATTGAATCTTGAATTTGACTCTGAATACTAGATCAAACGCCGGTTGTCATACAGAAATGTTGCAGGCCTGTCTTTGTGAGCGTTTGTTTGGCTGATGTCAGTACATTAAGTGCGTTGACGATAAACAGCCTTTCTGTATTTCTATCTAAAGCTGTATTTTGCCCATAGAATCTGTCTGACTGAAGTCAGACCAGCAGCCACGTGCCCTGAGTGGGAGCCGTCCATGGGAATTACAACACTTTAAAGCTTATAGACTGGATGGTGGGTTTTGATCATAGCTTTTCTGTTGCTGGCTGTTCCCTCGAGCTCTTGCTTGCGCTCGCCCGCTTCAGGACTAAATTGCTGCTGCACCTTCTAGAAGTGTTTCTAACAGAACTCCTGTCTGAGGTGTGCGTTGCCTAACCTAAATTAAAGCTTGCTTGCGCTAATATGCTATAATGATATTTACTGCACAGCTTTTGCATCCCCTGGTCTAACAATATTTAAAAAAAAATTAAAGACTTTTGTTGTTTTACAAAAGCTGTTGTCCTTGAGATCTTAAAAATCATTGGTTTGACATTTGTGCAATGTTTTCTTATTTCTATTTGTGGTTTGATCAAAAGGGGAAAACATGACTTCACATTGGATTTTGTATACCCTAAAACACACTGTACAATATACAGTATACATGGTTTGTCTGAAGACAACATTTGCCTTCCTTGCTCACAGATTTAAAAAGCTAAAATGTAATTTTATGTTAGAAATGTAGGTCACACTTTATTTTGATGGTCCGTTTGTTGAATGTAAGTTACATTGCATCTAGCCAACTAATTCTCATTAGACTATAAGTACACTGTTAGGTTGGGGTTAGTGTAAGTTGACATGTACTTGCAAAGTTTCTTATAGTCAGTTAAATGTCTGTTGAAGGAGCAGTATCAACATATATTAAGCAGACAGTCTACTAATACTGAAATGGACCATAAAATTAAAGTGTTACCGAAATGTATCACACTAATGAATACTTTTTTAATATTAGCATGTTACTAATACACTGTAAAAATTACTTTACTTTAAAAAAATGTGTAAACCCATTGACATAACTTTTATAATTATGCACATAGTTTGTTAACTCAATAATTATATGGCAATGAGTTTACTATCTTTTTAAAGTAAAGTTAACTAATTTTACAGTGTATATTAGTAAAAAAAAATATTTTAACATTATAAATTACACTGTTTTAAATAAAGGTTGTTACTATTCAATTTATTTGTATTATGTTTCCACAAAATATTAAGATTATTAGGTCACACTTTATTTTGATGGTCCATTTGTTAAATTTAAGTTACATTGCAACTAATTCTCATTAGATTATAAGTAGACTGTTAGGTTAGGGTTCGGGTTAGGGTTAGTGTACATTGGCACGTACTTGCAAAGTTTCTTATAGTCAGTTAAATGTCTGTTAAAGGAGCAGTATCAACATATATTAAGCAGTCTACTAATACTCAAATGGACCATAAATATAAAGTGTTAGCAAAATGTATCACGCTAATGAATACTTTTTAATATTTGCATGTTACTAATACACTGTAAAAATTACTTTAAAAAAGTGTGTAAACCCATTGACATAACTTTTATAATTATGCACATAGTTTGTTAACTTAATAATTATATGGCAATGAGTTTACTATCTTTATGTAAAGTTAACAAATTTTACAGTGTATATTAGTAAAAAATGTATTTATATATTATAAATTACACTGTTTTAAATAAATGTTGTTACTATTCATTTTATTTGTATTAAGTTTCCACAAAATGTTAAGATTATTAGGTCACACTTTATTTTGATGGTCCGTTTGTTGAATTTAAGTTACATTGCAACTAATTTCCATTAGATTATAAGCAGACTGTTACAAGTTGACATGTACTTACAAAGTTTCCTTTAGTCAGTTAAATGTCTGTTGAAGGAGCAGTTTCAACAGCTATTAAGCAGACAGTCTACTAATACTCAAATGGACCATCAAAATAAAGTGTTATTGATTATTAATAATAATATTAGGAAATACTATTTACTGTTTACACTAATAATAACAATAAATTATGATATTAATCATCAATTCAACATATTGTCATCACTAGATTCTAAAACCTGAGGCTGCTAAAAACTTAGCTTTGCCTCACTGGAATAAATAACACAAAACAATAACTATTTACATTACACAATATAATTAATTAGAAAGTATAGCTATCTTAATTTGTACAAATAATACTGTTTTAACTGTTAGTTTTATTAATTTTTTTAATCAAAAATATTGCTGTGCAGGGGTGCGTTGCCCAAACAATGACATAACTTGTGGCTGAATTATGATAGTACGACGCATCGTTTGGGAAATGAATGGTGTAGTGACGAGTGTTTCCCAGAACCGTAGTTGCTTTGTAGCAGATCAATCATTTGAAACACGTTAGTTATACCATAAAACATCCATAATGACGCTCTAAACGGGGTGGACTAACAACTTCTTTAGAAAAAAAACCAATTATGCTTCTAACTACAGCTCTAGAGGTGTAGTTGCAAGCCTACAAGTTTGTGATGCAGTTTGTGAATGTTCATTGGAGCGATGGATTTGGGAAACGCCAAATCAACAAACTATGTTTGTAATGACAGAACTTGTGACCTTAGTTGGCTAACAAAGGTTTACAGAAATGCACCCCTGGTTAGTATACCTAACTGGTTAGCATTGACTTTTTCAGTCAATAATAGTGTATATGTCAAATTTTCTGAAGCCATAAAATAACTACATAACACACATGCAAACAAATTGACAACTTTAAAGTTAAATTTCATCTTTATTAGGCTGCTCATTTTACCTGTAAACTACAGCATCATTACCTGCAGTAGCGCTGTTTTACTCTGTGCAAAAATGCACATAGAGTCACGTTTCTCCTATGAGACCAGGTAGTATATGTGTGCGCATGATGAACTCATCCATATGGTAAGTCTGGAGAGTCTATTCATGATTGTAAATAATGCAAGCGTCTGTCAGCTGTTGCATGGATCTCATTAAATGAAAAATGTCGTTCCTTTCCCTCCGGGGTAACCCTGACAGTGTTGTTCCTTTGAAATTACAGTAGAAATAACCAACTCGCAAAACGAAGCAGCTACTCCAATTTCTCATCACAGGAAGCAATAAATCAACCCAATTTTTAAGTTATAACACAAAGTCTGTCATAAGTCCGCAGTGCGGGGATGACAGCACTGGCGTCCGCCTGGAAAACTTTCGTCTTACATGACTGACACATGCAGTCTAGGGCAGAGCGGCGCTATGGGCTTGTCATTAATGTAACTGTATGTCAAACTGTGAGTGCTTTATTACCCACACTCACTGTCACTTTCTCTGACACACAGGGACTTCAAGAAAGTCGGCGTGACGATCGTTGGACCTCAGAAGAAGATCGTGAGCAGCCTAACAACACTTGAAACACACTCAAAGAACGGTCCAGTTCCTGTGTAAAATTAAAAACGAGTGACGGAAAAGATACTTCTATATGATGCTGCTTTGGCTTTAACAGACAGGAAATTGGTATTAAATGAAAGGAGGAAGTGGAACTACAATTCTTGAATAGATGCACGAAGCAGAACAACCTTTCTGGAGAATGATCACGTCTTCCTGGGCACGAGGTGAAAAGACAAAGAACCCGTTTCCCAGCGATTGACATGTTGCCTTAGAGAGAGGCAGGTGAACACAGACCTCATGTTTAGGAGACCACAGTACTGCTGGATGGATCTTGTAGACAGAAGGCTCCGATAGGATAGAAGCTGGTCCGATCCACATGGATTTGAGGAAGAGCTCTTCGTATGTTGCAGGAGAGCACACAAAAGCCTTCAGGAAACAAAAAAAAACTTTGCAAAAGCATCCGTCTTCCTTTTGGAAGGTAGCACTTCAGAGAGGCAATAGTTTTGGTGGTTTCAGGCCACTTGTAGAAAAGCCCCCTTTAATTCTTCTGAAGAGCAGCAGGAGAAATGCAGTACACCTAGTTACTGTTAGAGCAGTCTGGTAATGCTTGTTAGGATCTGACACATTTGGCTATATATTTGATAATAAACCATTAATCTGCAAGTGCAGAGAGCCATTCTCGAGAATCAGGGATAAAGCAGAGGAGGCGTTTGGGTAAACTTGCCATTTAAAAGGTTTATTTGTTTTTGTAACCCATGACATGTTTGTTTGTACCACTGCGTTCAGATGATAAATGAATTCATTATCAAATATATAAAAGAAAAATAAATCAATAAGAGTCTGTAAATCATAATGAACTGAAGCCATTTTATGGCAGCATCATGCAAGAAATCCAGACAGAATACCAGCAGAGTGTTGATCTCCGAAGTCTCCGAAGATATGATATACAGTATAAGAGAGACACAGGCTAGGTTTGAAATAAGATACTATCTTACTACACTGTTAAAAGCGATTCTTTACTTATTTTTAAAAATGAGTGAACCCATTGCCTTAAAAGCAACAAGTTTACTTAAAGTTTGTAAACCTGTTAAAATTTTAAGTTGAATTAACTTAACTTTTATAATTATGTACATAGTTCAATAACTTAATAAATTTAAGGAAATAGGTTTAATCACTTTTTTAAAGTAAAGTCAACTAATCGTTTTTTTACAGTGTACATAACACTAACTGGTATGTGAAACAGAATTTTTTTTTTACATTTCACATGACCTCATTGTGATGCATGTTTCACTTTCCTCTGCATCCACTAACCTTCTTGAAAATGAGATTCAGAATATTTTTGCATTTCTATTCCAATGAAAAATTCATATTGAAACCACGTTGACATGATAGCAGTATGACTTGCTCCACAACCTTCTTTTTTTGTTGTTGTTGATAAAAAAATATATATATTTTTTTTAATTATTCAGCCCATTTATTCCAGTCACCTGACTTCACTCTGGTAATGCTTATTTTTCAAAATTCAGTCTATTTGTTGTTGATTAAAACAAAATCTCATTCATTTGCTTTACACTTTACTTAAATTGTGTTTACTAGACTGTCATAAAACCTTTATGATCATGACACACTCTCAGGGTGGTACCTTTTGAAATGGTACACATTTGTACCTAAAAGGTACAAATTAATACCTCAAGGATACATATTACTACCTAAAAAGTACAAAAGTGTTCCTCTAAAATTTTTTAGGTACTAATATATACTTTTGAGGTACCAATATGGACCCTTTAGGTACAAATCGTCACCTTAGAATTATAAGTTTTTTGAGTTGAGTTATTGAGTTATTGACATATTCATATTAAATGACAACTTATTTATATCATGGGATGTTTACATTACAGTTGTTTACATTTTAAGACCTTTTATTTAAAAACCAAATGTTACACACATACTATTTGCTATGGAATGCAAAAACTTTGAAGCTTAATATCTCAAAATCATTCAGAACGCAGATAGAACCTTATAATTCCAAGGTTTCCAAAGGTACAACCCCAGTGACAGCTCGAGTACCTTAATTTCTGAGAGTGCATGACAGGTGATGATTATGAAGAAGATTTTATGCGTGACACCATTATTGTGTCATTAGTGCAGTTATCTCATTTTAAATGCAAAGATGACAAGTTATGTTGTAGTAACTAACACTTAGGGCCATATCATATACCTGGCGCAATAAGGCGCAAGACGTGTATTGCGCGATTTGTTGCTATTTTCAAACCAGTGCAACCCTAATTTTTACGTTTTGCACTACTTTGTTTATATAGCAAATCCATTGGAAATACTTTGTGGACTCATGGGTGAGCCTGTCTAAAAAAGGAGGTGAGTTAAGGTGCATTGTTGGCACGATTGCTATTTTGAAGAACTGGAATAGACCATGCCTTTGACCAAGTAAAAGCTGGTCTAAAGTCCAGCGCAGAGCGCGTTAGTTATGGGCCTATGCAGGGTCAAACGCTTAATACACAAAGGATGTTCAGCAATACACAACAATCTTTACATATAAAACTCCATGCCTTTATTCCCGGGGGGCTTTTTTCAGTTTATTCAGAACAAATTGCTTATTTATTATAATGTTATTAGCAGTATTATTTATTATATGCATTTTTATATTTGTTTTAATAAAAACAAATTTAGATTTGTCCACAGGTTTTGGAGATGTATGCATCATCATATGGGGCATAAGAATAAGGCGTGTGTTTGGATATAACTCATTTGATGGAAATTAGAACTGAATTTAAAAACAATTTTGAAACAAATGTTTGTGCTTAACAAACGAAATTAAACATGTTGGCTAATGGATGTCTTCAGTGGAGTGAGTTTCCATCGCTTCCTTATCCACGGAACTAAAATAGAGTAAAGAGTAAAAGTGAAATAAATAGAATGGAAAGAGGCTGAATGGAGGAGGCTCATTCTTTATCCTCACGCAGATGATCTGTTAAACTTTTTTTCGCTAGTTGAGCATTCAGTTTTTCCACTTACAATGTCCACCATGTAAATAGCAAATGCGCCATGGCGCGACGCAACTGACTTTTAAAGGGAATGGGAGATTAGATTCTAATTGGTTTAATGCATGTTTTGCTCAAAACACACCCATAACTCATTTAGAGAATAAGCAGAACCCTGTTACACCATGCGCCGCGATGCAAACTGTATTTTCCCAACCTTAAAATAGCAAAAGTAAATTCGGACTTGCGCTTAATGCTTTTGCGCCATGAGCTTTAAACTTTGCGTCTAGATCGTTAAAAAAGAGCCCTTAATGAATGCATAAAAATCTCATACATATTCATGATGTGTCTTATTATGATTATATTAGTTTCATGACAGTCTTATGAACACCCCTTCAAGTAAAGTGTTCACATAAAATATATATTTTATCATTTATTATCACCGCTTGCATTGTTACAAACTTGCATGACTTAAAAGGTGATATACTGAAGTCTATGAACCTCAAAACATTCTTTAAAATGTCATCTTTTGTGTTGCATAGAAAAAGAAAGTCAGGTGGGTACATGATGACAATTGTAAACACAAATCTAGTTTCACAGCACATTTTATTGGTTGAATGAATTCACAGTCACTTGTAATGAAACGTTCACAATTTTTGGGCAGTCAGTTTTGTTGAAGACAAAGAGAGTTTGCACTATGGTGTTTTTCTGAAAAACACACTTCTACATGCAGTAATTTTTCACGTTAGAAATGAAAACTCTAATCATGCTCTGCTGTATCCAGCAATAAGCCATCTGGATATTTCACACAGTAAGAACATTTCAACATACAGTATTGATAGTATAAACTGTATACTTAATAAAATATTATGGTAGTGTGCTATTCTGAACATAGCCATGCTCTGTAATTTTAATTTTGCAAGAAGAGATCAGTAATATAAAATCTAAAGATAAAAGTTTCTGAGGGTGTTCTGAAAGAAGGCTCAAAAAGACTCACTTTTCAGAACATCCAGCCTTCAAGAAGGTTCCTGAAGATTTGTCTTAAAATTACACTCCACCCTTTTGGGAAATAGGCTCATTTTACAACTCCTGTAGAGTTAAACAGTTGCGGTTTACCATTTTTGAATTCATCCAGCCGATCTGTGGAGCCTTTTAGCTTTTAGCTTAGCATAAATCGAATTTAATTGAATTGGATTAGACCATTAGCATCTCTCTCAAAAATGTATTTTGCTTATTCAAAAAGTAAGCAGCGTTCCTTGATTATTATATCAGAATGAGAGTATAGTTCATAGCCATATTGACCTGGAAAATAGCAACTTTTCATTTTCCGCCGGGCTTAAAAAACACAATGTAAGTTCAGAAGAATCAAGCTTTACATTGGAAAATTATAATTCTTTGAAAATTTCAAGTGAGATTCTAATGGTTTAATCCAATTCAATGATATATTATAAGCTAAAAGTGCACCGCCAGACTCCAGATTGACTAAATATTAAAATGAAAATGTATTGTACAAATTTATTTCCCACAAAAAAATGGAGTGTTCCTTTAAAACACTTTCAAATATATATATATATATAAATATCTGGATTTTTTTTTAAGACATCCTGATAATAAACTTAGGAGAGAGCACTAGTTGTGCACCAGTCATACCATGTTCTGCACTACCTTATGAAGGAACTGTTCATTTTTCCTCTGTGTCCCTTTCATCCTGCCTGTAAATGTTGCTTTATTCCTGTTAGCATGTACATAAGTGAACCGGACCTGTTATGATAGCAACGGTGACTCTAGAGGTATATCATTTACCTGGCCATCCCTTTGTACAAATGTCTGTATGTATGTATAAAAGAATGAACAAAAATATCTGTGCAACCTTTACAGAGTTCCATTGTATTATATGTTTATTTTATTTTGTATTTGTTTTTGCATAAAACAATTATAATGACTTATTTATTGCATAACACAAACCACCATACACAGTGCCCATTTTTTTCATAGCATTCAGTAAGTTATGACATGGTTATGTTTCAACCTTATCAGTGTCTTTCTATTTTACTTGGTTGAAAATGATGTTTTGAAGAGCAATACTGTTTTGCGTCCCGTTTCCCTTCTTTAGATTAATGTGTGTGTATGTGTGTGAGTGTGTAGATGGCCTTGTCTACTAATGTAAAATGATTTGTAGTGGAAACATTTATATTTTTATAATAAACATTCTCAAAATATTTTCTAAAGAATGAATGCTAAGAAGAAAGTCTCACCTTGGTGTTTTTTTTGTACACGAACACACGTGCAAACACATACACATATGTACACACATCCAGTTGTAGTGAAAATTATTAGCCTAATGTGAAATTTGTATTATTTTTCAAATATTTCGCAAGTGCTGTTTAATGGACAGAAGATATAGTTTTAAAACATAAACTTACCGGCCACTTTATTAGGTACACTTACTAGTACCAGGTTGTACCCACTTTTGCCTTCAGAACTGCCCTAATCATTCGTGGCATAGATTCAACAAGATACTGGAAATATTCCTCAGAGATTTTGGTCCATGCTGACATGATAGCATCATGCAGTTGCTGCAGATTTGTTGGCTGCACATCCATGATGTGAATCTCCCTTTCCACCACATCCCAAAGGTGCTCTATTGAATTATGATCTGGTGACTGTGGAGGCCATTTTAGTACAGTGAACTCATTGTCATGTTCAAGAAACCGGTCTGAGATGATTCGTGCTTTATGACATGGTGTGTTATCCTGTTGGAAGTAGCTATCAGAAGATGGGTGAACTGTGATTATAAAGAGACTGACATGGTCACAACAATGCTCAGGTAGGCTGTGGCCATGACACGATGCACAATTGGTACTAATGGGCCCAAATTGTGCCAAGAAAATATCCCCACACCAATACACTACCACCACCACCAGCCTGAACCATTGATACAAGGCAGTATAGATCCATGCTTTCATGTTGTTGACACCAAATTCTGACCCTTCCACCTGAATGTTGCAGCAGAAATCGAGACTCATCAGACCAGGCAACATTTTTTCAATCTTCTATTGTCCAATTTTGGTCAGCCTGTGCAGATTGTAGCCTCAAATTGCCGCTCACTGGATATTTTCTCTTTTTTAAAGCATTCTCTGTTAACCATAGAGATGGTTGTGTGAGAAAATCCCAATAGATCAGCAGTTTCTGAAATACTCAGACCAGCCCATCTGGCACCAATAATCATGCCACATTCAAAGTCACTTAAATCTCTTTTCTTCCCAATTCTGATGCTCGGTTTGAACTGCAGCAGGTTGTCTTGACCTTGTTTACATGCCTAAATGCATTTAGTTGCTGCCATGTTGTTGGCTGATTAGAAATTTGCGTTAACAAGCAGTTGGACAGGTGTACCTAAGAAAGTGGCCAGTGAGTATATAATTACACATAATAGTTTTCATTATTCCTTTTTAATAATTATTTTATTTTGTTTTTGCTATTGAATAAAAGTAGTTAAAAAATTATAAATTTCTTACGGGGGCTAACATAACTGACTTCAAAAACTGTTTTTAAAAAATGTAAAAACTGCTTTTATTCCAGCCAAACTAAAAGAAATAAGACTTTCTCCAGAAGAAAAAATAATAGGAAATACTGTGAAAATGTCCTTGCTCTGTTAAACAGCACTTCGAAAATATTTCCAATATGCCTAGTCAAGTATTAAAGTAATATATTTGCAAGTAAGACTTTGTTAACCTTATTGCTGCCCAAAAGATATATGACTGGGCTGGTGAACACACACGAACTCACAGAGGTGAACTGGCTGGGTCAGCCTTAATAACTTGATAACTAGCTAAAACAGATGTAGTCAAACTCATTAATCATTATCCCAAAACACTCACTCACTTTCCTTCGGCTTATTCCCTGCTTTTTATCAGGGGCGACAGCAGAATTAACTGGCAATTACTCTGGCATATGTTTACCAGCAGATGCCCTGCACTTAGACTACAACTCTCAGTGCTGGAAAACACCCACACACTCTTCTATCCACACACTATGGCCAATTTAGTTCATCCAATTAACCTATGGGTGAAACCAGAGCAACTTGATGAAACCCATGCAGACACAGGGAAAACATGCAAACTCTAGAGAGAAAGGTCTTGCTTATCCCCCAATGGCGGTTGGGTTGGATGCCATGCCTCCTTTCTAAAATCATACATTTTCGTATGACTGAACTAAACTGACAAAATGAAATATAGTTACGGTTCCTTATGAGATCCGGGGGAACAGACCTCAGACTTTGAATGGTCAAGGATCACCCACACTGCCATTGACTGACAGGTTAACCAACCAATGACATTTTGTTTTGTGCCTCATCATGTTTAGGGGTGTCGAAATGTCCACAGAATAACAACTCAGTGCAACATGTTCCTGAATCAACATCTTTGTTGATCCTGAAACAACATTCAAATCAATAAAAACAGCTTTAAGGGACATGTTTACAGTTTATGCCAGGTTCCTCAATATCATTGTTGTTCTCCTATTGTTTCTCTGTGATTTTTGTGAAACAATGTTTAAGCAGGTTTAGGATTAGAAGCAGGGATTAGGCAGTGGTGTAAAGTAACAAATTACAAATACTCAAAATATTGTAATGAGTAGTTTTTTCTCAGGAATTGTACTTTATGGAGTAAATTTTTCTCTTGAGTACATTTTTAGTGCCTTATCGGTACTTTTACTCCACTACTTTATATTTTCCTTGTCTATGAGAGTTGGCAAAAATAATAAAATAATTATAATTTTGCATCATATTGAACAATTTCAAGACATGTTTAGAAAGTGTGCAAGAACATGTCCAAAATCTTTACATACAATGACTGTTTAGACTGGATGTTCTCACGGCTATTTGTAACTTTTTGATTTAGTGGCTAATTCGAACAAATTCGTATGATCTAATTCGTACAAATTAGTATGATTTGCTCATCACCCAATGACGGTTGGGGTTAGGTGCCACGCCTCCTTTTTAAAATCGTACAGTTGCATACGACTGGAATTAGCCACTAAACTGACAAAACGTAAAATACTTACGTTTCCTCGTGAGATCAGGCTGGATGTCACTGATGAGAAGATGGAAAATGTAACTGTAAATGTGCCAGCTTTTCACATCGTAATACTCACTAATCTTGAGTAATTTTTAAAGCGCTACTTTTTACTCATACTTCGAGTAATATTTACAACAGATACTTATACTCTACTTGCACTACATTTTTGGGTAAGTAATAGTACTTCTACTTGAGTATGATTTTGCAGTACTCTTTCCAACACTGGAATTAAGTTTGCATTATCTTTTCTGACATTTCAGACTATACTTGGTATACTTGTGCATACTAGTTGAGACACTTTGAACTATATACGACAAAAGAGAATGGGCTCTATTTTAACGATCTAGGCGCAAAGTCTAAAGTACAGGGCGCAAAAGCATTAAGGGGATGTCCGAATCAGGTTTTGCTATTTTAACCCTCAGGGATCTGATTTTGGGGCCCCTGAGATGTTTTGACATGCCCTGATATTTGTGCTTATTTCAGCTACTTATTACATAGTACTGCTAACATGTATTTTTTTGTATTCAGCACAAACTGTTCTACAATAATGTGTGAGAAATATTGATGTAGATAATTGCGTTTTTTAGAAAAAAAAATATTATGCATGGTTAGTAAGTTTTGAAGAAAAAAATTGTAGCTGAAATAAGGTCCAAAATAGTGCTGTCGCCTCACAGCAAGAAGGTCGCTGGTTTAAGCCTCGGCTGGGTCAGTTGGCATTTCTGTGTGGAGATGCATGTTCTCCCTGTGTTCGTGTGGGTTTCCTCCAGGTGCTCCGGTTTCCCCCACAGTCCAAAGACATGCGGTCCAGGTGAATTGGGTAGGCTAAATTGTCCTTAGTGTATGAGTGTGAATGAGTGTGTGTGGATGTTTCTCAGAGATGGGTTGCGGCTGGAAGGACATCCGCTGCGTAAAACATGTGCTGGATAAGTTGGCGGTTCATTCTGCTTATTATGTTTAATAAGGTCCAAAATAACACACTGAATGTGCCTGAACAAGTCTTTTGAGTAACCAGTCTTATAGGCTAGAATGTTTACTTCCTAATTGTGTGAAAATTATTCTGTTCTCTCATTCAAAGAAAACATCACAATGATTCACAACTTTTTAAGTTTTTTTGGGTGATCTCAGCTGTATGCGTGAGTGACAATTGTCATGAATAATTCACACCTTGAGAGACAAAAGACACTCCACCCATTAACCTATCAAGGGCATTGTAAAGCAATGTCCATCTGCAAAAGCTAGATACAGTGCTCAGCATATATAAGTACACCGCTCACAAATCTGTTTTAAATTCATATTTTTAATAGGAAGCTATACAATATTATATTTGTGCATATACATTAAATTAGTCAGTACTGAAGCCAAATATGGAGCTTATCTAACAAAATAACTTACGATAACGGTCCAAAAACTAGTACACACAAATGTATGTTATAAAAAAATATTGGTCACCCTTTACAATAAGGTTCATTAGTTAGTGTTAGGTAATGCATTTACTAACATTAACAAACAATGAACAATACATTTACTACAGTATTTGTTCATGTTAGTTAACGTTAGTTAATGAAAATACAGTTGTTTATTGCTAGTTCATGTTAATTTACGGTGCATTAACTAATGTTAACAAGCATGAACTTGGATGTTAATAATGCTTTAGTGAATGTTAAATTACGATTAATAAATGCTGTACAAGTCTTGTTCATGATTAGTTCATGTTAGTAAATGCATTAACTAATGAACCTTATTGTAAAGTGTTACCATAATATTAAATACAAATTTAAAAAAGAGAAAAAATCCAGAGAAGCAAAAATATGAAAAAATTTAGTTGAAATATTGTAGGTTGTAATTATTTTTTTTTTTTGCAATATTTTGAATTTAATTGTATTATCTTTCAATTTCTCAATATGCTTGGTGACTAAAATATTATTTTCATAAATATATCTATTTAGGAAATCTGTTTTGTTTAAATGTACCAAAATACATTGCCTATATTCACTGAGAAATTGATCAAATATTCATTTTCAAAATAGGCTGTACTCAATTATGCTGAGCACTGTATGTGCACTTATACAACATGCACAAAAATATATATTTAAAATGGTATAAAATGTGTTTGCAAAACTATTGTCATAAAAACTTCTTGTGCATTAATTCAATTCAATTCAATTCAATTGATCTTTATTTGTATAACGCTTATACAATGTAGATTGTGTCAAAGCAGCTTCACATAGAAGATTATATTGAACTGAAACAGTGTCAGTTCAGTTTTCAGAGATTAAGTTCAGTTCTGTTTAGCTCAGTTCAGTGTGGGGTAAAATTCACTACTGAGAGTCCAAACACTGAAGAGCAATTCCATTGATGCGCAGCTCTACAGATCCCGAACCATGCAAGCCAGAGGCGACAGCGGCGAGGAAAAAACTTCACCAATCGGCAAAATTGAAGAATTTAAAAAACCTCAAGAGAAACCTGGCTCAGTTGGGCACGACCATTTCTCCTAACGCCAAACGTCTTGTGCAGAGCTGCAGTCTAGGTGCCGGAAGCTGGACCTCAGCGAAGACTTGTCTGTCAGAGCAATCAGTCTCATGCTCTTCACTCTTTCATGACCACCACAGCAGCTGCTCAGGATACGGCCTGGTCCAGGATTATGAAAACCTTGGGATCATCTCGTTGTTGGTCTTGGATCACATCAGTGGCACTGCATAGTCTGAGGGCCTCGGGATGAGTACCCCCAGGTGGAAATACATAATAAGGACAATAATTAGCGTAGCTGCTGTTCATAGTGTATAAAAACAAGAAGCAAATGCCTGCGTGGGGCGCACTCATGCGTCATACCGCTATGTAATGCACTGAGTGTATGCTTTGCTAAAAAGATAGGTCTTTAATTTAGTTTTGAACTGCGAGAGTGTGTCTGAGCCTCGGACATTATCAGGGAGGCTATTCCAGAGTTTAGGGGCCATAAATGAGAAGGCTCGACCTCGTTTACTCGATTTTGCTATTCTAGGTACTACTAGAAGCCCTGAGTTTTGAGATCGTAAAGAGCGGGTTGGGTTGTAGCAAAACAGGAGGTTGGTTAGATGAACAGGAGCTAGATTATTTAAGGCTTTAATGCGAAACTTAACAGGCAGCCAGTGTAAGGAGGATAAAATTGGGGTGATATGATCATATTTTCTAGACCTGGTAAGAACTCTGGCAGCTGCATTTTGCACTAGCTGAAGTTTGTTAATAGAGGATGCTGGGCAACCAGCAAACAGAGCATTACAGTAGTCCAGCCTAGAAGTCATTAAAGCATGAACTAGTTTTTTTTGCATCTGATATGGATAGCATACTTCTCAGATAGAAGAAGGCAGTTTTTGTGCCATGGGATATAGGATTTTAAATATAAGACGGGAAATTTCGGTAGCGGCATGATAAAATCCTCTCTCAGTTGGTGGATGAACTGGAGCAGGCAAGGAAGAAGGTGAAACAACATTCTTATGGGCAGTGTATTCAGCTTATTAGGTCAGGAGAGAGCACTGCAGTAGGACGAAGGAGAGGAGGGGTTCTGACCTCAGCAAAGGATTGGGAAATGCGGGCAGACCTTAAAAAGCAGCTGAAATACCCAGAGGAAATAGCACACACTAGCCTCAGACCAGATATTGTCCTCTGGTCTAGAGGCACTAAACAGGTGGTGCTGATAGAACTTACAATACCCTGGGAGGAAAGAATGGAGGAGGCCCATGAACGTAAGCTCAAAAAATATCAAAGTCTCATACTTGAGAGCCAGGAGAATGGATGGAGGGCCTGGAATTTACCAGTAGAGGTGGGTTGCAGGGGGTTTGCGGGGCAGTCACTCTGAAGAGCCCTCGGACAGCTGGGAATCAAAGGAATGGCCAGGAAACGACTGGTAGGAAAGGTCACGGAAGTGGCTGAAGTAACATCACGCTGGATTTGGCTACAAAGGGAGGTTCGGTGGAAAAGCCAACCTGCTGAAAGACAAACTGTATCATAGAGTTGGGTGGTGGTCAGCAGGAGTAGATCCAGGACGCTGGATCTGCTGTCGAGCCCTCCCGAGGTGTCATGGGCTTAAATCGGTGAAACACCAAGGAAGGGGGGTGCCCATCTGATGACCGGCTGTAACCATCAACCCTTATATAGAGTATGTCCCTAACTGGTGCTGAAGGATGAGAGGAGGGGGAAGTATGCCATTGGCCCACAGTTGGTGCAGGGCAGAGTACCTGTAAAGGTGGGCCAGTTGCGATGGTCTCATCGTATTTTGCATAGGAAGTTAAATTGCTGTCTAATATGACACCCAGGTGTTTTATAGTAGAGCTAACGCTAACTTTGTATCCCTCTAATTGCAGGTCAAGTTGTGAGGTCTGCTGTGTACAGGATTTAGGCCTGATAAGTAATAATTTTGTTTTGTCTGAGTTTAAGAGAAGAAAATTGTTTGTCATCCAGTCTTTAACATCTTTAATACACTCAGTTAGCTTAGACAGTTCTGACATCTCGTCAGGTTTAGTTGAAATGTATAATTGTGTATCATCTGCATAGCAGTGAAAGCTAAATCCCGTGTTTTCTAATAATGTCCCCGAGGGGAAGCATGCATATTGTAAAAAGCAAAGGGCCTAAAACTGTTCCTTGAGGGACCCCGTACTTTACTGGCCTTACTTGTGAAAGCTGTCCATTAATATTCACAAACTGGTAACGATCAGCTAAGTATGACCTAATCCTAGGGCTGGACGATATGGCAAAAATTTATATCACGATATGTTTCTTAGTTTCGGTCGATATGATATAATTCCGATATCGATATGGACAATATTAAAAAGACAGCAAAAAACTGCCAAGAGCGCACACAATGGATGTCTGTACCTACAAATGACCACATTTTAATTTGTAAAGTCTATAATACCTCCAGACTCTTATAACTTTTTTAAAAAAATAAAAACAGTACAAAAAAAATAAAATTAATGTTCACTTTTTATTTGTATTTAGCCTTTACAAACAATAAATGTGAAATAAACTACCAAATAAATAAAACTCTCAGACTTAGCTTATTTATATATATAGATTGGGCATAAATTAATTTTTTAAATCTAGATTAATCTCGAAATTAATCTAAATTAAATGGCTCATTTGAATTCTGCTGAAGGCATTCAGAATATGTGTGCTACCAAAATAATAAGTCATTGAGAACAGGTTTCTCAAGCCAGGTGGCGCATTAGACCAGGGGCTCATCTCCTGTTTCCAAACTGCATCACAAACTGCTTGAGAAACTGTTCTACTATGATAATTGGTGATGAAATTAAATGATGTTCAATAAGATGTACTTGTGTTTACTAACTGTTTATTCAGGTAAACATGAATGTTGAACTGTAGGCTTACATAAATTCCAAACAGCGATTTCATACTTGCTTTTGATGTATGTACATACAGAAAATGCCGCTTCACAAAGGCAAGTTCACAGAGCCCTGACGGTGTGTCAAGCATTGAGTATGTTTACATAGGCAACAATACTTTAATACGATTTTAATAAGATTAAAACAATACTCTGATTAAGAGTCTACCATGTAAACAGCGATTTTTTATTACCTTAATGCGACTAAAGTCGTAACTGAACTAAACAGAAAAGGAATTAAGACGTGGAGTATGCAGATATTAGTGGCATTACTGACAAACTATTACCGTCATGTAGGACTTTTCGCCATATTTTCCGACAAGATCCACACAGGCGGCTGTCAGTAAAGGACCGCACACACACACACCGCAAAATGCGGAAGTTTTTTTTCTTTCCAGTTGGCGTGCGTTACTAAATTCCACAACACTTTCACCAGTCTTTACTCATTATTTGAGTCTAATACCCCAGTTTGTCACGGCGCATGAAGGAAATGTTCATGAGTTGAAGTGAAACTGCCAAACTGCAGTTAGAGTCAGGCAAGATCGAGTAAAACTAATAGCGAGATGCACCCTTGGTCAGCAGCTAAGAGCAAATCGTTGGTTATTTTTACTAATGCGGTTTCTGTACTGTGATGAGGCCTGAAGCCTGACTGAAACAATTCAAAAATATTGTTTGTCTGCAGAAATGAGCATAATTGGGTAGAAACAACTTTTTCTAGTATTTTAGACATAAACGGAAGATTTGAAATAGGCCTATAATTAGCTAAGTTGCTCGGGTCCAGTTGTGGTTTCTTAATAATAGGTTTATTAACAGCTTGTAAGGATTTGGAACATGGCCTAAAGATAAAGAAGAGTTGATAACGTTGAGGAGAGGTTCTCCTATAACAGGTAGCAATTATTTCAGTAATTTTGTTGGAATTGGATCTAACATACACGTAGCTGATTTAGAACTATTTATAACTTTATCTAGCTCTTCCTGTTCTATGATTTTGAAGCATTGTATGTTATTTTGATTCAGTGGAATGTTTACTGGATCTGGGGTATAAGGTGGTGCAGAACGTTTAACATCATCTATTTTCTGTCTAAAGCGTTCTATTTTATCACTGAAAAAATTCATGAAGTCATCACTACTAATTTGCGGTGGGACATTTTGTTCTAAAGAGGATCGAATATTTGTTAGTTTAGCAATGGTGCTAAATAAAAATCTCGGATCGTTATGATTATTTTCAATCAGTTTGCGGAGGTGCTCGGCCCTGGCAGATTTAAGAGCCCTCCTATAGCTGGACATGCTGTCTTTGTACGCAATTCTAAAAACCTCTAAATGAGTTTTTTTCCACTTACGTTCCAGGGCACGGGTTGCTGTTTTGAGAGTGCGAGTATGATTATTGTACCATGGTGCAGTTTTATTCTCTCTAGCCTTTTTTAATTTGATGGGTGCCACCGTATTTAGTGTGCTAGTAAAGATGGCATCCATACTGCTGGTTACTACATTAAGGTCATTTGCGTTTGCGGTTGCATTTTGAAATAAAGAAAGATCAGGTAAGTTATTTATGAATTCATCCTTAGTGGACGGAACGATAGTTCTACCAGGGCGGTATATCGGTGCAGATCTGCTCATTTCAGGTAAACGCAGCTTATATAGCAAGAGGTAGTGGTTCGTAATATCATCACTTTGTGGTATAATGTTTACATCAAAGACCTCAATTCCATAAGACAATATTAGATCTAATGTATGCTTTAAGCGATGGGTTAGACCAATAGCGTTTTGTTTTATCCCAAGTGAATGAAGTAGATCCATAAAGGCTAGCCCTAGTGTATCATTGGCGTCATCTACATGGATGTTAAAGTCTCCTACAATTAGTATTTTATCAGTTTTAACTAGTAAGTCAGAAATAAAATCAGAAAACTCTTTTAGAAAATTGACATGGGGTCCTGGGGGTCTATATATGGTGATTATAGCGAGAGATATCATAGTTTTTTTCATAATATCCGGAACCATAATATTAAGAGCTAATACTTCAAATGAGTTAAACATAAGTCCATTTCTTTGATTAACATTAAGAAAATCACTAAAGATTGATGCAACTCCACCACCACGGCCAGTTTGACGAGCCTCATGCTTATATGCGAATCCTGGAGGAGTTGCTTCATTTAAGCTAATATAGTCATTTTGTTTCACGCAGGTTTCAGTGAGACAGAGTGCGTTAAGATTGTTATCTGTTATTATTTCATTTATTATAAGTGTTTTAGGTGCTAGCGACCTGATGTTTAGGAGACCAAGCTTTACAAAATTTGTATTATCACTTTTTATTGGATTTTCAGCTTTTATTCTTAATAAATTTTTTCTAGAGCACACAGAACGTTTAATTGTTGATCTAATAACACGAGGAACAGACACAGTCTCTATGTGGTTAGCTAGACATGTATTACTGTAATTTAAGTGGGACGAACAAGAGTCTACAGGTATATGGATAAAATGTGAATTTTGTGAATTTTTACTTACTAGTCAGACAGAACGAAGCATCCTAGAGATGTTGTCCGACAGCAGTTCAGCTCCAGCTCGACTAGGGTGCAGCCCGTCAGCACGGAAAAGCCTAGGACGCTCCCAGAAAAGATTCCAGTTATTGGCAAAGAGCAGTTTCTGTTCATTACACCATGTTAATAGCCATTCATTTAGAGCAAAAAGTCTACTGAACCTTTCATTTCCTCGGCGGAATGTAGGAAGCGGTCCTTAACAATGATCTGCGTGGCGGGCGAGGTGCGTCGAACTGTCTCGATCAGGCTCCTGAAGTCCCTCTTCAGAATCTCCGATTGGCGGAGCCCGGTGTCGTTCGTCCCGACATGGAGGACGACGGCATCGAGGCTTTCGCCAGTGCTCAGGAGAGTAGGAATCTGTGTAGAAATATTCTTAACACGAGCACCAGGAAAGCAAAATGTGCATACTTTATTACCTGAAGTGGAAGCAGGACGGACATGGCGGACGATGGAGTCACCGATGATAGCTACATCGCGACCCGTCTCGTGGAGAGGGGCGAATCAGTTCTTCGTGGAGATCTCGAACACGGGAGGAGGAGACGCTCTCCCCCGGGGCTTGCTGGTCATCTTACGCGGCTGCACCCAGGGGCCATGGTAGCGAGTTGTCGGCGTGAACGACGCCTGGGCAAACCGCGTCCTCGGTGCGCTGGACCTGGACAGAGGAACACACGGGGTTGAGGTAGACGGAGTGTCACGGCTGTATCGTGCACTTACCTCAGATGAGCGAGCTGCAGCGCGGGACACACCGAGCAAGGCGCGGCATTCCTGCAGCTGCGACCGTTTCATCTGCAGATCGCGAATTCGGTCCTCCAACTCTTCCAGCTCCAGGTCCAGCGCCTCCATTGATGCCTCTCCTGCACACAAGGATAGAGACACAAACGACATCGTACAGGGTAAAGAGCAAAGCCGGTAAGTGAGAAAATTAGGGAATGAAAGCAGTCGGTAGCTTTAGCTGACTAGCAGTGCTAGCAGGCTAAAAGCTACAAACAACAGGCGGATGCTCGGGAGACAGACCGTTTTAAAGTAGATTTATTTGTATAAAGTGTTAAGTGTTGTATAAAATGTATTTTAGGGTTTGTTCCCCCTAAGTAGTATTTAGCGAAAGTTTAGGTATTTAATAATAAAAGTGCAAATTGCGAATCTATGCGACAGACAGAGCTACAAGCACACGCAGCGAGGCTAGCGTGACAGCGGTAGTGACGTCATTCGAGCATGCGCATCCATCTGCAGATTGATGCTGCTGAGATGCTGCATTAATCCAGCATTTAATAATAATTTCTGAAAGACTCTGAGACACTGAAGTAGTGTAATGACAAAAGCTTTAAACATAAGAATGAGTAATATTTTAAACATGAAAAACAATTACTTTAAATCAAAATAATATTTTAAGACCTTTTATATATTTGACCAAATACTCGATGATAATCCCGTGAGGTTAAATGGGTCATAATTTAAATTTATTCCTGGGAATAAAAATGAAACGGCCTTTCTAGAGCGATTGGTTTGCTTGTGGGTGTGTACTTTCTAGCCAGCATGCTTTCTTTGTTTTTGGGTGTGTGGGCAGTTTTCGTCATTGTTTGTAATAATGGCGGACATGGGAAGAGTCAGCCCGATGCGCGCTCTGCCGGGAGAATTCTATGGATCACCTCGCGAGACAACATTTGTTTTCAAAATGAGTTGGAAAGTTCACCTTCCTAGCTTTATGTAGATACTGTATGTCTTTCTCTCTCATGTATTAATGTATTTAAGGAGCGCGTAGACTCGTGGACTTGGTCGTGAACTCAGACTGGGAAACTAGACATAGTGTTGGTTTCATACTGATTATTTTATCAAACAATGTTTCTTTTCAACATGCATTTAAAAACAGACACTTCAAGCTTTCTATAGATATATGTCTCATGTCTGTGTGTTTTGTTTTCGCGGAGTTCAAGTGCATTTAACTGACGCGTTTCTAAAAAGAGTTCACGGAGAGAGAAAAGAAAGAATGCCTACACTAATTGTTTTCCTTATTTTGCAAAAGCACACACTTTTGTTGTTATTGTGAGTGTACACAAAAAAGTAGACACCTAACAGATTCGATTGATGTATTGATCTTATTTGTACGATCAAAACTGAGTGTAATTTAAGTTCTTTTCAGCTAATCAGGAGAAGACGCCTCAAAACACGTATAAGCGGTCTTCGACCCCTGGGGGTTAATGATGCAAATATATGCTCTGCGCCATGGTTCATGGTCTAACAGGGTTGTGCTTATTCTCTTAATGAGTTCTGGGTGTATTTTGAGAATAAACCAATCAGAGTCTCATCTCCTATTCCCTTCAAGAGTCAGTTGCTTCGTGCCATGGTGCATTTGCTATTTACATAGCAGACTTTGTAAATGGAAAAACTGAAAGCTTCGCTAGCGAGAAAACAGTTAAACAGAGCATCGGCAGCACGAGGATAAAGAATGAGCCTCCTCCAATCGGCCTTTACTTTCTCTTTCTCTCTTTTGTGGATAAGGAAACGGTGTTGTACACTCCACTGAAGACATCTATTAGACTACATATTTAATTTCGTTTGATAAGCACAAAGATTTGTTTCCAAACTATTTCCAAATTCAGTTCTAATTTCCAGCAAACTAATAAAAGAGCAAAAATAACAAAGTGTGAGTTATATCCAAACACTCATCCTATGCCCCATATGGTCCAAAACCTGACAGGTGGACAAATCTAAGCTTGTTTTTATTAAAACAAATATAAATATGCATATAATAAATAATACTAATAATAATAATAATATTATACAAAAGCAAACTGAAAAAAGCCCCCTGAGATGAAAAGGCATGGAGGCAGTGGTTTTTAAATTTATTTAGAAATTAATAATTTTTGTAATATTTTAATCCTTTAATTATTTTTCATTTGTAAAGATATTTGCGTATTGCTGTACATTCTGCATGTTTTAAGCAATGTATAAGCGAGGTGCACAACTAACACACTCTACGCTGGACTTTAGACCTGCTTTCAGCTGGTCTATTGCAGTCTATTTTAGTTCCTCAAAATAGCAACGCGCCAACAATGCGCCTTAACACACCTCTTTTCTTGACCGGAACACCCATGAGTCCACAAAGCGGCGCAAATGGATTTGCTATTTAAACAACGTGGCAAAAAATGGGAAAATTAGAATTGCGCTGGTCTGAAAATGGCAGCACATCTGGGCAAACACGTCTTGCGCCTTATTGCGCCGGATACAAACAAAACGGTATCCCTTCCGGTGCACTGAGTGCTTGAATTCACTCGTTCATTTTCATTAATTTTTTCAAGTAGACTATATTAGTGGATTCATTTATGGAATAGTGAATGAGGGTATAGCGGGCGATTTCAGATACAGCATATCTATGTTATGTTTCTTTTTCAAGTAAAGTCACTTATTGCTATAGGAGATTTCACATATTCATCATCTCATGCGGCCTTATTTATCGCTGTCCCTATAATAGTTGTTTGTCCAAGGTGGGTGGTGCACCAGCAGGTGTTCATTTACGCTCCATGCACCACAGAGATGACCTTAATAAATCTATTAGCCCCCCGCTGTACAGTTGCATGCGTCCAGTCTTCTGAGTGCAGAGCAGCATCTAAAGAGCAGCCATGTGGGGATCCCTGAGGCCTAGACATAATAGTGTGTTTCAGTCTTATCTGAGAAGAGCAGAATCTGTGACCCAGATCAGACTGCCTTCAAGCCTCCTCCTTAACACCTGGTGTAAGGACTCACATTCATCGCCCCAAAACATAGCAGGACCCGGATGGTGCTGATATTCACGTTTATGGTGCTCCATGAAACACTGGCAATAATTTATGAATTGATTTAAATAAGAATTAGCTTGAACTTGCTAATTTTGCAAGATTTGACACATTATAACTATTGCCTGTTTGACAGGCAAGACAATGACGCAAGTGAGGAGGTCCTACAGGTGGAGGAGAGAGAAAGAGATACAGCCAATTCAGTAGAAGGGGATGATTGGGAGGACATTATAGGTAAGGGCCAATGGAGAGAATTTGGCCAGTGTTACACCCCTACTCTTTACGAGAAGTGCCATGGAAGGTCCACAGATAGTCAGGACCTCAGTTTAACATCTCTTCCGAATGTTGGTGCTCACTTACAGTTGTTGGAAATTTGCTATTTTAGTCTCTATCCGGGTCATGGCACCAAATTATAGGAAATTCAGAACCTGAACCGGGAGACTCATTTCAAGCAGAATTCTAAATTGAGAATGTGTTGGTTGTTTTCTCTAGTCAAACAGACATCTTCAAAGTCTACAAGAGTCTAATATGAGTATTCTATTATTGATGACACAATACTGCTCAAATCAGACTATATATATATATATATATATGGGGCATCACAATTGTGCAGTGGGTAGCACAATTGCCTCACAGCAAGAAGGTCGCTGGTTCGAGCCTCAGCTGGGTCAGTTGGCATTTCTGTGTGGAGTTAGAAAGTTTTCCACGTGTTCGCAAGGGTTTCCTCAAGGGGCTTCGGTTTCCCCCGCAAGTCCAAATACATGTGCTATAGGTGAATTGAGTAAGCTAAATTGTCGAAAGTGTATGTGTGTGAATGAGTGTGTATGGATGTTTCCCAGTGATGGGTTGTAGCTTGAAGGGCATCCGCTGCGTAAAACATATGCTGGATATGTTGGTGGTTCATTCATTTAAAAAAAAGAAAAAAAAATTATATATATATATATATATATATATATATATATATATATATATATATATATATATATATATATATATATATATGTTTTAGGGGGGCAGTGTTAAGGTGAAGACAAAAACTGGTTGTTGAAAAAGTTTTGTTGAAAGTTCTGGTCAAGGTCATATATAGATCCTGAGGTTTCATCTTTCCTGAACAACCTGAAATTTTCACCCAGACATTCATGGAGACTAAAGACACTGTTCTTAGCATTTGCATTACTTTGGGATCTGCCAATGCTCAGGAAGACAAAAGGTTTAGGGCCCTATCATACCCCAGGCACAACAAAGTGCAAGATGTGTTTGCCGCGAAGTGTTGCTATTTTTAGACCAGAGCAACCCTAATTTTCCCATTTTGCACCACGTTGTTTAAATAGCTAATTTATTTGTGCCACATTGTGGACTCATGAGTGTTCAGGTCTATAAAAGAGGCGTGTTAAGGTGCAATGTTGGCACGCTACTATTTTGAGAAACTAAAATAGAATGTGCAATAGTGAAAAACAGCTCTAAACTCCAGTGCAGAGCGTGTTAGTTGTGCACCTTAAACCCCTACACACATTGCTTAATACACACAGGATGTAGAGCAATGCGCAAATATCTTTACAAATGAAAAAAATTTAAAGGATTAAAATATTGCAAAAATTATTATTTTCTACATAAATATAAAAACCACTGCCTCCATGCCTTCTTCATCTTGGGTTGTTTGTTTTTTTTTTCAGTTTATTCATGACAACTTGCTTTTGTATAATGTTATTATTTATGTAGTAGTAATAGTACTATTTATTATATGCATATTTATATTTGATTTATTAAAAACAAGCTTAGATTTGTCTACCTTTGGACCATATGGGGTATAGAATGTGTGTTTAGATATAACTCAGTTTTTTGACCACACTTCATTATTATTGCTCATTTATTCATTTGCTGGAAATTAGACCTGAATTTAGAAATAGTTTTAAAACAAATCTTTGCGCATAACAAACAAAATTAAATATGTAGGCTAATGGATGTCTTCAGTGGAGCACATACAACACTGTTTCCTTACTCCACAAAAGAGAGAAAGAGAAAGTAAAGAGGCCGAATGGAGGACTGTTTTCTCATGAGTGAAGCGTTCCGTTTTTACACTTACAAAGTCTGCCATATAAATAGCGAATGTGCCATGGTGCAACACAGCTGACTCTTAAAGGGAATGGAAGATGAGACTCTGATTGGCTTATTCTCAAAACACACCCATAACTCATTAAGAGAATAAGCACAGCCCTGTTAGACCATGCACAGCGGCGCAAACAGTATTTTTCCTTCCTTAAAGCAAAAGTTGATTCGGACACGCCCTTAATGCTTTTGTGACATGTGCTTTAGACTTTGCGCCTATATTGTTAAAATAGAGCCCTTAATGTTTCTCACACCAAGGCTGCTAGAATTTTGAATAGAATTATATACATATTGTATATACTATTGTCATAAAAATAGAACACACAAAAAAAAAATAGATCATACAATCACAGAAATTGATAATAAAACGATGTTTAATTGCAATACGTTTAACATGTTTGATCAAACAAATGCAGTTTTGAGTAACAATGAAGAAAAAATGTAACTGTAGTATGTAAAACCTAAATACACAAAAACATACAAAAAAATATTTTGGCATTGACCCATATTCATGATATATTGTTGGCTGTAGTCTCTGCAGGGTTGTTTGGTTGGTTGTATTCTTTCTACTCTTTTTTTTCTGCACATCTGATTGTTATTAATAATTTTCAATATAAAAATGTATCTTTGTGTGATTTAACTGCTAAAGTTATCTGTCTAAACCAAGTTACATTCCAAACAAACAAAAATAACCTGAAAATTGCCAAGACGTTTGGCACACACTGTATCTACTGAAACAAAACCACAAAAGGATTTAATTAGAGGATGTAATTTTTGCCATCAGTCAGCGGTAAGTCTAAGGCTCCTGTAGTTTTCAGTGCACAATTAAAAAAGAAAAAGAAAGAAAGAAAAGTTTTGCTTTTTTCCCCTTCTCTTTCCATTAACATCACCATCGTCCACTCTTTGGCTTATTTGTTGGAACAGAGGCCTATTCTAACAAAGCAGCCATTGTTTGGGATAGGCTGTGGTATCTGAAAGTGACATTTTTGGAACATATTGCAAATAAAATATCCCCACAGTAAATCTGACAATGAAGATGAGTGTTTGGGAAAACTGACAACGCTTTTTGGCAAAGCGAAGGCTTCCTAAGGTGATGTAGTTTTAGAACTGCACATATGGCTAGCAGCTCCACAAGTCTGCAAGCTTCTGTTCTCAGAACATTATGGATAGCCATGTTACAGCCCACTATCGATAAAACATATCATACCCTTACAGATATAGTTAGACATGTAATTTATTGTGCGATTTTAATGCAACCTATCTTTAGAATTCCAAGGCAGTCAAACATGGCTGTTCCCAGGATGAATGATGCAGGCTCAGCTTTAGCTCGAGAGCTTGAGATGGACCAGATGTGCTATTGCAGATGTGCCTGATGTTCACAGGAACAGGAAGAGTGGGGGAGATCGGGCCGTTGCTCTCTGGTGCAGAGGCAATGAATTCAGTATGTGGGATGCTGCTCAATTTGTTCAGCAGGTGATCTACGGCCGCTCTGCTCCAGCAGGACCCATGTGGGCTGAGGATAATGAAATGAAATGTAAAGCAGACAGGCAGGTACGAGCACAGAGTCGGTGCCTTTGACTCACTGTTTTTTCCCACATAAGTATAACAAGGCCACAAGAGTGTTGTGTGTGATAATATGGTCAGACAGGGTAGGCAAAGTATATTAGTCATGTGAGATGGGCTCTTTTATGTGTTTTTCAGATGCAGAGCTGTGAGTCCTTATGAGGGCTGTTAGTGAAACGTCTACTACAGGGATTTAAGCTATTGCGAAGTCCAAAATACAGAGTGAAAATGCTAATATTTAATGGTATGCAAATCGTTTTATTACAGCGTAGCTTATATGAATTTTCTTCTTTTTTGTATTTAAGATTTTCAAATAGTACAAACGACAAAGACAATCAAACAAACACACAAACAAACAAACAAACCCAAAATGCTGCCAATTAAATGAAAAATGACAAATGGATCTATTTACAAAACTAAACAAAATGAAACAAGACAGAGCTTGAGGTTTCCAAAGTTTCCTGAATTTGTCCTGTTTGTGGTTGAAGTCATAGGTAAATTTTTCCAAAGGAAGAAAGACTGACAACTAAGAATTCCATGTGGAAATAGTTACATTTGAGAAGTATATTGAGAAAAGGTGAGGGGGAGAAAATAAAATGTTTTCCTATTATCTCCTGGATTGCAGAAAGATCTCCTCTCCAAAATGGTTAAATGTGAACACAGGATCAGAATACTTTAAAAAAAAAAAAAAAGTGCCCTTACAAGTTTTGCACTTAAAACAGAAGTCAGGACAAGCTGGGAATATTTTATGCAGATGAACAGGTGTAAAATAAATTCTATGGAAAAACTTAAAATTTTGTTCATGTATGGAAATTGAGGTATAGTTTGAAAATATACCATCACAGATCTTGGACCAATCCTCAGAATTAAACAGAACTCCTAGGTCCCGTTCCCATAGTGGTTTCAAAGAATCATAAACTGAGGAATCAGAGTAAACTAGTAAGACAGAATTTAGAAATAAGCCCTTTAAAAGAACTGACTGACAGCATGGATTCTTCCAGTTCCAATAATTTAAAACGAATTTGTTTTGCTTTAATAGGGAAAAGAAGATATTTTAAAAAAAAGTCTCCGGAGTAAATATCAAACTCTGTTCTAATTTGTTTAAATGATTTCACAATTTCAGAGGTAAACATTCCTGAAAAGTCATAAAAACCTTTAAAACTCCAGTCCCGCAATCCAATGCTCCTAATCTGAGTGGGGAAGTCTGGGTTCAAAGCAAAAGGGGAATGAATGGGTAAAATTTGACATTTAAAACATCATTCCAATCTAGTAATGTATTAAAGACAATCACATTGTCAGTAAGAGAGTTTACATGATTTATATTATCAATAAACCACAGGAAATCTAGTCTTCTTGGATGGTAAAATAAAGATTCAAAGTCAATCCACAGAGCGTCCTGCCTATTCATAACACAACGAGTTTGGATATTTTTTTTATATGAACTGTATAATGTAGGTAAATGGTAGGATACTTTGATCATACTGCATTGCTTAAACATTTAAACATTCATCCAACACATATACAGTAATGATCTGAATTAACCTCTGCTATGACAAACATGTTTGCTTGATTAAATTCCTACATAAATTCAACATAAAGTCAGTCATGAATAAAGCATGCAAATGTATTGATTCTGTAAATCAGTTTCATTAAATACTACCACCAATAATGTGTTATTTTAAGACATGCTATTGTCTGTGTTTGTCCATTCTGATACAAAAAGTGTTTTAAACAGTGGGAGAGTGTAAGTTCTGAATGAATTTGAGTTCCGATGAAAACAAGTCAACCAATGATTCACTTACTAATTTCAACACAGGTTTATTGGAAATAAATGCAGCCTACATTTTTGTGGGACCACAAAAACATTAACAGAAACCACAAAAAGACTTGTTTCTGTAAAATAAATGCTATGGGCAGTATGAAGCCAACAACTTTGGTTTCTTTTCACACTAATGTCACACAGACATTAAACGTTATTGAAGAATAAAGGATTATTTTTGTGCAGTTTTTTGTGCAACACCACATTAATACAAAAAAAAAACTATACAGTTGCAGTCCAAGTTTAAAATAATGGATATGTTTTTTGTTTTTGTTTTTTCACTTGGGCCCTCCTCCTCCAATTTGTTGCCAAATTGATTTTTGCCAGAAGAGTGAGCATGCCTGAGAATCAAGCCATACACTGTAAACTGTTCAGCAAATGTTCATGTTTGTAATATTTGTATTGTTTGCCAATTAAAAAGGCCACCACATGATCATTTATATATCTTTAAATCTGCATATCACTGGGAAGGCTGCCAAGGTCATCCTAAGGTCACATGTTTGGCTGTGCCTAATACAGTATATTGATGGAGCCTTCAATTCATTTAAATGCATCATTATTTTCATAGCACTTTTTACAATGTAGATTGTGTCAAAGCAGCTTAACATAGATGAAAACCAGAATAAAAAGTCATTACAATATTTAAGACTGTGGAAACATGCCAGCATATCCCACATGGAAAGAAGATATATGAAACCTATATGCAGTATATATGCACACACACACACACACACACACACACACACATATATATATATATATATATATATATATATATATATATATATATATATATATATATATATATATATATATATATATATATATACGCTGCATATATGCATATATATGCCACAGTGGCAAAATTGAGGTGCATATACTGTATATGTGCATATACAGGTCATATACTGTAGGTCTATCAACATCCTATATGTACAGTACATACAAGATATATCTCCTTTATAGCTCATATCTCACTTTGGCAACAGTCATACATGATGCCTAGCTCATAATTTCTATTATCAAGGCAATAACTAAGAACATATGTGCAAAAAACGTATGTATGTGCGAACACTTGAAATTGGTTTCACATGTAATCGGGATGTTATGGAATTTAACTATGGCAAATAAGTGAGAGGAGATGAAAAAAGCTATGTTTTCCTGAAATATTTACAAGGTCAATTCTATCTTGTATGAAGATAGTGAAAAAGAAGGAAATGTATAACAAAATGGTTTGTCGTTATTTTTTTCTGTTCAGATTTCTGTCTTATTTTTGTTCTTGTACTGTATATTTTTCTTGAACTATTTGATTGTTCTTAAGTAAATAAAAATGTACACTTCATCATGAGCTTTTATTTATGTTGTCTAGCAGTTATGGATTTTAATAATTTTACTAATATATAGGTAAATATATAGGTGAACATATATGTGCATGTATGTATGTATGTATATATATATATATATATATATATATATATATATATATATATATATATATATATATATATATATATATAAAGGTACATGTATGCACATACATATGTACACATATGTACATATAATATAGGAAAACTGCCAATTTTATGTCACATATATTAAAACCCTATATCAAAACCTATATTAAAACATATACTGTATGTTTATATAGGTTCTTTCCCTGTGGGATCAGGCAGACAGTATAGAATAGAATGATAGAACTCTGTTGTAGTTCTAGTTAAATAAAACTGATTCAGTTCAGTTTAGTATAAATGTCACTGTTGAAGTTCAGTTCAGTTTAATTAATTTCAGTGTAATAAAAATGTTACTGTTCAAGGCCAATCCACTGAAGAAACAAATGAAATGTGCTGTTTCACATAACAAGGCAACCTGGGGTGCCAAAATATAATTGGTAAACTGGCAGTGGGTGAATTACAAAGACCAAAACACAGACAGACATTTTGACACAGAAACTTTAGCATTGCTTTTCAGATTTTGTTAAATATTTTTTTAAATAACATTTGATGATATGATGCTTTCAAAAACCTACAGAATCTTTACGAATATATATATATATATATATATATATATATATATATATATATATATATATATATATATATATATATATATATATATATATATATTGAAATCAAATATATGCTTCATCTATCTTTCTCCAAAGACAACTTCTCTGGTGTGGTCAGGTTGCTCTATAGCTCAGTTTGTACAGTGTTTTACTAGTCATGCAGAGCGCTCAGTTTTGAGTCTGGTGAAGCACAGCTCCACAAAAAAAAAAATAAAAGCAATATAAAATCAAGGTAAAACTATGTGATCCCAGTGCACCTTCCCATTGTCACAGAAGAAGGACGGAGAACAGATCTGTGAGTATGAATGACAGTTTCTTAGAGTTTGATGAACAGGAATGATGTAAACAGGTAATGTCTTTATCTTGCGTAGATGAGCAGTGTACCAGATGATTGAAGATGACCAGAGGTGGATAATGGCAAATAACTTGAGACTGATGATGGCAATGGAACTCGTAAAAAAATCGGGAAACACATAATTGGCAGGCAACCAGGAGGAATCATAGGAAGGAGGAGAGACGCAGGCACTGGAGATGAAGTGGAAACAGACAGGTAAGTATAACTAGTCATAATAGGATTCACTGCCCATGAGTGTTTGTCCTTCTCAGTAGCAACGAGGTCGGACACTGAGTGAGGGATGGTGAGGAGTTATATGGAGCTGGAGTGGTGAGTGGGGAAGACTTGCAAGTGAGTGAGTGATCACAATTTAGGTGAGGGGGATCTTGCTAATTGAGGTGACTATGACTTGCTACGTTTCAGGTGATTGAGAGTGGGGAGAACCTGGCCTGGCTGTACCACTCAATAAATTTGCTTTTAAAAACACTTTGTTGGATTTAGGCAAGATTTTAGGTAAGTGGTTTGCTAGGTTATCTGTTCAACTACCTAACAAAACATACTTTAAGTAATGTATTATGGATTTGCAAAAACGTAGACAGCACCATCGAGAGCAGGGGTGTGAGCTGGAGGGCCGGTGTCCTGCATAGTTTAGTTCCAACTTCCTTCAGCACCCCAGCCTGGAAGTTTTTAGTATACCAAGAAAGAGCTTGATTAGCTGATTCAGGTGTATCTAATTGGGGTTGGAACTAAACTTTGCAGGACGCCAGCCCTCTAGGACTGAGTTTGGACACCCCTGATCTAGAGGATTTTTTAATTCAACTTAATTCAATGTAACATTTTCTTACATTTTGCCAAAAAAGATTACATTTTCAGCTTTCATCAAAATATCTTTGTTTGGGTTCAATGGAAAAAAAGATTAGGAAGGTTAGGAACCTCTTTTCAATTCAATTAAATTCAATTTTCGCTTTTACAATATAGATTGTGTCAATGCAGCTTTACATAGAAGTTCTAGTAAACTGAAACCATGTCAGTCCAGAGTTGAAGTTCAGTTTAGTTCAGTTCAGTGTGGTTTAATTTTCACTGCTGAAAGTCCAAACACTGAAGAGCAAATCCATTGATGCGCAGCTACACAAGTTCCAAACCAAGTAAGCCATTGGCGACAGTGGCATGGAACAAGCTTCATCGATTGACGAAAGTGAAGGGAAAAAAACCTCGAGAGAAAACAGGCTCTGTTGGGCACGACCATTTCTCCTCTGGCCAAATGTCTTGTGCAGAGCTGCAGTCTAGGTGCTGAACGCTGGACATCCATCGTGGATCAGCTCTTGAGGGAGAGTAAATAGTGAGTCATTTTTTTTTTTTATTTTGGGATGGACTATAGCTTTAATTTTGTAAACTATGTTGTTTTCAGCTCTCATAAAGTTCATTTAAGGAGCTAAACTGAGAAAAATTGAAAAAAAAAAAATCAAAGTATTAAGTATAGTCTCAGACGACTTTGGACTCACTGCATGTTATTAAGTCCAACTCTAATTATTACAGTCTGATTTCATAGCTGGCTTCATTCCAGATCATAATAATCCTATGCTATGGTAAATTACAGTTCAAAGTGGTGAAATTTTAGAAGGTTCTGTGTAGTCTTTGTCATAAATTTCAAAACAAATTGCAAATAAGTCCACTGTCCTCAACGGCATAGTTACAAGTAGGGGGATTAAGGCTGCTCCACCGATACAAAGTAGGTGGCAAGACTTTGAAGTTAAACAACCTCTAAACTTCCACTCATGTGCAACGGATCAGATGACGAGAATGACAAACAAGACAGCTGAGTTTCCTTGAAAAAAAACTCCAGCTATTTCAAAAGCCTCCAGCTGTTTGCAGCTGTAGCACAAAGCAGAACAGCACCTTGCAAAGCAATAAGCAGGCTTTCTTTTGGCAGTCTTAGGGCTGAATGAGTACTGTCCGCTAAGGTGACTTCCTGGAAAGGGTTTTGGGTCAGTGGTGAAGCTGGCATGTCATGTGTTTATCATGGACAGTTGTTTCCTGTCCTCAAAGACATTACAATTCAAATGAAAAGAAAAATGTATGGTGGAACAGTGCCACAAGCTTTGTTTCTTTTCAGATGGTTCAGATGATTTATTTTAATGTGTTGGACTTACATTTATTTGAGAAGCAAATACATATTAATTGTATAAATATTAACCATTAATGCAGCTCTTTAACACCAAAAACTATAACATAACCCATTTTATTTTGAAGAACTTGTCCTTGTTACACATGTTCCATGTGCTTAATATAGTAATTACAATTAATTATGCATAGTTTCATGCAACTAACTCTGTCCCTAAACATAAAGTACTAAATATTAGATAATAATAATAATAATAATTATTATTATTATTGTTGTTATTATTATTATTAATATTATTATTATAATGATGATAATGATGATGATGATGAGATTCAACAGCAAACAAGTATAAATAGTATTGCTGTTTTTGTTTCTGTTATTTAAAAATGTGCATATACAGTAAGTTCATAATGCTTTTATCATGTTAACATCAAAATTTGATCTTGAAATTTTATTAAACTAGCACAACATTAGCTAAGATTAATACATTTGGCAGAAAACAGTACTCATCTATGGAAGTCCTAAGCGGCCATGCGTTAAAATATTTTTCTCTCTTGTTTTGTCGTGATCACAACTTAATTATCTCGTGATCTCGACATAACAACTCGTTTTCTCGTGATCTTGACATGCGTTATAACGACTTATTTTCACGTGATCTCGACATAACAAAAAGTTATGCCTTCCAGCTGCAACCCATCACTGGGAAACACCCAAACACTCTCATTCACACACATACACTACGGCCAATTTTAGCTTACCCAATTCACCTATAGCACATGTCTTTGGACTGTGGGGGAAACCGGGGCACCCAGAGGAAACCCACGCAAACATGGGGAGAACATGCAAACTCCAGACAGAAATGTCAACTGACCCAGCCGAGGCTCGAAACAGCAACCTTCTTGCTGTAAGGCGACAGCACTACCTACTGCGCCACCACGTCGCCTTAATTATTATTGTAATACGGTGGCAGATATTAAGCAGATAATGCAGATAATAACATAAAACCAAGGAATTACTAAACACAAACACAATGATCTTGTACTATAGATGAATTACCGGTTTGTAAACATTCAGGATGTGCGTGTAGTGAGGTTGCAGAAAAAAAAACGGGAACGCTAGCATTTACAGCGAGGGAATGCGGTACAGAGTTTGTTGTTGTATTAGAAATAGGTTATATTATTTACATATACTGTATATATGTATACTGTATGTATATATATATATATATATATATATATATATATATATATATATATATATATATATATATATATATATATATATATATATTGTTTTTTTTTTTTATATTTATATTATTTACATAATGCTTTCAGTGAATTATAACAGCTTGTCACCCAGTGATAAGCACAGTTATTCTTTGGATGCCTACATATTTGTTCTGTGTGCTCACGTGCAAGAAGTAATGTTCCATAATTACCAGCTTTGGGGTGACGCAGTGGCGCAGTAGGTAGTGCTGTCGCCTCACAGCAAGAAGGTCGCTGGTTTGAGCCTCAGCTGGATCAGTTGCCATTTCTGTGTGGAGTTTGCATGTTTTCCCCGAGTTTGCGTGGGTTTCCTCCGGGTGCTCCGGTTTTCCCCACAAGTCCAAAGACATGTGGTACAGGTGAATTGGGTAAGCTTAATTGTCCATAGTGTATGTGTGTGTATGCTTGTTTCCCAGTGATGGGTTGCAGCTGGAAAACATTTGCTGGATAAGTTGGCGGTTCATTCCGCTGTGGCGACCCCTGAGTAATAGTTCTGGGACTAAGCCGAAAAGAAAATGATTGATTAACAGTTTTAAAACTATGTAGGGCTAAAACCCGAGGTTCTGCCTATAGCCAAAGACAAGAAAAGAAGACAGAACTGTACAAGGCCTGGGTAATCATTAACAAGCAAAACCTTATTTGTTTAAAAGCAGTTTTTCATTTTTTTCAAAAACATTTTAAGGTCAAAATTATTAGCCCCTTTAAGCTATATTGTTTTCGATAGTCTACAGAACAAACCATCGTTATACAATAACTTGCCTAATTACCCTATCCTGCCTAGTTACCCTAATTAACCTAGTTAAGCCTTTAAATGTCACTTCAAGCTGTTTAGAAGTGTCTTGAAAAATATCTAGTCAAATATTATTTACTGTCATCATGGCAAAGATAAAATAAATCAGTTATTAGAGATGAGTTATTAAAACTATTATGTTTAGAAATGTGTTGAAAAATCTTCTCTCCGTTAAACAGAAATTGGGGAAAAAATAAAAAGGGGGTAATAATTCTGACCTCAACTGTATATACTGTATGGGTACAATATTATTAGAAAATAGTATGCTATAAATTCATTTCCTTCCTAAGTAAATTGCCGGCTGTAATCTAAAGCATTACCCGAATTAGTTTTTGTTGTGCGCTCAAAGATTAATCCAGCAATATGCAAATGAAGGCAAAGGCAACTGAAAAAAAAAACCAAACAATTAAAGCTGTCAGCTGGTGGTGTGATTGACTGAAAGCGGGGCCTTTGGGGCCAAAGCGCTGGCCTAACAGTGTTTTATCACACACACTGCATGGGCTGGAAGAGACGTGCCCTGTGTGTGTGTGCCAGAATGGATGATGGCTGAGACATACGTTGAGGAGGGGGGTCTCTGTAGGACTGTGGCTGGACCGACTCGTCAATCTCACTGGAACCAAGGGAAAAGTCAATGTCACTTCGAGTAGGAAACAGGTCGGGGGATTAAACACACTTCTCTGTTCTTGTCTGCTTAACAAATGATCTGTCAGATGCGCAAGGGAAATTATCATCACGAATGCTCGACAATGAGGTTTTTCCACTTACAGCTGAGGAAAGAATGTTTTCTCTCCATCTCTATTTCATACAAATCTCTAGGTATTGAAAATTACCCTGTGACATTTCACGCAATTAACATTGCATTATTGGGAAGCATATTAGTCACTCTGATGGCTTGTTTTTTTTTTTCTTGCACCACAAAAATGAAAATCCTAGATGAAATCAAAGAATCACTTGTCAAACTCAAAAAATAAAGAGAAAGAAAAGAAAAATAATGTAGTGGCATGTTAGCATGACCAGTTTGCCTCTTCTGGTTGATGCAATAACTACATCATTCTGGATGTAAACAGCAACAACCAAAAACACCTTAAATACAAAATGTACAATTTAAGGTGCTATTCTCAGTCTGCGGGCTGTGTGGGTTCTAACCCCCAGTATATTGATGGGGACTTTATACTGCTCAGTGAACGACGTCTTTTGGATGAGATGTTAAACCAAGGTTCTGACTCTGTAGTCGTTAAAAATCCCAGGATGTCCTTCAAAAAAGAGTAGGATTTTAACCCTGGCATCCTGGCCAAATTTTCCCACCAGCCTCTGCCAATCATGGTCTCCTAACCATCCCCATATCATAATTGGCTTCACCACTACATTTACTGATCGCGGATCAGTAAGTGACGGCACCAACATTTACAGAGCTGTGAGGTCGGTGTCTAGCTAGCCAATGAATGTAAATCCATATGATGGCAAGAATGACGATTTCTTCTTCTTCCTGTTTTTCGGTGGTCAACAACAAACTTTTTGGTACTCTTGCTCTGGTCAGTGATGTTGCTAGCACGAGAAATTTGCTTGATGGAAAGATGACTGAGGGAGAGGAGTTATTTCTGAAGCAGGATTCCTTGAGACCATACCTCGAGAAGAAGATGTTAAGATGCAATAATGTTAATTCTGATGCTGTGCTCAAAAATACTTTAGCAATTTATAGTAATTACTGTAATATTTTCAACTACACAATAGTGACTCAAATTAATTTGTTGTGGTTCTTTTTTTGTCATATTTTGTCATATATATATGACACTTCTAGACAGCTGTGAAATTTAAAGGCTTAACAAAGTTAATTAGGTTAACTAGGCAGGTTAGGATAATTAGGCAAGTTATTGTATAACGATTTGTTCTATAGACCATCGAAAAAAGGGGGGCTAATAATTCTGACTTCAACTGTCAGATCTGTCAGAACTGTCAGATATATACTGTATATATATATATATATATATATATATATATATATATATATATATATATATATATATATATATATATATATATATATATATATATTTATTTATTTTTTGCTGTTATATACTATCATTTGTTTCTGTTTGGTACAGCATATTATATGCAGTAAATAGTTGAACTAAACAACTATGCCTTATATGTTTCATTGACAGTTTTATTGATCACTATGATATGATTAACTTCAATTTAAATTGCTTCAATTTAAAAATGGAAATTGCAAAAATAGCTTAACTGTAGCTAAGCTACTTTTGCCAAGTAGCTTTTAGCTTAGCTTGCTACATTTCCCAGAGAGTAGCTTTTAGCTACATTTTAAGTAGAGTATAGCTAATAGCTTAGCTCACTATATTTTTCAAGTAGCTTGCCCAACACTGATTTATTATTATTATTATTATTATTATTATTATTATTATTTAATAATTATATAATCAGTTTCTTCTTTATATATTTTTGTTATACATTTGTGTACTTAATATATAGGGGTTAGGTTTAGGGTTATATGTAATTATTCATAATTAATATGCATAATTACATGGAACCCTAAACTTAACCCTCATTCTGACCCTAACCATGCAGTAATTATTGTTACTCAGTAGTTAAATGAATTAGTACACTAATAGCAAGGACATTTTTTTATATAACAATACATCATTATGTAAATGCTGAATGCATTTTTCAAGTTCAAAACATAAAAGCACTTATTTTTACTTTTCTCCTGCCTTTCATATCAGAACTCAGTATGTAGCTGTCATTTCCTGCTTGTTCCATTGAACAAAGATGGAAGCAAACAGGTTGTGTACCTCAGGCCGGAGAGAAATGAAAATGCTTCACGACAGCTTCATTCCAACCTCCTAGGTTTAAGCAGATGTTATTATTCCTGTTTATTTATTTTCCCCTGTCTTTTCATGTCCTAAAGATTTCCCAGATGACTCTGTGATTGATTGCGTAGAATCGTCTGAAGTGGGACAACTGAAAACCACTCAAGCACACTTGCTCATTTCCAAACATTTGCCACGGAGATGAAGAACAGACGTCTTCATTTCCATGGTCCAGAGCAGGCATCCTTCCTCGGTCTGGAGAATTAGCTCGGGTCCATTACATCACTGCTATTCTGCAATATCCATGTCGACGTGAGCTAATTACGAAACCCTAATCTGTACATCCCACAACAATACATCATCGAGATTTTAAGCGTGACAGCTATTGAATGAACACGTAATTACATTTGTCCTGAGTTTGCAGATTAATACTACGGTTGTCTTCAGAGTGAGGCTAATAAGTACAGAGGGCAACAGCTGGGTCTGTGATGTCTGTCGCGAGCACGGCCTCCATCTTCACAATGATAATTGATTTCAGATAAAGGATGAGTGATTTGAAGAGGCTGTGCCCGACTTGCCCAGCTCCGACTCATCTGCGGGTGAGATATTCTTGATTATGACATTTGTTTGGCGCCACCAAAGCTGATGCAGTACAGCCTTTATAACCGGCCGCCCCGTCCAAAGCTCTCACTCTCTGATCTCATATAGGAGATATATTTCATACACTACTGTCACAGATCAAAAGCAGTTAACTGAACCCTATAGAAGATTTACAGACCTCTAACAATCATCATCTTTCCCCCTTTGACTTTTATGGTATGGACTAGAAGTTGATGATCAAGCGGCCTTTTGTTGACTGATCACTCCAAACTTCCCCACTGACCCTGAAAGTGACACTTGGAGGTGCGACTGCAGTGATCCATAGCTTTTGACTGTTGGCGCATTTTGCTAGCTATCCGTTTGATAGATGTGATATTAACTATGTGGGTTAATAGAGTTTTAGGCATTTTCACTGGACATATCTGCTTCAAATACAGTAAAGATTCATTGGTATTGTAAAAATGCATAAAAAGCAAAGCTTATAGGTTTTAAGTTTTCACAACCGTTATTACACAGCTGTGCAAATGTATTACACTTACAATTGAAGTCAAAATGATTAGCCCCCCCTGTTTATTTTCTAATAACTGATTTATTTTATCTTTGCCATGATGACAGTAAATAATATTTTACTGAATATTTTTCAAAACACTTCTAAACAGTTTAAAGTGACATTTAAAGGCTTAACTAGGTTAATTAGGTTAGCTAGGCAGGATAGGGTAATTAGAAAAGTTATTGTATAGCAATGGTTAGTTCTATAGACTATCGAAAAAATATATAGCTTAAAGGGGCTAATAATATTGACCTTAAAATGTTTTTAAAAAAAAAATAAAACTGCTTTTAAACAAATAAGGTTTTGCTTGTTAATGATTACCCAGGCCTTGTACAGTTCTGTCTTCTTTTCTTGTCCTTGGCTATAGGCAGAACCTCGGTTTTTAGCACTACATAGTTTTAAAACTGTTAATCAATCATTTTCTTTTCGGCTTAGTCCCAGAACTATTACTCAGGGGTCGCCACAGCGGAATGAACCGCCAACTTATCCAGCAAATGTTTTCCAGCTGCAACCCATCACTGGGAAACAAGCATACACACACATACACTATGCTAGGCAGGTTAGGGTAATTAGAAAAGTTATTGTATAGCAATGGTTAGTTCTATAGACTATCGAAAAAATATATAGCTTAAAGGGGCTAATAATATTGACCTTAAAATGTTTTTAAAAAAAAATAAAACTGCTTTTATTCTAGCCAGAATACAACAAATAACACTTTCTCCAGAAGAAAAAATATCAGACATACTGTAAAAATGTACTTACTCTTTATCATTTGGGAAATATTTAAAAAAGAAAAAAAAATTCAAAAGGGGGCTAATAGTTCTGACTTCAACTGTATGCATATTTAATGGTTGATTTGTGGACAACAAAAAACAATAAAAATGCATATACAGTGCTCAGCATAGATCTCTATTTTAAATTAATATTGTCTAGAAGATGCTTACAATACTACATTTGCTTTACAATAATATATTTGTGCATATACATTAGATTATTCAGTACCAATGTCAAAACTGGAACTAATCCAACAAAAAACGTAAGATCACAGTCCACAAATAAGACACTGGAATTAATATGTTGGGGAAAAATATTAAATATAATAATAATATAATCAAATTAAGTTGAAATTGAGTGTGTGTGTGTGTGTGTGTGTGTGTGTGTGTGTGTGTGTGTGTGTGTGTGTGTGTGTGTGTGTGTGTGTGTGTGTGTGTGTGTGTGTGTGTGTGTGTGTGCGTGCGTGCGTGCGTGCGTGCGTGCGTGTGTGTATATATATATAGAGCAATATCACATAAGTAGTAGTCCCACCAGTGACGATATATAGCTATATTGCACTGCTATGAGTGTGATATTGCATTTATACAGCAGTTTGACGGCATAACACACACACACACACACACACACACACACACACACACACACACACACACACACACGTGTGTGTGTGTATATAAATATACCCAGGGAGTGCAGAATTATTAGGCAAGTTGCATTTATGAGGATTAATTTTATTATTGAACAACAACCATGTTCTCAATGAACCCAAAAAACTCATTAATATCAAAGCGTAATATTTTTAGAAGTAGTTTTTAGTTTGTTTTTAGTTTTAGCTATTTTGTGAGGATATCTGTGTGTGCAGGTGACTATTACTGTGCATAATTATTAGGCAACTTAACAAAAAACAAATATATACCCATTTCAATTATTTATTTTCACCAATGAAACCAATATAACATCTCTTCTCATTCATTTTCTTGTCGGCTTTGTCCCTTGCGGGGTCGCCACAGCGGAATGAACCGCCAACTTATCCAGCACGATTTTACGCAGCGGATGCCCTTCCAGCCGCAACCCATCTCTGGGAACTTCCACACACACATTCACACTCATACACTATGGACAATTTAGCTTACCCAATTCACCTGTACTGCATGTCTTTGGACTGTGGGGGAAACCGGAGCACCCGGAGGAAACCCACGCGAACCCAGGGAGAACATGCAAACTCCACACAGAAACGCCAACTGACCCAGCCCAGCCGAGGTTCGAACCTGCGACCCAGCGACGTTCTTGCTGTGAGGCAACAGCACTACCTACTGCGCCACTGGGTTGCCAATATAACATCTCATCATTCACAAATATACATTTCTGACATTCAAAAACAAAACAAAAACAAATCAGTGACCAATATAGCCACCTTTCTTTGCAAGGACACTCAAAAGCCTGCCATCCATGGATTTTTCGATTCCAGTCTTGACATTTCAGCTTGTGTATCTTGTTCAGTGGTGGTCGTTTTTCAGCCTTTCTTACCTTGGCCATGTCTCTGAGTATTGCACACCTTGTGCTTTTGGGCACTCCAGTGATGTTGCAGCTCTGAAATATGGCAAAACTGGTGGCAAGTGGCATCTTGGCAGCTGCACGCTTGACTTTTATCAGTTCATGGGCAGGTATTTTGCGCCTTGGTTTTTGGTTTGGTTTTTCCACACGCTTGCTACCCTGTTGACTATTTTGAATGAAACGCTTGATTGTTCGATGATCACCCTTCAGAAGCTTGGCGATTTTAAGAGTGCTGCATCCCTCTGCAAGATATCTCACTATTTTTGACTTTTCGGAGCCTGTCAAGTGCTTCTTTTGACCCATTTTGCCAAAGGAAAGGAAGTTGCCTAATAATTATGCACACCTGATATAGGGTGTTGATGTCATTAGACCACTCCCCTTCTCATTACAGAGATGCACATCACCTAATATGCTTAATTGGTAGTAGGCTTTTAAGCCTATACAGCTTGGAGTAAGACAACATGCATAAAGAGGATGATGTGGTCAAAATACTCATTTGCCTAATAATTCTGCACTGCCTGTATATATGTGTGTGTGTGTGTGTGTGTGTGTGTGTGTGTGTGTGTGTGTGTGTGTGTGAGTGTGTGTGTGTGTGTGTGTGTGTGTGTGTGTGTGTGTGTGTGTGTGTGTGTGTGTGTGTGTGTGTGTGTGTGTGTGTGTGTGTGTGTGTGTGTGTGCCGTCAAACTGCTGTATAAATGCAATATCACACTCGTAGCAGTGCAATATAGCTATAATCGTCACTGGTGGGATTACTACTTATGTGAGTACATATTGCAAAATATGTTTAAAAAATATGAGCATTTAGATTAGAGAATTGTTCCCCAAATAATAATAATAGATCAATATAAAATATGATATGTTTTCAGACCCGAAATATTGAGGGAGTAATTATATTGATTTATATATAATCAAATTCTTATTTCTTATTTTAAAGCCACATTTTCAGCAATTATTAAAATTAGACATAAATTAACTTTTAATTTTTGTACATAATACACATACAAAGTCAAGTAATAATAATAATTGTATTATTTCATTCATTTAATTAATTTATATTTTTTTATTATGTATTACAATTGTATTTTGTATTTTAAAGATTTTAAATGATTTAAAATATTAAAAAGATTTTTTAATAAAAAAAAAAAAGTTAAAAATAATAATTTTAAAGTATATGTAAACTCTTAAAATGGACTGAAAAAAAGAAAAATGGCACATACAATACCTTTTTTTTTTATTTGTGGAAGAACAAAGTACTATGAATAAATATATCACATAAACTGTATATCTTTTCCTGGAAGGCCACTTTCATGTCCAGATATATACAACTCTGATTTGAAATCAGTCCAGCAGTAAGATTAGGGTTTCAAAATTCCCAAGGAATTACAGTGTTTAAGGCTGGACTGGATTTCATGCTGGAAGGTGGAAAGGATTGGTCATGTCTGAAGAGCATGGAAACACACTGCACATGCAATGGGAGGCAAGACAAGCTAATGAAATGACTTAAATAAAAAATAAAAATAAAACAGAAAACTGCATTCCTTAAGATCTGTGGATTTGGAAGCTTCAGAACAGACATTACAGCAGCTCTTCAGTGAATTCCTTGGGACAGAGTGAGACTCAGTGTCAGGACCCCTTAGGTCAAACAGTCATCGTTCCGTGTTGTTTTACAAGTGAGTTATGACACACAAATAACCAATTCCCTCAGCTCTTCTCAGGGTCAGTTCATAATAAATCAAAAGATTTCCAAAAACTTGATAGAAAATAATAATAAAAAAAAAACAAAAACAAAAACAGCATCTGACCACTCTAAAACTTGATCATTTTGATCAGTCAAGCCTAAACAACAAGCCCAGGGACACTTATACTGTAATAAGTGGACATGGCAATACTGCAAGAACACACAAACCACATATTCTTGGTTTAGTTCAAATTACACAACAGAAAAATGTCATGAAATTTTGAAAACAAACACAAAATATAGTGTAGTAAGCAATGTTCTTTACTGAATTACCTCAGCTATTTAAAGGGGACTTTTGAAAAGAGCACAATCTCATTTAAATTTAAAGCGACAGTCACCAAAATGGCAAAATTAGAATCAAAGCCTAAAAGAGGCAGTTTCAAAGAGGTATAAACAATATCTGGTTGGTATTTTAAGCTGAAACTTCACATATACCTGTACACTCTAGGGAAATCAGAGACTTATTTTACATGGACATAATAAGTAAAGCTATAGTTCACCCTAAAATGAAATTTCTGTCATTTGATAAACACACAGAAAAGATGTTTTGAAAAATGTTGGTTAACTCATACACTGTAAAAAAAAAAAAAAAAAAAAAAAAAAAAGTAATTTCAGCCAAAAATGGGAAACTTTTAACACAATTGGTTTATTCCATTAATGTTTTGGGACTGAAAAGGCATAAATTTGACATCATGTGTGTACGTAGTACACTGTAAAAAATGCTGAATTTCTTCATGTTGTTTTTCTAAGTAATCGCTTTTTTACAGTTTAAGTAAAACCACTAACTTAACTGTATAAGTTACTCAAGCTTTTTTAAGTGAGGTTAACATAATATAAGTTCAATGGACTCATATGGTTAATTTGATTCAGCTTAAAAATTTAAGGCAGGCAGTATTTTTTACAGTGTAGCGGCTGGCATGATTATTTCCCTTCTCTGGAAATCAATGGGTATGTTTTTTTTATTATTATTACAGTATTTTCTATCTTGTTCAACAGGAAAAGTAAATTTACAAAGATTTGGAACTAGCTGAGTAAACGGTAAGGAATATTTTAAGACTACATATGAAGCAATACTGAAATGCATAAAATAGGTTACGCTTATCAACATGTTTTATTTGCTTAAATAAAATTAATAATAATATTTTAATTATTCAGTTAAAGATTATTATCCCTCATGGAAATTTTTTATTCTTTTTTAAAAACATTTCCCAAGTGTTGTTTAACAGACCAAAACTTTTTTTTGTTTTACTGTATTTCCTTTTTTCTATAGAAAGTTTTATTAGCCAACCTCAATTATGTTTTTTTTTTTTATTTATTTTTTATTGTCTACAGAACCTAGTTGACCTTTAAATTACACTATTAGTTGAATACTATAGTATCATGTTCTGATACTATAGTATATCATGTTCTGTCATCATGGCAAAGACAAAACAAATTAGTTAGAAATTAGTTATTAAAATTATTTTGATGAAAAATGTGTTCTCTCCTTTAAACAGCATTGGAAAATATTTGAAAAATGATCAAAAATTCACAGTAAAAATAATTGTATTAAACTGTGTTTATACGTTGACATTTAATGCTAAAGATAGCAAAGTTACAGTGACAATAATGTACAAGCTTATATGGTTTCAAATTATCTTTTTTTTTTTTTTGCGTTCAACAGGGAAGCTAAATTTACATAGATTTGGAACCAGTTGAGTAAACGGTGAGCAAGGGATATTTTAAGACTACATATGAAGCAATATTGATATGCAAACCTTGCAATGAGGTATTAGAGGAGAATAAAATAAATAAACAAAATAAGTTACATTTATATATCAACATGTTTTATTTGCTTAACAAAAATTAATGATAACGTTTTATTTATTCAGTTAAAGATTATTATCCCTCATGGAAAATTTAAATTCTTTTTTTAAACATGTTTTGTTTTTACAGTATTTGCTGTTTTTTTTTTTGGAAAGCCTTATTAGCCACCCAAGTTGAGTTTGAAGTTGAATAGTATCTTGCAAAATAACTAGTGAAATATCATGTTCTGTCATCATGGCAAAAACAAAAGAAATTAGTTATTTAAAATTAGTTTTTAAAATTATTATGTTGAAAAATGTGTCCTCTCCATTAAACAGCACTTGGAAAATATTTGAAGAATAATTCAAATTTCACAGTAAAGTGTGTTTTCAACTGTTTTACTTTGATGGCTTTTAATGCTAAAAATTGCAAATTTACACATGAAAATGACAATGATACATATACACTGTAAAACCCAAAAGGTTAAGGTAAGTCAAACCATTTGGGAAAACTAATTGCAACAAACCATTTAAGTTCAAAAACTAATCCCAATGAGTACTGTGAACTTAATCCATTTCAGTAAAAGAAGCAATTTGAGTACAGTAAAACCCAATAAATGGAGAACTTAAACCAATTGGGTACTGTAAAACCCAATAAGTTAAGGCAACTCAAACCGTTTAAGGAAACCGATTGCTATAAACCATTTGAGTTCAAAAACTAATCTAGATGTGTACTGTGAACTTAATCAATTTTAGCTGAAGTAATGAGTTATTTAATTAACTCATTACCTTCAACACTGAGTTCAAAACTCTTTTCAAATGAGTAGAATTAACTTTCAGTACATTTTGAGTTAACTACACTCATTTCATTTGATAGTTGACTGTTGGGTTTTATAATAATTTCCAATGCAAGATAAGGTAAACATTAAAGTGTGACCCCTAATAGCACATATATAAATAATTTTGAATACAAGATAAATAATAATATTCAAGTGTGACCCCTAATAGCACAAGTAGCCCCTGCCTTGCCCCTCAGTCACTGTGGTCTTGAGCTGACTCTCCTCAGCCTGGTTAATAGCTCTGCGCTTGTGGATTCTTTGCTCAGCATGCAGCTTCCAGGCAGCTCACTGGATTCTTTGTCTGCCGGCCTCCGCTTGTCCACGGGGAGCCTCGTCCATTGCGTCCCCCTGGTGTCCAGATGTTGCCCGGTCAACTGGCCCTCAGTGCAGCCGCTTGACCTGCTCAGCACAATTTACCTCATGGAAATCCAAGCGAACGTACAAGTAGAAACAAACATCTGTTCCAATTCAAATGACTTAAAATAAAAGAGCAAGATCAAGATTATGTCTGAACTGTCTAGGTGGATTAGTCTTAAAAGTGAAGTATGTTATTTATGTGCCATTAGTGACATCAAATGCAATATAAATAAAGTATTAAAGCTCATGTGTTTAATCAACTTTGGGTCCATTCTGAACCACTGCAAAGTTTTTACAATGAAAGAGGTGCTAAACCCTGCATTTTCTTTTAATATATTATCATTAAAAAAAAAAAACGTATGTTTTTTTATTAATGTTTAATTGATTACATATGACAACAACAACAACAACACTAATTATATAATAATAATAATAATAATAATAATAATAATAATAATAATAATAATAATAATAATAATAATATATTAATAATAATAATGTTTTATTGCTACTATTGACATTTATATTTTATAATAAACCAAAATATAGGTTAATATTTTTGTATTTATTCATTTATTTACTATTTATTTATTTATTTATAGATGTATTTATAGATTTATTATTTAATTTAATTTAATTTAATTTAATTTAATTTAATTTAATTTTATTTTATTTTATTTTATTTTATTTTATTTTATTTTATTTGCTTTTCATGCTTGGTTAATATAGAAAAAAAAAACATCATCAAGCATATGAAAATAACTTAACATTTTAAAGCAACCGGCTGCAAAGAAATTTTGAGTTTATTAAGCTTCAGTGGTTGAAGTTGTGTCAAATTATTCCATAAAGTATGCTTGACTTAAACCAGCCTTTTCAGTCAACTTAAATGTGCATACCAAGTCTGTACACTGATAAACATTCTTTAGCATATCTCTTGTTTCTTCTGTCATGATATTTTAAAAAGCGTTAAAATGCGATTGCTTTATTTATCTCATGAGAAATTATCCCGCGTTCGGATCTTAGATGAAACAGATGTTGTGGCGATAACAAACTCTTTCATGAATCACAAACCACTTATTATGCTATTGTTCATTAAGTGTAACATGTTTCTCCAATTAGGTGCTGTCACAACAGGGTTTGTTCGCTCGGAGTGCATTTCCAGACAAAAGCCTCCCGTTGGGAAGAGGGAGTGTGTTTTCCATGGATTCTGCATTGTTGATCCCGAGCACAAAGGTAAAGCTATTTATTCCCCTCTTAATTATGCCTGACATTTACAATTACTGACCATTTGGATTCTGGCTGTGACTCTTTCGCTAGTGCTTTGGATTGTCAAACACTGTTAGGAGAGCTTAGATCACAGAGGGCTTTATGAGGACAGTTTGCACAGGCCATTACAAGCATGTTGTGACTTGCTGCCAAGGCTTCTTAGATTTCTGTTGTCTTAAACAGATCAGTGCTTGAATTATTTAATTGGTTTACCAAAATATTGATGTTGCTGTGATGAACCCATTGTTAATACAAATAACTTTACCTAGGTCTCAGGCACTGTTTACACAAGTGTGTTTACTTTTTTTTAAAAGTGTTTCCTTTTCAAAAGTGTTGTTGTGGTTATTTCTGGCACTATTTATTATCACACTACTCCAACACCTTCGATCCATGAAAAGGGAGCATTTTAAAAATGCTGAAGACCCATTTTAAGGGTACATTTACATGCCAAAAATTGAAAAAAATTGCGTTTTGAAAAAGTTTCAGGTTTACATGACCAGTGTTGGTGAAAGTTACTTTTGAAAGTAATGCATTACAATATTAAGTTACTAACCAGAAAAGTAACTAGTTACGTTACTTAGTTACTTTTAATTTTCAGTTACTTTTCAGTTACTTTTTCCTATCTGCCCGAGGCTTGATCTTTTTCAGAACTTGCAGGGTATTTTTCTTTTTTTTTTTTTATAAATGACCTCTGCATGTAACGACACACTGTATAATCTACACCTTTATTTAAAAAAAAACTTTTAAAAATTTTGAATAATGTTACCTTCTGAGAACTTCCTGATGCTATACATGCTGTATATACAGATTGATGAAAGTTAAAGCAACGTGTTTGCTACTTTTGTATTTTTGGCTTATAAGTTTAGCAAAAATATAAGTTTATCGCCTTTTCTTCCATGTGTTCAAAATAATAAGAATACTTCCATCACAGAAATGTAAGGCTCTGCTATCTTGGTTTTTGTCTATTCCTGTAGGGAGCTCATTTTTTTTCATTGAGTGTGTTACTTTTGAAAGTATTGCATTACAATATTGACTTACTAACCAGGGGTGCACTTCCCAAAACCATTGTTAGCCAACTAAGGTCGCAAGTTCCGTCGTTACAAACATAGTTTGTTGATTTGCCATTTCCCAAATCCATCCTTCCAATAAACATTCGCAAACTGCGTCGCAAACTTGTGCACTTGCAACTACACCTCTGCACCTGTAGTTAGAAACATAGTTCCCCTTCGGAAGGGGAACTTCAATGCTATGTGGAAACTTCCACTATGGGGATTTCATTCAGAAAACCAATCATCTGAAAAAGTATGTAAACGGGCCAATGAAATGCCAATGAGTTGGCAGCTTCAGCTTGCGCACCTGATGCTCGTTGCAATTAACTTGCTATAAGAGCACATGTGCGAGCAAAGCCAAAGCATCATTTTTTTAGCGGAAGAGACTTTCACCTCAACAGCTAAGGGGCAGTCATTATGGCGAAGGAACATAGCATTTCCGTTCCCCCCCTCGGGGAACGAGGGTTACTTTAGTAACCAGAGCGTTCCCCTTCGAAAGGGGAACTTCAATGCTATGTGGAAACTTCCACTATGGGGAAATGTTTGGAAAACGCCATAATGATTGAACCTTACCTTCGCCCCCGATGAGAGGTTTGCCATGCAAAGAGCATGAGCGCACCTGCGTCACCAGAGGCGCGGTCCTCCAACGTGTTCCCTGGCCCTTACTTATCCCACTTCAACAGAAGATTTACGGATTTAGATATATTTTTCGGGAGCCGCAATGCGTCTAGAATAATTTCTAGGAATTTAACACGACAGTACGTTGGGAATGCGTGCAGTCCCGATAGGGAGGACGCTGCGGAGGCCACCTGCTACCCAAGTGGGGAGACTGGTGGCGAGAGAGCATATGGACTAGCCCTGAGAAGGGGGAGTACGCATATGAATATAAGATGGTTAGCGGTAAGGGAAGACATGGGTCCGCCTGGGAGGGGGGACTGCACCGTGGCAGTATAAGCATATGGGATCGTCTAGTAGGGATCGCACATAGCAGGCACCTATACCCAGAACACGGGCTGACCATCGGGCAGACCAGCAACGTAACGGGCCAGTGCCCGAGGATAATTATTATTACTAATAATAATAATAATAATCATCATCATCATCATTAATATTATTAATATTATTATTAAAGTAGGATTTTTTTTCATTTTCTAATAAACAATAAATATTCAATTTCATTTTTTAATAAATAGCCTCGGGCGACGCTGTGGCACAGTAGGTAGTGCTGTCGCCTCACAGCAAGAACAGTCGCTGGTTTGAGCCTCGGCTGGGTCAGTTGGCGTTTCTGTGTGGAGTTTGCATGTTCTCCCTGAGTTCGCGTGGGTTTCCTCCAGGTGCTCCGGTTTTCCCCACAGTCCAAAGACATGTGGTACAGGTGAATTGTGTATAAGCTAAATTGTCCGTAGTGTATGAGTGTGTGTGGATGTTTCCTAGAGATGGGTTGCGACTGGAAGGGCATCCGCTGCATAAAAACATGCTGGATAAGTTGTCGGTTCATACCGCTGTGGCGACCTCGGATTAATAAAGGGACCAAGCCGAAAAGAAAATGAATGAATGAATAAATAGCCTCATTATTTATTTATTTATTTATATGATTTATATATGATATTAGAATACGTGTTGGCTTTTGTAAGTGATTTTATGTTTCATAATAGACTTTGGAATATTCTTAATAATATTTGTAAAGGAAACACAGGCCCTATATGTGCCATTTACATATATTTCAATTAATATGGAAAGCGAGTGCATGTTTTTACCAAAACTAATATTGGATTTTTTTTAAATGCGTGTTTGTGTAAAACAATATAATTTGCACAAAGAAATTATGGGGTTCTTCTCTAAAGAAGTTGTTACTCCACCCCTGTTTAGAGCATCATTATGGGCATTTAATGTTATAACCAACGTGGTTCAAGTGATGGATCTGCGACAGAGAAACTACGGGTTTTGGGAAACACTCATCACTACATCGTTGTTATGATAGTTCAGCCGTGAGTTACATCGTTGTTTGGGAAACACACCCCAGAAAAGTAACTAGTTAAGTTACTTAGTTACTTTTAATGGAAAGTAATGCATTACATTACTTTTGAGTTACTTTTCAGTTACTTTTTCATATCTGCCTAAGGCTTGATCTTTTTTTAGAACTTGCAGGGTATTTTTGTTTTCTTTTTTAAGTAGAGGAGCTCTGCATTTAACGACACACTGTATATCCTACTCCTTCATTTACCTTAAAAAAAAAGTAACTTAAAAATTTAATAATGTTACCTTCTGAGAACTTCCTGACGCTATACATGTCGTATATATACAGATTAATGTAAGTTTAAAGCAATGTGTTTGCTACTTTTGTATTTTTGTCTTATCTACAAAATCACTGTCCATTGAGAACCTTTTCTTCCATGTGTTCAAAATAATGAGAATACGTCCCTTACAGAAATGTAAAGCAGGTTGCACACCAGAAGCACCGCTAAGTGTCCGCGGCGCCCAGCCACAACTCAGGACACTGTTCAGGTTTCTGCCGCGCCACAGAGCGCCATCTGTTTAGTTTCATTTTAAATAGCATGCGAATGTGCGCATGTGGTGTGCGATACTTTTAACTGTCATGTGCGCGCCGTGTCGCGGCGCTGAGCAGCGCATCCGGTGTGTGATGCCCTTTAGGCTCTACCATCTTGGTTTTTGTCTGTTCCTGTGGGGAGCTCATTTTCTCATTGAGTGTGATTCACAGTGATTATGCTAATTTTAATTCAACAAACTATTTTTAAAAGCGTATTAATCCATCTTAAAAATAACTCGAGTTACATTTTTAAAAAAGTAAGTCAAATATCTTTATTAATTTTTTAAACACCATAACTAATTTCAGAAAAGTTACCCTTTTTTCAACTTTTAAAGAATTACTTTTACTATAATGTTTAATTTAAATGTGTCAGTGGAGGTACTTTCATAACAATTCTACACAACTTATTTTGGGCCGTCTGCAATTTATTTTTCAATTTATTTAGAACTACTGCTTTACCAAAAGGCTGCAGCATAGTCAAAGTATGGCTGCACTAATGCACCAGACAATATTTTTTAAAGTTTGGGCATCTAAGAGCTCTGCCTGTTTGACTATAACAGCCATCTTCTCATCTGAGGTCGTACAGCCACGACTCAGGACACTGTTCATATTTCTGCCTCGCCACAGAGCACCATCTGATTAGTTTCATTTTAAATAGCATGTGAATGTGCGCGTCTGGTGTGCGATACTTTCAACTGTCATGTGCGCACCGTGTCGCGGCGCTGAGTGGCGCATCTGGTGTGTGACGCTCTTTACTATCTAAATGCAACCTAAAAATTTTACTTCATGTTTTGGTGTGATATTTCTGCCCTACTTTTACCGTTTTCTCAGGTATGCAGCTGAACCAAATAAAATTAATTCAGTTTTACCCAAATGTAAGGACAATTTATTAAGGCAAAATCATTTAGAGACTTCCTCAATTTGACTTCCTCAACTTATATTATGTTAAACTGACTTAAACAGCTTGTTTAACTTATAAAATTAAGTTAGGACATGATTAATAAGTTACAATGAGTTAAAATCATATGTTATCCTGACTAATTGATTGTATTTTTTTTTAATTGTGTATTAAAGTGATGACATGCTGGATTGGCAATCATGTATTATTTGCCATTTCTGTAAGATGTGACTTTGTTTGGTTGTAATGTGAAGTAAATACACACTTGAGAAACTTACCATGTACTTCATTTGTGTTGTGAATGTTTGTTTGTGCTTGCCTTTACACTCCCTAAACACATACAAAAAAAGGATCTCTGCCTGTCTTGCTAAAAACTTAATTTTAGAACAAACTTTTGCATGAACTATAACAGCCATCTTCTCACCTGTCAAATTACTATCTAAAATGCAACCTAAAAATGTAACTTCACGTTTTGGTGTAATAATTTTGCCCTACTTTTACCATTTTCTCAGGTTCACAGCTAAACCAACCTAAAATCATTCATTTTTACCCAAATTGAAGGACAATTTATTGAGGCAAAACCATTTAAAGACTTTCTCAATTTGACTTCCTCAAATTATATTATGTTAAACTGATGTAAAACAGCTTGGTAACTTATTAAATTAAGTTAGAACTTGATTAACTTAAATTAATAAGTTACAATGAGTTAAAATCATATGTTATCCTGACTAATTGATCATAATTTTCTTTTTTTTACATTGTGAGTTAAAGTGATGACATGCTGGATTGGCAATCATGTATTATTTGCCATATGTGTAAGATGTGACTTTGTTTGGTTGTAATGTGAAGTAAATACACACTTAAGAACTTACCATGCACTTCTTTAGTGTTGTATATGTTTGTTTGTGATTGCCTTTACACTCCCTAAACACATATAAAAAAGGATCTCTGCCTGTCTTACTAAAAACTTAATTTTAGAACAAATTTTTAATGGACTATAACAGCCATCTTCTCACCTAACAAATTACTATCTAAAATGCAACCTAAATATTTAACTTTATGTTTTGGTGTAATAATTTTGCCCTACTTTTACCATTTTCTGAGGTTCGCAGCTGAACCAAATAAATTAAATTCAGTTTGCCCAAAATGTAATGCAAGTGCAAGTGTTTTTACGTCAATTTGTTTACTTTTTAATAAATTCCTTCCTCTCATAAGACACAGTTATTGCTGCATTATCCACATATAACAAAAGCTTTGTGAACAGGTCATTTTCAAATTATTGATGTATATTAAAAAAAGCAAATGACCTAAAACACTGCCTTGTGGAACCCCATAAGAAACATTCGAATAATCTGAAAGCACCCCATTTAAATCTGCTATTTGACATCTGTTTTTAAGGTAAGACTGTATCCATTTACAGGCCATACCAAAACTGGTTGCTTTAACTTTTTATCGAAAGCTTTTTGCAGGTCTAACAAAACCATCTTACTTAACTTCCCTTTATCCATAGCTCTCTTTATATAATCTGTTAACTATAAAATTGTTGAATCAATAGAATGGTTTTTCCTAAAACCCGATTGAAACTCATATGTCAAATTTTAAAAGATATTCTTTAATCTGCTCATAAATAATTTTTCCCATCACATTTGACAAAGCACTCAAAATGTATACCAGCCTATAATTATTAACCTCAAACCTACTACCTTTCTTAAAAAGAGGGATAACTTGCTTGCTTGACAAAAAAGTATAATGAGAAACATGAAGAAAGTTAACACACCTCAACTTCAAACATAAAAGATAGCATACCAAAATGTATTGTTACACAAGTAGTTAATGTAATTAAATGCAATTAATTATGTATATTACATAAACAGTAACCTTAATCATAATCCACAGTATAGCCTTAACCATATAGAAATAGCTAAAAAAAAAAAAGTATATTTTCAAGTAGTTAAATGAAAAGTTTCACAGTAACAAAGACACGAATAAATAAAGTGTAACAAAAAAACACAGTTTTTTCTTTAATTAAATAATTATTTAAGCAATAAAATTAAAATCTGAAGGCATATTTTCTTTTTATCATTGTTATGACTGCAAAACGTCTATCTGATGGCCTGTAATCTTATTTCATTCTTCATAGAGATCTTGGGCCTCACTGTTCCGTCTGAGTGATAAAACAAATGCATGCTAATCTCACAGTATGTGGAGCAGATATTGTATATACTAAAGCTGCATAAAAGGTTTTTTTTCCCAAAGGCAGACAAAAATAACATAATTTAACTGACTGTACAGGATTTCTCCGCAGTTATCATTTTAAAAGACTTCCAAAAGTGTTAGTAGACCATCAAATACTTAAAATTGTAAAAGTCATATCTACTTTCAAAGTGGAGCATGGCATATTTGTTTGAAAGGGCCTGACATTAGAAATCCTACATTCTTCTAATGTTCTAAGGGAAATATTTTTTTTTTTCAGATGAAACAGGTTAACCTAATTGTTGCAATTTCAGACTCCCAAAACAAATTCTTGGTTCCCATTGCCTTTTCCTTGCTTTTGTTTGTAGTTGCTGCTGAAATGCAGAAGCTGCGTTTACACTACTGAGTTTTGTGTGCTGTAAAAAAATGAATGACTAAAGGTCAAAACAACAAATATTTTCATTTTGCTTTAACGCATTTTAATAATTTAATCAAAACATTTTTTTAAGTTATACAAAGTTTAATTAATTGAAATTGAAATGTAAATGTAATTAAGGCAGTACGATTTTTTTACAATGTGAGGGTAATTAGCATTTTTTAAAAGTGTGCATTACAGGCAATGATTAAATGACAGTGATATAGCCAAAACAGAAAAGTTTTCCTGTGTTTAAAAAATGTTTTATGTCTACTGTATATAACAACAATCTGTTAGGACTTGTGTTACAGTAAGTACCTGCACTGTACAAAATGACTGGCTCGAGTCAATTGCTGGTAAAAGTCAATTGAACTTATATTATGTTAAACTGACTTAAAACAGCTTGCGTAACTTAGAACATGATTAACTTAGTTTAATAAGTTACAAAAAGTAAAAAAAACATAATATGTTATCATGACTAATAGATATTTTGATATAATGAATATTTTAAAGTGTGTATTAAAGTGACATGCTGGATTGGCAATTGTGTCTATGTATTATTTGCCATGTGTAAGATGTGTCTTGGTTGTAATATGAAGTAAATACACACTTGAGAAACCTCCGATGTAGGTTTCAAACGTTTTCAAATGTCTGCCTTTTTAGTCCCAAATACTGTGTTGTCATATAAATAAACAGGCTAAAAGCGTTGCAGTGTAAATGATCCCTCAGTCCACAGTGAAATGCAACCTTGCTGTTTTTAAACTAAGGTGCCATTTACATGATAATATTTCAGAATTTTTTTTTTAATACAAACTTTTTATAAATCTTTTTGTTTGCACAATGTACATATATGTAATACAGCTTTTTGGCGATTTTCATAGATATGTGTAAAAAAAAAGTTTTTGGTAAATTTTGTCGTTTACAGTGTTGGGGGTAACACATTACAAGTAACGCGAATTACATAATAATATTACTTTTCTAAATAACAAGTAAAGTAACGCATTAATTAAGATTTTATAGAAAATGGTACCAAAATATTTTAATGATTATTATGTTTTAGTTAGTAAGGTACACTGTCATTCTACAAGAGCGAGTAGCAGGGATATTTATCTTTGTAGATTTAAGAGTGAAACAGGTAGAAATTCTTTTTTGTGTACTATACTGTAGCTCTGTTGCTTGGAATGTACTGCCTAGGAGTTTTAAAAAGATTCATTTTGAGAGGGTTTTTGGAAGGGAATTGGGGGTTGAATTTGAGGATTTTTTTGTGCTGAGTTGCTGAGCTGATGATGTTTGCACTTAATTTATGATTTGCTCATTCATCTTTTAGGAATATTGAGGACCACAATGTAAGATATAGCTGCAAGCAGCAATTAAGGGGCCAAGCACTTCAGAGGCAGACTGAGCAAAGCAGTCCAGAGGCAGATTGAGCAAAGCAGTTCAGAGCCAGAAGGAGCATATTTGAGCAAATGTGTTGGTGCCGTAAACAAAAACTGTTTTACCTAATGACACGAATTTCACAACACTTTGTCAACATGGTCTGACAATGATCAGAGTCCAATTTGGTGATATTTCAGCAAATGGTCTAGGAAGAGTTTGCAAAAGAATTTCTGAACAAAATCAACAGGAGGAGAGGACAGGAGGTTTAGCTAAATAGAGCATGTTTGGCATCAATGTTCTCGGCATGACTGAAGGAAGAAGTTGAGATCAAGTTTACCAAAATAATCTTATGCAATCTAAAGTTATTAGCAAATGTATGAATCACTTTTGATGGTTAGTGGACAGTTTATAACTCCTGACCATTAGGTGGCGCTATTATCAAATTTATGTGTTGGGGTCATTGTGAGTTGCCAATGACAGACCTAATGATCAGTGTCAATATGTTTAAGCATTGCAGAGTTACAGCCACAGATGCACTTTGACGTCCTGCTACCACATTTGTCGATGCCGTAAACGAAAACCGTTTCATTGATCAACATGATTTCCATACATTTTGATCAGCATGGTCTGAAGATGATTGGAGTCAAATTTGGTGAAAATTGAATTAATGGTCAAGGCGGAGTTTGCAAAAGAAGGTTTTTAAACAAAATCAATATGGTGGACAGGACGTTTGCCCAAATATGGCATGTTTGGTATCAATGTTCTTAGCATGACCCAATGAATAACTTGATAGAATGTTTGCCACAATAAAGGCTTGTGATTTTATCCTTGACAGTTTTTTAAAATATGTATGAATAGGTCTAACTGGATTTGTATATTTTTGTTAAAAATGTCAAATAAAATCAATCAATCAGTCAAGCCAGCTATTTTAGCTTTTTCGTTCATGTTTAAGTTTGTTTATTGCTCAATTATCTAAAATAAAATTCATAGAAGGAGTTACATTAGCTTTCAATGTGGACTGTAAAAAGGTGATTTCACCTATTGGTGATTTAAAATGTGATTTCATAAACCATCTTTTAAGTGCAAGAAAAAAATGCTGGAAATGATTTATATTTACCAGTTTTTCATAAAGGTCTTGGGGGGAAAAACTGATCTGTTAACATTATTAAGTACTGAACTAAATTAAAGCAAACAAGCGAGAGTGTGAAAAGTGATTTTAATTTTAAAAGTCCACAGGGGCAAAAAAAAACCCTAACACATTTCCGCAGCATTGCTATGAACCGCACATCTCTGTAGCTTGAATAGAAATCTGAATATATGTTCTCAAGATATGAAGTCTAATTTTTTTTTACTTCAAGTTTAATTTTCCTTGAGTCAGAGGATACAAGTCCCTTATCACAGACATTGTATTCGGACACAAAGCAATCTAGTTTGTTATTATCCAATCTCATCTGGAAGTGGCTTTCATTTTGTAAAACATCATGTGTCTAGTGTGTGGCCCTTTGAATTAGGTTCAAATGCATCTTACCCTACTAATAATACTGAATCCTTATTGAAATCCGCTCCTGGAGTGCAGTCACCGATTATGAGGCCTCGCTCATGCAAGATGTAAACAAGTCAAATGCTTTGCACAACAGGTATTGACACTGTAATCACATCCTTGGTTTGTCAGTTCCATTTAGAATGAAACCTGTTAGAAAACCTGCTGCAAGAGCTGAACACATTCTGCATTTGAAATCCTTTTGTTTACAGTTGTTTGAAAGCATGCTGAGAATGTCCAGGGGTTTTTAGCAGAATACAATAAAATTCTTCCAGTATGTTTGAAAAAGTATGAACCACACCACTGGACAATATTCAATTTCCAATCCATGTTTATTTGTATAGTACTTTTCTCGATAATTATTGTTCCAAAGCAGCTTGACAAAAGGTACAATCATTCATTCATTATTTTTTTATTTTAGGCTTAGTTCCTTTATTAATCTGGGATCGCCACAGCGGAATGAACCACCAACTTATCCAGCATATGTTTTACGCAGCGGATGCCCTTCCAGCTGCAACCCATCTCTGGGAAAGGTACAATCAAAACCAATAAAAGTTCAAGGTGTTGTGAATAGGATGGACTGTACGATGGATTCCAAATGTGTACACCTACATATAGTCATTACTAAACAATACTGTACTTGAATTGTTGCAACATAGGCTTATTCTGAAAACATAGCCCTGTATACATATCTGGAGATCGCTATATATGTAGCCAGAGGTACGATTGGCTGCATTTCATCTTTAAACAAATGCTACGGGGCGGTATGATGCTGTTCCTTTTTGCGCTTACCAGCTAACCACTTACTGTACCTCCATATGGACGGCTTTTCCGCTGTTACTAGTTTGTCCAGTGTCTTGCCGCATACGTCGACGGATTTGAGACACAAAGAGAATTTGACCATTACGAGAGGATTTGAATCCGGCAAAGAACGATTCCAGGAAGCAGGTAAGACAAAAATAAAAGGCAAAAAATAAAATGAACAAGTAAATAACAGGGTGAGAATGTGGTAAAATATGAAAACATGGTAAAAATCAGGCTGCCACGAGGGATTTTCTTTTTCTGGATTGCTTTTGAAAACACTGTCGGTTGGGTTTAGGAAAGTGGGTGGGTGGGTCAATCAGTGCTGTTGAAAACATTATCGGTTGGGTTTAGCGAAGGAGGAGGGTGGGTCACTCGATCGGTCAGTCAGTCAGTCAGTTGACAGTGGCCTATGTTGGATTTACATGAGATGTGCAGGCGCAAATGGCACTCACAAAAGAAAGCTGAGATCTGAAAAAGCGTACAGCGGCCTCTGGTGGATTAGCGAGAAAAAAAACTGCAAAAAAACATACCTCCTGGGACGTATTTGGTGATCTCCAGAAATGTATATAGGGCTACGTTTTCAGAATGATCCTGGGTTGAATTAATCTGTTGTGGTAACTCCACCGTTGCTGTGGTAATATAACAATTACATTACTATAAAAAGTTTACCCAATACTGTACTAGGGTTTCTACAACTGAATTTATATTATATTACAATACACCACCATTTATTGTATTAAAAACTAATTCATTAACAAAGAGTTGTAAATATTATAGTATATAGTCTAACGCACTTTACTTTAGTATGGCTCAAAAACAGCATTTACTATAAATGACTATAATATTTTTTCATGAAAGGATAAATCTTCACAGTTATACAATATAATGTATGTTATTGTAAGGTGATATCTATATATGAAACATTTTTAATAAAGTGAGTTCATCATTACAATAATGAAGAACATGTAATTTTGCACTCTTCTCGAAATCTCCCCAAGGTTGGTACCATCTCTTCACATTCTGCAAAATTTTGGTTAGAGTTGGACTTCATCCACTGGAAAAATAAAATAAAGGGGCGGTGCAGTGGCGCAGTGGGTAGTGCTGTCGCCTCACAGCAAGAAGGTCGCTTGTTAGAGCCTCGGCTGTGTAAGTTGGCATTTTTCTGTGGAATTTGCATGTTCTCCCTGTGTTTGCGTGGGTTTCCTTCGGGTGCTCCGGTTTCCCCGACAAGTCCAAAGACTTGCGGTACTGTATGTCACGATCACCAGTGATCCAGCTTGTGCAGACTACAAATCTGCTGGTAAATGGACTACAAGAACCAGTCATGCACCACACACACAACCGGTTCCTGATCCTGACTGTAAACACACAGTTGATGCTGCTCAAGTACTGATTACACACACATATATACGGCTCACTTTGAGACACTCATTGCTGAGCCTTGTTTACTGTTTAGTGACATTACATTCCTTTGTCTTGCTTTGCCGTGTTTTGATTCTCGCCTTTATCTGTTTATCCCTGTCTGCTGCCTGCCTTCTGGCCTGTTTTTCTGACTACGACTCTGGATTGCCTGCATATATCTGTTTGCCCCTGTTTTGACCATGGCTTACCTGACCTTTCTAATAAACCTGCATTTGCATCTGCACCCCTGTTGTCAGTGTCACATCATGTTAGAGGGTTCAGGTGAATTGGGTAAGCAAAATTGTCCATAGTGTATGTGTGTGAATGAGAGTGTATGGGTGTTTCCCAGTGATGGGTTGCAGCTGGAAGGACATCCGCTGTATAAAACATATGCTAGATAAGTTGGCAGTTCATTTGGCTGTGGCAACCCCTGATTAATAAAGGGACTAAGCCGAAATTAAAATAAAATATTTATTAGAAAAAATACGATATTTTGAAGCAAGCTGAAAACCTGCAACCATTGACTTGTATAACAATAAAGACAAGCACAGAAGACAATGGCCATAGTTTTCCAGCTTCCTTAAATATCTTCTTTTGTGTTTAACAGAAGAAATAAACTTTAAAATAAGAAAATGGGGAGTAAATAATGGCACAACTTTTATTTTTGGGTGACGTAACCCTTTACTGTAACTATGGATTAAGGTTTTATAAGGTAAAACTGCATGAAGCTGTAGATTGTTGAAACAGTGATCATTAAAACATGTTATCCACAACCTCTGCAGGCATTCCAGAGCATGTTTACAACAGTCCCATAAACAGCTATTTATTTTTTAGAATTATATATTTGTTGTGATGAAGCAAATTTAAAAGATTGAAAATATACCATTTTAGTAAGTGTTTGTCATCACAAAAAAGGTGTACTCATTTTAAGCATATCAAATTTTTTTTTTTTTTTTTATACTTAACCTCCATAGTTACATTTAATATGCTTATAAACCTTCTCCATTTGACAATGAATGTAATACATCTTTTTAAATAACTCAAACTGAATATTTAATAATATTTTTATAAACTTTCTTTGGTTAGACGTTTTTAAATGTGTTCTTGTTACACAGTAATTATTAATTTAACTACAGAGTATTATTAATTATTTACATGTACTTGCTATTTAATTAAGGTCAGATTGAGAGTTATGTTTACGGTTAGGGAATTAATTGTAAGTACACACATAACAAGAACACCTTAAAATAAAGTGTTACCCCTGCTTATTTTGTCAATGAGTATGTAGTACATTTTAAAAATAACTGAAATTCAGTTCAAAATTTTGCATTCAGTAATACCAGCAGGAACTCAGTGCTGCGAGTCCAGCACTTTGATTTCACCCTGAGTCTAAATCAAGATGGACACCTAGCAGCCAAGCTGAAAAGCAACTGCCATTTAATATCAGCACGAGGGTTTGGATCTTAGCTGAGGTGCAGTTACAGCATCTGCTGCTCCCATGTTTGCTCCCTCACATGTAGATTAGAGTAAGAGGTGGTGTGGATCACACCTGTGACAGAAGCCCAGCACGTCAGTACACTCATACTACAAATGCAGATCTCATGCACCTGCATGCCTTAAGCGCTAATTTATTGCAGAGTGTAGGATGAGAAACGAGAATAGATTTTTGGCTCTGTTGGCTCCTGACTAAATCCACAAAGCTGCACAATAATGTCCTATTAGTTAAGTTAGTGATAAAGTGTACTGTTATGGCTCAGAACAAGGTTTTGTGTCTAATTTGTATATTTTTTTTGGCAAGTAATGCCATGTAATAAGCAGGATAAAGTACATCCATGATGGTTATTTTTGCAGAATAAAGGCCTTCAGTCTTACATAACAACCCTCTACAGAGCCTGTCGGGGTTGAATCTGTGATAACAACCTCCTGGATATAATTTATCCTTCTTATTACATGGCTACAAGACAGACAACATAACAATTAGAGACAAAACATTATAGTTTGTTAATTATTTAAATAAATGCAGAGTCATTGTAAGAAGTGTTTCGAGACCTGGCAAATTTGCGTTTGACTGACAAGGTCGGAAAAAAATCTCATGTAGCCTAGTAAACTGTGCATGGGGACAGTGCTGCAAATGGCTCAAGTTTGAATCAAGACTTGTACAAATACTCTTAAATTGTGACTTGATGTATTTTAATAATGTTTCTTCTTTATGACCAAAACAAGACAAATTTATTTACAAAGTTTTCATTCAGACATCGGACCAATGTTAAAACAAAACACGTTACAAGAACAGAGCATCTATAGCTACATCACCCTGGATTTGAACCTATTGTCTCTGCATGCTATTCAGAAACTCTCACCGCTTCACTAAATCACTTGAAAATTCAACTCTACAACATGGGGTTACTAAAATCTTTTTCTTTGCTAAAGCTGTTCCAGAGCAATACATAAAAAAATGACCACTAGGCATCACTTGAAAACATTTCGAAGCTTTGACACATTTGCTTCGACTGTTTCAGTGTTTCAAGAAGCCTCGCTTTGCCCACCACTAGTTATAGGGCCCAAAATTACTAGCTATACCCCTGATTAAATGCAAAACTGACAGAAAAGAAGACAGCTGATGGAGCATACACTAACTTGCAGATTATTCAGTCATAAGATGGCACAAAACAAATAAAAATGCAAAGCTGATACAAATAAAAGTGACTGAATAAAGCATAAACTATGTATATTTCTTTCACAAGACAGCATCTAACAGTTAAAAACCTTGACGTGACAGATAAGCAGATACTTATGAATAAAGATATATGTAAGTATATGGATTTAAATGTATTCACTGACAATCAACGTGAATCAAAGTTCCCGGATGACCATGTGTTAGAGGTTTTATTTTATCTTGGAATAACATACCTTGAAGTGTCGGTAGTCTGATGCAAAGTGGATGAATAGAACTTATACTAGCCTATGTACAGGGGTGGGTTTATTGATTTGGGGGCCCTAAGCAATTCCAGCCAAGGGGCCCAACAATCCTAAAATACACCCTCTGTACTTTTATTTATTGTCTATTTATTTATACTGTTGTTTTTTCTCTCTCCTTTTCTACATTTTATCTTAATGCAGTAAAATTTTAAATTATTTCTTTCCTTAAAATAATTCACAACTATAATAAACTATTTTGTTAAAACTAAATCTTTACTTAATTTGATTGCTAGACTGCTACAGGATTGGAGGTGGGGGACAAATGTGCATAAATGTAATAATTCAAGTTTAAATTTATTTGTTAGACCCTCACCATATAAAATATGATAGAAAATAATGCTATTTATAATTCATAGATATAATTTATACTTCTAGGTATTTATTGGGGTCCCCAGATTATCTTTGCTTACCTCGCTTATCTCGTTAAAATGGCCCCTGCCTACAGTATGTATTATTCAGTCAGAAGATGGCACCATCTGCAGAAGGGCGTTGTATAAAATTGAAGGGCTTCATTCTGCAAAAATAATGACCTAAATGTACTTGGATGTACATGCGTTTTTACACAGCTACTTTCAACAAATTGTAAAAACTAGACACAAAACATTGTTCTGAGTCATAATAGTTTGATAATTTTTTTAATTAAAGGCAAAGCTGATTTACAGGAAAAGGACTAAATGGGGCATATTCTAACCTACGTATTATTCAGTCACAGGATGGTGCCAGTAAGCCAACAACAGACAAATATATATGGATGTGAACATATTCACTGATGGTTAAGATGATTTAAAATACCCGAATGAGCCTGTGTAATTTGTTTCAGTGGTTGTTAGCTCAGAATTACATACTTTGGAATGTTACATCCATATATGCTTGTCTTTCACACTGCTGTTTCTGACTGTTTGGCATCATCTTGTGAATAATATGTAGGTTAATGTATGCTCCATTCAGTCATTTTAATTTCTGTCAGCTTTGCCTTTAATGAAATAAAATATTATGGCTCAGAACAATTTTTGTGTCTAAGGGCTTTACTTTAACGATCTAGTCACAAAGTCTAAAGCCCATGAGGCAACAGCAATAAGGGCTTGTCCGAATCCATTTTTATTATTTTAAGGACGCGCTCTGCATCTAGCACAAGGTCTTACAGGGTTGTGATTATCAGTTAAAGACCATCTGCATCATGAGGATAAAGAATGAGCCTCCTTCATTCGACCCCTTTACTTTCTCTTTGCTTTACTTTTACTCTTTACTTTACGCACTCCACTGAAGACATCCTTTAGCTTACATATAGTTGAAGTCAGAATTATTACCCCCCCCCCCCCCCTGTTTATTTTTTCCCCAATTTCTGTTTAAGAAGATTTTTTTTTTCAACACATTTCTGAACATAATAATTTTAATAACTCATTTCAAATAGCTAACTAAGTAAATAATATTTGACTAGATACTTTTCAAGACACTTCTATACAGCTTAAAGTGACATTTAAAGGTTTAACTAGGTTAATTAGGTTAGCTAGGCAGGCTAGGCTAATTAGGCAAGTTATTATATGACAATGGTTTGTTCTGTATCAAAAAAAATAGCTTATATCTAATTTGTACAAATTAGTACGATTTGCTCATCACCCAATGACGGTTGGGGTTAGGGGTGGGGTTAGGTGCCACGTCTCCTTTTTAAAATCGTACATTTCATACAAATTAACCACTAAACTGACAAAACATAAATACTTACATTTCCTTTATGAGATCAGGCTGTTTTTTTATATTTATGTAGAAAATAATTATTTTTGTACCAATTTAATTATTTAATTTTATCATATGTTAGTGTATTGCTGTACATCTTGTGTGTATTAAGCAATGTTTAAGCGTTTGGACCACATAGGCGCATAGCTAATGCACTCTGTTTGACTCATGCCAAACATGTCTTGCACCTTATTGCGCAGGGTGTATGATATGGCCCTAAATGTTTGTGTTTTGTGGCAAATAGTACATCCATGTGGTGGTTTTTGGCTTATACGTTATCCCTTACATGTTAACATAATGTTCATTAACTGCAAGCCATTTTACGCACGGCGGGAGTGTTCCTCGTTCATTCTCATCTGTGTTTACATTCCACCGCAAGCACACGTGAGTACTGCGTTGCAACAGCTGTCTGATCTGATCACAGAGACTGAACAACGACACCCGGACTCTGTTTTTATCATTCTCGGTGACTTTAATCAGGCAAAACTCACACATGAGCTGCCTAAATTCAAACAGCACATCACATGCCCCACCAGAGACAATAACATTTTGGACCATTGCTACACCACAATAAAGGATGCATATCGCTCCGTCGCCAGAGCAGCTCTAGGACTCTCTGACCACTGCCTGGTTCATCTTATACCGACTTACAGGCAAAAACTTAAAACTACTAAGCCAGTATTAAAGGGCCATGAAACCCCCTGTCTCAGCAGGGTGTTTTCACACCTCTAGTTTGAAAAAAGTCAGGAAAAGTGGGCGTGTCCAGCTCTGTTTAGGTGGGAGTGTCAGGGGAGGGAAAGAGGGAAGGATATGCAAATATGGGAGTTTCTGTTTGGGCACGCAGACGCAGGGGAGAAAGACAGTGACTGTGTTTACATGGCCATCAGTAATCGAACTACTTGCCAAATTATTAATTTGTCGACTTTAACAGCAGTTTGGCATTTTCACTTTTTATTCAGGAACATTTCCTGCATGTTGCCTGTGACAAACGAGATATTAAAAGCGAGGAACTGCTGGAGAATGGAGTTTTAATCCAATGTTTGATACCGCACGGCGAATGGGAGAAAAAAAAAAATCCTCCGCATTTCTCGGTAACTTGGATGACTCGGTAGGCAGCGTCAGAAAGCCGTGTGTATATAGACTATATCCTGTCACAAAATGCGGCGAAAATCCTGCACGACGGGAAAAGTTTGATCATGTTTACATTTGGAGAGCAGCATTTACAGCGGATCTTTCAGTCTATAAAATTGGACTATAATATTGCAGTGATATTAATACTGTAAACTTGGTAACTAAATCTTGGTAACTAAATCATTTTGACTGAGGTATGCCTTTAAAAACTGAAAGAGCTCTGACCACGAACTAACTTTGCAATCTGGGTAAAACAAAGGGCACTGCACTGCAAACACACTTACCAAATCTGTAGACAGACAATCAAACTGGAGCCGTGTCTTTTTATTAAACGGAGACGAGCGGTAAATCCGGATTTCACCATTTCCAGATGCGAAAAACTCTCGGGTAAAAAATGTTCCTTACAAACGCATTTCTGTCGCGTGTCGCGTGCACTGTAATCCATACGTGAGTCCAGCTGCTCTCTCATAGAGGGAAAATGAAAACAAAACCTTGTTGCTGCACACCGACGACCCGTGTCTCCAAATTCGTGTTCTTTCACTTGTTTTAGCAACACAACGTGGCGTCTCTCTGCCGTCTGTACAGCGTAAACAGTCTCCGGAGCTATCATGCATATTAATGAAGTTTCGCGTCATACACAATAGAGCGCGCTAATTGGTTTGAAGCACGTCTTCTCATGAATTAATGCCGCACACTCAGATGCGTCAGAACGTCCTCAAAAAGACAGACAGCCACTATCCTGGCTGGATTTACCCTAAGTATCTCATGGCCGTGACGCAGCTTCAAAAATTCGTTTCAAACCGGAAGAACGAATTTGCTCAAAATAACGCAAAAACAACCAATTTTCACTTTTTAGTGCAATATATGTGTCCTAATAGTGTTTATAGCAGCGTGGGACACATATATGACTGTCAACAGCTCAAAAAAAGTGTTTTGGTGTTTCGTGACCCTTTAAGGACTGTTAAGAGATTGACCAACGACTCAGAGCAGGTCTTACAAGCCTGTTTTGAATGCACGGACTGGAGTGTTTTTGAAGCTGCAGCCACCGACCTACTGTAGATGAGCTCACAGAGACTGTAACATCATACATCAGTTTCTGTGAGGAGTTATGCATCCCTACCAGGACCTACTTATCATTTAACAATGATAAACCATGGTTCACACCATAACTTAGACAGCTTCGTCATGCAAAAGAGGATGCCTACAGGAGTGAGGACAGGTTTTTGTACAATCAAGCCAGGAACACACTGACAAAGGAGATTGGTGTGGCTAAGAAGAGCTATGCCAAAAAGCTGCAAAACCTGTTTTCTGCCAACGACCCTGCATCAGTGTGGAAAGGCCTGAAAGACCTTACCAACTTCATAACACCACCCCCCAGCATCGACAGCAACAAACATCTTGCAACGAGCTGAATACATTCTACTGTAGATTTGACACCTCTGACCAGACACCTCACACCCGCCCGGACCATCTCCCTACACAGCCATCAACAGCTCCAGCCATCTCCCTCTCCCCCCTGCACTTCAGATCAGTGAGGATAATGTGCGTCAGATCTTCAGTAAACAGAAGAGACGAAAAGCACCAGGTCCAGACGGTGTTTCACCAGCCTGTCTGAAAACCTGCGCCAACCAACTGGCTTCTATTTTCACACAGATCTTCAACAGATCACTGGAAAAGCGCAAAGTTCCATCCTGCTTTAAATGCTCCATCATCCCAATAGCAAAGAAACCAAAGATCACAGGACTCAATGACTACAGACCTGTTGCCCTAACATCTGTGGCCAAGAAGTCATTCAAAAGACTGATGCTAGCATATCTGAAGGACATCACTGGACCTTTGCAGTTTGCCTATAGAGCAAACCGGTCTGTGGATGATGCAGTCAACATGGGACTGCATTATACCCTACAACATCTGGACAAACCAGGGAACTACGCAAGGATACTGTTTGTGGACTTCAGTTCTGCCTTTAACACCATCGTCCCATCACTGCTCAAGAACAAACTGACTCAGCTCTGTCTGTCAATGGATCACCAGTTTTCTGACAGATAGACAACAGCTAGTCAGAATGGGCAAAATCACCACCATCAGCACTGGTGCCCCCCAGGGATGTGTTCTCTCCCCACTGCTCTTCTCCCTGTACACCAATGACTGCACCGCAAAAGACCCCTCCATTAAGCTCTTGAAGTTTGCAGATGACACTACTGTTATCGGCCTCATCCGGAACAGTGACGAGTCTGCATACAGACAGGAGGTGGAGCGGCTGGCTTTATGGTGCAGATACAACAACCTGGAGCTGAATACGCTCAAAACAGTGGAGATGATAGTGGACTTTAGAAGAAACCCCCCTGCACTCCCCCCACTCACTATCGTGAACAGCATTGTAGCGGCAGTAGAGTCATTCAGGTTCCTGGGCACCACCATCTCTCAGGATCTGAAGTGGGACATTCACATAGACTCTGTGAAGAAAGCCCAGCAGAGACTGTATTTCCTTCGTCAGCTGAGGAAGTTCAACCTGCCACAGGAGCTGCTCGTACAGTTCTACTCAGCTGTCATCCAATCCATCCTCTGCACTTCTATCACCGTCTGGTTCAGTTCAGCTGCCAAAACTGACCTCCGTAGACTACAGCGAATAGTCCAGACTGCTGAACGAATCACTGGCACTACCCTTCCTACACTTCAAGAACTGTACTCTTCCAGAGTGAGTAAAAGGGCTCGCAAAATCACTCTGGACGCCTCGCACCCAGCACATTACCTGTTCGAACTATTACCGTCTGGGCGGGGCTACAGAGCACCAAGCACAAAAACAGCCAGACACAGGAAAAGTTTCTTTCCTCAGGCCATCTACCTCATGAACAGTTAAATATTCCCCTACTGTGCAATAAACGTCCAATACTTTCTCATACGCACTTGTACACAGCACCTTATAACAATATACAATGCAATACTTTCTCCATTTGCATTGGTACACAGCACCTTATAACCTGTATATTTACAACATATCTGTACATACAATTCAACATCCAGATACTGCATCTCTGTTTAATGTCTAATGTTTATCGCCTTTTTCTTTTCTCATATTTAATTTTGTGTTGTCTTGTCACTTTATGTATACTGGAAGCTTCTGTAGCCAAAACAAACTCCTTGTGTGTGTGAAGCACACTTGGCAATAAAACTGATTCTGATTCTGATTCTGATAAAGATGTTCATTGTTAGTTCATGTTAACTCACAGAGCATTAACTAATGCCAACAAGCACAACTTTGGATTTTAATAAGGCATTAGAACATTTTGAACAATATTAAAACATGCTGCAAAATTAGTGTTCATTTTTAATTCATGTTAGTAACTACATTCATATTAACTAATGAAGAATTATTGTAAAGTGTTACCTAAAATGTAGCCCACAGCCTTCTTTCAAATGATTACAATCAACATTATCATTATATTCCCTAATCACTTGTAGGCTTAAATCAAAATTGCTGGATGGCCAGTTAATTTGAGAAGAAAGTCTGGTGCTGTTTCCCATGCAGATGTTTTCCTATAATTTTTAAAGCCATCAGCCTGCAGATGCCTTTACAATTTAGACTGAGCTGACTTTGATGTAGGCACAGTTTTTACCTTTGGAAGTTTACTTCCAGCTGAAAGACTGATTGCAACATGGTAAGTCGTTTTGCTTGAGAAAAAAAAGAAGCTCTGGTCAGTTAACTCTGGTCAAGTCAATGAAGGCTTTCATTGGTGCACATGTTTCTAAATGGCTCATAGAATGCTTCTGGACGTGTGCTTGCATATAATTAATCAAAGACATTGAAATAATGCATGAGGCTTATTTGTAACCAAGGTAAATATTTTCTGAAAATTAGGATGAGGCTTGTTTTCTTTGGTCACACCTATAAGGTAACAAAACTGTTCCAACTTTCTCTTTTAATTATGTTTTCCTTCCAAGTTTGAAATTAGACATCCCTGGAGATTGTCTTAAAACTAACTACTTACATTTAAATGTACATCATTAATATCTGAAATAGTAATTCATCAGCCTTACATTCAACAGCTAAATCGACTCTAGGGAGGTTAAACATTATCAGTGACATCAGAATTTATTTGAACAAACGATGAATCTGTGCCTGTTTCTTTGAGCAAATGTGCTCTGGAATTAAAATCACATGTAAGCCAGAATGACAATAATTAGTCCAATTCTACAGGACTATGGAAGGATTGCAGAAATGGAGTAGAAAGGCTTGTATAAACAAAATCTATCATGTGGGTGGGTATGGCTCATGATCAGAGATAAATTAGTGGAATAAAGTACAGATCTGAATCTTGAGGGATTGCAGCGGACTGTAACCGTAATGCCATGAGCAAAGGGCAGCATATGTGTGTGGTGTGATTGCCTTGCTGAAAGCGAAAAGAAACATTCTGAGCCTTCAAGGTTATAGTCCTCACAACAAATGTGTTGTAGATTTAAATGTTTGGCACTCGGAATTTAGTACTAAGAATTGTGGTTTTCGTCATTCGTTGGATGTCCAAAGCATCTTTTTTGTATTTGTTACTTGCACTTTCTTTTAGACAAGAGCATGTTTTGAAAACTAAATATATGTATTTTTCACATTTGTACATGTGAAAAACTGTTATGATATACACGTTTCAATGGTGATGGCATTAAAGTATATTTTAGATTAAAGAAAATGCTTGCGAGTACATTCAGCACTACACTTTTATATGGTTAAGTCAGTCCAAAAAGTAATCTAAATTTAGGGTTAACCATCATGTACTGTTGGGGATGTTTTCATCCACTCTGGGGTGATTTTGAGTCTTGATTTAGCCATATGTTTTCTGTGTTTCAGCTAGCAAAGTTATTTTTGGTGAGAAATCTTATTTTGACCCATATTTTGAAAAAAAAAATGCTTTGACATTTTTAAAGAACTCAACAATACACTCTGGGCAAATTTACTACCCTTATGTACAGGATTAAATCATCCACTAAATTAACTGCTGTAAAAATGCATCAGATAAATATTTTTTTAATTTATTTTGCATAAATCTGCTAATTAACCTCAGTCCTGATCAAAACTACTGAATTGCCTAGAAAACTAAAGGATTTTAACTATTTAATAGCCAAATTCATAAATGATGTCACTGATTTGGTGGAAAAAAAATAGACACAATTATGTATTTTCAAAAAGAAAAAGTTATTATGGACTGGATTTTTTTTAACCTTTTAATAAAGTCTTAGACTTGTAAAGCAGCATTGCCTTTAATACATTGTTTTTTATTCATTTTCATTTTTTTCTCCCTAATTTACTGTTGGTGGCTGTTTTGTGAGAGTGTGAGAGTGACCTTTGCGCACTTACCTTGATGTGTCTGAAAAAAATCTAAATATGTAGAGTAATAGAGTAAAAAAAAAACAAAGACTGTGTACTGTATTTATGCACTATTAAATGTGGTTTTAATAGAAGTCAATGGGGTAAAAACAACCATCAACGGTAAATGAAAATCTAACAATGCATCAAAGCCAATGTTGTTGCTAATCGTTCACATGTCCAAGACTGTGATAAAAGGTAAAAATAAATCCAGTCCACAATTACTTTTTATATTGAAAATGCATTATTTTGTAATTTTCTTCCACCAAATCAGTGACATCATTTGTAAACAGTTGGCAATTAAAGAGTTAAAATTCTGCAATTTTTAAAACATTTAGTAGTGTTGATCACGACTGGGGTTGATTAACATATTTATGCAAAAAAAAAATTAAACAAATATTTATCTGATGCATTTTTACAGCAGTTTAATTCAGTGGATGTTTTCATCCCCAATATAACAAAAGGGTAGTACATTTGAACAGTGCACAAGGGTTAATAAACAGCTTTTATTTGCAATCAACATTGAATGCATGGTAGCACTTTACAATACAGGACACATAGGTAATGCTGGTTAATGTATTTAATAACATGAACAAACAATGAGCAATATCTTTATTAATGTATTTTTTTAATGTTTGTTAATGTTAGTTGATGAAATTACAGTGGTTCGTTGTAGATTTATGTCAACTCGCAGTGCATTCATTATTGTTAACAAGCACAGCAATGGATTTTAATTAATCTTAAGTAAATGTTGAACAATAATTAATAAATCAAGCATTGTTCATTGTTTGTTCATGGTAGTAAATATACTATTTAACATTAAATGTGTTCCATATTATTGTTGCCAAAAATATTATGAAAAAATTACAATAAATATATACAGTATAGCTCATCAAAATGTTGAGCATATGAATAAAGAATATAAAATATTTAAAATACTATCATTTAGAAAATGTATTTGCTGAAACTGACAAAAGACCACTATTAATTATTTTGTGTGTTAAAAGCTAAAATATTGTAGAACGCTTAATTTTCCACAATATATATGGTCTGAAATTATGAAATATTTTTGTCTGAGCTATTGTAATTTTCTGCAAATGAGAAATTCCATGCAAATGTCATAAAAAAGTAACGTTTTCACCATAATAGCAAAACCCTTTTTAAGGTTTGTGTAGACTTGTATTTTACAGCACTGTAAAAATACTCAAACAATCATATTTGATTTACCAAAGCCACACAAGTGCCAATTTCACATCTGTCACATCCATAACGGAGAGATGTCACATCCATAACAAAGCTTTTTCCTCATAAATGCAAAAAAATTCAAACTAAAATAAAATCAGTCATATTTATTCTACAGTGAGTCAACTCATCCTTTTGATGAACATTATTTCATTTGGGTGTGCAGTTTATTTCACAGAATTTCTACAAAGTATGTTGTAGACTGTAAACTCGCAGAATTTTCTATTCACACCCATAGCGTATCTTTATTTTCCTCATTTAAAACATAAAACATGTTTACAGATATATAAGCATAATGTAGCATAAAATATAAGCAGATGTTTCAATATAGTTTTTACTGCAAATGTCACATCCGTAAGGCTAGAATTGCTTAAATACAGTTGAAGTCAGAGTTTTTAGCCCTACTGAATGTTTAGTCTCTTTGTATTTTTTTTCCCCAATTTCTGTTTAACAAAAATATGTTTTTTTTTCAACACATTTCTAAACATAGTTTTACTCATTTCAAATAACTGATTTTTGCCGTGATGACAGTACAATATTTTTCTAAATATTTTTGAGATACTAGTATTCAGCTTAAAGTGCAATTAAAAGCTTAACTAGGTTAATTAGAATTACTAGACAAGTTAGGGTAAGTAAGCAAGTCATTGTATAATGATGGTTTGTTCTGTAGACAATCGCGGGAACTTACTTAATGGGGCTAATAACATTAACCTTAAAATGTATTTTTTAATTTTTTTATTAAAAACTGTTTTTATTCTAGCCAAAAGAAAACAAATAAGAATTTATCTAGAAGAAAAAATATTATAGAAAATGCTGTGAAACATCCCTTGCTCTGTTAAACATCATTTGGGAAATATGTGAAAAATAAGAGAAAAAAAATCACAGAAGGGCAAATCATTTTGACTTAAACTACAATATAAGTAATTTATACTTCATATATACAGTTGAAGTCAGAATTATTAGCCCCCCTGAATTACTAGCCCCCCTGTTTATTTTTTCCCCAATTCCTGTTTAACAGAGAGAAGATTTTTTCAACACATTTCTAAACATAATAGTTTTAATAACTTATTTCTGATAACTGATTTATTTTATCTTTGCCATGATGCCATGATGACAGTAAATAATATTTTACTAGATATTTTTCAAGACACTTCTATACAGCTTAAAGTGACAGTTAAAGGCTTAACTAGGTTAATTAGGTTAACTAGGCAGGTTAGTTATTGGCAATTATTGTATAATGATGGTTTGTTCTGTAGAGTAGACTATTGAAAAAAAAAATAGCTTAAAGGGGCTAATAAATTTGACCTTAAAATATTTTTTCTTTTTTTTAAAAAAAAACTGTTTTTATTCTAGCCAAAATAAAACAAACGCTTTCTCCAGAAGATATTATCAGACATACTGTGAAAATTTCCTTGCTCTGTTAAACATCATTTGGGAAATATTTTAAAAACTAAATAAAATTCAAAGGAGGGGGGGGGGGGGCTGGGCTAATAATTCTATATATACAGTTGAAGTCTGAATTATTAGCCCCCCTTTTATTTTTATTATTATTATTTTTTTTTTCCCAAATGATGTTTAACAGAGCAAGGAAATTTTGACAGTATGTCTGATAATATTATTTCTTATGGAGAAATTCTTATTTGTTTTATTTTGGCTTGAATAAAAGCAGTTTTTATTTTTTGTAGAAACCATTTTATGGACAAAATTATTAGCCCTATTAAGCTAAAAAAAAAAAAAAATGATAGTCTACAGAACAAACCATCATTATACAATAACTTGTCTAATTACCCCATCCTGCCTAGTTAACCTAATTAACCTAGTTAAGCCTTTAAATGTCACTTTAAGCTGAATAGAAGTGTCTTGAAAAATATCTAGTAAAATATTATTTACTGTCATCATGGCAAAGATAAAAATAAATCATTCATTCATTTTCTTGTCGGCTTTGTCCCTTGCGGGGTCGCCACAGCGGAATGAACCGCCAACTTATCCAGCACGATTTTACGCAGCGGATGCCCTTCCAGCCACAACCCATCTCTGGGAACATCCACACACTCATTCACACTCATACACTACAGACAATTTAGCTTACCCAATTCACCTGTACTGCATGTCTTTGGACTGTGGGGGAAACCGGAGCACCCGGAGGAAACCCACGCGAACACAGGGAGAACATGCAAACTCCACACAGAAACACCAACTGACCCAGCCTAGCCGAGGTTCGAACCTGCGACCCAGCGACGTTCTTGCTGTGAGGCAACAGCACTACCTACTGCGCCACTGCGTTGCCCTAAAAATAAATCAGTTATTAAAAATGAGTTATCAAAGCTATTATGTTTAGAAATGTGTTAAAAAAAAACTTCTTTCCGTTAAACAGAAATTGGGGAAAAAATAAACAGGGGGCTAATAATTCTGACTTCAACTGTATGTATATATATATATATATATATATATATATATATATATATATAGATATATATATATATATATATATATAGATATATTAATTCATTCATTCATTCATTTTCTTTTTGGCTTAGTCCCTTTATCAATCTGGGGTCAGCTGCAACCCATCACTGGGAAACATACGTGCAGCACGTTAATGCCGATAACGGCCCACCACTAATATATATATATAAAGATTCATTAATTCATTCATTTTTTTTTCGGCTTAGTCCCTATATTAATCAGGGGTCACCACAGTGGAATGAACCGCCAACTTATCCATATACTTTTATACATTGCTCAGGATATATAAGTACACCCCTCACAAATCTATCTTTCAAATTCATATTTTTAATGGGAAGCTATACAATATTATATTTGTGCATATACAATAAATTAGTCAGTACTGAAGTCAAATCTGGAACTTATCTAACAAAATAGCTTACGTTAAACAGTCCACAAACTAGTACACCCAAATTGATATGTTATATAAAAATATTAAATACAAATTTAAAAAAGAGGAAAAAAATTTGTAGCTTGTATTTAAATTTTTGCAATACTTTGCTTGAATTTAATTCTTGCTGTGAGGTGATTGTGCTACCCACTGCACCACCATGGAGCCCCTGTTTTATGTTCAATACACTTAAATTTGTTAAATTATTGTGTTGGGACAATTGTGTTAGGACAAAATGAATGAATTGTGTTGATTTTTTTACAGTGTATGAAGTGTTTATTTATATCTATGTGCATTTAAACAAAACAGATTTATTTAACATATATATTTATTAAAATAATATTTTAGTCACCAAACAAATAGGTTGCTGGTTTGAGCCTCGGCTGGGTCAGTTGGCATTTCTATGTGGAGTTTACATGTTCTCCCTGTGTCCGCGTGGGTTTCTTCCGGGTGCTCCGGTTTCCCCCACAAGTCCAAAGACATGCGGTATACAATAACTTGCCTAATTACCTTAACCTGCCTAGTTAACATTATTAACCTAGTTAAGCCTTTAATGTCACTTTAATGTCACTGTATAGAAGTGTCTTGAAAAATAGCTAGTAAAATATTATTTACTTTCATCATGGCAAAGATAAAATAAATCAGTTATTAGAAGTGAGTTATTAAAACTAACATGTTTAGAAATGTGTTGAAAGAAACTTCTCTCCGTTAAACAGAAATTGGGGAAAAAAATAAACAGGGGGGCTATTAATTCTGACTTCAGCTGTATATAAGTACTTGTTCAATGAAGTGTATTTGCATATTAAGTGTACGTGTTGTCCTCGAAGTCCTCTGATGGTTGGCATCATCTCTTCACAGGTCTTGGATCTGATCAAGTGGCGCTGCACAATCTCAGAATGGACATCTACAGGTGGAAATAGAAAGCAAAGAAAGTCATTAGAGTAGATGCTTTTCATATCATGCTACTGTATATAAGTATACTAGATCACAATTTATGAATCATAACAAAAAACACTTAAAGAAAAAAGTGTTCCAACACTGTCTGCTCTACTCTAATGCATGTAACATGACTTTGATATCATGTTTCCTCTCATAAAAACAGCTGTGCTACTTGTATTGGACTGACCCTCATGGCATTCAACGAACAATGGAGTGGATCTGCACCTGACCTCATGAGAGTACAAATCTTCCACAGAGCTTTCATTCGCCAGCATCAAATGAAACAGGTGTTTCTGATACACTGGGATGGATTGGCTTTGTTTGTCAATGAACACTTTCATGAACAGAGCAATCCCGTGCACAATCAAATGGCTACAGAGAGAGGACAGACATCAAAAGAAGTATCAATGGTTTATATTAGAGTGCTGCGCTGCTGTCTCCAATCTGTTCCTCATAAGACAACCAGCATTAGACAGCACCATTTAGCTAATAACATCAGTGGATTTAGTTGAGCGGCAATATGACAGAGCAATACAGTGTAATTCAGCCAGTTAAACAGGAACAGCATTGTTGGACTGTTGCCAGTAGCAGCTCACTACATCTTTCTTCTAAATGGAGCTTTCTGGCTATGTGCATTAAACGTGATATATTTAGTGTTTCATTTCATTGGATTCTACTGGAAATATGATATGATCATATTTGGAGTATTAATGAGACCATTAGGCTTTTAATTAAGTTCTGGTTCAGAACTGCACATTGAAGGCTGAGACTTTTGCTTTTATGGTTCAATTTAGTTCATTTTTGTATATACTGTATTAATATATTTCATGAACATCTAGAGCAGTGGTTCCCAAAGTGGGGGTCGGGAGCTCCTGGGGGGTCGCTGGACAATCACAGGGGGTACCTTGGTGATTTTCAAATGTAAAAAAAATTGATTAAACTCTTAGAATTACCATATTTTATCCATAATCTACTAAAAATAAAAATAGTAGTTAATATTTACATAAAAAAAACAACATGCACGTGAAAAGGTATCAGCCTTTCATTATTTTATTTTATTTTTCATAGGATTGGTGTGTTTACGTAGATTAATAACACTGCAATAGTGTCAGATGCACCAGATTGATTTTATAGCACCAGATTAAAACCTTCTGATACATTTATGGCAATCAAATACATTTAAAATAAATACAGGCCATAACTGAATATTGAACCGTAAACACGGGAAGAACATGCAGACTCCACACAGAAATGCCAACTGGCCCAGCCGGTACTCGAACCTACTTGGAACTCGGTCAGAACTCGGCACTTCTTGCTGTGAGCCGTGAGGCGACAGTGCTAACCACAGAGCCATCGTGCCGCCCGACCTGAAAATACAAACTCTTGCAATTCAAGTCATTAAAATGCAAGCACTTGTTAATTCAGTGCATTTTGTGTTTTGTTTTTCATTTAGTGATATTTGACAAGCTTTTTATTTCAAATACTTTTGACATTATTTTTGTTCCAAGATGTTTTTGTTTCAAGATGATTCAAAGTACTTGAAGGAGCCTGATTTATTTCAGCGGTTGTTATCAGGGAATACCATGCCTTGGAATGTTGTGATTGACCAATCAGAGTTAGGTATTCCAGAGAGCCGTGTAATAAAGTCCAATAATAACTATAAACTGTTTGTAGTTGTCAACTAAGTCTATAACTGTTCTTATTAATTAACACTGTAGGTTCACAGGTGTGTATTTATCAGCATTTTATGGCTTCGAACTTGACTGCTCCAAGCTAAATTTATAGTCAGATCTATCAGTTAAAAAATACATTTAACCTGTAAAGGAACTGTGAAGTTACAACTCTTAAAAGGCGACTTTGCAAGCATTCCAGAAATTTGGAAACCATTCATTTTCAAAGGACACAATCCAAACACATTTACAGTCTTATTTTCATTTGAAATCCTTTGAAGGATTCGGGTCAAGGTTGAATTCCACTCCTTAGATAAAGATCGAGCTCCAGCTCTTTCATTTTTCACTGTAATCTAGCCTTTTTTTTTAATTTTAAGCCACAGCTCTCAATGAAAAATGGCTTTGCTACACTCTCTTTATCACCTGGCAGGATGTACCACTGATACCCGCTCACACCTCACCAACCTGAGCAACACTTCTACCCAATTCCATTTGCTCTGCTCTTCCACTGAGATGACTAAGTATTCGGTCCATTAGTGGCTGAGGATCAGTCCCAGGCTTTTAAAATACAGTTGCAGGTCCTCTCATCAGTCAGCAGGGGCTGTTTTAAAGCCCGGCATTTACACAGCGCCTGAGTGATTCATCACAAAGACAAAGCACTGCTGTACTCCTGTAAACGATTGTTTCCCTTAAGATAAAAAACAACCAGGGATTATGCACTGCTTTTTTATGGATGTTTTCCGCAAACAACTGGCTGCACAATAAAGGCCTGTGAAATTGGCCTCACGGATCAAGCTAACAGTTCACAGTGGGTCAGTGCACTGGAATGATGGAACTGATACATCAGCGTTAAGGCTGAGATTCTGCGATGACAGCAAACAGGGAAGGTACCAGAGAAGATGACGGAATAAGTCCGCTTCTTGTATTTTTTGGCTCTGACGACGCCGCTCCCTGAACACTAACTTATTAAACGCATTCTAAAAAGGAAAGAAGAAATAATGAAAAGCAGACACGACCAACAGGAATTGTTTGACTCAATTAAAGAACAGTTTGTTATTATTTCATAGTAAATCAGAAATGCACTCTGTGAAACGAGTCCAGAATCAGTCACAGGGCTCTGACAAGTGTGTTGCGTAATATGGTAACGTTCCATATGGATTGTTGTTGTTCTACAGACACTATCTACTTTTAGTTAGTTTGAACACTCTAACATTCATCAGCATGATCCCAAGGCATTCACATGCTCCAGGGCACTTTCTTCTGGCTGGCTTTCTCACACAACACTTTGATTCAGGATGTTGACAGATCACCCCGGTTCCCTGACACAAATTGGTTTAATTGGGTAGAAGTCAAGTGGTGGTAGAGGGTCAGCTCAGCACTGTGGGCTTGTGGGCTTGTGGAGGGTGGGTTGTTGTGGGTAAACAAAAGAGGGGACTACCACTGTGGAGGTCAACTGGGTTCTGCCACTTTCCCCCACACAGTAAGGCCTGAAAAGCTGGAGCTGCATGTGTTCTGATGGATTCTTCAACCTATTCATGCAGACACAGAGATCCAAATCCTTGTTTACTCACCATCTATCAACCCAGTTTAGAAATCCATATGTATGCATGTCCCTTTTAGAATCTCTAAATATCTACTGTATATTATCAAATACAAACTTGCGCTTTTCCTCAGCGTATTTTGAGATGTTTTTTGGCATTAATACCCAATTGATTTTAACTGTCGATGAGCAGAATAGCGCTTAACAGATAAACAGAAATACCTCAGTCCGCTGGGTGGAACTGCACAACTATATGCTTCTGACACTTGATTGTAACACAGAAGAAGAGAGACAGTGTTTATCCACCTATTACAACCATCCACATATTTGTTAACTGGCAAACACACCATGGATTGTGCAAGAATGAAATTTCCTATTGAATCCTATTTGATTTGCAATTCCTCTCCATGGCAGCTCTTGCCAACATTTTTGTAATTGCTGTCATGTTTATCATTCAGCTCTTTGTGTTCAGACACCAATGAAACAAGCAGCTCATTCATCTTGGCTCAATATTCTTTATTAGGAATGTGTGCTTGAGCACCACTAAGAAAGTGCCAATCTCATTGGTCAACCAGTTTTTAATATGTCAAACCCCAAAAAGTGAGTGTGAGGTGTTTTTTAAATTATATAAAATATAATTATGCTTTTTATGCTTGCTGTTTTGTGCGTTGGTGTGTACGTTCACATTGGAACTTTTCGTTTAGTCATGAGTAAGGCCAGACAGAATCTGCTGACATTTTTTGCTATTTTTGCAGAGAATTTTGTAAAAAAAAAAATCGGCGGATTTATGCGGAATGATTTTAGGAGTTTCATAACTAAAAACTTAATATATGAAATAAAAAAGAATACCTTTTTAACTCTTATTTAATGTTTACAATGTAAATCCAATTAGATCCACTTATTTGGTAAACAAAGCATGTCTCTCATATAATATATCTACTAAAAGACAGAAAATATTACAAATATTACTTTACAAAGTGTATTGTAAAAAAATTATATGAACATTTTAATATTACTATTATTATATCACAATAATATTAGTGAAATTAATTTAAAAAACTGAATAAATATAAATTTATACAAGTAAATACATAGACTCAATGATGGGCTAAAATTCTGCAGAAATCTGCATGCGCAGATTCCATGTGGGCCTAGTCATGAGATGTTAAACATCACAATAAGCATGATCATTCTGGTGTGCATTGATCTTCATTGTTATTTCTTCAGAAACGTAATTTTGTGTATAAATTAAGTATAGCTTAAATTAAACTAAATGCAATTTGCTGTGATAAGTAATTTTCCGTAAATCTGTTAATAATCTCTTTAATTGTCTTTGAAAATATAATTAAGTGCACTGAATAATACTCACAAGCATTTAGGGTAAACTAAAATACACTTTATCATTATTTCTACTGAATCTTGGAAATGTAAATATTTTTTTTTTGATTATACATTTGTGCACAAAATTGCTATTTTACAGTGGCCGAGAGAGCTTATTGTGCTGCAATTTAAGAAAGCACATGCAATTACAAAGAACACCAGCAAATTAAGAAAAGATCTTCATCCGTTTGACAGCACACGTGCTGCAAATCCCCACAACGCTAACACCTTTTTAATAATGCGCTGCATTTTCTCACAATGCAAACAAATTAATTAAACGTGCTGCATTTTCCCACAACGCAAACAAATGAATAAAACACTCTCCATTTTCTCACAACGTAAACAATTTGCAAAAACGCGCTGCATTTTCTCACAATGCTAAAAGAACGAAACACAACAGAAATGTTTCAAGGGTACCCAAAAGTGTGATGGACGCCGCTGTGCCGTGATTATTGCTCAGTGAAGTTGTAGGTGATCTTTGAAATGTAAGATTATTTTTGCTTATTTTAATATCTTGATTCCAGTGTCTTTAGTATTAATTAGCCTAAATAACCATAACCTAAATAGCCAGGTCCGTCACGTTTTAGGCTCTCCTTAAAACATTTACCTTGTGTTGTGAAAAAATGCAGCGAATTTTCGTAAAATGTTTGCGTTGTAAGAAAATGCAGCACGTTTTATTAATTGTTTGCATTGTGTGAAAATGCAGCATGTTTTTTTAAAAATGTGCTTGAGTTGTGACAATTTGCAGCACGTTTGTCATCTAACTGATAAAGATCTTTTCTCAATTTGCTGGCGTTTTTTGTAATTGCACGTGTTTTTTTAAATTGCAGCACATTAAGCTCTCTCGGCCATCGTTCTATTTAGTTCATAAAAAAATTTTATAACACTGTTAAACAGTTAAAATTTGATAATATGAACAATGTATCAGGTAATATTAATCAGGAAATTTACAGTATGTTCTTCAATATGTTAATCAAGTTTTGTATATACAGTCAAACCTGAAATTATTCATACCACTAGTAAATTGTGACTTAAAGTTACTTTTATTCAACCAGAAAGGTTTTTTTTTTTTGTCTTTTTTTTTTTTTTGACTAAAACAGCTGAGCCGGGCAACGCAGTGGCGCAGTAGGTAGTGCTGTTGCCTCACAGCAAGAACGTCGCTGGGTCGCAGGTTCGAACCTCGGCTGGGCTGGGTCAGTTGGCGTTTCTGTGTGGAGTTTGCATGTTCTCCCTGCGTTCGCGTGGGTTTCCTCCGGGTGCTCCGGTTTCCCCCACAGTCCAAAGACATGCGGTACAGGTGAATGGGGTAGGCTAAATTGTCCGTAGTGTATGAGTGTGAATGAGTGTGTGGATGTTCCCAGAGATGGGTTGCGGCTGGAAGGGCATCCGCTGCGTAAAATCGTGCTGGATAAGTTGGCGGTTCATTCCGCTGCGGCGACCCCGGATTAATAAAGGGACTAAGCCGACAAGACAATGAATGAATGAACAGCTGAGCCATCTCCCAAAAGATAATAAGATGATGTACAAGAGGCAAAATTTGCCAAGGGTTTTGATTAATTTTATGGTTTAAAAATCATTACAATAAGCACAGATTTTTGTAATTACTTTTTTTAAAATGATGAACAACATACTACATAAATGTCATGAGTAAGTGGAAAAGCTATGGGATGAGAAGAGTAAACAAAACACTAATCAAGGATACTGTACCGAATGAGACATGATAGGACCTTTGTAAATGTCCATGATTATGCCTTCTTCTCCATTTTGTTTTAGTCGAGAGAGCATAGGCCATTGGTGGCCAGAAATTACAGTAGCTATGAACGTAAGAACGCGTACCGCTCAGAGGGGGAAATGCATGGTGGGTGGTATTTCATGCTGGACTACGTTTCAATAAGTCACGCCAAGCCAAGGTGGATTTTAGCCTCAGTGGCATTTAGAGTTGTTCTAGTTGTAAATGTATTCCATAGAGTGAAGTTCCTTCCCTTGATGTGCTCAGATTAAGCTGGTGACAAAGTGTGACAGGTGAGATTGTTTAAGAATTCTGACCTTCAGTGTGAGGCATAGGAAGTGTTGAAATAGGAGAAAAGCTGGTGTAGTGTGAGAAAATGATCAAGGAATGTTCCGTTTCAATACAAGATAAGCTATTTTGACAGCAACTGTGACATATTATCAGTAACCATAGAAAATATTTAGACTATTTCTTTGTTTGTTATTAAATAAAAAAGATTACGTTACATTTAGACATTTACCACCAAGTCAACCTTCACAAGTCCAGTTTTTTTAAGCGGTTTAAGTATTATTTGTCATGTATATGTAAAGTAATAATAATAATAAATATATATATATATATATATATATATATATATATATATATATATATATATATATATATATATATATATATATATATATATATATATGGGCGATGCAGTGGTGCAGTAGGTAGTGTTGTCGCCTCACAGCAAGAAGGTCGCTGGTTCGAGCCTCGGCTGGGTCAGTTGCCGTTTCTGTGTGGAGTTTGCATGTTTCTCTGCGTTTGCGTGGGTTTCCTCCAGGTGCTCCGGTTTCCCCCCACAGTCCAAAGACATGTGGTACAGGTGAATTAGGTAGGCTAAATTGTCCGTAGTGTATAAGTGTGAATGAGTGTGTATGGATGATTCCCAGAGATGGGTTGTGCCTGGAAGGGGATCCGCTGTTTAAAACATGTGCTGGATAAGTTGGCGGTTCATTCCGCTGAGGCGACCCCGGATAAATAAAGGGACTAAGCCAACAAGAAAATGAATGAATGAATATATATATATATATATATATATATATATATATATATATATATATATATATATATATATATATATATACAGTTCAAGTCAGAATTATTAGCTCCTCTTTGATTTTTATTTATATTTATAGTATGTCTGATAATATTTTTTCTTCTGGAGAAAGTCTTATGTGTTTCATTTCGGCTAGAATAAAAGCATTTTTAAATTTTTTAAAAACCATTTTAAGTTCAAACTTTTTAGCCCCTTTATGTTATATTTTTTTTTCGATAGTCTACTGAACAAACCATTGTTGTACAATAACTTGCATAATTACCCTAACCTGTCTAGTTAACCTAGTTAAGCCTTTAAATGTCACTTTAAGCTGCATAGAAGTGTCTTGAAAAATATCTAGTAAAATATTATTTACTGTCATCATGGCAAAGATTAAAAAAAATCAGTCATTTTTTAGAGATTATTTATTAATACTATTATGTTTAGAAATGTGTTGAAAAAATCTCTCCGTTAAACAGAAATTGGGGGAAAAAATAAACAGGGGGGGGGGGTGAATAACTCAGGGGGGCTAATAATTCTGACATCAACTATATATTATTTTTTTATCATTGTTATTTTATTTTTTTTAAATGATAAATCCATAAACTCAGAACAAACCTTTTTGGATCTTATCTTTGTATCATTGGATGAGTAAGACAACCTTTAACATGGTTTATTATACAGCCTTTATAATCATCTGCTGCAGTTGTGTAACATGTAAATAAGGGCACTTCATTTACACTACATAGGAAAACTAGCCAGTGTGTTTTCTTTTTAAACACACTTACTACCTGTCTATTATGTAATTAAGACACACCACAATTTTTTTTTTCCTTTATTTATACATGCATTATGTACATACACTCACTGGCCACTGTATTAGGTCCACCTGCCCACCTCCCTGTTAACGCAAATTTCTTATTAGCCAATCACATGGCAGCAATATAGACATGGTCAAGACGAACTGCTGCAGTTCAAACCGAGCATTAGAATGGGGAAGAAAGGTGATTTAAGTGACTTTGAACGTGACATGGTTGTTGGTACCAGACAGGCTGGTCTGAGTATTTCAGAAACTGCTGATTTACTTGGGTTTTTACGCACAACCATCTCTAGGGTTTACAGAAAAAACAGTCAAAAAGAGAAAAATATCCAGTGAGTGGCAGTTTTGTTGGCACAAATGCCTTGTTGATGCCAGAGGTCAGAGGAGAATGCACAGACTGGTTCAAACTAATAGAAAGACAGTTTTGTTACAACCGAGGAATGCAGAAGAGCATCTCTGAATGCACAACACATCGAACCTTGAGGCTACAGCAGCAGAAGACCACACTAGATGCCAGCTAGGAACAGGAAACTAAAATTACAATTCACACAGGCTCACCAAAATCGGACAATAGAAGATTGGAAAAAAGTTGCCTGGTCTGATGAGTCTCAATTTCTGCTGCGACATTCGGATGGTAGGGTCAGAATTTGACATCAACGACATGAAAGCATGGTGCATCCTGCCTTGTATCAACGATTCAGGCTGGTGGTGGTGGTGTAATGGTGTGGGGGATGTTTTCTTGGCCCACTTTGGGCCCATTAGTACCAATTGAGCATCAAGCATGCCACAGCCTAGCTGAGTATTGTTGCTGACCATGTCCATCCCTTTATGACCACAGTGTGCCCATCTTTGAATGGCTACTTCCAGCAAAATAACACGCTATGTCATAATGCGTGAATCATCTCAGACTGGTTTCTTGAACATGCCAATGAGTTCACTGTACTCAAATGGCCTCCACAGTCACCAGACACTCAATCCAATAGAGCACCTTTAGGATGTGGTGGAACAGGAGATTCACATCATGAATGTGCAGCCGACAAATCTGCAGCAACTTCGTGATGCTATCATGTCAATATGGACCAAAATCTCAAAGAAATATTTCCAGTACCTTGTTGAATCTATGCCAGGAAGGATTAAGGCAGTTCTGAAGGCAAAAGTGGGTCCAACTCAGTACTTGTAAGGTGTACCTAATAAAGTGTCCGGTGAGTGTATGTGCAATTATTTATATAAAAACATGCCGACCTATCTATGTTTATGAAAACCTTTATCCACTGCAATTAATCACACTATTATTCCGCAGTAACAGCACGTTATTATCATTCATTATATCATTCTCATCATTCCAGAGAGTCCTTTACGAAGGTTTTGGGGCATGCTTCATTATGAATGTAAGCTACTGTGTCTAAAGGGGCTAATAAATTTCCCAGTTCACTATTTAATTACAGGCTGGGATCTCCAGCCATGCTTTTGTGAAACGGTAATAGCTGTTGTTGAGTTTTATGGACCCTACTGCAATAGAAGTTTCCGGACAGAGACAGGGGATCCAAACCATGAGTTGATGGATTAGGCTGAAGGTTGAACAATGTGAGCGGGAAGTGTGAGAAGAGATAAAAGCCTCTATGGGATGATGATGATGATGATTTTCTGTTCATTGATTGCATACAGCAGTCACAACATGTGCAGAAATGCACCACTGGCAGAGGAGAGAAATGTTTATCATTTTAATAACACTTTTACTTTTATTAAAGTAATAACTTTTATTTCCAGTCTCTTTCTCATTGTTTTCATAGTTGCATAGGGTTTTTGCAAAGAAGTTAAAAAGAAATAAACTCATCAGTAACATTGCAGTCTCTTTGAGATTTGCTAGTAATCAATGAAGATGGTTTGTTATGATGAAAGGATTTACGAGTGCATAGAATTCAGCCTTGAACAAACTAGCTCAGCCTTAAAAAAATTGTTCACCCAGAAATGAAAATTCTGCCATCGTTTGCGCACCCTCGCTTGTTCAAAAACTGTTTGAGTTTCTTTTTTTATTTTTTAAACAAAAGAAGATGTACTTTCATAATATTTGTTTCTTATTATGGAAGTCGATCAGTCCCAAGCTTGCAAACAGCTTCTTTCAACATATCTTCCTTTATGTTCAACAAAAGAAAATAACTCGTTTTAAAACCACACGAGGGACTGTAAATGATGGGGTAAATTACCAGTTTTGGGTGACGGTCTGTCCCTTTAAACTGCATTTTGAGCAGTCAGCAGACTTAGGCCGCGTTTACACTAGTACGTTTTACTTTTAAAACAGCGTTTTAGAATGAAAACGAATTTGTCCACACTAGCGTTTCACCCAGCGTTTCTGAACAACCCTCCGTCTACATTAAAATGGTGAAAAAGCACATCACGTGACCACACACACACTCTCTGGCATGCACTGCAGCTTGCTTTGAGCACATACCCATATGAGAGCTGTGCACGTCGGACTGTTCATCAAGGATCTCCCACTGGATCTAATCTCACTATATTTGTTAAACATGATATTTAATTCATCTTGTAGTCTATATCTAATGACATATTCCCCAACTTTGGTCTTTTGAATCTATTACTTGTTCTCAGGTAACGTGTTTTGGCTGAGCACAAAGATAAGTTAGGTTAATATTTTAATAATGTAACCGCGGACACCGGTTCTACACATCTTACTGATTGCTTGCCTTTATGTTCTCTATTGTATAAACTTATTGTGCGTTATACTATTTTTATAATGGTCATTATTAATTATTAAAACTGCTATTCAATGAAAGAGACAGGGTATATTTCGTATTTTCAATGAAAATTAAAGGAGGCAGTAATGTTATAGGCTCCGTGAAGATGACGGTCATATTATGCAGCTACAACATTCATTTTTGATGTCTGTTAAGTTGCTAATATCAAAATGAAAATAGGCAGTTCCTTACATCATGTCTTCGTTTTATTGTTAAGATAGTGGAACAGCATAGCCAGGGTGATGTGAATGACACATAATGACAATATAAAGTACACATTTGGGAGTTTGTTTTCCATATCTAACCTGCAAAGTCTGAACTTACAAGGAGAGGATGTAAGACTGAACTGTGTGTAGGCTACTTAATATTGAGGAAGAACCCCAATAATTAAAAGCCTTAATATTGAGGAAAAACCCCAACCTCAAATGACTGCAGCCCCGCTTCCGTTTTCAGATGTCTCTGTTTTCCACCATCCACACTGACAGGGAGCAGCAACGTTTTAGAATGAAAATGGCCTCTCCAGCGTTTCCAAAACGCTCTGTTTTCGGGGCTCGAAAACTCGTATTGGCGTAGTGTGGACTGATGGCGCAACCGTAGCAAAACGTATGCGTTTTAAAACTAAAACGTATCTGTGTAAACAGGGCCTTAAACACTTCTGATTGGCCATTGAATTCAGGAAATCAACTGTGACTGGTAACATTGCATAACAATTGTAAATAGAAATCTTTCACGCTTCCTAGAAACAAATCACACACACTAGAGTTTTTGCCAAATCTGTTTTTGCAATGTCAGATAGAGGCCTCTTGATTCCCTAGGGACCCTAAGCAGCCACTTACCTCACTCATTACTTGTGTCCGACCTTGCATATGACTAATTGGCCACAACATTGGGCAACAAAGCCACTTACAAAATCAAACCAGTGAATGTCACAAAGCTAACCTTATGTATACTTTTATACTGTATACAGTGTAAGTTAAATTACTACAATTTATCTTTTTTTTTTTTTTTTTTGCATAGAAAAATGTAATTAATTACTGAATTACATTATTACAATTGTATTTAAATTACTTTGTCTGAATAGGGAAATGAAATTATGCAACAAGTAATTTAATTACTTACAATTCCTTAGAAACCTCAATGTATACACTGTAAAACCTAACGGTCCACAGTCAATAGAGAGTACTCAAAATTGACTGAAAGTTAACTCTACTCATAACACAAAAAGAGTGTTGAACTCAGTGTTGAAGGTAATGAGTTAAATAAAAACCTCATTGCTTTAACTTAAATGGAGTAAGTTCACAGTACTTATATAGATTAGATTCTTAACTCAAATGGTTTGTAGCAATATGTGCCCTTAAACAGTTTGAGTTGACTTAACTTATAAGTTATCTCCATATATTGGGTTTTACTGTGCTTTTACTGTGCTTGGGTTTTACTGGGCTTTGTTAACTCAAATGGATTAAGTTCATAGTATTCATTAGTATTAGTTTTTGGACTTAAATGGGTTTCCCCAAATGGTTTAAGTTACCTTAACCTATTGGTTTTTACAGTTTAGACAATATAAATCATACATTTTACCTTTTAAATTGGAGTCAAGCAGGGCCTTTTAACATTCATTCATTCATTTTCCTTAGGCTTAGTCCCTTTATTCATTATGGGTCCACCGCCAACTTATCCAGTATATGTTTTACACAGCAGATGCCCTTCCAGCTGCAACCCAGTACTAGAAAACACCCATACACACTCACATTTACCCATACACACATACATTACAGCCAATTTAGTGTATTCAATTTACCTATACTGCATGTGTTTGGACTGAAAACTACTGTATCTTTCATTTAAGGTACATTTTTATATTTGATAAAAAATTATGGTGTCTGGTTTTAACCGATCTTATTTAATTTGCCCTAAAACAAAATAAAGGATGTTAAAAAGGGAAAATTTTAAACATTTTAGGGTTACTCTCACAGGCCAGTACATGCATATTAAACGGTAGCTCAATATGCTGAAATCTGAAATCACTTTTATTGTCACATCATCAGCAGCACGTGTGCTATGATGAGTGAAAAGCTTAGGTGCTGGCTCCAGACAGTGCAAAATACAGACAGTGTAAATACAACAACAGTGCAAAATACAGACAGTGCAAATACAACGACAGTGCAAAATACAGACAGTGTAAATACAACGACAGTGCAAAATACAGACAGTGCAAAAATACCGACAGTGCAGGATACAGACAGTGCAGTATACAACAACATACTCACAAAAAAACAAGACAATGTAAAATTGGCAATGTTGACAGCGACACGTAGGCAGTATTGTTTTAAGTATGGATTTGTTAAAGTGCAGTGCATGCTACATCTTGACAGTGTGCAGTGCGGGGTATGGAAGAGTTTGTGTGGGGTGTGTTAAGTGTTCATATGGTTCATTGGTCAAGTGCTTTGTGCTTATATGGACTTAAAAAATATTGTTTAAGGCAAATTATTTATTTATTGGCTCAAGTGATCAAATTTAAATGTGAAACCATTACCCTGGTTTTTTTTTTTTTTAATTGGATGAGTGAACATTTTATGGGAATTGTTGTTTTGATTAAAGAGATATCTTCTTGTTTAGAACATAAAGAGAATTTTAATTGATTGACTTTCTTCAACAAGACAAATATGCTTTCTACCAGGTTATACTGTATAAAATTGTTCTCATGGAGATAGAAAATATTGTTTAAAGCAAATTATTTATTTTTCATTGGGTCAAGTGATACAATTTAGATGTGAACCATTACCCTATTTTTTTAATTGGATGAATGAAAACTTTTTTCCAGAGTAAGTTAATTTATACTTTGAGATAAAACTGCACATTTTATCTGTAACAAATTGTAGTATATTTTAAAAGCTGATTCATAGTATCATTTGTATCAGTAAACCTTTTAATGATATTTTTTTTTTTGATCATGTGCAAGTGTCAGACAAATCTGATTATCTTTAGGTGAAAAAAATGGAGCAGCAAAACATCTCAGTGATAAAACGTATAATCAATTCCTCTGCTTTATTGACCATATATATCATATATTCAGTGCTGGGTAACGCATTACATGTATTGTGAGTTACGTAATAATATTACTTTCATGAGTAACGAGTAAAATAACGCATTACTTTTAAAAATTATATAATAATATTTGAGTTACTTTTTTGAATATGTAAAGCGAGTCACTTTTTAGTTTAGTTAATCGTTAAAAAATAAATTGCTGAATTAAAATTAAAGTAATCACAATGAATCACGCAGTCAATGAGAGAATGTGTTCATTATTTTGAATGCATCGAAGAAAAGGAAAAGGAAAAGGAGATTATCTCAATGGACAGTGATTTTACTAAAGACTTACTTAAATAGTACAAAAGTACCAAACACATTACTTTAAACTTTTTAATAATCTGTATATGCGGCATGTAGCTCTTGAGTCATGAAGTTCTCAAATAACATTATCCTCAAATTTTATTTTTTGATGTGTTTTTTAAAGGTAAATGAAGGTGTAGATTATACAGTGCTTTGTTAATTGCAGAGCTCCTCTAGTAAAAAAGAAAGTTCTGAAAGAGATCAAGCCTCAGATAGGTAATTAAAAGGAATGCAAACGTAAGGCTGCACGATTCTGGCTAAAATGAGAATCACGATTGTTTTTTGTCAAGATTCTCACAATTCTGTAGTTGTAAAATAAAGGTTAGTATGAGTAGGCTATTGATATTGTTATTTTTTCCAAACATATGGTAAAACAACAATGATAATATTAAGCCTATTTGTGTAGGCCTACTGTTGGTTAAAATGCTATTTTATTTGTATAGACTTGGAATAGTGTAGACTTGAACAGACTTTAAATTTGTCCTGGTCGTTAATGCCAATAAAGTGATTACATCCGAATACAACGATTCATAATTCTGAAGTTGAATTATTATGTTTGAGACATATGCTTGTAATTTGTCATTGACAACACTATTAGACACTTTTTTTCATTGGTAAAACAAGACATTTGTCATTATCAGATTCCCTCCTGCATTATATTCAACATTATATTCACTTTATTCTCCACGGACGAGCAGGCGCAGCCATTTGAATTATTTTGGCTTGAGACTTACGGTCTCATTCTCTTCCATGCATTTGTACTGTATATGTTAAAAACCACTCGTTCTGCTGCTTGATGTTGCAAACTGATATTTTCTTATTATATTATTCTACTTTGTCTGTATAGTCATGCAAACACATGTTTGTAGAGCAAGTACTTTAACTGTTTTCTGATGTTTATTATTCCTAGTTATTTCTCCCATAGGCAGCTGAATCAGAAGTTCTAAAACAATCGCAAAAACGAGCACACTTCCGTATTGAAGAATAAGGTCAATAGGCTAGAGTAGTTATACTGACCTCGTAAACATTTATTTTCATGCACAACACTTTGTGTTCACTAAGAAAAACAAATCAAATGCTTGTCATAATAATAACTTTAAAATGCAATAATCGGGCGACGCAGTAGGTAGTACTGTCGCCTCACAGCAAGAAGGTCGCTGGTTCGAGCCTTTGCATGTTCTCCCTGCGTTTGTGTGGGTTTCCTCTGGGTGCTCCGGTTTCCCCCACAGTCCAAAGACATGTGGTACAGGTAAATTGGGTAGACTGAGGCCCCGTTTACACTAATGCGTTTTCGTTTTAAAACGGCTTTTTTTATCAAAAACGATCCGCGTCCACACTAGCGTTTCATCTAGCGTTTCTAAACATATCTCCGTCCACATTACTCCACCAAAAACGTATATCACGTGACCATTCGCGCACTCTGGGCATGTGCATTTAAGTATAAACAGGAAGCATGTGTCTCGCTCGGCATTTGGTTATTGTTAGTCAACAAACGCTGGTTGAACAATGAACGCGAGCGATTAGCGAGTGCTCGAACAATAGCTTGCCTCTTGCGAATATGTGCAGCAGCTGTAGTAAAAAAGGCAGAGTTTAACTGCACAATGGCGCCTGAAATGGACAATAGTGCAAACAATGCTCCCATTTCTGTGTCCATGTTGTTGTTTACAGTGAAGGCTGGTCTGCCGTCTTCCGGTGGCGTTATAGTCATGTGATAGGGGCTTGACAAATAAGGGAAGGATACGCAATGACCCAAAAGCACCAATCAGGTAGCGAATCTCAGCAGCCACGCCTCCGTTTTCAGATGTCTCCGTTTTTCCCCATCCACACTGAGACGGAGCAGCAGCGTATCAGAATTAAAACGCGCTCTTCAGCGTTTCCAAAACGCTCCGTTTTCGGGGCTCGAAAACTCCGGCGTAGTGTGGACGGATGGCGTAACCGTAGCAAAACTTGTGCGTTTTAAAACGAAAACGCATTAGTGTAAACGGGGCCTAAATTGTCCGTAGTGTATGTTTGTAAATGGGTGTGTATGGATGTTTCCCAGGGACGGGTTGCAGCTGGAAGGACATCCGCTGCATAGAACATGTGCTGGATAAGTTGGCGGTTCATTCCGCTGTGGCGACCCTGGATTATTAAGCCGAAAAGAAAATGAATGAATGAATTCAATAATTGTATAAATGATGTGCGTGGTTTTGGTTTCACTTTCACTGCCGAGTGCTCATGTCATGGCTGCCGTCACGCTCTGTGCAACAAAGTGAATGTTTTTTACAACTTTATTACCTGTTATTCCCAGCCTATGCAGGTTCTATTCACTAAAGTAGACAACATTTGCATGCGCACGTCCTCTCAGTAGTAAACAAATAGTGCATCAGCTCACGTGTGATTTCGCGGCTGTGAATACATCATTACATTAAGACAGAAATAACATTTTTGGTAGAATTAAAGCTTTTAAATACAGTATGTGACACTTTTACACCATTTAGGGGTGTCCATGTTGCTGAGCAATGTATGTAAAACAATGTGAAGACTTGAGCAACCTCCTTTATGCTTCTCTCGGACTGAAAATATAATTGACTGAATCGTAGAGCTGCAGGATTTATACATTACTGACCATAAAAATTAACGGTAACACTTTATTTTGATGGTCTATTTGAGTATTAGTAGACTGTCTGCTTAATATCTGTTGATACTGTTCCTTCAACAGACATTTAACTGACTATAAGAAACTTTGCAAGTACATGTCAACTTACACAAACCCTAACCCCAACCTAACAGTCTACTTATAATCTAATGAGAATTAGTTGGCATGTAGATGCAATGTACCTTAAACTCAACAAACGGACCATCAAAATAAAGTGTGACCAAAGTAACTAAGTAACTCAACTAGTTACTTTTTTGGGGAGTAACTTAATATTGTAATGCATTACTTTCAAAAGTCAATTTCCCCAACACTGCATATATTCTCAGTAAATATTGTTTCGTTCTTAAAAGTGATATTGCCTTGAAAAATGTGCCCTTCTTTAGGTAAAAGATGTAACTATTCTGCAAAACAAGTGTATACAAAAAAGCACTTCTCTGAATTGATTTAAAGTGTGGGATTTATTTAAAGCGCTTTTCTACAGTTTGACTGTATTACAACTTCTGAGGTCGAAAGATTGACAAAACAACTTCTCTCAGTTCAGACACATACTTTAGGACTTACAAAAACGAATGTCAACATATCCCACCATGATCTGTGATAAATTCGCTTTTCAGCATCATAGAAGCTGTTTTGATGTAATGTGGATGATATCACCGAGGGCGGACGTGTCATCTAAACATATTTCTGCTTTTACTTATCGCTGTCAGGCAAAATCCCTTTAATACCATCAGAGCTGTTATTCAGAGTGATTTAGTTTACACATGATTTCCATTTGGAAATCAGATAAGCACCCTATCATAACAATAATGTATGTTTTGAGCTGGTCATGGGCTGGTAATGACTTGAGGGAAGCCAGAGACTTCTGCAGTCATAGAAGGAATTCAATTTATGCTGGATGGTCGCTGTGGAGATGCTGATAGAGACACGTCAAAGAACACATCCTTATCTTAATAGGATTAAACATTAATTTCCCATTATTCCCTCAAAGACCGAACTGGCAAATCAAACTCCTATGAATTTTAATCAAAGCTCTCAATACTGGGATCCAAGCCTTTGCGTAATGCATTTTATTTATGTCTCAGCTGAAGACAAGGCACTTGGATCAGAAATGAGATGGTTTAATGCAACATTTCTCACTGACTGTTAAATGAATTCTAGGAATGTATTCACAAGAATGCATGAATGAATGAAAAGGTGTTTAAAAAACATTTTTTATTCCTGTGATGGCAAAGCTCTTAGCAACTATTACTCCATTCTCATTATCTTTCAAAAATCATTCTGTGCTGATTAATATTTTGTTAAGAGCATACTATTTGCTTTTGTTATTTATTTTTTAAAATGTTTTGTAAAAGTACTTTACATACATAATAATATACTTTCACACAAAGCTAAAGACAAAACTATTAGCCATTATTGTACATAAGTGTTGACATTATAGAGTTAGATTTTGATAAATGAACACAATCAGAGTTCAAAGCCGATTTGATCCGGTGGAAATCAAGGAGTTACTGTCACAGTCTCATGTCTCTGTTGTTGTTCCGTGTTCCACGTGCTTTCTGTTTGTATCACGTGATTCCTTTGTTCTGTTTTCCCGCCGTTTCTTGATTATTATCGAGTTTCACCTGTGTTCCCCCCCTGTGTGTACTCAGTGTGATTATGTCATGTGTATTTATAACTCTGTGTTTAATTTATTCCTTGTCTGGTATTGAAGTGTCAACCCTTGATGTCTCTCCTGCTTGTATACTGTATGGTCCAGTGCACGTAGTAAGTGTCCTTGTTAATAAATATGTGTTTCGTTAACTCCTATGATCCAGTGCATGTCTTTAGTAGAAAGCATAACTGTTACAGGTAACCAATAATTGATGGTGATATTTTCAACATCCAGAAGTTCATTTGACCAAAAGTCTTGGACCATATAAGTCATGCTGTTTTTGAATTCTTTTAGAGGCTTGGTGTTAATTTGTAAAGTTTAAATTTGTTGTGCTGGCGGTCAAGTGTTAACATAATTTAACATTTTATTTATTTTTTTTTATTTTATTTTTTTTTTTTTTTTTTTTTTTTTTTTTTTTTTTTTTTTTTTTTTTTTTTTTCTTGATACAGGTTTATATGAACTCTTATAGTGTCGTACAAGTAACCTGAGTGTTTTAACCCTGACAATATTGGCACTGTTTACTCAGAGTTGTGTGGGTTTTTTTTTTTTTTTTTTTTTTTTTTTTTTTTTTTTTTTTTTTTTTATAAACGCGTTTTAGTAACTAATTTCTTTTGTCATGACAACACGTGTTATGGTAATTTTGCAAGATGCTAGTATTCAGTTTAAAGGCTCAACTAGACGAATTTGTCAATACATTTAAGGGGGGAAAATGTATTGACACCTCTTTTAGCAACCTTTTATTCCATTTCTCAATCACCCTGATCACTGTCCCCTAAATATTGTTCAGCCCTGTGCATCCTTCCTGTTCATCACTTCAGCCCAATAAAAAAAACTCTCCCTGTGTGTCTGACCTTGTTACTACTACAAAGGACAAAACCCCTCTCTTCAGTCAGTTTCCCCCAGAGCAAAATTTCTCTGACTCCGATCTGGCCCACACCATCAGCATTTGCTTGGCCCATATGCTGCATTGAATTACGGCACATGACTGGACCAAGTCTGGCTTCCATACAAGAGGCAAACATGGACCATATCTGGGTGAAGTTAATAACCCATAACTGGGCTTGATATGCTATAGGTGTTTCACGACTGCAATGTTTTCTATAAACCCATGAAGCATTTTGCTCCACTACTCGACTATACTAATGGATGATTTTTTTCACTCTGTGGAAAATTGTTGTATCACAGAAATATATTTATTAATTTTGTAATATGCCATTATTTTAAAGATTGTCTTGAGCATCTGATTTTTCCTTTTTACTGATGTGCTTCTTGTCTCACTCGTGGCAAGTTCAGGTGAGGAAGTGTTTAACAATCAACCCTGGCAGGAAAATATACAGTTATATTTCAAAGAAAATATCTTAATATTAAAAAGGAATCATAAGTTCGATCCTATCAATGTCGTACTGAATGCCCTTAAATAATGTAGTTATTAGTTGTCAGCAAGCATCAGTGTTTGAGATTGAAATCGGTTAAAAAAAAAATTGAAACCAGAAATATAGCAACACTTGTGACTGCTTTGTGAAATAACGCTCGTCGTAAATGTCATGTGATGACTGATCTTGAGAGAATGTGTAGTCTGGCACATTTGTTACTCACGACAAGTTTAAGATTTTATCAAGAAAAAAAAAAATTGCTTAATCTGACAGTGACTTTCGTAACTGACAATAAAAATGTGTTATCTGACCTGGGCTTAAGACTTACTCTATAAAAAAAAAAAAAACATTAGAGCAAAATACTTTTTGCTTCCCATTGCTTCATTAAACCACTTGGGAAACATCACTTTCAAAAACAGATTTTTTTTTTTTTTTTACAGGATGGCTAATAATTTTGCCTTCAACTGTATACACATGAAATTTAGCTGCAAACTGAGGTAAAGTTCTTTCCTCCTTATGAAATCACACCAGATGAAATCGGATGGATATTCCTGTCCATGGTATAAAATACAATGTCTTAAAAGACTAAGACAGGGATGCAGAATAAGATGATTTTCACAGACCCACCCTGACCCATGACTGGGGCAGGAGAGAAAATCAAGTTCTCAGGATGTCTTAAAAACAGGAGTTCAATCTGTCTTTGTCATATATCATCAAACAGAGTCATTAGGGTAAGTGTGCTGCAATGAATCTGCTCAGAGCAGCTGTCCGATTCATATCTCCTTTAACAGTACATTTACTGCTGCGTTCACAGAGATGCCCGTACAGTAAATTATGAAGCTTCCAAGAGGAGGTGAGCAGTCTCCGAGTGTAACTCTATGAGGCTGTACCCTCTCCTGAGTTCAGCTAATGCTTACACCAGTAAATCTGTCAGCTGATGGTTTTCCAAGACTGCAACAATGGGGCGGTTGGAAAAGGGAGGGTGGGACTCAGAGGTTCAAAGGTTGGGTCTGCCGGGATGAAGGACTCCAAGATGCTGCACAAATGATGTGATAGGTCTGGCCGCAAGGTTGTAAATAGCAGTCTATGAACTAGTACATTGGGAGGTATACTTTGTACATCAACATCCTCTCTGAAACACAACCCATTGCATTTTTTTACCTTCTCTCTTCACAGTACAATTTATAGCTGTGACTACACATTTCAAAACCATTTGCAAGAAACAAGTCAAGACACTTGAAGGAAGACACCCTTCCCATTTGTGCTTCACTTTTTTCTCACCAATGCAAAAAGCTAGCATCTGATTGCCATTCTTACTTTAGAGAGCCGGAATCAAACAAAACATCTGTGTTTCTGATTTTTGGAAGAAAAAAGCTAACTGAAATAGCAAACTTCTGGATTCTTTAAAACAGGTAAACACTTCTGGTTCATGTTTGTTTTTATATCTTATTTTGTTAAATGTTGAGTGTTTGAATCAAGATGTCTTCATAGTCATTATCAAAGATGACCACAAAGACCTTTTTTCCTAAATTACTTATTCAGTCATTCAATTTACTTCGGCTTAGTCCTTTATTTATCAAAGGTAGCTACAGAGGAATTAACCACCAACTATTTCAGCCGCAGCCGTAGCTCTTGGAAACACCCATACACTCACACTCATACAATATGGCCAATTTAGTTCATCTAACTCACTTATACTATCTTTGGACTGTGCACGAAATGGGAGCACCCGGAGGAAACCCACACAAACTCTGGTAGAACATGCAAACTCCACACAGAATTGCCAATTGGCCCAGCCAGGACTTGAACCAGTGACCTTCTTGCTGGGAGGTGACAGTGCTAACCACTGAGCCATCGTGCTGCCCCCTAAATTACTCATTTTCTCATTATTTGGATTTGGTATAGATTAAAGCTGCAACAATTCTGATTACAATAATTCAATTTATCTTTATTTCTATAGTGCTTTTACAATGTAGATTGTCAAAGCAGCTTCACATAGAAGTTCTAGTAAATTGAATCTGTGTCAGTCCAGTTTTCAGAAGTTACGTTCAGTTCAGTGTAGTTTAAATTTCACTGCTGGAAGTCCAAACACTGAATCTAACAAGTTTAGTTTACAATGTTTGCAATGTTTACATTGTTCTATTTACATTAAATCTAAATCCCAAATGTCAGAAATGACAACAGATTGTTAAGATTTAATTAATGTCAATTTTAATGTTATTAATTAATGCACTTATTTGACAGATTTCATTCATTCATTTTACTTCTGCTTAGTCCCTAGTTTATCACAGCGGAATGAACCGCCACTTTACAGATTAATGTATTTTTAATTTTAGGTGGTTTGCGTATGTGTTATGTTTGGTAAAATAATTTCTAATTGCAGCTTTAGTGATTTTTTAGCCAGTTACACTATTTTGTCCCAGTAGGTGGATTTAGACGTTTTTGCAAAAAAAAAAAAAAGCAGAAGTGGATTTAGCTGGTTTTGACGCAAAAGAAAATCTGCCTTGTTAAAACCCAAATAATTATCTAAAGTGACATTTATGAAAAAAAGGTATTTTATTTACTAAGTAATAACCTTTTATCTATTATCTATAAAATGAAACTTCTGAACCTAATTATAGGAGTCTGAAAGAAAATGCTCATTTACAAAAAAGAGGTCTGATGGATTTAGAGGGTTTTGCACCTGAACTTCAGTTGTTTATAATTGTAAAGGCAATCAGCATTGTAACTATTACTAATTACAAATATTGTTGATTAATGATGCTAAAGTGCACAAATGATTGAATGAAAGATAATTGGGGAAACACATGAACACTGAATTGCATTCTCTTTTGTATCTTTTTGCAAATGCAAATATGCACACAATCATGTCAAAAATCACATCTAAGCCAAGGTTCTGAAAAACTCAGTAGGCCCTGTTCAAAGAATGTTACAGTTGAAAAATATAAGGCAAATGTGTATCAACTTAGTGGATCTGTGCACTCACTGCTACAGTGTTAACCAAACTGAACTACCAACCTAGGCTCATTTTGAAAACGTCCCTATACATTTGTGGAGAGCGGCAAATGCGTCCCAGGAGCTACGATTTTTTTCAGTTTTGTTTTTGCGAATCTGCCAGAGGCCGATGTGTACACTTTTTCAGATGTCAAATTTCTCTCGCAAGTGCCATTTGCGCCAGCTGTTCTCAGGTAAATCCATGAGAGGCCGCTGTCGACTGACTGACTGACTGACTGACCGATCAACTGACCCACCCTCCTTCTTCCCTAAACCCAACCAATAGGGTTTTCAAAAGCACCGATTGACCGGCCAACCCACTTCCCTAAACCCAAGGACAGTTTTTAAAAGCAATCCAGAAAAAGAAAAAACCTTGCCTGATTTTTATTCTTTCATGTTTTCAGATTTCACCACATTCTCACCCTGTTATTTATTTGTTCATTTTATATTTTGGCTTCTGTTTTTGTCTTACCTGCTTTCTGGAATCGTTCTTCGCTAGACTTGTACCCCGTCATCGTGGTCAACTCCTCTGTGTGTCTCAAGTCCACCAACGTACATGGCGAGCTAACTGGACTAACTGGTAACAGCAGGAAAGCCGTCCATACAGAGATAAGTGGTCAGCTGGTAGGCGCAAAAAGGAACAGCATCATACCACCCCATAGCACTTGTTTTTAAGACAAAATGCAGCCATTCGTACTTCTGGCTACATAATTCGCAATCTCCAGAAATGTATATAGGGCTACATTTTCAGAATGAGCCTATGTTGCAAACTACAGAGAGTACTGCATTTTATCTTGCAGTGAAACTTTAAATGTGTTATTTATTATAATAAAATCTCTTTTACTGTCACTTGTTTTTTTTGTTTTTTTTTAGAATATTTATATGAGCTGAGGTACTGAATAGGCTATATTAAAAAGCCATATGACATTGGTTGTGCTATATAAATTTTAAAATGTGTCAATGGTGTTTGAGCTTGAAACACAATCCATTATTTATTTAATTAATTAATTTTCTTTTCGACTTAGTACATTTATTAATCAGGGGTCCTCCAATAATAATCCTCCAACTTATTTAGCACATGTCTTATGCAGCGGAGGCCCTTCCACCGGCAACCCATCACTGGGAAATTCATTCATTCATTCATTCATTCATTCATTCATTCATTCATTCATGTATTTTTTACTTTTTTGCAAGTAGCTCTATAATTATAAAGATAAGTTCCAAGGTAATCCCAAATCTGTAGATGTGTTGTCTCCAATAATAACTAGGTTACTGTACACTGTCCTCTACAAACATGACTGAAGATCAATATTTCAAAGTAAACCTACGTGAACAATCTCTACATTGTGAATGAAAAACAAAGTCAGATTTAAACAAGGTCTATTGTTCCACTCAACGCAACATTCTTACACTTTATTTTAACACCATTGCTTGTTAATACCACCCCGCCTGCTGTAATATCAGCTCTCTAACATAACACAAGCCCTGGGTGTGAATGTGGAGGGACAGTCTTAATTGAATGCTGTTTTATGGTTGGGGATCCACTAGAAAATACAGTAGAGGCAGGTGAAAACAGCCAAGCTGAGCAGTGAGGATCACAGGCCTCTAGGACTGGCACGTCTGCATGGTGAGGTAAGTGAAAATAGCTTTTCTTCTCATCAGAGGCTTCATTCAAGGTCGGTCAACCGAGAAGGAGCTTAGCGAGGCCTGTGTTATGCTTTTCTCTTTTTTTGTGTGTGTTTCAAGTCGCTTCTTTTCAAAGCGCAAAAAATATGGCTTCTATTTTTCATTACATTTTCTTTATATACTTGAAGAGGCATGCATTATTAAAATATATTGCATACTTAAAATGATTGATTAAGCATGTTCTGCTTTGATTTGCTTAATACCAAGTGTTTAATGTTAGGCATTTGAGAAATAAAGTAGGATTGATAAAAACTGAGGGAGCATATCATAGATTCATTTCTGCATAATAGTTTTTAAATGAATCACTGTCTGTATAATTCCTGGAATTTATATCTGTTTATTATGAAATATAACAGATAAGCGGTTCTTGGTAGTTCAAATGCGTATTTTTCATGAGGAAGTCTATATAATACCTGGTGAAAGCCATCTATTAGTATTTTTATTCATTTCAATGGCAGTTGTCCAGGTTTCAGAAAAGTTTGGAATGTCTTAAATGTCTTTTTTTTTTTTTTAAGAAGCTTCCTATTCTCCTCGAGGCTGCATAAAGTATAACAAAAGCAGCAACAATGTGAGAACTGTAAACTGGTTGTTTTCTGAATCAAAGCTGAATTTTGAGTTTCACAAACTTCAAAAATATTTTTTAAATGTTAATTTGGTGTTTAGGATTCTTCTGGAAATTTTATCTATATACTTTTAGGATTGTTTGTTGAATGGAATGCTCAATATAACATTTATGCATAACATATTTATGTGATAAAACAGCAGTTAATGCTGATGGGTGGTCTGGGTATTTCAAAGGATTGAACTTGTGATATACTACTGCAATTCTTTAGGTTCTTTAGGTTTTAATCGTGTGTTGTAAATTGAGGCTGTTTGTATGTATCCTTATGTGTGCAGCACATAGGTGCCCATTGTGGTTGTTTGAAAGTGCTTTCCCTTACAAGAAATAACTGCAATAAATTACAACTGCAGTACAACAGCAGTATATAGAAGTATAACTGCAGTAAAAATAAGTACAATTGCAAAATTGCAATAAAATGAAGTATAAACACAGTTCAAATACAGTACAATAAAGTTCAACAGCAGTATCCGTAAGTCGCAGTAAGCTGGAGTAAAAACAAGTAAGCTTCGTCCTTACGTAGTCTAATATGCCAATGGTGTGGTAAGAACTGTACCGCATTTGTGTTCCAAGGGGTTTGTTCTTCAACTTCACAATATTTTGCACTTTTTTTCAGGCACGTTTTTTGGATTTAAGTAATTTTCTAATTAGAATTTTAAGAGTAACAAATAATAAAAAAAACTGAACTGAACAGTACAACAGCAGTAGCCTACAAGGATAACTGTGGCAAAATTCAATGCAACTGCAAAATTGCAGTATAATGAGGTATAAACACAGTTCAACTATGATGCAATAAAGTTCAACAGCAGTAAAATCTGCAGTATAACTGAAGTAACATTAAATAAACTGAGAGGGGCAATATAGTGATATGTTATATAATTTATTGCACTTAAGTACATAAGTATTAAAAGTGCACTTTAGCTTTATTATGTATTGCAGTATTGTAGATTTTCTCGGTGATGGGTTTTGGCTGGAAGGGCATCCACTGCGTAAAAAACATGTGCTGGATAAGTTGGCGGTTCATTCCACTGTGGCGACCCCAGATTAAAAAAGGGACTAAACTGAAAAGAGAATGAATGAATGAATAAATGAATATTGTAGATGTAATTCTGTAGTTAGTTTTACTTCTGAAAAGTGCAATACAATATATTGTGGTAGTACTTCAGCAATACAACTGATGTACTAAAACCTCATTTGGAAATCATTGTACACAGAGCAGGAAAAGTATTAGTTGTACTGCAGTTGTATTGTAGTAGTACTTCAGTTGTATTGCAGTAGATGTACTATACTGGAGTTGGTTGTATTGTAGTACTTCAGTTGTATTGCAGTAATGCTGCAATATACTTAAGTAATGCATTTTGTTTATTTTATTTTTTGTCTTCTGTTTTCATAGGTTAACTAAAACTGCAGTATTCCTTTCAGATTGTCTTGAAATTGCAAAAAAAAAAAAGATTGCTAAAAGTTTTCCAGATCTGATGTGTCTCAATTTCGTTAGTTTTTGTTAGTTTTTAGTGTAAACAACATGAAATCATGCATCCATCCTGTCTTTAATCAATGTTTCAGATGACTTTGGGTCATATCATAGTGTGGGTGATATTTCTTGGCACATTTTGGACTGCAGCTCTGCCTCTTATTCATTTAGCAAGAGGGGAACTGGTCTCCCAACTTAGCCGCGTTTCTCCCAATGTTTGTTTTCCATTGCCATAAATTGGTGGGGTTTTGATTCCCTGCAACTGCCACCTTTAGCTAGCTTGCTTTTCAGCAGATAATCCTTCAACAGAGAAATTTGTTAACCAATTTTGAACTTACAGGAACACCACCATTCAACCACTCAAACAGTCTCTGGATCTCAATCCAGCAGGGCACCTTTGTGGTGGGAGATTTGCATCACTAGCTGTTTCCATCCAAAAATGCTAATTAACTTTATGCGCAAAACTGGATTATTGCATAAAAGATGTCCGAATAAAGCAGCGTTTCCATCGAGAGTCAAAGAGAACAAAATCGTCACTTCCTGATTAACTGGCGCCAAATATCAAAAGTAAAAACGAATTTCCTGTGGTAGGAGAAGCTGCGTGAATCTTTTCTTCATTTAATAAACGACTTGCGCCTTAGAAGACAATCCTGACACGCAGTGAATGTGCGGTGGCGTTAAAGACCTGAGACACGGAGCATAGACTCTCTTGATTCTGGAGGTCATTAATAAAATAATAACACTAATACCAAAACGGTTAAGGCCCTTTAAAATGACCAAAACAACATTTCAGATGTTTTACAATGTGCTCAGCCTGCTGGTTTATTCATTCGCACATATTTTTATCATCACATGATCTCATGAATCACATGACCTTTTTTAATGTGCATACTGGAATTTGTTTGGTAAAAGTTTTTCCATCATAGTTTTTCCATCATTTTTAAAATGTATGCACATCTTGGTGTTTCCATCAACCACTTTTAAAATAGGTACTTAGCTAATGATGCACAGTCAACAATTCTGCAGCTACAGTGTCCAAATTTTCTGAGGAATGTTTCCTACAGGTATGCCATGAAGAATTAAGGCAGTTCCTAAGGCAAAACAAGATCTAATCTGATAATAACAAAGTGTAGAGGGAAAGCATGGACAAAAGTAGGATGAATGTAATGAGGCCATTTTCCCAGAGCACTGACAGCATTTGCTTTCCGAGCATGCAACTCTACGTGGAGCTGTCAAAAACTACATGATTTTGTCATCGAGTCCCATGGTTTGGACTGGAGAGCAGATTTTGAATGCAATAACTAAATTACTGAAGCAATTTTTTACCTATATTTTTTCCTTATTACTAGTTTACAGTCAGTCTGCAGCTTATTTAGTCCTTTATCACATCCTAAGTTTGCCTTGTCTGAGTTTTACGTTTAAAAGCAAACAAGGTATGGCTTTTAAAGAGAAACATTAACAAGCGTTAATGTCATCCATCTTCTAATAACTTTAATCTTTTCGTGTCAACCTGTAAAACCTATCCCTAATGTTTCATTAACTTTATTGACATTGAATAATAATACTATAATAATAATAATAATAATAATAATAATATAAAGAAGAAGAAGAATTTCTAAACAATTCAAATTTGTACTGTCAGATTACTTTTGAAACCTCAATTAAAAGTGAAATTTAAAATGAAAACCACATTTGTAAGGCTATATATGTCTAAAATATGTTCATTTAGGGGCGTCACGGTGGCTCAGAGGGTAGGACAATTGCCTCACAGCAAGAAGGTTGCTGGAATTGCTAAATTGGCCTTAGTGTATGTGTGTGAATGCAAGAGTGTATGGGTGTTTCCCAGTGTTGGATTGTGGATGGAAAGGCATCCGCTGCGTAATACATATGCTGGATAAGTTGGCAGTTCATTCCGCAGTGGTGACCCCTGATAATAAAGGGACTAAGCCGAAAAGAAAATGAATGAATGAATGTCCATTTAAAATGAAGCTTTAATACACGCATTTGTGTTCCAAGGGGTTTGTTCTTCAACTTTACAATATTTTGCACTTTTTTCAGGCACGTTTTTTGGATTTAAGTAATTTTCTTATTAGAATTTTAAGAATAACAAATAAAAAAAAATAAAAAAAAACTGTACAACAGCAGTAGCCTACAAGGATAACTGTGTGCAATGAATGTCAATTTAAAATGAAGCTTTAATACAGACCCATGCCTAATTAAAATGAAGACCCTTTGCCTTAACGTGGCAGTGTGGGTAAGTATGCAACATTTGAACTGCAGCCAATAGAGAAGATGCACTTTTTGTTAAGGTTTTATGTTTTGTTATGCGTGTGCTATAGCAATTATGCATAATTCCTTTCAAACAACACAAAACTTACCTCACAATATAACCCTAACGCCCCATTCACACGAGGTGTCAGCATCAACACTTCCCATTCACTTTGAATGGGTGACGTCAGGCATTGCCGAACTGCATTGTGGATCTGTCGGCACCGCTTCAGTGGCATTGCTCACTGCAGAAGTTGGGACTTTCTCAACTTTTCAAGCTCCGATGGAATCAGATCGCTGTATGCAAATCAGATCGCTGTATGCAAATACACCAGCTCAGACAGTAGCCGATTGCTGACTAATTTCATACAGTATGACGATCGCGTCAGCCCCAAGTTCAGACATGCCCTCTGTCAAGTGGGGCGTAACCATATAATAATTAAGTTATTAACATTACATTTAGTAAGTTCCAAATAAAGTAAGTTAATTAATATTACTCAGTAGTGAAATAAATAATGGACTAGTGGAATAGTGGTTTGTGCACCTAGATAATGTGCAGTAGTTATGGTATCTTCCAGCAGGGACCAACAGGACATGTCAGGACATGTTTGGCATAAACCTTGACCTAGTGGTTTTACTATACCCTGTTTACCTTATATGAGTTGCTGAGTAAATCAAAGACACTAGACTAAACAGGAACTAAACTTGTCCTATTCCTTTCCAGCTTAACAAAACTCAGTCTGCAGAGAAAGATGAATAGCGCTGGCATTGTACAGCCTGTTCACACAACAACCCTGCAATTCTCTGAGGCATCTCCCCTTCATCAGCCGCTCTCAGAGCAGGTTATGTGAATGTAAGCTCAAGCAGAAGGCCTACTGAATATTAATTGGCTGTACAGCAGATGGTTCTCAATAGGGAGCAGGGTCTGCCCAGTGTCTGTCAGACCTCCAGGACCCATAAATGCATGTAAAACAAACAGCTTAATTGCTTGTGAAAGGCTACTGAATAGGGTTATACTGTTCGGTAGGGCACAAGGACAGAACTAGAGCCCTGTCTGAACATCATTGATTGCTAATGTGTCCTGTTTGGACCTGTTTGCTGATTAGCAATATGGGCTGACTGGTTACTCACTGAAGCTAAGCAGGTCTGAGCCTGGTCAGTACCTGGATGGGAGACCACATGGGAAGTGGTGTTAGTGAGGCCAGCAGGGGGCATTCAACCTGCAGTCTTCAGAGTCCTAATGCGCCAGTAAAGTGAAGGGGACACTATACTGTCAGTGAGAGCAATCTTTCGGATGAGACGTCAAACCACGGACCTGATCATTAAAAATCCCATGGCACTTCTCGTAAAGAGTAGGGGTGTAACCCCGGTGTCCTGGCCAAATTCCTCCAATAGCCATTACTATCATGGCCTCCCAATCATCCCCATCCACTGAATTGGCTCTATCACTGTCTCTCCACTCCCTCAGGTGGTGTGTGGTAAGCGCATCGTTGTCCTGTGGCTGCCATCACATCATCCAATTGGATGCTGCACACTGGTGGGGGTGTGGACGGACCCCCCCACCGCTTCTGATTATAAAGCACTTTGGGTGTATGGCCATACATAATAAAATGCTCTATATAAATACACATTACATTACATTGCGTATAATGAATACTGATGTTTGGAGCATCCTTGGCAAAAAATAAGTTTACAATATTTTAATAACAGCATTATTACAAACAAAATTAGTATAATTCAAAACAACATTACTTTAAATTTTCACTTGTCTTAAATTTAATTGGGTCATTTCAATAATCTGTATGTTTTGGTTTTGTGCTATGTTTGGTGACAAAACCCACAGCAAACAATAACAAATGATTGGCTTCCTAGTGGGCATCTTGATGTCAAAACGACATAAAAACTTAAATCACCGTCTGGTTTGGCTCAGCTGCCAAAACCGACCTCTGTAGACTACAGCGAATAGTGCGGACTGCTGAACAAATCACTGGCACTACCCTTCCTACACTTCAAGAACTGTACTCCTCCAGAGTGAGTAAAAGGGCTTGCAAAATCACTCTGGACCCCTCACACCCAGCACACTACCTGTTTAAACTGTTACCGTCTGGCCGGTGCTACAGAGCACCAAGCACAAAAACAGCCAGACACAGGAAAAGTTTCTTTCCTCAGGTCATCTACCTCATGAACAGTTAAATATTCCCCTACTGTGTAATAAACATGTGCAATACTTTCTCATAAGCACTTTTACACAGCACCTTATAACAATATACAATGCAATACTTTCTCATACGCGTTTGTACACAGCACCTTATAACTTGTATATTTATAACAAATCTGTATATACAATTCATCATCCAGAGCTCTTTTGCCTAACTGCATCTCTGTTTAATGTTTGTCGTCTTTTTTCATATTTATATTGTGTTGTCACTTGTCACTTTATGTACACTGGAAGCTTCTGTAGCCAAAACAAATTCCTTGTGTGTGTAAAGCACACTTGGCAATAAAACCAATTCTGATTTTGATTCTGATTCTGAAAAAACAATTAAAACCTTGACATGCAATTGACATCCACACATTGACCAACAAAATAACAACACAAAAAGTATTATAATGTCAGAACGGTTTTCTTCATCTGAAAGCTTCTGTTACAAATTACAAATTATTATTACAATGCATGTACTGTATACTTCTTGACGTCCAAACTTCAACGTCACATCTAACATTGACCTCAAAAAGGATAGTCCTGTATTTGATTTTTGATATGTTTTTTGATGTCAATGTTAGATGTTAATTTGATGTTCTTTTGATTTCAAAGTAGTCGGTCACACTTTATTGTAATGGTCCATATGTTGAATATAAGTTACATTGTAACAAATAATTATCAGTAGATTAAAAGTAGACTGTTAGGTTGGGGTTAGTGTTAGTGTAAGTTGTACTTGCAAAGTTTCTTATAGTCAGTTAAATGTCAGTTGAAGGAGCAGCATCAACAGATATTAAGCAGACAGTCTACTAATACTCAAATGGACCACCAAAATAAAGTGTTACTAAGTAGTCAATTGACATCAAATAAATTAGCATTTTTGAAATTATTTGACAGGGGATTTTTTACATAAAGGTGCCCACTGGGTTGCTACACACTACAATTACTATGTCAGCATTTGTTTTTATTTAAGTATTGTTTGTTTCTTTGTTTTTTGACTCTCAGATGAATGGTAGCCATTACAGTGTCATTTACACTAATGCTTTTCCATTTTTAAAATTCATAATTTTTATTATGGTTATGCCTGGCATACTCCGGCATCTTTGACCTGCCAAAACGAAGCATTTTGAAAATGCTACAGGCACCATTTTTGTTTGGAAACACTGGTGATTTGTCTGATTACTGCATGTTTGCTCATCATCATGCCCATCACAGTATGACCATTACACAACTAGTAGACAGCAAGTACAGATGCCAGCAAATATGTCTATGTTCAGTGAGAATTACTGGTCACGTTTTTTGGAAATGTTGTTTTCTGAAACAGTTAATTTCATTGTTAGGTGACATTTAAATCAATTTTGCCAAGTACAATGCAATCTTGGATGGATCCTGGAACATCATTTTTGTTTGAGAGTGTAATCCATACCTAGCCCTATACCACAAAACCCAACCATAACTGTAAATTATTTCTATAATCAGAGGGGAATAATAGTTGGATAATAATCATGTAGAAGTGCATAACCCTAACCCATAAATCTAAACTTAACATAAACTGTAAACAAAACTCTTAATTCTGATTGGCTGATTGGAATGTTGTTCCAGGATCAATGTTAATCAAGGTACAAGTCCCAATTTGTGAAATCACACTAACCTAAAGAAACTCATATCCCTTTAAATAAATGTGTTTCAATTTACATTTGCATTTGATTTTTTTTTTTTTTTTTTGTTAACTCAAAGGATATATTGATGTTAAAACTTTCAAGATATACAGTAACACACAAAGCCAATGTAGAAGATTTCAGCCAAACATTTCATTACCTTTTTGCCAGACACAGTGTGACTAGCAAAACTGAAATGTGTGGGTTCTAACACATAATACAGTCTCAGTTTTTACTATCACAAGTATGTGTCCACAACAGAGTGGAGAGCTTAATAAACATTTGTACAGTCTCTTAAAAACACCTATCGTGTTGCGTCAATGTTGTCCGTGTGTCTACAATGACTGGAGAGAGAAAATAAACTTCTATAGATGCTTGACAGTAATGGATTGTAAAACGGATTGTTCATCACAGGGAATATCTATTAGACAACTCAAATATCTTTTCAATGTTTTCTCTGCATGGAGAGCCTGTAGATATGATTTTACCAAGTTGAGCATAGTTAAGTATTTAAAATGAACTACACAGCAATTTGTTTTCTGTCAATTACCATGTAAACTTTTTCAGCAGTAGGTGAGGAAGAACTGTCTAAACAGATAAATTTGTTCAAATCAACAACGTCAATGCTAGATCCTGTACCGACCAAATTATTAAAACAATTGTTTTCAGAAGTTTCTGTACTTGTTCTTAACCTTTTGAATTCAAAACTAGCTGTCATTAAAAAACCACAGCTTAATCCCAAAGAATTAGTAAATTGTAGACCCATATGAAACCTGCCTTTTCTATCGAAGTTACTAGAAAAAGTCATATCTGCTCAACTATGTTCCTTCCTACAAAGAAACAATATTTATGAAAAATTTCAATCTGTATTTGGAGCATTTCATAGCACAGAAACAGCACTCCTAAGAGTTAAAAATGACCTTTTTCTGTCGTCCGATCGTGGTTGCATTTCTCTCTTAGTGTTATTGGACCTGAGTGCTGCATTTGATACAATCAATCATAGTATTCTCCTGGATAGGCTTGAAAATTATATTGGTATTGCAGGAACTACATTGGTCTGGTTCAGGTCTTATCTATCTGAATGTTATCAATTTGTATCAGTTAATGAAGAGGCATCATACAGATCAAAAGTACACTGTAGGATACCACAAGGCTTAGTTCTTGGTCCCTTACTTTTCACACTATATATGCTACCACTCGGTGATTTGATTCAAAAACATGGAGTTAGCTTCCACTGTTATGCTGATGATAGACAACTTTATATCTCCTCTCAACTTGATAACTTGTATGAATTTCCGAAATTAACAGATTGTATAGCTGATATTAAAAATTGGATGACTAATAACTTCTCATTACTAAATTCAGATAAAACTTGCTTATTGGACCAAAAAACCTCACACGCAAAAACCTAGAACACTGCCTAACCCTTGATTCTTAGTTCAGTCCTCATCTTTAGTCATATAAATTTGGGGGTGATTTTTGATATCAACCTGTTGTTTAAAAGCCAGATTCAAGCATCTGTAAAACTGCATTATTTCATCTTAAAAATGTTGCCAAACTTCAACATATGCTATCAATGTCAGATGGGTGACCTCTCCCACCTGCAACTGCTCCACGATGGACGTCCAGCATTCTCCAGCCTTCGGCGCCTAGACTGCAGCACTGCACAAGCAATTTGGCCAAAGGAGAAATGGTCGTGCCCAACTGAGCCTGGTTTCTCTCTAGGTTTTTTTCCCTCACTTTCGTCAATTGGTGAAGTTTGTTCCTCGCCACTGTCGCCACTGGCTTGCTTGGTTTGGGACTTGTGAAGCTGCGCATCGATGGATTTGCTCTTCAGTGTTTGGACTTTCAGCAGTGAAAATTAAACCACACTGAACTGAACTAAACTGAAATTAAACTCTGAAAACTTAACTGACGTTTCAATTTACTAGAACTTCTATGTTAAGCTGCTTTGACACAATCTCATTGTAAAAGTGCTGTAGAAATAAAGATGAATTGAATTGAATGTATGCTGACAAATAATAATAGGTTTTAATCTATTTAAAAAGTATTCATTTTGTCAGTTGTATTGTATAATTTCTTTTTATTATAAATCTCTACAGTTTGCAATACAACATTAAAGTAAATTTCAATAAAAAAATAATATGTTGCTGGAAATCACTTGGTTTTTATTTCTGGAAATCTCATCTATCAGCTTTTACAAAAAAACGTAATAGAATTTGCAGTGCATTATACTATCTAGTCTTCTGTTCAATATTCAGCTTTTTAAAAAGTATCAGATATGAGATGGAGCGGATGTAGTTTAGATGGGAGTCTAACACATCTTCATCTTTTTTTCAACAGAATGTCAGTTGCTATATGTACATGTTTGAGCTTGTCGTGTCTTCAGTGTGAAGGGAACAAAGGAAATAAACATGCTAGCATAAAAATTAAGGCAGAGGGGTGAAAACGACAAAGCCACTAAAGGCAAACATTTTCTCAAGCCATTTTTTCACATCATTCATCTGAGAAACAACACCTACAGCCTATTTACACCTCAGCAGGATGCCAATCTTTCTATGTGTGTGTGTGTGTGTGTGTATGTGTATGGGAGAGAGAGAGAGTATGTGAGTTTGTGAGAAAAGGAAGATTCTTTGTGTTATTCTTTGGTCCATTGATCACATCTCTGCAAAATCTAAAGGAAAACACCAACAGGACAATGACACAAAAACAAATAAAATAATCACAAAAGAGAAAGAACCAAAAAAAATATCAATTAATTTTGACAAAATTTGTTTATGTATTTACAGATTGTGTGATATACAGCCTCTCTAGCTATAGGACACCTCTATGAATTACAGTTTGAAGTGAAAAATGTGTTAGTGTGTGTGTGTGTGTGTGTGTGTGTGTGTGTGTGTGTGTGTGTGTGTGTGTGTGTGTGTGTGTGTGTGTGTGTGTGTGTGTGTGTGTGTGTGTGTGTGTGTGTATATATATATATATATATATATATATATATATATATATATATATATATATATATATATATATATATATATATATATATATATATATATATATATATTACATGCATACCATTTTTTTGCAGATCCCAAAAAAAGTGTATTTTTTGTCTGTTCATCATTGTAAAGTGGTATTATTTAGGGACAAAGTACATCCAGGAGCTTGTTATTGCAGAATAAAGCCCGACAGGCTTATCGGTAACCCGATGCAAAGTTGTAAAAACCGTTAAAAAATAGTGGCACTACAGACCGTCAGTTACTTATGAATGTGGATGTAAGTATATGGATGTGAACGTATTCAGTAGCAATGTTTCCATCCAAAAATGCAAATTAACTTTTTGCGCAAAACTGGAATATTGCATAAAAGACATGCGAATAAAGCAGCGTTTCCATCCAATGAGTCAAAGCGAACAAAATCATCACTTCCTGATTAACTGGTGCCAAATATCAACAGTAAAAATGAAATTTGCTGCGGTAGGAGAAGCTGCGTGAATCTTTTCTTCATTTAGTAAATGACTTGTGCCTCAGAAGGCAATCCTGATACACAGTGAACGCGTGGTGGCGTTTAAATGCATGAGATGCGGAGCACAGATGCTCTTGATTCTGGAGGTAATTAATAATATAATAACGCTAATACTGAAACGGTTAAGGCACTTTACAATGACCAAAACTACTTTTCAGATGTTTTACAATGTTCTAAGCCTGCTGGTTTGTCCATCCGCATACATTTTTATCATCACATGATCTCTTATAACAAAGTCACATGACCTTTTTTAATGCGCCTAGTGGAATTTATGCGGTAAAAACGTTTCCATCGTAGTTTATGCACATCTTTTCTTATCGAATAAAAAGTTTCTCCTATGTTTTTTATGTGCATGTCCAAAATGCGCGTAATAATAGGTGGATGAAAATGTAGCTACTGATAGTGATTCGAAGTTCCAGGATGAGCATGTGTTATTTAGCGATTGTTATTTTGGAATAACATACTCTACCTTGCCTGAAATAGTCGTGCCCAACTGAGCCTCATTTCTCTTGAGGTTTTTTCCTTCACTTTCGTCAGTTGGTGAAGTTTTTCCTTGCCATTGTCGGCTTGCTTGGTTTGGACGGATTTGCTCTTTAGTGTTTGGACTTTCAGCATTGAAATTTAAACTAAACTAAACTGAACTAAACTGAACTTCAACTCTGAAAACTGGACTGACAGTTTCAATTTACTATAATCTTTTATGTTAAGCTGATTTTACACAATCTAATGTACATTGTAAAATCGCTATAGAAATAAAGATAAGTTGAATTGAATTGACCAATCAGAACATGAACAGAGATATAACTCAAATCCATGATGGACAATCTAGTTTATACTAAAATTTTTGGTATGAATACATGTACCATTATGCCCCAAGTGTCCACTTTATATACAATAAATAATTAGCTTCTAAATACATTTTAAAAGGGGCAACGCACTGGCGCAGTAGGTAGTGCTGTTGCCTCACAGCAAGAACGTCGCTGGGTCGCAAGTTCGAACCTCGGCTGGGCTGGGTCAGTTGGCGTTTCTGTGTGGAGTTTGCATGTTCTCCCTGCGTTTGCGTGGGTTTCCTCCGGGTGCTCCGGTTTCCCCCACAGTCCAAAGACATGCAGTACAGGTGAATTGGGTAAGCTAAAATTGTCCATAGTGTATGAGTGTGAATGTGTGTGTGGAAGTTCCCAGAGATGGGTTGCGGCTGGAAGGGCATCCGCTGCGTAAAATCGTGCTGGATAAGTTGGTGGTTCATTCCGCTGTGGCGACCCCGCAAGGGACAAAGCCGACAAGAAAATGAATGAATGAATGAATACATTTTAAAATTAGCCTAAAAAGAATTCTGAGTGTTTTGTTTGTCACAAAATACATATGTTATTTATTATATTGTTTTCTGTTGTTTTATATAATCTCTATCTACTGCAGCATCTTGTGTGAGATAGCGGCCTTGGTGGTATAAGTGTCCTGACAGAGCAGGCCATAGTTTACTTTCACCTTGAGTCAGCAGACATGGCCAGGGCCCAGATGGCCTCAGACGGAGTGTGAAGAAGACAAAGACAGAGATGAAAGCAAGACCGAGAGAGTGAGATAGAAAGGAAAAATAAGAATTTGACATCCCATTCAACTTTCAGCCATCCGTGTACAGCTCATCACTCACAGACCCTTTGTTGATGTTACTTTGAATGTATTATTCCACTAAACAGATAGTCCGGCAGTTCACATGATCCTTCATGTAAATGGCATGCTGATAGGGTGAGTGTATCTTCTTCTACAAACATCCTAGACTGGGGACACAGTGTCCTTTGACACAATAATGGAAAATAGTACCAGCGCTCTGATTTGTTTGACTAAGATAAAGTCTGAATCTACAGAACCATTTAGCAACATCCCATAACCATCACAGTCACTGCATTATAGAGTGATATTACATAAATAGCATGAAATTTCATGAGGTTAAATGGTTCGTTCGCCTCACAATGTGTGGGACTAAAAAAGAAAGGCTCTCAGCTGATTTTCTGATGACCTCCATTGCTTGAGCGCTCTTAATAAGGTTGTGTCAGCTGCCTACAGCGAACAGACTGTTTTCAAAATAAGCAAATTCCTTCGGAGTTTGGTGTAATGCTGTAGATCCCCACTCCCCCTCCCCACAAATCGCCACCGCTTTGTGAGTCCCCCCCACTGCATGTCTGTTGTGTCTTGAGGCAAACAAATAGACCAATATGTTAATTATATTTCTCAAGGGAGAAAGACATTTTGGAAAGGCATGAATATAAAATACCATAATGACTAAAAAAGAACGCTGAGTTTTCAAGCTCTTTGTGTAGCAGTTCATAATCAGCTGTAGAATGTAGTAACCCCAATATCAAAGCAACCAGCACTTTTTTGTTATTTATTAATTGTAACATATTCTTTGTTTGTTGTTGTTTTGTTTTTTTTTACAAAATAACCTGTAAAGGAAGTTAGTCTATCGTGGATTGCAAATCTGATATTTTTGTGGCAATCTATTTATTTTCTTTCTATCTTTTTTATTGTTTCAATTAAATCTAGCCATATTTTCTAAGTTACAGTGCTTAGCATATACAAGTACACTCCTCACAAATCTATCTTTTAAATTCATATTTATTATAGGGAGATATACAATATTATATTTGTGCAAATACATTAAATTAGTCAGTACTAAAGCCAAATCTGGAGCTTATCTAACAAAATAACTTACGATAACGGTCCAAAAACTAGTACACCCAAATTTATATGCTATAGAAAAAATATTAAATACAAATTTAAAAAAGAGAAAAAATCAAAGCAAAAAAATTTACATTTTGTTGAAATTTTGTAAGTTGTAATTTTCATTGCAATATTTTGCTTGAATTAAATTGTATTATCTTTCAGTTTCTAAATATGTTTGGTGACTAAAATATTATTTTAATAAATATATCTATTTAATAAATCTGTTATGTTTAAATGCACCAAAATACATTGCTTAAAAATGGCTCTTTTAGTTAATGTAGGATAACTTCAGATAAAACTAAAAGACTTAGAAATATACAACACATAGACATACATGATATTATCAGACCTTTGAGATTAGGTTAAATATAAATACAAATGTATTTAAACTTTTATTTGATAAAATCATGTTGGACAAACTCAATTGCATTAAATTGTGTAAATTGTTTTTTTTTTTTTAAGTTGGTGCTAAACAAATTTATTGGATGGAAATCCAGACCTCAATAAAAATTGAGTTCATCCAATGTGTTATTTATTTGAGTGTATGCAGTTTATTTATAAGGACAGTGCAATATATAGACAGTTGAAGTCTGAATTATTAGCCCCCCTTTGATTTTTTTTTCTTTTTTAAATATTTCCCAAATGATGATTAACAGAGTACGGAAATTTTCACAGTATGTCTGATAATATTTTTTCTTCTTTTTAATTTTTTAAAACCATTTTAGGGTCAAAATTATAGCCCCTTTAAGCTATTTCTTTTTTTCGATAGCCTACAGAACAAACCATCGTTATACAATAACTTGCCTAATTACCCTAACCTGCCTGGTTAACCTAATTACCCTAGTTAAGCCTTTAAATGTCACTTTAAGTTGTATAGAAGTGTCTTGAAAAATAGCTAGTAAAATAATATTTACTGTCTTTATGGCAAAGATAAAATAAATCAGTTATTAGAAATGAGTTATCAAAACTATTATGTTTAGAAATGTGTTGAAAAAATGTTCTCTCCATTAAACAGAAATTGGGAAAACAAATAAACAGGGGGCCAAAAAATCTGGGAGGCTAATAATTCTGACTTCAACTATATATATATATACTGTTGTTATGTAAATTAATGGCATAAGAAATGCTGTCTTTTTTAGCTGAAAATGGTGTGCCGTAAAGAACCTCTTAATCTTGAGGTGCCTGGTGTAATGCATGCGATCTGAGACCCGCGATTAAATGATCCCAAGGTTTCCATAATCCTAGACCAGGCCGTATCCTGAGAAGCTGCTGTGGTGGTCGCTTCTGTGACGCTTCAGGGACAGACGAGTCTCGCTGATGTCCAGCTTCTCCAGCCTCTGGCGCCTAGACTACAGCTCTGCACAAGACGGAGAAATGCCATAAGAGAAATGGTCGTGCCCAACTGAGCCTGGTTTCTCTCGAGACATGGTTCGGGGACCTGTAGAGCTGCATATCGATAGATTTGCTCTTCAGTTTTTGGACTCTCAGTAGTGAATATTAAACCACACTGAACTGAGCTAAACTGAGCTGAACTTAAACTCTGAAAACTGGACAGACACTGTTTCAATTTACTATAATCTTTTATGTGAAGCTGCTTTGACACAATCTACATTGTAACAGTGCTATAGAAATAAAGGTTAATTGAATTGAAAAGGTGACAGTGGAGAGAGTATTCCTTTCATTTATTTCTAACAAACAAAATATTTTTCTTTCCCAGTGTTGGGTTGCAGCTGGAAGGGCATCCGCTGCTTAAAACATATGCTGGATAAGTTGTCAGTTCATTCTGCTGTGGCGACCCCTGATTAATAAAGGGACTAAGCTGAAAAGAAAATGAATAAATGAAAAATATTTTTCATACATATCATACAACTGCCCATGTTTTCCATATTTATCTAAGCTTACTCCTAACTCTTATACTATTACATTACATTTTATATTAAGATACATTTTTGCAGTAATAAGATTTGCAGTATGTACCAGCATCGATTTCAAAAGAAGTTCCATAGAAAGTCTTCACAGCAGATGCAGTAAATGTGTGAAATTATATCACAGTTACAGATGTTGAAATAAAACACTGGCTGCAGGTGCTGGATAAATGGATGTCACACTTATCAGTCGCATTTACTAACTGCATCTTTGACTCCCTTTGTCTAGTGGGGTGGTCTGGAAGCAGGACAGTTAAAAAAGATAAAGAGTAAGAGAGGAATGGTCTTCATCAAAGGAAAACATGTTTCCACATTCCAGACACCCTTACAAAAAGACTTGGATAGGCACAGTTCAAATACACATCTGTACGTTTAAATCTCCCTGTGAGAAAAACGCAGACTTCATTTGTAGGAATAACTGAATAACACCATCGTCCAACATACTGGAACACTTTTCACACAGATAATAAAATGCAAAAGTGGATTATTGTTGAGGGGAGGTCCCGTCTGCTCGTGGTGGGGGACGGGTGTATGGCGAGGAGCTGCTGAAAGATTGATGTCAGTGCTGGTAATGAATCAGCCATTATCTGTGAAAGCGTGGTGTCCTTGAACTCCAAGGTTTGCCATATGTTGTAAAGGACAGAGGGTCTGCAGAAAGGTGAGCACCTTAATCAGGGCTGTTTCCTCGGCTCAGAGCAGGTCAGTGAGACCTTGGTGGATTTGAGACAAAGAAACCCCTTGGGTTCAGTTTGTGCGTCGAGTACTTTGTTCTGCGTCTTTTTGCAGAGCCATATTTAAATCAATTTAACTGACTATTTTTCGAATAGCATAATTTAATTGTAATTTTGTATGGCTACTGTACATTTGATAGAACCAGAAATTTCTTATGTAACTATCTATTATTCAATAAAAAAATATAAAAACATGAATATGTGTACACAATATATATATTGCTAAAGGCAAACATGTTACCCTCTTTCTTTACTTACAATACAATACAATACAATACAATACAATACAATACAATACAATACAATACAATACAAGACTTTATTGTCAAACTTGCATCTAAAAAGAAATTCTACAAAAAACTCCTGACAAAAAAATTCTAAAACAGCTTGATGTAAACTTGAGACTCTAAATCAACGGTTAAACTTTAATGGTATATATTCACGATTCAACACATGACTAGGGTTCCAAATTATGTTCCTTGCCAGTCTTGTGAGGTTCTTGCAATACGAACGGTCATATAATTTTTTCAAGAGGCTTTCCTACTATCTTTGAACAAAATTTTTACGTCTAATATTCTTTAAATGTACTAAATTGCAAGTATATAATTACCAATGTGTATGCTACAGTGTACCTCTTTTCAAAGGAATCTTCGTCTTGCTTTTAAACAAACAGAAAAGAGGAGCCTGGACTGCGGTTATGCTTTGGTGGCTTGAAATGAGAGTGAAACAATGCTCTGTTGAGAGTCCTCAAGTTCTATCCTCTTCCTTTTTATATGCATATCAAGTGTCATTCAATTAGCTTTGTTTTCTTTTCCAACACAATGAATAATAGCGGTTTAATCATACCAATGGATTAGTGCCAGTAAACAGTGTTACACAAGCTACACTGAGGAATAAAAGATTGACTGAATTATTATTATATTTATTTTCTCACCGAGCCTGAAGGCTGTTCCTTTACTCACAGAGAGAAAGCCCAGGAGAGAATTCACTATGAATGAACTGTGCTAGGTGATAGTGTTGTCATTTACTTGTAAGCACTTTCTCTGTTGTTTTAGAACAGAATTCACTAGAGGAATTATGCACATCAGGCTATGCAAACATGCCTTTTCCATTCCTTTTTCTTTGCTTTTTTCTTTCTTACCTTTTTTTCTGGAGGTGTAGTTAGACAGACTGTTGAAAGCAGCTCAGAATACTCATAATTATGTATATCAAACAGTCTTTACGATTTCAAACCCTAAAATAACCTTACTTTTTTAGCTGAATATGTTGCAATATGCAACCCATAGTGGCACTATTAATAGCATGAATTGTGACCTAAACTAAAGTGTTAGCGGTTTTTCAAGTATTTCTGGTAAGGGTGGGGACAGTAAAAATATGTTCTAGAATGACTGATAATTGTTTAATTTGAATTTCTTAAAAATTGTGTATGCATATGTATGGTCAGATGCAAGCATTCAATAAGAAATATGTCAAAAAGATAATATAAAAACTTAGTTAAGCTTTTGTGCTGTTGTTTTGAATAAAAGACTTTTGGTTTAAAGTACTGCTTGAAATAAAGAAACCAGTTTAATGAACCCCTTATACTTATATTTACCAATAGTTATACCGAAATACATAATCTCATGCAACTGATGTGTCTGAACACTATTGTTTTAAAAAGCACACCAAAAACTAGCAGACTGTGACAGCTGGCAGTGGGAAGGACACAGCAGGAGACATGCTCGGGTAGATTATGCAGTTCCAGTGACAATCCTCCATGTGTCTCTTATGCTATGACTGGTATGCATCTGTGAACTCTATTGGCTGCAAAAATAACTAGGTATTTCCAAAAAGAATTTCCAGTATTTTCATGTTTACTGAATTGTTTTACCCTCATTGCACAAGGAAATGTATCTGTTTAGTGTATTGTCAAAAAAGGGCTAATTTGTGTGATTTATATGGTTTAATTTGTATGAAAACAAATGATTTTTAAAAATGCACCTGCTGCGAACGTTATCACTTGATTGAATGGCCATTATCAGTGGTTATCAGAAGGCTGTTATCATCCATTCACATGGTTAATCAGCTATATTAATAGAGAAGACTCCAGATCCAGATCTGTTTTTACATTATTGTGACGGTTGGGATTAGGGTTGGGGTAGGGGTAGATGTTAATAAATTACATTTAATGGAAAATTGACTAAATAATACACTGTAATAAATGTAACATGTTACTGTAATTTTTCACAGTAAAAAAAATTGTCACTTTACAGGATTTAACTGCAAAATATTACGTATTCAGAATTTTATTCAAACACTATTAATATTTTATTCAACATAGAAATTAATGTACATGAATTTTTATGCTAGTACAGGCACTTTTTAGATATTTAGAAATATTTACAGAAATATTGTTATCATCCTCCATGAACCGCCACTCCTCCATGAATCACCACCTATCGTGGTGGATGGATTTGAGTGCCTGAGTGATCCTAAGATGTTATGTTGTCGGGGGCTAATTCCCCTTGTAGGGTCTCCCAAAGCAACAGGATCTTAGGTGACAGGTCAGACTAAGTGTGGTTCAAAAACCCCTAATGAGCTTAATGACATTGGGGACAGTGACGTCGCCAGGTATGGCGCAGCCGGGGACCCACCCTGAAGCCAGACCTGGGGTTGGGGCTTGTTTGCGAGTGCCTGGTGGCCAGGTTTTTTCCCATGGAACCCGGCCAGGCTTAGCATGAAGGAGCAACTTGGGACCATCCTCCTGCAGGGCCACCACTTGCAGGGAGCGCCGTAAGGGGCCAGTGGATTGTGGAACGGGTGGTGTTCGAAGGTTAGGACCACGACAACCCGATCATCAGGCACAGAAACTAACTCTTGGGACATGGAATGTCACCTCACTGGGAGGGAAGGAGCCCGAGCTTGTGCAGGAGGTGAAATGGTACTGAATAGAGATAGTTGGGCTCACCTCCACACACAGCTGGGGCTCTGAAACTCAACTTCTTGAGAAAGGCTGGACTTTCTTCTACTCTGAAGTTGCCCACGGTGAGAAGTGGCGAGCAGCTGTGGGCTTACTTATAGCTCCCAAACGTAGCCACCATGTGTTGGATTTTTCCTCGGTGCGCCTCCCTGCGCCTTTGGGTCAGGGATTGGTCTTTCACTGTGGTTTGTGCCTACGGGCCGAACACCAGTGCAGTTCTTACTCTCACCTATGGTCATGAGCTTTGGGTCATGACCGAAAGGACAAGATCTTGTATACAAGTGGCCGAAATGAGTTTCCTTCGCAGGCACATCCTTATGGATAGGGTGAGGAGCTCGGAGTAGATATACTGATTAACCATGAGGATGGACGATAACAGCCTTCTGAGCCTACTAGTAGCCTCCAAACCCCACCCCTAACTCTAACCCTCATCTGAGGATGAGCAAATGTATTAAAATGTACAAATAAAATCATACAAATTTATACAAATTAGACATTACATCAAGAATTAACAAAATGCTGTGAGATTATGTTGGTTATTTTGTTCACTATTTTTTCCAAACATTACACTTCCAAAGACGTCATTTTCCTAATGTTTATATTATGGAATATCATTTATTACCCTCAAATATGTCCGTTGTTGCAATGTTGTTAAACTACTATCATGCTAATGGCCACTGGCTAGTCAACAAACAACAGAAGGCACTGTTAAGGCTTAGGGTTACAAGAAAATATATGTTTATATTATGGACTATTGTTTATTACCCTCAAATATGTCCAAAGGAATTTTGTTACACTACTCTCGTGCTAAGGGCCACTGAATAGTCAACAAACAAGAGAATGCACTGTTAACGGTTAGGGTTACAAGAAAACATCTACTTTTCTTCAAAATACCACTTTAAATTGTTGTTTTCCTGATGTTTATTTTATGGAATATCGTTTACTACCCTCAAATATGTCCAAAGGAATTTTGTTACACTACTATCGTGCTAATGGCCACTGGATAGTCAACAAACAACAGAATGCACTGTTAAGGGTTAAGGTTACAAGAAAACATCCACTTTTCTTCAAAATACACCTTTAAATTGTCATTTTCCTGATGTTTATATTATGGAATATTGTTTATTACCCTCAAATATGTCCAAAGGAATGTTGTTACACTACTCTCTTGCTAATGGCCACTGTATAGTCAATTAAGAAGAGAATGCACTGTTATGGGTTAGGGTTACAAGAAAACATCTACTTTTCTTTAAAATACCCCTTTAAATTCAAAGTGTCACCAGCGTTATCTTTGTAATTAATTGTGAGATTAATTGCTAGAAACTTGTATGTGAAAATTGGTTCTACTCTAACAAAACTTGGAAAGTGAATATTTTTTACTCCTGCAATTCAAGCTAACAATCGAAAGATTTAGCCAGTCATAGTCCTGGAAAGTATTACTGGTCAAACCTAAAATAAATAAATAAATAAAATGGATTTAATTAAATTAAACATCTACATTCCCTCTGTGCTTAACAGCAAAGAACAACTCCGAGGCCGTGTTCAGATGCCATAGAGGTACAGGATATAAAACTGACAAGCAAACTAATTAGCTCCAAAATTACAACATCTTAATGTCCATGCTCATAAGACAGCTCTGCTCATTAGTCATGGAAGGAGGCCATTAAATTTTGTTGTGAACACAGGCAGCTGTGTGGAGTTATAATCACACGTGCCATACTGTAGAGATGTCCCTCTATCAGCTGCATAAAGCAACACAGGGGGCGAAGAGTGCAGTTGTGAGAGAAACATCACGGTGCTGGGATAATTTACTGGAACCATGCTCATACTCATCTGATTACAACACCTTGCTAATGACATGTTGTGTTATCTTTGTTTTTGGTTAAAAAAATACTCTTGTTTGGAAAAAGTGCATTTTAGCAAACTTTTTAAATAAAAGTCCTTAAGGAATTAATGGTAACACTTTATAAAAACTGCAAACTCTGAATCCTTTATTAAGCATTAACAAATAGTTTGTCGTTTGTTAAGCATTCTTACTGTCAGTCCAGTTTTCAGAGTTGAAGTTCAGTTTAGTTCAGTTCAGTGTGGTTTAATTTTCACTGCTGAAAGTCCAAACACTGAAGAGCAAATCCATCAATAAGCAGCTCCATGAGTCCCAAACCATGCAAGCCAGTGGCAACGAACAAACTACACCGATTGACGAAAGTGAAGGAAAAAAAATACCTGGAGAGAAACCAAACTGTTGGGCATGACCATTTCTCCTCTGGCCAAACTTTTTCTGCAGAGCTGCAGTCTAGGAGCCGGAGGCTGAAGAACCCTGGACGTCCATCATGGAGAAGCTGCAGGTGGGAGAGGTCACCGGCTGGTGTTCAGGCTGGCCTACGGGATCAGTACGGAGACTCATCTGTCACTGGGGTCTTTTAGGAATCAGTGTAATGCTCTCCACTCCTCCATGACCACTATAATATAACACATTTCCTATAATATTTACCTTCTGAGAAAGTCTTACTTTATAATATTATTAGCCCTCTTAAGCATTTTTTTTAATTGTCTACAGAACTAACCACTGCAATACAATGATTTGCCTAAGTATCCTAACTTACCAGTAATTAACACAGTTAAGCTTTAAATTACACTTTAAGCTGAATACTAATATCATAAAAAATATCTAGTAAAATAGTATCTACTGTCATGACGGCAAAGATAAAATAAATCAGTTATTAGAAATAAGTTATGAATTTTTAGAAATTCCGTTAGAGGGAAATTGGGGGAAAGTATAGAGGAGCTAATAATTTATAATTAATAATTAATGACGATTAATTTTATTATTGAACAACAACCATATTCTCAATAAACCCAAAAAACTCATTAATATCAAAGCTGAATATTTTTGGAAGTAGTTTTTAGTTTGTTTTTAGTTTCAGCTATTTTAGGAGGATATCTGTGTGTGCTGGTCACTATTACTGTGCATAATTATTAGGCAACTTAACAAAAAACAAATATATACCCATTTCAATTATTTATTTTCACCAGTGAAACCAATATAACATCTCAACATTCACAAATATTCATTTCTGACATTCAAAAACAAAACAAAAACAAATCAGTGACCAATATAGCCACCTTTCTTTGCAAGGACACTCAAAAGCGTGCCATCCATGGTGAACGGATCAAAAACGACAGAATCCATCAACATTGCGTGCAGCAGCAACCACACCCAGACACTGATCAGAGAGGTGTTCTGTTTTCCCTCCTTGTAAATCTCACATTTGATGATGGACCACAGATTCTCTATGGGGTTCAGATCAGGTGAACAAGGAAGCCATATCAATTGTTTTTCTTCTTTTAGACTCTTTCTTGCCAGCCAAGCTGTGGAGTACTTGGACGCATGTGATGGAGCAATGTCCTGCATGAATATCATGTTTTTCTTGAAGGATGCAGACTTCTTCCTGTACCACTGCTTGAAGGTGTCTTCCAGAAACTGGCAGTAGGGCTGGGAGTTGAGCTTGACTCCATCCTCAACCCGAAAAGGCCCCACAAGCTCATCTTTGATGATACCAGCCCAAACCAGTACTTTATCTTCACCTTGCTGGCGTCTGAGTCGGACTGGAGCTCTCTGCCCTTTACCGATCCAGCCACGGGCCCATCAAGACTTACTCTTATTTCATCAGTCCATAAAACCTTAGAAAAATCAGTCTTGAGATATTTCTTGGCCCAGTCTTGACGTTTCAGCTTTTGTGTCTTGTTCAGTGGTGGTCGTTTTTCAGCCTTTCTTACCTTGGCCATGTCTCTGAGTATTGCACACGTTGTGCTTTTGGGCACTCCAGTGATGTTGCAGCTCTGAAATATGGCAAAACTGGTGGCAAGTGGCATCTTGACATCTTGGCAGCTGTACGCTTGACTTTTCTCAGTTCATGGGCAGTTTATTTTGCGCCTTGGTTTTTCCACATGCTTCTTGCGACCCTGTTGACTATTTTGAATGAAACGCTTGATTGTTCAAAGATCACGCTTCAGAATCTTGGCAATTTTAAGAGTGCTGCATCCCTCTGCAAGATATCTCACTATTTTTGACTTTTCGGAGCCTGTCAAGTCCTTCTTTTGACCCATTTTGCCAAAGGAAAGGAAGTTGCCTAATAATTATGCACACCTGATATAGGGTGCTGATATCATTAGACCACACCCCTTCTCATTACAGAGATGCACATCACCTAATATGCTTAATTGGTAGTAGGCTTTCGAGCCTATACAGCTTGGAGTAAGACAACATGCATAAAGAGGATGATGTGGTCAAAATACTCATTTGCCTAATAATTCTGCACTGCCTTGTATAATGCGTAATGATTGTATTTTCACTTTGTTAATAGTTCGATTTTCACTAAATTAAGCATTTTATGATTTACAAACCAGTCATTTAAGATTAATTGGTGGTTTTAAAGATCACTGAGAATGTTCAAATGAATATAAATCTTAATTTTTTTAGGCGTATAGCAAACAAGGTTTAATTTTTAATGTAGTAAATAATGCTTAACAAATTATTCATAGTGTGCAGTTATTATAAAGTGTTACCCAAAATATTATATGAGTGTAAACTGAATGTAATGTTTTTTGTACTTTGGTACCCACCTCGGTGGAGCTGCCCTTTAGTGGTCAACAGTGAAACTCGTATTAAACCAAACTGAATTATTAAAAAAACAACAACACCAGCATTCTACTACTACATATTATACTGCCTTCCTGATATATTGAATTTGTTCTACAATGATGAAATGTTGTTAGGGTAGAGCGGGCACGAAAGTAATGTGGAACGAAAGTAACAAAGTGATTTTCTCGAAGCCCCGTCAACATTTGCTTTCCAGGCTATAAACGCACATTCAGCATGCAACACTTGATGGAGCTGCCGAATATTGTGTGATTTCAGGACCGTGTCCCACGGTTAGCTCCGGATTTCTGTTTTTAAATGCAAAAAGTAAATTATAGTGGGTGACACTTTAAAAAGAGCTTTACTGCTATGACTTGTACTGCCGCCACACAAAAGGAGTAAGAACATATTTTTAGGTATAATCGCAGTTTGCTACTATGCAGCTAGGGGGCACAAAAGGACGGGATGCAAACGGACAGGAATATACAGTAGCAGTAAATACCCTGATATTTGTAAATGAAGATGAAACAATGAAACAAAGCACTAATTCCTTCATTAATCATTAAAAATGTAGTTAACAAGTTTTGTAATCATTGTAAACTTATTAAGTGAAATGAGGATTCATTTTGGAAAGTAAAATTTAAGAAATAAAAGACAACTAAAATGTAAATAAAGCAGTGTTTTAGCCTAAATATAGAGAGACGTAGAGTGTTTGTTATTTTAAAGTGATAGGACTAATACAGTCAATAAATAAGCTTTTTCATTTTTGTTTTCATTTACAGTTTTCATTTACATTTTCATTGTTGCATATATATTACTATGTCATTTATGTCTCAATTACTGTACATAAATAAAAAATGAATAATTAAATAGGCTTTAAAAAATTATCTATTCAAAGACATTACCAGCGACACACGAAGAAACCGTCTTGCGCATGGTCTAAAGAGCTCTTTGAATGCTACTTCAAAAGCATAAAAATAACCTCAAGCTGATCACTATTATAATAAAAATAATAAAAATTTAAATGGCTTTGGTTAAATGGTTTAAATGGCAAGACTTCATGTGGGGACAAAAGTATGACTGTTATTTACAGTTGAAGTCAGAATTATTAGCCCCCCTTTTTGAATTTTTTTGATGATTAACAGAGCAAGGAAATTTTCACAGTATGTCTGATAATATTTTTTCTTCTGGAGAAAGTCTTATTTGTTATTTCGGCTTGAATAAAAGCAGTTTGACATTTTTTTAAAAACCATTTTAAGGTCAAAATTATTAGCCCCATTGAGCTATATTTTTTTTCCGATTGTCTACAGAACAGACCACTGTTATACAATAACTTGCCTACTTGCCTAATTACCCTAACCTGCCTAGTTAACCTAATTAACCTAGTTAAGCCTTTAAATGTCACTTTAAGCTGTATGGAAGTGTCTTAAAAAAGATCTAGTAAAATTTTATTTACTGTCATCATGGCAAAGATAAAAATAAATCAGTTATAATAAATGAGTTATTAAAACTATTATGATTAGAAATGTGTTCAAAAAAATCTTCTCCGTTAAACAGAAATTGGGGAAAAAAATAAACAGGAGGGGCTAATAATTCAGGGGGGCTAATAATTCACTTCAACTGTATTTTTCACTGCTAATAGACAAACCTTATTTTCCGCTTCCACATTAGAGTTTGCAGTATTTGGATATGTTTAAAAAATTTATGTATAATACCAATAATAAATAATAATAATAATAAATAATAATAATAAAAAATCTAAAATTTTAGAAAATGTTAACATTTTGAATTGGTGGATTGTTTTTGAAACGTTTGTTTCAACAAAATATGCTTGCAAAATATGCTTGCAGTTAACTTTAAAAAGGTAATAGTCAGATGTGTTTAAAATAAAACAAGATTAAGCCCGTAAAAAAATAAAAAGTAAAAAAAATAATAACAATGTGCAACTTTAAGTGAAATTATATTAGAGTTGTTCTACATTGATAAAAAAAAAAATAACACCATATTTTGATAGACCACTCTTGTGAGGTAAAATATATTTCTACTAAAAACATTGGTCACTTTATTTTGATGGTCTGTTTGTTGAATTTAAGTTACATTGCAACTACTGTACATGCCAACTAATTCTCATTAGATTATAAGTATACTGTTAGGTTGGGGTTGGGGTTGGGGTTGGAGTTAGGGTTGGGGTTAGTGTAAAATGACATGTAATTATTTCTGATTAGGTGGTCATTTTGCTTGTGATGCTGAATTTTGCTAAAGTGCAACAGGACAGAGGCACAACCTGAATTCATCTGACGAAAGAGAAAAGTTAAATTAGTAAGTACATATTTAAATGCTTTATTTACATTTTTCTTAATTGATATACATGCAGGGGCAACATGGTGGTGCACTGGTTCGAGCTCCGGCTGGGTCAGTTGGCATCCCTGTGTTCACGTGGATTTCCTCTAGGTGCTCCGGTTTCCCTCACAGTCCAAAGACTGTGTACTGGGAAACACCCATTCACACTCAGACACCTGTACCGTATGTACAGGTGTCTGAGTGTGAATGGGTGTTTCCCAGTACTGGGTTGCAGCTGGAAGGCCATCCGCTGTGTAAAACATATGCTGGATAAGTTGGTGGTTCATTCCGCTGTGGCGACTCCTGATGAATAAAGGGACTTAGCCAAAGGAAAATGAATGAATGAATGAATGAATGAATGAATGAATGAAGTAGTAAGTTTGTGTTTGTCATTTTACAAGTTAAAACACAAATTTGAAGAAGCAGTACTTACAAAATGTGATGACTGAACAATTAAAAAATCTGGTAAACAATATCCCATGTGTCTGACTTCTGCTGTTTAACTGGCAGTTGGCTAACTAACTTAATGCTGTATATTCCACCACATGCTGGATTGGAGGTATGGGGCACAACTTAAAGGCTCAGACACACTCTCACAGTTCAGCAGGTTTTTGCAGGTTTTTGCATCTCGTTTCTATACCATATGAACAGCAGCTACGCTAATTATTCTCTTTATTCTCTATTTCCACCTGGGGATACTCATCCCGAGACCCCCAGAGATTATGCAGTGCCACTGAAGTGATCCAAGACCTGTGACGAGATGATATCAAGGTTTCCACATTCCCGGACCAGGCCGTAGCAGCTGCTGTGGTGGTCATGGAGGAGTAGAGAGCCTGAGACTGATTCCTGTGAGACTTCAGGGACCGCCGAGTCTTTGCTGATGTCCTGCGTTCTCCAGCCTCCGGCGCCTAGACTGCAGCTCTCCACAAGATATTTCGCCATTTGAGAAATGGTCATGCCCAACTGAGCCAGGTTTCTCCCGAGGTGTTTTTTTCCTTCACTTCACCCATTGGTGAAGTTTTTTTCCTCGCCACTGTTGCCACTGGCTTGCATAGTTCGGGACTTGTAGAGCTGCGCATCAATGGATTACTCTTCAGTGTTTGAAATCTCAGCAGTGAATATTAAAACACATTGAACTGAACTGAACTGATCTAAACTGAACTGAACTTAAACTCTGAAAACTAAACTTAATGTTAAAAAAACTAAAATGCAAAATCGTTTTTTTACAGTGTGTACATTTACCAACATAAACTTGCAATATTCAAAGCTTGGTGTCTAGAGGGCAAAATTTGCCTTGCAAGGCATAGGTGCTGCATATTAAGGTTATCTAAGTTTGCAAAATGTGACAATAAATAGAACAAACCAGGGTACTTACTCATTATACGCAGTCAACAAAGTCGATCCGTAGACTTTTACTGGCTGTTGGAATGATCAGCACCACATGCTACAAAATGACGCATTCATGTTTTGTTGTTATATGAACATGTTATTTTCAGTTTTCCCTTTCTCTTTAAGTTGAGATTGTAACAACTTATACTGTTGAGTACTGAGGCACTGCAAGTTGATAGGACATGATTTGACTTTTTCACATGACTAAAACTCAGAATAATTTTTTACAGTGTAGTAAACCGAATTAGCTTATCTTTATGAACAGTTCTAATAAACAGGGCAAATTATTTCATAAGCACAAACATGCAGAGCCAATAAGGGTAAGGTTGATGTAATACTAGCAACACTGATGTAAAAAGGTGTAAAGACATGTTTATTATTCACCTTCAAAAAAAAATCACAGTGTGCGCACCTTTTAAGTGCTAATGTTTAATGCATGCGTGTCTTTATTCAATCCTCTTTTTCATGCTACAAGAGAGTTTATGCTAACATAAGCTGTTAGTGAATCTTGCCGTGACAGATTAACAAACACATTTCAAAAGCAGTGAAATAATTTTGAAATCAATTATGAAGACAAGTTTAAAAGAGCATTTTAAAGGCTATGTTAACAATAAATATCACTGAATATTGAGGATGCATTTGTAAAGGTTTCACTTTCAGACACATTTATGGGATGAGAGTATTTTAAATGAATCCTACAATCTAAAATTTGCAGTAGTCGGTTTAGTTGTTCTGTATTTGCACCATTAGTACCCCAAAAAGCATGTTTTTTGCCCTTTTTACACCTTTGTTTTATGTAGAATACATGAACCGTAACTCCATTAACTCTGATTGTTTGTAGTCTAATTTGCAATGGCTTGTTGTATTAAAAATTTATATGAGAATTTTTATTTACAGTTTTTATATAATTATATTTTATATAGTTAGTATATTAGTATGTCAATTGCTTTAGCTCAATTCTCGATTTAAATTTTTATTTTTCAAAACAATAAGTTCAGATCTCTGAACAATTAGATCATTGTTCACTTCAGAGTGGCATTTCTTATTGATTTAAGCCAATTGCTAATGCTTTGCCACATGTGTGCAAACAGTAAGTACAACTGTTTGTAGTTTGGACAAAAACTAATTGCATATGGCTTGTTGAACAAAACTAATGAGTCGATTTTCATTTATACTGTCAAACTCTTCACAATTTCTCAATCAGTTTTTCATCATGTAAGCCATCACACTCAAAACAATCTATTCAGTTATAAATCATGTGTATACGCACATGTGTATACCCTAAAATCTGATATTGACATTGTTTGTAACACCTGCTTAATTGGTAAATGACCTCTAATTGCAATACAGTTTGCATCATTTATTTAGCCAATCAAGTTTGGAAGCATATATACAGTTGAAGTCAGAATTATTAGCCCCCCTGAATTATTATTAGTTTATCCCCCCCCCCCCCCCTTATTCTCATTAGATTGCAAAGTTTCTTATAGTCAGTTAAATGTCTGTTGAAGAAGCAGTATCAACAGATATTAAGCAGACAGTCTACTAATACTCAAATGGACCATCAAAATAAAGTGTTACCCTGATTTATTTTCCTCCCCTGATTATTTATTTCCTCTGAAGGATGCATTCGAAGTGTGCTGCATCATTGAGGCACAACGAAGGCTGTCTCATTTAAAAAAATTCTAAGTTTCCTTCAAAAGCAGCCTCCAAATGCATCCTTTGTCCCAGGTAAAGAAGGACACAACCAGTGGATCCTTCGTGGCCTTGAACGTCCCAAGATTCATTGCGCGCTGATAACAGCAAAATGTATGAATTAAATGAAATGAAATGAAAGTTTAAATGTATGAATTAGGTTTATTTTACGTGGATATGTAAACACATGTTAGAAACCAAAAAGAGTATGGTGATGGTTTGTTCTGTAGACTATCGAAGAAATATACACTGTAGCTTAAAGGGGCTAATAATTTTAACCTTAAAACTGTCTTTAAAAAATTTAGAACTGCTTTTATTTTAGTCAAAATAAAACAAATAAGATTTTCTTTGGACAAAAATATATTATCAGACTTACTGTGAAAATGTCCTTACTCTCCTAAACATAATTTGCAAAAATATTTTATAAAGAAAAAAAATTTAAAGGGGGCTAATAATTCTGAATTTAACTTTATGTAGATTGACCACGGCACAATCACTACCTTTTTTTGTGTTTTTGTAGTAACATAAGACATATGAAATATACAATACAGTAATTGGACAAACAATACTGCACTTTACATGCACGTTACAGTTTTTTTCAATTGTTTTGGCACATTTTTCGAAACTATGCAAATGTCAAAACAGTTTGCTGGAACTTCAGAACTGTATTGCACATCTGCAAATTGTTGTTACTTCCCCAAAACATTTCATTCATGCTTCAAAACCTAGTTATTGTGTCAGTTATTTGGCCAAGGCCACCAAAACATAAAGTGTATTTGTCATCGTGTGAGACACACTGCTCAAAATGATTAGTTGTTTTTTTTTTCACCATGACAATCAGTTATGGAAATTAAGGTTTAAAAAAAATCTGATATTTGTTGAGAAGTGTCAATAGTACAGTAAAAAAATTTAAAAAGAGATTGACAGTATAAATGAGAATCAGCTCATCAGTTTGGACCCACAAGCCATATGCAATGAGTTTTTGTCCAAACCACAGACAATTGTACTTACGGTTTGCACACATATGCCAAAGCATTTGCAATTTGCTTAAATCGATAAGAAATGCGACTCTGAAGTGAACAATAAGCTAATTGTTCAAAAATCTAAACTTGTTGTTTTGAAAAAATACAAATTTTAATTGAGAATTGAGCTAAAGCAATTGAGAAAAACTGTAGTACAAAAATAAATGTACTGACAAATGTTAATTTTTTTCTATGTACTATTGACTCTTTGATAAGTTAATACTATTGACACTGTATTAACTTATCAAAATAAGTTAAAACAACATAAAATACATGTTATGAATTGTCGATTTGTATTATATTTTACAGTTGAACTGACAATGTTACATCTGTTCTTAAATTTGAACAAATTTATTATGCACTCCAAAACATTTGTTCAGTTCTTTTGCATAGAAATTAGCAGGGCTACACTATACAATCACACACATTTTATAGTTAAAAATTCTAAAGTTTGATCTTGGTCAGATTTTTTAACGCTAAACTAAACATCACTATCCTCAAGTTCATATCACATAATAATTTAGTTTAAAACTAGTATTTTTGTTCTTGACATTGATTACTTTACAGTGTTTTACCATCTGTTCAAGTCTTTACATCCATGAAAACCCAGTCCCAAAAGAATCAAAGAATAGACGCTGAGTGTTTCATTCCCCCACTTTCTTTTCCCTTCTTTTCCTTTCTCTAACCCCTGATTTAGCTTAATCCTGACGTGCACATTCGTCTATTTTTTTGACATCGCACAGGATCCAGATTGAGGGCTAATCTTCCATCTGATGTGAGCAGCGCTTTAATCGGGGGGCCGGTAATGAAAGTCACGCAGGCTTACCTTTCCTAAGATTGTACAAGACAAGTCACAGCTATTCCCCTCCAGAGAGTTCAGGCTACAAGTCCCTTTACACTTTAAATATTAGATATCTGAGCTGTAAATCCTACATGAATGTCACTTTGCTATTTGTAGTAATCGCAAACTGTGATAAAGGACAAAGCTTGCACACTATATTGATAATAAAACATGCAGTTTCTTCTCTATTGTTCTATTGTTCCGCGGATTATCATGATGAACCGACATATTTATTTTTCTTACAATTAAATGTCTGTCAAACAACAACTAAAAACCTTTTTCCATTTCCAATAATTTTTTCCAAGAACTCCTGAACCCGGTGAGTAATACCAAAAACACCTATGAGAAGCACTAAATTCTCTGAGCACAAACAAGTTACTTTGAATAACTAGCACTTCTTGTATGTACAGTATTGCCTCTTAGTAATCGCTGAATACCTCCTCAACTGGAAGTCGCTTTGGACAAAAGCGTCTGCTAAATGACTAAATGTAAATGTAATTGTTTTTTAAACAATTTTAGACATTACAAAACTAAACTCTAACCAGCAAATACACTGATTTGCTCACTTATATCTGTTTATATACATTTCTGGAGATCGTGAATTATGTAGCCAGAGGTATGTATGGCTGCATTTTGTCTTTTAAATGAATGCTGCGGGCGGTATGTTGAATTCATTCATCCATTCCTTTTCCTTCGGCTTAGTTTCTTATTTATCGGGGGTTTCCACAGTGTAATGAACCACTTATTATTAAATTAAATGCCTGATAATTACACAGAAAGAAAACAATAACCAAAGACATAATTTTAATAGACAAAGTTAAGTGGTAGTGAACAATAATTACAACAACAATTTCATTGAACATTACTAAATTTAATTTGTTTGTTTTAATTGAACACATATAAGGTGTTCTGGTGAACTTGTAACTAATTAGACATCTTAATATTGTGTAATATTGTGTAATATTATTCAAAATTATTTTGAATTAAGTTATTCAGTCTGCCCAATTTGTTGTTACTGGTCCATCAAATAAAACAAAAAGCTCATTACTCTCTCATTACTATCTAAATTTCAGCTCCAGAAGCTTCCTCAATCCTCATACACACTGTTGGACAGTGCTGGACAGGATGGAATTTACCATATTAATTTGAGTACAATAAAACACTGTCTGGAAGAACTAGTTGGTCTAAATCAACATTCATCACAAGCACAATTTGAGTAGGATTTTTTTTTCCTACAACGATAGGGTATATTATACTACAATACACTACAGTTCACTAAAGTTAATACTACAATATGCATTTGTTTTTTAAAGTGTTTTAATAGTATAATGAATACACAGTATAGAATAGTATTTACTATATAATTTTGTATGGGTTTATATGGGACTTTTGTGTGGGTCTACAGGAATCAGCTTCCAGAAATGATCAGATGTTCTCCAACATTCATTCAAATCAAGACTGAAAACACATCTGTTTAGATGTGCCTTTAGTGAACGAACACTGTGCTACGTCTGACAGATCGCACCATTACAGTATGTCTTTCTTTTCTTTTTCATTGTTTTATAACCAATTTTAACACATTTTAATCTGTTTTTATCAATTTTTTATCATTTTTTGTTCTTTTAATAATTTTTATTTTCTTGTTTCTTTTATTTTTGTTTATGTAAAGCACTTTGAATTAGATTAGCATTGTGTATGAAATGTGCTATATAAATAACCTTCCCTTGCCTTATGTCATCATTAACAGATGTATGTCCACCAGGAACAGCAATAAAATGAACATTGTGGCAAAATCATATTTTACAAATTCTGAATTACTAATAACTTTATGTAAATAAACTATGACAATTGTAATATGATTTTTTAAATATTTTGTAAAAAAAAAAAAAAAAAGAATTGTGAATTTGCATCATTATTTATTTGTTTTTGTTATTTTAAAATGTTGCAAAGCTTTAACATTCACAATCATCAACATTACTATACATGCTGCATAAAAACTCTAACATCTGAAAAAGTATAAATGTGGGCATTAATATGCATTTAAAATACTTTATACAAACAAAGCAGTAAAGTTCTTTGTTTTATTTTGTTTATTTGTTGTTTTTTTGTGTTTTTAGTTGTTTTTTACTGCAATTAGTTCATTTTGTTTTGTTTTCAGTTAGTTTCATTTCTTAAAGTGTGCTTATCAAATACTCTAATATATGTTTATGTTTTTTCTTGTTTTAGTTGAATGGATTTAATCAAAATATTTGAAACAACATAAGCACTATAAAATAATTGTTTTGTTTTGTTTTGTTTTGTTTTGTTTTGTTTTGTTTTGTTTTGTTTTGTTTTGTTTTGTTTTGTTTTGTTATAAAAGTTTCTGGAAGAACGAATTTGCTCGAAATAACGCAAAAGAAACCAATTTTCACTTTTTTTGTGAAATATATGTGTGCTAATAGTGTTTATAGCAGCATGGGAGACATACAGTTGAAGTCAGAATTATTAGCCCTCTTTGAATTTTTTTTTTCTTTTCTTTTAAATATTTCCCAAATTATGTTTAACAGGTCAAGGAAATTTTCACAGCATGTCTGATAATATTTTTTTTTCTTCTGGAGAAAGTCTTATTTGTTTTATTTCGGCTAGAATAAAAGCAGTTATTAATTTTTTAAACACAATTTTAAGGACAAAATTATTAGAATAATAATAAACAGGGGGTCTAATAATTCAGGGGGGCTAATAATTCTGACTTCAACTGTATATGACTGTCAACATCTCCTAAAAAAAATGTGTTTTGGTGTTTCGTGACCCTTTAAAATTCTCAACAGCAATGATCTAGTTAACAAATTACATCCAGAGACTTAAAAAAATATGATTTCACTTTCTCAGACTACACATGCATGTTGACCTTGCTGTAGATCTAATTGCTCATTACAGTCCCAGCGTTTACACATATTTTTCAAATCAGCTAATGCTATTCTAGTTTTGGAAAGGGAAACAGAAATGAAACAGCAATCAACACACAACAAAATTAAACAATTTTGACAGGTGCTCTGTCCTCTTTATTTTCAGAAAGTAAAATCTTTTTTTAAGATGAAAGCAATCATCAAAAAGGATATCTTAGTTTATGTGGCTTCACGTGATATTTTATGTATTTCCTGTAACAAAAGTATCCAGCTATATATTTTATCCAGTGGATCCAAAAAATTAATGTCTGCTAATGTAGCCTCGTTCAAAGTGGTAATCTAAAATTATTTCTCCATAAAGAGAACGAGGGCCTATTTGACTAAATCAAAATGGTCGGTGACCACCGAATGCATTCCCTAAGTCTTATTAATTTCCTCATCAAAATCCAGTCTAGACATATGACCCCTGCTGAATTCTATTTCAGAAAAGCAAAATGACACTATTACTGTGGGAGAAAACCAGGGTAAGTGGTTTGTGCTGGGAAAAAAATAAAAATAAAATAAAATCAAAGAGATGAGTGGAGAAATTATTCAATTCTTCTTTTCAGAGGGTCGAGCCAGTCAACTATTTACCTTTTCGGGTGGAGAAGAGGACTCTTTGATGCAGTAATGAATAGATATGGTGTGAGCTCAAGGCTCAAGGCTATTTCATTGAGGGAGAAAAAAATGCATATCATTCTTATTCTTTCTAGCCCAAGACTATTAATTTCACATGCAGACCTTTCAACAGAAAATATGGCCCGATGCAAGAGCTTAGAATAGGGGAAAGGGGGAAAAAGAATAAATGAGATTTGATGTAAAGGTAGTAATTACCATGGGATTCTCAACACACTATTTTCCTTCGCACAAGAGGAGAAAACGTTACAACCACGTCCATGAAGAATCTGCAACTGCAATTGCAATGCGCAGATTTTATCTTTATATGCATTTACAATTTTTTATACAAATAAAGCAGTAAAGAATGTTTTGTTTTATTTTGTTTGCTTGTTTGTTTTGTGTTTTTTAGTTGTTAATTGTTTGATTTGTTCATTTTGTTTTTGTTTTCCAGTTAGTTTCATTCCTTAAAGTATGTTTGTCAAATACTCCAATATATGTTTATGTTTTTATTCTCTTTTTTGTTTTGTTTTTTTGTTTTGTTTTGTTTTGTTTTGTTTGAATTTGTCCCATACATAAGCTCATTAGTCCTATAATGACTGCTATGCCATCATAGATTGTGAAAACAGCCCATTGACTTCCAGTTGAATTTAGATAATCAGTTTTGACCAATGCAAACAATTATTTTTCATGAGTCCAACATCCAGCTGTTCAAGAAAACATACAATCTGACGTAAAATCATCTTTCACTACTGACCTACTCTATTGTTTTTAAATAGAGAAAATATTTTACAAATACCTTTTATTATAAATCTTGGACCCTATTCTTGAAATAAAAAAATGACCAATAAAAATGTGTGAAGCACCAAAAGTGGCTCATGTTAAAATATTAATGTTGTTATCCATGTATTAACTTTTTTATGAGAGAGGCTAGACGAGTTGTGATGCTCTACATTATTATTATTACAATTATTATTATTATTATTATTATTATTATTATTATTATTATTTGCCTAATAAATGACAATAGGCTGGTTTTTCATTTAAAACTTAAAAAAAATTCTAATCATGTAATATGATGCAATAAATTCGTATTTTCAAAATAAGTATTTATTCATAATTCTTTATTTTAAATCTTTTGAAAATATTTAGCATGGTATGACCACCCAACAAGCTAATCCACCTAAAATAGTGCTTAAAATGTCACAATGTAAAAAAGGAAGATCCAAAGTTTAAGACCATACAGATCCAAAGTAAATGAAACTCAATTAACCTTAATAACTGCTCTCTCAACTTGTATTATTATAAATAGTAGTAGTAGCAGCAGTATTCATTTCATTATGTGACTGTTCCGAATTGACAGTTATTAGCTCTGCTTCTTGCTTAATATGCTAAAAGGTTCCACTACCTAAAATATTATAACTTTTTTATTTATTTATTTTTCTTCATCCATGTAAAGTTGTTTTCAAACTATCAATAGTAAAAGCACTAAAGAAATAAAGATTACTCAATTTTACAGAATGACACCAACCTTTCTCGGTTACAATCATGCTATTAGATCACCCTCTATTGGTCAAAAGCAGAACTAAGTTCCACATTGTCTCCACGAAAAAGCTAAAACAGTACATGAAGGAATTTAAGGAATAACAATACTAACCATTGTCTGATGCATGGAGTGACAGCATGGATCAGACCGATAATGCATTGGTCTTTTTGAATGAGTCAAAATGCTCTATAATACTGTACATTTAACATTCTCAGGATTTATACTCATTTTCAAATTCAATTAATGTGCTGAATCATAACATCATTTTCTAAGAGAGACTTGTAAAACATAAATGTCACATTATTAATACAGATTTTTTAAATAATTGTTAAATGTATGCTTCATAAAGAATGTATATAGTATTTCATTACATCAAGACATAACTGCATGTTTAGAAAATATTCAAATTTATTTAAATTTCCACTCACTTCAATTAAAAAACATTAAAGTTGTGGTTTAAAATAGTTAACATTGTGTGTTAATATTAAAATAATAACTGTTGCAAATCCATTACTTCTAAAGCATTTAAAAATCAAGTACAGTAATGATCATTTTAATGATTTCATTCTTAAACTACTTTAAAACTATTTAAATTACTACTTTAAAAGAGATTGTTATTACAATTTTACATTAAGGTTCCATTTGTTAACAACAATTCATTTTACAGTATTTATTCATCTTTGTCAGTGTTAGTTAATACCATTCAAGTTAATGTAAATTTGTAGCACATCATTCAATGTTTTCAGTAGCATTTGATTTGAAAAATGTTGAGATTATCCTTAACAATAAATAAGCGATTCAAAACATTTCATTGCTAGTTCATTATTACTAACGTAGTTTTTAATATTATATTCATTTTGATATTTAAATATTGCCCACCAAGTAAACTAACTGTGAAGAATTACAAGTCGTTTCAGGGCATTTTTAATATTAGATGCTGTCCACATTCACTGAATAAATTTTTCCTAAAACAATACTATAAGCACAAAACCAGAACTGCATATTCAGGGAGAATCAAACAATTGAAAGTTTTGTCTGAACCAATAGCCTTGTAGATATTTATGTAAAAAACACATCTGTGTAAAAAAAGGTCTAACATTTATAGAATAAATGTCTAACACTTTGAAATAAGATTTCATTTGCCATGGTTACGCATTAACTAACAATGAACAATACATTTTACAAAATGTATTAACTTAATGTTACTGTATTATACAAAATACTCTAGTTCATGTAGCATAATATCATATTAATCAACGGTTTCAGGTACAACTTTTGGCTTTAATAAATGTTGCAATCATTCTTAACTATTATTGAATCATTCAAACCTATTACTTGTTTCCAGTTCACAATAACTAGGCCCACACGGAATCTGCGGACGCAGAAATCCACAAATTTCCGCAGATTTTAAGCCCATCATTGACTCTATATATTTACTTCTGTAAATATGTGTAAATTTATATTTATTTAGTTTTTTAATTAATTTCAGTAATAATATTGACTAATATGAAAGTGTTCATTTGATTTATTCACAATACAGTTTGTAAAGTAATATCTTCTGCCTTTTGGTAGAAATATTATATGAGAGATTTGCTTTGTTTACCAAATGGGAAAAAAAAGTGGATCTAGATGGATTTGCATCATAAAAGTTAAATAAAGGTTTAAAAATATATATTTTTTATTTCATATATTAAGTTTTTAGTTAAGATACTCCTAAAATTCCACATAAATCCGCAGATTTTTTGCAAAATCCTCCACAGAAATAAGAAAAAATGTGCGCAGATTCTGTCTGGCCTTAACAATAACTAACGTAAATCTAATTTACAGTGTAATTTTAATACTGAGTAATATAAATGGTTAGGGGTGACGCAGTGGCGCAGTAGGTAGTGCTATCGCCTCACAGCAAGAAGGTCGCTGGTTCAAGCCTCGGCTGGGTCAGTTGGAGTTTGCATGTTCTCTCCGGGTTTTCTCCGGGTGCTCCGGTTTCCCTCACAGTCAAAAGACATGCGGTACAGGTGCATGCGGTAGGCTAAATTGTCAATAGTGTATGAGTGTGAATGAGTGTGTATGGATGTTTCCTAGTGATGAGTTGCAGCTGAAAGGGGATCCACTGTGTAAAACATGTGCTGGATAAGTTGGTGGTTCATTCCGCTGTGGCGACCCCGGATTAATAAAGGGACTAAGCCGAAAATAAAATAAAATTAATAAATATTTAGATGAGAGTTAGGTTCAGGGTTAGTTGCTTGTAATCATGTGTAGTAGTTACTACTAAGTTCGTGTAAAAGGGACTTTGTAAAATATAGCGTTACTAACCCTATTGTAAAATTTTAGCAGTTGATTCATGATATATCAAATTATATTTGTTGCTAGGTCAAGATAACTACTGAAGTTTAAAATATGAAGTAATGTAAAATGGAGTCACCCAAAAATGAACATTTGTAATGTAAAATTCACACTATTAACAAACTAGTAACTTTAAAATAATTTTCTTTTTTATATTTTAATATTTAACTTTCGAAGAATTTAACTCAATGAACTACTACACTGAAAAACGAATTCAAGCAGTACTTCATCCAATTAAAATGTATCTTTTATTTCAGTTTAATATTATTTGTTTTGTTTTTCAAGAAATATATTTTAAGCTCAAAACATAGTTAAATATAAATGTTTTAGATTAAGAGCTCAACTAAGAAATTTTTGTTTTGATCAATGTACAATTTCAAGGTTACTCTCACAGGCCAGTGCATGTGTATTAAACAGAAGCTCAATATGCTTTGTGCTTTCATGGATTATGAATATTAAGGCAAATGATTTATTTTTCATTGGCTCAAGTGATCAAATTTAGATGTGAAACCATTACCATATTTTTTTTAATTGGATGAATAAACTTTTTATGGGAATTGTTGTTTTGATTAAAGCTATATCTTCTTGTTTAGAACAAAAAGAGAATTTAAATTAATTGACTTTCTTCAACAAAACAAATATGATTTGTACCAGGTTATACTGTATATAATTGTTATCATGGAAATAGAAAATATTGTTTAAGACAAATTATTTAATTTTTATTAGGTCAAGTGATAAAATTTAGATGAAACAGTAGTAGTAATTAGTAGTTGGGTTTAGATATAGGAATACACTGTAAAAAATAATGTGACGAAGTCATGGCAACAAATGTTTTATGTTATTTTAACTCATTTCAACTGAATATTTTTAGTTATACAAAGTTAAAACTTTTAATCAGTTTGACTGATGTGAGTTGAGATGACAAGAAAAGTTAATTTGATTCAACTAAAATACGCTTAGGCAGCAAGAATTTTAATAGTGTAGGATTAGAGATGTAAAATAACATTGTACTTTGTAAGTGCTGTAAAAACCAGCAATCAACTTTGTCAAATGAAATAAGTGTAGTTAACTCAAAATTTACTAAAAGTTAATTTCACTCATTTTAAAGGGTTTTGAACTCAGTGCTGAAGATAATGAGTTAATTAAATACCTAATTACTTCAACTTAAATAGAGTAAGATCACAGTACTCATATAGATTAGTTTACCTCAAATGGTTTGTAGCAATCGGTTTACTCAAACGGTTTGAGTTGCCTTAACTTATTGGGTTTTACAGTACTCAGCTGGTTTGAGTTTTCTTCATTTATCGTGTTTTACTGTGCTCAAATTGCTTCATTTACTCAAATGGATTAAGTTCACAGTACTCAGGATTAGTTTTTGAACTTAACTTTTTGGGCTTTACAATGTAATAAATGGTTAATGTCAAAATAAAATGTAGATAATAAATAATGAATAAAGGCTAGTAAATGGTGTGAATTGTTACTTAAACTAAATTGTCACCAAAAATTATTTCATTTACTCTAGTTTCATCAAGCTTTTCTTTTGAACGTACACTGTGAAAACATATTTCTGCCTTAAGATATTTAGTTGAATCTGAAACAGTGGTACAGGAATGTGTGTTATCCCAAAAAAAAAAAAACAATTCAAAATTGTGACTTGTTTTAAACTTGCAAGACAGAAATGTCAAAACATATATAATAATAAAATATTTTTTAGTCTCCAATTAAATCTGTCAAATTGACTAAAAATATTGATTCTTTGTACTTTGTATAACTTCAAAAAGGTAGTTGAAGTATGGCTAAATTCTTAACATAAGTTAAAGTACAGTAACAAAATTGTTGTCAAGACAATGTTATTTATTTTTTTATTTTTTTATTTACACTACACTGTAAAAAGTGAATAGTTACTTAAAGCGAGTAAACCGATTGACTTAAAAGCAACAAGTTGACTTTACAAACATAAAGTAAACCCATTGTAACTTGGAACTGTTAAGTTGACTTAAGTTTTATATTTATGCTAATTGTACCTACTTTTTTAAAATCAACCAATCCCTTTTAACAGTGTCAGACTCTTTTAGCATGTCTGTTTTCAAATAATTACTGTAATTATCACAATATTACATATTTGGTGCTTCATTAAGTCTATAAAATCTACAATTATAGCCTGTATTAAATTTAGAAGATACACTGGAGTCTGGAAGAGCAGATTTATTTTACTGTATGTCATTTTGCCAGATACAAAAAAGCTGGGGGGAAAAAAAACAAAAATAAAGGTGTATTGGAAAAAAGAGTGGTGTTTACTTTTATTTAAAAAAGTGAGTACAATTTGCATAATTATAAAAATTAAGTCAACTTAACAGTTCCAAGTTACAATGGGTTTACATACATTATTTTTGTAAAGTCAACTTGTTGCTTTTAAGGCAATTGGTTTACAATATTAGAAAATATTTGGAAAATAATTCTTGCATAGTAGTTGTTCTTCTTACAGTCAGTTTTTACCAGTTTAAACAAAATCATCAATTGTGTTCAACAGCAAAAGGAAACACATCAAGTGTTGGAACCACTCTAAAGTGGTTAAATAGTGTGTAAAAATGTATTTTTGTGAACTATCCTTTTAACTATAAAGTTACCCTATTGTGAATTCAAGATATTTTTATTACCGGATGTTGTTCTCCATCCTCCATTCCCTGAAGCCATTTTCTTTTTCCTAAAACAACACTGCAAGCACAAAACCAGAACTGCATATTCAGGAATATTCAAATAATTGGAAGTTTTGTCAATAGCCTTGTGGACATATATTTAATATCAAATTCTTCAAATCATTTTATTAAACTTGAAGAGCACATCTCTATAAAAACAAGCAATTTTTTTCCCCTTTTATTTCTAGTCAGCACTGCGTCAGTCTGTCTCCATTTGCTGTTCCGTCACTGTCAGCAGCTTCGTCCCTTCTTCATTTTTCTCTTCCAGCATGGAGAAAGGCAAAAGCAGCACCTCGTAACCTTGTATCCACTCATGCATGGCCAGCAGTGACATCAGCTAAAGCATCTGTGCTCAGGCCGGCCTCTGGAGACCCCCAGTTCTGGCCCTTGCATGGGGAAATTGGTGCATGTGCACATGTGATACCAGGGGACGCTGATCTTGCACTGCCACGGGCCTGATGTGCATCCTCCAGTCTTCTGACAATCTGACAGACTTTCCATCAGCTTTAATACTCTGATGACGTGTATTGGAAATACCTGGAATTCATGCCATTTAGTGTCCAGTGTTGCCAGATGTAGCTGACTTTTTCCAGCCCAAAAGCTGTCTAAAACCCGCCCAAGCGCACAAAAAAAATGCCCAAAATATTAAAATAATATTTTATTTTAATTTATTTCAATCGAAAATAACCTATTTATTTTAACTGTTATAATTTTTACATTTTATAATCAGCAATCAACACCAGCAGTCACAAAACCACAACAAAACTGGATCACGCCAAAACACTGCCCGCCTCTCACTCAAACACTGCACTTAATGTTATGTAGATTACACTACCTATTAGAGTGTTAGAGTAGTATTAGAGTACTTTTGAAATGGTTTATAAATTCCTATTTGGCTTTTTAAATTCTTTTGAACATAATTAGGTGCTGCTTGTCAATCAGACAATGCTTCTATGTTTGTCAATTGCGGAAAAAATGATCAATAAAAGTGTCATGATAAACCACTGTGAGTTTAACTGCAGGCGCTGTGTGATGCGCGTGCATGTGAAGGGGAGTCAGATTTGTCCAGGGAATCAGATTTTGATACAACTTTCATTCACCTCCTCTTGTGGGTGGGCCTAAGCGGATCGCGCTATGCACTGATCACTACTAACTGAATGGAGTAGGAGCACACGGTAATGTTTTGTTGAATACGTTGCATATAAAATTTACGTTTCAAAACCAACCAAATTTTGTCAACCCGCCTATGCCTTTTTTACCCGCACAATCAAATTCAAAACCGCCCAATTTGGCGGTAAAACTGTCCAATCTGCCCACACTGTTATTGTCCTACTATAAATGCATATAATTTTTCTCAAAAAATATTTCAGTGTCATCAAGATGAAAAGTCCTGCCACCATTGTTTATGAACAAGATAGTCAAATGGGTTTGTCATGTTTTCATTATGACAGTTTACTCTTAAAAAATTTGGTGACATTTCCTGAAAATGCTCAGTAGTGCTATATACTATTTGCACAGCCATTTAAAAACTACAGTAAAGTTAGACATCACTGCATTTAGTGAGATATCTGAGTACAAGACACTGAATATGTACGTTTCACATTTTTATTGCATATGCTCTTTGCAATTCTAATTTATTCACAGCATTGTGCAAAAGGATAAATACACCCTTATTTACATATACATAAACATAAACTCCCTTTGGGTAGAGCTGTGCACAACTGTAAACAATATTGCAGTACATATTGGAACTGAACCTATGACATACATAGCTCTGTAAATCATTCAGTCTAATCATCTTGTTTAATCCTGCCCCTTATCGCAGCGCCGTTCTACAGAATTTCGCACGCTCAAACTCTAGTGTGATCGCAGCTTCACTGTCACCTACTGATTAGCCCTGCACCAGCACATGGTCATGCCCATTACCACGCCACTACGCACTCACTACTGAAGGACTTCACTCTCCAAACGGTCAGTGATTTCTACTAAGTTTAAAGGTGCTGTATGTAAGTTTTTGACTCTTCTAAAGCATAAAAATACCATAATATGTGTGCAGATATTTAAGAAACATCCCAAGTGAACATACTTGTTTAACTGAAAAACAATGCTAAAGTCAGATATTCTGCTTTGAAAATGGGTTTTCCGTGCCGGAACGCTGTGTTTGTTTAGATAAATTTCATATGCACGATGCCAGTTTAGCCAATTATATGTTGGAAAACAGCGTATTTCATTCATTCATTCAGAAAGACTCTGAAAGCATGCGTCCGTGACCAAAAATAACAGTATGGTAGACAGATGCAGTTCCACATGAGGTTATTAATTAGCAAATTACATAAATATTACGAACGTAAACATTAGGTGAGCAGGTTACATTGTAACCGCGTGTCCTAACAACACGCTGTGACGAGAGAGGCAGTGATCAGCTATTTGGCTGTTTGCACCAGACGAGACACGGCAGAAATGTAAATACAGCCTTTCAGAAGCACAGAATATGCACTCGCTCACGAAACGGTAAGGTTTAGAATCTATTTAATACATGTTAACCCACTTTAACATCAATGTAGATGCTGAATCACTCATATGTGTTTAGTTCTAAAGTTCAATTTCAGACGGTTTATTGTATTTTCAAGATCTGAGGTGAACTTTCTGCTTTCAGTATATGGCAACAAATGCCATGTAAAATGCATTCAAACTCGCATTGTTAGCATTTAGCACAGAATAAAGCACACAAGGCTTACCTGAGGTGATCTAGCTGTCATAGGTTTCTGTTGTTCAGCTGTGAGAAATAGAAGCCATTTCTAATATATCAATTCGAGGTGTTGGTTAGGACAAAAACTCCTTTTAATATGGAAAATATTCCCTCTATCGCGTGTCGTTGCTTTTATTTAGAACACAGTTTAAATCGCTCCTGTACACAATCTGGCATCCTAGCGTACTTTTATTATGATCCAGGAGTGCAATACCTAGTTCAACCACTGGGTGTCAAACTTACATACTGCACCTTTAAAACAGAGATGTCCAAACTAGGGCCCACGGACCAAAGTTGGCCATGGTAACCCATCCCCCCGTTAGCCTACACAATTCACCTTTACCGCATGTCTTTGGACTTGTGGGGGAAACCGGAGCACACAGAGGAAACCCACGCAAACGCGGGGAGAACATGCAAACTCCACACAGGAATGCCAACTGACCCAGCCGAGCCTCGAACCAGCAACCTTCTTGCTGTGAGGCAACAACACTATCTACTGCGCCTCCGTGTCTCCTTTATTTTTTTTATATTATGAAATGAATTAGGAAATTACCCATGGCAATTTTTATGTAAAATAGTTTGGTATATAAAATTTTTGCCCAACAATCAATGATATTTGGTTTTTGGCCCTTCATACGAAAACGTTTGGGCATCCCTGGTCTAAAGTTACTTACCTCTCTCCGTGACGTCTTTTCCTAGTGTGGTTACACCTGGTCTCCTGTCTGGTCGTTGTTGGTCTTAGGGTCTGGTTGTCACAAATACGCAGGAGACCCAAATGCAAGTGAATGCAAGATGATTTATTAACAGGGATAACAGGAAATAACAGCTGGTATAGATCTCACCAGATATCGAGAGTTAGGGTAGAGCAATGATGCATCTCTCAAGGAAATCGACAATGCTAAACAGCGGTAATAGTTCTTCAGAGCAACAAATCCAGAGGGAAATCTCTCACGGATATCTCACCAGATATCAAGGGAAAGGGTAGAGCAATGGTGCATCTCTCAAGGAAATCGACAACGCTTAACAGTGGTAATAGTTCTTCAGTGCAGCAAAACAAAGTGAATCTCTTGTGAGTGTCATCAGTGCAAACAGCGGTAACAACTTCAATGAAACCAAGCCGTGCCTGACAAGTCCAAAAGCAACAGACTCTATGATGACTTACCACCAGCGGATTCAGCGGGAGAAGCCTAACAGGAACAGACACAGACGTGAACCACAACGAACTGACAACACGAGATACAAACACTGAACAGATAAAGGCGCACGGTAACGCGCTGCACCTGTGGTTCATTGATTAACAGCTGAGTGATGCTGAGCAACAGCAAGGCACGTGACCGCTCAGCTGACGACATGTAAACACACACAGCCACGCGGTGAAGGTGCACCCTAGCAAACACACCCACACACACACATACACATACAAGAGAAACAGACAGATCCACAACCGTGACACTGGTCCCTGTGTCTCCCCGCTCCTACGGCTTCCGTATATGGACATCACTTCTACCATCTCTCATTCATATAGTTGAAGTCAGAATTATTAGCCCCCCTGAGTTATTAGCCCCCCTGTTTATATTTTTCCCCAATTTCTTTTCCACCGAAAGAAGATTTTTTCAACACATTTCTAAACATAATAGTTTTATTAACTCATCTCTAATAACTGATTTATTTTATCTTTGTCATGATGACAGTAAATAATATTTGGCTAGAGTTTTTTCAAGACACTTCTATACAGCTTAAAGTGACATTTAAAGGCTTAACTATGTTAATTAAGTTAACTATGCAGGTTAGGGCAATTAAGTTATTGTATAAAGATGGTTTGTTCTGTAGACAGAAAACAGAACAAAATATAGCTTAAAGGGGCTAATAACATTATCCTTAAAATGGTGTTAAAAAAATTAAAAACTGCTTTTATTCTAGCCGAAATAAAACAAATAAGACTTTCTCCAAAAGAAAAAATATTATCAGACATACTGTGAAAATTTTCTTGGTCTGTTAAACATAATTTGGGAAATATTTAAAAAAGAAAAAAAATTCAAAGGGGGGCTAATCATTCTGACTTCAACTGTATACATTACATTACTGTTGTGACTGCCATTCTGTAAATAGCGTACCGTGCATTCAACGTACCATCTGTATCCCAGTCCTTCTGCGATACATATGTTTTTTTTTTTTACATATATTATGTTTTTTAATGCCATTCTTTCATCATTAGAGAGAAAATACATTTAATTCTATAAAAGTTCCATATTTTATAATTCAACATTCTGAGAGTGTCGACGCAGTGGCGCAGTAGGTAGTGCTGTTGCCTCACAGCAAGAAGGTCGCTGGTTCGAACCTCGGCTGAGTCAGTTGGCATTTCTGTGTGAAGTTTGCATGTTCTCCCTGCGTTCGTGTGGGTTTTCTCCGGGTGCTTCGGTTTCCCCCACAGTCCAAAGACATGCGGTACAGGGGAATTGGGTAGGCTAAATTGTCCATAGTGTGTGTGTGTGGATGTTTCCTAGAGATGGGTTGCGGCTGGAAGGGCATCCGCTGTGTAAAAAATGTGCTGGATAAGTTGGCGGTTCATTCCGCTGTGGCGACCCCGGATTAATAAAGGGACTAAGCCGAAAAGAAAATGATTGAATGAACATTCTGAGACCATGTGATTTTATTTTTTTATGATCAGTTTCATTCCGAATAAAGTATGCACCTGAAGTTAGTTTTGTTATCTCCAATCAGTGATTATTCAAGGAAATTTTATTTTTATGTACATTATATATATGTACAATGTAAGAAATAAATTAGTTTGGACAAAAAAATACAATAAAAAACAAGTGTCATGTCACTGACCCAGGTGTGCGTTTGCCTATATATGAAATAACAATTCAAATCAATCGTTGGGCCTAGAAACTTAAATAAGCCATTTGATCTTTCAATCAAAAGAACTGCGGAGACCTTTGCAGCAGCGCTTGCCAACTGAATGGCTTTCATTATGGAAAAGATCTTCCTTGAAGCTTAAACCTATTAAAGTTGGGCTGATTCAGCTCTTATTTTCCATTCACGAAAGCCAAGCATATACCTCATTGTCCTATTGCATGAAAAGTAAATGATTGTTTTCTTTCTTTCCATTTTTCAACCTAGATTCCACCTCTTTGCATTGCGACATTGAGCTTTGGGGCAGGAGTATCTGGCTGACCTTGCTGGACTGGACTCATGAGGTGTGAGGTGAACCGTGGGAAGCAGGTGGCTGAAGGAGAGCTAAGAATGAAGCGTGTGCTGTGTCTAATTAATCTGATATTCAAACATCCATCTAATGCTGCTAATCACAGACTGGACCTGCTCAGGAGAAGAAGGTCATCTGCATTCAACAGACACTTTGATGATGATGCAAGCTTGGGGACATCTCTTGCTCCTTTGTTTTGTGTTTTGTATTGTGCTATTTGTTTTGTGTAGAATTTTATAAATTTTTGTTTGTTTGTTTGTTTGTTTTTCTTTTGGTGTGTGCTGTAATTTGTTTTTGTCATAAAATATGTATGTATATTTATTAGGTATGTGACTTGGGTAATATTTGTTTTAATTGTCTGAATGTTCTTTAAAATAATCCAAGTAGTTTATTTATTTCTATAGCGCTTTTACAACATAAATTGTGCCAAAGCAGGTTAAAGTGTCAGTCCAGTTTTCAGAGTTGCAATTCAGTGTGGTTTCTAAAGTGTTACCTGTATTCCAGCCAAACTAAAGGAAATAATATTTACCCTAGCAGAAAAAAATATATTATTTTTTAGAGACAGAACAAATGTGTGTTTGTGATTTCATTTGTTGTGAATGATACATAACAGTCATTCCACCAAATATTGATTTCTTAACTTATTTGATGCTATTGTGCAGATTTTTGTAGTTATATTTGAACTTTACCTGACTTTTGTCAGCATGTCTACTTTATTACTATGTTATTATGTACAGTTACTTAGTAAAATGTGATTTATTTTATCCTTTTTTATTAAATGTTTCCAAAGTGCTGTTTAAAAGAGCAAAGAAATATTGACCGTATTTCCTAATATATTTTTTTCTGCTAGGGTAAATATTATTTCCTTTAGTTTGGCTGGAATACAGGTAACACTTTAGAATAATGGTCTATTAGTTAATCTTAGTTAAGGTATTTACCAGGCCCGGAGCCAGCCTATTAAAGGGGGTGGTTCTTTTTTGTCAAAAAGTGGAGCTTTTTGTAGTTATTCGAGGATCAATTATTGCATTTTAGTGACATTTTAAGCACTAATCTGAGCTGGATTAGCTTGCCGGATGGTTAGCTTCTCCACAATGGAAGTCCAACGTTCTCCTGCCTCCGGTAGACTGCAGCTCTGCCCAAGAAGTTTGGCCAAATGAGAAATGGTCGTGCCCAACTGAGCCTCGTTTCTCTTGTTTTTTTTCCTTCACTTTCGTCAATTAGTAAAGGTTTTTTCCTTGTCGCTATCACCACTGGCTTGCATGGTTCAAGTCCCATCAATTCAGCGTTTGGACTTTCAGCAGTGAAAATTAAACCACACTGAATTGCAACTCTGAAAACTGGACTGACACTTTAACCTGCTTTGGCACAATTTATGTTGTAAAAGCGCTATAGAAATAAAGATGAATTTAATTAACATTACCACACTTTTTGATGCAGCAAAAATACTTCCTACATTTGTCAAAGTGCTTATACTATTTTTTGTTTACAAAAAAAAATGTTTATTTACAAGTTGTTACAGTTTTATAAATAATGTAATTAGATTAGAATTTTTGAAATATGAAAAAAGACTAAGTTTTAAATGCCAATTTATTATCATCCATAATATAAAAAACAATTAGGAATCTATTAAAACTCGTTTTAAATAAAAACTGTAGCATATAGGCAAATAATAGCCACTAATCTGGCCAGCTCATTACCTCAGCCACATTTTGTCCATTTAAGTAATAAAAGCCTTCTTTTACTGGTTATTTTCACAATTTAGGATAGCATGCTGTCAAAAATGGGACAAATGAGCTCATATAGGGGCCAAATTCTGGGCTTTGTCATAAGGGGGGTGGGTGTTTTGAACCACCTCGAACTTGCCTAGTTAACCTAGTTAAGGCTTAACTTGCAATTAAAGGGATAATTCTCCCAAAAATGGGTTTACTACTCATTGTTTGCTCACCCTTTATGTTTTACTGTCATGCACGGCAAAAACTAAAAGAAAAAAAAATTTAATTATTAGAAATTAGTTATGTTGTGTTAAAAAATATTTGAAAATGTAGGATTCGAAAAAATAAATAAAAAGGTTTAAGTAAAGAGCTAATAATTTTGCCATCAGCCGTTTTTTTTTTTTTTTTGTCGGTACAAAGTACAAATGACAATAATGTATTGAAAGAACAAATAATATACAAATGTTTAAAAAAAATAAGAAATGAAAACTCTGCATATAATCATACAGTTCATAATCTATCTATTCAATTGCACAGAATGTATAATAGTGAATGTATTTGTTAAGCTGCAATAAAAAAAATAAAAAAAAGCATATTAAAGAATACACTAAAGGAATAGTTGTAACAGATCAGAGGGAAGTCAAAGGCGGATTAACAGAAAGAACAGCGTGATCTCACAAGGAAACGTAAGTATCTTACGTTTTGTCAGTTTAGTGGCTAATTTGTATGAATTCGTAATTCGAGTCGTACGAAAATGTACGATTTTAAAAAGGAGGCGTGGCACCCAACCCCGCCCCTAAACAAAACCGTCACTGGGTGATGAGCAAATCGTACTAAATTGTACGAATTCATACAAATTAGCCACTAAATCAAAAAGTTACGAATTGCCATGAGATTGCATTGGAAAGAATGGGTATTTAATGATAGCTTAAAATGTAAAGGAGGTTGTTCAGAACAGAAATATAAATCAATACCAACTTAACAGAAGAAAAACAAACAAACGGGACTTAACTTCGGTTGGTAACTGAAACAAGATGATAGCGATAAAGGTAAATACAGTTCAGGAATCAAAAGACGAGACCACACTCAGGACAACAGGCAAACCAGTGAGCAGACAGACAGGCAAACAGGATACAACAACTGGTAAGGGATATCAAGCTGAAGAGAAATGAGTCAAGGGCTGCGTTCGAAACCGCATACTACTCTTAGGTATGGAAAAAGCAGTATGCGAGCGATTGAGTATGTTTGAATCCCCAATGTTCAAAAAAGAGTAGGCGAGAATTATGTTAATCCTCGCGAGATTCGGCCGTACGTATACTCAATTTGCCTAGATATGTGCATACTCACCCACAACATAATGGGAGAAAACAGTACGCGAAGAAAGAAGTACGTTTGAAACTTCAGTAATCATAAAAGTTTAGGCGAGAAATCCCCGGATGCCCTACTGCTTCTGGCCAGCTTCCGGAGTATTCTCGGATGGTTACTTATCTATCCCAGGAGGCCATGGGAAAGCCTTCAGCACGGAGAAGAAGAAGCAGGAGAAGAGGATACGTCATAATATTGAGGAAAAACGGGACGCGGACGATTTGAAACGCAAGTTATTGGAAAGCAAAGAGACGCTTCCCTGAGTTAAATCGCATGTGTTGAGCTAACGGTAGTGTACAGTGAACTGTAGAGTTACTGACAGTGTAAAGATGCTTTATAGTAACGTTATGTTTGTTTTATTTTGCTCTAAAACATAATTATGTGGGAACTTGAAGCACATAACGTTACGCTTCAAACGTGAACTTACATAAACAAAAGACAATTATTAAATGTCTGACATAAATATATGAGAAGCAGATCAGCAAATGACAACATTAAACAGACACCTGAGTGAGTGATGTGTTCGTGCTAATGTAGCATTCACTGCTGTATAATATTAATAAACCTAAATAAAACCATAATTCATTTGTTTTATCTGTTCATTTGTATAGGTGATAATGAGAAATTTATTTATTTTTATTTTCGAACACAAAATGACATTAGTCTGTTAAAATGACTTCTTTATTTTGTATGATCTGAAATATCCTCAGGTGCCCTGTGCATTGAGGATGAAGAAGCGCAGCAGTGTGCTGGAGATGATGAAGGAGATGATGTTGGAGATGCTGTAGTGCTTTGGACAAGACCCTGACAGATGTTGCTGTGGTCTCTTCTTCTTTAGAATAGGTTTCTCAGGCATGGACAGCTTCATGTCTTAACCCCGTTTTAGTCTGACTGCTAAACCGCTGTGTGGAGATGCAGCAGAACATGCGGTTCTACATGATTGTAGAACAAGTTTGAATAAAGCTTTGTTTCATGTGTTGTGGACTTATTTGTCTTGGTTATTTTTATTCATTCTTTTAATCATATATTAATGTTTCCTTTTATGGTCAATAAATGAAATAATAATTTTTCAATAATATATATTTCATATTTTGACAGAAAATGAAGATGTACTCACTTTGCTACATTTGACTAGTGACTATTAATGCATAGCTGTGGCATATAAAACAAATGTTAATTTGTATTTAGTTTCATTTATATATAATTTGTTTGATTTATATAGATGTCCTTCATTATTGAAAATAAAAATATATATTTTAAGGTATAGAATAAATTAAAATGTTAATTCCCTGCTTCAAATTGTGGTCATGTAAAACAAGCAGACTAAAGCACTACTGTACGCAAAGATGAACATCACTCTTGGATGGCCTACAGTAAGTAACAGCACACATATTGATGCCAATATAATAAAATATTACAATAATTCTCCATATCTTCTGGTATATGAAGAGTTTAGATGCAAAAACCTTTAAATGCCATCTGTTCGAAAAAAAAATTTGCAAGCTCTGGTGTGTATGTTCAGTTAATCCACTTTTATGGCAAGAAAATAGGTTCTTTGGATTGCCATTAAAGTAAAATAACTATATTGGAGGCTGAGAAAAATGTTCATTTTACAAGAAAATTTTAGATGGCACAAGGTTTATATAAGTTTATATAAGTCACGTTACTGATGCTATGAGTTGCTTCTGTCCCTGTTATCTTATTTATATTATTATTATAGGATTGTTATAAATATTAATAATAAAGAACTTATAATTTATACAGGCTCTGAATAACATGGTTGTATCGTTTACAATTAACAAAACTGACGTAAATGTATTGGGTTTCTTGTATTATGAGATTATATGCACACAAATGCACAATGAGAAGGTTAAATATATCTGCGTTGAATAATCAAACAAGTCAGCAAAACAAACGAGATTTAAGCAGGTTACTTGTGGATGAAAAATGTTATACAAACAATAAAGACAACAACAAATTCATGTGAAATTTTTAAAAAATAAAAATATTAATTTAAATTAAGATTCATTCGACCTGCAATTTCTTTAAAGTTGTTGCGCTTCTAACATCAGTCACATGATAACGTAAACATGGCGGATGAGGTACGATCCTATTCATACTTAACGAGATTTGGCTGTTGAGTGCCTACTCTTTTAGTCCTCGTTAAGTAAGTACTTATTGAAATTGAGTACCTACTCATTGAGTATGCGGTTTCGAACGCAGCCAAGGTTCCAACAAGCAGATCAGACAGTGAATGAATGAATGTTCCAGGCTTATGTAGAGTAAACCGGGTGATAAACGACAGGTGAAGGTGATTAGAATTCTGGTGTTTGAGGCTATGCAGGTGCAGTGACTGAATCTGACGGTCCGAAGGATTCCTGACAATAGTTCACCCAAAAATTAAAATGTACTGATTATTCACTCACCCTCAAGTGGTTCCAAACCTTTATTAGTTTCTTTATTTTGTTGGAACAAGAGAAGGGTGAGTAAATAACGACAGTTTTGGGTGAACTTTCCCTTTAAGCTTAATAATATTTTGCAAAGGAACTAGTATAATATATTTTTTACTGTCATGCAAGGCAAAAACTAAAAAAAAGTGAAAGTATTTATTATTAGAAATTAGTTATTAAAATATTATGCTTTAAAAAGTGTTGAAAAAAATCTTCCCACCTTTAAACAACACTTGGGTAATATTTGATGTATAAAATTAAAAAAAAAAATTTTTTTTAATTTTAAAATTTGTAGGTACAAAAAACAATGAAAAAAAAAGTCAAATAAATATTCCAAAATACCACCTTAAAATGAAAAATAAATGAAAAGAAATTAACATTCTGCATATAATCTATATGTGTACTGACTATTTACTCACCCTCAAGTGGTTGGAAAGTTAAAAACCTGTATTGACTTTTATAGTAGGGAAAACAAATACTATGGATGTCAATGGGTTTAAGTTGTCAGGTTTTTAAAATATCATGAAAGAACATCAAACAGGTTTGGAACAAATGAAGGGAGAGTACATGATAACAGAATTTTCAGTTTTAGTTTTGGGTGCACAATCCCTTTAAAGTTTCAGTTCAGTTTAAGTTTCTTTTATTTTTGTCATTCAAAATATATCACAGATTGTAATGCAGAACAAAATTATGTTACATCGAACACAGCAATAACATAAAAAACTTCAGAAAACACAATAAAAATATAATCAGTAAGCTTTTGTAATTTCATAAATATAGTTATATATAAAATATGAACCAATTTAAAAATTACAGAAAGGAATAAATAAATTCTTAAATACGTATCGCACAGTTTGTTTTAATAGTTATAACAATTGACAATTTGTGCTAATTTAACTGTTTATGCACTTTTATTACATACTTGCTACTAGACATAACAGTTTTTGCTCACTAAGACATTTTTTAATCAGTGATATGTGATCATTAAAAATTTTAATCTCTCCTCAGTCTCTGTTGATCTCTTTATAATGTCCCCTCGTTAATAAAAAAAAAAAAAGATTTGAATTTGGGAAATTTAAATTTTATTAAATCGGATAGCCCCTTGAGATGAACCATTTCATTTTCGAGGGGGTCCCTATGAAGTACATAAATCAAATCGAGTTGTCACAATCACCAGTGATCTAATCCTTACGGATTGCTGGTAAACACACAGATCACATAGGACTACAAATCTGCTGGTATATGGATTACAAGGTCTAGTCATGCAACACACACACACCTGCTCCAGGTCTCCATTGATTACATCTCCAGAGCTGATGCTGCTCATGGACTGATAACAGACATACAGTATATACAGCTCACTTCAACACTCTCATTGCTCAGTCTTGTTGAACTGTAAGTAAACAGTACGATGCATTTTCCTTGCCTTGCCTTCCATGATTGAACCTTACTTTGTTTGTTTATTCCTGTCTGTTGCCTGCCTTTTTTGACCATCTTCCTGTTTATCAACCACGTCACAAGATGGCCACCTCCAGTCCTCCAGCTCACAAGAGGGCTGCCTCCAGTCTGCCAGCTCACAAAGTGGCCACAACAGCTCACAAAATGGTAAACGCCAATCTGCCAGCAGCTCACAAAATGGCTTCCTGTTCCGAGTCTGTTCCTGCCATAGTTCCTGTTCCTGAAATGCCATCACCTGAGCCACCAGAATGGCCACCACCACCTGAGTTGCTAGAGCTGCTGCCACCATCAGAGCTGTTTCTGCCAGAGCTGCCATCGCCACCTTCAGATCCTCCGTCACTGCCAGATCCTCCAGAGTTGCCAGATCCCATTCCTGAGTCCCCGGAAAAGGCAGCAGATCCTCCAGTATCCTCCAAATGGCGGGCGCCAGATCCTCCCGAATCCTGTGAATGGCGGGCGCCAGATCCTCCCGAATTCCCCGAATGGGTACCCCAACCTCCTGACCAACTGGGTTTATATGAACTGCCAGTACCTCCTGAACCAAAGCATCCTGACCCACTGAGTTTTAATGAACTGCCAGTGCCTCCTGAACCAAGGCCTCCTGACCCATTGGGGTTGAATGAACTGCCAGTGACCCCTGAACCAAAGCCTCCTGACCCACTGGGGTTATATGAACTGCCAGTGTCTCCTGGACCAAAGCCTTCTGACCCACTGGGGCTAGCTGAACTGCCAGTGCCTCCTGAACCAGAGCCTCCAGACCTACTGTGGGTGTATGACCATACCTGTCAACATTGGGATGTAAAAATAAGGGATACTTACATTAATAAATAAATAAATAAATATGTTCATCTGGAGCTGTTTCATTGTAAATAAACTTCTGAAACTATCAGAAATACGTATTTATTATTATTTACAAAGAATATAATAATTAGTATACATTAGAAAAAGTTGCAAATAAATTAGCAAACAGTTCAGCTCATTAAAACTAATAGCTATTATAAAGAAATAGAATGAAGTTATTAAATCTCATCTTTTCTTCACTGTATAATTTAAACATTCTGATTAAAGAGCAGCGAATGAATCTCTCATTTACATTGTTTTTGGTTTGATTACATTAAATAACAGAGCTGTCACTTTAAAACTGCACAGATCTATAATGAAAGCATTTGACTGTTTTCCTAACTGTTTATGCTCATTTAAGACAAAATTTGTTGTGTTTAAAAGAAAACCCAACAAGATCGACATGTCTAGATGTTGTTATTATTATTATTATTCATTCATTCATTTATTTTCTTTTCGGCTTAGTCCCTTTATTAAACTGGGGTCGCCATAGCGGAATGAACCGCCATTATTATTATTATTATTATTATTATTATTATTATCATTATAATGATGATGTGTATATGTCTGTTCAAACACTCACTCAAAACCCAGTGTCCACTTGAGCTCAGAATCAAATCGCGTTCGTACAGAATCCGCTTGGGAAACAGCGTCTATTATCACTATGGAGCGCATCAGCTGACAGTCATGCATCTTTATATGAACTGACTGTTTTGAGGATTGCATAGGGGCAACTGTGCCTGTAATGAAAAGGAAATGAATCGCGCCGTTTTTATGTTTATTTCACAGTGTTTCCATCAGGTTTCCATGCCTGAATAAAATGAAACCACAGAACTGGTTCACATTTAAGAGCAAGGGCGGCCCCTGGTGGTTCGGCGGTATAGGTTGCATATAGGGATGATCAGCACTTCTCAGAATGATAAAAAATACGGGAGAAATACAGGGAAAATACCTTTACGGGATGACAGCGGGATAAAACTGTAAAATACGGGAGAATGCCGGGAAAAACGGGAGGGTTGACAGGTATGTGTATGACCCACCTGTGCCTTCTGAACCTGGGCCCCCAGATCTACTTCAGCTCCACGCTCCAGGTCCTCCGCAGCTCCATGGTCCAGGTACACCTCCGCTGCATGGTCCTGCCCCCTGTTCCGCCTCCGCTTCACCTCCCTCCTGGACTGCAATGGGAGTGTCTGGAAGCCGCTTTTTGGCTCTGTCACAATCTCCAGTGATCTAATCCTTACAGATCGCTGGTAAACACACAGATCACATAGGACTACAAATCTGCTGGTATATGGACTACAAGATCCAATCATGCAATACACACACACCTGCTCCAAGTCTCCATTGATTACACTCCCACAGCTGATGCTGCTTATGGACTGATAACACACATATATACAGCTCACTTTAACACTCTCATTGCTGAGTCTTGTTAAACTGTAAGTGAACACTATGACGCATTTACCTTGCCTTACCTTGCCTTCCATGTTTGAACCTTGCTTTGTTTTTGTTTGTTTATTCCTGTCTGCTGCCTGCCTTTTTGACCATCTGCCTGTTTATCGACCACGACTCTGGATTGCCCGTATACATCTGTTTGCTCCTGTGTTGACTGTTGCTTGCCTGACCATTCTCTGTTCAATAAACCTGCGTTTGGGTCTGCACTCCATTTGTCAGCGTCCAACTTCATGTTATAAGAGTACTACACATCATAACAAACATACAGCTAAATAAAACAAACAAGCAGCACACTTCACCTGAAATGCTTCCCACAGTCTGAAGCCTAAGCAAACCAATAACATATAATCAAAAGTACAATCTGATATACAAATAAATAATGACATTTACAAGTTGTTTTCAAAAAAAGAAGATAAATGAGTCCTGAAAAGACTAAATGTCTTAATTGGTCTAAAAGGAAGATTGTTCCAGTCAAAAGTAGCTTTGTATTGAAAGGACCTACGGCCACTTTCTGTTGTAATTCTTGGAACAAAAAAGTAATTCTGCTGCGTATGTCGAAGAAAATATGAGGAGGTAAATGGAACAAAAAAAACTGCTTTAAATAAGAGGGGAAACTAAAATAAACACATTTAAAAAGACACAAATACCAATGATATTGTCTACAGAACGTAGATTGAAGTAAACCAAGAGATGCATATAATATGCAATGATGGGTTCTATTCGGACATCTTAAAACAAACCTACATAGAGATATGAAGATAAAGATTTTAAATTAATATCAGATGTATTGTTATAAATAATATCAGCATGATCAATAGGGAAAGTTGGTTGCGGAATATTTTTTTTTTCTTACTTGAAATGAAAAACTATTCATAGAACACGAGGTATTTATAGTAGCTTAGGGATCATCTGATTGGTGCGTAGTGAATTGGATAAGGTGGGTCCAGCCACTAGCAATCATAAGCATGTGATCCTCTCGAAATGAGTTTATAAATAAACTTCACTTTAAGAGATCACACTTAGCTGATGATTAATTATAAGCTTGTTTGGCATGTTGTCCCGGGAGAGAGCCCTGAGCTCATGAGATCCTCGAGCCCAGGGCTCCCTCCCGTTGCAAGGCGGGAAGGGAGAACGAGCTCAGGTAGATCTCGAGAACTCCCCAAAATGCCTTATATAGCTTGGGACAGCAGCCCCGTATTGAAGAGGCCCCCCAAAATGCAGATGGAACAATGCTACATCCGGCTGCTGGATATAATATTGATCGCTTAGGAAAGAGAGGCTCCTGCAGGAGGAGAGAAAAGTAGACTCTTGCGGGAGTCTAATCGGGGGCGTGGGAGGGGCGGGATTGACTCCTGCGGGAGTCGAAGCTCGGATGCACTCCTGAGGGAGCGAGAGCTGGGGTAGGTAGGTTCCTGCAGGGGTCAGGAAAGTTTTTGGACTGTGAAGACTCCTGCAAGAGAGGGTGTGAGGTGGGCTGGGGGGGGGCATGAACTCCTGCAGGAGTTGAAGCTCGTTTTAGTCACTCCTGCGGTAGTTAGAGCTGGAGATTGAGGGCCTAAGCTGAAGAGAAAAAAGTGGCGGGTTAACTCGCCGATATTAGATAGAGAAAAAGGGGGGCGGGAGTCGAAGCTCGGGGTGACCCCTGCGGGGGTCGAAGCCATGAGGGGCATTTCTCCTGCCGGAGTCTGGGAAAGGGAGGGGGCGGTGGAGACTCTGGCAGAAGGTGGCCGGGCGAGCCTCCTGCAGGAGTCGAAGCTCGTTTTAGTCACTCCTGCGGGAGTTAGAGCTGAGGATTGAGGGCCTATGGGAAGAGATAAGAGTGGCGCGTAAACTCGCCGAAATTGAGGTAGAGAAAAAGGGGGCGGAGAATCTCGACGTCGGAAGGAAGAAAAGAAGAAGGGGTAATCATTCATGCGCACGTATGCGAGCCGTCGCACGTGCAAAGACACGCACGCTAGCACACACAATGCGTGCACACACGTACTCATACATACAGTGAGGGAAATAAGTATTTAATCACACGGTGATTTTTCAAGATATTCTACTTAGAAATCATGGAGGGGTCTAGAATTTTCAGTATATGTGCAATTCCACTGTGAGAGACAGAATCTAAAAATAAAAATGCAGAAATCGCATTGTATGACTTTTTAACAATTTATTTGTAAATTACTGTGTGAAATAAGTATTTGATCACTTGCTTTTCAGCCAAATTTCTGACCCTCAAAGACCTGTTATTTTGCTTTAAAATAGTCCAGCTACACTCTGCTCATGATTCTAATTTAGTAGCACTTGTTTGAGGTCATTAGCTGTCATAAAGACACCTGTGCACCCCACAATCAGTCAAAAGTCTAAGTAGCAACATGGCCAAAACCAAAGAGCTGTCAAAAGACACAAGAGATAAAATTGTAGGCTTTCATAAAGCTAAAACTGCTACGGGGCAAATGCCAAGAAAGAGCAACTGTTGGAGCAATTGTCAGAAAATGGAAGAGGCTAATGATGACTGTCAATGTCCTTCAGACTGGGGCCCCACGGAAGATCTCTCCTCGTGGGGTATTAATGATGCCAAGAATGGTCTAGATTCAGTCCAGAATTATGCGGGAGGAGCTGATCAATGCCGTGAAGAGAGCTAGGACCACCGTTTTCAAGTGTACTATCAGTAATACAGTAAGATGTCATGTTTTAAAACCATGCATCGCACGGAAGGTTCCCCTGCTTAAGTCAGCCCATGTCAAGACCCATCTGAAGTTTGCCAGGGACCATCTGGATGGTCCAGAGTATTCATGGGAGAAAGTCCTGTGGTCAGATGAGACCAAAGTAAAACTTTTTGGTCTTAACTCTATTCACCGAATTTAGAGGAAGAAAAATGAAGTGTATCATCTCAATAATACCATACCTACAGTGAAGCATAGGGCTGGAAGCATCATGCTCTGGGGTGTTTTTCTGCACAGGGGACAGAATGACTGCACTGTATTAAGGAGAGGATAAACGTGGCCATGTATTGTGAGATATTGGGCAAAAACCTCCTTCCCTCAGTCAGAGCATTAAAGATGGGTCGTGGCTGGGTCTTCCAACATGACAATGACCCAAAGCACACAGCCAGGAAAACCAAGGAGTGGCTTCGTAAGAAGCATAACAAGGTTTTGGAGTGGTCTAGCCAGTCTCCAGATCTAAATCCAATAGAAAATCTTGGTCACACTTTATTTTGATGGTCCGTTAATTGAATTTAAGATACATTGCAACTAATTCTCAGTAGATTATAAGTAGACTGTTAGGTTGGGGTTAGGGTTGGGGTTAGGGTTAGTGTAAGTTGACGTGTACTTGCAAAGTTTCTTATAGTCAGTTAAATGTCTGTTGAAGGATTGTTAAATGTCAGTATCAACAGATATTAAGCAGAGAGTCTACTAATACACAAATGGACCATCAAAATAAAGTGTTACCAAAATCTTTGGAGGGAGCTGAAACTCCATGTTGCTCAGCGACAGCCCTGAAACCTGACAAATCTAGAGAAGATCAGTGGGCAAAATTTTTCCTTCAGTGTGTGCAAACCTGGTGAAGAACTACAGGAACCCTTTGACCTCTGTAATAGTTAACAAAGGCTTCTGTACTAATTATTTAAAATGCTTGACTCAAGTGATCAAATACTTATTTGATACAGTAATTCACAAATAAATTGTTAAAAAATTATATAATGTGATTTTCTGATTTTTTTTTTTAGATTCTGTCTCTCACAGTTGAATTGCAATTATGCTGAAAATTCCAGACCCCTCCATGATTTCTAAGTAGGAGATTTTGAAAAATCACAGTGTGAATAAATACTTATTTTCCTCACTGTATATGTGCATACACATGCATAAGCATATATACACGTGTTTACGCATTGCTAATGGCTGGGGGGGGCAGTGATGACTCCTGCGGGAGTCGAAGCTCAGAGTGACCCCTGCGGGGGTCAGAGCCATGGGGGGTGGCGGGAACCAGTAAGAGTGGGGAGAAAGGAAGGGGCAGTGATGACTCCTACTGGTAATGTGACTGTGAAGGCGTTGGCCTAGGGCGAGCCTAGAGTGACTCCTGTGGGAGTCGAAGCTCAGTTTAGACCCCTGCGGGGGTCCGAGCTGTAGAGAGGGGTGGCAAGCTTAGCAGAGCTTGGAAACAGAAGGTAGATACATACATACACATAAATATACATATGCATACATACTGTACATACACACACGCACACACACACACACATGCATATACACACACACACGTATACATACCTACATACACATACGCATATACGCACACACACACACACACACACACACACACTTGTACTCACATACATACACATACATACATACATACATACATACATACATACATACATACATACATACATACATACATACATACATACATGTATACAGATAAAGACAGGGTCGTGCTCGAGCCCTTAGTCTGGAGTATGGCATTAACTGGTTAGATGGAGGAGGGAGGTTAGATGAGTCAAAGGGAAGGAGTAAAGTGCTAGGAGAAAACGGCGGAAGCACTCAACGCTGGCGGGGGGAATAGAAAGATGAGGTGATAGGTGAGGCTCTTGTGAGAGCCGAAGCTCTTGTTGACTCCTGTGGGGGTCTAAGCTTAGGGTGATGTTAAGATGGAGGAAGGAGGTTAGGTGAGAGTCAAAGGCAAGGAGCAAAGAGCTATGAGGAAACAGCGGAAGCACTTAATGCTGCAGGGGCAGCAGAAAGGTGAGGTGATGGGTGAGGCTCTTGCGAGAGCCAAAAGCTAGTGTGGACTCAGTTCAGGATAGTGTTAAAATGGAGGTATCATTTGTGAAGAGGGACAGGCATTGGGTTGGTGTCCGCTTCTGGAGCCAATGACCAGAATTCTGGAAGAAAAAACGAGAAGTCAGCAATTTGGTTTGCAACATGGCACATATTCAGCAGACATGATAATTGTTTTTTAGCTGATGTCAATATGAGGCGTCTTAAAAACGGCGTTAAAGGTGGTGAATAGGAATGCCATGTTTATGCATTGTACTGTGGCTTCCTTAATCTGTAATTATTAGATAGAATCCTTTGTTAAAGAGTTTGTGGGATACATGACATTTTGAAGGATGGTGCAGATAACAGTCCAATCATAAAGGGGTTGTCGATCTCTTTTTATAAGATGATCGATAGTTGCGGATTCTGCAGTAGCTGTAGAGTGTAATAGGTTGAATGAGGGTCAGCTTCTGGTGCCGGCTGTCAAGAACTCTGAATTGAGAAACAAGAGAGAATCAGAAATTAATTTTTTACAACAAGATTCGTGTATGGCAGACACAATGAATTGTTTTAGCTGATTTACATGTGAGGCGTCTTAATGAGGCCATGGGCAACTGTGAATGGAAGCGCCTTTAATTAATGCATGGTGCGATAGCTTCGTAGATGCAATGCAAAGATGGTTGAGGTGGGCATTCGTCCCCCCGCAGGAGGGCAGATGGATGGAGAGCTGAAGGTATGGGGCGTGGCTTGTCTAGTAGTCCTGGAAGTGCCTCTTGAAGACTGAGTAGGTGAAATGATAGTGGAGTGGAGTTTGAATGTTTAAAATGCAAATGTATCTAAACAGAGTCGATGGATGAAACGTTGCTCCATTCGTCAGGAATGTCCTCCCATTCATGGCAGTCAAGCGGGAAGTTTGTTTCTTTGCCATTTCACATCCATCCAACTTGCTATTGTGAATTCACTTATGACACTGGTGTATGAACATATGAGTTACTGGCATATGGCGATTGGACTTCTGTGTTTGATGTGTTAAATGTTTTTCAATATCTGGGAAATAAACATTGGATTTTAAATGGCTAAAAAAGGCTAAAAAGTTTTTTATTTATTTTTTTTATATATAAATTAATTAATTGAAATTTTTATTAATTAATTTATAAATAAATAATGATAAATAAATTATTTATTATTATTTTATTTATTTAAACAAACTGCCAACATCAAATCCTGTACATAAAACTATGTCACCACTTAGTGTTTATGTTAGTTATGGGCTTTACTTTAATCCATGAATAAATAACATTACGTTTGGAATCTTAACGTGATTAAAATTACTAGCAAATCTGACCCAGTTCATTCACCAGTCCAAGTCCATTCTTAACCTGTCAAGAGAGAGGGCGGGACCATCTCAAGTTGAGAGCTCATTGGATGGTGGCGCTTCTCTTTTCAGCTATTGGCTCACAGCAGTGTCAATCAGAAGTGGAGAGGCCGGCGGCCATTGTTGGCCAGAATCACTAGTGTTATAACTGGAGACGCTACTGAACGCACTCCAGCAAGTAGTTTGGATGATAACAATTCATTCCATGAATATTTCTCAATGTATGGATATGCTGTGGACTAATGTTTTGTGAATTGGATTGCCTGGACCCTTGCAGTCAATTACTTGATGATATGGATCTGTAGACAGGCAGAAGGTCTGAGAGGTGAGTTCCTTAGTAGAAATTATTCTATTCGCACTAGTAAGAAGCATGCTGCTGTCAAGATGAAACGAGATGATTAGACATTAAAAAAGCAAGTGATTGGTCCATGTTTTAAATTTCTGTCCAGAGAGGTATTGTTTTGATCTTCGATTGGTCTCACGCAATTATGTGATGCGATTTCACAGGTCAGAGTTCACCAAACTTGAACTTTCCAATGCAGAGAACTGCGAAACTTGTCGCACAAGCTTGCATTTCCGGTCTGACGCATTTGCGTGCAAATTAATGGAAGTCAATAGGGAGAAAAGTGCAGTGTGACCACAGCTTTAAACCAAAAAACCGGAAGCCGACTCATCCATTGTCTTCTGGATAAGAGGGAAATGTGTTTAAACTTATCTTTATACAGTATATATATATATATATATATATATATATATATATATATATATATATATATATATATATATATATATATATATATATATATATATATATTTATAAGTTTATATCTTTATACGTTGATCTATTTTAGTTTACTTTGATTAATTGTGACCGTTTGGGGTCTAATGTGTTTTAAATAATGAAATTGAGAACATGTACAAATGTTTATACGTACCTTTTAATTAGTGCAAGTTGGTTTATGTTAAAGGGGCGGGGCTTTACCTTTAAAAGGCAGCCACAAACGCCAATTCGGGGTCAGTTAACCCGGCAAGCGAGCGAGCTACTGTAGTGCCGTAAGCAATTTTTTGACTTATCTGTGTATGTTAGCGTGATTGTCCATATATAGTTTAGTTTGCTGTTTATTTGTTCTTTTATTTTTAGTTATTACGTTACTTTGCTGGGTTTTTGGGTTATTGTGGTTTTCACTTTGTACATCGTAAATAAACGATTACTTTGCAAGTTACATCAGTGAGTTGTGCCATCATTTTATTAATTATTTTTTTTAAGGTTTTTTCTCGTTTTATTATACTTTGAGAACCCACTACGAGCCTTCCTGGTTCATCAACCTCACAGAGACTTTTAACCAAAACCAATAGAGTGCAACTTATCTAACAAAAGATAATAATCAACCATGTCAAAAGCTAATTGTCAAAAAGATCATTTTAATTCATTTTTATCTTATTTTCCAGGTAATAAATCCTCATTGACACAAAATTTCTGAACAGCAGGAGACTAATTAATCCCCATGCTTAGTAAGGAAGTGTCCTGTGTGGAGACTGATAAATACTTTGTTAAACTCCAGCCTATAAACTCCATACACAAAGAAAAAACAACGAGCTGAAGGTCAAATTCACGTGGCACAAGAAAAACACACTTGCTGATGCACAACGCAGGCAAAAAATCCACTCATTTACATTTTAGTTTTGATTTATACGGTTGCATGTGCTTTAAATGTGATTATCACATATGACATCATGTATGCGCAAATGATCAATGTACAGTGGCTCCTCTACTGAAGGGTTCTTGAATGGATTCTCAGCCGCAGATTTTAATCTACAGCTTTTGGCAGGGATCTCTGCATGATTGGATGGGTCTTGCTCCCCGAATGACTCCACTGGAATGAAATATGGATTGGAAATGGTAATCCCATATTATGTATGAGCAAGTGAAGGGTTCGCTCTGAAATAATGCTGGTAATTTATTGTGCTTTCCTTTTGTTACACGAGTGCACTCTATTTCCACTTCACCAGCGGGAGGTTTTGTGCATGTGTCAAAGAGTGTGGGACTTGAATAACTGTTTGGACCTTTTTTCTGTGTATTATCCCATACAGTAAATAAAAAAATATATATATTTTTGGCTACAATATATTTTGTAACTGTAAGGCTTAATATAATAATTGTTTACTTTTTATTTATCCTTGTTACTTGGTAACTACTGAATAAGATTGATTAATAACATGTACTTATTATATGGTTAGGGTTAGGTCTAGGGTTAGTTGCATTATGTATCATTACTGTGATATTAATGATCATATATTGATGATTGACAACTATATGTTGATGATTGCTAAAGTAATATCAAATGCATTATGATCATTGGGCTATTACAGCCATGTGAACAATGGCCGAGAGAGCTAAACGTGCTGCAATTTAAGAAAACACATGCAATTACAAAAAACGCAAGCAAATTGAGAAAATATTGTCATCAGTTTGACAGCACACATGCTGCAAATCCTCATTTATAATGCCCCCTCGTTAATAAAAAAAAAAAGATTTGAATTTGGGAAATTTGTATTTTATTAAATGGGATAGCCCCTTGAGATGAACCATCTCATTTTCAAGGAGGTCCCTAAGAATTACACAAATCAAACAAAGTACATCACATCGTAACAAACATACAGCTAAACAAAACAAACAAACAAACAAACAAGCAGCACACTTCACCTGAAACACTTTCCTCGCAAAACCTTACATCGTAAATACATTTTTTTTAAATGTGCTGCATTTTCACACAATGCAAACAATTAACAAAATGTGCTGAATTTTCTCACAACGCAAACATTTTACGAAAATGCAAACGTGTTTTCATAAAATGCTTGCATTGTGAGAAAATGCAGCGCATTTCATTAATTGATTAAAAATAAAACTTGACTCTATAAAAATAAAACTCTAAAACTTGACAGATTTAAAGACATTGCATTGTCTTTAAAAAGTGCCTGAGACCATCCTTTGGATCCTTTTGCTTGCAGAAGCTGTCTGTGTGTAAACTGATCATTTTTTTAAATTTGTCTGACTTTATTCAATTTTAGTTTTCACATTAAAATAAATTCATTCTGAACAGGAAGAAAATAATTTGCCATTACATTACATTAATGTATCATTAATTATGTATCATTATGTATTTGAAAGCCAAAATAAATTTAATGTTAATCTCCATATGCTAAAATATAAATGATAATAAAATTATAATAAAAAATATATATAAGAATATTAAGTATTAAAACATTTGCATTTATGTTAACAGAAATAAATGTTATATATAAATACAAATGACGTACAGCTATACAAAAATGTATGTTCCTTGCTATAGAAGTTTTATATATCAAATTAAGATTTTCTTCAAATGTTGTACATTAATGTATTACAAGTAACATAAGTAATGTATTTTCTTAGAAAAAAACTAAATGTAACATAAATCTACTCTAAAATACATTTTAGCATTTTTATATTATATTATAAGATACATCGATTTTTTTAGAGTATGGGATTTTCAGCAAGAAGGTGGCCAGCTGAGAGTCCTAAATGACATTGCCTACGGCACTCTTGCAATTACCCATTTGTATGCGTCCATGTGTGAGTGTACATCACTTGCAACAAGCTACACCCACATGCTTTTCCCCTCTGAACAGCAAGGGCACGGCTCACATTTGCTTATTGAGTTAAAGGGCATTGGAGGAGAGCATAATGGAATTTTCATTGACTTGATTTATTCCAGGTATGATCTGTCATGAAGAACAGGGTCTCGAGACAAAGTCACTAACAAGCTACAGATAAAGGTCTGATGAAGAGATGCTGACAATAAAGAAAATATAAAAATTAAAATAATAAAGGCTAAATCTACAATTACATTATTATTATTATTATTATTATTATTATTATTAATTCTTTTTTTTATTAGTTTTTTTTTTTGTGCGTTTTCTTTAAATACAAAACAACATTTATACATATACATTGAATGGCAAAATAAGTCCTCCTGTGAAAACAGAATTATTTTTATTAATTTCAAATCTTTCCCAACTGATGTTTAACAGAACATGGAGAATTTCTCAGTATTTCATATTATACAGTATTTTCATTTTACTTATTTTTGTTCATCTTGAACAAAAATAGTTTTAAAAATATAAATACTTTTTACGGTCAATATTATTAACCCTCGTATGATTTTAATTTTAATTTATTGATTTGAAGTCGATGTTGTCCAATGACTTGCCTACAGCAATAGTTAATACTTGTAAATATCTTAGCTAGTAAATAGCTAATAAAGTATTCACTGCCATCATCCTGTCAGGCCCAACAGAAATGAGTTATTAAAAATGTCTTTTTAAAACTATAGTTGAAAAATATGATGTAAATAATTTTGCCTTAATTTGTGTTTTAAATACAATTAAATGACCTTTGATCCATGTAAGGAATGTTTGAATTAATCTTTGTACATAATTTCAGAATTAAATCTAATGGTTAAACATCCTGCTAAATGTACTGTCACACCAAATAAAATCAGTCCTGAAGTTTTACATTAATATCTATAGTTCTATCCATATTTTGTCATTTGCAGTCCTGGTTTGCATACACATTCTGTACTTAGCATATTATGTGTGTATAATACTGTAATTATCCATAAAGCTACCTCTGAAGCTAACCTTAACCCAAGTAGTTGCTTTATATAACCTAGATCTTTAAGCAACACAGACTCATTCTGAAAATGTAGCCCTATATACATTTCTGGAGATCGCGAATTATGTAGCCAGAGCTACGTATGGCTGCAGTTTATCTTTAAAATGAAAGCTACTGGCGGTATGACGTCGCTTCGTTTCGTGCTTACCAGCTGACTGCTTACATTCGTGTGGTCGGCATTCCCGCTGCTACCAGTTAGCTTGCCATGTAGACTTGTGATGCAGAGAGGAGTTGACCGTGATGACGGGGTTCGAGTCCGCCAAAGAACAGTTCCAGAAAGCGGGTAAGACAAAAACAGAAGCCAAAAAATAAAATAATCAAGTAAATAACAGGGTGAGAATGTGGTAAAATCTGAAAACGTGGTAAAAATCAGTTTTTTTTTTTATGGATTGCTTTTGAAAACTGTCGCTTGGGTTTAGGGAAGGGGGTGGGCGGGTCAATCAGTGCTTTTGAAAATTGGTTGTGTTTAGGGAAGGAAGAGGGTGGGTCAGTCAGTCATTCAGTTAGTCAGTAAGTTGACAGCGGCCTCTGGTGCATTCGTGAAAACAAAAACTGCAATAACAACGTAGCTCCTGGGACGTATTTGGCACTCTTTAGAAATGTATATAGGGGTACGTTTTCAGAATGAGCCTAAGTTGTCTTTAAGACATATTTGTGTTTTTCATTTATGTTTTTTTGTGATCATTTTAGCCATTTTAATGCAAACAGCATACATTTAGGCAGTTTTCATGTAAACTATTGAAATCTTTCATCCTCAATTTCTTTTATAAATCTATTGTACACTGTAGACTGTACACTGTACATTGTACTACTGTGTAGGAAGGCAAATTATTACATGCATAAGATATATGGCAAAACGTGTCTTTTTCACCAAGAAGGTTCATACAGATTCCAAAGGCAGATACTGATAAGATCATGCTCTGGAGTCTATCCTCTCTGGCTCTACTGCTATTAGGCTTTCTTTGAGGCCTACTCCCTCTGTCTCTCACCCACTCTCTCTATAACAATTATAATAATAATAATAATAAAAAGTCTAGATTATTTAAATAAGACGCATGAATTCACATTAACCATTTCTTATGGTGTGTAGGGTGTATACATATTTTGCAGCTAGTCTAGATGTCAAATCATTCTCTCCGAGTACATGGTAAAGTTTTTCTGAGTCATTTAATTTAAAAAATGAATTAGTCAATGTTTTAAATTGGGGGAAAAATGTTTCTCTAGTTTTGGTGTATTTGGGGCAGAACAGAAGGAAGTGCGTCTCATCCTCTATTTGGTTCATGTCACACTGTTTACATATTCTCTGTTCTTTAGGAGCCCAGGATTTTTTATGTCTGCCCTTTTCTATTTCTAGGTCATGATCATTCATTCATTCATTCATTTTCTTGTCGGCTTTGTCCCTTGCGGGGTCGCCACAGCGGAATGAACCGCCAACTTATCCAGCACGATTTTACGCAGCGGATGCCCTTCCAGCCGCAACCCATCTCTGGGAACTTCCACACACACATTCACACTCATACACTACGGACAATTTAGCTTACCCAATTCACCTGTACTGCATGTCTTTGGACTGTGGGGGAAACCGGAGCACCCGGAGGAAACCCACGCGAACCCAGGGAGAACATGCAAACTCCACACAGAAACGCCAACTGACCCAGCCCAGCCGAGGTTCGAACCTGCGACCCAGCGACGTTCTTGCTGTGAGGCAACAGCACTACCCACTGCGCCACTGGGTTGCCCTTAGGTCATGATCACAGAGGCGATATTTAGAAAGAATGTGTTTTTCTTTGAATTGTTTTAATGATAAATAATTTGCCATCTGTGTGGTTCTGTTTAAGGCCGAATAACATTGAAGTTTATTTTGGAGGTTGAATTCAGTTTTTAGTTTTTCATCATAATTATATTTTAATGTTTTGTCAATGTGTTTGTGAAGGTTTTCTTTGGGGGCGGGGTTTAGTTTGAGTTTTCTTCAGTAGTTCAGATACGAACGTGTTTAGAGGATGAGACACTGTAGGTTTTTCATTGGCCAGAAGGGCTTTATATTGCACAGACTGGGGGTCAGACTGATGCAGGTGCAGCCAGAACTGAACAGCTCGTTTCTGAATCTCCAAGTTCAGCGGGTATAAACCCAGTTCAGCCCTGCAGGCAATGTTAGAGGTGTTTCTGTGGATATGTAATATATTTTTAGCAAATTCTAATTGTGTTCGTTCAATTAAACTTTTATTCCAATTTTCAAATTTTAATACAGGTCCCCAAATTTCACTCCCATATAGTAAGATTGGTTTGATAATAGCGTGATATAATTTAATCCATGTTTTAGTTGGTATTTGTAATTGGCCAAAGCCTGATTTTATAGAATAGAATGCTCTGCGAGCCCTTTCGCTCAGGGTCTTGACAGCAAGACTGAAGCCCCCAGAGGCAGAGATCTGGATGCCCAGGTAAGAGTAACTACTACAATGCTCTAGAGTCTCTCTCAGGTAACTTTATTTTACATTTAATCTTAGAGTACAATTAATGTTTTTATCGTTTCATGTTCTATCATTTTATACAATTATTTGTAACTAATTAAGTTGTAACCACAGATAATTATTGTCATTAAATCATTTCATTTTCAAGTATTTGTGAATTACTTTTGATTTAGCATCAACAATTAATTGCTCCATGTTGCAATACAATACAATTACATAATAGCAACTCTCTTCCACATTTTTTTCTATTATAACTGCTCTTATTTCTGTTTTTGGTATAAGATTGCAGAAGGATGGTTTGACTAGAAATGTACAGTTTTTCACCATCATACTGATAACTTTTTAGTCTTCCGGCAGAACTACAGTTCGAATCGCTGTAGTTAAAAACCCATTTTTTTACATACTGTAAAATAATTTTGCACACAAAACAAATTAAATATTGTATTGTGTAAATATCAGAATTAGTTTTGCAGGTATTTACTGATATTGATATTGGTTTCTTATAATTTTTCAAATGATCAATTATATTGTTGTTGTTGTTGTTTTATTAAAAGACTGTGGTATTATGTAAATGACTTGTAATTAAAATCTTTAATCAATACAGAAATGGACTAATGCTGGAAACAAATTCCGAATTAAAGTGTTTATATGTGTCACAATCACCAGTGATCTAAACACCAGAGATCGCAGGAATACATTCACAAACACATAGGACTACAAATCTGCTGGTAAATGGACTACAATAACCATGCAACACACACACAACCGGTTTCTGATCCTGACTGATTGCAAACACACAGCTGATGCTGCTAAAGTACTGATTACACACACATATATACAGCTCACCTTGAGACACTCGTGGCTGGGCTGAGTCTTGTCTACTGTTTATGTAACACTACAACGCGTTTTCCTTTGTCTTGCTTTGCCGTGTTTTTGATACTTGCCTCGTTTATTTGTTTGTTCCTGTCTGCTGCCTGCCTCTGACCATCTGCCTGCCTTTTGACTACGATTCTAGATTACCTGTATACATCTGTTTGCCCCTGTGTTAAACATTGCTTGCCTGATCACTCTAATAAACCTGCATTTGGATCCGCACCCCTGTTGTCAGCGTCACATCCCTGTTACAATATGAATAGCTGTCCTTGTTGCACATGTTTCATGTACTTATTATAGTAATAATCCTAAATGTGTCACTTCATTTTGATGGCTCCTTTAACATATTTTGTTGATTTTAAGTTACATTGTAACTACATGCCAACTAATTCTCATTAGAGTACTAGTAGACTGTGAGGTTGGGGTTAGGGTAGCTGTAAGTTGCCGTGTATACTTGCAAAGTTTCTTATAGTCAGTTAAATGTCTTGATGGAGTAGTGTGCGCAGATATTAAGCTGACAGTCTACTAATACTTTAATGAGAATTAGTTGGTATGTAGTTGCAATGTAACTTGTCAACAAAATGTGCAATTGGGACCATCAGTATAAATATGATACCCCCTAAACCAGAGGTGACCAAAGTAGGGCCCGCGGGCCAAATTTAGCCCATGGTAACCTTTGGTTTGGCCCACCATCCTATCTGAAAAGAGAGGGAGAATGACAGGGAGTTGAATAGGTGAATGCCTTTGACAGAGATCATCATTTAGATTTTTCACGCAACCTTTTTTTTTTTTTGTTTACCCTGCTGAAAAAAACAGCTTAAACCAGCCTTAGCTGGTTGGCTGGTTTTCGACCAGCTTGGTTTTAGAGGGGTTTTGGCCATTTCCAGGCTGGTTTCCAGCAATTTCCAGCCTGGTCTTAGCTGGTCAGGCTAGAAAATAACCAGCTGGTTTTGGCTGGTCAAGCTGGTTTTAGCTGGTCAACTCCCAGCCTGACCAGCTAAGAACAGGCTGGAAATGGCCAAAACCCCTCTTAAACCAGGCTGGTCGACCAGCTAAAACCAGCCAACCAGCTTAGGCTCGTTTAAGCTGGATTTTTCAGCAGAGTATTTGAGAAGCTACAAAAAAGCCAACTAAAATTAAATGTTGTAAATGAATTAAGATTTTTTAAAGTGTAAATAATGCCACTTGATAGAGGACAAACACAAGACATCAGTGAGCAAATCAAGGCAAAGACATGAGCAGCTCGACTAGTGTATTCAGCATTGAACTCCATTGTGCTATCAATGGGATTGTTTGTTTTACTAGAATAAGGTCATTATAAAACATAAAAATTGATACAGCATCAATAATTAATATGTTTTAAAGCAACATTTTCTAGTTAATTTTAAATATTAGCAAATAAATTAGGAAATTACCCGTGGAAATTTAATGTAATACGGTTTGGTATATTTAACTTCGGCTCACAGCCCTCAATCAAGTTTGGTTTTTGGCTCTTTATAGTGAAAAGTTTGGGAACCCCTGCCCTAAACATATCATTAATATTACTTAGTGGTTAAATTAATAGCTACACTATAACAACAACTGGGGTCACCACAGCAGAATGAACAACCAACTATGCATGTGTTTTATGCAGCGGATGTTCTTCCAGCCGCAACCCAGTACTGGGAAGACTGTAAGTGTAATTTAACTGAAAGTGTAGACTGTAAAATAAGTCAAATCCAACTCATTTTGAAAATTGTAATACAGACATTTCATCTTCGGTAACACTGATCTATCCTTTTGCAAAACCCCTACATTGAATCTCTGAGATGTTGAAGTACATTTACCGTCTCGAGCAGCCCTCATAGACGTCCAGTCACAGAGTACCAATGATTCAAACGCAAATAAATCAATTGCCAAAGAGGAGAATGTGTGTCTGCGCCAAAGACGTTGAGTAATCAGAGATTCACACAGATCACGTATCTCCACTGCATTGTTCAACGCTCTGATCATCCTGCACCTGCTCGCCAAACTCGACTTTTATGAAACACGTACTTCTGTCTTTGAATTTAATTGAAATGCAGTGACATCTGGATGCAATATGAGGAGAGGGACATGCTATTCAATACACCCAACCCTGCCTAATTTATGACATACAATGACGCTCAAACGCTGCATTCAAAAGTCACGGGTCCCTTTTGTGGGTCATCCATCAATGAAGAGATTGGAAATGTCAAGCCAAAAACATGACACTTTCTGCATGCTTCCTGTCAAACACACTTTTTATTGTCTCCATGCGTTTTTATTGTTCTTTCTAGAGCACTGCTTCGAATCCAGCTGATTTCTCTGTGTTTTGTTGACTGTCAGACTGATAAATAAAATGAATCAGACTCAGATGTCCAATATGTTGCCCAAAGCCAGAGAGTGATTGGGCTTTCAGTCTCTAGAAAGGCATTGGAAAGAATCGAATCGAGGGGCAAACCATCTGTCAGTAAATGAGTTACTCTGAAGCATGATAAATCTGGTAAGGTGTTTTCGTAAACAGCAGTGATGAGATTTTAAACTGCAAAAGAGTGCTTGTCCAGGCTCCCTGACCCCCCACTACTAGACTGTCTTACTTTATGTGTGAGGGCATTATTTGGATAGACTGGTGATGTATGGGGCCTCAGTGTCATTTTCATGTAGTGGCATATGATAAAGTGGCCAGACTGTGTCTCATTACATTCTCAGCTGTTGACTGAAGGTCTAAAGTACACAATTCATAATTCTTAAGCGGCACACCGGCACTCCATCTTCAGTGGTCCATTTACATTCAAACTCTCGTGTTATGGCTTTACTGAATATTGAATTGAAAATGTCCTCATAATTGTGCTGTTCTCATGAAGAACATAAATCTTTATAATGCAATGTAGGTTAATAATTAAAGCCATAACAATGTTTCATATTGCTATGAAGGGGCAGTTATGGCCAGTTTAGGGGGTTGGTATTTTAATCAAAGGTTGTAGGTTTGATTCCGGTCACACTTTATTTCGATGGTCAGTTTGTTGAATATAAGTTACATTGCATCTACATGCCAACTAATTCTCATTAGATTATAAGTAAACTGTTAGGTTAGAGTTGGGGTTAGGGTTAGGGTTAGTATAAGTTGACGTACTTGCAAAGTTTATTATAGTCAGTTAAATGTCTGTTGAATGTCTGTATCAACAGATATTAAGCAGACAGTCTACTCAAATGGATCATCAAAATAAAGTGTTACCTTGATTTCCAGTCTCGGCAGGAGTGAGTGAAACAATACTCTCACAGTCTTCAATACCCAGCTGATACCTTGAGCAAGGTACCTTACCCCTAATTGCTCTCTGAGCGCTGGAAGCATAGCTGGCCACTGCTCCATGTGTATGATCTGGCTGTATGTGCGCCACTCACTTGTGTGTGTGCACTTGAATGGATCAAAAGCATAGGACTAATATTGAGTACTCACCTCACTTTATTTCATATTGTGGAAACATTGGAGATGGGTCTGGATGCAGACCAGGGAGCTGTTCCATAAACCAAGCTTAAAAGCCAGGCTTATTTTGGTAAGATAACTTTATTAATGGCTGATTCTGTTTTATAAATCAAATTTACAATAGTTCAAACTCAGTTATGTATTCTGGCAACTTATGCTGGGAAACTAGCCTGGTCCGGTTAACACTCAGCATGGGCGTAGAATTGGCATGGACAGAGGGGACGTGTCCCCACCAATATCCACCAACTACTGAAATGTTCCCATCAATAATTTAGTTGCCTACAAAATAAAATAATGATCCAACAAACATTAGTAACCTAGACGTGAAAAAAGGGTTAAATCACGTTCTCTTCTCAGGTCCTCCCTCGCCCCAAACACATATGGACAGTGCGATTGGCTGGGCCTTTTTCTGCTGTAAAGTGACTGATGTGAGTGTGTTTGGATGTGAGAAGCGCCAACACAAGGAAATTCGCTATGAGTCCATCATAATAATATTAACCAAGGCTGTGCAAGTACTTAGAATTCAGTTTTCGATATTTATGAAAAACAATAAGCAGGATAAAATAGTTAATTTGAGTCACATGCCTAAATTTAGAATTGTGTAAATTGACTTTTGCAGCATGGGACATGCTTCATTAATTGTTATTTTAATTATAAAGTGTTCACAGCCTTTATTCCTGTTTTTAAAAAGTTTGAAAGAGAATTTGTGCTGTTCTATGCATGCGCTAGGGATATATGTCCCCATCAATGTCAAGAGCAAATCAACGCCCTTGACTCTCAGGCTAAATCTTAAGTTAATGCTTTATCAAAATAATGTTAACATTCACCTGCCATAATTTGATGTCATTTTATTTCACTTAGCCTCTTAATAATGATTAAAACGTTATAGTAACTTATATATATATATATATATATATATATATATATATATATATATATATATATATATATATATATATATATATATATATATAAGTTACTATAACGTTTTAATTATTTTAATTATTTTAAAACGTTATAGTAACTTATATATATATATATATATATATCATGTCAAGGGCGTTGATTTGCTCTTGACATTGATGGGGACATATATCCCTAGCGCATGCATAGAACAGCACAAATTATATATATATATATATATATATATATATATATATATATATATATATATATATATATATATATATATATATATATATATATATACAGTTGAAGTTGGAATTATTAGCCCCCCTTTGAATTTTTTTTTTCTTTTTTAAATATTTCCCAAATGATGTTTAACAGAGCAAGGAAATTTTCACAGTATGTCTGATAATATTTTTTTCTTCTGGAGAAAGTCTTTTTTGTTTTATTTTGTTTCAGTTTTGAATTTTTAATGAACCATTTTAAGGTCAAAATTATTAGCCCCTTCAAGCTATTTTTTTTTACTGTCTACAGAACAGTAAATACATTTAATACATTTAAATTCAAACTAGTTATTCCAAACTAAACAAATACAAACTACAAAATTTCATCTATATATTTGTTTTATGTTTATTAAAATTTTAAAACAAGAATGGTTCATGGCATAAGTTGCCAGAGTACATAACTGAGTTTGAACTATTGTAAATTTGATTTATGAAACAGAATCAGCCATTAATAAAGTTATCTTACCAAAATAAGCCTGGCTTTTAAGTTTGGTTTATGGAACAGCTCCCTGGTCTGTATCCAGACCCATCTCCAATGTTTCCACAATATGAAATAAAGTGAGGTGAGTATTGTCAATTATGGTTACCAATATTCAAAATTGGTCCTATGCTTTTGATCTATTCAAGTGCACACACACAAGTGAGTGACGCACATAGAGCCAGATCATACACATGGAGCAGTGGGCAGCTATTGCTTCCAACGCCCAGAGAGCAATTAGTGGTAAGGTACCTTGCTCAGGGTATCAGTATGGTTTCACTCACTTGCCCATCTTCAATTCCTGCCGAGACTGGGAATCAAGGTAACACTTTATCTTGATGGTCCATTTGAGTATTAGTAGACTGTCTGCTTAATATCTGTTGATACAGACATTCAACAGACATTTAACTGACTATAAGAAACTTTGCAAGTACATGTCAACTTCCACTAACCCTAACTCTAACCCCAACCCCAACCCTAACCTAACAGTCTACTTATAATCTAATGAGAATTAGTTAGCATGTAGATGCAATGTAACTTATATTCAACGAACTGTTCCAGAAAGCAGGTAGAACAAAAACAAAAGCTAAAAAATAAAACAAACAAGTAAATAACAGGGTGAGAATGTGGTAAAATCTGAAAACCTGGTATGAGCATCCTGACCAGCTGTATTACAGTGTGGTATGGCAACGCAACCATAAAGGACCGCAAACGTCTGCAGAGAGTGGTGAGGACCGCAGAGAAGATCATCGGGACCCCACTGCCTTCTCTGCAGACTATCTACCATCGCAGAGTCCACAAGAGAGCTGCCTCCATCCTGAAAGACCCCACACATCCACAACACAGATTATTCACACTCCTGCCCTCAAGGCGGAGGTACAGGAGTGTGAGATGCAGGACTGCCAGACTCAAGAACTCTTTTTTCCCAGCAGCTATCAGACTTTTAAACGCATAATCAGTGGACACAACAGTTTCATTCTTTGCCCAGAAGCACACTTTACTCTCCATCCCAGTTTGCACTATTAACGAATGCAATTGCACTAAATCTACTACAGCCATTATACTGTCGTTGCACATAAGCCGATTGCACTAGGCACTTTATTTTTGCACAATAAGCAAAAAAAAACTTAAAAACCTCTACACATTGTTTACATGTTTACATACTCCACAATCAGTATTATATATTATTTACATTCATTTCATAATTTCATTTCATAATTATACTTCCGTCACTTTTGTGTATATATGTGTATGTATGTGTACGTCGTGTATGATGTGTATGTTATGTGCATAACTTCACTGTGGACGGCAAAGTAAGAATTTCATTGTACAGGGAAACGTGTTTCTTTACTGTGCACATGACAATAAACAATTGAAAATTGAAAATTGAAAATTGAAAATTGAAATCAGGAGGATTTTCTTTTTTTGGATTGCTTTTTAAAACACTGCTATTGCGTTTAGGGAAGGGGGTTGGCATGTCAATCGGTGCTTTTTAAAACACTATTGGTTGAGTTTAGGCAAGGGGGGGCTGGGGCTATTGGTCAGTCAGTAAGTCAGTCAGGCGACAGTGGCCTCTGGTGGATTTATGTGAGAACAGCTGGCACGAATTGCACTCGCGAGAGAAATTGAGAAATTTAAGATCTAAAAAGACGTACACAGCAGCCTCCTCTGTTTTCGCGAAAACAAAAACTGCAAAAAAAACATAGCTCCTGGGACGTATTTTGCCCTCTCCAGAAATGTATATGGGGGTACGTAATTAGAATGAGCCTGGGTTATGGTTATGGGTCTCTCTCAACTGGAAAGCTACTGTACATCCTAGTAAGGCTGGCACATTATCAAAGCATGTCTCGTTTTGAACTTTTATTTTCCATCCGTGATTTTGATTACTTTGATGATTAAAGTTTATTATTCCATGCACTTACAATCCATCATGGAAATTCCAATTAACAAAATCTTTTTAGTGCCTTCATATTAACAGAAAATGATTTGTGGCAGAACTCACACAATTTCAGTATGTTTAGTGCTTCGTATGATTACAGTTGAACTACTGAAGTCACAAGGGATGTTTTGACAATTCCTTTTCTGGACTTTAAACATCTCAGGACCATTGCTGTAGAATAAGAGAGCTCTCGGATTTCTAAAATGTATTTATTTGCATTGTAAAAATGAATGAAGGTCTCAGGGGATTAAGTAATTTATTGACAGAATTTAAATGTTGGGGTGAACCAACACAAGAACTGAACTTGCAATCATAATTTGTTAATTCTGATTTTGAGAAACTGTAAAATTACAATTTTCTTTAGTCCTCTTCTGCCTAAATCTGCTGTTAGGTTCTTCCTTGTTTATAATAACAACTTAATGGAAACCCTTTTTTTTTTTTTTTTTTTTTTTGCAGACGTTGAAAAGATTATCTTCACGTTAGGAGAGAAAGCATGTTGTGATTCATTCATTCATTCATTCATTCATTCATTCATTCATTCTTTTTGGCTTAGTCCCTTTATTAATCTGTGGTCGCCACAGCTGAATGAACCGCCAACTTATCCAGCCTATGTTTTTTACGCAGTGGATGTCCTTCCAGCTGCAGCCCATCTCTGGGAAACACCCATACACTCTCATTCACACACTCATACACTACAGACAACTTTTGCTAACCCAATTCACCTGTACCGCATGTCTTTGGACTTGTGGGGGAAACCGGAGCACCCGGAGGAAACCCACACGAACGCGGGGAGAACATGCAAACTCCACACAGAAATGCCAACTGACCCAGCCAAGGCTCAAACCAGCAACCTTCTTGCTGTGGGGCGACAGCACTACCTACTGCGCCTTGAAATTTCAAGTCATTTTAAACTTTCATTTTAAAAAGGCCTATCTGAAAAAAGATTTTAGATATTTTTTCAAAACAATAAACAACGGAGGAGTTGTGAAATATTATTTATAAATTATTTGGATATGATTACATCAATCAAATCGTGCAAACAGAGCATTTTTTGGGTAAGTGAAACCAGAAACTACCTTCTTTTCTGTCATCCAATCCTGCGCAGGACTGCTTTACAAACGGATTGGGAAACTGAAAGTAATGTGTTTATGTCCTCAAACAAGCGTTTATGTTTTTATATGATGTGGTAAAATGTAAAAATGAAATTTTAAATACATGTAGAGCTTTATTAGTGGATAGCTGCTGAGCGCAACGAAATATAGGTTACATTTTACTTGCTCTTATGTCCTGAAACACTTACGGTTTCCTTTACTTAAAATAAACGAATAATATGCAACACCTTTAAATTAATCTTTTAAATAAAGGGGAATTACCTATCAAGTATAATATAGCCTAGGGAAAAATTAATATGTTTTAATTATTTATAATAACAACTTAAATTTTACTTAAATAATAGCAACTTAAATAATAACAACTTAACCCAAATTTCCTACCACAGCTATGCTGATGACACTCAGATCTACTTAGCCTTATTGCCAAATGACTACAGCCCTATTGACACCCTCTGCCAATGCATTGATGAAATGAACAGTTGGATGTGCCAAAACTTTCTTCAGTTAAACAAGGAGAAAACTGAAGTCATTGTGTTTGGGAACAGAGATGAGGTTCTCAAGGTGAATGTGTACCTTGGCTCTAAAGGTCAAACAACAAAAAATAAGGTCAAGAATTTTGGAGTGACTCTTGAGTCAGATCTGAGTTTCAATAGTCATGTCAAAGCAATTGTAAATCAGCATACTATCATCTCAAAAACATTGCAAGAATCAGATGCTTTGTTTCCAGTAAAGACTTAGAGAAACTTGTTCATGCTTTTATCAGCAGCAGGGTGGATTACTGTAACAGCCTCCTCACGGGCCTTCCCAAAAAGACAGTCAGACAGTTGCAGCTCATCCAGAACGCTGCGGCCAGGATTCTGACCAGAACCAGAAAATCAGAGCACATCACACCTGTCCTCAGGTCTTTACACTGGCTCCCAGTTACATTCAGAATAGATTTTAAAGTATTACTACTTGTCTATAAATCACTAAATGGCCTAGGACCTCAATACATTACAGATATGCTCACTGAATACAAACCTAGAAGAACACTCATCTCTAGGATCATATAAACTAGAAATTCCAAGAGTTCATTCAAAGCAGGGTGAATCGGCTTTCAGCTACTACGCCCCTCGCTGCTGGAATCAACTCCCAGAAATGATCAGATGTGCTCCAACATTAGGCACATTCAAATCCAGACTGAAAACACATCTGTTTATCTGTGCCTTTACTGAATGAGCACTGTGCTACGTCCGACAAATCGCACTATTATGTTTTTTATGTATCTTCTTTTTCATTCTTTTACAACCTGTTTTAACATATATTTATCTGTTTTTATCTGTTTTTTTATTATCTGTTTTTATTTTTTCTTACACTTGTCTTTTTTATTCCTGTTTATGTAAAGCACTTTGAATTGCCACTGTGTATGAAATGTGCTATATAAATAAACTTGCCTTGCCTTGCCTTAATTGGAGCATTTGGGTTGAATGTTTGACGGCGTCAAAACAAGGATGTTATAAAATACATTTTATACCGAGTTATTACCGGAAAACTTCTGTGGTTTTATATTATGGGTGCTGCGCTGGGTCCCTCCGTGAGTGGCGAGACCACTCAATGTGCAATGCCAACAGTCGGTCGACGAGTAGCCTAAACAAATATAATGAATGAAAATACATAGGCCTGTGCATATAGACATAATGTAATGCTGTACAGTAATGTGTCATTTGTTTGTTTTGGTTGTCTTCATTTTAATCGTTTCGTGATGATGCGGTGGTGTGCTTTATCTGCCTGCCTGATTCCCGCTAAACTGGGCGAGTTGTGTGATGTTTGATTCGGGAGACGTTCTGGGGCCGGGGTTAGCGTGACGTGCTGCGAGCTACTAGCCCGACAGTGGAAACGCGACATAATTTCAGCCTCACCGCTCAACCTCCGGGGCGAGTGGCCCGGCCCGATAAAAGCCCTGGCTCGTACTGACCCGACAGTGGAAATGCGGCTAGTGAGTAACCAGTCTTGTGCTGCAGGGTGATATGGCTGTGGCATAATAGTCCCCTCAAGATCAATCCAATCGAATCCTCAAACCCAGTTCTCAATTTTGAGAGTTTTCAAGACTGAAGTACTGTTCTGTGAATGTTATTTCAAAATCTGATCTGTTTCATTACTCATGAGTAAAAATGGTTACTTTTTGGCATAGCACAACACACAAAGAAATGGGTAGTTTCTGTCAGAACTGTAATTTCTGGTGAAAAAAGCACTCAAGATAATACAGTCTTTCTTTGAAAAACATCAGGCCACATTTTATTTAAGAAGAAAGGCATTATGAGGTTTTTACCCATTTAGTTTTACTAGAACGAAGAGTTTTCCACTCCCAGCACAGATGTGGTTTTCTGCTCACACCAGGAGCCCTATATTCTGTGCTACAGTAAAGTGGTTACGGTATTATAATTGATTTCATTTTATATTTAGATTTAGCTAAATGATGGAGTTTGGTGGTACATTTTTAAGGGAAAGTCATATTTGATCCTTTTATATATCACTGTCAGTTGCTGGAAAAATGCTCATAATCAAACAACCATCGTAAAATGCGAACTTGTTTTCGAGCTTTCAACAGTCATGATATATTTCCATAATTCAAGTGGCACATTCTCCATATATGAGATTCAAATGTGTTATTAATAATCAGTGTGTTTCTGTTGAGTACATGAGTTTATTCGGCATCTGTTACCACGTTTGCACCGTTTGGCTTAGTCACTCATACCAAGGAAGTGAGCATGCTGAGTCATACTTTTTTACCCCGCTGGAAGAAAACGACTGGCGCAAAACGGCTCCGCATGAGATCTCCGTAGTTCCTCTCCTGTTAATAGACGAGTCATTGTGAGACATGCATCATTCATATGACATAATGAGGTCATAACCAAGTCCAGAACATCCACAAGAACACAAACATTTAGCTGGAAAGCCGGGGTGTTTCTAAAATGGTGGAATTTCTTTCAGCTGCTTTCTTATGATGACAGTCTTGGCTTTGAAAAATGGTTTGCTTATGTGTTGGTGACGTTTTCTTCACTGTTTCCTTGATTCCACCGGGCACCCAGCATGATCCCAATCACAGTCTACATGAAAGTACTCCAGTCAGCCCTGTGGGCATGCAATAGACACGGGAATGACTCAGTCATGATTCAGAACCACAGTTTAAGAAAAGCTTGCTTGATGGAAACAAAGTTGGTACATGTTTTTCATAATACATAAGGTAAAGCAGACTACACTTCAGAAAAAATTTAAATAAATCGTAGGTTGTTTCAGTCTGAATCTGGGTCACAATGAACAAACCTAACTAACTTTAAATTTTAAAATGATTTAGAGCAAATTTTTTTTATGTTCCACAGGGTAGTAATGTCCAGATCCGATCACGTAATCGCAAATCAGGCCCGATCACGCCGTCAGACTCGATCGGAATTGGACATTACCTCTCAATCAGGACTCGAATACATATACATATATATATATATATAGAGAGAGAGAGAGAGAGAGAGAGAGAGAGAGAGAGAGAGAGAGAGAGAGAGAGAGAGAGAGTTGAAGTCAGAATTATTACCCTCCCTTTGTTTTTTTTTTGTTTTTTAAATATTTCCCAAATTATGTTTAACAGAGCAAGGAAATTTTCACAGTATGTCGATAATATTTTTTCTTCTGGAGAAAGTCTTATTTGTTTTATTTTAGCTAGAATAAAAGCAGCTTTTAATTTTTTTTAAAACATTTTAAGGTCAAAATTATTATTTTTTTCGATAGTCTACAGAACAAACCATTGTTATAAAATAACTTGCCTAATTACTCTAACCTGCCTAGTTAACCTAATTAACCTTGTTAAGCCTTTAAATGTCACTTTAAGCTGTAGAAGTGTCTTGAAAAATATCTAGTCAAATATTATGTACTGTCATCATTGCAAAGATAAAAGAAATGAGTTATTAGAAATGAGTTATTAAAACTATTATGTTTAGAAATGAAAAAATCTTCTCTCCATAAACAGAAATTGGGGAACAAAATAAACAGTGGGGGGCCAATAATTCAGGTGTACTAATAATTCTCACTTTAACAGTATATATATATATATATATATATATATATATATATATATATATATATATATATATATATATATATATATAATATATATATATATATATATTTATTTTGTTTTATTTTTTTTTCTTTTACAGATCTATAGTTATGCGGTGGCACAGAATTAGACCTCTTTCTTGACTTCACACAGAAACAGCAACGTGTGCAGCATAACATCACTTATGTCTGCGGTCTGGAGGTATTATAAAGTTCATGACGACAACATTGCCAAAGCAAACTGTGAGACATGTAAACTTAAAAAAATTGCCTGCCGGATATTTTAAGTTGAGGTGCTATTTGTTTTAATATTCAATATTTTTATATTTACTGTTGCACTAGTCCAAAAGTCCAAAAGTGAAGTGTTTATGTTATTTATTACTTGATTTTTCAAGCCACCTCACAGAAGTGCTCTGTTTGTTAACTGAGTTGTTGAATGTTAAAATAAATAAAAAAGAAACTAAAATAAAGTAAAATTAAATAAAACAAAAAATAAGGAACATCCTGTATCTGTTTCTTCGCTCTTCTTTATTCTTTTTTTATGTATTATAGAAGTATCGGATCGAGTTTCGGTATCGGTAGATACTCAAAATCAAATGACTCAGATTCAGACTCGAGGGCAAAAAAATCTGATCGGGACATCCCTACCACAGGTCAAGTTTGTCCATAACAGACTCAAAAGTACAAACTTTGAGTGTTCAAAGATTAAACACAATGTTGGCCATAAGAACCTATAAATGGCATTACACACCATGTCAAGTAAATATTTAAAAGAACTAAAAGGACTTGTTTTAATACAGTTCACTTCAAGATCTTTGATATATCCTGGGGTAATTTTTATATATAAATATAGTTCAAGTCAGAATTATTAGCCCCCCGATGGTATACAATGGTTTGTTCTGTAGACTATCAGACTACATATATATACACACACATGATTATTATTTATAATAATCATAGTAGTAGTAGTAGTATTACTGTTACCATTACAGCTACTATTAGTACCGCTATTATTTGCAAAGGCCACATTAAAGTTTTGCATGCATGTATGAAGTGTATTGCATGGGTGCATGTGTGTGCCATTGTTTCTTTCATATCCCAGACATTTAGCATTAACCATTAAAAATCAATTATAGACATTGGATAGACATATAGGCATCCCGAGTTTGAGTCCCGGCTCCTGGACCTTTCCAAATCCTTCTATTTTCTAATCATGTTATAGTTTTCAGTTTAACTGGTTGAAAAAATGATAATAATCGTTTGGCATAAATTGCCTAATATAATTTTTGGTAACACTTCATTCCGATGGTCCTTTAAGTATTAGTAGACTGTCTGCTTAATATCTGTTGATACTGCTCCTTCAACAGAAATTTAACTGACTATAAGAAACTTTGCAAGTACATGTCAACTTACACTTACCCTAACCCTAATCCCAACCTTAACCCTAACCCCAACCTAACAGTCTACTTATAATCTAATGAGAATTAGTTGCAATGCAACTTAAATTCAACAAACTAACCATCAAAATAAAGTGTATTTTTGTACACAACACAGCACAACAGGAAAACACAAAAAATGCATAATGTGTGAAAATTATTTAATACACTGAAAAACTTACACTTTTAACCAACTTTAAAATTTGGTATAGCTCGTTTTTTTAGTTTTTCTCAAAGTATAATTTAATTTTGGTTCAAACTATAAAATGTAATTTAATCTAAATCAAAAATATTTATTGTGGTCAACAACAAAAAAATACATTCACACATGGTCAAGACGATCTGCTGCAGTTCAAACCGAGCATCAGAATGGGGAAGGAAGCTGATTTAAGTGACTTTGAACATGGCATGGTTGTTGGTGCCAGGTGGACTGGTCTGAGTATTTCAGAAACTGCTGATCTACTGGGATTTTTCGGCTGCACATCCATGATGCGAATCTCCCGTTCCACCACATCCCAAAGGTGCTCTGGATTGAGATCTGGTCACTGTGGAGGCCATTTGAGAACAGTGAACTCATTGTCATGTTCAAGAAACCAGTCTGAGATGATTCACGCTTTATGACATGGTGCGTTGTCCTGCTGGAAGTAGCCATCAGAAGATTGGTACACTGTGGTCATAAAGGGATGGACATGGTCAACAACAATACTCAGGTGCATTACCCACTGCCGCTCACTGCATATTTTCTTTTTTCGGACCATTCTCTGCAAACCCTTGATCTGGCTGTGTGTGGAAATCTGCAGCAACTGTGATGCTATCATGTCAATATGGACCAAAATCTCTGAGGAATATTTCCAGTACCCTGTTGAATATATGCCACAAAGGATTGAGGCAGTTCTGAAGGCAAAAGTGGGTCCAACTCAGTACTAGTAAAGTGTACCTAATAAAGTGGTCAGTGGGTGTATATATATAATACATATAAAATTAGTCTGTGCTATCGCTAGTTATTTTAATTTCAAGAATGAGGTAACCTGTCTGTTGGTGCTTTCAGTAAATGTCACACAAGCTGGTAACAACAAAACTCATATCAGTAACTTTTTTTTCATGTGGTTTTTTCATGCTGGTTTGAAGTAAAAATATTACTTTGAGAAAACTAATGTTTTTAAAATTTGAACAATTGTGCATAGAAACCTTATTTTTTCACTTAATCCAATATAAAAATGTACTTTGAATGAAAGACACAGAATGTTGATGTATTTTTGTGCATGTGATGTAAGTACTAGTTATGGAATCAACTGGAATCAACATGGGAGTAGTTTTATCTCTAAAAATGCTTAAAATTCCATCACAAAACGCCATTAAATACATATTTACTGGACATTGCTAGTCAACGAAACAAATGGACTTGTCTTTTCTAAAGTTCACAAGGTCAACATGGTCTAGCTGAAGAAACAGCCACAGCTGAAACAAATGCATCACTAATTGTGTCGGCTGTAACACATATCAGTGCAGATTCACATTTTAAGCTGACAATGACATCACTAATGCTGATGAAATGCATGAAACGGTAATGAAATGTGCAGCCATTTCCTCGCACAATGAGGCTTTGAGAAGTCTAAGTTATCTGGGAAGATGATTGCTTATCACCCCCTGCCAAAGAAAATGTAGATGATATTATAATTTGAAGCCCGATGAAATGGAATTTCAGGTGAGCATTGTCAGAGGGTTTTAATGCAATGCAGTTACTGGATTGAAAAATGAAGCGGAATAGCATTAAATGTGTTGTATACAGTCTTTGCGATGAAAATTTTAAGACTAAAAACCTTTCTCTGAGTGCTTTGCAAAATAATGTAACAATATATACACAAAACTTGAACAACTAATTCAGTTCGAATTTTAACTTCAATGTAATTGCTTCTAAATCAAGCAACCAAAGCAAAAAACAATTCAATCTTTAAACATTTTCTCATCATTATACACTGTAAAATTTAAAATTCTGGGTTTCACACAATTGATTTGTGTTGTGACAACAAGTTTAAGTTACCTTAATAGTTACCTTAGTTACCTAGTTATTAGGTTACCTTAATAGTGTTTACAAATTTAAATGGTCCCACTTTATATTGTCGCTTATACCTGTGAACTTACATGGTAATTAGATGTGTAAGTAGTATGTAACTACAGTGTATGTACACACGTTTACATAGTATTTACTTTTGTATTACTGGTGTATCTACACTCATGTAACAACCCACTGAATAGTATGTGTAAGTACAAATATGTAACAGGACATTGGTAACAACAGTAGGAAAGTACACATCTGTAACAAGAATTATGAAAGTGCATTGTGTAACAACAATATGTACTTGCAGATGTTTTCCCACTTCCACACCTGTTTGCAGATCATGCACTTGTGAACACTGTATGGCAGAACTAATGCTGCATTAGAAGGTTTCACCTTGTGATACCAGTGTACTTACATGGTAACTCCACAGGAACTGTCCACTTAATATAAAGTGTAAAATGGTCACAAATTACTGTGTAACTTGTAGAAATATCTTCTATGCAACACTTTAATAACAGTGTAGTTACATGGTAACTCCACAGGAACGGTCCACAATTTAAAGTTTAAAATAAAATTCATTTTCGTTTCAGCCTAGTTGCTTTATTAATCTGGGGTCGCCACAGCGGAATGAACCGCTAACTTATCCAGCATATGTTTTACACAGTGGATGCCCTTCCAGCTGCAACCCATCTAAGCTGAAAAGAAAATGAATGAATGTATGAACAGTAATTTGTGACCATTTTACACTTTATATTGAGTGGACAGTTCCTGTGGATTTACCATGCAAGTACACTTGTATCACAAGGTGAAACCTTCTAATGCAGCATTAGTTCTGCCATACAGTGTTCACAAGTACATGATCTGCAAACAGGTGTGGAAGTGGGAAAACATCTGCAAGTACATATTGTTGTTACACAATGCACTTACATAATTCTTGTTACAGATGTGTACTTTCTTAGTGTTGTTACCAATGTCCTGTTACACATTTGTACTTACACATACTATTCGGTTGGTTGTTACATGAGTGTAGTTACACCAGTATACAGTATACACAAGTAAATACTCTGTACCAGTGTGTACATACACTGTAGTTACATACTACTTACACATCTAACTACCATGTAAGTTCACAGGTATAAGCGACAATATAAAGTGGGACCTAAATAGGTAGCATGAAAAAATGGGCGGCATCCTGACACAGTGTGTAGCGCTGTTGGCTTACAGCATAAAGGTTGCTTGGGTGGGTCAGTTGACATTTCTGTGTGGAGTTTGCATGTTCAATAAAAATGGCCCTGGAAAAAAGTAAATAAGTATAAACGAACACACAAACATGATTTTTTTTGCGTGTACTAATGAGGAAGGAGTTTTGAAAATTTCAGGAGATCCGCTTCATCCCAGAGTCAGCCTGAGACGAGGCGGGTTTTAAAGGCCTCTCTGGATGTTAAAGATTTTATGGATGCTTTTATTCACTTGTAACTTCTCATTCTCCTGCCACAGTAAATAAACACCATGATATTTCACACAATAAAAACTTGCACCATCAGCACCAGGGGCTTCAATAAGATTTACTTGAACATTTATTTAGTTATTTAGTAGCCAAGCATTTTCATTCAAAAAGACTTACAAATGTGAAGTGAATAAAATGTGAATAAATAAAGAAAGGGGAAAAACTGATTTAAATAATGCTGTCAAGTGATGATTTAAATTATGATTTTTAAAAGATCTTAAAAAATTTTTTTTTTTTTTAATAGCTTATATAAGATTTTAGGAAAAAGACACTTTGTTTTGTTTTGGGATTTTTTATGTTCTCTTTGTGATACCGGTGGTGCGGAAAATACGCATTTTAAGATTTAGTTACTTATTGAAGATTGGTTAAAAAAGATTGGTTTTGTTTCATTTATTATTTAATTTTTAATTTTTTTTTTTTTTGCTGCATGCAGGTGAGGTTTAAGGAAAACCTAAAGGGCACCTATGGTGAAAAATCTACTTTTCAAGCTGTTTGGACAGACATATGTGTAGGTATAGTGTGTAGACCGTCATATTGGGGTGATATAAACACACCCAGTCCTTTTTTTTTTTTTTCAATTTTACAACATAAAAACGGTGGACCAATTGGATCGGTTTTCAGACCGACCGCAACTTGACGCCCACCGAATTGATTGACAGTTGCGTATTAACATGTCTCTGTAGTAACGTGTATAATCATATTAACAAGACAGGATGGCCCAAAGCAACCGGGAATGAAAGATCTGTTCAGTTTGCTAGGATCATCACTCATCATCAGATGTGATCAAGAGTGAGTTTTACATGTTTAAAATGTTTTAAAACAGAACTTGTGTGTAATGAATTAACGTTACAGCGATTTACTTCAGCTTTACTTCATCACCACAGCCGCGTGTCAGAACAATTATAAAAAAGACACTTCAATCCCGGTTTGTGGACATTAAATCAGGTTAATTTTGTACATTAACATAACAGATATCCATACAGCAGTGGATAATAACCTGTATCCTGTCACATTTTCGTGCAAAAAGAGTGCAAAGCTAAACGCGCATGCTGTCTCTGTGTGTGCGAGTCCGCACTGTGTGTGTGTATCTGTGTGTGTGCGTGAACTTTGTAACGACATTGTGTGTGACTCATCGTTGCAACTCCACAACAAATGCATCAAATACTCATTGGTAAAGTTCTTACTGTAGTATTTCTCACAAACGTTATGTGAGATCTGCTTTCTTCTTGTCTGTCTGTTGTCTGACCAGCCAAGGTAGGAGATTAAAGCACATTGACAGGCACGTGGAAACGGTGGGCGTGAAGGACAAGCCTTAAAGGCGCAGTACACAAAAACTGTTACCTGCTATTCAGAGCTATAAAATAGAAACTTATGAAAGGTATAATAAAAAATCTGATGGGTGTTTTGAGCTGAAACTTTACAGACACATTTTGGAGACTCAAAAGACTTATCTTAAATCTGGAAAAAGGGGTAACCTAGGAGCCCTTTAGGGTGCTTTGCTTTCCTTTTCTGTTTAACAATTAGTTATACACTGTAAAAAAAAAAATGCAGTGTTCCACATAATTCCTTTATGTTGTTCCGGCACAAATCTATTAATTTAACTCGATTAGATTGACTGGATTGAACATAAAACAATTAAGTTGTGCCCAAAATAAACTTAAGAATTATGTTGGTTTACTCAGATCCAATGCGACCCATTGCTTTATCTCCTGCTAGACAATTCTATGAAAATATGGCTGGATGTATCTGCTCTGGCTGGTCTATCCTGGAGACTCTATCTACTGGACTAGTTTGGAATACACCACAGCCAAAATAAATGATGCCAGAAAGAAAACTTTACAATTTAAATATTACAGTATTACTGTTTTTATTTTAATTTACTTATATATATATATATATGTTGATTCAGCTCATTTTACATAAGTTTGAACAAGAAGCAATAATCATATTTTGAGTGTATGTTATAATAATGTTGTAGGTCAAGTGTTGATTTAAAATATGTTTTCAAAAGATCTCAAAAATACCAAAAACTCGCATTTTAAGCTTGGATAATTGTTCCCTTACTAAAATTTTGGGAAAATGAATTGGGACTATGTTTTGAGGAACAATGGTGGCTTGGTGCGCTGCAGAGAATATGTTCTTAGCCTTATACAATTTAAAGTATTTCACAGAATCCATTTCTCAAAAACCAGGCTATCTAAAATTTTTCCCAATATCGATGATAGATGTGACCGATGTCATGCACCACAGTGTAATTTAAGTCATATGTTCTTTATGTGCCCTATGTTACAAAATTATTGGATTATTATTTTACAATTATGTCTAAGGTACTGCAGGTAAATATAGACGCATCCCCTGATGTTGCTATTTTTGGGGTTTCAAAGATTTGGTCCCAGTTCAATTCTAAACATCTAGATATTTTGACCTTTACCTCATTATTAGCTAGGCGTCGTATTCTACTTCACTGGAAATCAAATAAGCCTCCAACTACATCCCAATGGCTTGTGAATACCATGCATTTTCTAAAGTTGGAAAAGGTTAGATGCTCTGGAAAAACTTAAAATTTCTTTAAAATGTGGCATTTTTTTATAACTTACTTTAACTCTCTTAAGTTCTTGCCTTCCATTTAATAGATGCACTCCTTCCTTTTTAATTTATTTATTTCATAGTAATTTTATTTTTGTTTGTTTTTAACTATTACTATTTTATACTGTTTAATTGTAAATATTTACTTTCAACATTGGCAATGTAGCTGAACATTTGATTGTGATTGTTGAATGTCTGCATTTAGTTGGTTGTAATTTTCCGTACACTTTTATTACTCTTGTTTTTATTTTGCCCTTATGATTATTATTATTAAATTTTGTATTAAATTTTTTCTTCTCTTTTGTTAAAAAAGTAATAAAGATAATGATATATAACTATTTGTACTGAAATAGTGTTTGTTTTTTCGCAATAAAAAAATTGAACAAAAATACCAAAAACTCAACTTATGTATGATAAAAGCCTATTTGTTTTTTTTTTTTCATTTTACTTTTTATTATTTTGCTGTTTTTTTTCGTGACACCATTGGTACAGAAATTACATACTTTAACTTTTAGTTATTTATTGCTAATTGGTTTCATTTTATTTTTTCATATATTTTTTTTATTTATTTTTGCTGGATTAACAGACGTGATGTTTTAAGAAAACTCATGTTTTCTTATGATAAATTCTTTTTTTTTTAAAAGTCAAGAAAAAATGTGTGATTTTGTTTGTTTGAAAATTAGTTTTTATATGAATATTGTCAATGTATAATTTATTATAATTATTAGATGTATAATGTAATTTATGATGTTACTGCATACATATGAAAAATAAATACTTAACTGCAAACTGAATGTTTTTTTTTTTCTTTTAAAAAAAAAAGAAACTTAAGTTATTGTAAGTCACTTAAAAGAAAACAGTTTAAACCCAGTTAAATAAACTCAACTTTAGCTCAGTTCTGATTATTTATGTATGGCTATAAAAGCCTCACATCTTTATTAACATCCTTTCCACATGGTGAAATCTGCTGGAATGCATGGCTTATTGCTTTATTATCGCAGAACATATTAAACAGTTTTCTAGAAATGGCTTTTTTTCTGCCCATGAATTGCTATATTTGACAGCAGCTTACTTGTCATGTGGGAACATATCCTTCATCTCAATCAAACAGTGTGCATCAAGTACGACATATGGTTTCTCTTGATTTTACTCCTAAGGGCTGTTTACTTCAAAACCCCAAAATAAAATCAACCCCAAAATAAGCAGCACAAGCACATTTTCAAAGCCTTGCTAGTATTTCAGACAGCTAATAAGCATGGGAAGCATTTAAAACACTAACGCAGACTGAATGTGACCACACTCCACAAAGAGAGCGCAGTCATCTCAATTGTGACCTAAATGAAGAGTAAAGCGTTCCCTTGTGCATTTAGCCATTAAGAATCGAGGAAAGCCCGAAGTTTGTGCGTGTGAGTGTTGTGAATAGAAGCAGCCATCCACCGCCAGACCAAACAGCGCAATCTCCAAATTAGCTTTACGTGACTGAGGCTCATATCAGGGAGAATAATTTATAGGGCCATAAATAAGTGATCGTGTCGACTTAGAATGATTCAAGTTTGATACACAACATTGTAAAATATTTGGACTCAAGCTGGTGGCAGATGGGATGTTTGGGTGGACGCTGTTGGCAAACAGATGTCAGTGAGGGTGGTCAGCGTAAAGGATTTCTGTCCGGTTTTTCAGGACCTGACGTTCCTGGCAGGATTAAAGCATACGGAAGACTGGCTGCCAGAGAATCAGAGCAGACCAAAACATGGCCTTCACATTACACACCAAATCAATTCCACAGCTCTACACATATTTCTCAGCCTTTTATTTTTGTGTTGCTTCTTCTTTTTTTCCTTTTTTCCTTCTAGACTTTGTCCCACTTTTACTTTTAGTAGACTCCCTTTTCTCTCTCTTAATGTCAGTGTTGTAATCTTTGGTGCAACATGTTTTATTTCTATGTTTGGATGGATCATATTCATGTGTATTATATTAATTTGTTACAGTTTTGCATTTTGTTTTAGTAAAATTATTTGTAAGCACAATTTTAAGCATGGAACTAAAGGCTAAACTCATCATTAGGTGCGTTTGACTTCATGCAACGCTGTGCAGATCGATCGAAATCTATCTTAAAGCGGTGCATGCCAGTTAGAAATTTTGGCTGGATTGATGCTGCGCTGACGTCATGTGACTGTCACATGTGGCGTCAAAGTACGGCGGCAGCGCTCCAAGATCAGACGACTGATTCAGCCCGCGCAGCATCTGAAGAGCGCCTGCTGGAGCTAAGATGACGACACTAATATAACACGATTAGCCGAGTTCACCGCATGACAACAACCACGTGTGTTTCGTGTTTATTATTGGATAAATTCCGTCTCACAAATTTCCAAACAAACAATTAACTTTTCATACCCTCTCTATCTTGTATATATCATGCTTATTAAAAGACTACAAATATTTTACTGCAGTACCATCTTTTGTTAAATAATTTATTCATAAAGGCTAGATTGTTTGAACGGGTTTATTCTGCCTTTTTTTATACAGACTACTGTATTCAGCTCCATAAACAATTTAAATGATATATTTTAGTAAATAACCTAAATGTTAACTCAAATAACTCTTACAGACTTGTAATAAAATAATTATCGTCATTGATCCTAATGATTTCTTAGCAAATTAAGTTATATAAAAATGTGTAATATAAAAATATATGATTCTAAAATATTTTATTTCCTGTCAAGCCATTTATGTAGAAATGTTAAAAGTGTCATTGATGTACCTGCTCTTTCTGGGAAATGTCTACTTAAAGTGTAGCTCATTTATTTTGGTCATTTTGTTCAATCTTTTTATATTAAATTGCTTTTTTTTAATATAAAAATGCTTTCATTATCCAAAATAATCCTATTCTTGAGTATTTATTTCCTTGTTATGTGCCCTCTGGTTTTCCCCTTATTTCTCATGCATTTGTTATGTAGGCTACCTAAATTTAATTCATAATTCTTATTGTTTAAAAAATGAAAACTACAGAACTATATTTTTAGAATAGTTCAAAAAAGGAACTATAGTTTGTAGAGACTTTATTCCGATTTATTTGTACTGTATATCTTTTGTTGTTATTTCAATAAATAAATAAATTATCACACCATGTGATCGGTAATCATGACTGCACTGCAGCAACTTTGAGTCCCCGAAGTGGCCGGCTTGACGGCTCCGTTTTCAACTCCGCCCCCGCCTGCACTCGCTAATCTCATTGATCATCGGCTGCAGCCGTGCTTTATGTCGAACGCACCTATTGTAAGCACTTCAGGCCCTCTGAATATGATGTGGATAACGATCTATCGAGTTTATGGAGTTTAACCAAACGGTGACCATATGTGTACACCAGGGGTGCTCAACCCTGTTCCTGGAGATCTACCTTCCTGAAGAATTTAGCTCCAACCCTAATCGAACACAACTAAACCAACTCGAAGGAAGGAGCACTTGGTAATTAAAGTCAGGTGTGTTTGAGCAAGATTGCAGCTGAAATCTGCAGGAAGGTAGATCTCCAAGAACAGGGTTGGGCACCCATGGTGTACGCTGTTAATGTTTTTGTAAATTATACTAAATTTAACTGTAATATTAATTGTATTTTACTGTATAACAGTAATGCATGTTACTGTATTTTAAAGTTGCACTGTGGGAAATATTATCTTAGTGCCATTAATTTGCTGTGATTCAAAATATCAACATGGGCTCATTCAGAAAATGTAGCCCACTATACATTTCTGGAGATCATGAATTATGTAGCCAGATAATAACATATAAAACCAATGAAAAACTAAAAACAAGCACAGTGATCTTGTACTATTGACTGGATTGAATTTTTAAAAGATGATAGTGGAATGAAAGTGCTGAGTTTTAAGGTCTGCTGCAGAACTTTGGGTAGGAAATGATAGGAAATACAGTGATTTACCATGTGTGTTTTGCAGTAAATATATAAATAAACAATTAATTAAAGTAAGTTTTTTTAATTGTATGAAGTGTTATCACAGGTGAGAAGGCTAAAAATACTGTATATTTTACAGTAAAGTCATACAAATACTGTAAATACATGTACAGCCAGATAAATGACACTGTGTATATTAATGCAGTGTTTTTGCTGTAAGTTTGATTGACAGTAAACTGCTGGCAAACTGCTGACAGTAAATTACTGTAAAATCTAAAGGAAATTGTTAGCATTGTAATTAAATACGACAAAATAACAATGTATTCTAAAATGTATTTATGGTGGCGCAGTGGGTATAGCATGATCGCCTCACAGCATATTTTGTAACATAGGGCACATACTGTAAGAACACACGTCACAGCACGTGTTTGCGTGGCTTTCCTCCAGGTGCTCCGGTTTCCCCCACAGTCCAAAGACATGCGCTATAGGTGAATTGAATAAACTAAATTGGCAGTTGTGTGTGTGTGTGTGTGTGTGTGTGTGTGTGTGTGTGTGCGCGTGTGCGCGTGCGTGCGTGCGTGCGTGTGTGTGTATGGGTGTTTCCCAGTGTTGGGTTGTGGCTGGAAGGGCATCTGCTGTGTAAAACAAATGCTGAATAAGTTGGCAGTTCATTTCACTGTGGCAACCCCAGATTAATAAAGGGACTAAGCCAAAATGAAAATGAATGAAGAAAATGTATTTACTTTTTACATTTTTTTGTAATTTTGAGATTGTATTATTTTTGGGTTTAGGAGTAAAACCTCAAGATATAATTTAGTGGTCAATGTTCTGTGTGTTTATATCTGACAAGAATAATACATTAAACAGAATTAATAAATCCTCAGGGGGTTTATTAATATACAAATAAAAAAACAACAACGCTGATTTTGTTTTTGAACAAGCTATCATAATTTCACAAACTATCAAACCATATAACGTGTCTAATACTATTTTGTTTGTATATTACATCAGTATTAAACAATAATTCAATGTTTATTCAATAATGAACAGTTTTCATTATTCAATAGCCTATCTTTTTTACTATCATAAATTGATTGATTGATTAATTGATTGATTGATTGATTGATTGATTGATTGATTGATTGATAGTAGTTTACATTATTGTCATTGGTAAATGACACAAAATTTACATTGGTATAAAATAGTTATTTGTTAAAAAAAATTATATTTAAATCAACAAAAATGATTTGTATGTTATATTATTTTTAAATGTTTAGATTTCAGGTTTCATTTCTTTTTTCTTTTTTTTTTTACATTACAGTAATGAGATTTTTTGAGCATTTGGGAATTTGAAGGAAGGAGGTGTTTAATTATCAAGAAATTATTTCACAAGAAATTATGAAGCTAAAAGACCTAAAAATAGATTTAATTATGTTTAAGCTCATGTCTTTTTTTTCTCCCTCTGTCTCTCTCATAATATTGGTCTGAAATATGACCCAGACAGATTTAATGAATTGGAATCTGAGATACAATTGAAGTCAGAATTATTAGCCCCCCTGTTTATTTTTTCCCTAATTTCTGTTTAATGGAGCGAAGATTTTTCTCAACACATTTCTAAAGATAATAGTTTTAACTAATTTCTAATAACTGATTTATTTGATCTTTGCCATGATGACAGAAAATAATATTTTACTAGATATTTTTCAAGACACTTCTATACAGCTTAAAGTGACATTTAAAGGCTTAACTAGGTTAATTAGGTTAACTAGGCAGGTTAGGGTAATTAGGCAAGTTATTGTATAACGATGGTTTGTTCTGTATACTATGAAAAAAATATATAGATTAAAGTGGCTAATAATTTCATAATAAATGGTTTTTAAAAAATTTAAAACTGCTTTTATTCTAGCCAAAATAAAACAAATAACACTTTCTTCAGAAGAAAAAATATTATCAGACATACTATGAAAATGTCCTTGCTCTGTTAAAAAAGAAGAAACAATTCAAAGGGGGGCTAATAATTCTGACTTCAACTGTACATAGATTTCTGAAAAAAAAAAAGTTAAATGTTGTCTTAAAAACAAAATAGTATTTTATATACACTAGGGTTTTTAATATTTATTTATTTATTTATTTATTTATTTATTTATTTATTTGTATTTGGGTGTTTTTTTTCCGCTGTAGCAACCCCTGATAAATCATGGACTAAGACAAAAGATAATGAGATCAATTAATGAATCAATATTTGTATTTGCTTTTTAGAATATTAGGACCTCTTTTCTGATCCTTTGAGCATATTAAAAAGAGCTCAAAATAATGAGTATTTAAAAATACAAGGTCTATTAAAAGAAAAATACATTTTGAAAAATAAAAACCTTATATTCAAGTCTATTGAGTATGCATTTCTACATTTTACTGATTCAGTATATTTATCTTTAACCTGTTCGCTGTAAACTTTTCCGCATGAAAGCTACGTCTGTAAACAAACATTACAAAACATTTGTAGAAGAATGTGGCTGGTGGAGAAAAGCAGCTGCCGGTATGCTAAAGCGTCTGGCAATATTTATGAGAGTTTCTCAAATAAGAAATTCAAGAAGTACAACTGTGGCAGCTGTGACATCAAAATGTCACAGCCACGGTCCTCTTCAAGCCTGCACCTTGGAATTCACGAGTATCGGTTTCACTTTGGAAGCCAGAATCCATCTCTCTCTCCCAAACCTGGCCTGACAGAACGCCACCCGACTTCCATAGCACTGGGGCATCTTGGGGAAAAAGAGATGTGGCACTTTTAGCAGATCCGGACTTTTCAAGGCAGGTGCTGAGATGTCCTGCCGTCTGAGCGAAGGAACAGGTCTGAGAACAGCAAGGGGTAGAGGGAGAGTAATTTCCATGTCCATTAGACCTGTTATAAAGCAGATAACAAGGCATTCTCTTGCACTCTCGACGAATGGATTATTTTCTCATCTGTTTCCAGGAAAGCAGATTAACGGTTGGAACGTCTGAAGCATTTAGCAGTCATTACCTTTTTTTCTTTTTTGATTTTTAATGCTTGAGCAGACAAAACAAGGAGAGCAAAAAAAGACATAGCCAGGGGATCACACACAAGATAGTTATAAACACAGACATAAAAATGGAAGTACATCCAATATATACAGTGGAAGGCAAAATTATTAGCTCTCCTGTGATTTTGTTTTATAATTCTTTATAGTATTTTGTCATATATCTTTCTTCCGGAAAAAAAAGTCTTATTTCTTTGTATAATTTTTAATGTCTTAACTTTTTTTTTGTTTGACTGGCTAAAAAATAAACCTGTATTTTAATTATTTAATTAATTTTATTATTTTAAATATTTGCCTTTAGTCTAACATGTTACCCTAATTAAGCCTTTAAATTGCACTTTAAGCTGAATACTTGTATCTTGTATAATTAGTGAAATACTATAGGGTATATGGACAGCTAGTTTTGCTAGTTTTCCCTCCAGTTTTTCCCGGGCATCTCCCGTATTCAGTGGCGGTGCTAGCATGAATGGCACCCTGGGCGAACCACCCCATACGCCCCCCTCCTCCCTGTAGCAATAGTTGGTTTACAGAAGTGTAGTTCTAGTATGGTTCTAGAAGGTTACATCTAGTTAATATAGAAAAGGACCATTAAACATGTACATTCTAAAAAATGTTTGTTATTTTACCCTAACGTTGGGTAAAATATGGACAAAACCAGAATTGGAATTATTAAACATATTTATATTTATAATAATAATAATAATTATTATTATTATTATTATTATTATTATTAATATTATTTTAAATAAATAACCTAACCACAAAATCAATCCTAAATGTAACTGGAAAACAATTTTTTTGACAATTCTATAAAATACAAAAAATATACATGTTTTATAGAATTATATGTTCATAGACTTGACTCAAGGCCGAGAATTAATGTTACAAACAAAAGAATTAATGTTATGAAGTCTTACCTCCCTGCCTCATTATCCATCCTTTCTGCTTCTAGCCATGCTTAGTCAAAATAAGATCATAATCATATTATAATCAACTTCAGTTTTGTCAACTAGCAAAACTCGCTGCAAGCTGACACCTCGTGTCATAAGTAACATAAAAGGATGTTACTCGGACGGTGGTTGGACGGTCCATATTTTATCATCGTGCATGTAAACAACCGGGATTCACACCAGAAGGCGCGTGGGAATGGTTCTCTGTGCGCATGTGCCAGTTTGCTTTTACCAGCTTTGTTTCAACTGCACATAGAGAAAAACAAAATTGCGCGTGCAAAAGACGCCAAATGTGAATGGCCACTAACGTCTTTATTCTGGCATTACCACTCTTGGGATTAATACACTTGCATAAAGTAAAACATATCTCAAAGCCTAAATCCGTATGGCGCTATCATCTCGTAAAGGTATTTTCCCGTATTTCTCCTGTATTTTCAATCTTTTTTTGAAGGGTGGCGATAAACTTTAAAGAGCCGATCCTCCCTATATGCAACCAATACCGTCGAACCACCAGGGGATGCCCCTCGCTCTTAAATGTGAATCTGTTGTGTGCTTTCGCTTTATTTGGGTATGAAAACATAGACGGAGCATGTCTAAGGCTGGGGAAGGCCTGGCCAGAAACGGAGATAGCAACAAAGAAAAAAACTGTATTGAAAACATGTAAGGGGTGTAAGGTGTAATATGAATGTAGTTTAATGTTGATGGTTAACAGAACACTTTAGTCATTGTCAGTTTGTCAATCAAAATTAAAGTCCCCCTCCGCACAAAAATGTAACTGTCTAACTCCGCACTTTGCAATAATGAGCGCTGTTTATTAGTTTGCAGCAGCTCTGAAAACGAAACCAAAAGTGCTGGCCAGCGAACTTTTCTGATTTGCTGGTCAAGGACATAAGTAATAAAAAGACAAATGAGTACTACGAGAGAGGTATGATAATATATTATTCTGGTTTAACTTGTTTTCAGTTTCAATGGTTGTTTCATTGTAATGTAGTAGTCTAGATAGTGTAGTAATCTTGTTTAGGCGATCATTTGGAGTTTTACATTTCAAAAGTCTGAAAAATATAACAGGACATATGTTGATCTTATTTGCAGTGGTGGGGAAAAAGTAATAGGCCTACTTTACAATCTAGTCACTTAAAAAGTAGCTAAATGTGTGGTACTCTTTACTTTTTTAAGGAATGTGAAAGTAGCCTATGTGTTATTGATTTATTTATATGCGTTTAATGGCTACTGGATCACCTTTACTTTACTTTGGTTGCCTAACTTATTGGTTATTTGCCAATAAGTTTATCACAGCCTATGATATGTTGTCATATTTTTTGTTGTTTCTAGCTTAATAAAGAAAAATAAATTCAGTATCCAAATCACAGTTTAAAAATGTTTATATTTATATATTTATTGCTGAATTACAAGTTCAGTTTTCGATTGGCCCTGTGACAAAGTGAATGATTTCTGATTCTTGACACATCTTTGCAATTTATTTATTTTTGCAAAAAGGTTAAATACTCAAAAAAGTCACTTGTTAAATCAATTACTTAATTACCTGACATCATAAATATAATAAACTAGCTATTATGCACTTAGTTTAAGAGTAGGCACTGAGGTCCACCCTATTTAAGTCCACTCATTTTAAAATTTCTGGCATCTGGCTGCATATCGAAAGTGTCATAACCACAGGACTAAACTAGGGTTGGGCGATGTTGACAAATTTGGCATCGTACGATGTCTAATGTGAACATCGGTGATGGACGATGGTATCGTTGTCGTAGGCGGGGTGGGGGTCTTTGTTGTTAAATATCAATTAATTCATAACGAATTTAATAATTGTAGCCTATCGTTTTCACTACCTGACCCACATGGTCTTTGCTTTACCCATAACCAAACCATAAATAAATAAAGTTATACATAAATTACCACCTGTCAATCACTTTTTTCCGCGGGACTCTGGCATGATCAGGCGGAGTGATCTGTGTCCTTATAATGGCTTTTCCCCACAGCTGGTGGAGGAGACGAGAGTTCGTCTGGAGTTCACTGTAATTTGTATTGTGATTAATGATAACTTCCTTATTTTATTATTATTATGAGGACATAATAACAAGTAAAGATGCTAGGGCTCGACCGTTTTGGTCACACTTGCGCGTGATATTTTATGCGACCTAAAATATGTATTTGAAAACATTTTTACTGTGCGACCTGTTTTCACTGCAAAATCCTCACCGCGTGCGCGGATTTAGGAGACATTTATGCAGAATGCATCTTTGCACCTAAAGACACCAAACGCAGCGCTCAGGAACAGATTAAAACAGTTGTCATGTGAACTTGCTGAAGTAAAAAAGCCCTCAATGCTTGCCCCACCATTGTGCTCTTCCTATTGGCCCACTTCGCTAGAACTGAACGCGAATGGATTGGTTAATATCAGCTGTCAATCACTCAGTCCATGCCTTCTGCCTTCACATGACAGGAGCAACAGCCGCAGAAATGTGACGCGCTGAAGATGAGAGAATGAAAATAACACTGACAGATTTCGTTTTAGAAACCACCTAAAGTTAAATAATGGCACATCTTATTAGTGATCATCTGCTGAATGTTAATCCACCATTTACACTTTTCCAAGAGTGGATAAAAGACTTCCTGTGGCTTCACGTCCGCTATGAAAATAACTAAAGCCATTCACTGTAAAGTCTGTGGGACGGGGTTTACAGGTAACAGCGTTTGCCACTGAATTACACATTTTAAGCGCGAGAGGTCCTGTATAATCCTCACAATGCATTTAATCCTCACGATGCTGTCAGCCGTGCAAACAGCAGCTATAAGTATAATATAACACAGCTCATGAAAAGACCCTTATTGCTATTTAGATGACATGCAAATAATAAGTTATATATCAAAATACGTGTGGGGCGGGGCGATGGATCACGATGCCGGCTCAGCATCGTGAAGTTTATCAGCCATCGGCGATGGAAGATGACATCGTCTATCGGCCCAACCCTAGATTAATCTACGAAAACAACATCAACGCTTAAAATGCCAGGTCTAAATGGAGGATTTTGCTGCATAAAGTAGGGCAGTGGCTATTATTTACATTGACTGCCATTCAGTCGCAAATATTTTTAAATGCATTAAAGGGCAGCGCTTATCTTAGCCTTACCCTGGAATTTGTTCACCCTCTGCCTATGTATGAAAACATTTTGAAATAAATAAAAAAACAGAGGGTTTCCCTTTCTTTCCTTTACATGCATCGTCGTCCCTCCTATACAATCCTCAAAACAGTCAAGTAGCGGTGCGTGACTGTCAGCTGATGCGCTCCATAGTGATAAATAGGTGCTGTTTCCCAAATGGATTCTGTATACGCGATTTAAAACGGAGCAAAAGTCTGGGTTTTGGGTGCTTGTTTAAACAGACATATACACATAATAATAACAACATCTAAAGATGTCGATCATGGTGGGTTTTCTTTCAAACACAACAAATTTTGTCCTAAATAAGCATAAAAAGTTAGGAAAGCAATCAAATGCTTTCATTATAACGCTAGACATGTGCATTTTTTAAAGTGACACCTCTGTTACTTAATGTAATCAAACGAGAAATCTAAATGAGAGATTAATTTGTTGCTCTTTAATCAGAATGTTTAAGTTATACAGTGAAGAAAAGATGAGATTTGATAACTTGATTTATTTTTTTTATAATAGCTATTATTTTAATAGGCTAAACTGTTTGCTAATTTATTTGCAGCTTTTCTAATGTATACTAGCCTATTTGTTCTATCCTTTGTAAATAATAATAATAATAATAATAATAATAATAAAACATATTACTGACCGTTTAACAGTTTAACGATTTACAATGAAACATATGAACATATTTAGTAATTTGGGGATTTTTTTTTGGCTGGGGGCATATCCCTTATTTTCACATCCCAATGTTGACCGGTATGAGCATTGATGTGGTAATGTAATTAAAATATAATCAGTTAAATAAACTTCAGTATTCATTTAGTTGTTCAAATGTAAAACGAGATGAAAAGCTGTTTACACGCACGTGCCCGTCAGGATCTGCAGGCTAGTGCAGAAACACCCTTGAAAATACTGGGGTAAATTAAATGTTTATATTTTAAAGATAATGCCGTGGAAAAATGTAATTTAATGAAGTGCTTCTTGTACATTCTGAGACCCACTTTGTATCGTATATCAATCAGGCAGTGAAGATCCTAGATTTTTTAAGAAAACAGACCTTAAACGCACTGATTTTGTAAGAGTTCAACAGAAGCATTTGACCCAGGTTACTGAAAAATTATAAGTCCTTCTGCTTAGTTCTGCATATACACTATTATGTTTAAGAATGTGTCGAAAAAATTTGGAATAAAAAATTACATTTTACAAAGGCTAATAATTTTGGCTGTATTATAACTATTAAATAAAGAAAATGTTAGAAGAGAAAACAGAATGACATTACAGCGATATTAAAATGATAATAAAATAAAAACATATACAGTAGAAAGGATTCAAATTCAATTCATTTTCTTTAAATATCACTGTTTGAAAAGATTTTAGGACTGACTTTATTTCTGTTTTGAAAATAGGGATAGGAGATTTGCAAATGTTTGTAAATGAAAAATGTACCGTATAAATTAAATTCTTTTAAAAAATGTGGTGTGTTTAAGGGTTTTTTTTTTTTTTGTATTATTACAATAACAATGATATCTTTTAAACAACCCAGCCTCATTCTGAAAACGTACCCCTATATACATTTCTGAAGAGCACCAAATGCGTCCCAGGCAGTACATTTCTCAGTTTTTTTTTCTCGAATCCACCAGATGCCGCTGTGTATGCTTTTTGAGATCTCAAATTTCTCTCACGAGTGCCATTCACGCCTGCTGTTCTCATGTAAATCCACCAGAGACCACTGTCGACTGACTGAATGACTGAATGAATGACTGATCGATCGACTGACCTACTCCCTTCATTCCCTAAACCCAACCATAGTGTTTTCAAAAGCACCGATTGACCCGCCCACCCCCTTCCCTAAACCCCAACTGACAGTTTTAAAAAGCAATCAAGAAAAAGAAAAAACCTCGCCTGATTTTTATCACATTCTCACCCTGCTATTTACTGGTTTCATTATTTTTTGGCCTCTGTTTTAGTCTTACCTGCTTTCTGGAACCGTACTTCACTGGACTTGAACCCTGTCCTCATGGTCAACTCCTCTCTGTGTCTCAAGTCTGCCGACGTACATGGTGAGCCACTGGACAAACTGGTACCAGTGGGAAAACCAACCAATACGAAGGTAAGTGGTCAGCTGGTAAGTGTGAAAATGAATGGCGTCATACCTCCCCATAGCATTCGTTTTAAAGACGAAATGCAGCCAAACGTTCTCTGGCTACATAATTTGCGATCTCCAGAAATGTATATAGGGCTACATTTTCAGAATGAGCCTATGTTGGCCACATACGTAGGCGAACTTGAGTCTTTGAGTCTGGCGAAGAACGGTTCCAGAAAGCAGCTAAAACAAAAGGCAAAAAATAAAAAATAAACAAGTAAATAACGGTGAGAACGTAGTAAGATCTGAAAACATGGTAAAAATCAGGCTTTTCTTTTCTGGATTGCTTTTGTAAACACTGTCGGTTGGTTTTAGGGAAGCACCGTTGGTCAGTCGGTTGGTCTGTCAGTCAGTCAGTTGACAGAAGGCTCTGGTAGATTTACGCGAGAACAGCAGACGCGAATGGCACTCCCAAAAGAAATTTGAGATCTGAGAAAAGAATACACAGCGCCACTGGTGGATTCACGAAAACAAAAACGGCAAAGAAACATGCCACCTGGGATGTATTTTGCGATCTCCAGAAATGTACATAGTGGTACTTATCAATAATGAGCCTGGGTTGCATTTTACTCAGACCCACTGACACTAAATCCATAAACTCAGAATTTTCAAGTGGTCTTCTTTTCCATAGCTGTATACACCAGAACATTTCTAATGTTTGGGGATTTCAGCAGCACAAACCTCCAAGGATTTTTTTTTAACAAATCTGACATGACAAATGTCCCCTGAGCCCTGACAGTCCTATCAAACACTGCTGACTGCTCATCGAAATTCCCGATGCTCTCCTACGTCTTAAGAGTTGTCAAATTATAACGTCAATTCAAGATTCCCACTGTCTTCCTAGTTTGTCAGTAAATGGCAGAGATCTAAAGCCACATTCCCAATCACAGACCTTCAAATCCTTAAAGGTCTCTTCCGCTGGCAACCAAATGTCTAATGCGCTCGTCACCACAACATTTCTCCTGACTGCTTTGCCAAAACGTCTGTTATCCAGTCTCGACTGAAAGCATTTCATGGCATAATGGATATCTGTCACCTTCCTGAATCTCCAGTTCCAGCAAGGATTACTTCTAGGCTAAATAACAGTTTAAATGCTGTTCAATTTGGATGATTTGAAATCTTATTAACTGCAGCAAAGCCGTAAATGATGCATTGTACGTAAAATGTCTTCACCACACGGTTTAGATTGAATCTATTTCCTGATTAGCATTTTTCACTCTCATTTCTGATGCCTTCATATCAAGCCCACAGTGAAAGTAATATGTCACGGATCTTTTGCATCTCTCACTGTCACTCTCTGAAATTTATCCTTCATAATGCACAAATGGGGCAATTTCTATGGAAATTGACTTTTTTATTCTCCTGAGAATCTTAGTTTAAAATGTATTTATTACAGGGGGTTTTATCTCATATTATGTGCACAGGCTTTTTTTATCAACATTATGTTAAATGTTAAGCTTATGTTGAGACTTATATATAAATATCTAAGGAAATGTGAATATTTTAGGTTTCCTTGTAAACAGAACTTAAGTATGCTAAATAATGGGGAAAATTAATTTAATTGAATCATTTTTGACATTTTAACTTCATGTTAAATTCAATTCAATTAAAATGTATTTGAATAGGCCATGTAGGTTTGAGTATTTATAAAGTTTCATTGTTTCTTAATTTTCTTCTAAAATGTAATATTTTTACATAGACTATTTACATTTAGTATACTGCTGAATATTGGTAAACTCAAATATAGCTACTTTAATGTAAGTTCTGAGGAAATGTTATGCATTTCAACATTTTTGTATATTTTTATTACATGTATTGTAGTTTTTAAATAGATTAACTTTAAAAGTTATATTAACACGTGACATTTAAACTTATAAACAAATGTTTTGTAGTGTTTTAGTATGATAGTAAGAAAAATTCAATTTTATAATTCTTTAAATCACAACAAAACGTTTTGACATATGCTATCAATGTCTGATGCAGAAAAACTTATTCATGCTTTCATGACCTCTTGGTTAGACTATTGTAATGCATTACTAAGCGGTTGCCCTGCTGGCCTAATTAACAAACTTCGGTAACACTTTATTTTGATGGTCCATTTGAGTATTAGTAGACTGTCTGCTTAATATCTGTTGATACTGACATGTAACAGTCCTTCAACAGACATTTAACTGACTATAAGAAACTTTGCAAGTACATGTCAACTTACACTAACCCCAACCCTAACCCCAACCTAACAGTCTACTTATAATCTAATGAGAATTAATTGACATGTAGATGCAATGTAACTTATATTCAACGAACGGACCATCGAAATAAAGTGTGACCCAAACTTCAGCTAGTTTAAAATGCAGCTGCTAGAGTGCTTTCACAAAGAAATATGTTCATATTACTCCAGTTCTTCTATCATGGCATTGGCTCCCTATTAAATATCGTATAAATTAAAAAAAATTATTGTCTATCTACAAAGCCCTGAACGGCTTAGCTCCCCAGAATTTGAGGGAGCTCCTGGTGTATTATAGCTCCTCACGTCCACTTCGCTCAATTAATTCTAGACAATTGATTATTCAAAGAATAACAAAATCAACTGTAGGCTGTTTTCTGTATCCTGAAGGGCCAGCCTATACACCAGCCGGTGACCTCTCCCACCTGTAGCTTCTCCACGATGGCTGTCCAGTGTTCTCCAGCCTCCGGCGCCTAGACTGCAGCTCTGCACAAGACGTTTGGCCATAGGAGATATGGTCATGCCCAACTCAGCCTGGTTTCTCGCATGTTTTTTTTTCCTTCACTTTCATCAATTGGTGAAGTTTTTCCTTGCCGCTGTCGCCACTGGCTTGCTTGGTTCGGGACTTGTGAAGCTGCGCATAGATGGATTTGCTCTTCAGTGTTTGGACTTTCAGCAGTGAAAATTAAACCACACTGAACTGAACTAAACTGAACTTCAACTCTGAAAACTGGACTGACACTGTTTCAATTTACTATAATCTTCTATGTGAAGCTGCTTTGAGACAATCTACATTGTAAAAGCGCTATAGAAATAAAGATTAATTGAAAAGAATAATTTTAAGATGTATTTTTTTATGTAAAACATTAATTTGACAGAACCTTTTTAGAAAGTGTAATAAAATATGTTAAAACAATATTCTCTGATTAGAGAAGAATGTTAATAAAATATAACGTTATATGTAGGTATTTTTAAAATAAGGCTTAAGCTTAGTCCCAGACTAAAATGAATGCGTAAACTAAAATACAACTGTTCTCAAAATATATTCTCAAGATGGTCTCAAGAAAGTACTGTTTTTACTCAAAAAAAATTATAAATAAAAGAAAAAATATATAATATATATTATATAATATATGATAATATATTAAATATATATGGCCTAATACTAGTTTATAGTCTAAGACGTATCTGTGAAACCAGGCCTAGAAGCAAAGGCGGACTTAGTGATTTGAGGGCCCTAAGCAATTCCAGGTATGGGGCCCTAGCATTGAAACTCAAAACACTTTCTTTCTCTACAGTTTTTTTTTTTATTCTTTCTGTAGATTTGTTGTAAATAAATTGCATGCTAAAATATAAAATATATTTAAAGTGGAAGTTTTATCTCCTTATTGTAAAATTAAATACTATCAATTTACAAATAAAAAAGCTACTTCACAAACTATGTACAGTTAATTAGCCATATTTGTGATTAGATTTGAATATTTGCATGTGCAGTATGGAAGGAATGTTCCACTATTCATGGGGGCCCCAGGTTTTGAAAAGAATTAACATTAAAATCTTAATGGTTAGAGACAGATGTTGATAGAAAATGTATGAAAGAGATATATGTTTAATATAGGCTTCTTGGCATTGGTCGCACCCCCTAATTCCCAGGGCTGTAAGCGACTGCTTACCTTCTCTTGTTTACCGCCCCTGCCTAGAAGTACGGTTTAAACCTTTTCACAATGGTTAAAACATATCGTAATAAAATGATCAGCAATAATAATAATAATCACAATCATTTCATAAATAAAGAAGACCCAAATCTGCTTAAACATACAACTATCAAAACTATAAATAACTATTTATATATGTTATAGCCTATATCATAATATTGAGGTTGAAACTTCAGTTATCACTATAGTGTAAAATCTCATAGCTGACCTTTTCATTTCCTGAAAAGTGATTTTAAGCAAACACTTTAGAAAACTGTGGGAAAACCATCACCTGAGTGACATTTACTAAATGATCCACCACTAAACTTACTCTTTACTGAGAGTGAGTTCATCCCTGGAGCCCAGTTCATCTAATGAGGCAGCAAAATAAAGCAGTATTTGGGAAGTACAGCCCTTCCAAATATTCACGGTTCATCGGATGAGTGTCACCAGTGGCGGTAAATTAGAAGGGCCAGCTGGGGTTTGGGTGGCTCCTATAGAGTGCAAGTGTTTCCTGAGGCAGTGAAAGACTCTTCCAGGTACACAGCAGTCTGCCGAGCTGATGAACCACATCGGGACCCGGCGGTTCCAGCCAAAGTATTACAGTTCGGCTTCGGCACCGGGAAACAAAGAGCTCTATTCAACCGATTCCGAAGCGGTCGGCTTGTGAACGTTTATTAAACCGCTGATGTGATCTTTTAAACGCTGAACCACTGATGTAATTCACTGTTAAGGATGCGCTAACTCACTTTTAACCTTTTCGCCTTCCTACTTGGTAGGAAGTTTCATAAATTTCATGTCAGTGGCTGAAGATAGCCTAATTATTAGGTATGAAATGTATACTTTACATCTGTATACGGTTCAATTCATTGTTATAATTGGCCTAAAAACCAACCAGCCAGTCTCTCTCTCTCTCTCTCTCTCTCTCTCTCTCTCTCTCTCTCTCTCTCTCTCTCTCTCTCTCTCTCTCTCAGAAATGCGCACATTTATCTTTTCCATTTTCCATTTTTATGTATTTGTTTAACAGTAACCTCTGAACAAAGGTCTTTATTGTCCTCTTGAAAGAATTAATAGGATGTATAGTTTCTTCCTTACAAAGCACAAACAATCTGAAGATTTCATTTGTGACTGTCTAAGCAAAAAAAAAAAAAAAATGCTGAGTTGTCCACACCGCCGCAAAAAGCAAGTTGTTCAGTAGGACAAATCCCGTGATATGGCCATTGGAATGTTTAATTTGTTTTCTTATCTGATCAAATTTTAAAGCTATCAACCCGAATTAACCTTTTTTTTTTATCCGAGTTACTGTTCAATGTCAATAGAGCCAAAAAAATGTGCTTTGAACAGACTTTTACTAACATTATGTTTTATTTAATAAAATAAATAATATAATATAATATAATATAATATAATATAATATAATAAGATAAGATAAAATTTGTATTTGAATGTGGCAAAAGAAAATTGGCAGAAAATGACCTATGTATTTTTCCCTTTAAAAAAAAATATGTTGAATAATCTTTACTTGTTTTAATAATTATAGTGAAATCAATATATATATATATATATATATATATATATATATATATATATATATATATATATATATATATATATATATATATATATATATATATATAATTATTTGATTAATAAACACTTCTGACGTTTTATTTAGTATTTTCTACTCGTGAGCAGCTTGTTACAGTAATGTTACTAAAGGCTGTATTATTTCAAGATTAAAAAGTACAAAATCCACTTCACTGAAAAGTGGACATTCATTAAACTATGTTGTCAACTAGACAACTTACAAAATATTCATCTAAACTATATAAAAAAGTGTATATATATATCACTGTGTGGGTTGTTGTTTCTGAACCAGCTCAAGCATTTGTTAGTATTCGTACTTTTATCATCACATAGATCATGGCCTATAGGCTACTTGCAGAATATTTCACGGAAAACGTTTTCATTTCAGTAAACTTATTGTCTTTCAGCTAATGATTGGTGTTGTAACACCATCTAGTGTCCAACAGTATGCGTTGACGTGAACGCCTGACTACAAGAGCGAAAATGAGCTTTTAAAATAAAACACCTTTAAATAATTCATTTATTTTAGCTTTAAGCACACCCATCATGGCGTTGCAATTTATCAAGACGCGTTGCTTGAGTCAGTTAAAGGGATAGTTCACCCAAAAATGTAAAAATTTTGTCATCATTTACTCACCCTCCACTTGTTCCAAACCTTTTTGAGTTTGTTTTATTCAGTTACAGTTTTTGTCAGTAGCTTTCGTGCATTTCTCACAAGACTATTTACATTTGCACAACAGTTAATGCATTTTTCAAAGTAATTAGTACAAACTGGAAAACCTGGTTGATAGCCTGCAAAAACGTGTCACTTGCTCAAAATGGAAAGCTCATTCCTCAAAAGCAAGTATTCATGTCAATGAAAGTGTCAGTGTCATCAAAATGAAAAGTCCTGACACCATTGTTTATGAACAAGATAGTCAAACGGCTTTGTCATGTTTTCATTATGACAGTTTACTCTGTAGCCTACATTTTTTCCAATGCAAAAAAGTCAGATTTTGGTAACACTTCCTAAAAATGCTCAAAACAGCACTATATACTATTTGCACAGCCATTTGAAAACTACAGTAAAGTTAGACATCACTGCATTTACAGTTTTTCTCAGTCGCTTTGGTGAATTTCTCACACTATTTACATTTGCACAACAGTTAATGCATTTCTCAAAACAATTAGTACAAACTGCAAAACCTAGTTAATAACCTGCAAAAGCGTGTCACTTGCTCAAAATGGATAGCTCATTCCTCAAAAGCAAGTATTGATGTCAATGAAAGTGTCAGTGTCATCAAAATGAAAAGTCCTGCCACCATTGTTTATGAACAAGATAGTCAAATGGCTTTGTCATGTTTTCATTATGACAGTTTACAGTTTCCAATGCAAAAAAGTCAGATTTTGGTGACACTTCCTGAAAATGCTCAAGACAGCCCTATGTACATTTGCACGGCCATTTGAAAGCTACAGTAAAGTTAGACATCACTGCATTTAAGGAGGTATCTGAGTACAAGATACTAAATATGTATGTTTCACTTTTTTACTGCATTTGCTCTTTACAATTCTAATTTATTCACAGCATTGTGCAAAATAATAAATACACCCTTATTTACAGCAACAACATAAACTTTCTTTGAGTAGAGCTGTGCACAACTGTAAATAAGATTGCAGTACATATTGGAACTGAACCTACAGCATACACAGGTCTGGAAATCATTCATGAAATTGTTCATTTTTCAGGAAAAAAAAAAGATTTGAAGATTTTTATAAAATTAGCTTGACAGATTTTGACAACTAGTCCAACATTTTTGTATATAATGACTCAAGTAATGAAATGAGGAGTTTTATATGGAATGACTATTCGGCATTCACAAGTTTAGTTCATTTTGACTGACATGACATAAGCAAATGATAATGTTATAAAACAGCAGAGAGTTGTATGAAAGCAATTGATGCATGTCCAAAAGCATTTGCAATTTGTTGGAAGGAATGAGAAACTTCTACTATGATGTGCACAAATGACTAATTGTTTTGAGAAATGCATGAACTGTTGTGCAAATGTAAATAGTGTTGTGAGAAATGCACCAAAGCCACTGAGAAAAACTGTAAACACAAAAGAAGATAATTTAAAGAAAGCTGTAAACCTGTTACCACTGACTTCCATAGTAGCCTATTTGTTTTTACCATGTAAGTCAACAGTTTCAGATTTTCAGCTTTCTTTAAAATATATTTTTTTAGTGTTCAACAGAAGAAAGAAACTAAACTTTTGTGTTCAACAGAAGAAATAAATGGCTTGGATTCACTTGAGGCCAAGTAAACAGTGAGTAAATTTTCATTTTTAGGTGAACTTCAAAGTTCCAATCTGTGCATTCATGAGAAATTCCCTAACTGTAAAATGTAGTTGATTTTACTTTAGAAATTAAAATTAACAAGTAAACTAGCTCATAATTTTTGAGTTAACAAAACTAATTAAACTCAGCAGAAACTTGAATATTGGTGACTCATTTTTATAAGTTGAGTTCTTCATTCTTAGTAGATTGTAGTGCAGTGAACTCAAACAAAAATCCGCTTAAAATAATGGTACATTCTTTAACCCATGTTCGCATGGGTTTCCTCTGCATTCTCCAGTTTCCCCCCACAGTCCAAATACATGTGGTATAGGTGAATAAAATAAATTACCTGTAGTGTATAAATGTGTGTGTGAATAAAAGTTTCCTAGCACTGGGGGTTCATGAGTTAGTGTACTCTCAGTGCTGGGTTGCGGCTGGAAGGGCATCAACCGGATAAAGCATACATTTACATAAAACATAAATTAACATAAAACGTTTAATTAAGGAATCATCCTACAGATAAATCGAGAATTTGGTTGAAGAAAAGTGAGAGAACTGTACTGCTTTTATTAATCAAAAATGTTCAACATCTTCTAATGCATTATTAAAATCTAATGCTGTGCTTATTAAAATTAGTTAGATAAGATTGTGAGTTAACAAACAAACAATGAATTAACTTGTTAATTGTTTATGTTAGTAAGTATACCTATCATTAGTTAATGTATTATTATTTGAACCCAAAATACTAATATCCTATACGTTTGTTTACATTCCTAACTGATTAACAACAGGGATTTATGCATTTCATTCATTCATTCATTTTCTTTTTCGGCTTAGTCTCTTTATTAATCCGGGGTCGCCACAGCAGAATGAACCGCCAACTTATCCAGCACATGTTTTACGCAGCGGATGCCCTTCCTTCTGCAACCCATCTCTAGGAAACATCCATACACACCCATTCACATACACTACGGACAATTTAGCCTACCCAATTCACCTGTACTGCATGTCTTTGGACTGAGGCAACAGCACTACCTACTGCACCACTGAGTCGCCATTTATGCATTTATTATAACTTATTAAAATGTAAATATACTGTTCAAATGCATTCTGTATCTTATACAGTTGACGTCAGAATTATTAGCCCCCCTTTGATTTTTTTTCTTTTTTAAATATTTCCCAAATTATGTTTAACAGTGCAGGGAAATTTTCATAGTATGTCTGATAATATTTTTTCCTTTGGAGAAAGTCTTATTTGTTTTATTTCGGTTCGAATAAAAGCAGTTTTTAATTTTTTAAAAACCATTTTAAGGTCAAAATTATTAGCCCCTTTAAGCTATATATTTTTGATAGTCTACAGAACAAACCATACAATAACTTGCCTAATTACCCTAACCTGCCTAGTTAACCTAATTATTAGTTAAGCCTTTAAATGTCACTTTAAGCTGTATAGAAGTGTCTTGAAAATATCTAGTAAAATATTATTTACTGTCATCATGGCAAAGATAAAATAAATCAGTTATTAGAAATGAGTTATTAAAACTATTTTGTTTAGAAATGTGCTGAAAAAAATATTCCCTCCGTTAAACAGAAATTGGGGAAAAAATAAACCGGGGGCTAATAATTCAGGGGAGTTAATAATTCTGACTTCAACTGTATGTAAATTACTTAGCTTCAACATAAAACCATCAAATGTAAACTTGTGGTTAATAAGCATCATTAAAATAAAGCAGATTACACCAAACCATCAGTGTTTCTTTGTTTTATCCTGGACTGAATTTTATGTGCTAAAAACTTTAAATTGAATAAACTAAGAACTCAACTAAGTTATCCAGGTTTTCTTAGAAACCTCCAATTACAGCCATCCATTTTTAGCTTTGTCAACACAAAAATAATGAGCTGATTTAATTGTTGAAGATAGGGTTGTCAGATTCCAAAAGATTCCTAAAAGGTGTAACATTTGAGTCAAGGGTACAATGGAGTTGAGAGTCCAAACACAGTTTATTACAGTTTTTCTCATTTGGTAAGGCACGCTCAGTGAAACTAGGATTCACTTCATCTTTATCATCACTATCCTATCAGAGCAGAAGACATGTCTTGCAAATGTGTAAAACTCTTTCTCATTGGATTGACACTTTTTCCCCAACATTTTTCAAAACAGTTAACACGAGTGTTATTCAAGCAGTCCAAAATCCATTGTTTTAGCTATGGTAGCCAAACAGAAACGATCTATTCCTAACCATTAGAAACTACCAACATCGGTATGAAATCACTGAACCACTGGTTTGACACACCTTCACACAAATCTGTCCGCAAACCTTATAAAAACAGTGGAAGGTCTGTGTTTTTCTGTGCCAGCATGGATGGAGGAGGTCAGTAGTGGCTATGTCTTATACTCACAATAGATTTGACTGTATACTGGTTTACATGTGTTTTCTCTAATATTTACAGTATTCTATTACTTTTGTCTGTTTTGTTTTTTTACAGTAACAGTATTTCAGTTTTCAGCCACAGTTTGAAAAATGTCATGAATTCAATATAAATTTAATCAAAGGATTTCTTATTCTGGATCCAATTCTTTGCAAAAAGACAAATTTGACAGCCCAAACAGAAAGACAACAAATGGCATTGGCAATAGGCTACAATGGCTAGCAATGGTACACTGATTCACACTGAGTTTAGTATTTTGTTGTCCATTGTGTAGTGATTAATTGAAAGAGCTCATATACTTGTTTGCAAGTTGTATTGTTTGAAGGTAAAATGAGCGTTTGTTGCATATTTTAAATGTTTTGACACAGTATGTGCACTTTGCAAGCAAAATGTGTCATTTTGACCATGAGTGCTGCTGTTTAGGCCTGTGTGTTAACTGTTTTGAAAATGTGTAGTTTCAGTTGACGGCTGCATAAAAGCAATCAAGAAAAACTGTAATAGTTTAGTCAGACAGGCAATGGTCAAACAGGAACAAACAGTAATATGAGGGTAATCTTAATGCGTAGTCAAGGTCACAGGCAAAGAGGTCAATACAGTTGACAAAACAGAATAAACAAAGATCAAAAACCACAGAAGGACAAGGTAAGGCAAGGAAACCACTAGAAATGTTACAGGGGAACAAGACAAAAAGCCCTGTGTTTGTGAATGTGAGGTGTATTTCTAGTCCTGGTAATCAGTCTATGATGAGCTTCCAGCTGTGTGTGTGCAATCAGGGAGAGAACTGGAACTGGTGTGTGTGTGAGGTGCATGATGGGATTTGAAGTTCTCCAGGAATCTGCAAACTGCTAGATCGCTGCTAATTGTGACAAAGGGATATTTCACCCAAAATGAAAATTATGTCATGATTTACACACCCTTTACTTGTTCCAAACAAAGTTTGAGGTTTTGTGTTGAAGAAGAAGAAGATATTTTGAAGGATATTGAAAACCAGTAACCATTGACATTCATAGGAAAAATTTATTTCTTTTTGGTCAGGAGTGTGCATGACTGGTTTCACGTTTCACCTTGGTTTACTCCGGAACATCAAGCAATGAAAGCTATGGGACGTTGCTTGGAAAGACTGTGCAGGAAAACTGGACTTGATATTGGAAGAACATTTGTTCAACTACAATGCAGCCTTCAATTCTGCAAGATCCTCATGTCTCTTTAATATTAAGAATTCTATGTGCAAGCCTAAATTTGCTATGGTCAGCAAAATCCCTAACCCTCCAGAACATGCCATTTCTCATTCTGAGGTTTTTGTGAATACATTTTTACATCATTTTTCAGACAAACTGAAGACAATTACTTAATGTATTTACAGGCCTGTATGGTAGAGTGACCAGACGTAAGCGACTCTCCGCCTGTAATTTGGCAAAAGGCATCTGAAGGACTCTCAGACCATAAGAAACAATATTCTCTGGTCTGATGAGACTAAAATTTAACTCTTTGGAGTGAATGCCAGAAAACCAGGCACCGCTCATCACCAGGCTAATACCATCCCACAGTGAAGCATGGTGGTGGCAGCATCATGCTGTGGGGATATTGTTCAGCAGCAGGAACTGGAAGACTAGTCAGGATAGAGGGAAAGATGAATGCAGCATTGTACAGAGACATCCTGAATAAAAACCTGCTTCAGAGTGCTCTTGACCTCAGACTGGGGTGACGGTTCATCTTCCAGCAGGACAATGACCCAAAGCACACCGCCAAAATATCAATGGAGTGGCTTCACAACAACTCAGTGAATGTCCTTGAGTGGCCTAGCTAGAGCCCAGACCTAAATTGAGGCCTAAAAGGAGACCTTCTTTTGAACATCTCTGGAGAGATCTGAAATGCTTTGCATCCAAACTAACAGAGCTTGAGAGGCACTGCAAAGAGGAATGGGCAAAAATTCCCAAAGACAGGTGTGCAAAGCTTGTGGCATCATATTCAAAAAGACTTGAGGCTGTAATTGCTGCCAAAGGTGCATCAACAAAGTATTGAGCAAAGGCTGTGAATACTTTTGTACATGTGATTTTTCAGGTTTTTATTTTGAATAAAATTTGCAACAATTTAAAAAAAATAAAAATTTTCACATTGTCATTATGGGGTATTGTGTGTAGAATCTTGAGGAAATAAATGAATTTAATCCATTTTGGAATAAGCCTGTAACATAAAAAATGTGGAAAAAGTGAAGAGCTATGAATACTTTCCGGATGCACTGTAAGTGCTGCGATTGGTTGTTTACCTACAGTATGACCCTGATGACGATTCAGGGTGTTGATGTTTAGAGGTCTTTCTTGAATTTCTGTCTACTTTATGAAGAAACACTTCTAAAAGTCTTTGCAGACTTCAACATAATGATACTTCACTTTTGTGACATTACCTCTCAGTGACGTCCCGCATGGATTTCTCTAAAATAGGCCTTACTTTGAGGTCAAATGAAAATCAGGGACATTTTTATAATGTTCAAGGCCAAGTGTGTGTGTGTGTGTGTGTGTGTGTGTGTGTGTGTGTGTGTGTGTGTGTATACAGTATGTACACACAATGTATTCTACATTAACATTAAAGTTGCCCTGGATAATTTCCTAATTTGTTTTATAATATTTGAAAATAAATTAAAAAAATATCACTTTGAATCATATTAACTGATGCAGTATAACTTTTTCAATTACAACTTAATGCATTAAAAACATAATCACAATTACAAAGTGGAGTTCAATGAGTGTGTATGGATGTTTCCCAGAGATGGGTTGAAGATGGAAGGGCATCCGCTGCATAAAACATATGCTGGATAAGTTGGCGGTTCATTCCACTGTGGCGTTCATTCCACTGTGGCGAGCCTAAAAGAAAATAAATGAATGAATAATGATGGCTTTTTTTATCTTCGATTTGGTCATGCAAATATAAAATTGATATATACTAAAATATTTTTATATTCTTTCCATTGTAGGTGGAAAAGATGATAGCATGATTATTTTAATAGACTGCCAAGATCTCAGCAGACAGTTTTCTGTCCAAAGTTTCAGCAACCTCTTTAAGCCCTTCATTTTGGTGTTTCATGCCAAAGCACATGAATTAAAATAGGCGAACTATATGATTATCTTAAACTGATGCCAAAACTTAGTTATTGGTTTACTTATTTGTTTGTTTGTTTGTTTGTTTGTTTGTTTGTTTGTTTGTTTGTTTGTTTGTTTGTTTGTTTGTTTGTATATGTTAACCAGGTGAAACGGAGTGAGGCATACCAGGATAGGTGTGGTTTAACTGTTGGGAAGGTTGGAACAGTGCAATGTTTCCTCTCTAGGATTACAGTGACCAGATATGCTACAGTAACTCTCATGGTCATGTGCTAGAATTAGCAGATGTTCAACAATTTGGCCATCCCACTGACCTCTTGATATCAGAAGGTAACGACATCCAGTAGAATTTGTTTTAGATGTTCAGTAACCTATTTGAATAGTATTATGATTTTTGATTGCTTATCACTGTAAACCACAAAAGCTCTGCAAAGCAAGTTGCAAAACAGAATCCATGAAACTAGCAGTGACCGGAAACCAATTGGAAGACTTTGGTCTGTGATGTAGAGGAGTGGGCAGACGGTGGGAAAATTATTATTAATATCACATTGATTCTTTAAAAGTTGATGTATAATCCATATGATACAACTTTCTTCTTATGAACACATTTCAGACTCTGTTGATCTAACAACAAGGAGACGGGCGTTCGACATCATCATGCTAGTAAGGATTCATCAGGAGAAGCAGAGGATTCTTGTGGCAGAGATGGCCAACCACTATAAATACCTTTCAACTCATCCTGGATCCTTCAGAGAACTGTCCTGCTTGTTTGCTACTGAAAAGTATGTATTTATATTATTTGGCACAAACATAAGCATAAGGTTACCCAGTCCAAAGGATGTTAATCAATTTTAATGTTGTTGTGTTCTACTTTTAAGATTCGACATGTGGCCTAAACAAAGAGGGGTTGAAAGCTCTGTGGATCATCAATTTTAGAAAAAACAAAATAACTGAGAAAAAACAAAGATACAAGGGTGCTAGAGACCTGCAAGGTAATTGCAAGTTTTGGCTGGAGCAGAGAATATAATTTTTTTGAAATAAAGCTTCAGCTGATGAGAATGACATTGACTACAGATTTTCTTTTACTGAAATCCAGAAGACGATGACCTTAACCCTGAATCTAAAGCATGGAATAAAATCTGATTTTCATCATCATAACCAAATTGTTGTCTCTTTTTTTCAAATACATAGATATGTACAGTATGTATGCATGCCTCTAAAGTCAATCAGTGGTGTAAATTAAGAGCATTATACTACACCTAACTGCTTACAACATGTATAGATTTGAGGTACTATAGGGAAATAAAATAAATTCATTACATGATATTAAGAGCACACAGAGCTTTTAAAATATGAATTTTATGATAAAGAATGTGTATTGAATTTTTGCATATACTTGGCCAAAAAAAGTATATTATTATTATTATTATTATTATTATTATTATTATTATTATTATTATTATTATTATTATTATTATTATTATTATCATCAAGTGCTCAGATACCTCCAGTCAATATGTGGCCGAGTCAGGCAACCAGACTTCTACCACTGGAAAAATTAACTTATGATTTACATCAAAGATCTGATGTGTTCTGGCGCATTTGGTCCTCCTTCTGGATTTTTCTTTAGGGTACTCAGTGACTATATGTCTTTCTAAATTTGTTTTATAATCTCCTTTTATTTTTGTCTTTGCTTTAAAGCATTTGTATGCATTTGTTAGAATGTCTAACATAAACTGCTGTACATGTTGTTACAAGATACCAGTTACCACTGTTGTTCTGTTGAAAATTAAAAATAATAATTATAAAATAAAAAACTTTGTATAATGTTCTATCGAATGCAAGAAAATAAAATAATGCCAAGTAAAACATTTTCAAACAAAAAATAAATAAAATTAATAAAATAAAATATGCATTTTTGGTAGATCTAAAACATCTGAGTAGCTTATACTTGCAAATAAGTACAGCACAAAATTATTTTACTTCTAGTTTAGATAATCTGAAGATTTGCATTTTTATTTTGTTTAATGGCTATGTATTTTTAATAATTTGGAGGTTTGAACTATTCACAGCATTTGCAAAGATATCTTTTCATCATTGTAACCTCATGTCTTACTATTTTCATGATTCTTACAGTGCAGCAATTCTTTCAAATCATTTGATTAATAAAGAAAATATTGCATGCATATATATATATATATATATATATATATATATATATATATATATATATATATATATATATATATATATATATATATATATATATATATATATATATATATATACGTATATACAGTTGCAATCAGAATTATTCAACCCCCTGATTTATTAGCCCCCGTTTATTTTTTCCCCAATTTCTGTTTAACGGAGAGAAGCACATTTCTTCAGCACATTTCTAAACATAATAGTTTTAATAACTTATCTCTAATAACTGATTTATTTGATCTTTGCCATGATGACAGTAAATAATATTTTACTAGATATTTTTCAAGACACTTCTATACAGCTTAAAGTGACATTTAAAGGCTTAACTAGGTTAATTAGGTTAGGGTAATTAGGCAAGTTATTGTATAATGATGGTTTATTCTGTAGACTATTGAAAAAATATATAGCTTAAAGGGGCTAATAATATTGACCTTAAAATGGGTTTTAAAAAATTAAAAACTGCTTTTATTCTAGCCGAAATAAAACAAATAAGACTATCTCCAGAAGACAAAATATTATCAGACATACTGTGAAAATTTCCTTGTTCTGTTAAACATCATTTGGTAAATATTTAAAAAAGAAAAAAAAATTCAAAGGGGGTTCAATAATTCTGATTGCAACTGTATATATACTGTATATGTATGTATGTATGTATGTATGTATGTATATGTGTGTGGGATAAGTCTGCTGAGAAAAGCAGGGCATGTAACTGATTATGCCCTTATTTCTGTAAGTTAAAATGCAACTTTTCATTATTCAAAGTATAACATAAGCTCAAGTATAACATAAGTTTTGGTAAAGAGACACAACAAGCTGTCTTCTCTGTCAAATATTAATGTCAGTCATGATGGTAATGGTAAAACTCAAGGATTACCTTGGACCTTTTCAGAAATTTACCATTGATCATATGTATTACAAGAGGCAGGATTTTTTTAAATCCAAGAAATGCTTTTTAAATCATAATCTTAAACAGATTAAGGCTCATTTTAGACTACACTTAAATGACATTACAATTGCTAAATGCAGTACTAATGTATCTAATAGTTTAGTGGGTTTAACTAATGTCACATCTGTTTTTATTCATTTCAGATGCAGAAACTTTAGACACTGGATTACAAGTCAAATGTATTTAATAGAAAACAGTAGAAAAATCTGCAAATAAGTGGGTTGCAGACATAATTACTCATCTGTCTTCCACACTTGTAGCAATAGAATGCAGAGGCCATATGAATTCATCTTGACTAAGGGTAAGGTTTTTGCGTCCCACTTTATATTAAGTGTCGCTTATACCTGTGAACTTACATGGTAATTAGATGTGTAAGTAGTATGTAACTACAGTGTATGCACACACGTTTACATTGTATTTACTTTTGTATTACTTGTGTAACTACACTCATGTAACAACCCACTGAATAGTATGTGTAAGTACAAATGTGTAACAGGACATTGGTAACAACAGTAGGAAAGTACACATCTGTAACAAGAATTATGTAAGTGCATTGTGTAACAACAATATGTACTTGCAGATGTTTTCCCACTTCCACACCTGTTTGCAGATCATGCACTTGTGAACACTGTATGGCAGAACTAATGCTGCATTAGAAGGTTTCACCTTGTGATACCAGTGTACTTACATGGTAACTCCACAGGAACTGTCCACCTAATATAAAGTGTAAAATGGTCACAAATTACTGTGTAACTTGTAGAAATATCTTCTGTGCAACACTTTAATAACAGTGTAGTTACATGGTAACTCCACAGGAACGGTCCACAATATAAAGTTTAAAATAAAATTCATTTTCGTTTCGGCCTAGTCCCTTTATTAATCTGGGGTCACCACAGCAGAATGAACCGCCAACTTATTCAGCATATGTTTTACACAGTGAATGCCCTTCCAGCTGCAACCCATCTAAGCCGAAAAGAAAATGAATGAATGTATGAACAGTAATTTGTGACCATTTTACACTTTATATTGAGTGGATCCTGTGGATTTACCATGCAAGTACACTTGTATCACAAGGTGAAACCTTCTAATGCAGCCATACAGTGTTCACAAGTACATGATCTGCAAACAGGTGTGGAAGTGGGAAAACATCTGCAAGTACATATTGTTGTTACACAATGCACTTACATAATTCTTGTTACAGATGTGTACTTTCCTAGTGTTGTTACCAATGTCCTGTTACACATTTGTACTTACACATACTATTCAGTTGGTTGTTACATGAGTCTAGTTACACCAGTATACACAAGTAAATACTCTGTACCAGTGTGTACATACACTGTAGTTACATACTACTTACACATCTAATTACCATGTAAGTTCACAGGTATAAGCGACACAATATAAAGTGGGACCGGTTTTTGTCCAGAATTAGTCATTATTTAAAATCATTGTATATTCTTTGTTAATACTGTATGTACAGATTTGTAAAGAATGTACTTTCTTTTAATAAAGATCTCTTCACAGCACGGCATCTGAACAGTCACAACCTCACAGAGCAGCACAACCGCCCCAATCAGGATCAGTGTAATGGTGCCATTTTGAAGCTGGAACCTCATCTTGTGTACAGAAAAGGCAGAGTTGACTGGTTGTCTTGCATTGTGTGGTAAGTCATAGTTTTATTAATTGTTTAATTTCATTACAACACTAAGTAGTCCATTCTGTGGCCAATATGATATAAAGGGCTTAAAATGGGACTGACGGGATCATTGTTTTGATTTCTAATTAAGTACTCAAGGGGCTACACACGTAGCTGAAGTTAGTTACATTGAGTAGGACATTTCTTTCAGTATACTCTTAAAGAGATAGTTCACCCAAAAATGAAAATTCTGTCATTAATGACTCATCCTTTACTTGTTCCAAATGTGTCTGAGCGGCTTTCTTCAGTTAAACACAAAAAAGATATTTTAAAGAAAGATGAAAACCTGTAAACATTGACTTAGTATTTGTTTTTTTTTTCCTACTATGCATGTCAATGGTTTCAGCTTTTCAGCTTTCTTCAAAAAACTTCCTTCATGTTCAACACAAAGAAACTTGCAAGTTTTATAAAAAAAGGTTTGCAACCACTTGAGGGAGAGTAAGTAGTGAACTATTCCTTTAACCCAACCTAGTTGACTCTACCAGAAAATTGCATAGAAATCCATTGCCTTAATCCCCTACATTATATACAAGGTAAAACTTAAAGGCCCTACTTGAATTAACATATTACTGTAAGTCCAATACGATTGTAAAGGTTCTGAGTTAATTCAAGTAGGGCTGTCATCTTGTGTAACATAAGTGGTTTATGGCAACAGGTTTTTATGCAGTTTTAAGTCAACTAGTTTGGGTTAAGAGTGTAATGGGTTACACTAATAGCAGTGAATCATGCAGGCATAAAATAAATGTTTAGCCATGTAAAGTAATAAACTTGTCATAATTTAGCAATATTTTTAGGGTGGAGCACTGTATGCTGTTGTAGTTTTCAAAGAATTGATGAGTCAAACAGTGTGTTTTAAATAGAAAGAAGTGATCAGTGCAGTCACTTACATCATCTCTGAGTCTGTCAGATCTGCTTGGAACACATGAAAACATGCTGAAACTGTTTAACTTATTCAAGCAGTTAATTCAAGAGTGCCAGGTTTAATGACACTTTAACAGATATAAATAAATATCAATGAACTTTCTAAATCAAACCTAACAGTCATTTTGATTCTTTGTTCTTTAATGATATTGTGCACTTCTGATACTTTACAGTGGCAAAACCTGGGATAACACATGGAAGCCTTCCAGGAATTCCCGACACTTTACTCCCAAGTCTCCTCATGCCAACCGGTTTGCAATATGACAGTCTAGTCACCATAAACACCTGGACTCGCCAAGCACACTTTGTGTCACGGTCACCAGCGAGATAAAACCACTAGAGATCGCTGGTGCACACACACACATTCACAAGAACTACAAATCTGCTGAAATATGGACTACAAAACCCAGTCAGGCCACACACACACACTCACCTGCTCCAAGTCTCCACTGATTAGACTGGCACAGCTGTAGCTGCTCAGATACTGATTACATGGACTACAGTATAAGTACTGCTCAAACACAAACACTGGTGCTGAGTCTTGTCTACTGTTTAGTGACACCACAACGCGTTTTCATTTACCTTGTCTTGCCGTGTTTTGAACCTAGCCTTGTCCTGTTATATTCCTGTCTGCTGCCTGCCTTGTGACCATCTGTCTGTTATTTTGACCACGACTCTGGATTGCCCTTATACATCTGTTTGCTCGTGTTCTGATCATTGCTTGCCTGACCATCCAGCTAATAAACCTGCATGTGGATCCGCACCCCTGTTGTCAGTGTCACATCCCTCTGGTTACACTTTGGTTCTCAGTGTTTTGTAAAAATTGTTTTTGCTATTCTTTCATTAAGTACTTGAATATGTTTTTGAATAGTGTCATAGCTTTTAGGTACTTTTGATGTTTAAGTTCAGAAAGTTGTCATTATAAACATAATTTGCATTTCTTGTGAACTTTACGTTGTTGTTGTTGTTGTTGTGAAAGCTGTTTGTTATAAGGGCATTTCCAAAGGCATCATTTGAAAAGATTTTTTCTAGTGCAGTCTGCAGTATGACATGAATAAATACCACAAAATAAATATAATAATAATAATAAGACAAAATATATATTTCCTTCAATTATAATTTTGTTTTTAACCATTTATATATGTACGGTAATAAAATATTGCAATAAAATTTTTATAAAATATATATTTTTGTGTTTGCATGTTTGTCTGATTTCTTTTTTTGTGGCATTATAAATAAATTATAAATGTTTCATTAAAAATGTTTGTGTTTATTTGCATACTCATTTACAATGAACTACTATTTTTACCATTTAATGGGCACTAAATTTGTCATTGAAGTTTGACATTTATATATGTATACCTACAGGATGCAGGGTTCATTTACAGGAAATGCAGAACTATATATGTTTTCAAACATGAAACTTTTTTATTATTTCATTATTTATTTCAAATGTAGTATACAGCCTATGATCTGGTTTCACTGTGATCATTTTGCACATCAGGTTACCCCCACAAAGCAATCTCACTGTAAATACACATTTGTATTTTTAATACGACATAATATTTAACATGTAATATTAATATGAATTTTAATATTGAAGTTAAAAGGTTTTTAAAATCTGGTATAGTTGGACTAACTTTAAAGCCAAATTAAAAGATGCTTCGTGTTGCTAACTATGTTTTGCTAACTTTGCCACATTACTAACAGTGTCCTTTATCAATAAGGCATTGCTATGTTTCAAATATTTACCGATTAACCAAGATCGTAACCCTAAACCTAACCCTAACTACACCATTCAATGAAATACAATTTTCAGCGCCATGTTTTTTCCCGTCCCATCTATAGAGTGACAAAGGATTCTGGGTAATGTAGTTTAAAACCTTTTTTGTAATAAAATGGAATAAATACTATTTTTAATGAACATGAGACTATCTATATAAGGTCATTGTGCATATATTTATGACATATGAAAGCCAGGCATAAATTTGTTGTTTTACAATTGAGTGTTTTTTAAACAGCTTTTATTGACTTTCAGTATATATCAGAAAACTATGTCCAACATTATTTATTAAACATAGCATAGGTAATAGCCTTGCAGATTTTCTCTTATATATTCTAATTCGACTTCGAGTTCCATTTGAAATGTGAATACTTTTTCCTTTTTCATGGGGCTCTACACATCCCCTGGGAGTAGAAGGGCAGTAAAACCTATATAGATGTATCATCTTCAACATGGACAACAAATTGTATTGTCACATGTACAGTTGTGTTAAAAAAATAAGCTGTACAACATTTGTATCCTCTTAAATGACTAGTTATTAGTAATATGATATATGTTCCTTGCAAATTATTTGAGTAATTAGAATAGTAAATCATTGAATAGTAAGTGTTCAGAATAATATGTGTGGATTTTATGACACTGGATTACTTCTGGAAAAGAAGTTGTTTCTTTAATGGTCATCATGTGATGTTTAATTGTTTACACTTTATTTGAAATATGGGTAAAAGCTATTTTAAAATATGTAAATGTTTATAAATGTGACCTTTTTAAAGGCATTGTATGTGTTTTGAAAACAACTCTTTGTCTGAATATTTTTACTTTCTAAATCTTCAACTTGTTTGTGTGACAGTATGTTTTGATGACAACGGATGAAGTTGTATTTAATCTAAGAAATAATGATTCCACATAATTTCTTTGTCCTGCATGAGTCCCTATAATAATCTTTAAACAGTTTTCAGTTATTACACAGCATACTACACTATGATACTGACAAACGTGGCCTTTGTCGTCTTTCTTCAGCCAAGGACTGAAGTCTAAAATAAAATTTTCTCCTTTATCATACCATATTTCTTCAAATTAGTATTACGCCATGCAACATGAATGAACGAAATAAGAGCTGCCGCTTACCCCCATGTGTTCACTAGCTCATTCATTAACATGATTTCTGCAAGAGTCCCATAGAATGAACAACTTCTACGATTCCACACTCAATCACAGCATCATTGTTTGTTGTGAATACACACTTTCAAGTAGCAAAAAATACATACTATGCCTTTAAGACAGTCCTACCTTCATTGGTTTAGAACAGGGGTGTTCAAACGCGGTCCTAGAGGGCCGGTGTCCTCAGCCTGATCTCACGAGGAAATGTAAGTATTTTACATTTTTGTCAGTTAAGTGGCTAATTCGCACGAAAATGTACGATTTTAAAAAGGAGGCGTGGCACCTAACCCCACCCCTAACCTCAACCGTCATTGGGTGATGAGCAAATCGTACTAATTTGTATGAATTAGATCGTACAAATTCATACGAATTAGCCACTAAATCAAAAAGTTACGAATTGTCATAAGATTGTGTTGGTGTCCTGCAGATTTTAGCTCCAACTTGCCTCAATACACCTGCAAGGATGTTTCTAGAAAGCCTAGTAAGAACTTGATTAGCTAGCCCAGGTGCGTCTGATTGGGGTTGGAACTAAACTTTGCAAGACACCGGCCCTCCAGGACCGAGTTTGGACACCCCTGGTTTAGAACCATTAAATTGTAAGAAAATCACTGTTAACACCAAAAATATACACCATATCAGTAGATATTTGCAATAAACATTTACAGAATCAGAACAGGTTTACATTATTAATTATATTTTACTATATTAACATGTACAGCAAATTTAGCTACAGTACATGTGCATACTTCAACAATCAATGCCAATTTTTTTTTTATTTCTACATGTACTTTAATGATTTGTCAACAGGTGGCATTATTGTGTGAAATCTTGTCACTTGCTGTTTATGGTTATTTAATCCCTCAAATGTTTTGGAGTTTATCAAATTTTTATCAGCGCCTTTCAACTTGAATCCTCATGGGGACTGACTGCTCGCCCTTAACCTGATTTAATATAATCAGTAGGGCGAGTAGGACACGTTCCTGGATAAACATCTATTTTGATACTGGAACAAGATTCCAATCAGCCAATCAGAATTAAGGGATATATACATTTACCGTTTATGTTAAGTTTAGGCTAATAATTTAGTTACGGTTGGGTTCAGAGGTAGAGAATAAAATTATGTTCTAGGAATCAGGATCAACATACATAAAGGATTCATTTTCCTTTAACTTTCCTTTCCTTTATTCATCAGTGGTCGCCACAGCGGAATGAACTGCCAACTTATCCAGCATGTGTTTTACACAGCAGATACCCTTCCGGCCACAACCCATTAGGAAACACCCATAGACTCTCACATTCACACACATACACTACTTTAGTTTACCCAATTCACCTATAATGCATGTCTTTGGACTGAAGGGGAAACAGGAGCACCCTAAGGAAACTCATGCGAACACAGGGAGTACATGCAAACTCCACACAGAAATGCCAACTGGCCCAGCCGGGACCCAGCGACCTTCTTGCTGTGAGGTGACAGTGTTAACCACAGAGCCACCATGCCACCCTTCACCAAAACATGTTTTTATATTTCTCTCTATGTAAACAGTCACATTGTTCTGCTTCTATTGCATTTTCATATTAATATTTCTACCTCCAAATTCTGTGCAACACATTTTCGTGTGCAAATAGACACACCCAGATCCTAGAAATTGTCTACAGCTGATACCTGCTCTGTTGACTCAGTGTCATCATCATCATTAACCTTATCATGAGACCAACCTGTTTTACTGTAATCAGCTCCAGAGTAATGACTTATTAAAGATGAGCAAATATTAGATCGCTTGTGGTACATCACATTTTATTCGTATTTATAATTACTAAATCAAACTGAAAATATACAATTGAAACCAGTTTACATACACTCTAAAAGGAACATAACCATTTTTTTTAAATGTCTGATGGTAAATCATACTAAACATTTACTATTTTAGGTCCATTAGGATCACCTAAATGATTTACATTTGCTAAATGCCAGAATAATGAGAGAATAGTTTTAAAAAAAAAATGTTTTTAATTTCTAGACAGTCAAAAGTTTACATACATTTCCTTGGTATTTTTTTAGCTTTGCTTTTAAACTGTATAACCTTGGTAAAATGTTTTGGTTATCCTTCCACAAGCTTCTCACACTAGTTTGCAGGAATTTTGGCCCATTCCTCCTGACAGAATTGTAACTGAGTCAGATTTGTAGGCTGTCTTGCTCGCACAAGCTTTTTCAACTCTGCCCACAAATTTTCTATAGGATTGAGATCAGGGCTTTATGATGGCCACTCCAAAACATTCACTCTTTAATCCTTAAAGCACATTTCAACTAATTTGGCAGTATGCTTAGGGTCATGGTCTGTTTGGAAGACCCATTTGTGGCCAAGTTTTCATTTTCTGGCTGATGTCTTGAGATGTTGCTTCAGTATTTCTACATAATGTTCTTTCTTCATAATGCCATCTATGCTGTGAAGTGGACCAGTCCCTTCTGCAGCAAAACAGCCCCACAACATGATGCTGCCGCCCCCATACTTTACAGTTGGGATGGTGTTCCTAAGCTTGAAAGCTTTCCCCTTTGTCCTCCAAATGTAACACTGGTCATTATGGCCAAACAGTTCAATCTTAGTTCCATCAGACCACAGGACATGTCTCCAAAAATTATTCTTTTTCCCAGTGTAATTTAGCAAATTGTAATCTGGCTTTTTTGTTGATTCTGGCTTGTTGATTTTCCCATGTTGTCACACAAGGAAGCAGTGTGTTTGATGTTTTTCCTAAATACTATTCTACAGTTGTGCCAACTCAAATGTTGTCAATTAGCCAATCAGAAACTTCCAAAACCTTGACACCATCATCTGAGCCTTTTCAGAGGCATAATAATCTTATTGTATGTAAACTTGATTTTCAAGAAAAGTTAAAACAATTTCTCAAAAAATATCTCGCTTATTATTCTGCCATTAAGCATAACAGAAACAAATTTGATAATCCTAACTTATCTAAAAGAGAAAAAGTTTGTCACATTAACATCTGACTTTTTTTTTTTTAAATGGATATGTGCCTTTTTATACACTGTATGTAAACTTCTGGTTTTAACTGTATTTTATTGATATTTATTTTACAAATTCATATCCAGTTATATAAAACGGTGCTGAAAAGTTTATTTTAAACACTTACATTAGCAAAATGTCAGCTAATTCCTTGGGCACAAACGTCCATAGAAAATCATAAGTAGTGTATGGAAGGTGATCAGAGTCAAAAGTCTCCAAAACACGTCACATGAAATTTGATCATGTCAACACACACAGTTTGACCATGCCAATGCATCAACAAGCACAAGAGCCAGGGAAATTTTTATATATTTGTACTGTACATGTGACATGCTGGTATGTAGAGTAAGCAAACATCAGAGATTATATTGTCTTAAATAAAAATTGCAAACTCAACATGGTCAAATTGTGCATGCATACTAAAGAAACCTACAAAATTGACATCTTAACTGCGTGTTGACAAATGGCACTCTAACTGCTAGTCTTCCTTTAAGTCCAAACTTCTGAGATTGAAATGTAATGCCATTATGATATGATGCACATTTATTTACTGCAAACACTATGGCAAGAGTTTCAGACCTGCTTCTGCAAGAACACCATCCCGCAGATTTAAGCTATAACACATGAGAAGATAGAATTTGAGTCTGAAGACCTTGATTAGCTGGTTCAGGTGTGTTCAGTTATCTAAAGTTATATGGTCCATTCCAAACGGGATATATTACCCTCAGAAGGGGCGCCATATTGATGTGTTGTTCCAAGTGCTAGGACTTTCCATACAGTTTGCTGTACACGCACACACACATTTAACTTCCCAGACAGCATACAAATGTGGGCCACTTAAGGCAGTTATGCGGCACTGGTGGTCTTCCTTCGACCCAGACAAAATGAATGTGAGCCTGAAGTGGCCCACCTGTACAATGGCAAAAGAGGGCCAAAGATTCAAATTCATATATGGGCCATTTAAGGCAAAGCTTTGGCACTTATGGCAAAATGTAATCTGAATGTGAGCCTAATGTGGCCCATGTGGTAAATGGTGAATTTGGCCCAAATGACAGAGGACAAATGTAGGCCACAGTTGGCAAAAATGTGGCATAGTCATTTGAGGGTAATCTGGGCCTAAACCCAAAGTGGCTCCCATTTGTAGGTGATAATGTGGCCCAGTTATCTTAAGACATATGTGGGCCACTTTTGGCAAATAGTCGGCACAGTAAGCTCTGGCTAAAGCAGCTGTTAACCTATAGTGGCCCAAATAAGATATGGAAAATGTGGCCCAGTTATCTTAAAACCTATATGTGGGCCACTTTTGGGGATATTCGGCACAGTAAGCTCTGGCTAATGTGGATTTGAGCCTATAGTGACCCAGATAAGATATGGTAAATGTGGCCCAGTTATCCTACAACAAATGTGGGCCACTTTGGGTAAATATTTGGCACAGTAAGCTCTGGCTAATGTGGCTTTGAGCATAAAGTGGCCCAGATGATATATGGCAAATATGAGTGAGTATCTCTGGCTAAAGATTGTGTGAGCTAAAAGCAGGTAAGATGTAGCAAGTATGGTACTGTTATCCTAAAACATATGATAGGTCACCTTTGGTAAAGATAAAGTACAGTGATCATTTGATAATTAAAGGGTCAAACCATAGCTCTTTGACATGGCAGATATGGGTAGTAACAGCAAATTTTTGGCCCAAATCTGGTAAACAGGAGCGGACCCTAGAGCCATCATTCCATTCAGCATGTGGTCCGGATGTGCCAAATCTGGGCCAGAATAAAAGCAAACTGTGGTGGGGGAATAGGGTCAGTTCTGGTTCATTTGGTTGATTTCTGCCTGATATGTGGTAATGCTTTGGCGTATCTGTGACCCAAATCTGACAAACAGGAATTGACCACCCTAGAGCCATCATTCCATTCAGTATGTGGTCTAGATGTAAGTGTCTGGTGTGGGCCGGATCTGGGCCAGAATAAAAGCAAACTGTGGCCCAGAATAGGATCAGTACTGGTTCATTTGGTTGATTTCTGGCTGATATGTGATATTGCTATGGCTTAATTTTGACCCAGATCTGGCAAACAGGAGTGGACCGCAGTATGTGGGCCAGATGTAAATGTCTGATGTGGGCTGGAGCCACATGAATTTTGCTAGCTGCGTTTGCACTGCTATTGCACATCTACTTGTGGCAAATGTGACAGGATCAAGTCACATATATTGTCACCTTAGAATTATAAGGTTCTATCTGACATTTTTGTCAAAATTGAGTTATTGACATTCTTATTAAAATTACAACTTATTTACATTATGGGATGTTTTTAAATAAGTTGTTTACATTTTAAGACTTTTTATTTAAAAACCAAATGTTACACACATACTGTTTGCTATGAAATGAAAAAATCTTTGAAGCTCAATATCTCAAAATCATTCAGAACGCAGATAGAACCTTATAATTCCAAGGTGACGATATGCTGTTGTAGGAAGATTCATGATCAGGATCCATTACTCAGATTAGGACTCATTTGTGTGGTTGAAGCTTTTTTGTTTATAGTTGTACTGACACTATGCAGCTGTGGAAATTCAAGTGGTTATGAGTTGCATAGCGATTTTTCTGGCTTTTCTTCATTAAAAACATGCACTGTTTTAAACCCGCAAGACTCCTTGTGGTGCAGTTGATCACATATAGTTAGAACAGATCTTTTTTTCTTCTTTGTTAAATTAAATCTGGCCAACTTCAGACAAATATAAGCTTACTTGACTAATAAAAGCAGCAAAACGTTTTATGCATTCCATGATTTCTCATATTAGATTACATATTGTCTTACTAGTTGGTCACACACCAGTAAAACAGTTTTAAAACCAGTTGAATCACTTTATAAACAGACACTTAAAGTATTAAATCAGAAGACTATTAGGTATCATCATTGGGTCCCACTTTATATTGTGTCGCTTATACCTGTGAACTTACATGGTAATTAGATGTGTAAGTAGTATGTAACTACAGTGTATGTACACACGTTTACATAGTATTTACTTGTGTATTACTGGTGTAACTACACTCATGTAACAACCCACTGAATAGTATGTGTAAGTACAAATGTGTAACAGGACATTGGTAACAACAGTAGGAAAGTACACATTTGTAACAAGAATTATGTAAGTGCATTGTGTAACAACAATATGTACTTGCAGATGTTTTCCCACTTCCACACCTGTTTGCAGATCATGCACTTGTGAACACTGTATAGCAGAACTAATGCTGCATTAGAAGGTTTCACCTTGCGATACCAGTGTACTTACATGGTAACTCCACAGGAACTGTCCACTTAATATAAAGTGTAAAATGGTCACAAATTACTGTGTAACTTGTAGAAATATCTTCTATGCAACACTTTAATAACAGTGTAGTTACATGGTAACTCCACAGGAACGGTCCACAAAATAAAGTTTAAAATAAAATTCATTTTCGTTTCGGCCTAGTCCCTTTATTAATCTGGGGTCGCCACAGCGGAATGAACCGCCAACTTATCCAGCATATGTTTTACACAGTGAATGCCCTTCCAGCTGCAACCCATCTAAGCCGAAAAGAAAATAAATGAATGTATGAACAGTAATTTGTGACCATTTTACACTTTATATTGAGTGGATCCTGTGGATTTACCATGCAAGTACACTTGTATCACAAGGTGAAACCTTCTAATGCAGCATTAGTTCTGCCATACAGTGTTCACAATTACATGATCTGCAAACAGGTGTTGAAGTGGGAAAACATCTGCAAGTACATATTGTTGTTACACAATGCACTTACATAATTCTTGTTACAGATGTGTACTTTCCTAGTGTTGTTACCAATGTCCTGTTACACATTTGTACTTACACATACTATTCAGTTGGTTGTTACATGAGTGTAGTTACACCAGTATACACAAGTAAATACTCTGTACCAGTGTGTACATACACTGTAGTTACATACTACTTACACATCTAATTACCATGTAAGTTCACAGGTATAAGCGACACAATATAAAGTGGGACCCATCATGGTAATAAAATACAAAAACATTATTTATTGAGCTTTGATAATATATAATATATTGGGCGGATGCCTGTATGATTTTAAAAATTTTAAATGGATATGCTTTATTATATCTGTGGGTCACAAACTCACATAATGAAGGTCCATTATGTGAGCTTGTGACACAAGAATAATAATGGTCGAGCAACACAGTCTATTACTAGAGGAGACTGTGCTGTGTAGTTTAGTGCAGTCTTCTCAGTTAGAGCTAGTCATTTCTGGAACACACTTCCTATTGATTTAAGGGGTATTAAAAATTATTCAACATTTAAATACAAGTTAAAAAACAGGCTAAAAGCAAATCAAGTTTGTAATCATGTGTAATTTTTTACTCCAACTTTTTATGAAATTCTTATATACGTTTTATCCTTTGTTGTATGTAACTGTTATTGATAATATAAAATCTGGCAGGGGGCAACAGATAAAAAAAAATGTGGCTAACTATGGCTTATTTACAGTTTTACTGTTGATTAATGAGCATTGTCCCTGTTAAATAAATACATTTCAAATATGTACATTTTAATCCCAGTTTCAATGCAAATCCTGTCTTGTAGACATGATAATATGCGTTAATAGCAAGACATACGTGAAAAAATACATGTCTGTCAATCAATTCAGTGGGCAGGGAAACCACACTGCAACATCACGTTTGAGTACTGTATTCAAAACCTGATTTAACATTAGAATATTCATAAAAAAGGGAATTGATGCGTCTATACTACTCTAATATGGCTGCGTACACACTATACAAAACAATTATGTCCAAACAGCTTCCAAAGGTTGATTTTCTATGAAAGGTGCCATTTAAGGGGTCTCATTATGTGATTTACAGCAGTTTCAAAATGTACACAAAAGTTAATCAACGTTCACAGTCAAGTCTGGTACTTCCAGAACCACCCAGCAGACACACAACATCATAAGGCGATAATATTAGGTTAGATTTAGGTCGCCAGTGTCTAAGAACATTGTTATTTTGACGTCCAATAACAACACGAAATGACGTTGATATTTTGTTGATTTTAGAATCTGTTGGAAAGTGACCAAAATCCAACGTCGAGCCAACATCTTAAACCAACGTCATATTTATTTATCAGGTATGGCAACCAAAATCCAACGTCTGAAAGATGTCATATTGGTAAAGTCCACAAAACGTCAAGCTGTAACATCATTAGGCATTGATATTTTGTTGTTTTTAGGTTGTGTTGTAAAGTAACCAAAATGGAACGGCTGTTCAACAATGAATATCTGACCTCAACCCGATTTGCATTTCCAAACAAAATGCAATGTCCCATGACATTGGGGTACAACGTCAATCTGACGTCATGTTGATGTCCTGTGCCTGCTGGGCAGTTACAAAATGGATATGCTTAGCCTCAAATACCCTCCAAAGCAGTATGCAAGATTTTAGTATCCATTAAGGGTTTACTATCCATTAAGGGCACTCCACCTTGGAACACATAGACTGGCACACTTCCTGCCACATGTAGGTAGCCAAACCGCAAGTGTGGGTATTTGGACAAGACAACTCTTTGTGTCTAAAAGCTGGAAAATGATTTGATGGAGGCATTCCAAAGTAGAAATTTCAAGGTGTCTTTGTGCAACAAGTCATCTAAGCTAAGCTTTAGGGTGAAGCCAGGTACATCAGGATATACTCTAGAAACCTCAGACGCCTTGTTTGTTGGTGAAACATATCATAATAGCATACTGGAATACACATTTGCAAATTTCAGACATTTTATCACCTCTCAGGAAACTCAGGAGAATTACTCACTCTTACAGGAATAGTTCAAGTTAGTCCACAGTTTACTCACCCTCAAGCCATCCTCTGTGTCTATGAGTTTTTTTCTGAACCTGTTCCAAGCCCTGAAAATGACACTTTGAGATGTTCCCACTGCCTCTGCAACTTCCCTCTGAATCACACCTGCTAGCAGCATCCCAATGGCCCTGTTGAGGTCAGAATCCTGCAGTCTAAGATTTGGCATTTTATATGCTTTCTGGCATCAAATGAAGCTTTCAGAGCCTTAAATGATGAGCTCTTTCCAATTACAAACACCTGTGACAGGTCAATTGCTACCTAATGACAAGCAGTCATGTCAGATGATCAACAAAAGCCAATAATGATGATACTTTATTAATAGCTACATTGACTAATAACAGACTGACATGTTTTACATGAATTTTGAAAGAAACACATTTAGGTTTTAGGACAACTTTGATGAAAAGTTTTGATTCACTTCAAGTGTTGACTAGTGTATACAAAGGGATAAACTATGGGGTTTACTAATTTTCATTTTGGGGTCAACTATTAAGTTGCTACAAAGCTTCTTTCTTCTGTTGAAAACAAACCCAGCTAGCAAAGTTCATGTGGCTCAAATCCGGTCCACATATGGCACTTGGACGTTCCGCACCTGTTTGTCAGATCTGGGCCACAATTAAGCCATAGCAATATCACATATCAGCCAGAATTCAACCAAATGAACCAGAACTGACCCTACTCTGGGCCACAGTTTGCTTTTTTCTGGCCCAGATCCGGCCCACACCAGACACTTACATCTGGACCACATACTGAATGGAATGTTGGCTCTCGGGCGGTCCACTCCTGTTTGTCAGATCTGGACCACAAATAAGCCAAAGCAGTACCACATATTAGCCAGAATTCAACCAAATGAACTAGAACTGACCCTATTCTGGGTCACAGTTTGCTTTTATTCTGGCCCAGATCTGGCCTACATTTACACTTTCTGGGTGTGGCAAAGTACAAAAATCCCAGCATGCATTGCAGTATGAATACATTCTATAGCTTATTGAAGCTACAGTTTTCATAATTTGCTTTTGATTCAGCTGTTTATGTTGACGTTGTTGATTTTGTCACTTTTAGTATACTATTTGTGACGTTCGTGAGTTTTGTTAATTTTGCTAATTGTCACCGTTGTTGAGGTTCATACGTTGATTATTGATGTCTCTGTGAGCAGAAGTTAAAGCATAGAATTTTTTCTAGCTTATAAACCTTCATAATTCTTTGGCATGTGCAAGCATGTTATTACGTTACTTTTAATAATAGAATAAACATTGGTTAACATCAGTGAATTATATTATTTCATCACAGGTTGTGCCTCAATTTTATTTTATTATTTTTTTTTTTTTTACTTGGTTTGTTTGCTGTAGTGAATAAACTTTTCAAGCAAAGTTCTTAAAAGTTACAGCAGCCCAAAAGAAAATTTATATTAAGAGGTTCAGGGCTATGAGCCTATCTAAAGCAATAAAACACTTTTCTCCATGATGGTGACTTTAGTCTATGTTTCTCTATTTTATAACCTGTTATCTTCAGCTGTTTCTTGAGCACTCAGTAGTGTGGACACATGGAAGTGTTCATCTAAAACTGAGAATTTTGCTGTAGGGTTAACACAACAGTGTTAACATGTATTTTAACAGTAATATACTGTGAATGTATACTACAGGAGTGGACTGTTAAAACACAGTATGTGGCTGACAACCCAGCTGCCAGTATTATTCTGTAAATTTACAACAAAAAGTTTTACAGTGTATATTACTACCCATATCTGCCATGTTAAAGACCTATGGTTTGACCCCTATAATTATCATCCCTTTTATGACCCAATACTGTTCCAATTATTCGCCAAAAGTGGTCTGCATATGTTTTAAGATAACTGGCATTTGCCATATCTTCTCTGGGCCGCCTTAGTCTTACAATCACATTAGCCAGAGCTAACTGTGCCAATCATTTGGGTCAAATTTACCATTTACCACAAGGGCCACATAAGGCTCACATTCAGATTACATTTTGCCATAAGTGCCAAATCTTTGCCTTAAATGGCCCATATATGAATTTGAATCTTTGGCCCCCTTTGCCATTGTACAGGTGGGCCACTTCAGGCTCACATTCATTTTGTCTGGGCCGAAGGAAGACCACCAGTGCCGCATAACCATAATCATCGTATGCTTTCTGAGAACAAACAAAAATATATTTTGAAGAATTTTTGTAACGGGTAATAAACAGGACAAAATACTATGCAAGTCAAATTTTATATATCTATATAATTTGTTTTGTGTTCAAAAGACGAGAGACTCATTAAAGTTTATAACAAGTGAACTGTTTTTGTGGGAAGTACGCCTTTAACACCCAAAATATGCTTGTTGACACAATCAACTAGCTACACAAACTGTTTGAAGACTTTTGTCACAGATCACCTTTCATATATTCACACATGAAGTGTGTCATTTGGTTCAGGGCCAAGGTCAACAACAAACTCTTTGCTGATACCATTATGCTCACGCACACCAAAGCAAACTTATAGAAGTATCAAGTATAAATTGTGCTTTAGAAGAACTTCCAGGAGGCTTTCAGTAGTGCTTGAATATTACTGGACATAGATTCGTCATCCTTTCTCTTAAGATATTTGATATTTAGCTCAAATATTGAATCTTAACACACAAGCCATTCAAATTGACTGATGTAAATAATACTGAAGGGGGCAAAATACATAAAAAAATCAGTTAATAAATGGCAACTTCCAAAAAATCAAATCTTTTTCACAATAATAAAATCTGGCATCATTTACTCACCCTTTCTTTGTTTTAAACCAGATTCTTTCTTCTGTTAAGCACAAACGAATATATTTCGAAACATTTTGGAAACCTGTATGCATTTACTTCTGAAGTTTTGTTTTTTCCTACTATGAAAGTCAATGTTACAGGTTTTCAGCTTCAAAATATCTTCTTTAGTGTTAATAAAGAAACTTATAAATGTCTGAAACCACTTGAGACTGAATAAGTGTTCATTTTTGGGTGAACTATCTTTTTAATTTACCCTTCATTACATCTTACATAACATTTGTGATGTAACAAAACACTCCAATCTCTTAGAAAATCTTCATATGACTACTTGTATTGCATGTCAACACCCAGCTAACTGTTAAGCCTTCCTGTTTCAATGTTTTTAAAAGTGCTTTGTGCCCTTGCTCTTTATCTTCATCAGACAGAGGTCAATGTCTGCATGGTGTATTCGGCCATCAGTTCTTCCCTTGAGAGTGCAGTAAATAACAAACTTTCCCACATTTTATCCTACCGGCCTTGCTCTGCTATCTAAACCAAGGACAGCAACAACAGCACAGTCTTCTAAGCGGGTTGTTCTTCTTATATCTCGCAGCTCTTTTGAACTTCTCCTTCGTAACCGACACATAGTCTTGCGTCTTCTCCACATTGGCTTGTATGTTTTGAATCTGGTGGCCTTGCTCTTCCACCAGCATGAACACATCTAGAAAGAGATCTCGCAGGTCCTTCATGTTGCTTTCCAGATTGAGAAGCTCTTTATGGCGTTGCTCGATCTCCGAGAGCTGCGTTCGAGTGATCTTTGCATCTACTATAATGTTCTCGTTGAAGATCTCCCACTTTCCCTGCTCTATCATGTTATCCACCTCCTCTTCGGACACTTCACGGCCTGATACCTCAAGTTGTCGGATGATAAACTGCTTGCATTTTTCCTGCTTGCTCAGGATTGCGTCATTGTGTTGTCGCATTACTTGATGGAATTGGAGGAAGAGAGCTGCGTGTTGTATCTTCTGGATACGGGACGTGGCGGCATTTGGGCCGAGCTCGGCCTCCGTTTGCTTAGCCTGCTTGGAAAGATCATCTAATCTTTTATGCAGACTCTCAGCCAACAGCTTGATGTCTCGAGTCATGCTGCTCTCCTTTTTCATGATGCTGAGGCGTCTGATGGTGGCCACAAAGTTCCTCTGCTGCTCGCTGAACTTACTGACTTCAGAGTTCAGCTCGTCGATTCTGTCACGAACGCTCTGAGCATCCTTTAGAAAGATTTCCAGGACAGGCTCTGCTTCGAAGATCACAGCCTGCAGGCCTATCAGCGAGGACGGGTCCATGTCTTCGTCTTTCTCCTCATTAAAGGGGTTGCTGTCCACCAGCTTCTCGCTGGCCTTCATCTGCTGGCGCAGCTCCTCCATGCGATCCTTCATGACTGCACAGGATGAAGACCTTGATGTGGATCAGGCCAATTTTGCTTTTAGATTTGAGTGTTGGTTGTGTGTAAAATGTTCCTGTCCTTTTCATAACCTGTAAATAGACAGAGACTTTACATAGTGCATTCAATTGTCACATAAACATCCGAAACATTCATTGAACATCTACACATAGATATCACCTATATACTACATAACTGCAGGTTAACTATGTTTATATATAATAATTTTAACTGATGATGTCATTAGTAATTAGTTAATATGTTATTGGTAACTAATAAAGTTATAGTAAATAATAACCTTCACTTTTCTGATTTTTCCTGTTTATTTTTGCCCTAATTTCTGTTTAACGGAGAGATTTTTTTTAACACATTTCTAAACATAATAGTTTTAATAATTTCCAATAACTGATTTATTTTATCTTTGCTATTATGACAGTACATAATATTTGACTAGATATTTTTCAAGACACTTCTATACAGCTTAAAGTGACATTTAGGCCGTACTCACACTATGTACAGTTGCCTTGAACCGGGCCAAAGCACGCTTGTCCCCCCTCCCATCTCCCCCGATGGCCCGCACTCACATTACCTTCGGGCCTGGGCGCGCTTACGTCATCGATGACGCGCTGCTCAGTAAGCGATCTCGCTCAGCACAGTAGAGATTTCTTTAGTTAAATCGTTTAAGTCGTTTGATATGCGGTGACATGCAGTCTAATATTTCGCAGAACAGATCAGCCACTTTTGACGCTCATAAACAATCATAAAGTCCTTGTGGTGCAGGAATTAGGAGGTTTGCTGAAGGCGCAGCTGTCATGCAGTGTGGGGTTTGCGTCTTTAATAATCTACGACAGTTTGCGTTCATTGAACAGTACGAATGATTAATTAATCCATATGAAACAGTCCCTTAATAAAAGTCATGTCTCGCTTTCAGTTTCGGGCTCAAGCACGCTTGCACTCACACTGTAAGCGTACCGTGCCTGAGCCCAAGTGAACCGCGCTCTGGCCCACCTCTTCCAACCGGGCCAGGGCCACCCAAGTGTACCGTGCCTGAGCCCGATTGAGAGCACTTACACTTCTCAAACGATCCGGGAAACGGGCCTGGGCACGGTTCGGATAGCATAGTGTGAGCAAGCCCTTAAAGGCTTAACTAGGGTAATTAGGTAGGTTAAGGTAATTAGGCAAGTCATTGTATAATGATGGTTTGTTCTGTAGACTATCAAAAAAATAAATAGCTTAAAGGGGCTAATAATTTTGAGCTTAAAAAAAATGATTTTTAAAAAATTTGAACCTGCTTGTATGTGCCATCAGTCCGTCTCTTCTTGTCTTGTTTTTCTTTGAATAAGCAGGATTTGAATGCAAGTAACATAAGACAGTCCAGTGATGTAGTTTCAAAAATGTTTATTAACAACTTAACTTAACTGAACTATATTACACAGTCAAAAAACCATCTTCATGACACACACAACTTCTTCCTTCCCAGAAGTGACATCAGCATATATTCTATATTAAAAGTTAAATTACTTAGTACAATATTTTTTGCTTTTCAATAAGTTTTGCTTTTCACATAATTATTAATTTAACAAATAAAAACAATGAACTTATGGCTTTTATAATGCATTTATTCTAGCCGAAATAAAACAAATAAGACTTTCTCCAGAAGAAAAAATATTATCAGACATACTGTGAACATTTGCTTGCTCTGTTAAACATCATTTGTGGATCAGGTCAATTTCGATTTTAGATTTGAGTGTTGTTTGTGTGTAAAATGTTCCTGTCCTTTTCATAACCTGTAAATAGAAGACAGAGACTTTTCATTGATTCTGATTGTAATGTAATAATGTGCTCCTTTTGTAAAGCTACTTTGAAACGATAGTTATTGTTAACAGCACTATACGAGTAAACTTGAAATAAACATATTCAGGCGATGCAGTGGCGCAGTAGGTAGTGCTTGTCGCCTGACAATAAGAAGGTTGCTGGTTCGAGCCTCGGCTGGGTCAGTTGGCGTTTCTGTGTGGAGTTTGGGTGTTCTCCCTGCGTTCGCATGGGTTTCCTCCGGGTGCTCCGTTTCCCCCCACAGTCCAAAGACATGCGGTACAGGTGAATTGAGTAGGCTAAATTGTCCGTAGTGTATGAGTGTGAATGAGGGTGTATGGATGTTTCCCAGAGATGGGTTGCAGAAATAAGTTTAAGTAATAGACGAATGATGTGTGTGGTAATGGGGTGGGAAAATAATAAGCTTGGACTTCATCCTGCTCCATTTTCGACCATGTTAAAATGTATATATTTTTTGTTGAAGATATTTTATGTATGATATTTTTGTTTGAAAATAAATAAATCAAATCAAATCAAAACTGAATTTTGAATAGAGAGTTGAAAGTGTTTTTTTAGCACTTACATGACGATTTATGATTGTCAATTTCCACGTACTGTTGCTTATTTTTTTAAATAACTGCTTATCCAGTCCAAGGCTACTCCTCTAATACCATACCTTTCTAATTTACTTACCAATATGTTATGATTTATTGTATCAAATGCTTTCTTCAAATCTATAAAAATTCCAACTACCTTCTCCTTTTTATCTATCTTAACAGTAATTTCCTCAATAATTTCTGTTAATGCCAGAGATGTTGTTCTATTTTTCCTGAAACCATATTGCTTATCAGCTAAAAGATTATGCGTTTCTTTGAAATTATTAAGCCTTTCAACAAAGAGTTTTTCTAAAATTTTTGAAAACTGAGATAGTATAGAAACTGGTCTATAATTTATAAAGTATTGTTCATCTCCAGATTTATAAAGTGGAATTATCTTTGCAATTTTTATTTTATTTGGAAATTCACCAGATTGGAAAGATCTATTTCAAATATTTGTTAATGGTGCTACAATGTCTTCAATCACTTTCTTAATTATATTCATATCAATATTATTCCAATCCATGGATGATTTATTTTTACATTTACTTACAATACCTATTATTTCCTTTTTATCTACTAATTTAACAAAAATAGCATTGGGATTTCTCTCAATCAAATCAATATCCACCCCTTTTGCTTTTACTAAATCGTTGATATTTTTAACCAATTCTGGTCCTACATTTATAAAAAATTTATTGAAACAATTTACTATTTCTTCTTTTTTATTTATTTTATGGTCAATTTCAATAAAATACTTCAGGATAATTTATATTTTTACTATCATTTCCATTTCTTATAATTTTATTTATTATTTCCACAAGCCTTTTAAATTGTTTCTATTATTATCTAATATTTTATTGTAGTATTCCTTTTTACTTTTTCTAACAATAGTAACTAATTTATTCTTATACTTTTTATATCTATTTTCAGCCTCTGGGGTACGATACTTAAGAAATTGTCTGTAAAGTGTATTTTTCTTTTTGCATGCATTTAATAAACCTTTTGTAATCCATGGACTTATTATTTTCTTTTGTTTATTATTAAAATCTACTATTGGGCAATGTTTATCGTATAATGAAATGAAAATATTTAAGAATGTGTTATATGCTTTATCGCTATCAACCTCTTCATATACTGTTCTCCAATTTTGTTTCAATAATTCACTTTTAAATGCAGTAGTTGTCCGTAACCTTTTGTATGTAGAATAACAAGTATCCTCATACCTTCTATACTGACATTGATGAACAATAAAAACTGGTAAATGATCAGTTATAAAGTAATCCACTCTCTAAACCACCACATTTGTAAAAAATATTATCTATCACTGTTGCACTGTGAGATGTGATTCTACTAGGTCTCGTAATAGTAGGATATAATCCCATACCATACATTGTATTAACAAAGTCTTCTGTTTTTTTTTGTGCCTTTTTGGATTTGGCAAATCAATATTGTAATCTCCACATATAAACATGTTTTTTTGTGAGGATTTTGCAAACAACTTTTCCATCCATTCACTAAACATTCCAACATCTGATCCAGAAGTTCTGTAAACACAACTCAATATTCTTTGTCCTTTCCATACATATTTCGACAGTAATGCATTCCAATAGATCATCAATAGTAACAGTAATACTCTCCAACACCTTATAATTCAGACTCTTATCCACATATATCATCACACCTCCTTTAGTTCAATTTAGTTCATACCCTTCTATCTCAAACTCCATGTTTCTGATATCGCTATAATATTAAAATAATTCTTCAATTGTTTTACATATTCTTTTATACTATGGAAGTTGACATATAAGCTTCTGCTATTAAAGTGGATAATTGAAATATTATTCTTTGATTGGAAAGTTGTGTTAAACTGTTGATCTGTATAATATTTATACAGTTATTTTTAAAATTAATGAGAAGATTATTTTCTGGATCCATATTACCCTCCATGTCTTGCATTTTATGTTCTGTATATACAAAGTTATCTCGTTCTGTCATAGAAGACTGCTGGTGTTCAATAGGCATAATCGTAGTTGGCATACAGCATATTTGGTTGACATTTTTTCCATTTTTGTTTTCTTATTGACTTCACTACTAGTATTTATCCAACTCCTCCAGGTCCCTGATAACAAGAACTTTAGCTTTCTCTGGTGTTCCATTTAACTTAATAAATATTTTACAATTTGTAGGTCATGTAGATTGTATCTTTTTCTCTCTTCTTATCATTCGTGCCTTCCTAGCAATGTCCGCATTTTTCTTAGTCAGGTGTTCATTCAAATACACATTGGTACCTTTCAATCGTCTGCCCTGCTTCAACAGTTCTAATTTGCATCTCCGATTTGCGAAACGATGGAAATACCTCACAATACTAAAGTTGGTAGGACTCTGGTTCTTGCATACTTCAAACAAGAAAGGAAAGATCAAATACAAATTATAGTCATAGACCTGATAAAGAACATCCACAGTCTTCCTCGATCTGCAAGCAACCATTCTCTCCTTCATATTATTCTGTTTTTCTTTTTTACTAAAAATTGGCTCGTATCAAACTTGGATGGCAAGCTTGCTGCAGGTGATTGGCTGGGCCATTCTAGAGCTTGATTTTCTTTCTCTGAAACCATTTGAGAGTTTCCTTGGCTGTGTTTTGGATCATTGTCTTGCTGAAATGTCCACTCTGGTTTAATCTCCATCATTCTGATAATGCAGATTTTGGACTGAAGCAGCTAATATTAATTTACAATGACAGGGCAGAGGGTAGCTGATTAACTACTGAGAGATTTCAGATGCTGTCTTTCACTGCCTTTCTACAGCTCCTTTTCTTCATGTGTTCAATGCTATTTTCCTGTGTCATTTCATTTTATTACACATAACTTAATGTTTAAACTATTTAATATAGTTTTCTTTGCATATATGGGTTTCTTTGGTTGTTACCAACATCTGGTAAAAATTTCAAGTCAACAGCACCTTTAGAAATATGTTTTCTGAAAAAAATGGTGACGTGTGAAATATTTTTTCCCCCTACTGTATATGTATAACAGAGAAGTGCAAAGTAAATTTAAACCTACTTTTATAAAAATTAAGCAGATTAGAAGCACGTCATATCATAAATTCAAAGCCTGAGTGAAAATGTAATTTTGATTATATTCCACTGATTATTTCCTTGATTATTTTACGCCGATTATATGTTTTGGCATTTTAGCTCTATAGTCATTTTAGTGCTTTACCTTTTAAGATTCCATTATTCACCAAGGAAACTTAGAACAAGGAATCTAATTTTATTTTAATGTTTATTTTTACTTTATTGCAGCTCCATTTCAACCAGCACAAAAATAAGTTTTTATATTTTTAATCGATTGTAGTTAATAACACGCTTGTGTCTTTTCCAGCAAAATCACAAACATCCTTGGAAATGAGTTACAGAAAACAGACTCTATTTGCTGTAAATATAAGGTCACATTTAGATGCTTTTCCACACATTCTGCCTTCAGCGCCAGGAAGGATTAAACGAAGGCCTCTGCACAAAACCTGTGCACTTTTCCCACTCCACATATCACCGCTGCACATTCATCATGATCACAGTCATTTATAAAGTCTGTTCTGACACTCTACAGAACATGATATAGTACAATTCCCTTTTCGAAATAGCTCGCCGACCGGCTTTCTTGTGCGAAAAGTAAGATGCAGGGCTGCTGATGTTTCCTCGAGCTGCCCGGACTGTGGTTTTGGAAAGTGAGCACAATGCCAATGAACTTTGTCTGAGGTGAGTACAAGTAAAAGTAAAATAGAGCTCTCCAAATCACTGGCTCTCCAGTTACTGAAGGGATTTTTCGAACAGGAAGGACTGCTGTTGCATGCGTGTGTGAGAACAGCCCACCCAAGCTCCTTAGGGAGAAGCTTATGAATATAAGAGTGGCCTTTGTTTTCTGAAGAACATTCGAGGAAGTCACACTCCTTTTCTACTGTTCACAACCTATAAATACATTGCACAACATTCTCTAATTCCAGTCTTCAGTTTATTATGACTTACTGTATTTTTTTCATTATATTCGGTTTTATATATTCCTTATTCACTCTGATTTGATCAGTTTAAATAAGTTATTTGTTGTTTAAGTTAAAAAAAAATTATATATATATATATATATATATATATATATATATATATATATATATATATATATATATATATATATATATATTACTGGTGTAACAGATCACAAATCTCACACTACGGTTTTTAACTCACGGATGGAACCATTATTCAGATCAGCAAAAAAAGGGAGAAGACAAATGTTAATTGCTTTCCATTAATACAAAAATATTACTGCAAAAACCATTGGTTTTAACAAACATAACTTAAAACCTGTAAGGCTAATAACAATAAAAATCAAGAAAAAAACAGCTGAAAAAAAGGGAAATATTCATTATGAAAAATGATCTTCGCTACTGTTGCTGATAATTCTAAATATAGATATTTAACATCTTGTACAACACATTTATTTTCAATTAATGATTCAACAATTCACACATTAAACTTCGTTTCATTATAGGTGGATCATTTTTGAAAACCTATTCAGTGACATAATTTTGATGGTTGTTTGCTGCCACCCATTGGTTACACAATGTAATTGCCACAACATTCACCAGCATCAAGTTCCAATTAACAGTGTTTTTAATCTTTACCATAAACATCAGTGTTTATATCTGAACTATAAACTGTTATCCCAACACTTGTGTTATTTAATTGTTTGTAACTAACTGAAAAAAGTGTACGCAGATTTGAATGCAGCGCTTCGAAGGATTAATAAACATATGCAAATCATTATCATTTATCACTTGTGTTGCGCAGGTTTGAATCACGATCTTTTAACGTTTAATTGTGCAGCTTTACACTGAATGCATTAAAGCAGGCTAAACAAACAGTGACAGAAAACACCTTTAATTAATTACCTAAGAAACATTTAGGTCCCACAACAACTTTTTCCGTCATCATTATGATTTACAGGAAAGTACAAATGCTTTGATACATGTGATTAGAATGACACGGGAGGCGATTTCTCTGCAATTGTTAGAAATGTTGGACTAACCTACAAGATTAAAGAGTTAATAGTCCACGGGTCACGTGCATTCCGAACCGTGGGTTTAGATACATTACACCCCTAATATATATACACACACATACACACATACACACAAACACTATTGACCATTATAATAAATACTGCGAATGTGAACTATTAAAGGCTACTAGATGAGGATATTACATTGAGCATACTTCTTAAAAATCATATTTAATGTTTTTAATGTGTAATTCAAAGTGTATTTTGTATTGTTTCTTTTTGATGTATAAAGCTGTTGTAATTATTATGTAATTTCTTCTTTATTGTATTGATCTTGCCATGAAATAGCTATAAGTTGCTAAACAAACAAACAAAATATTAAAACTAGCTTCATTCATTCATTTTTCCTTCAGCTTAGTGTCTATTTCAGCTTGTCTATTTGTTCAAACTACTTGTTTAAAATGAGTTGAAAAAACACAATTCTTAAGTTTTTTTGGAGGGACAACTTAATTGTTTTATGTTCAATCCTCTTAAATTTGTTAAATTGATTAAGTTAACTTACTGGGACACCGTAGTGGAGACGCTGGATAGACATTGAATTTTGGTCAGCTGACATCACAACCTAAATCTAACCTAATATTAACGTCTTATGACGTTTGTGTGCCTGCTGGGAAATAACTAAATGCATTGCAGAATGTTATGTTTGCACACATCCTCAAATTACATGCAAACGCATCAGCTTTTTACAGCGTAATACTCACTACTCTTGAGTACTTTTGAATGGTCTACTTTTTACTCTTACTTTGAGTAATATTTACAACAAATACTTTTACTGTACTTGCACTACATTTTTAGGCAAGTAATGGTACTTTTACTCAAGTATGATTTTTCAGTACTCTTTCCACTACTGTATATACAGTTGAGTCAGAATTATTAGCTCCCCTTTTTTATTTTTTTATTATTATTTCCCAAATGATGTTTAACAGAGCAAGAACATTTTCACAGTATGTCTGATAATATTTTTTCTTCTGGAGAAAGTCTTATTTGTTTTATTTTGGCTAGAATAAAAGCAGTTTTTAATTTTTTAAAGCCATTTTAAGGTCAAAACTATTAGCCCCTTTAAGCCATATATTTTTTTTCGATAGTTATTAAAACTATTATGTTTAGAAATGTGCTGAAAAAAAAATCTCTCCGTTAAACAGAAATTGGGGAAAGAATGGGGGGGGGGTGGCTAATAACCTTCAACTGTCTTAGACTAATAATCTTAGACTTCAACTGTATATATATTATTATATATAATGCTGAATCCCTATTACCTTCCAGCATCTTCTATTAACCAATCAGAAAACATTTCTTGAAAATCTAGATAAATATCTAGAAACTGATAAACTAACAAAACACATAAAAATGTACAAAATTACCTCTTATTGCCTTTAATCCACTGAATGTTGAATGTGGCTTCATTGTATTGCCAGGAATTTTTCTCAAGTCTTTCCTCAGCCATGGATTATAAGATCTAAGCTGGACCTGATAAAGCATTCAGGAAGTCCTTGGATTTCATCATTTTCGGCTCTCAGATACCCAAGTATGTCCTAGTGCGAGTGTTTCCTCTGCTCCAATGGTGTCAGTTATGCCTATGAAAAAACAAAACAAAACAAAACACACGGACACACACAGAGACTCCAGGGAAATCTGGTCAAGCCAGTTGAAACCACACCCACCAGTCACAGTTAGAAGTCTTGTTTGACCAATGAAGGGCGAAGTTTGTTAGGCAGAAGTGATGTGGTTCCATTATTCAGAAAGGAATTGAAAGAACACATGCAGTGCAGCAAACATTGCCTCTCAGCATCCTCTATTGTATATCAGACAACGAGACCAGGAAGCGTCTTAAAAAGACTGTTGACAAAGCTTTGAAGTGTGCCTGTTCTCAATCCCTTATTTTGTATTTCCTTAACCCAGTTTTAAAATGTTGCATGATAGCAAAAATAGTCAAGCACAATTTAAATGTTTTAAAGGATGATTTAAAACATAAAAACACTATAGTTATGAATACATATAGGTTAAGCTGTTTTTCCAAATGGTTGGTGATTGGGTCAACAGAATGACTAATATTAAGCTTTACTGTTTTGGGTTCAGACTTAAATGGAGCAAAGAGCAGTGTGTGGATTATATACAGTAACTGATCCTGTGTCTTTGTGAAGATTGTGACTGCAGAATTGTGTCATTATTATTCATTAATATTCTTTTTCGGCTTAGTCCCTTTAATAATCTGGGGTCACCACAGCAGAATGAACCGCCAACTTATCCAGCATTTGTTTTACGCAGCGGATGCCCTTCCAGCCACAACCCATCTCTGGGAAACATCCATACACACTCATACACTACGGACAATTTAGCCTACCCAATTCACCTAGACCACATGTCTTTGGACTGTGGGGGAAACCGGAGCACCGGGAGAAAACCCACACGAATGCAGGGAGAACATGCGTCATTATTATTATTTATGTCATTTATTTTTAATCATTAAAACCAATTGTATTATTAGAATTTAATTAGAATCGCCACTAAAATAATAACTAAAAATGTAAAGTACATTATGCACAAATAAACACTTAAAGGGCACCTATTTTACCCCGTTTACAAGATGTAAGATAAATCTTTGGTGTCCTCAGAATGTGTCTGTACATTTCAGCTCAAAATACCAATCAGATTATTTATTATAGCCTCCAGAATTTGCCCATTTTGGTGCCTGAGTGTACTGTAGCTGTATTTCTAGCCTGTGGCTTTAAATGAAATCGAGCTGCTTCTCCCCACCCACCCTTTACACGTGCGTTTCTGCTTCTCATCATGGGTTACGTCAGATAAACAGCACAGTGACAGAGACTCGGATTAAGCTGAAATGCAGCATATTAGTAAAAAATACCAAGTGAGTTTATTTCATATATTTGTGGTGGAGTTTATTCAAGCCTTTCTGAAATGATGAGGCTTACGCTGTGTTCACACCAGATGCGCGAATAAATAACGCTATTCACGTTAATAGATGCGTGAACATTGAGTTTACTCACTTCATTAGCGCGCCAAATGCGCTTCATTCGCACGTCAAATTCACTTTACTATAAACGCGGAATCGCATCATGGGCAGGGCTTCTGTCTGCCCAGTGACTCTAGCTTCGTTGATAAATGGCTAACATGGATTTTATTAAAAGAATAGCTGTGTTTGTGTGCTTTAGGAACGCTGATAAACAGCGTCTATTCATTTGGAGCCGGGTCGGAGTCCTCTAGATCCATTCAGAGGTGCATCCAGCTCTGTGAGTTCATCAACTCCTCCAGAAACTATATCTGGATGATGGAAGCCTTCAGCGGTGCTTCCGAATGAGCCGAGCTTAGTTTGATGAACTGTAGTCCGGTGTCGGCAGGAGGATTTTTTCCCGGGACACCAACAGTCGCAACGTCATAATCACACCACTACAAGACAAAGCTAATGGTTAGTTAACGTAGCGCAAATGTCTGGTAAAGTTCGAATTTTCCAACTCGAGTGATTTGCGCGAAACGTTAAGCTCAACACAAAACGCTTAACTCGCTACGCTTCATTCGCACGTAATGCAGGATGTCTATGCACGTCTTTGCATTGACTTAACATTTTAATCAGTCATGCTTGATGCTTCATCCACATCTGGTGTGAATGAAGAATCACACAAATGCCGTTTGCAGTACACACACACACATATGCACGTTTACTGACATCATGCGGCCGTGGTGATTATAGCGGTTAAGAATTACATAGCGATTTTACTGTCTTTATTACAAACATGCTCTGTTGTAAAAATGTTTTAAACTTATAAAAATCACAGAGAGATGTAACAAAGATTTTAACGTCATTTAACGTTATTTTAACATCAGTCAATTTTAAGAAAGGAGACTGGAAATTACATCCCAAACAATGATTCTTTTATATATCCTATTGTTATGTAAAAATTGATGTGCAAAAACTAACTTTTTTTTTTTTTGGTGTATTGGTGTAAGGATGAAATTTGTTTCAATTAGTTATTTTTGTCTTGAATTACGTGGCAACTGCTCAAAAAATTATTCTGTATAGTAGTAGTATTTGACATCATTCGTTTCCTTTTTTAAAATTATTCAATATTAAACATTGAATATTTTTTCTTCAGTATTTTATTTTATTCAAGCTTCATTTTTAACTTAACACAAACTATTTAAATAATTTAGATTTTTTTTAATATGGTAAAATTCTGTGTTTTATTGTTCTATTAAATCCTAATCCATTTAAATATAAAGAGAAAAAAAAATCTATTGAGAAAATAACATGTAAAACATTATTCATTATAACAAAGACCCCTTGAACCCCCTAAGAAAAATAAAATATGTTTACTGTATGTTCTAACGTTGAACCATTTAAACCCTAAGCCTAATGAAAATACACTTGATTTAGTTTGTTATAATAAATAAAACGTTAATCTTGGTTGCAGTATCTGGATATTTTTGTCTGGTTTATTTCGCCACCTGGTGTTTTCAAAAGGATATAACACTTTTCAGTTATAGACATTTTTGAGGGATGTAAACAAAAACAATGGTCCCAACGCATTTCCTGTTTTATATTTTTCATTTCTATAGGTTCCGAACATACAAAAAGAGCCACATACTGATTAAAAAAAATGTTATGATAGTTGTTTTAACATTAAGTTACGATTGAATTATCTCTTGTTACATTTATTAAATAGTTTAATAACAACTAGGAAATGTTCAAAGACACCACCACATTGAAATGGTCTATACAAAAGATCTTTCAGAAACAGTTTAAAAACGGTTCCTATTGATAAACGTTAGTGTCTTGGATTAAGTAACAATAATGTCCAATACATTGATGTAATAGGCTATTTTATAAAAGTTGTTAACATTAGTTGATAAAAACAACTCTTCATTATGGTCATGTTTTTGGTTTGAATGGTCTAGTAAATGCTACAATTTACATTAACTGATTAATAAACATTTTTTTAACAATTGGTTTTACTAATGTTAAGAAACTAAACATTGTTGCCAGGTATTCTATTATTGAATCAGATTTTGTGATCTCTAAACAAGTGTTTAGGCTTAAGAGTGAATATTTTTGTTTAAAGATGATACATTATATAATCAGCTACTGTTATAATTACAAACTCAAGAGCTCAACACTCTCATTCTTCCAACATGCAATAATTGAAACTGGAATCGATATTTGATGAGCATTTATTAATAGATTAACTTGTGTCGACAATAATCATGATAATGTATAGTCAGACGATTATCATTGTGAAGTAAACTGGCTGATACAGGACCATGATTACTTGTTTTAGGATTGTGACAGATTCCATCACTCCACAAGACAAAGCTCACAGTCTCGCTGTATTGCAGGTTTATTCAACTGGACCTTAACTCTCCTCTCTTTATCATCTTTTGAAGGTCTGTCTTTAATCACTCCTCCACCGCAGCGTGACCTAAAATAAACAAACACACTGAAATGACTAAAATTGAATAAAAGCAGTAAATATTTTTGTTTTATGACATGCCATATATGATATATAGTTGTAACCAGAAGTTTACATACACTCTAAAAAAAGGAACATAACCATTTTTTTTTTAAATGTCTGATGGTAAATCATACTAAACGTTTACCATTTTAGGTCCGTTAGAATTACCTAAATGATTTACATTTGCTAAATGCCAGAATAATGAGAGAATTGTTTTTTTGAGAATATTTTATTAATTTCAAGACAGTCAAAAGTTTACATTCATTTCCTTGGGATTTTTTTAGCTTTGCTTTTAAACTGTATAACTTTGGTCAAATGTTTTGGGTATACTTCCACAAGCTTCTCACAATATTTTGAAGGAATTTTGGCCCATTCCTCTGGACAAAATTGGTGTAACAGAGTCAGATTTGTTGGCTGTCTTGCTCGCACAAGCTTTTTCAACTCTGCCCACACATTTTCTAAAGGATTGAGCTCGGGGCTTTGTGATGGCCACTCCAAAACATTCACTCTGCTGTCCTTAAAGCACATTTTAACTAATTTGTCAGTATGCTTAGGATCATGGTCTGTTTGGAAGACCCATTTGTGGCCAAGTTTTAATTTCCTGGCTGATGTCTTGAGATGTTGCTTCAGTATTTCTGCATAGTGTTCATTCTTCATAATGCCATCTATGCTGTGAAGTGGACCAGTCCCTCCTGCAGCAAAACAGCCCCACAACATGATGCTGCCGCCCCAATACTTCACAGTTGGGATGGTGTTCCTAAGCTTGTAAGCTTTCCCAGTTGTCCTCAAAATGTAACACTGGTCATTATGGCCAAACAGTTCAATCTTAGTTCCATCAGACCACAGGCCACAAAAATTGTCTTTTTCCCAGTGTAATTTAGCAAATTGTAATCTGGCTTTTTTGTTGATTCTGGCTTGTTGATTTTCCCATGTTGTCACACAAGGAAGCAGAGTGTTTGAGGTTTTCCTTAAATACTATTCTACAGTTGTGCCTCCAATTAACTCAAATGTTGTCAATTAGCCAATCAGAAACTTCCAAAACCTTGACACCATCATCTGAGCTTTAACAGAGGCATAATAATCTTATTGTATGTAAACTTAACTTTCAAGAACCAATCTCAAAAAATCTCTCTCATTATTCTGCTATTAAGCATAACAGAAACAAATTTGATAATCCTAACTTACCTAAAAGAGAAAAAGTTTAGTCACATTAACATCTGACTGTGCCTTTTTATACAGCGTATGTAAACTTCTAGTTATATCTGTGACTATAATAGATCAACAAAAACAAAATGTTATTATGAATGCTATATAGCAATGCATAACAGTGTTTTGGTTAAAAAAATCTTTCGTTTGTTGGTGTTGATTTAAAAAAATATATGAATTTGATAGCACCTGAATTCCTCTCAGTGGTCCAAACAGAAAGCCCAGTAATTGCCTTGGGTTTCCATTTTAGAATGGTTGTTATTGCAGGTTCTTCTTCTTCTGCATCTCCTTTAACCTGCAGTCCACAAATGTCATTACAATTTGGCTCCACACAAATTCATTACACAGCAATATTTTAAAAAATATATTTCAAATGTTTTGCTAGAGAAAACTATTTTAGAGATAAAACGATTTGATCCAAAATGTTTATATAAACGGAATATTTGCACAGTAATACAATGTGAAATTGGTGCAAAATCTGTGCATTGGTAAAGTGTTTGGACTTACAGTTGTGACACTTACATTACATTAAACTGAACTTCAACTTTGACAATTGAACTGGAGCTTTTTAATTTACTAAAACTTGTTTAGCAGTTTAGCAGGCAGCACGGTGGCTCAGTGGTTAGCATGGTCACCTCACATGAAAAAGGGACATTTCAAATAGTCAAAAAGTGTCTTTTTCAAAATGTCATAGTGATTTCCTGCCTCCAAATGAAAGTCACAATCATTGTCTTACATGACTGTCCATCATGTTGACGCAGTGCTTGGGAACAGTACGTTTTCATGAGGAGCTCATACAGGCTGAAAGGAACCTTTCACTGACAGAGTCACGACGATATCAATGGTCAATGGTATCCCAAGCCAGCCTATTCAGCAACATTGTTGAGGACTTTTATGGCTGACTCCTGTGAGACTTGTCTTGCGTCAAGTGATTGCTGTCCTCCTAGCAAAGGCTGCAACCAAACCTCTCTCCAACTGTGGGTTATGATGACCAATCCTTGATCTGCATGTTTTAAATCGCTGTCTTCACATCAAAATGCTATTGCAGAAACACTTTCTAAGGCTTGGTTTGAATAGGCTATACTGTATATAACAGAAACATTCCCTGTGATGGAATAGCACTGATTCCAATAGCACAGCAACTTCTGACACAGTGCAAATTCCCTTGAAATGGAACCCTTTTCAGAGTTTTATCCTGTCTTGCACTAATATTCATCACTGATAGACACACAACAATGTTTTTAGCAACACAGGCTCATTGTGAAAACGTACCCCTGTATACATTTCTGAAGAGCATGAATTATGTAGCATTTAGTCTCTAAAACGAATGCTACAGGGCGGTATGATGCCATTGACAGCTTCTGTTTCTTTTCGCGCAACCAGCTGATCGCTTACCTCCATGTGGATTGCTTTTCCGCTGTTACCAGTTTGCCCAGTAGCTCACCATGTATGTCGGAGGAGTTTAGACGCAGAGAGGAGTTGACCACAATGAAGGGGTTCAAGTCTGGTAAAGAACGGTTCCAGAAAGCAGGTAAAACAAAGGTAAAAAATAAAATAAACAAGTAAATAATAGGGTGAGAATGTGGTAAGATCTGAAAACGTAATAAAAATTGGATGAGGGCTTTTCTTTTGCTAAAATGCTTTTGAAAACACTGACAGTTGGGTTTAGGGAATGAGGTGATCGGGTCAATCAGTGCTTTTGACAACACTATCGGTTGGGTTAAGGGAAGGGATCGGTCGGTCAGTCGGTCAGTCAGTCAGTCAGTCAGTCAGTCGACAGCAGCCTCTGGTGGATTTCCGTGAGAACAGCATGCGCGAATGGCACTCACCAAAGAAATTTGATATCTGAAAAAGCTTACACAGCGACTGTATATAAAACATATATAGGGGTACATTTCAATAATGAGCCTGGGTTGGTTTTAGTGTCTTGGCATGTTTTCATGTATTCAGGTATAATCATAATAAGGGTCATTGCTTGAAACAAAATTGAGATACATTTCATTTAGTTATATCTAGTGGTTGGAAATGTTTACTAGCATAACAACCAAAAAAATCAAAACTTCAACTAAGGGCATTCCACTACTGACTACGGTCTAAGAGAAAGAACACTGCATGAGAACTGTTGGCATGCAGCAGGCAAACTGCATTAGTTAGAGGCACAGCAACAATATATCAAGAAGAGCACATAAAACCACGTCTCCAAAAGCCGAAATAGCAATAGAGAAGCTCGGTCCCTGATCATGGTGAGGAGAAAGTTAAAGTCTTCCCTTCCTCACTAGTTGCTTCGTTTAGTGATTTTGATTCAGTAACAAAAAAAAAGTGAGAACACGTGCACTTTAGCATATTTATAATGTACATTTTACGTCGAATAACTTTTGAATACTTTATAAACTAAACTGCATGTAAATTGCAGTTGAATGAAAATGTTTTATAGTTATAGCAGTTAGCGTGTCGTTTAAATGTTATCTCATAATTACATCTATTGTCTTTGATATAATGAACTGTAATTCTAAATGTACTGATAGCAAGCTCACATTCAGTACAATTTAGCACACATTTTTAAAAAAAAAGTTTACTCTAAATACAACAACACAGTTGAAAACTAAGAGTTTGTTTATAAGACAACAGTTTTAACCAAATTATTTGAATACATATATTAAGTGGCACCAACTAATATGTACTTTAAAATGTGTAATTTGTTACAATGTAATTATGGTTTATTTACATTGTATTTATGCTTGATTAAATACCAGCATGTAATTACATCTGTAATTTGTTTCGTAAGTACATTTATAATTACACTGTTGCCGATCCCTTATACCTTTTACCCACCCTTAAATCTACCTATACCACAAAACCTTTCCCTAACCTTACCCATATACCCTCAATAGCACCACTAATGTATTCTACGATACATTATGAACACATTAAATACAGTACAATGTATTTTAAGAACATTGTAAAGGTTTTTTTTAAAACTGTTTTTTTTCTTTGCATGTTTGAACTGGTGTCAATTGTCTTAGAAATTTACCCTGAGAAGTCAGATCATTCCACCTGAAATACACTTCAGATCATGAATTTACATCTCATATACATATGATGCATAAAGTTTTAACACACATACCTGCTCTATCTGGAGATACTCTCCATGCTGCTCACAACCAATGTCAAACACATACTTGCCTGGACCAGAAGGCTAGAAAATAAAGATTATGCGAATTACAGCTGCAGTTAATACAGAACATAATAATATGGTGGCTCTCCTCTGGTTTTAAAGGTCAACAGATAAAAATATGTTTAACATTTATACTATACAGTGCCTGACAAAAGTCTTGTCGCTTATCTATTTTGTAGAAACACCTGCTATTAACCTGACTTAATTAATCAATTGGTGATAGAAATAGCTCATATGAAAAGCTAAAACCCTCCCAAATGATGTTTAATGCACTGAAATAAGTTAGTTTCACTGAAAAAAAGATTTATCATTTAATCAAGAGAGAAAGGTCAAATTTTAGAAAGACAAAAGTTGTTGCCTATACAAAAATTGAAAAAATTTACTGCAAATACAAAAATGTGTCAGCAAACTAAGTAGTGGTGCTGTGAGATCCACATTTAATAGTGTATGACTTCCATGAGCTTGAAGGTCTGCATCCATGTGGTTTGGCAAGGAATCACACAATTTATTGATGAAGTCATCAGGAATAGCAAAAAAAGCAGTCTTGCATGCCTCCCAGAGTTAGTCAATAGTCTTGGGTTTCGTCTTCCATGCTTCCTCTTTCATCCTACCCCACATACGCTCAATGATGATCATGTCTGGTGACTGGGCTGGCCAATCCTGCAGCATCTTGCTCTTTATCGCCTTGATGAACTTTCATGTGGAGATGGAAGTATGCAATGGAGCACCATCCTGCTGCAGAATTTGGCCTCTTTTTTTTGGTTGGGAATATAAGAGGTAGCTAAGATTTCTTGTTATTTCAGACTATTGATCTTGCCTTCTACCCTGCAGATCTCTCACACACACCCATACTGGATGTAACCCCAGACCATGATTTTTCCACCACCAAACTTCACTGTTTTCTGGGTGAATCTCAGATCCATGCGGGCTCCAGTAGGTCTCCTGCAATATTTGCGGCGACTGTGGTGTAATTCAACAGAAGATTGGTCTGGAAAAATAAAAAAATTAAAAATTCACCTTTTGCCACTTTTCCAGCGTCCATCCTTTCAGCAGGCTGTGGGCCTTGGCAAATGCCACACGGTTTTTCAATTGTCTTTTGTTTAGTGCTGACTTCTGGACACCAATTCGGCCATGGAGGCCATTTCGAGACAGAATCCGACAAACAGGGACTTCAGGTGACCAGGTCTCATGGAGCTCTGCTGCAGTGGAAAGTGGGCTGGTCTTGGATTTTCAAGCCAACAAGCGGTCCTCTCTAGCAGTTGTCTTGCGAGATCTGCCTGACCTGGGCTTGTCAAAAAAATCTCCAATCTCTTCAATCTTTTTTTTTATCCTCTGTAATTGACGCTGAGACACATTAAAGGTGTGTCCTGATTGATAATCAACACTTTAGTCTCAGGTTAAATCTTAGGGATGTTTGCAGAGGTCTAGTTGCAGTTGATGTTAAGGTCTAGTGTACTGGGGTTCTTTTTAAACATACCTAAGACCTAATTGATTCATTATTAGTCACAGGTGAAGCTCATATGACAAGGTGACAACACTCATGTCTTTGCAAAAATTGATTTAATGGGCTTTACTAAGCTGGGAGTATTAGAATACTTTGACAGTTTCATTTTGCACTGAAACATTTTACAAAAGCTGTTCAGTCACTTTTTGTAAAAAAATAAAAATAAAAATCTTGATTAGAAATATATTTCAGTGGCACATCAGGTCAATTTGTACACAAGTGACAAGACTTTTGTCAGGGACTGTATAGATACTGCATTTTAGAACTGAATGCTTTTCCCTCCTGTTGGTAGCTAAGTTTGAATAAATATACTAATATAGTCTTCTACTCACCAGTATGGCTGCTCGAATATGAGAAAAATCATAATCACGATTATTTTGGTTATAATTGTAAATCATGATTATTTAAAACAATTATCAGTTGAAGTCAAAATTATTCACCCTCCTGTGAATTTTATTTTTTATAAATATTTCCCAAATTATGTTTAACAGAGCAAGGAATTTTTCACAGTATTTCCTATAATATTTTTTCTTCTGGAGAAACACTTAGTTGTTAAACACATAGTTATACAATGAGTATTATATATATATATATATGCACACACACACACACACATATACATCTATCTATCTATCTATCTATCTATCTATCTATCTATCTATCTATCTATCTATCTATCTATCTATCTATCTATCTATCTATCTATCTATCTATCTATCTATCTATCTATCTATCTATCTATCTATACATATACAGTTATTTTCCTCCCTGTAAATAACGAAAGGGAAATAAATACAATAGAATACAAATATGAAGCACACTGTGCTTTAAGCATCTTCACTGTAAGAAAGAAAGTGTTTTTTTTATTTTTTTTTATTATAGCTACAAAAGTCTTCCAGTCATGAGCAGTGAGTGATTTTGTCCTTTTATTTGATTAATAATGATAATAACAGTCAGCAGCAGGAATATTGCGCGCTGTCACTTTAAGAGCAGTACAGTTCTGATTAATAGTTTCACTTTCACATGTCTTTTGATTCTCAACTCATTTGTTTATTACATAAATGAGGGTTAACATGAATAATCACTAAACACTGCATTGACACAAATTTGCATGTATTTGACCATTAAATCGCTTACATTAAGATCACTTTAGATGCGTGTGCTCTGCTCGTCTCTGAGGCTGAGCGCGCACACACAACAGCTTGTGATCTCTTTCGCGCTTTTAAAAACATGAATGATTTGAAATGTACATCAATGAATGATGCGCATCCTGTGCTGCACACGTTACTTTACAGTACATGCTTTTAGTCATTTTCACGTGGAACTGGGCTTTGCAGTGCAAGAAATGTGTACAACTGGAAAGAGGGTGGTATATGATGCAATAATACTTTATCTCGATTCATGTTTTTCATAATCGTTAGAAGCCAAAATCGAAACCGAATTTGATTAATTGCACAGCCCCACTTAACAGCTTAGATTATAAATTATAGAGCATAACTTACATTATTATTGATAAAGTTGCCTTGATATTTGTGGTTCAGATTGATGAGCTCGCCGGCTGACTCCATTTTACCCATGATCCACGTGCCCACATACTGAGAACCTGTGTCATGGTAAGTGTATGCACCCTGCCCATGTCTACAAAAAAAAAAAACATTTTAATTCAAAGCTGCAGAAAATACTACTAAAAAAGTTACACTTTACAGTAAGGTGTCCTTGTTACACTGTAACTGTTCATTTACTACTACTGTGTAATATTAATTAACTATGTGTACTTACTACAGTATATGGTTAGTGTCACAGTCACCAAGTTGAGTGCCCATCAGACACACTAGAGGGCACTCTACACATCTGCCACTGAACCGGACTACATATTCCATAATGCACTTCATACCCACCAGTTCCAGTTCACCACTGATTATAAACACAGCTGAAGCTCATGAGGACTGATATACAGGGGTCTGTTCTTCGTATGTGGATTACTCAATTAGGTGGATTTGAATATTGACGATTTGACAGGATCCTGGATCGTTTAGTTCTTCAAAACTCATCTGAGACTTGTCATAGCAACAGTTCTGGTAGCTCAAACCTGCTTGGGAGCAGGTTCATTTCATTTAAACAGGATTAGATCAGGTCAGTTCAAGCAAAGATAATACTGTAAGTATGTACCAAATGCTGATATTTTCTTACAGTATTTTTATACACTGGGGAAAATAAAAATAATAATATAAATAAATAAATATATAGCTTCGCAAAAGTTGCAGACAAAATGTTTTTTGATGCAAAATTAATTTATAGCTATTCCTTACGCTGATTAAAAAAAAACTTGAGTAGGCCTAGGCTATACTATAATAAAGAAAATCTTCTCTAAATGTAGAACTAAATACATTGATGTGCATTGGATTGAATACATGGATTCTCTTGACACATGAAAGTGTAAAGCCTGCAGCTCACAACAAACGTTGAAAGTTATTGCGTGTCATATTTAACAAACGGTTACTGCTAATTTTATGTAATTTTGCTCACATGGATAATTGAATCTTAATCAGATGATGTCATTACGCTGCTGTGCCGTCAGCAAATTATTGTATTGCTGATCATGATTTCGAGGATCGATAGATCTGTCCTTCACAACACATGCAGTGATCTCAGATCAGTTTATTCAGACATTTTAATCTGATTCGCGAACTTGAACCAAATTAGCCAGAGATCAGTTATCAAGATTAACAGATCCAGAATCTGCCAAATCATCTTAGATCATTTAAGCGAGGTACAAAAAATGGACCCCAGGACTATATATACACACCTCACCTTCAACAGATCTTTGCTCAGTCTTTTATCACTGTTAGTGTGCATGACCTAGCGTTTTCCGGGTTCTTGTTTTTGGCATTTACCCATGTTTTAATTTTGGATTGTTTGAAGTGTTTTCTGCCTGCCTTGACCATTGCCTGTCTTTATGGATTGCTCTACTAGATTACCCATGTTGTACTGTTTGCTCCTGTTGACTCTGCCTGTCTGACCATCCCTTTGTTTCAAAAAGCTGCATTTGGAACTTTACCTTCGCGTACGCACTTGTAACAGTTAGGGTTAAGATGAGGGATAGGTCTAAGGTTAGTTGCATGATGTAATTAAGCATAACTGTAATCATATAATCTAGTTCCAAATTAACAATAATATATATAACTGAAAAGTGAGATTCCTTTATTTTTAATTTTCATTTCATTCAAAAACTATAGCTTGACTGCGGAACACCCAACAGGTTCTTAATAGAGAATTCTGCTTGTAACAAGTCTCCTGGTCTGGGTTCTTCAATTTCCAACAATTTGGTGTCGTGACCCGGATCCCCAAATCACCAATTTCCAATAACACCTTTAAATAAAGTGTTAACCATAACTTTTATCTTATTCATTTATTAATTTTCCTTCTGCTTAGTCCCTTATTTATCAGGGGTTGCCACAGCGGAATGAACCACCAACTAGTCCAGCATATGTTTTTACGCAGCTTATGCCTTTCCAGCCACAACCCAGTACTTGGAAACACCCATACATGCTCTCGTTCACACACACTCATACACTACAGCCAATTTAATTTTTCCAATTCACCTATAGTGCATGTCTTTGAACTGTGTGGGAAACTGGAGCACCCGGAGGAATCCCAAGCAAACACAGGGAGAACATGCAAACTCTACACAGAAATGCCAACTAACCCAGCTGGGACTCGAACCAGCGACTTTCTTGCTGTGAGGCGACAGTGCTAACCACTGAGCCACCTAGCTTTTCCCAGGTGAAAAAAAAAAAGAAAAGAAAAAAAAGAAAAAGTGTACTACAGTACACTAAAAATATACTGAAAAACAATTAAGTGCATTGTAAGTACAATATAATTTTTTATACTAAAAGTTAAAAAAATATATACACTATAAATATACTAATTAAATATACTTTTACTTTAGTACATAAGTAAAACTGTTAAAGTATACTAAATATAACTGATATTTAAATAGCGTTTTAGTATATAGCAACAAAGTATACTATTTGAAAAATATGTTATGAAATGTATTTCTTTAAAGTATAATCTGAATGCATTTGAAAAATAGTTCAAAGTTAGTACACTTTTACATAGTTATTGTAAGTATAAATTAAATTGAACTTCTAAAAATATTTTTAAATAGAATTTTAGTATATACAAATAAAAAAAAAAGTGCATTATAATACATTTTATTTAAGTGCACTTAATGCACTTCAAAAATAAGCACTTTAAGTACATTCTGGGTGACTAATTTTGTACTTAATGTACTAACAGTTGATCTTTAGTACCATTTAAAAATAAACTTAAGATGAACTAAGTGTACTTGACTGCTATTTTGACACACCATTAAGTTGAACTTAAATATAATTTATATACACACACACACACACATATATATATATATATATATATATATATATATAAAATACCACTTTTAATAGAATACTAACCATATTTTATTGCACTTTCAAATATACTAGATTTACAAATAAAATACACTTTTATTTAAAATATATCAAAAATTAATTGCATTTCTGGCACTTCTCAACAAACAGAAGCAAAGTAGCAGAAGTAGCCCCGCCCATTCAATTTTGAGTCAAATCGCGGCTGTGTGAGTCTGCTATTAGTGTCTAATCGTCAAAATAAAGAGAATACATCCTTTAACAAATTTTCATTGGAAGAGAGAACTTTAGAAAACAAGGATTTTAAAATCAGAAAGGACATAGGACCGACCTCTCAGGTAATAAAATTGCATTTATTATGTAAAAACATTATTGTTGATATTAACCTGTTGGCTAACTGTTAATCGTTAATTTTGAATGTCAGCATGTTTATCATCTTTTAAACGAGCTAAAAGAACATTTATGACAACAAGTGTAAATGTCTTCGGTTTTATAGATTACAATAACATAAACGTGTGCTGAAATCTTGCTCTCTGTGTTGTTTTCCCAGAATATTGACTTATCAAAGGTTACAAGGTGTCGTTTTCCTGAATTCGACTGGCAGGGCTCGACAGTGCGACCATTACGCACCTATTCTACTAAAAATAGGTGTGTGTGAACTGAAAAATATATTTAGATTTTTTAAAATAAGCTTGATAGGAAATGTTATATCATTGAAAATGCATAGCGTTAGATAAATACATGAAGTCATTTATTTACTTATTTATTTCCTTATTTTTTAAATTATTTTACAGGTTTTGTTATGTAAATTCAATTGATCTGACTTGTTTCTCGATCTCCGCATGTCACAGAGATGCCAGAAACTGATCATGACTTCTGTGTGGAGCTCATGAGGACAGAAGAGCAGCTTGTGACTTATGTACAGGTGTATGTAGATTGTCTGACTGTGAACAGTAACATTATAAATCACAACACTAACAGTCTTAAATTCTGTCAGATTTTACTATTGCATGTGGAACCATTGGTGTCATAATACATATGTAAATATTAATGTGTAAAATTATATATATTAAGTTTTGTTTCTTCAGCTTTTTTGTTTGCTTTGGACTGTGTGTGTTCATAATAAAGTGAGGTAAAAAATAAGTTATTGCATAGTTTTGTTTGTATGTTATTGTTATATTGTAAATAAATGGAGTGTTTATTTTCCTTTTAATATACTTAAAAGTGCATGAAAGATGGTTTTAATTGTATGCTATTTAACTATCAACTGCTATTTTGAGACACCCTGAAATTGAACTAAAATGTGCTTTTAACATACTATCTGTATTTTTAAATATATATTTAGTTATAACTACAAATACACTTGAACCCCAATTTTAAACATTTATAAATATATTTAAGAATAGTTTAAAGTATAATAGTAATATAATAAAAACATATTCAAAATGTGAAAAAAGGGTGCTAAAATTCACTTTAAGTACATTAAGTATATTTTTAGTACTGTACTAAAAGTGCTCTTATTTCAACACACTAATTTTGTACCTAATGTACTAAAAAATAGTATTAGGTATGTTAAGATGAACTTAATACCATCTAAGTGCACTCAACTGTGCTATTTTGAGATGCTAAAATTTGCTTTTAACATACTATATCTGTATTTTTAAAAATATATATTTAGTTACAACTACAAATACACTTGAACCCTAATGTTAAACATTTATAAATAAATTTAAGAATAATTTAAAGTATAATAGTATTATATAGAAAAATATACAAATTGTGAAAGTAAAAATAGAGCACTTTCAATACAGAATTTAGCACAGTTCTCACATTTGTATATTCTTTTAATTTATTACTATTATACTTTAGATTAATCATAAATATATTTATCAATGTTTAAAATTTGTGTATTTGTAGTTGTAACTAAATATATTTATGTTAAAAGCACATTTTAGTTCAATTTCGTGGTGTCTCAAAATAGCACAGTTGAGTGCACTTAAATGGTATTAAGTTCATCTTAACATATACTTAATACTATTCTTTAGTACATTAAGTACAAAATTACAGAGTTACAGTACATGCTGCAGCTTAAATTGAAGATATACTGAAAACTGTTATGACTAATATCTATAAAGCTAATATACAATATCAATTAAGCAGCAGCAACTTAAATACCTTTGATGGTGCAGCCATTCACCATTATATGTGTCTCCATTAGGGTATGTGTAAACACCAAGACCTTGCCGCTGGTCATCCACCCACATTCCTGAACAGAAGAAAGTACTACCATGTGAGAAAACCTTATTTTAAACAACCTTCTTTTTACACAACATAATACTATGTGGGACAACCTTATTTTAAACTCCAAACCAATGGTCACCAAACTCGTTCCGGGAAGGCTGGTGTCCTGCAGAGTTTAGCTCCACTCCTAATCAACCGCATCTAAACAAGCTAATCAAGCTCTTAAGCCGTGGTCACACTGGACTTTACTCCCCATAGACTTCCATTCATGCACACGCGAATGCGTCAGACCGGAAACGCAGGGTCATGCGTCGAGTTTCGCAGGTTGCTGCAGTGCAAAGTTCAAGCTTGGTCATCTCTGACCTGCGAAATCGCATCACTTGACTGCATGAGACCAATGCAGGATCAAAACATGACCTCTTTAAACAGAAATTTAAAACATGGAGCAATCGCTCGCTTTTTTTTATGTCTAATCATCTTGTTTAATCCCGCCCTTTTTAGCAGCGCCGTACGACAGAATTTCGCAAGCTCAAACTCTAGTGTGACTTTGGCTTTACTAGGTATACTTCAAACTTCCAGACAGGTGTGTTGAGGCAAGTTGGAGCTAACCTCCGCAGGAACACCGGCCCTTTGGTGATCGCTGCTCTAAGCTAAAAATATTGGTAAAAATTCAGTGAAAACGTATAAGTAAAATTGACATTAACAAAGTTTATTCAGTACTGCAATAGAATGGTTTAGTTTTTATATGGGACATTCTACCAGAAATGTACATTTTCACTTATGAAAAAAATCATGACAGGGTCTGACTTATGCTGCGGTCACACTAGAGTTTGAGCGTGCAAAATTTTGTTGTACAGCTCTGCAAAAAGGGGGGGGATTAAACAAGAAGATTAGACATTAAAAAGAGGGAGCGATTGGTCCATGTTTTAAATTCCTGTCCAGAGAGTTCTTCGATTGGTCTCACGCAATCATGTGATGCGATTTCACAAGTCAAAGTTCCAACGCAGCAAACTGCGAAACTTGTCGCACAAGCTTTCGTTTCCGGTCTGACGCATTTGCGTGCATATGAATGGAAGTCTATGGGGAGAAAAAGTGCAGTGTGACCTCAGCTTTAAGCTTGTTAAATCATACGAAAACAAGCATAAAAAAAAAATTTAAATCATACAATTTAATGATAGAGCACATCCTTGATCCCTGTCAGCTTCTTCTCTATCAAATGATGTCACTTTAAAGTAATAGCCTTAAATGTGTATTTCACACATTGCATGTTAAATTTACTGAAAATGTGACAGGATTGACAGAAACATGGGGACAAATGTACATTTATTTGGATTATATATTAGTATTTGTGGAATTTATTTATAATTTCATGCTTTTAATCAGTTGATGTGAATGATAACTGTCACATATCACAAAGGAAAAGCACAGGAGTAAAATACACAAGTATTTGAGAATTGCCAAACAAAGTTTTAACTGAATTCTTTAAATCTGAGGGAATATGCAGAGAAGTCCGTTGCAGACAAACACAAGCAGGAAAATCCAGGAAGACATAAACATCAATACATACAGATAAATACCAAAACTCAGGAGATCGCGAGTAATTGCATGGGGAGATGATGCTAGATGTGAGTATCAGGATCAACAAGGATGGAGTGAAGGTGAGTGCTTTTTATACTGTCTGTATTAATCTGGGGTCGCCACAGCGGAATGAACCACCAACTTATCCAGCATTTGTTTTACGCAGCGGATGCCCTTCCAGCCACAAACATCCATACACACTCATTCACACTCATACACTATGGGCAATTTAGCCTACCCAATTCACCTGGACCACATATCTTTGGACTGTGGGGGAAACCGGAGCACCCGGAGGAAACCCACGCGAACGCAGGGAGAACATGCAAACTCCACACAGAAACGCCAATTGACCCAGCCGAGGCTCAAACCAGCGACCTTCTTGCTGTGAGGCGACAGCACAACCTACTGCGCCGCCTATTTCTGAAGTATTCTTTTCTAAATAACAGTTTTTAGCATAACAAAAGGAAAAGCTGTAGGTTCAATTGGGCTGAGGACAAGGACAATGACAGGGTTTGTACAGTGTAAAGTGTTTTTAATAAAGTAAAAATAATCTAAGAACCAAATGAATGACATATCATAAAAATTATATAATTTTACAGAACAACTCACAGATATATATATATATATATATATATATATATATATATATATATATATATATATATATATATATATATATATATATATATATATATATTCCTATTAAATTATTATAATTAAGCATGTTTTGTCATTTTTTTAAATAAAATATTTTTGTTTAGTAATCTTTATTTGTCAAATTTATTTGAATTTAAGTTTTTTTTTCCTGTTATACATTTTAATAACTTAAACTTATTTCAGTTAACGTTAGTTGCCAAAACTTGAAAGTCTTCAGTCCATTTCCAGTTGTAAACTCTGTTGTTCATTCATGGTCAGATATACTTGAGGTGATGTGGATAAAGACATACCTTCATATTTGGAACCATCTGGGTAATAAAATGTCCCCTCTCCATGTTTTAAATTCATGTACCATTCACCAGTGTATCTGGCCCCATTCTTGAACTTATATGTGCCCTAATAATACAGACAACACAAGGTTAAAAGAAATTGCATAAACTGTAAAAGCTACAAATAGTGTATTTCAAGTAAAATGACCTGGCCGGATCTCTTGCCATTTTCATATGCTCCTTGGTAAGTGTCTCCATTAGGCAGGACAGCTTTGCCCTGTCCATGTCTTTCTCCAGCGTCATTTCTGTCTCCCTCATATTCCTGCAACACAAAATGAGCTAAAGTTACTGTCATCTGCTGTTATCTGAATGAAACCTCTGACAGTGACTGACCCCCAGTGAGCCTCGCTCCTCGTCAAACTCTTCAGAACCAACGTCTGACATGATAAACCTGAGCCTAACGAACAGATATTAGGGAACAATCCCAAAGAAAAACTTGACTTCAAGGCTGTTTACTGTTACCATAGCAACGCCGCGTGTATTAAAGACACATGCGCAAAATGGCTTTCACTTCTTCAAAATAAAGTATTACTACGATCAGGTTAATCACATTGATTAAACGATTAAAAATGGTTTATAGTTAACCGTATATGTCTGAAATTAGATAAGCTAACACATCAAAATTGTGCCTGAAATTAAATTTTTAGTTTAGGAAAAGTGTGGGTAAAAAGGCTTTCGATAAAGTTCGTTGTTCTATGTAATTAAGTTTTTGGTTGTAAAAAACTTAAATTTATTTATTTATTTTATCAAATATACTGTGAGCTAAGAAATATTAAGACTACGAATGTATTATTTATTTATTTATTTTAATTGCAATAGTAATAGTAGTCACGGTGGCACAGTGGGTAGCACCATCGCCTCACAGAAGGTCACTGGTTTGAGCCTCGGCTGGGTTGGCATTTCTGTGTGGAGTTTGCATGTTCTCCTCGTGTTCACGTGGGTTTCCTCCGGTTTCCCCCACAGTCCAAAGACATGCACAGAATAAGCTTGGCCGTAGTGTATGTGTGTGAACGGTATTTCCCAGTGTTGGATTGCGTCTGGAAGGGCATCCGCTGTGTAAAACATATGCTGGATAAGTTGGTGGTTCATTCCACTGTGGTGAGCCCTTTTGATAAAGGGACTAAGCCGAAAAGGAAATGAATGAATGAATGAATGAATGAATGAATGAATGAATGAATGAATGAGAAATACTTACTTGTGTAGATTTCTAGTAAATTTCACAATTACAAAGGAAAGCTACTCACTGAACGAGGAAAAATACGCAAAAGTACAAAAAACGCTAAACGTATTGCAATAAATTTTATCGTTAAATTTGTGTGTGTGCATGGGTGCGTCAACTCCAACAAACATATAAATACAAGAAAAACAAACTTCATTTTCATTGACTAATTGTTTGAAATTACATCCCAAGTGAAAACAGAAAAAAAAAAAAATTAGTACAGGAGCAGAGTGTACAGAAAGGCTGACTTTTATTTTGACGGGATAGCAGCCTGTGCAGAAGCTCGTGACAGACCACTTGACTCAATTTAGACTGTCACGTGATCGTTGTTCTCGAAAACAAGGATGTGAGATAGAAACAATATACACATCTGCAAGAAAGACAGCAACATTAGTGTTTCTGCGAGCCTGGGGCAGAAATGAAGTATTCCGTTTATTTTCTTCACGCGGTGCTTCACTGTTGGATTGTGGGGTTGGTCGTTTCTAGCGTGAGTGGAAAGCAGGTCTGGCCAGTGCCTTACAAGTGAGTTGCAGCCACTTGACTTCAACTTTTTTTTTTTTTGCTGACTGTGTAATCACATGGTTTGAATGTTTAATAATTTCTTATACACTAGCGAACGTTTGGGATGAGTAAGATTTTATTTTAAATATATTTTTTAAAGAAACCTCATCAAGCATGCATTTTTTTCATACATTCATTTGATTGTGTGTGTGTGAGTGTATGTGTGTATATATATATATATATATATATATATATATATATATATATATATATATATATATATATATATATATATAATATTATTATTATTAATGTCTGTGGTGAGAACTGTTGGGCTGCTTTATATTTTGGTATTTACTTCTCTTCAACATGTTAAATTGTTCACAGTGAACTTAAGCATTTATGATGCAAACGAATAAATGCTGTTATTTTGTTTAATAAAAGAATGTATAACAGGTAGCAGACAAAAAAAAATCAACATTATTGATTGTACGACTCATTATAAATACCAGTAAAATTATCAGTAATAATTGATCATAATAGAACAGCAAAACAGCACATTTAAATGATTTCTAAAAGACCGTGTGACACTTATGGAGAATGAAACCTGCAAAAACAATAAATAAATAAATATGAAAGTAAATAAATAAATGTATATATAAATTTACAAATTCCTGCATAAATGAAACGATAAATAAATAAATATGCAAATAAATAAATTAATTAATGAATAAATATATGCACAAATTCCTGCATAAATAAAACCATAAATGAAAAAATTAATACGCAAATAAATAAATAAATAAATGTGTGTATAAATCTACAAATTTCTGCTTTAATAAATATATAAATAATTGATAATGCGGGGGCGACACAGTGGTTAGTGCTGTCGCCTCACAGCAAAAAGGGCGCTAGTTTGAGCCTCGGCTGGGTCAGTTGGCGTTTCTGTGTGGAATATGCATGTTCTCCCTGCGTTCACGTTGGTTTCCCCCACAGTCCCCCACAGTCCAAAGACATGCGGTACAGGTGAATTGGGTAGGCTAAATTGTCCATAGTGTATTGTCCCTTAATAAAGAGACAAAGCCGAAAAGAAAATGAATGAATGAATTGATAGTATATATTTATTTATGCAGGAATTTGTGGGTTTTTAATAGGCATGGGACAATAACCATTTTCAAGGTATACCGGGGTTTGGAAAAGTCAAGGTTTTAAAACCGCCAACATTTTCTGTAACCTCGTTTCTAAGGTATGTGTAAGATTTTTTTTTATCTACATTTTTTTTTTTTTAGGAGAACAGTATCTCCTGCAAAAAAGACATTCAAAGATGCCATTTTAAATTGTAGAGAAACCTGTGTTTTTCAAACAAAAACAGGGAAACAATTTGTTGTTTTTTACACAGACATTTATAAAGAATATATTTTAGAGCAGTAATCAAAATACCCAGATACTGTGAAATCGTGAAATTTTTATCCAAGGTTATCTTACCGTCACAATCTTATACCGGCCCATGCCTAGTTTTTAATATATATTTATTCATTTATTTGCATATTTATTTATTGTATTATTTATGCAGAAATCTGTGTTTATATATATATATATATATATATATATATATATATATATATATTTTATATATATATATATATATATATATATATATATATATATATATATATATATATATATATATATATATATATACAGGGAGTGCAGAATTATTAGGCAAGTATAAAAAAAGTATTTTTGAGGATTAATTTTATTATTGAACAACAACCATGTTCTCAATGAACCCAAAAAACTCATTAATATCAAAGCTGAATATTTTTGGAAGTAGTTTTTAGTTTGTTTTTAGTTTTAGCTATTTTAGGAGGATATCTGTGTGTGCAGGTGACTATTACTGTGCAGAATTATTAAGCAACTTACCAAAGAACAAATATATACCCATTTCAATTATTTATTTTCACCAGTGAAACCAATATAACATCTCAACATTCACAAATGTACATTTCTGACATTCAAAAACAAAACAAAAATAAACCAGTGACCAATATAGCCACCTTTCTTTGCAAGGGCACTCAAAAGCCTGCCATCCATGATTCTGTCAGTGTTTTGATCTGTTCACCATCAACAGCAACCACAGCCTCCCAGACACTGTTCAGAGAGGTGTACTGTTTTCCCTCCTTGTAAATCTCACATTTGATGATGGACCACAGGTTCTCTATGGGGTTCAGATCAGGTGAACAAGGACGCCATGTCATTAGTTTTTCTTCTTTTAGACCCTTTCTTGCCAGCCACGCTGTGGAGTACTTGGACGCGTGTGATGGAGCATTGTCCTGCATGAAAATCATGTTTTTCTTGAAGGATGCAGACTTCTTCCTGTACCACTGCTTGAAGGTGTTTTCCAGAAACTGGCAGTAGGACTGGGAGTTGAGCTTGACTCCATCCTCAACCCGAAAGGCCCCACAAGCTCATCTTTGATGATACCAGCCCAAACCAGTACTCCACGTCCACCTTGCTGGCATCTGAGTCGGACTGGAGCTCTCTGCCCTTTACCGATCCAGCCACGGGCCCATCAAGACTCATTCTCATTTCATCAGTCCATAAAACCTTAGAAAAATCAGTCTTGAGATATTTCTTGCCCCAGTCTTGACGTTTCAGCTTGTGTGTCTTGTTCAGTGGTGGTCGTTTTTCAGCCTTTCTTACCTTGGCCATGTCTCTGAGTATTGCACACCTTGTGCTTTTGGGCACTCCAGTGATGTTGCAGCTCTGAAATATGGCAAAACTTGTGGCAAGTGGCATCTTGGCAGCTGCACGCTTGACTTTTCTCAGTTCATGGTTCAGTGCTCAGTTTATTTTGCGGCTTGGTTTTTCCACACGCTTCTTGCGACTCTGTTGACTATTTTGAATGAAACGCTTGATTGTTCGATGATCACGCTTCAGAAGCTTGCCAATTTTAAGAGTGCTGCATCCCAAGATATTTCACTATTTTTGACTTTTCGGAGCCTGTCAAGTCCTTCTTTTGACCCATTTTGCCAAAAGAAAGGAAGTTGCCTAATAATTATGCACACCTGATATAGGATGTTGATGTCATTAGACCACACCCCTTCTCATTACAGAGATGCACATCACCTAATATGCTTAATTGGTAGTAGGCTTTCGAGCCTATACAGCTTGGAGTAAGACAACATGCATAAAGAGGATGATGTGGTCAAAATACTCATTTGCCTAATAATTCTGCACTGCCTGTGTATGTATATATATATATATATATATATATATATATATATATATATATATATATATATATATATATATATAGCACATTCGCTTCACAGCAAGAAGGTCGCTGGTTCGAGCCTCGGCTGGGTCAGTTGGCGTTTCTGTGTGGAGTTTCCATGTTCTCCCTGTGTTTGCATGGGTTTCCTCCAGGTGCTCCGGTTTCCCCCACAAGTCCAAAGACATGCGGTATAGGTGAATTGGGTAGGCTAAATTGTCCGAAGTGTATGTGTGTGAATGAGTGTGTATGATGTTTCCCATTGATGGGTTACAGCTGGAAGGGCATCTGCTGCTTAAAACATATGCTGGATTAGTTGGCGGTTCATTCCACAGTGGCGACCGCAGGTTAGTAAAGGGACACACAGTTGAAGTCAGAATTATTAGCCCCCCTTTGAATTTTTTTTTCTTTTTTAAATATTTCCTAAATGATGTTTAACAGAGCAAGGACATTTTCACAGTATGTTTGATAATAGTTTTTCTTCTGGAGAAAGTCTTATTTGTTTTATGTCGACTGGAATAAAAGCAGTTTTTAATAAAAAAAAAAAAAAAAATTTTTGGGACAAAATCAGCCGTTTTAAGCTAATTTTTTTTGACTGTCTACAGAACAAACCATCATTATACAATAACTTGCCTAATTACCCTAACCTGCCTAGTTACCTAATTAACCTAGTTAAGCCTTTAAATGTCACTTCAAGCTGTATAGAAGTGTCTTGAAAAATATCTAGTCAAATATTATTTACTGTCATCATGTCAAAGATAAAATAAATCAGTTATTAGAAATGAGTTATTAAAGCTATTATGTTTAGAAATGTGTTGAAAAAATCTTCTCTCCGTTAAACAGAAATTGGGGGAAAAATAAAAAGGGGGGCTAATAATTCAGGGGGGCTAATAATTCTGACTCCAACTGTATATATGAAGTATATATGATTTATATAAATAAATATATTTATTTATTTATTTATTTGCATATTTATTTATTCATTTGCATATTTATTTATTGCTTTATGCAGGCATTTGAGGATTTATTAATTTATTGATTTATTTATGCAGGCATTTGAGGATTTATTTATTTGCATATTTATTTATTGTCTTTGCAGGGTTTGTCCTTCATAGACACCAAATACAGAGTATTGATGCTTAAAATCAAGCTTTCAATCACACATTTCATTATAAAGTACATTTAATAAGAAAACAGTTATTTTAAATTGTAATAGTATTTTGCAGTTTTACACTTTATGTTCGCGCGTCATCGCACCGATCGGGGGACACCAAACAATGGCAAAGAGGCGGAGCGTGAGCAGAGCTACAGAAGCCTTCCAGCATTTTGCTTAGACAGATTTTTCTTTGGGAGAAACGCTTAATACTTTATTACCTGCGATTCGTTTGTGTTCTGACCACATGTGCTTGGTTGTAAACTATATCAATAAAGTGTTTAGTCTTTTAAAAACACTTGTAATACATTGAGCCACTAAGCATTGTTTTTATGACGTTTTTCTACAGGAGGTAAACACAAATTACTTTCAAATACTTCAAATATAGTCTGTGTTAGTAAATGCAAGGCTATTTATGAACTCCAGGCATAACACTATATGACAACGCTTCAGATGACTGTTCTAGAGCCTACAGCTAATCAATCTGTCAGATTCTGGAGTGTATTACAGTTTTAAAGAAAAATATAAATGATAAATGATCTTAAATAAAACATACATTTATAGAGATAGTATATAAATATATAATTACACTCACCTAAGAAATGGAGGCCACGTGAATGGTTTGTAAGCACAATTAAGTGCACACAGCATGCCATATCATCTGATAATTGTAAGAAATAATTTCAAAAAGCAACTGACTGTGTAAAGCCACATAAAACAAAACAAAAATATAATGAATATGCCGAGTTCAGCAGCTTATCAGCCGGAATCAGCTAAGGTGAAGTGACGGCAACCAGCGAGACCTAGCTGTCACTCAAGTGGCCAGGTCCTTAATTATACAGACCTAATATAACCTAATATAAAGGAAACGGATGAGTTATAAAAAAAAAGGCACCCCCTCACAGTTGTTATGAAAGGTAACATTAGCTATATGAACCAAAATCGTTCTTTGTACCAGGCTGTAAACACCTATTTTTCTGCTGTAAAGTTGGCCATTTTAACAGTGGGGTCAATAGAAATTTGCTCTATATGGAACCAGACCTAGCGGAATTTCGATGAATTGCTGAATTGTATTTGCTTCACGAGGGAGAGCGGGAGGTTGCCGCTTGAACTTTACACCATCATATCAATTTCTAGGCGAGTCGACAAGCGTCCAGATGTTGATCCCTTCTGCCAGGCTTTATACCCATTCTGCCCCACTGGAGATCCAGCTGGTCAGATACCGGTCATGAAAGACTCTGACCTCATCTCCATCTTCAGACTTCAGACTCCTGTGTGGGAATTCAAATATGGTGACATAATGGGAAAGTTTGTAAGTGGACTTTTTGCTTTTTTTCATTAGGAGTTTAATTAAGAGTCTAATCAAGTGTTTTACACTGTCCAGCATGTCATGCATGATGCTGTCGGCTTTGCGAGTGCAAATACCGGAAGAAACTACACTATGGAGTGGTACGAGCTGTTTCAGCTTGGGAATTGCACGTTTCCTCATGAAAGAGAGGGTATGAGTGCTCCTTTTTGGTGCAACCAGGGAGCCGCTTGCTTCTATGAAGGTATTGATGATATACACTGGAAACAGAATGGGAGTCTGGAAAAAATAGGAGAAATTTCAGGTAGGTTTCTTAAAATGCTTTTGTTTTATTTATTAAAAAACAATTATAGTTTATTTTATATATAGATTGAACATGATTTCAAGCATTAAAGGGGACCTATTATGCCCTTTTTACAAGATGTAAAATAAGTCTTTGATTTCCATAGAGTGTGTATGTGAAGTTTTGGCTCAAAGTACCGTGCAAATAATGTTTTGTAACTCTTTGAAACGTCCCCTTTAAAGCTTTGATCCTAATTGTTCCATTTCAGTTGCTGTTGCTTTAAATTCAAATTGTAGTCTTTTTTAATAGAGGGCGTGGCTATAAATGCCTATGTGTCAGCATAGTGGCATATTCAAAAGCAAGACTAACTCATATGCTAAAAAGTGAGAGATCATCACTAATGGGCGGGGCTTTTTCCTTATGATGACACATACAAAGGGAGAATGTCAATCAAAGTGTTTCTGCAGATTGTTTTTGTGGAGTGTGATTATAAAAAAAACATGAATACATTTTTACCATTAGAAGCTGGTTATATTCACAGACTGTTGACACACCACTGTGTTTAAACCCCTTATAAAAGTGATTTTTGCATAATAGGTCCCATTTAAAGCAAAAAGTCTAAATACAGCTAAATTACTTTGTTCATAACATTTCCTGATTATTTATATATATATATATATATATATATATATATATATATATATATATATATATATATATATATATATATATATATATATATATATATATTTATTTATATATATATATATATATATACACACATTTATATATATATAAATATATATATATATATACAGTTGAAGTCAGAATTATTAGCCCCCCTGTTTATTTTTTTTCCCCAATTTCTGTTTAACAGAGAGAAGATTTTCTCAACACATTTCTAATCATAATAGTTTTAATAAATCTCTAATAACTGATTTATTTTATCTTTGCCATGATGACAGTAAATAATATTTTACTAGATATTTTTCAAGACACTTCTATACAGCCTAAAGAGACATTTAAAGGATTAACTAGGTTAATTAGATTAACTAGGCAGGTTAGGGTAATTAGGCAAGTTATTGTATAAAAATAAAAAAAACGTTTTGAAGACTATCAAAAAAAAATTCGCTTAAAGGGGCTAATAATTTTGTCCTTAAAATGGCTTTTAAAAAATTAAAAACTGCTTCTATTCTAGCTGATATAAAACAAATAAGACTTTCTTCAGAGGAAAAAACATTATCAGACATACTGTGAAAATTTCACTGCTTTGTTAAACATCATTTGGGAAATATTTAAAAAAGAAGAAAAAAAATTCAAAAGGGGGCTAAAGGGGTCTTTATTTCATATATATATATGTGTGTGTATGTATATATATATATATATATATATATATATATATATATATATATATATATATATATATATATATATATATATGTGTATGTGTATATATATATATATATATATATATATATATATATATATATATATACTGTATATATATATGTGTATGTATATATATATATATATATATATATATATATATATATATATATATATATATATATATATGTATATGTATATACACACACACACACACACACACACACACACACACACACACACACACACACACACACACACACACACACACACAGGTTAGTATAAGTAGGTTTTATATTTTTACTATAATTTTTTTATTATATATTTATTGTATTTTTATATTTGTTTCTTTTAATGTGTATTATTATTATTATTATTATTATTATTAATATTATTGTTATTATTATTATTATTAATTTTAACCTGTATACAGTTATAAATAAAAAAAAATAACTCTCTTTTTTTCCCTCATTTTTTTTCAAAAGTGTTGTTTAACAGAGCAAGGAAAGTTTACAGTATTTCCTGTAAAATCTTTTTTCTGTTAGAGAAAGTCTCATTTCTTATAGTTTGGCTGGAATAAAAATCTAAAACTGCTTTTCAGTTCAATATTAAACCCCTTATTTTTTGTCTACAGAACAAACCGCTGTTGTCCATTGAATTGCCTTATTAATCTCACATGCCTAGTTAACCTAATTAAGCTAGTTAAGCCTTTAAATTGCACTTTAAGCTGAATACAAGTATCTTGCAAAATATAGCAAAAACAAAGAAATTACTTATTAGAAATTAGTTAGAAAGTATTGTTGGAAAAAATAAATCACTCTGTTAAAAAGCACTATAAAAGTATTTGAAAAAATTTCACCCGAGTTGGAAAGTCAGCGTATTAAAGATGTTTTTCCAACTGAATTAATACATTCTAGATAAACTATTTTTCTAGATAATATTACATTTACAGGCCCGTAGCCAGGTGGGGTTCGGGTGGTTCGGAAGACCCACCCCACACTGACAAAGGTCTAGAATTTGTCCCATACATGAGCTCATTTGTGACTTCAGTGAACCAGTTTTGGCCAATTCAAACTATTATTTTTCAAGAGTCCAACATCCAGCTGTGCAAGAAAACATTTGACATAAGCGTAGTCATCTTTTGCTACTGTATTGTTTTTAAAAAGAGAAAACATTTGACAAGTACCTTTTATTCTATAAATCTTGAACCTTATTCTTGAAATAAAACATGACAAATAAAAAATGATGAAGCACTTCTATGAGAGGCTAGCAAAATTGTGAAGCTAATTATTATTATTGTTGTTGTTATAATAATAATAATAATAATAATAATAATAATTATTATTATTATTATTATTATTATTATTGTTGTTATTATTATTATTATTATTATTATTATTATTATTATTATTATTATTATTATTATGTTTCAGTTTTTTTATTATTCAAATGGCCAAATTCTGACAGAGGAAATTTGAATGTGCTAGCCAGTTTGTTATTTGCTTAATAAATTACACTATGCTACAGTTTTTAATTTAAAACCTTTTTTTCTAATGATATATAATGAATTTCTATTTTAAAACAATTATTTGTCATATTTCTTTATTCTAAATATTTTTGCTGGGCGACACGATGGCGCAGTGGGTAGCACTTTCGCCTCACAGCAAGAAGGTCACTGGTTCGAGCCCCGGCTGGGTCAGTTGGCATTTCTGTGTGGAATTTGCATGTTTTCCCTGTGTTTGCGCGGGTTTCCTCCGGGTGCTCTGGTTTCCCCCTCAGTCCAAAGACATGCGCTAAAGGTGAATTGAATAAGCTAAATTGGCCATAGTGCATGTGTGGGTGTGAATGCAAGAGTGTATGGGTGTTTTCCAGTGCTGGGTTGTAGCTGGAAGGGCATCGACTGCATAAAACATATGCTGGATAAGTTGGCGGTCCATTCCGCTGTGGCGACCCCTGATTAATAAAAGGACTAAGCCGAAAGAAAATGAATGAATTAATATTTTTGGTACATCAAAAAGTGTGGTTATGATGATCATCCAACAAGCTGAAAATAGTGCTTAAATGTCACTTAAATTCAGTATTTAAATCCCATAATTAAATAGAAAATTAGGCTAATAACTTCAAAAAGGTTCACTTTTTGAGAAAAAAGAACCACTGCTTTCAGCAGGCTGGCTACGGGCCTGATTTATGACATTGGTTTCATGTTAAAGTACTACAACTTATAATACATTTTTATTAGTTTTTTTTAATGGCTACCAAGCACTTACCCATATTTCAGGTACTTTTTCTAAACTCTTAACACACACTCACACCTACAAAACTCAATTGGCCAAATGGATAATTTTGTTCTCAAAAATATATATTTTTAAATATATACTAACTCTTCATTTCAAAACAGAGCACATCTTTCTCTGCACACACTAAGGCCCCATTTACACTAATATGTTTTAGTTTTAAAACAACATTTTAGAATGAAAACGATCCACGTCCACACTGGCGGTTCACCTAGCGTATCTGTACAGCTCTCCGTTCACACTACATCGCTAAAACTGCACATCACGTGACCACACACACACACTGGCATAGCTGCATCCAGGCAGTCAGCGGGTGCTTTGAGAACAGAACCCCCGGTGAGAGCTGTGCACGTCAGACGGTTCATCAAGGATCTCCCACTGGATCTAATCTCACTTTATTTGTTAAACGTGATATTTAATTCATCTTGTTGTCTATATCTAAAGACATATTCCCCGACTTTGGTCTGTTGAATCTATAATTTGTTCTCAGGAATGTGTTTTGCCTGAGCGCAAAGATAAGTTAATATATTAATTTATATAACAACGTACACTGATTCTGCACATTTGACTGATTGCTTGCCTTTATTTCCTATAATGTATAAACTTATTGTATGTTATACTTTAATATTGGCCATTATTGATTATTAAAACTGATATTCAGCAAAAGAGAGGGTATGTTTCATATTTTTCAATGAAAATAAAGGGAGGCAGTTATGTTATAAGCTCCGTTTTGTTATAAATATGCATACAGTGAAGATGACATGATCGTCTACTCTTCTCTGTTGATCACCCCTGACCTACTTTCTGCTGAATCTGACTTTCATGATCTGAATTTCTGGTTTTGAATTTTAGGATATTGAATTTGATGTTATGAATTTCTTCATCCTGAAAATTTGAAACTGTATTTTTACAAACTGGATATCTGCAATCTATGAATTCAGAACACAAAAAACTGAAGTTTAAAAATGCGTCTATAAAAAATTCAGCCTTGAAAAATTCAATTGTCTTACATTTCAGATGTTCAATATTCAAGTTATGAAATTCAAAACAATTTTAACGGCATATAAAAAAATCTGATTTATTAAATTACAATTATCAATAATTCAAATTAACAAAATTCATATTAAGATTGTTTTGGCATATTATTAGCTCCAGAGTAGTCTAAAACTTGTCAAACAAGTAAGTAAAATAGTAAGTTGAAACCCAAAAAACCAAAGTGAAACCCTTCCTAATTAGGAAGAGATTTGAAACGGCTATCCATGCCTTTATTTCCATGCTATTAGATTATTGTAATTCATTATTTATTGGTCTACCTTCATCTTCTATTTCTAGACTGTAAATGGTCGAAAATGCAGCTGCCCGTTTGCTCACGAGTAGCCACAAATATGACCAGTGTTTCCCCTACCATTATATAAGGGGGGCACCCCACCCTCCCAACGACTGTACCCGCCCCCCTTGAAGTCACGTTAATTGTATTATCTATATAGCGCCAGATCATAACTTTTTTTAAACAAGTTAAATAGCCATATGCAATATCTTATTTACACAACAGCATGTCGTTTCTGTTCTGCGCTTGCGTCACTGCAGCTAAAATATATAAAGATGCAGAAATCCCAAGTCTCTCGAAAGTTCCGGGAGTTCCCGCAAATGCATAGAGACTCCCGGATGCCCGCAAACGAATGATAATCTCCCGGAAATTGCGCGTCTCCCGCCCGGTCCTCAAATACGTTCCGCATCCCTCCCCGCTCTTCAGATACATCGCGCACCTCCCATGCTGTGATCTGTGATGACGAGCGAAGCTATCTCCTCTAATGTCTAGTTATGACCTCTCCCGGAGGCTCTGCGTGTCTTCCGCAAATTCATACCGGCTCCGTGATGCCCCAAAATGAAATAAAATACCCGGAAATCATGGCGACGAGAGTGAATGAGCAAGTGAACAGATCGCGAGAGGCACAGTGATGGTCTAAACATTACATTTGATAGGTTAAATGAATGGAGCAGTAAAGATATCACAAGTGCAAATCCCCCCCCCCCTCTCTCTCTTTCTCTCTCTTTCTCTCTCTCTCTCTCATTGAGAGATCTGCTGTCAATAGTTAGAGATGAGCAAACTATTTGAATGGTCCTGCTTATATTTATGCCTTTTTACATATAACAACTGAACGTTCTATGTTTTGACAATATTGCAAGTCCACTAAAAGCTGGCTGGAATTATTAGATAACTTTTTAACATAAATATTTAATAATTTAACTTCTTGTAATACACTCATTGCTATAAGAAGTAGTTTATAGGGCTATTTCCTTTTAGTAAACAAGTATTAGATTTATAGATGTGCATTTTAACTCATTTTCATCTTTCATCATTTGCGATGTTTCCAAATTGTATTGTTTGTAAGTTTTCTGTGGCGGTTCATTCTGCTTTGGTGACCCCTGATAAATAAGGCACTAAGCTGAAGTAAAATGAATGGATGAATTATTTTCTGTAAAGTTGCTTCTGGCCATGACATGTTCACATCTAAATTTTTATTAGAGACATGTCTAATAAATGTCTCAATAAATGGGCCAGACATTTCTGACTTTCCATACCAAGAAGCACAGGAAATGTTCTTTTGTAATTGTGAAATGTTAATTTATAATTTACGAATGGTTGTACAGTTCAAATAGTTCTTCAGTTATTTACTGCTGTCATGAAAGACCATGACTCCTTGTGTCAGTGTAACCACCCCCCCACCCCCCCCCCCAACACACCTAAAAAAAAAAAAACAAACTGTAAACCTAGGGGAAACATTGATGACCATATCACACTTGCGATCACTACATTAGTTGCCGGTTCATTTCCGAATAAATTATAAAATTTTACTCTTTGTTTATAAAACTTTGTATAACCTAGCGTCACTGTATCTTTCTGATCTGATCACTACCACAGTAAGGCCCAAACCTGATCGCTTCAATCAAATTCCGACTGCCATCTATTGCAAACGCCTCGATCTCGTCTCAAATGCAGGGGCAATAGAGCCTTTGCAGTTGCGGGTCTGAAACTATGGAATAAGTTACCATTAAGAATCAGAATAGCACCTACTCTATCTATTTTTAAATCGATGCTAAAGACTCATCTTTTTTCGAGTGCATTTAACATTCCCTAATGGCGGTTTCAGGCTGTATTAAATTGATTCTTTCTTGGAAACTTTTACTGTTTTATATTGTTGTTTGTATTGTAGTGTATTTGCTGTTTTTACATGCTACTGCTACTGTACAGCATCTTGGTCGACCAAAGGTTGTAATTAAGTGTGCTCTAGAAATAAACTTTGATTTGATTTTGTGGGGAGGGATAGCTTGTCTGTTAAGAAAATGTAAGCATTGTCAAAATGTGACTGCGTATTGCGTGAAAACGGCATGAAATGTGTAAATGGTATGGCCGCATAAGACCGATGCTGTGCTAATTGTGTTTAGAAATTTGAAAATGTGACACCTGGTTGGACAAACACTTGTTAGCGACTGAAAAAAAAACTGTAACAGTGAATATAAGAATATTTCTGTTTTGTTTTATTTACCTTTTATGCTGTTTCTCACATATTTTTTGTTTTATTAGGCAAGCTGTTTAATGAAATGGCTCGCTGGGTTCAGGAGGACAATGAAACGGGTGTTTATTACGAGACTTGGACGGTAAAGTCTACATCCGGTGCCAACGCCACAACGTGGTTCGACTCCTACGATTGTTCCCAGTTTGTTCACCGCACATATAAGAAACTAATGGACCTGGGAACGCAACTGTCCAGCCAGACTCCACTGAAATACACAAAGATCTATCTGTACAGCGGGGAGCCTCTCTATTTGGGGGATGACAGCATCTTTCAGCAGTCTTCTACAAAAGATCTGGCCGCAGATATCAGACAGTTTTATTACTCATTTCGCTCTCACCAATCAGTAGTAGAAATGATCAAGAGTGTGTTGGAGGCTCTTGAAAAGATGGTCGTGGAAAAGACTTTCTATTTCTACTACAACTCTCAGTACTGGAAGTTGCCCATGAAATATCCTTACTTAAAGATCACCTATGAGGAGATTCCTTTTCCATGACGGAACACTTTTCGGTAACATAGATTTGGTACAACATAAGCATTATATTTTTTAAAGGAACACTCTCTACTCTGTTAATAATATCTGTTAATTAACAGTTTCTGTATTTTGTGATTCTCAAGTGTTTTTGTTAATTTATGGTTGTGAATTGCATTATGGGATGTTGATCTCTGCTCTGTCGACTTTTGATGTTGAAAATTCAACTCAACTGTTTAACAAAGTGACAATTTTTAATGACATTTTAGTAGTTTGAAATAATATAATGTATCAGAAATACCATAATGTACAACCCCAACCCAGACAATACGTATATCACTATTGAAAATGTTAATAAAAGTCACTTTTTCTAACTTTTTAAGGTTGAAAGTTGTTGGAAGAAAGATCAACAACCCATAAATGCAATTCCAAAGCATAAACAAACAGGGAAAATATGAATTACAATATACAGAAAACTGCTCACTTGCTGATATTTATTTACGGTGTGGGCTCATTTTACGATCCTAAAACGATTGAACAACACCAATTCGTGTCTTGGGACAATTTCGATCCACTAAATGTTGACTACTATAGTTCCAAGCCATATCAGCCAAGAAAATACCTAATTTTCATCAGTCTCAGTACATGATGTAACCACAGAAGAATCAAGAACTCAAAATCTTTTTGAGTGAGATGCTAATGGTCTAATCCAATTCAATGATCTATGCTAAGCTAAGCTAAAAGTGCTCCCGTCAGACCAGGGCCCAGTTTTTCAAAAGTAACAGGGATTTTGAATTAAGATCAGATCATGTAATCCAGGCGTGTCCAAACTCGGTCCTGGAGTGTCCTGCATATTTTAGTTCCAACCCCAATTAAACACCTGAATCAGCTAAGCTGTTTCTAGGTATACTAAAACATCCAGGCAGATGTGTTGAAGGAAGATAGAGCTAAACTATGCAGGACACCCGCCCTCCAGAACCGAGTTTGGACATCCCTGATGTAATCCAATCTTAAATTTGATTTAGATCAAACCTGCCCGTTGGGTTATTCAAAACTTTGAACTAAGATTGGGATTTATTTGATCCAAGAAACAGGATTATCCTGATCCCATCAGAAGGGTGGATTCAGTTGTGATTTTAATCAAAAAAAAAAAAAAAGCTTTTATTTTTTTAGGTGAATGGTCACAAACTTAATGGTTAATGATGAATTTCTTCATGTTGGAAGCTTATATGAAGCATGTCACATCTTATGATAAGATATGGTAAACAACAACAACAAAACAGTATCAAAGCATTATTGTATTAGAACAAACTAAAACATGTCAAATGTTTGTTGACTGCAGTGTTTCTGTTTCTAACCATTAAAACAAACAATGACTACGTTTGCATGGACATCAGTAGGGCCAGACAGAATCTGCGGGCATGGTTTGCTATTTCTGCGCAGAGGATTTATGCTGAATTATTTTGGGAGTATCATAACTAAAACCTTAATATATGAAATAAAAAGTAAGACCTTTTTAACTTTTATTTAATGTTTACAATGCAAATTCAATTAGAGGTAACACTTTATAATAACTACACACTATGAATCATTTACTAAGCATCTAGTGAATCTACATTAATAGACGTTAGCCAGCAGTTTATAACTGCAACTACAAATGCTCTATTCTTAACTTATAAGCACATTTATAATGTGCTTAATAATTGTACTTTCATACTTTGTTAATGATTTATTTTTCATTACTAAATTAAGTAGTGCATCATTTACAAACCAGTTGTATTTAAGAGTAGTCGATGGTTTTTAAGATAATTCAGAATGAGTTAGTAAATGATTAATAAACTATTGACATCAACGTTTATATATTTTATTATTCAGGCATATATTAATAGTTAATTGTATGTTAATAAATGCTTTATTAACTCAACTTTATCCAGTCTTGTGGCCTAATCTAAAGTGTGGACTATTTATGCTTTATAAATCCCTTAGAAATGACAATTAAAGGCTTCGTATCATTCATTCATTCATTCATTTTCTTGTCGGCTTTGTCCCTTGCGGGGTCGCCACAGCGGAATGAACCGCCAACTTATCCAGCACGATTTTACGCAGCGGATGCCCTTCCAGCCGCTACCCATCTCTGGGAACTTCCACACACACATTCACACACAATTTAGCTTACTCAATTCACCTGTACTGCATGTCTTTGGACTGTGGGGGAAACCGGAGCACCCGGAGGAAACCCATGCAAACGCAAACTCCACACAGAAACGCCAACTGACCCAGCCCAGCCGAGGTTCGAACCTGCGACCCAGCGACGTTCTTGCTGTGAGGCAACAGCACTACCTACTGCGCCACTGCGTTGCGGCTTCGTATCAAATGAACAATAATCATCTTTCAATCAAGTGATAATCTTATCTAAATTGTAAAATTACTGTAAAGTTTAAACATTGCTGAATAACAGGAGTGTCAAAATACGACATAAAATTGGATAAAACAACAACAATATAACAATTTAACAATATAATAAGATGCAATGTTTAAACTGTACAGTCATTTTATTTTAGTTAAGGTTGCAAAGAATAATTTTTTATTTGAAATACAGTTTTATTTGTGAATCTTCAAATGAATAGGAATGAATAATGTCGTTTGTGTTCTTTTTTCCTGTTTAGAATATAACTGAGCCTGTAATTGTCATTTATAAGGGATTTATAAAGCATAAATAGTCCTCACTTTAGATTAGGTCACAAAACTGGATGAAGTTGAGTTAATAAAGCATTTATTAACATACAAATTAACTATTAATATATGCCTGAATAAGATTTATAAATGTTCATTTTAATAGTTTATTAATCTTTTACTAACTCATTCTGAATGATCTTAAAAAAACACCAACTGCTTAAAAAACTGGTTTGTTAATAATGCAATACTTAATTTAGTAATGAAAAATAAATCATTAACAAAGTATGAAAGTACAATTATTAAGCACATTATAAATGTGGCTATAAGTCAAGAATAGAGCATTTGTAGCTGCAGTTATAAACTGCTTACTAACATCTGTTAATGTAGAGTTGATGATTAACAGATAAGGAATTCACTAGATGCTAATGATTAATAAATGATTCATAGGCCCAGTTTTACAAACATGGCTTAGATTAAGCCAGGACTAAGCCTTAGTTAAATTAGGCTATTTAAGACAAATTTATAAAAATGGCCATAGAAAAATATATTACTGGTGTGCACCTGGAGAAAAAAATTACACTGATGTATTTTAAGACATCTCACTGCAAGTTATTTTGAGTTGAGACAGCTCAAACATGCAATTTAATCTTGACCAGCCTTAAACCTTGTTTGTGAAACCGGGGGTTAGTGTGTTATTATAAAGTGTTACCCAATTAGATCCACTTATTTGGTAAACACAGCAAGTCTCTCATATAATATCTCTACTAAAAGTCAGAAAATATTACTTTACAAACTGTATTGTAAATAAATCATACGAACATATATTCATTTTAGTCAATAATATTACTGTAATTAATTTGAAAACTTAACAAATATAAATTTACACACATTTACACAAGTAAATAAACAGACTCAATAATCGGCTAGAAATCTCGGAATTCTGCACGCGCAGATTCCGTGTGCAGCTTAGACATCAGTCATCGAATTATTTGCCTTAATCTAATTAAGACAATAATAGGATTAAGGGGTTTACACGAGTTGCTTTTTGGAATGTTCCTTTCATGATCCCGATTTATATGTTATAGCACATAATTTGATTAATGTCATTGCGTCACCGCGCTATCCGCATTTCCTCCGGAGTTTAATGTAATTTCGGGTGTTTCATTTTTAATTTGCCGACCGTAACTGCAGTTTGGCACTTTCACTCAGGAACATTTCATGCATGCCCCCAATGACAAACGAGTTATTGGATGCAACTATGAAATGCTGGAAGAGTGTTGTTTTAATGGAAGTTCATACAGCACACTAAATGGAAGAAAAAAAACCTCCGCTTTTCACAATGCAGGTGTCTGTGGTTTTCACTGACCCGGTAGGAGCAAAGAATAGTCAAACAGCTGTGTGTGTGTGGACTATCCTGTCGCAAAACACGGCGAAAAGCCCTACATGACTGTAATAGTTTGATTGTTTGACATGTAAACGTACTCAATGGCTGTTTGTGGCCACTGGTACTGTATTTTGCCTACTTGTTATTTGCTAAGTCAGTAGGCTACACTGTTGGTTCCATTTAACGCTCTGGTAAACAGGATTTGGTAATCCTGAAATTTGGTATTTGATCCAACCCAATGTTCCTTTAAAAACTGTCACAAAAGAAAGATAGATCAGTTAGTCCTAGATAGCGAAACATGGGATTTCCAAATCTGGACCAATTTGATCCAGATTAAATTTTGAAAAACTGGGCCCTGGAGATCAGCTAAATGGATTAAAAAAAAATGGTGAAACTGATCTGTTTAACTGTAGGGGAGTTTGACAATTTTTTTTAAAGTGTTGCTTGAAATATTCTGCACTACAGATGATGATATGTAAGATACGTGTTAAATTTTGTACTAATTTTATACAACACATTAATGAATGTCAACTTAATGAACATGGTTTGCAAAACATTCACTCAAACACACACACACACACACACACACACAATGTCTGCACAAATGTTTATTTGCCATTATTTAATTCAACAAAAGACAATATGTTATAATTGTTTTTACAGCTCAAAATAAATGATTTCATATTCGCAATACAAGCAATATGCTCACTTGCTTCAAACAAAAAAGAGACAAATACATAAGCACTTGGTTTGATGCTGTTTTAAATGGCTCTGAGTTAATCAAGACTAAAAAGAAGCTCCGTTATTTTAATAAAATAACACCTATATGTGAACATTTAAGCCTCCCTTTTTGGGTTAGTTTTTGATCATTTAAGCATTATTCTGCATGAAAACTACTACTTTTAATAAACATGATACTTAATATGTATGTAAATCTTTAAGGAGCATTAAGTCTTATAAGTTAAGCTATCAATGTAGGCAATTAATTAAAATAAAAACAGCATATAAATAAATTACGCTAAGGATCAACTCTAATTACAAGGATACAGAAATCCATCAAGGAAAATTTCCCACTCATCAATATGAAATCAGCACAAAATACACTTCAAACCTCCACAGAGGGTGCAAGAGAAACTGGTATTTCTATTTACATCAAAACACACAGCATTTTATATACAGACACATGGGGCTTCCTTCTTAAAGGAAAAGGTTTTCTCTGCTTCACTCCAATACATATTGAACTGAAATGAAAGGGGTGCACATTACCACCGAAGAGGCCGATAAGCGAACATTGCTTGCATATCCAGACAAATTTATTCATTGTATTGTTCCATTCCGTTCGGTTTGTCACTGCACTACATTCTTCATGCAATCTAATAGAAACCAATCATCGCTTCATTGTATCTTTCCAAATCTGATTTGATTTGCTGAGCCAAACACAGCTCCTTTCATTTCCTTCCTCTCCAACATACTTAAGACCTTGAAAATATCTAATTCTGCACCCTCTGTCCTGCTATATCGAAAAAAAAAAAAAAAACTATTATTTGCTTTCCATTCTCCTAAACCACCAGAAAAAAATTAGATTTTCATTTGGTATGGTATAAGGTGCATATTATCCTCAACTATACACTTTTTTTTTTGTACAAAAGCACTGTAATACCAAAAGTATTAATCACATAAAAGAGTTAATTATCTACATAACCAAGTCAGCACACTTTCAAGTGAGCAAACATTATTAATTGAACTAATTAGTGAGGGGAAAAAGCACTCTCACTAAAGTGTTATGGCTTTCCAAACCACTAGGAGGAGCTGCTGAAGATTCCTAGTGAGAACTGGAACTAACCGGTCATCATTTCTACCAGTTCGGAAAATATGTGGTTGGGTGAATTCAATTCTAGCTTAAATTGTTATGAACACTCCATTGTTTGTGGTCTAAAAGAATAAAGATCGTTAACAGTTGGAAAACGCAGGACAATGATGAGCCACTGAAAAGCCATCTAAACCAATACACAGCAGAGAAAAGTGAATGATGTAGATCAGAACGTCTGCTGGAAACATCAACAAAGATAGAGTCCATTAATGTAAATACATCTGCATATGAATATTAGCTTATCTGAAAATTCTGATATTAAACCATCGTTTTTAATTTAGCATTAAAAAAAAATCATACAATGTAACATATACATAGTACATTGTGTTAGGGCCGCACAAAATATCGTTTCAGCATCGATATCGCAATGTGCGCATCTGCGATAGTCACATTGCAAGATATGCAATGTTGAGTTTGGATTACAGTAAACAGGAGCTACAGAATTGTATTCAATTTATTTATATGGAACTCGTTCGATGTAAAAAAAAAAAAAAAAAAAGTTTTTTTTGTCTTGTTTCTAGTCCAAATATCTACATTTCAAAGCAAAAGCAAAACTATTTTACTCCACTGGCAGATAATTTTGCTTGTTTTAAGCAAAAACTTAATTTTTTTCCTCTGAAGGTGAAAACAAAACAATTTTTGTTACTTGATCCAAGAATTATTAGATATTTGGACTAGAAACAAGACAAAGCAAAGTAACAAAAGCATTTTTTGCATTGTGGATATTCAATTTCTGTACCTAAATACTGTTCGATTCCCCAGAAAACCATGAAATAGAGCAATTTAAACATCTGGTGAAACTGTATTCATATCGCAATATTTATGGCAGAAAAATAAAATATCGCAATATCAGATTTTTCCAATATTGTGCGGCCCTACATTGTGTACAACAATTCTATTTTTAGTTCTATGAAGAAAATGTTTAAATGGAAACAATAGTTTCCAAAAACACATTAATAAACCTTCAAAATTAAAATAAAATACTTTATAAGTTAGCTTGACTTTTTTTGTGGGACAATTAATATGGAGCCAGATCAGTCTCAAAAATAATACATTTACGAAATAAAATTCAAACATGCATAGCACAATTCACATTTGCAAAATCCAATTTGTAAATTCAAAACAATTCATAAGTACAACACACAATTTGTGAATTCACGAGTAAAAAGCATAAATATTTTCACCAAATGAATTGGATTTATGTATATTATGAATTGTGTTTAGAATTGGATTTGTGCATTTTTTAATAGTCTCTTGAATTTTAGAATTAGATTTGTGTATTTTCGAATCGTCTTTTGAATTTACGAATTGGATTTGTGCATTTTCGAATCGCCTTTTGAATTTACGAATTGGATTTGTGCATTTTCGAATCGCCTTTTGAATTTACGAATTGCATTTGTGCATTTTCGATTCGTCTTTTGAATTTACAAATTGGATTTGTGCATTTTCGAATCGTCTTTAGAATTTACAAATTGGATTTGTGCATTTTCGAATCGCCTTTTGAATTTACGCATTGGATTTGAGCATTTTCGAATAGCCTTTTGAATTTACAAATTGGATTTGTGCATTTTCGAATCGTCTTTTGAATTTACGAATTGGATTTGAGCATTTTCGAATCGCGTTTTGAATTTACAAATTGGATTTGTGTATTTTTAAATCGTGTTTTGAATTTAAGAATTGGATTTGTGTATTTCTGAATTGTGTTTTGAGCTTACAAATTGAATTTTGTAAATGTGAATTGTGTTGTAGATGTATGAATAATATTTTGTAAATGTATTATTTTTGAGACTGATCTTGCTCCACACAATTACTATTTGTTTTGTTTTGTATTGTATTCTGTCAGCCCTACAATTGTAGTAATAAAAATAGAACTGTAAAATAATAATACAGTAATGAGAATTACTCAACGCATAACAAATATATAGTGAAAATAATTACACAATGACCAAATAAATGACATAATAGTCCTAAAATGGCATTTTTGATGCAAAATATAATTAAATATAATTATATATTTTTTACCTTTGATTTTAACAAGATTGTGGCCTGGTATATATGTTACAACAAGACATTAAAGGGATAGTCCACCCAAAAATAAAAATGATGTCATTATTTACTCATCCTCGTGCAATTACACAAACCTGTATGACTTCTATAGAACAAAATCAAGTGTATTTTGTTTTTCCTTTTTTTTCTCAATAGCTTATAGGAAAGTAAATACCATTATTGTAATTTTTGGGTGAAATTCTCCTGACACCACAGTCCACATTCATTATCAACATAAAGGAATTTCAATCTCCAATCAAATCTATGTACAAACCCTGTGAAGTAACTGTGAAAACAAAAAGTCCATATAACCAATTTAGGAGTGTCCCGTGCCGTGTCCGATGACTTTTCGAATGCAAAATGTCACCAGGTGGGCATCATATCTGGAAACCAAACACGTCCGAGGTGTTTGGAGACTTCCCAGTGGATCTCATCCAGACCGTATTTGTGGTCAGGAATGAGCACCTCCTCCATGATAGACAGCTGAGAGAGCCGACGGCCACACATTTTCACAAACTCCACAAAAGCGCTGCAGGAAACCTCGCATTCACCCAGTCCAATGGCTGACAGAAACTGGCAGCGCTCTGCGATACGAATGAGCTCCTCATCCAGCGGCCGCAGACCGTTCGCGCACACCACCAGCTCCACCAGACGTGGGCAGTTCATGCCGACGCGGCCCAGGACCTCCTTGCTGACAGAGCGGCCAAAGTAGAGGTGCGTGACGGGGATCTCATCCCGGAAAAAGGGCCCAAACTCATCCTCGTACAGGAAGAAGTACATTACCAGGTTGAACTTGGGTGAATGGCGCACCATGGCGTCCCAGCTGCTCTTCTTGATGGTGTGGAACTGCTGGCCGGGGTTTTCGCTCACCACGTCAATGCGCAGATGCTCCAGGTGAACGTGTTTCTCTGAAGAAAGTGCCAACAGGAGCTCGTCGCTCAGGAGGTGGTAGTTCAGCGCCAGTTCTCTCAGACCATGACACTGATCAGCAACACACAGAATACCTGCAACAACAGAACAGTGATGAGTTCATGTGACCAATAGCCATGGTTTAAAAAGCACAAGTATTACAAATTATTATTCGAATTTAACATCAACATCTGACTAGAGACTCTTAACCCCCGGTGTCCAGACATTTTATCCTACCTGTCTGGTTGTGCTACCAACACTGCATTTAAATGGTTCTGAGGTTGGGGTTAGGGATTGGGGTGGTTTAGAGTGGTATTGCAGCCTCCAATCACACCACTCCACATCAAACGTATAAACGTAATATCAGGGTAGGATAAATCAACAAAACACTGGCTCACATTTCGATTGGTAATAATACTAAAATGAGACTGAATGAACATGACTCCCTTGTCAAACTGTAAGATCTCAGCTGTCATAATGTTAGACTGAAGGACAAAGAAGATCACCAAGCACAGACACGCACAAGAACACTCACCCAGAATTTGATGTCGTCCATCCGTGACATATTCACTATGCTGCTTTCTGAAATGATACCTCACAGCAAACATTGCCTCAACAATAAAAATTTTTTAAAAAAGTTCCCCGTGCTGGTTTGAAGTTGACGCACTGATCAGATTCAAAGCTCCTATTGGTTCTTAGTTTGGTACTTGTCACATTACAAGAAATTGTCTGACATCTTCTGACAATGCCAGAACTTCATCGAAGGGAAAATTTAAATCGCAATGTGCACTGAACAGCTGTTGGTGAACATGTCAAACCAATGGTCAAAAATCTCAAACTTTAGCCTAGGACATGGGTGCTAAACCCTGTTCCGGGAGATCTACCTTTCTGCAGATTTTAGTAGCAACCTTGATCAAACACACCTGTCTGTAATTACCAAGTGCTCCTTCAAGTTGCTTTAGTTGTGTTTGATCAGGGATGGAGCTAAATTCTGCAGATCTCCAGGAACAGGGTTGAGCACCCCTGGCCTAGGAGTACAGAATTCTTTTAGGATTTCTCAAATTTGTTTCCGATGAACAAATCATGGCTAAAATCGCACAGTGACTATGTTTACATGAGCATCAGTTGCTTTTTGGATGTTCCTTTTATGATCCAGTTTTACATGTTATAGCACATAATTTGATTAACGTCATTGCGTCACCACGCTATCCACATTTCCTCTGAAGTTTCATGTAATTTCAGGCGTTTCATTTGTAAGTTTTCGACTTTTTTGTGCAGTTTGGCACTTTCACTTTCATTTAGGATCATTTCATGCATGCCCCCGTGACAAACGAGATTTTGGATGCAAGCATGACCTGCTGGAGTAGTGTTGTTTTAATAGAATTTGATTCTGCACACCTTATGGGAAAAAACTCCTCATTTCATGATGCAGGTGTCTGTGGTCCTTAACTGACTCGGTAGGTGCAGAAAATAGTGTCAAACAGTTGTGTGTATAGACTATCCTGTCGCAAAATGCGGAGAAAATCCTACAATAGTTTGATTAAGATGTTTACATGTCTGTACTGCACTTCAATAAGGCAACTAAAATTGAAAATAATGCAACTAAAATAAAAAAAATAAAATCGGCATACTTCACATGTCTTAATTCGATTTCTGTTTAGTTCGATTATGACCTTAATCTGATTAAATTGATCAAAAATCGCTTTTTTACATGGTAGACTCTTAATCAGAGTATTGTCTTAATCATTTTAAAATGGGATTTTTGGTGTCCATGTAAATGTACTCCATGTGAGCGGGTTTTAAAGTAGAATTCCAAGGCATAGAGAGGAGTAATAGACTAACAGATGGTGAAAATGAACGTCTGAAGTGTTTTTAACCTATTTACATTCTATTTAAAGGGATAGTTCGCACAAAAAAAAATCTGCCATTCTCTAATTGTTTTCTCCTCATCTGTTAAACACAACAGTAGATGTACTGAAGAATGTTGGGGGGGAAAAAACAGCCATTGAAATCCATATGAACAAAACATAACGTAGAAAAAAAACAGCCTTTGGCTTCTAACCGACATTCTTCAGTGTATTTAGTCTTGTGTTCAACAAAAGAAATAAATTCATAAACGTTTAGAACCACTTGAGTGTGAGGAAATGTTCATTTCAGGTTTCCGCTTGGACTTGCCCTACCCAAAACAAAAAGCTTTTCATAATCGCATGCAAAGGTGTCAATGCAAAATGTAGGTATCACTTTACAGGATACTAGGACAAGACGAAATATTTATGAAGTGTAAAGAAATAAAATAAGTGTCAAAGTGATGCACAACCAGGGTTGCCAAGTCTGTGGTTTTCCAGTGGAATTGAGATATTTTTAACCACTTGCCACAGGCTTACTTTTTTTTTTTCAGTGTTAAAGATGACATATTGCATTAATTATATTTATATGGTTATATAAATTATATAAATCCGGCGACTGTAATAATCAAACCCTTGGGAACAACTGTGGTCGGAACCAAAGTTCAGTGACTGTGTTCTCTGGACTCCTCTGAAGCAGTGGGCTTCTACATTCTGATTGCTTGCCGCCAAACCGCGTCATAGTTTATTACCATAAAGTTGACTTGATTTCAACTCTCCACGTTGCTCACACCGGCGAACACGCTGCTCCTCGTCGCCGGCTCCCATTGAAAACGAATGACTACTTTGACGCTCTCGCCGCTTTCGGAGTAAACATAGTTAGTCTGTCAGATACTGAAAATTGATATTGTCACGATATTGGAAAAATCTAACATTGGAATAAATTTATACTTCAATATATATTGCAATATGAATACAATTTCACTAGATGTGTTGAATAACTACTTGGGAACAATTCATCATTTTAGATTGATTGGGATAATTCTGTAGGGAAGTACATGTGCATAAAATGTAAGAAACTATATAGAAGCATAGACAAATACAATAAAAAAAAGATACAAATTAAATAAACAGTGTTTGATTGTTTTCCGAGGAGGCAAATTGTATTCAGGTATTAAATAATCAAATGTAAAATAATACTGCCTTCGGTTTTATAAACAGTTCAATCGTTTTTGATGTGTCAAAGTTACAAACAGTACAATTTCATAGGCCTAAATGCTTTTAAAATCCTCATACAGTCACAGGCCTCAAAAAAAAACTTTTTATTATTATATAATTATAATCCAGACTCAATATTGCGTATACTCGCGATGTGACTATTGCGAATGATCACATTGCGATATCAATGCTGAAACGATATATTGTGCAGTCCTAATATACACTATATTTAGCTGCACACAATCCATATGACTTTTGTAACCCATTTAAATTTGAGATGGAGGGTGGAGTGGGAAAACACCTTTGCATATAACACGTTATATGGAATACATTGCACTAGTTTGATGAATCTGTAACTTAATAGCACTCATCACTGTTAGCTTTCACAATATGGAAAAACTACTTCAAAAGTTCATGAGAAAGAGAAAGTCATGCAGGTTTAGAATAAAACAAGAGTAAGGAAATGACCACAGAACTGTTGTATTTGGTGTTTTATACCATAAATTCTTCTAAAAAAATATTAGTTTGCATTACACTATGTAAACAAATTGCATGAAATATGCATATTTTTTCTTGAGTAGGAGCTAAATAGATACCACTAAGCCATCATGTTTTTCTCTGATACAGAATGATGTGCGCCTATCACAATAATTCCGGTAGCCTCTATGAGGAGCAGAAAGGCGTTTCTTTGTTTTATTTGTTCCTCCATCGAGTTGGCCAGCCAGTATTGCAGGCGTGTCAATAAGCTATAAACCAAACTTATCATCATATTCAGCCTGTTCACGCCTCGTTTATTAGCAGCATGTGACTAATAGAGTTTGAACAATGACCGTCACAGACAAACAACACTGTCAGACATTTTACTGGCCATAACCGGAAAACTGTTGTAGGTCACAACGACCTAATGAATACATTCGTGGAAGGCCCATATTTTGAGATTGTTGTTTTTCTTAAGATACAGCACAGTCCAAAAGATAAAGTTGAGAGAATTGTTCTTAAAGCATCTTATGTGCAGTAAAAACAGTAATACTGTCATTAACAAACTGTTATTTGTAACTATAACATATTTGAATGTTTTTAAAATGACTTTTAAAATGTTTTAAATGTTTTTAAAAATCACAAAGCTGGATTTACTGGAGTTCAACGTTACAGGATCCTTCAGAAATCATTCTAATATTCTCACTTGTCACTCAAACATTTCTTATAATCAATGTTGAAAACACAGCTTATAGATTGTGTAAAAGTTATTTATGAAAACATTACATATGCATTTACTGTCACTTGGACAAATGTAATTTATTGTTTGTAAATTAAACTATTTTAAAAATATGTAACAATATTTTTGATCCGAACATTTAAGCAAGTCACAGTTTACCTTTATCATTGTTTTGGTGCTTGTAGGTTGTGCTGCTTAAGTGTTTACTAAATTGTGTTTTACTGTAGCTAAAGGAGAATAAATGAAATGGATCTAAACTTTTATGAGTTTCTTCTGTTAAAAACAAAACCAGATATTATCAAGAATGTTGGAAGAAAACAGCCACTGACATCCATAGTAAAAACTAAAAATACTATGGAATTCAACTGCTGTTTTTTTATTCAACATTCTTCAGTATGTTTTCCTTTTGTACTCAACAGAGAAAACTCACACAGATTTGAAACAAGTAAAGATTAAGTAAACTATGACAGAATTGTAACTTTTGCCTGAACAATCCCTTTAATACAGCTATCAATGTTCAATTTTCAAATAAAAGGGGCATTCTCAACTCAAATAGGTATGGAGTAATTGGCTAACAACTACAAATGACAGTCCCTCAGTTAACAACATATTCCAGCAGCAGACAAGCAAATCATACCTGCAGGAGAAACATGTGGGCAGCTGCTCATCTTCAACAGCTTGAGCGTATCACTGTTATTGGCCACCAGAACCTTGAGTGAAGGATCGTCCACTGGCGTGTCGTCAATTTTCAGAGAAGAAAGAGACTTTGAATTGACAAATACCACGGTAAGTGCGGAGATGAAGTGAGACTGAAGAGGGAAGAAAAAAATAAATCAAACATCTGAAAACAAGCCACCTTGTCATCTTAACAGAGCTCAGCCATAATAAAGCATGGACTGATACCTTCGGTAGCTCCATGAAGCTTGGTCGTGCAGTGGAGATCAGGCCGAGGGTCTTGAGCGAGCAGTTCACTAGCTGAGACAGTATATCACATGCGGTCTCTGCTGATTCTGTGCTGCTGTCCACCTGTACAGATTTTGGTAAACAAAAACATTAATGTTAAGTGAAATAAGATGAAAATTTCACATTAAATGACAAACTAAAAGTAAACAAATCTAACAAAAGACACTGAAAAACAGAAATGAATTAATAATTAGCAAAAATAAATAATCATTTAGTGAATTCATACATCATACAATTCTCTGGTGGAAAATCGGACCTGCGTCTGTTTAAAGAATCATTTGTAGATGCACTCTTACAGCCAAGCACATCAGTCAAGCGCATGATTATGTACAAAGACACATTTCCTACACTGTAAAAAATTATTAACAGTTTCCGTATTTTGTGATACACAAGTGTTTTCTGTTTATTTACGGTTGTAAATTACATTATGAGACCTTGATCTCTGCTCTGTAGACTTTACATCAACTGTACAGTTTAACAAAGTGACTTTTATTCACATTTTAGTAGTTTGAAATAATATAAAATAAGAAACAACAAAAAAAAATTATAAATAAGAAAATGTACTGGCAGCTTATTACCAAGTTTTTGTACCATAATACACAATACCAACCTAGACAATATATTACTTTAAACTAATAAAAACGTCAATAAAAGTCAATTTTTTCAAACTTTACAGGGGTAAATGTTGTTGGAAGAAAGATCGAAGACCCATAATGCAATTCAAAAGCATAAATAATCAGGGAAATTTTTTAAATAAAAACATGAATATATGGAAAACTGCTAATTTACAAACGCTTTTTTGTGTATAGAACCATAAAACGTGTTCTATCTAAAAACAGGCACAACTACATATACAGTTTAATCCTTATTATAAAGACTTGTTGGAATTCATAATGTTTACTTGACTTCGTTGCATTTGTATGGTTTTTGGGTTCAGTGTTTATTTAAATTATTTATTTATTTATTTATTTTACTAATGGTTAGGGCCAGCGAGAATCTGCGGACTTTTGCTACTTCTGCGGAGAATTTTGTAAAAAAAAAAAAAACACTGGATTTATGCGGAATAATTTTAGGAGTATCATAACTAATAACTATTTAGTTACTAATAAAAATAATACATCTTTTACTTTTATTTAATGTTTACAATGCAAATCCAATAAGATCCACTTATTTGGTAAACAAAGCAAGTCTCTCATATATCTACTAAAAACACAGAATATATTACTTTACAAACTGTATTGTAAATAAATCATATCAAAATATTACTATTATTATATCACAACAATATCATTGAAATGAATTTAAAAACTGAAATAAATATAAAATTACACATATTTACACAAGTAAATACATAAACCCAATAATGGGCTAAAAATCTGCGGATTTCTGCATGCACAGATTCTGTGTGTCTACTAATAGTTTGCACATGAGTTAACGTAAGCTGTGCAAACATAAAAGTTGGCTTTGGTCAACACTGGATGTGCTCCGTTAACTCTGCAAAACAAGAATTACTAAAAGTAAAACTGAAACTAAATAGAAATGCAGTCAAAAAAAAAAGAAAAAAACAATACCTAACAAAACAATTAATTAAACTTAACTGAAATGTACAGCAAATTAAAAATAGTATGAAAATATAAACTAATTTAAAAATGCAAAACTGTAATAACCTTGGTACACACAGATCTAAAAGTATTCACAACTGTTCAATCAATTGAGCTATTGCGTTTAGGTTTTGACGGAAAAAACTACATATCGATTTAAAAGCATAAATAATCAAGGAAAATTTTTAAATAAAAACATGAATATACAGAAAGCTGCTTATTTACAAATATTTTAGTGTATATAACCATAAAACATGTTCTATCTAAAAACCAGGCACAACTACATATACAGTTTGATCCTTATTATAAAGGCTTGTCAGGATTTATCGTTTACTTGAATTGGATGGTTTTTGGGTTCAGTGTTTATTTAAAGAATTATTTTATTTTATTACTAAGAAGTGTGCACAAGACTTAATGTAAGCTGTGTAAACATTAAGTTGGCTTTGGTCGACACTGGCTTGCATGGTTCGGGACTTGTGGAGCTGCGCATAGATGGATTTGCTCTTCAGTGTTTGGACTTTCAGCAGTGAAAATTAAACCACACTGAACTGAATTAAACTGAACTTCAACTCTGAAAACTGGACTGACACTGTTTCAATTGACTATAATCTTCTATATTAAGCTGCTTTGACACAATCTACATTGTAAAAGCGCTATAGAAATAAAGATGAATTTAATTTAATTAATACAGAAATGCCCAAAGTAGGGCCCAATTTAATTACACTCTTACAAGTTAATAACCCTTGATTTGGCCCACCATCCCATCCGAGAAGAGAGTGCGAATGATGGAGAGGTGAATGCCTTTAGCAGAGAGAGCATCATTTCTAATTTGATGTAATCTATTTTGTGTGTTTGTTCTATTGCTAAGCAACAAAAAAGCCAAATGAAATTGTTGTAAATTATTTTGATTTTTTTTAAATGTAAATACTGTCCCTTGACGAATAGAGAACTATGCTGAAGACATCAGCAAGCAAATCAAAGCAAAAACCAGTGTAATTCTATAATAAATGAGATTGTTTTTGCTTTTACTGTAACAAGTTAATTACAAAATGTAATATATATATATATATATATATATATATATATATATATATATATATATATATATATATATATATATATATATATATATATATATAGTGAATATAAAGCAATATTTACTAGTTATTTTTAAATATTATTAAATAAATGCGGAAATTACCCATAGCAACAATATTTACCTTCAGCCCACTAGCCTCAATCAGGTTTGGTTTTTGGTCTTTCATAAGAAAAAAGTTTGGGCACCCCTGATGTAATAACATCTAGATATTTATAACACATCTACCTTTTCATCTACCATCTTAATTTTCCTTGAGGTGACTCATAATAAACAAAGCTTCAGTCATCATTTACTCATCATGACAAATCCAAAAGACACAGAAGCACAGAAGGTCATTTTAAATTAAGCCTGAGAGACTTTAGCTCCTCCACTGAGAGTGCATTTGACCAAAACTAAAAAAAAAGTAGTTAAAGCTATTACAGAATTCTAGTCTACCATATCAATAAAGTGTAAAAAAATCCACAATTTTTCCATTTATGTAGAGTGATAAGTGTTGTTAATAAACTCAAATTCACAAAAGTAGTTGAAGCCATTACAGAATTCTAGTCTACCATATCAATAAAGTGTAAAACATCCACCATATTTCCATTTATGTACAATGAAGTGTTAATAAACTCAAATTCACAATGTCTTCATAAAGTTTTGGTAAAATATGCCACGTTTAAGTAAAAACATCTACATTTATGTTTTGAAAGTGACCGATATTCATATTTAGATCAAAAAAATAAGTGGAGTGTTCCTTTAAGTCAAATAAACCAGAATTAATTTGGTTACCAATGTTCATCTGAGAAATAAATAATAATAATAAAACCTAAATGTCTGGAACAACAAGAGAGGAACCACAAATGTTTCCAGATGTCATTTTATATGAACTATTGCCCCAAAAATTGTGACGCAGGTGAATGTAAATGTCGACAGAACTTTGATTTTTGGATGAACTAACCATTTAAAAGCCAGCTTGATTTGTGAACTACCAAAAAACTGCCAATAAAATCCACACGAGGAGTAGTTGTTGCATTTCTATTTATCTCCATACCAGCTTCGTTCACCATAACATGACCTTCCAACATGAGCCTCTCACCTTGAAGCTGACGTACTGTAAGTGATTAGAGTGCCTCTTTATGATTTGCTTTATTAGGTCAGGATGCGTAGCCTTCAGGTAAGAGGTGGCCGGCTGGTTGAGCTCAAACTCAAAGCATCTCCACAGCTCCGGCATATGGAAGGCATGATTCCAGTTATGGCAAACCTGTGACGCGAAGGCTCGATCAAGAAGGGGCAGGTACTGAAAGATGTGAAGCAGGATCTCTTGGGGAAGTCGAACCCAGTTGGACTGCAGATCTCCAGAGTCCTCGGTGGGCTGTTTTGGTCTCTTGCAGGACACTGTCTGCCCCTCACAGGATGAGGTGCTGTCCTCGCGCTCTCTGCTCAACCTCCTTTTCATTATCGGGGATCTGAGGGAACTGTGGAGAACAAGATGTAGAGTGTAAACAAACACACACACATTAACAATAACAAACACATAAACATAAGCAAACAGATACACAAACAAACACACAACATTGAGGTAAAATTGGTTTTATATTCACACATTAGTTCAGTGACAACTTATACTCCCTATGTTGTTTGCTATGTCACTTTGAATATTCGGTTGGAAATCACAATTATGACTTTGAAACAACATTAGCACAATTTATTTGACTTTGAAGAATGTTGTACTTTGATAGTCATTGCTAATAAGATTTCACTATTTCGATTTTGCAAATAATACTTTTCTGAAACTATATTAAGTCCGAATGTGTGAATATATAACCAACTTTACCTCAACACACACCAGCTGCAAGCATCCATGTTTAAACATGACATGCATCATTGATTATTTTCAGGGTGTTTACATATATAAATTGCGTAAAATGATTTAAACCTTCCTCAAAACAAGTTAACATATTTTAACGTAATTGCAAAAACAAAATCATGTTTGTCTGAACGTCTGTTCGCAACAAATTTAAGTTTTTTTTTTTTAAACTTGGCCTGTCAATTAATCAACCATTTCAGTAAACAGAAGCAGCTAAACAGTATATTATCCCTAAATAAAACATAACCAGTCCTGTAAAACACACATTAGACAGACATATACAGAAAGATCTAGTTAGATTAAGCCTTACTGCAAATCCCCAAATTACCTGTTTTGCGTGATACTCGTGTTTTCTCCGTCCAGCTCGCTCGCTAACAGTGAAAAATAAACCGAAACCAGATAAATCGACCGAATGTCAACCGGGCCCGAAATCCGAAATCATCGAAGTGGAGCAAAGCACGCGCATTGGAAACGAATAAGCGCAGATTTCAGTTAATACGTGTTGTTTTCTCGGTAGCCTGTGTGCGTATGTCTCAGCGATATTGCTGGTTGACCTACTTCTGGTGTACCGCGGGAGATTTCAGCGTCCCCGCCTCCTTTCCAGAGCTGAAAATGGCGATGTTGTTGTCGAGACGAGCGCGAACCGCATTGGGCGGTTTCCTGTTGTTGTTTTCTATAACCCAACTCGAGTCTTCCTCCAGGGGGCGCGCGGTGGCTCAGAGACCAAATCCTTTCATAGAGCATTACGTTTCTTTGCATTCTAATCGACGTTTAAACACAACATTTAAGCTTTTACGTTTTTAATTTAAGTTTTCAATTATTAGTATGCGAGTGTCAAGGAAATGAGCTCCAAAAGCAAACCATAAAAGTGACAAACGACTGTGATTGGCGGAGCCTAAAAAGCGCGGAGAAAGGTAACAAGTACCACTTACTAGCACGACTGTCTACTCGTTAAATAAACAGCTATCTGGACCTTGCTTAATAATAAATAATTAGCGTTATTAATGATTATTTTTCTTGCTATTCTTATTATTACTGGTGCTGTTGTTGTTTTTATAAACAGCTATGTATTGTTTCAGAATTATGCTGTAAGAAATTTCAGTGAAGATGTGCTAGTTATTTATTTTTTTTTAAATGCCAACATAATACTTTTTATGCAGTTTTAAAACTACATTTCATAAAATGCTCTTTTTTTTCCCTCACATCTATTAGCATTTTATGCATCTGTTTCATATACACGTTATACACTCACTAGGGTTACCACTTTTATTACAAAAAAATAAGGGACGCATACTGCAGCGGGGGCCACATCCCCAATCGCAGGCCCAATAGCATGCCAGTGGTGGTAATTCGCAAGTTAAAATATGTTTTCAGGAAAGTATGAACACTTGGACATTAAAATAAACTGTCTTTTATTGAAATCTGTGTAAACAGATCAGATGCAGTCAGTCTTTCTCTTTTACAACTCTGCAGCACTGTTATAGCTGATGTGATGTTTAATAGTGTGGTACACCTGTGTTAACTCAGCTGCTGTAACCTAGAGGAGAGGAGAAAATACTAATGAACCTAATTTTAAAGGGTGGTATTGATAACAGATTTTGGCTAAAATATTTATCATTATTTGCAGTAACACCTATCCAAACATGGAAACAGCACATACATAAACTAGCTACAAACATTAGCTAGTAAAGTTTTCAAATAGCCTATTTCTAATTTAAAAATATGGAAAGTTGCAATTTACTAGTTTATTTTCTTTACATGGGCATTATGTTGTTTATTAATGTAATAAATGTAATGTTTCATGTAATAAATGAATGCTTATATGTCTGACTTAATCATAACAAGCAAATCATAATTTTACATTGGAACGTGATCCACTTGTATTTACAGAATTTTTACAAATTACAATTTGTGACCCAGTGTGTGAAAACCAGGCCAAGAAATTATGATTGTAGCCATTCATTTCACTGTGATTTCAGTTGTTGATATGGTTTAACTCAGTTAATATTAAATACATATATTTTTATTATTTTCACATACTGTTTTTTATTTCATGTAGAAAACAGTAAATTACAAAAGAAAAAAAAATCCAGCTAGATTTTTACAGACTGGGTCACTGTTATTACCATGTCTGCTTCGGGAGAAGAGCTCTGTCATTGCGGGAATGCTGCTCTCCGGAGGCATGCTGTCGCACGTCCCGCATGAGCCACAGAGAACGCTCCCCGACAAATCGTGCAGTTGGCTTGATAACAATTTCTACCGCTCTGCAGCCAGGTATTAGTTTACTCCCACTCTCTGCGGTACTTTTGCAGCCGCTTGCGTTTAAACTTTGAAACTTCAAGACGCGGGGGTTACCTGGGGAAGCATCTGCCATTAGGCTACTCTCTGTAAAGACTTGACAGACTCTGCTTAAAAGACACGCCTCCTCACTGGACAAAGACCAATCAAACTAACGATGACATCAAGTATTACCCAATCAAAAGTAGGAAATGAGGCATCTTTATAAAATGCGTGTGGAATGATTTGCATGAAAAGCTACTTAAAAAAAAAAAAAGATAAAAATACGGGACAAAACCCGTCCCGTATTGATTCAAAACGGGACGCGCAATTTCATTCTAAAATACGGGACGATTCCGTATTTTAAAGGACGGGTGGCAACCCTAACACTCACTGGCCACTTCATACTTTAGAAGGGGTTGGACCCCGTTTTGCCTTCAGAACTGCCTTAATCCCTCGTGGCATAGATTCGACAAGGTACTGGAAATATTCTTCAGAGATTTTGGTCCATATTGACATGATAGCTTCACACAGTTGGCTGCACATCCATGATGCCTATCTCCCGTTCCACTACTTCCCAAAGGTGCTCTATTGGACTGAGATCTGGTGACAGTGAAGGCCATTTGAGTACAGTGAACTCATTGTCATGTTCAAAAAACCAGTCTGAGATGATTCGCGCTTTATGACATGGTGTGTTATCCTGCTGCAAGTAGCCATCAGAAGATGGGTACACTGTGGTCATAAAGGGATGAACATGCTCAGCAACAAAACTCAGGTAGGCTGTGGCGTTGGCACAATGTCAAATTGGTACTAATGGGCCCAAAGTGTGCCAAGAAAATATCCCCCACACCTTTACACCACCAGTAGCCTGAACCGTTGATACAAGGCAGGATGGATCCATGCTTTCATGTTGTTGATGCCAAATTCTGACCCTACCATACGAATGTCGAAACAGAAATCAAGACTCATCAGACCAGGCAACGTTTTTCCAATCTTCTATTGTCCAATTTTGGTGAGCCTCTGCAAATTGTAACCTCAGTTTCCTGTTCTTGGCTGACAGAAGTGGCAACTGGTATGGTTGTTTTGCCGCTGTAGGTTCGACGTGTTTTGCGTTCAGAGATGCTCTTCTGCATACCTCGGTTGTAACAAGTGGTTGAAACACCATATATAAACTGTTTATATATATATATATATATATATATATATATATATATATATATATATATATATATATATATATATATATATATATATATATATATAAACAGTTTTTATTAATACCAGATTTATGCGTTATGCTGTAAAAATATGTTCTATTAAATTATTAACACATTTACTTACTCAGGTAATATAAGTATTTAATCTAATGACTATTTTAACAAATTTGTATTGCTTTATTACTGCTAGCTTATTTTAATGCAGTTTCTTTTGTTCCTCTAAATATTTAGAATTGTATTAATTATATTGATTTATTTACATTTTAACCCCTTGCTTTGAAAGCTTCGAACTACATTTATTTGCATTGATTTAGAAGACGATTTTACCCAAAATGAGAACAATAGAAGTAGTCTAACAAAACAAATAAACTGTTTGTAAGTAATATGACAAGTCCTGATTAATTTAACACAGTACAAGTAATAATACAGTTCTTTAAATGAAATAAACAGAATTTTTCTTGTTAGATTAAGTGTTGATATAAAAGATGAGTCTTTAGAAGTGTTTTTAAAAACTGGCTTAGCACCAGCAGGGAACAGCTAACGTAAAGGTCCTTGAAACTGATTTTGTGCCTCCATTAGAGTCATACATTAGTTGTGAGCTCATTTATTATCATTCTCTCTGATACACACACACACAGATTACATGGAAAATGGATGCAACAGTTTGACAATTAATAGCTAAACTTAAACCTATCCAACCAAATGTGCAAATACTGAAAGTATTACAGCAAAGAACAATCCTTAGGTGTATCTTATTAAAAACAAGCCGAGCCCTGCCTACATGAGGCTCATAAATGTCTTTTGTTGGGATTCAGTTTATTTTGCTTCCATGTTTCATGAATAAATAATGATAATAAAAGAACAAAGACACACCTTTGGTAATGTACCTTGCTGAACAGAGAACCCGGTTTATTATTACCATTCAGCTCCATCCACAGATAATAATACAAAGCAGATTCACAAGTTGCAATTTTCATTTTCTTTTTTTTTTTCTACAGCAGCTGTTTATCACACCTCCAAAATATCCTCCTATATGCCTCCAAAACAACCACTTAATAGCCACAATTTCTAATATATCTCTTATGTTGCCTCACGTTCCTTTGATTTGGTGTGAAGACTGGCCCCAAAGAGTCCTGTTCTTACAATACAAAAGCAGAACATACTCACCTTTAGTTTTATTTTTTTAAATGACAGGAAAAAAAGGGGTTTATACCACATCATTGAGACAAAAAGGGCAGACACCGCAGACAATAAGCCCCTCGATAACGTTCTGACTACAGAAATGATATCATACTTGCCGGGGAGGGGAAGGGTGAAACACGACAGCGTGTTTATCACTGTATAAAAATGTACAGTGGCTTTTATTGACATACATTCCATATGTTTACATCTGCGAGGAGGCACACCCAATATTGCACTTCATTAAAAGATCTGGCTCAAAACATAACCCAGAATTATCAAACCAAACTGAAGTGTAGAGTAGCAACGTCGGAATACACATATGAAGGGTTACTGACATTATATACAAGATTAGATAAATCGTACACTATTTTCCTCCAGCATGACATTCTAAAGTCCTCTTATAGCATGTTTTTTTATTTGTTTTTTGAATCTTTAGCCGTCAAACCATGTTGCACTCCAAAGTGAAGGAATACTGTACAGGATTACCAAAACAAATTCAGTTTACATACAACAATAGAATCTTAAATTTGTATTCGAGAAGCTGAAATCACGGCCCATCCACGGTGCTCCTGAATTCAGTTCCAAAAGTCCTCCATACATTGTTACACTTCAGTGGTCGGGAGGTGTGCAACGTTTATACAAGCCGCTAGGGTTACAACGGCTGCATGCAAACACGTCACATTTTTTTTGTTTTTTTTTTAAATAAATGTTTTTGTTCTTTTTGTTAATTCTTCAGCATCTAAAGAGAGGGAGGATGCACCCAAGGCGATTGGTCACAGCCCCCTCGGGATGGAGCGTCCAGTATATCTGCTCTCAGACTGAGCTGAAGAGGGAATCGGCCGCCACAGAAGGGTAAATATATATATTTATTTGTAGAGAGATCAACACAGGACCCCGGTGTCGTTTTTTTTTAGAAGGTATGTGCATTTCTACACACACCACATCCCAGCGCAAACTCTTCTCCAGTGGGAGGATGTACCACGTGCAGGGGACACTCGCTTCCCTCTAACTGTTTTCCTTTTGGTCCTATGAGGGAAGAATGGAAAAACAGGTCAACATTCTGTTTCGCCAATTTGTTAGTTAAAAGCAATAATTCAAAACAGAATGGAACAAAGGCATAATTCAACAGGAGAACATGAGTTTCAGACAAAACAAAACACAAATTGGTGTTAGAGCATTTTACCAGCAGGACAATGAGGCAGCTCTTCTTTTGGGACACTGGTCATCCTCTGGAAGTCATCATGACAGGCGTTACAAAAATGTGTTGTCCCGAAGCAGAAGAACACAGCCACGGAGCAACAGTAACGGCATTTATACTCCAGGAAATCAGTCCCGTGTTTGGAGCACATCTGCAACAAAAAGACTGATGTCTAAACACACTCGTTCCACAAAAACACATACCTTGCAAGCATTTCTCCGTTTCACTGTTGACTAGTCAATACAAACAGAGTCAAACACTTACTAAAAACAATGAAATTGAACCGTAATGGTTTTAATGCTAAACGCATGAAATATACAGTTTTGGGGTAGTAAATGTGCATAGATATCATGAAAATAATACAGATAGGGTTTCTGCAGGTTTCATCAAGTGAAATTTAAGTCTTTTTAATACCCTTTTAAGGCCATTATGAATGACATTTTGTCAAGTGTAATTATTTCTTAGCAACATACTTTAATGAGTCAAAGCCGAGCGGCAACCTCCCGCTCTCCCTCGGGAAGCCAATACGGAAGTAACTAAAACTGCAATTCTAAAACTACGTTTACAGCCTGGTACAAAGATGGTTTTGGTTCATATAGCTAACGATACCGTTCATGACAACTGTGAGGGGGGTGAATTTTTTCATAACTCATCAGTTTTGTTTTTATTAAGTTTTATTAAGTCTGCATAATTAAGGGCATGGCCACTTGAGCTGCCTCGTCAGCTCAGCTGATTCCGGATGATTACCCACTGAGCTCGGCATATACATCGTATTTTTGTTTTGTTTTATGTGGCTTTACACAGTCAGTTGCCTTTTAGAATTATTTCCTACAATTATCAGAGGATATGGCATGCTGTGTGCACTTAATTGTGCTTACAAACCATTCAAGTTGCCTCCATTTCCAGGTGAGTGAAATTATATATTTATATACTATCTCTATAAATGTATTTATTTTACTTAAAGATCATTTATCATTTATATTTTTCTTTAGAACTGTAATGCATTCCTGAATCTGACAGATTGATTAGCTGTAGGCTCTAGAACATTCGTCTGAAGCGTTGTCATACAGTGTTATGCCTGTATTTCATAAATAGCCTTGCATTTACTAACAGACTATATTTGATGTGTTTGGAAGTAATTTGCGTTTTCCTCTTGTAGAAAAATATCATAAGAACAATGCTTAGTGGCTTAATGTATTAAAACTCCAAACTCTTTATTGATATAGTACACAACCAAGCACATGTGGTCAGCACACAAACAAGTCGCAGGTAATGAAGTACTAAGCGTTTCTCCCAAAGAAAAGCCCGTCTAAGTAAAATGCTAGCAGGCATTTGTAGCACCAATGATGCTCCGCCTCTTTACCCTTATTTGGTCACCCACGGTGGGTGCAATGACCTACTTGTTGCTTCGTTTGTGCTCTTCAGAAACCTATGGGTGATGTCACGGATACTACGTTAATATCTTTTACAGTCTATGGTCAAAACAAGAAAACTAACTTTTTTCAACATATTTCTTAATGAAAAAAATGACCATTTTAACATTGTTAAAAGTATATTTATTGTGAAGACAATTACATGAATAATCAAAAATATATATTGGTTGGCTTTTGGTCCAAACTGATTGAGTATAATTTCTATTCAACCTAATGCGTTTCTGTAATAAGTATTTAAGTTTCATGCCTATTCATAAATATTATGTCTACTGCCCCTTACTTCTGTAAAGAGTTTTTGTATGAGTGGAAGATAACGTAAAGAGATATACTGCACACCATCAAGATGTAGCATGCACTGCACTTTAACAAATCCATACTTAAAACAATACTGCCCACAACTATGTGTACACCTATCCATCGTACGTATCGCTGTCAACATTGTCAATTTTACATTGTCTTGTTTTTTTGTGAGTATGTTGTTGTATTTTGCACTGTCTGTATTTTGCACTGTCTGTATTTTGCACTGTCTGTATTTTGCACTGTCGTTGTATTTACACTGTCTGTATTTTGCACTGTCTGGAGCCAGCACCTAAGCTTTTCACTCATCATAGCACACGTGCTGCTGATGATGTGACAATAAAAGTGATTTGATTTGATATATTGCTCTGTTATTATCATGAGGAAATGTGTAATTGTTTTTAGTTTTCTTTCCCTGGGATTTAGGGAATTCATTTGGAGGAATTACTGTAAAATATTTCTAACAGCTACTGTAAATTGTATCTCTTTGCAATAAAAAACTTAAATATAAATTTAAATATAAAAAAAAAAAGGTTTTATTAAGATGGATTGTTGGTGATTGGATGGATTTCGGCCTGATTGTGTAGCGTTACTTGGGCAGAGGAAAATTAAAACCTGTTCAAAAAGGATTTAAGACAATATTTCAGACTTTTTAAGGCCTAAAATTTAGTTTTTGAAATTTAAGACATTTTAAGATACCCGCGGATACCCTGTACAGGGTGCACAATCTAAGCCAAATGTCTCTTTCACAGAGTTAAAAGCTGCATTTTCCTGACCTATAATGAACTGCAGCTGTTCTGTTAAGAAATGTCCCTCCAGATTTTGTGATTCTGTGATTGCTGAATTCAGAGATGGGAAGTAGCAAAGTACAAATACTTCGTTACTGTACTTAAGTAGATTTTTCTGGCATCAGTACTTTACTCCACTATTTAACTTTTTACTTTTACATTTTTAGACACAAATCTGTACTTTTTACTCCTTACATTTTTAAATCGAGCTTGTTACTTTCATTTTCATGTGTTTTGTGCTGCGATCTATATTATTTCTTGTCATTGCGCTATTTGAATGCCTTTTTGATTCAATATATTCTTTGTCATTGTGCATCAGCGTGCTGCAGTGCGCGGCTTTTTCAACCTCTGATCGCAAACCGTAGGCTTGTTTATTTAAGCTTACCATGGGAACGGCTAACGTGGATGAGACAGAGGGAGTATGCGATGTAAATACCGGGTAATAAGATGCTTTTTGGTCAATTGGAAAAGTATGAACACGTTATGCAATGAGGTTTACTTCCTTTGTTTCTACCGAGTTCATATTTTCTAGTACAACATTTATACTGTTTTATAGTTTTAACATGTATACTATATAACCTACACTGTTATTTTCATTTAAATTAGACTGACAGACAGAACTAATCAGTACTTCAACTTTTACCAGAGTCATTTTAAACAGGAGTATCTGTACTTCTACTTGAGTAAAGGATGTTTGTACTTTTGCCATCTCTGGCTGAATTTAACCAAAACCAAGCAAATGACAGAAAATTTTAAGAAGCTTGAAATTAATTTTTTTTTAATTGACTCATATTAAGGCCCAATCCCAATTCTACCCCTTACCTCTAATTTTGCGTGTTCCCGTGAAGGGGTAGGGGTGTCCCAATTCTCTTTAGCTTGAAGGCATAGGGCTAAGGGGAAGGGGTATACACCCTTTCGAAAGGAGATTTTTCAGGACCACACTTTTTGGGCTGGAATCAGTCAGCTACATCTGGCAACACTGCCTTCCCTTTCACACTCGGTTTTAAGGGCCAAGGGGAAGAGGTACAAAAATAGAATTGGGCCTAAGTAACACTATATTTGTGTATAGAAAATACTCATCTGTCAGACATAGAGCTGCACTTATCCTTAGGTGTGTGACTAGGCATGGGACAATGACATTATCAAGGTTTACATGTTTTTTATGACTATTTTATTTAGGGCAACAGTATCTCCTGAAGAAAATGACCCTCTGCATCAAAAGCTACTGGTCAGCCCAAAATAAAGGACACGTTTAAAAAACAAATCACTTAAGCACTAATGTCCAGCATGCATGCTATAGATGTGAATGGTGGCTTACTTATATCCAAAGGAAAGAAAGATCTCCAAAGTTGTATCTGTGGTTTTAAAACTAATGAAGACAGCAGAAGTCAATGATTTATTTTAGCTTACTTGTTTACTGTAAAACAGTTTAAATGTTTCTTAAAATAAAATGTATCGTGTTCAATGGGGAAAAAGTTATTTTTTTAGCCAGACATTTTAAAAATATATTTTAGAGCAGTAATCACAATACCGTGAAACTACCTAAGCCTGTGTGTGACCCGTTTTAGATGCATTGTGACATTATCATAATACATATTCAGCTAAAGCCTATTTCAACAAGCCAAAGTTCATTGTATCGAGAGTTAAAATTGAAACGTTTTAACATGATAGGATCTCTAATGCTATTGTTGAAGAGATTTTAACAGTGCTGGATGGAAAAGCCAAGATGCCCATGAAATTGTAAAATGGGTACAAAAATTCCAATAAGAAAACTATACATAAACTATGATGAACAATGGTGTAACATTGGTTTGAAAAGCTGGGGAGACAAAATGGTGGAAAATGTTTTCGATTTAAATCTCATTTCCTGCATTTACATATATTTAGAGTCTATAGTGATACAAAATCCAGGTAAAAAAGGCTAATTAAACAAATTTAATTATTAAAAAAAAGAACTACGTGTGCTGAATTACTTTTCTGTAATATCAATTCCATATCGACAGCAGCAAAATTAATATGTAGGCAAATAATTTGAAAATGCTGACTATTATTTTTATATGTGGTTTCATTCTAAAATTCAGTTTTAAAACAACAACAAATTGTGAACTCAGTATGACAGTGGAGTTCTTCAGTTTATGAGTACAATAACATCTGTGGTAAAAACTTGGAAAAATGTAGAAAATTTGAAAATGTTATATAAAAGTAATTAGATAAACATGTCTGGGTGCAAGTCCATTCAAAACGTTCAATTACTGTCCAGTTATGTATACATGGCAATACTTTAATGTATTGACTTTATAGTACTTTAGCTAAAAAAAAAAAATTTGAAAGGGAAAAATTGTTACAGTGGTTTCCCAAGTTAAATTTCCCAACATATGTTTTTTTATTATTAATACTTCATTCCATATAACTGGAACCAATGCTTGATTGTTTAATTTCATTTAGTTAGTTTGTTCATTTCAGTTTGTTCGTTTGTTGCTTTATTCATTAATTTATTTATTATTTGTGTACTCTTGAACACAAGGGATGGAACCAGTGCTCGTTTTGATTCACTTAATTTAACTTAAATTACTTTGGTCGTTCGTTCATTCACAAATTTTGTACTCTTGAACACATGGGATGGAACTAGTCCTTGTTTCGTTCATTTGTTCGTTCATTCATCAATTTTGTACTCTTGAACACAAGGAATGGAACCAGTGCTTGTTTTGTTTCACTTAATTAAATTTATTTGTTCGTTCATTCATTCATTCATTCATTCATTCATTCATCAATTTTGTAGTCTTGAACACATGGGACGGAACCAGTCCTTGTTTCGTGCATTTGTTCGTTTATTAATTTCGTTCATTCATCAATTTTGTACTCTTTAACACAAGGGATGGAACCAGTGCTAGTTTTGTTTCACTTAATTTAATTAGTTTGTTTGTTTGCTTATTCACAAATTTTGTACTCTTGAACACATAGGATGGAACTAGTCCTAGTTTCGTTCCTTCTTTCATTTTGTTTATTCATCAATTTTGTACTCTTGAACACATGGGACAGAACTAGTCCTAGTTTCGTTCCTTCATTCATTTCATTATTCATCAATTTTGTACTCTTGAACACATGGGATGGGACCAGAGCTAGTTTCGTTTCACTTAATTTAATTGATTCGTTCAATTATCAATTTTGTACTCTTGAACACATGGCATGGAACCAATGCTAGTTTTGTTTCACTTAATTTAATTAGTTTGTTTGTTCGTTCGTTCGCTCATTTACAAATTTTGTTCTCTTGAACACATAGGACGGAACTAGTCCTAGTTTCGTTCCTTCATTCATTTCGTTTATTCATCAATTTTGTACTCTTGAACACATGGGATGGGACCAGTGCTATTTCATTTCACTTAATTTAATTAGTTTAGTCATTTATCAATTTTGTACTCTTGAACACATGGGATGGAACCAGTACGTTTCGTTCATTTGTTCGTTCATTCATCAATTTTGTACTATTGAACACATTGGACAGAACCAGTCCATGCTTCGTCAGTTTGTTCATGTGTTCATTCATTAATTTTGTACTGTTGAACACATAGGATGGAACCAGTGCTAGTTTCATTTCACTTAATTTAATTTAATTAGATCATTCATTCTGTTCATTCATACATTCATTTAATTCCATTTTGTCATTCATCAATTTTGTACTCTTGAACACATGGGATGGAACCAGTGCTTGTTTCATTTCATATCATTTTGTTCATTCATTTATCAGTTTTATACTCTTCAACAAATGGAATAGAACCAGTCCTTGTTTCGTTCATTTGTTCGTTCGTTCATTCATTCATCAATCTTGTACTCTTGAACACATGGGATGGGACCAGTGCTAGTTTCATTTCACTTACTTTAATTTAATTAGTTAGTTCGTTCATTCATTCATTCATTCACCAATTTTGTACTCTTTTTTTTTTTAAAGGCATTTTTGCCTTTATTAGATATGACAGTAATCAGACAGGAAGCAAAGTGGGAGGGAGAGAGAGGGGTAGGGTCGGGAAATGTCCTCGAACCGGGTTTTGAAATCAGGATGCCGTAAAGTGCTACCGCACCATATGTCGGCGCGCTAACCACTAGGCTACTGCGCTGACAATTTTGTACTCTTGAACACATGGGATGGAACCAGTCCTTGTTTTGTTCATTTGTTCGTTCATTCATTTCGTTCATTCATCAATTTTGTACTGTTGAACACATGGGATGGAACCAGTGCAAGTTTCCTGCACTTAATTTAATTTATTTTAATTAGTTTTGTTCATTGTTGTTTGTTCATTCGTAAATTTTGTACTCTTGTAAATGGGATGGATCCAGTTCTTGTTTCAATTTGTTCGTTCGTTCATTCATTAATTTAATTTTGTTCATTCATAACTTTTGTACTCTTGAACACATGGGATGAAACCAGTGCTAGTTTCTTGTCATTTAGTTTGGTTATTCATTTATCAATTTTGTACTCTTGAACACATGGGATGGAACAAGTGCTTGTTTCAGTTCGCTTCATTTAATTTAGTTCTTTCGTTCATTCATTTTGTACTCTTGAACACATGGGTTTATTTTGTTTCACAGTGCTTGTTTAGTTTCTTCATCTATTTATTTAAAAATACTGCAGTTTCTATATTTTAGGCTCCATTTCTGCATCACTAATATATTTAATCTAGAACCATAAACAAAACAGCAAGCAGTTTTTTGTTCCTAGTCCCACTGACCTGTGCTCTGGACACATCAGAGCAGGCTCCACAGATGAGTTCACGGGGATCATAATCATCGCCCTGTCCTGCCTCTGCATCACAGCGGGCTTCTCCCCCAAAATAGGCCTGGATGAGTCAGAAGTCTGTTAGCACAACAGCTGGAGAAACGGCTTCATTATGGCAATATGTCATCTAAACAGATTACTAGACCCTTGTTCTTCTAAATCTCATTTCATGCCAACATGCCGAGCAAAACAGCTCTTCCTCCACAACAGAGAGCTGCGTTTAATCTCTTTTGTCACCCGTGTTTTTCCATTCTATTCATAGAAACAGAGACATCCTTACAGGGACAGTTCACTCAAACCCAATTATTTTTTTTTCTGAAAGCTTCCTTCATTTTCCAAAGCCTTTCCCTTTATGTTCCATTGAAGATATTCGAACAATAACCACTACCAAACTAAAACCTGAAATGAGGATCTAACCTTTTTGCATTTGAAGCAGACGTAGTACGCATATCTATTCATGGCAAATCCTGCAGGGTTGTTAAAGAATCGAGCTCCAGACATTGTGATGGCTTCACTCTTGTGCAGGCCTTCATACTCCAGTCTCATTAAAGCTTTTCTCCTGACGTCCTCGTACAGCTCTTTGATGGGGTCCAGCAAGTCTTTTAGGACCAAATGGTTTATTTTGTTCTGGGAAGAAAACATGTGTTATATGTTAAATATTATCAAAGGATTTAAACTGCATTTGGCTTGCACAGAACACGTTGACACATGATTTGGGTGATTTTGATCTAACAACAGCATTTTAATTAGCATTTTTAGGTGGCATCTTTAATTTCCACTGTTTTAATTGTATTTACAAGCTAACCGAAACTCAAAGCAGATGTGAATATAGATATGAATTTCTAAGAAACAGCAATTACTCTGAACCCAGAGCACTTTAGACACTAAAAACAAAATCATGGGCTGCACAGAAACCACAATTCATTTTGAAACATGCAGTGAATATATTTGCTTAAACAACAACAAAAAAAGTAATTTTTGCTAAGCCATATTGCAATTTTGCTTTTATTAAAATGCCCTCAATGCGAGTTCAGCCTAGCTTACTAACCTTACAAATAGGGCAAGACATAAACCCGAAGGTTATCCTGGGCCCAAGCCAGCGGTTCTCCAGAACTCTTCTTGTGCACTGAAGATGAAAAACGTGACTGCAGTCCAGCTGCAAATAAGCCAGGACAAAAAAAAAATTACACACCAATGTCTATTATCCTTGCAATTCTATATAATAAATATTTTTACTTTGATACTACTTTTACATTTGCTGTACATTTTAGTTTAGTTAGTTTCATTAATAGGTTTGCAAGTTATATTTTACTTTTTATTATTAACATATTTCTATATGTTTAGTTAAAGTATAAACATTTAGTGTTGACCAAAGTAGTTTAATGTGACCTCCTGTGCAAACCTCTTAGTAATAAAAATGTAATTGTGTGTATATAATGTATAATTGTATATACAGGGTTCATACACATTTTTACTACAAACATTCCATGACTTTTCCAGGACTTTCAAGTCAATTTAATGTTTCCTGTAATGTCTCTGTACACATGGTAAATAATAAGAAAAACTATAAAACTAGAAAAACAAATAAAACAAGCAACAATCGCTTTAGTTTAAGCGTATTTTTATATCTATGTAAAATAGATGATGCTTACACAGCACTAATAATGTAAGACCATGTTTTGGGCCAAAAAAGAAAAGTAGTAAAAACAACTAACCTCCATTCCAGTATACAGATATTTGTCAAACTAATTTTAGACAATGTTAATAGTTTGTTAAACTAGTAAGTACAGATGTGGCTACTGAGAACGTGCGTTTCTTCACACGCAGTGCTGCAATTTGTCATGGGCAGTCACACGCAGTACTGCAGCTGCAAAGGCTGCCTTTTCATTAAAAAAAAACAAAAAACATTTTTGTACTGTACGCAATAGCCACCAGGTGGCGCAAGGAACAACCGCTTTTCCATTGACTCAGTTGTCAATGGTTTTTGTCACATTTAAAAGGTGTGTTTGTGCATGAAACATGCGTGTTTAGATGCATGTATTTTTGTGTAAGAGACTGAAGAGTGCAAAAGAGTGCTCGATTCAGCTCCATCAATGTCTCGAGCGGCTGGGTTTCTTTATTTATTTATTTTGAAGATAATGAATAAATATTTGTATTCACATATGAATAAAACAGAAAGACATAAAACTTTACAAATTACATGTCCACTTTTGTAGGCTCAACACAATTTCATAGATCTAGATAAAATAGCCTAAGCTATATTGAAATCATTTAAAGATACAAATATCGGATATAATAAAAACATTGAATAAACCAATATAAAACAAACAAAAGCTATAACGATTTAGGTATATACAGTATAATATAAATGTATTAAACTGTTTTAAGCCATTTTGAACTTTAATTTTTAAAAGGTCTGTCTGGAAAAAAGATTTCAGATACTTTCTAAAAACAATAAACAACGGAGTTTATTATAATTTTATTATTTTAAAATATTTATATAGTATTTGGATATGATGATATTAATCAAATCGTGCAAAAAAAAATACTTTTTTTTACAAACGGATTGGGAAAAACTGCAAGTAAAAATGTGTTCTATGACATCAAACAAGTGTTAATGTTTTTATATAATGTGGTAAAACTTAAAAATTAAATTGATCATCACGAGAAAGTAAACAAATCGTTTGTTACAACATCAAAACCCATCCCTGCAAAGGTGAAACAAATGATGACGGAAAAGTCAAAAAAAGGGCGAATTTGCGGAGTAAGAAGTCATGGAAAAGGGAATGGATGTTCTCGGCTGGTGGAAGATGAACAAAGAATCTTACCCAAAACATGTTAAAGCGCTAAAACTACAGTGGCCCCTGCTGGCCATGTATTTCTTGTGTTAGACCATGTTGTGCTGTGTCGCGCTTTACTGCAATAATGTACTACATCACTTTAATTCACTCGCACATTCTCAGTAGCCACAGCTACTTCTATTGTAAAGCCGCGATCACACTGCACTTTTCGCTTTATAGACTTCTATCCATAGGCATGCGAATGCGGCAGACCAGAAATGCAAAGACATGCGACAAGTTTCGCATTTCACTGCATTCGAAAGTTTAAGGTTGGTGAATTCTTACCTGTGAAATCACATCAGGTGATTGCGTTAGAACAGGGGTGTCCAAACTCGGTCCTGGAGGGCCGGTGTCCTGCATATTTTAGTTCCAACCCCAATTAAACACACCTGAACCAGCTAATCAAGCCCTCTCTAGGTGTACTAGAAACTTCCAGGGAGGTGTGTTGAAGGAAGTTGGAGTTAAACTATGCAGGATACCGGCCCTCCAGGACCGAGTTGGACACCCCTGCGTTAGACCAATAGAAGATCATTTAAAATAAGAACTTTAAAATATAGAGCAATTGCTCACTTTTATTAACGTCTAATTATATTGTTTAACCCTGCCCTTTTTCGCAGCGCTGTATGACAGAATTTTACAAGCACAAGCTCTAGTGTGACCGCAGCTTAAGTCGCTTTGGACAAAAATGTCTGCTAAATGACAAAATGTAAATGTAAATTCCATGACTTTTCCAAAATCTTATGGGTTTTTCTGTTTTTCCAAAACTTTTTTACAGGCCTGAAAAATGCCATGTCAAAATTCCAAGACTTTTGCAGGTTTTCCATGATTGTATGCACCCTTCATATACAATTGTATACATAGATAATAACAAACATTGCCGTACAAATGTTGCAACAAATAAAATTTAAAATTATGAAAACTTCTTCATATTTGATATCATTATGTATAGTTAAACATACATTGTTTACATCTTTTGGCAGATTAAGAAGAGATAGAGCATGCTTGACGTTTATATAGAAAAAATGTTTCTGAATATAATGTCTTTGGCTGCAAAAGTGCCATTTACTTCTCTGAACGCTACAGAGCACCAAGCACAAAAACAGCCAGACACAGGAAAAGTTTCTTTCCTCAGGCCATCTACCTCATGAACAGTTAAATATTCCCCTACTGTGCAATAAACGTGCAATACTTTCTCACACGCATTTGTACACAGCACCTTATAACCTGTATATTTATAACAAATCTGTACATACAATTCAACATCCAGATCTTTTTATCTTTTTGACTAACTGCATCTCTGTTTAATGTTTATCGCCTTTTTCTTTTTCTCACATTTAATTTTGTGTTGTTACTTGTCACTTTATGTACACTGGAAGCTTCTGTTGCCAAAACAAATTCCTTGTGTGTGTGAAGCACACTTGGTAATAAAACTGATTCTGATTCTGAATTGCAGCAGGTCAGATTTTCCCCCATGAATTCTGCAAATTAATTAATTTATTTTTGGTATTATTTTATTTCAGATAGTTTTTCAGTGACTAGTATTATTTTCATTTAGTTTAGGTTTACATTTACTGCAAATGTTTCATTTCAGTTAGGGGAGAAAAGTGGGGACAAAAGTGAGTGGGGACCATTATTCATAAAAAACATTTCATTTTACAACATTCACATCCTCATTTTAAAAAATATTGTTTTTAGCAGAAATATATTTATTTCTGTGATAACTGAGGGTGCTTTTACACCTAGACTTTTGTTTCAGAACCTGGCACGTTTCCTCAGTTAGCGCGGTTCGTTTGGCATATGTGAATCCAGCAATCGCGATCGGATTCGCACCAAATCAATCGGCCCAAGATTGCCTGAATGAGGTGGTCTCGGCTCGATTGAAACAAACTCTGGAGCGGATTGGTTGTAGTGGGAAAGCAAAACGATCCAACAAACTAATGAACCAGGCTATATCACAGTGTATTATGGATATGTAATAGGCATATACGGCTATATGAAGAGAAAATTATGAGTAGGGCAGGATGTCATCATTCCTACTGGTAAATGTATGTTTCATGTCAAATATGAAAGTGAAAGCATGATGAAATATTACAGAGAGCTGTTTATCCGTTAGGAAAATTGACCAAACTGCAGTGTAAAGCCTATAATGCATAATTCTAGACAACAGATATGTGTGAAAAGTCCTACCTCTGATTTATATCTGGTGACGATGTCTGTGGGTGTCACCATTCAAAATTAAAGCACAGCTTTTTTTGCTTATAATGTCTTATTGCTCATAACCATAAATTAAAATAATGACGCATGACAGCTGAGCAGGACTCAAAATAAACAAAATAAACCCTGAAACTCTGACCAATATGATGAGAGACTACTTCCACAAGACTTGTTTTAGCTATTTTGGTCCGTTTAGAAACTTTGCTGTGTGAAAGTGAACCACACCAAGAATAAAAAGCAACATTGTAACAAATTTAATCCCTGTTTCGGAAAAGAGGTGTGAATGCACCCTAACTCACAAGAGTGGTCTATCAAAATCAGGTGTTATTTTGTATCAGTGTAGAAAGACTGCAATATAACTTCACTTTAAACAAAACTTGCACATTGTTACATTTGACCCCATCAACAGGGACGAAAATAACACACAGGTGGATCAAAAGTAATTACTAAATTTATATTTGCTAGATTTACTGGCTTAATCTTGTTTATTTTAAATATATCTGACTATGACCTTGTTAATGTTAACAGCAAAGATATTTTGTCCTTTATTTTTGCAAAACATATTAAACTGCATTTTCATTTTAAATTTCAGTTCCATGCAAAATGTTACAATTTTCTAAAAAGTTTTTTAAAGGGGTGGTCCACTACGATATAATATTTTAAACTTTAGTTGACGTGTAATGTAACATAAACAACATCTCTGAATGTGAGATGCTCAAAGTTCAATGCAAAGGGAGACATTGGCTTTTACAGAGTTAGCTTAGCAAAGCCTACAGCGAACGAATTTGGGGACTACAAAAAAATACATCCGAGCTAGTGAGATCACAAGAGCTTCCGGTTATGTGCATTCACCTCGCGCACACACCCTGCGCAGTGAAGGGTGTGGCCAGAGGCTTCCAGAATCTCTCCCAGTTCAGTGCTGGATTCGGTAAAAACTCCTCCAACAGACAAAGCTGTGGACTGTGAACCACAACCTGTAAGTATTTTTATTTGTTAAAATTGATCAACTACAGGCACAGTTTCCAGCGTTATTTTTAAGGCTTGGCTGTGTTTATAAGATGGAAATGCTGTTTGGCACCGCAAACAATTTAGCTACAAATTCATATTTATCAGTCAAACCGCTGTAAACACCCACAATCTTCAGCAGCGCGTGCAGTGTCTCTCTATGCGGCCGCTTTCCCTGGGTTCTACATCTCAAATAACAAATTCGCAAAAGATATGAGAACGTTTTATATTACTAACACATGCTTATTCTGAATATATGTGAAAGACACTTGTCAGATTTTATTTTAGAGAGCAGGCGTGAGCTGTGTGCTCTTTATTTCTGTCTGATTCAGGCTGCTAACAGCTGCTCTGAGCCTCTGACTGGACTATTTACACAGCGCAAAATCGCGTGCTTGTAGGGGAGTGACGTGGAGCCGATCTGCGAATCACAGCACATTATGTTAGCTGACCAATCAGAGCCTCCTGAGGGCGGGCTTTTCAGAGGAACTAGGAAATATGACAGTCGTTTTCATGTTAGCTGAGTAGCTGTGTATAATCAAAGTAAGATATATGAAAAAATAACGTGATTTTCTACAAATGAGGCATGAGCACAGATTGCTTTGCATCTTATAAATGCAACCAAACCTTAAAAATACACTGTGGACCACCCCTTTAAATATTATTGACAATATGCATTCATTTTATAAAACATTTGAATCCAAACACTGCAAACTCTAATGTGGAAGCAAAAAATAAGGTTTGTCTATTAGCAGTGGGACATCAATAACAGTGTTACTTTCGTCCCCACAGGAACTCTTGCAATTTAAACCTGATTTACTTTTAAACAAAAAAAACTCAGACATTTTAAACTTAAGGATGTGTTACTGCATTAAATAACCTGTAGATTGATCATTAGTGTGACACATAAAAACAGAAATTCAACTTGTAATAAGGAAAAAATAACGTTACAATAATTTACTTTTCGCACTTAAAAACTGACATTTGGAGCTAACTGTGGGACACAGTCCCGAAATCACATGATATTTTGCAGCTCCATCAAGGGTTGCATGCTGAATGCCATGTTATAGCCTGGAAAGCAAATGTTGTGAGGGCTTTGAAAAAAAAAAAAACTATTTGCTACTTCCATCCCACTTTACTTTTGTCCTCGCTCTCCCTTAACTTTTTTGGCTCATGGTTTAGTTCTAATTTATTATTATTATAATTTTATTATTTGACTAATAAAACTTTAGTTTTCATTTACTAAAATAAATGATATTTGATGTTAATATATTATGAAATTAAATATATTTTTATTTGCTCCATATGCCATCACATTAATCATCTGTACCTGGATTGCTGGGGCAGCAGACAGAGCCTCAGTGAAGCAAATCATGCACATATCATCAGCATCCTGTTTCAAACAGGCTGCGGTTTTGTCACAACCATGCAGGCAGGGAAGACACAGATCTTCATTTTTGACCCCTCCACATGGGTGACCACATGGATGAGTCTTACTGCAGGCCAGTTTTGCGTACTCCTACAAACAAGAAGTAAAAGTACACCATTGGGTCGATGAGATCACTAATTTCCAGTTCGAAACAAAACAAAAAGAATCCATCTTGAGTGCATACCTGACAGTCTTGGTCTGAACATACACTTCCTACTGCAGACAGTTCTGTGCCGTGCCTAGTGCCACAGAAGCGGCAGGCGTCTGAACTGCTGGAAGCTGGTTTACCTGAAGGACAGTACAATAGTGCCAATAGAGTTAGAACTAGCAGTACAATATATAGCCTCTAATCTTTTAATAAAATAAAATTCTGTAAGTAAGATGCATCATAGATGTGACCTGGGGGTTAGTGGTCAGGAGCACAAATTATGCAAGACTCAGAACACAAATACCCCAGAAACTGTTTATATTGTAGGGACAAAAGGCCTCTGTTGTGAATTGCTCTATTTTTATTTGTTATTCAAAATCAAAAAAACACTTCAAAACAGTCTTCTTAGCTCATGTAGTGATCAATTTAGTCCCTTTCTAGACAGTGTAGTGACCTATCAGTAAATTTAGTTGACGCTTCATTTTACTAGTGTTGCTGTGACAGTACAATATCACTACTGCAAGCAGCAGGAACAAGTATTGACCTTATTCAGCAATGCAGAAGTAAGCCATTTTCTGCGATTGCTTTAGAACTTCTGATTAATTTGCCTTATTTGGGGAAATGACTAGGAATAATAAACAGTATTAAATGCGACATGTGCGCCAGCTAGTCGACGGTGAGCTCCATTGCTCTTGTGCTTTGGTCAGCACAGCAAGAAAAACAGCCTTTTTGAATGGCACAAGCCATTGAAATAAATGGGTTTCATAGCACAGTGCTTTCCATGTCTGGTGTGAAACCTGATTTGCATCGTTTGGTGTAAGCTGATTTACACCGTGCAGTATCGCTGGAGGGAGAGTGAAACTGCGCTGAACCTCGCTGAGCAGTAAGTTTCTGGCCAATAATTTTCAGAGGATGACAATAATATTAGAGTGTTTTTTTAGTCAAACTTTGATTCCAGTTTGTAACATTTCCAATTGTAACATTATTAGCAGGTGAGAAGTTCACCTGTGTGTTCACGGAACTCCACCATGGCCTTCATGGTCTTGGAATCTGCCAATGCCATGAGCCAAAAGAGTTTGGTTCTACCGCAGCCTTCATGCAGGTCCACTTTAATGGCCTCCTCTTCCTCCTTAAAAACCTGCAAATAAGTCATGACAAGATATGTAATGATCCTATGTTAGATCCAAAAAAATTACTCCCTATAATAACTTAATCAACAATATCATCCTGTATTTAAAACATCAACAATGTGTATTATTACCAACACAATGTCACAATTCTCGATTTCAAAGCTTAAATATGAACAATAATAGACACATTTAACACTGTTTAGATGGATTGTAGCATTCAGGTTCACCTGTCGCTGATGGGTACGTGTGCGCCGGTGGAGATGGAGGAAGCGGTCACAATCAGTGCACAGATTTCCGCATGCATTACACAGAATGATTGCTGCCGTCTCGCCATCGTCATGGTTATCACACATAGGCTGGAAATAAAAGTCAGGGTAAAGAGGTAAAGTACTCATTACTGTAAGAAGAACTGTAATGTGCTATTGCACTGACTGTGCCCCAAGCTCTATTAGAATCAATGCCATACCATCTGCTTCTGCTGCCCGTCTTTGCCCATCCAGCGACCCGAAGACAGCCGGTCCACATGGTCCTGATCCAGAACACACAGAGAGGCCAATGCAAGCCACAGCTGAAGAGAGGTAGAACAATCGGGATTTTATTTGGAAGTCCTCCATACAAAGCTTCTACAAATTTTGTGAATATCATTTTTATTAAATGTTCATTTTTTATTTTTAATCATTTGCATGTCCTAAACCAGGGGTACCCAAACTTTTCCTTATGAAGGGCCAAAAACCAAACTTGATTGAGGCACGTGGGCTTAAGGTAAATATATCAAACTGTATTACAAAGTTGCCATGGATAATTTTCTCAACTATTTTAAAATAAATTGAAAACATTAATTTAGTCATTTTAACTAATGCATTATACTGTATACAGTTAAAATCACAATTATTAGCCCCCTTTTGAATTTTTTTTCTTTTTTAAATATTTCCCAAATGATGTTTAACAGAGCAAGGAAATTTTCATAGTATGTCTGATAATATTTTTTCTTAAGGAGAAAGTCTTATTTGTTTTATTTCGGCTAGAATAAAAGCAGTTTTGAATTTTTTCAAATCCATTTTGGGGGCAAAATTATTAGCCCCATTAAGCTAATTTATTTCTCGATAGTCTACAGAACAAACCATTGTTATACAATAACTTGCCTAATTACCCTAACCTGCCTAGTTAACCTAATTAACCTAGTTAAGCCTTTAAATGTCACTTTAAGCTGTATAGAAGTGTCCTGAAAAATATCTAGTAAAATATTATTTCCTGTCATCATGGCAAAGATAAAATAAATCAGTTATTAGAAATGAGTTATTAAAACTAATATGATTAGAAATGTGTTGAAAAAATCTTCTCTCCGTTAAACAGAAATTGGGGAAAAAAAATAAACAGGGGGCTAATAATTCTGACTCCAACTGTCTATTTAACTTTTTATTATGAACTCATTATAATGAAAACATAAGAATTCCATTTATAACACAAAAGATTACGTCAAATTACAAATGACAATGATGACAATGTGTATTAAAGGCATTACCCCCAACATTCTCCCTCTCCTCTAAGATGGGATTGTGGGCCAAATCAAAGGTTGCCATGGGCCAACTTTGGCCTGCGGACCCTAGCTTTAGCATCTCTGTCCTAAACCACAGTACGTTTAAAAAATTATTTTGAGGTAACCCAGATGGACTATTTGAGCTAGAAATTGCAAATGCTAATCCACGCACACACTCTTGCCACAAATTTTGGCAATAATTTTTTTTACAAATATGGTGAATGTTTAAGACTAACCGTTAGGTGGAGAGCTAAGAGATTAAACATTAATAGTTAATAAAGAACCTAATAAATAATATTTCAAGCATTATATTCCATTTGCAACAGCATTGTGAATTTTATAAAAATCTGTTAGGTAAGGAATTGAATTTTCAAATTGAGATTTCTCTGAATTTATAAGTAGTGAATGGCAGATTAACCGGCCACTTCATCTCAAATATGATAAGAAATGAATTACAAAAGTAATGTGAAGGATGAATAAGTGGATGTTCACATATCATGTCTTTTGTGCACTAAGGTTTGTTATTTCAAATGGAGAAGCACACAAATAGAAAGTGACACACATGCGCTGGCTTTTTACAGGTGCATCAACAGTTTAGTGAGTTGAAAACATCTCAACTTTTCAGATTGTCAAAAGTGCACCGCATGTCATATGATAAGAACCAGCCAATCAATTTCACCCTTTGAATATATTATACACATTTCAGTAATAACGGCAGACTAACTACATTAGTAGTTACACACAAAAAAAAACTTGTATCAGAGCTACAGCAAGTGTTTGTCAGTGGTGATTCCTTGGAGAGCGTAGGTGATGTTTGCTTAGCAACGGCAAATGCCATGAGAGTGAAAGCTCTTGAGCGCATTGAAATTGCTAGAAGCAGCAGTGCACTTCGCATTTTTCACAAAGTTTAAAACATGATATGTGAATGGCCTCTAAAGCTGTCAGGACACATAACTAAGCAACAGAACAGTCTGTTAAATGAAGTAGTTTGACCCAAAAGATTGCCTACTTTTCTGCTGCAAAACTAAAAGTATGTACTTTTTCTTTAGAAAAAGATTCTAAAGCGCAGTACGAGTAAGCAAACTGAAACACAGCTTAATTTAATATGCATGTTTCCATGACTGCATATTAAACTAAATCAAGTGAAATTATTTTACAAATGTTGCTTTTCATGCTGCCGTTAGCCTGTGGGTATAAGATCATAAACACTAATAAACTCCACCTGCCATAACACCTCTGATCCCTCCACCTGAAGGATTCTGAGTAATACTGACCTACTTGGCATTCAGTAATGACAGATGAAGTGTGCAGTGTGTGGTGCAGTCATACCCGTGTAGTGGCAATGCAGCGAACTGGAGAGCGATGTTCCTCTTCCATCTTTGTGAGTGCAATGATGGTCTCGGCAATAGCATTCTTAGTCACCCTGGACCAGGCGTCTGAGAGGTGTCCCTGGGGTAAAAAAAACAACAACACACTTCATTGAAGTGGGAATGTTTTGGAGATCAGGTTAAAGGGATAGTTCACTCAGAAATTAAAATTTAGTCAACATTTACTCACACTCAAGTGGTTCCAAACCTTTATGAGTTTCATGGTAGGAAAAACAAATAGTATGGTAGCCAATGGTTACAGGTTTTTAACATTTTTTCAAAATAACTTATTTTGTGTTCAACGCGTGAGTAAATGATGAATTCATTTGCAGTTCTGGGTGAACTACTGCTTTAAGCAGTGAAACATGAAACAGTACAACAAAATTGATGTATTTTAAGACACAAATGGAGATCACAATGTGATGGGCCATTATAACTCACAGCAGCCATGTCTTTGACTAGTTTAATGATAATCTCAGCAATCTGAGGTGGAGTGGAGCCCTTCATCCACCAATGACTTTCTCCGCGTCGTATATAACTGCATGAACACAGACAAAAGACAGTTATTGTATACTGCTGAAGACATTATTATTTGCATTGATATATGGTTTGTTAGGATAGGACAATATTTGATCGAGATACAACTATTGGAAAATTTAAAATCTGGGTCTTAAAAAAACGAAATTATGAAAATTACATTCTTAGCAATGCTTTGATAAGTTTTTTATGTATTTATGGTGGGAATTTGGCTAAATATCTTCATGGAACATGATCTTTACTTAATAGTCCAATGATTTTCAGCATAAAAGTAAATCAATCAAAAATTTGGACCCATACAGTGTATTATTGCTTATGTTGCAATACAATAGAATGGAGGAACTATGACGTCAATTTGTATGCAAAAACCCAGAAGCGAGTTAGCATTTTAGAAGTTCAGGTTCCCTCGTCCCAAAGTCAATGGGTTTTTTCAATGGGATTTCAGTTAAATCGCTTAAATAAGGCTTAAATAACTTAGGATACTTTCATGTTTTATTCTATGACATAAAACACATCAGTTACAGCACACTCTTGATTTTTTAAATCTGTTATGCTTCTTTAAAAAGACGATTGCTATCAGGTTGCTAAATGGGACTACACACGGTGTCGGAGACATTATACGTCATAGAGCTGAACTGGAGCACAGCTCGCTTGCGTTGGGCATTTGCATTTGTCTGTTATTTAAGTATTTTCATAAATAGTATTTTATAGTTTGTAGTATTTTTCTAATAGGGACTTTATATTGTGTGTAGATAATGCCTTCACTTGTAAAGACTGCCAAGACATTTATTTTAATTAAATGATATTACGGGGATACTGATTACCAGTGCTGCCTGTCTTTCTCCTGCTCTGAGTAATGCTAACGTGTGAATAAATGTGTAAAAATACATACATATTAACTGTCATTTTAGCGTGATCAATTGATTTTTCGTCGGGTTTTTTCTTTATCTGAACACATTTAACTCTGTCCTAACTGCAGTATTTACACTCCTCCTTAAAATGTATAGCATATGTGACTGTATGGGCTGCTTTTCGCTGTACTTCGTGACAAAAGAAGAATATTGAATGTTGTTCTGTGTCCATGATGGAATGTGCAGGCATTTCTGTCATCTATTACTAAGGTGAGCGGGCTGTTTTTGTACGCGAGCGATACACTTATTTAAATATGTTTTATGATAATACTATGTCGGCACATTTATACATACAGTTGTCACAACAACTTTCACAACAACCGTAAAGCAAAACAAAATGCATTTCCCACATAAAAAAAACTATCCAAAAGGCACGTAGGTCTAGGTGTTTTTGTGTGTTTATGTGTTTATAATATGTAGCTTGGTTTATAATATGATAAACCGAGAGAGTAAATCTTTGTCATGGATTAAATTTTCTAAAAAATAAGCTTGAAAAGTTGTCGTTAGCAGGGTGGTGCTGACGTCACAGGCGAGCGCCCCAGGCGCTGTAGTCCGTTTATTGCCTAATGTTAGCTTTTGCATTCTTGCGTTTGCATTTAAGATCCAAAAGTGCTAAAAGATGTATTTTCGTGTGAGGATTATCCGGCTGGACAAAACGTGTAAGTGTAATGAACAGTGTTTGAATACAGAGCTTATTATTTGCAATCTTCGAAAAGCCTATGGGAAAATACCATGGGGAACCAGTTTTATGCTAGCAGCCGATTGGCCTACAAGGTGACGTCATAGTTCCTCCACTCTATTGACCCTTTTCACATTCCGGGTTTCTCAGTAGCAAAAGTTGTCGTAGTTGGGAAACCTTAGAGTGCAGTGAATGGGAGAATACAACAAATAATTTTTTTACAATCTTATTTGCTCAAATAATAAAAGAAAAACTCCACGATGGTGTAATAAAGACTATCAGAAGAAGGAAAAAAATTGTGCGAGACTGAAAAACTGTCCTGTCTCATAGAGGCTGCATTAAAAACGGCTCGCACAAGCAGTAATTCGTTTGAAGCAAAGATGATATCGTACATACATAAATACATATAAATGTTCATATGTTTTTTAGAAAATCTAAATATTAAAAACTTTCAAGGATTTAAGATGTTGATTACCGTTAAACGCGTCACAACGTGCTTGTGAAAAGGGTCCATATAGTCACCTAATAGCAACGCACACCCACATACTTAGCTATTCTAACAGCTCATGTTACTGCCATTAGTATAAGATTGCAGAAGATAGTTTTGACTAGATATGTACAGTTTTACACCATCATGCTGATAATGTTTCTTTAGTCTATCGGCAATAATACAGCTTGAACCATTTCAGTAAATACCACCTTACATATTGGTGGCTATTCCAACAAACAAACCCAAATAAAAAAATGATTTTGATGGGCCAGGGTCACATTTGATGAAGAAAATCAACTTTTTGAGTCAAAGTTTTGGTGTAAGAGGCTCTCATAAATATCTCTGATTACTTAAAAATATCTTAATTTGTGTTGCAAAATAATTAATTTAGAAAAATATGATACAAAACTATTATTATTAGGTAAACTATCCCAGTTTTCAGACTGTTTATTTCCATTAAAATTTTCTGTGGCACTTCAAATAAATCTGAACTGAAATGTGGGATGCCAAGCTGCAAGCAAGCTGACCTCGAGTTGAAGATCATGGGCAAGGTGACTGTAGTGACTCCTTTGCCCGCAGCCATGCCAGCTGTGCCAACAATAGTGGTGCCCTTGGCCTTGAGCTGCACAGTGAGGGCCTTGGCGATGCAGCCCAGGAACATATCTAAAATACCGAGCTTGGTCCAGTCGCCCTTCTCAGTGGAGTGAATGATGTCACTGATGTCAGCCGGTGGCAGCGCCTTTACACCGATCACACTGGCCAAGCGCATGGGTGTGACCTCGGGTAGAACACGCCTAAGAAGTGACGTCACCTGCGAAAGCAAAACAGAGTTCCATCTTAGATTCTGACTGTAAAAATTAAGGTCCATAATTAGTGGTTCATGAAAGGCAAATCACAGATATTGACAAAATACTGATACTTTTTACTTTTTAAGGCATGAGGCACTTGAACCTGCAAAAACATATCTGTAAGTGAAAGCAGGATGCCATGAGTTATGATATATCATTTTTATTTTTGTGATTTGTACTCTCAAAGCTTCTGAAATTAGTCATGTGCATGTTAAAACCCGGGACAAATGTAATTTTTAAATGCATATTTTATTACTGGTATGAACTGAATTTGCAAACATGAAATTTTCTAAAAATGATGACGGGAAAACTACAAACATTCTAAAACATTCCTGCCTTTTCAGTCTAGCATTTTCCAACAAGGGCAGAAACTTTGTATTACTAGCACTTCTCATGATTATTCAATGCCTATTTATGATAAACTGCTTGTTGTTTTCCTCAATTGTTATTACTGTATTCCATGGTCTGTTGAAATTCTTGATTCTGATTGACTGGAAGAGGTGCAATACAATTGTTTAAAGCACAGGTAGGTCCAGTCAGTTTTAACAAAGAGCATAAAAACACCAAGAGGCGACACTCTGTTGCTACTTGGGAAACAGCCACTAGATGCCATTAGTGTCACACGGCGGCCATTTTGCAATGAAAATTTCAATAGAACAACAGCACGGATAACTAACACTAGACAGAATGAATTAAAATATTGAGTTAAATATGAGTTGAAATAAGTACATCCCCCTTGAAAAGTAACATTTTAAAACAATATCCCAATAAAAACAGACAATTTCCAAAATGTTAACAACTTTAATACATCTGATTTCTAAAATATCTGTTTCACATATAACATAAGGTTAACAAAATAACTTAGGCCCAGTTTCATAAACAGCGCTTAGATTAAGCCAGGACTAGGCCTTAGATAAATTAGGCTATTTAAGTCACATTTATAAAATGGCCTTAGAAAAATATTTTACTGGCATGCACCTGAAGACGAAAAAAATGACACTGATGTATTTTAAGACATCTCACTGCAAGTTATTTTGAGTTGAGATCGCTCAAACATGCAATTTAATCTTGACTAGCCTTAAACCTTGTTTGTGAAACCAGGGGTTAATTACTTTTTTTTTTGTTTTGTTTTACTCAAATTAGGATGAAGCAAAAATGAGTATACACAACAAAAACTACAACAAAAACTACATTATATGGTAGTTGTATGGCCTCAATGATTTTTAATGACAGCATTAAAAATCATGAATAAAAATATTTATATAAAAAAAAATAATAATAAAATTGGAGAAAGTAGCTTTTTAAACAAAAACTTTATTAGTCTTTTTTTAAATAGACAACACTGCTAAAAATACTATGTACTATTATAATATAACACTTAAAGTAATGTTAATCTGTTATCAACATCCCATTTTGAAAGTCATGTTAATTTAATTTAACATGACAGTATTAATATGTATTAAGCCAGTGCGTAAACTATTAAATTAAAGTCATTTAAAGTAATTTCACCTAAAAGTGACAGTTTCAAGAAAACAAATATGGTTAATATATTAAACATTAAGTCTGTAAAATAAATGATGATTGTAAGTGTTGTATCGTCGTCTTTCAGGTTGTATTTCAGCTTTGATGTGCTTTTTAAATGAATACATAAAAAACAAAGCAGCTGCTTGCCATCGCGACAGCAATAAAATCCAATGGACGGCTAATCGCTTTCACTCAAAAATGGTGGAATCGCAGGGCTCTGCTGTTGCAATGTAACGTTCTATTGAGTGTCGCCTCTTGGTGCTTCTAAGCTCTTTGGTTTTAATCACAGTTCGAAATAAATGCAATTCCGCTAAACATTTGTAATAACCACAGTAACACAGTGACAGTTACCAGAGCCTACATCCATCTGAGAACACAGATGTGTGCTTCACCAGGGTGCCTGCTGAAGATCAAACGTCACACTAATATACTAAAAAATTTAATTTGCAAAGTGGTAGCTAACACATACTATGAGCTATTACATATGCTCATGTCATTTACATCCAGAGACACACGAGACTCTACCATAATCTATGTGAGGCAATTTGTTCCGGCCGTCCAAATAGTGTGACCAAGACATCAAAAATAAATTTAGTTCAGTCGAAAAACGGCCGCTATACAGTAGTTATGAAGTGACGTGCGTCTGTTTAATACAGCACAAGCTGCAGTTGAAGGCTGCGCAGAGCGTGAGTCACCTGACATTAAGCAAGTGAGTGGCGAGCAGTCGAAAACATTTGGATACTTAAGCTTAAAGGCTTCTCAACGCCATGTTTCTGTTGCACGGAATGAAACTACTGCAACTAAACAAAGTTATGCCAACTCTGGGCTAGTTAAAGATTTGCTTCAAATCATCTAAATCCCAGCGTCAGCGCATTCAGAAATAACAGTTTGTTGGCAACAGCCGCTAAACGCCACTTGCCTTTGACAGCAAAAGCCGCTATATGCCGAGAACCAATCAGAAGGCGTTTTCGATTTTAAAAGACGGAGTTTGATGAACTAGATGAGCCTGTTCGACTGTCAGTGAATGGCAAATGAAAACGTCCCTTACCTCAAAACTCTGTGCATTATAGGAAAAAGAAAACACAATGTACAGTCGGAAGTGTAGCATGCATTCATAACATTTTTTTGCACAGCAATGCTACTTTGAATGAGTCTGATTTACTATACATTAAACGGCAACTGTGTTTCACGAAAGAAAGAGTTAAGATGCCTTTTTTTATCCCACGTGGATGCTATGAGAATAAACAAGAGGCGAAGACCTTACCTCACCTATGGTGAGAATGAATGAATGACAGCTTCTAAAATTGTCTGAGAGGCATCCCCTTTTTGCCCAGTAGGCCTACCTTGTGTTTTATTTGCTATTGTAAGCTATTTTTTAAAAGATAAATAGAATGTATAAAACTATAGATTATTTGTATTACTTCATATACCTGTACGTCTGATAAGCTTTTTATATTAATGGACAATGCACAGATATTGATGTTTCACAATGTTTTTACACAACATTATTTGAATCTAATAAGCTTAGCTTACAATGTTTGCAATGTTTACATGTAATGTTCTACTTACAATAAATCTAAATTCCAAATGTCAGAAATGACAACAGATTGTTAAGATTTAATTAATGTCAGTTTTAATGTTATTGATGAATGCACTTACTTGACAGATTTCATTCATTCATTTTTCTTCTGCTTAATACCTGGTTTATCACAGTGGAATGAACCGCCACTAACTTCACAGATTTCTATATTTTTTATTTTAGGTGGCTTGCGTATGTGTTTTATGTATGGTAAAATAATTTCTAATTGCATCCTTATTGATTTTCAACTAATTACACTGTCTTGTCCCAATAGGTGGATTTAGAGGTTTTTGCAAAAAAAGCACAAGTGGATTTAGCTGGTTTTGACAGAAATGAAAATTTACCGTGTTTAAAGCCAAAGACTTGTCTAAAGTGACATTTTTAAAAAAAAGGTATTTTATTTACTAGCTAATAACCTTATTATTACCTATAAAATGAAACTTCGAAACCTAATTGTAGAAGCCTGATAGAAAATGCTCATTTACAAGAAAAAAGGTCAGATGGATTTAGAGGGTTTTGCATCTGAACTCTTCATATGTAACTTTGTGGAATCCAATTTTTGATTTGTGGCAGAAAGAAATTATTTTCAGACATGTCTACACTTTAATGAAAGGGGTGCAATGTACTTTATCATAGATTAGGGAACTAGTATAGGGCTAGCATAGATCCAATACCAAAATCAGCATCAATTATTGTCAATATTGGGATTGATCTTTCCACCTTTTTCTCATGATGATGATGATGATGTGTTCACAAACCTGTCTCTGGACACGTGGCGAGGCAGTGTGGAGAAGGGAGAAGAGGTCCTGCAATAAGGTGAGCTGCTGGGCTAAATACTGGCGGCCAACATTAGATCCACTTAAGGCCAGCACCATAGACAACAACTCAAAGCAGTAAGCATCAGAAGATGCATCATCGTCGCTGGGCTGAGAGTTTGCGTTCTCTTTGCTAGAGATGGCATGTTCCCATTCTTCCCGCACTCGTGTGGCCTCCATACGAATGGCTTGGACAATATGGGCACAAACCTGAGGAGGTAAATAAATGTGGAATCAGTCAAGTGCAAAAGATCTTGCATTTTAAGAGAGGCAGTTTATAGAGGCTTATGGACCGGTTCTGAGTTGCCATCAACTTCCTGGAATATCACAGGTAACAGATCAAGTAAACACTACATGTGTGTGACACTGTACAAACACCCTTTTTAGCCCTTAGAAGATTAAAACAGCATAATTTCTAACTACAGCTGATCAAATCATTGGTAAGTGATATTCTAAGTCGATCTCTCTCTTTTGTATGTTGTAGTGCTGTATTTATGCCATATAATTGTAGTGTATTGAGTGTGAGATGGGACTTGCATATCAGGAATGTGTGTTGTGTTGGCAGAAAGAAAGAAAAAATGCCCGCATGTGTTTAGCGTTTTTCCTTATCGCAAACACAACAGCAATCTGGTAGTGATTGCACTGCTTTTTTGGGGGTTAATTATTGTGATATCCCAATTGCAACAGAGAAATACTGTAGACTTTAATAGACTGTAATACTGTAAGGAGATATCTCTGTAGATGGATGGCATTTCATGTCACGTTCTGCCTTATAATCTTAAAATGTGAGCAAAAACACCTGTTTTGTCATCACTTTAGACATTACACTAGAGAATCATTCAAACACTAGCTCTAAAGTGGCGTTGGTGAATTAGTAATGGCTTCTGCTGTCAGCTACAGATGTGAATGAATGGCGGAAGAAAGTAGTTCCTAATACAAAAGGGTTTTTAGATTCTCCGTGTTTGATTTTCTTTTTTATATACATGATTGTGTCATCGAACTGTTGTATAAATGCAATATCACACTCGTAGCAGTGTGATATGGCTGTATATCAGCACTGGTGGGACACTATGGCAAGCCTCCCACCAGTACAGCCATATCGCACTGCTACGAGTGTGATATTGCTCATATAGCAAAACAATGTAATTAAACAACAAACACTGACTAAACTATTTTTAATTACACTATTTAAAATTATTTTGTATGTTTAATGAATAACTATGTGGATTTTTTGGCAGCTCACTACACTCAAAAAATAACGTTTGCTGTTTGATCAAACTACTTATTTAAAATGAGCTGAAAAAACACAATTGTTGAGTTTTTTTGGGGGGCAACTTAATTGTTTTATGTTCAATCCACTTAAATTTGTAAAAACTAATAAGTTAACTTCATTCATGTTGCCCCAACACAAATCGATTGTCTGGAAGCCATAATGTTTTACAGTGTAGGTTTACCAGAGACCCTAGAGCAATTTCAAAGGCTTTACCTGTTTCTGAAGGTTGGTCAGCTTGCTCCTGCTAAAAATAATGCCGACCATGTGTTCCTTCAAGTCTGCATCAGATGGAGCCTGACAAAAAAACATTAATAACACAACTATGAAATAAAATTCTTCAGCTTCGGCACTTAATATTGCTATAGCAATAGTCCTAAAACAGCCCCAAAACACATCAGATGCAAGTACTGACCTTGTCTTCACCCTCGGGTGAGGAGAGGAGGTTCTTCTCTTCTTGTTCTGGTGTTGGCTCTGCATCCCCGCATATTAGTTTCCCAAATACCTACATAAACACATAAAATGACTATTACAGTGTATGCAGAGGAAAATCGTTTTCATCCTGCAGTGTTTGATGTAGGGTTGTCACGATACCATTAATTAATCTTACAATACTATACCAGCTAAAGTATCATAATACCAAGTAGTATTGCGATGCGATATTCATTCATTCATTTTCTTTTTGGCTTAGTCCCTTAATCTGGGGTTGCCACATCGGAATAAACCACCAACTTATCAAGCATATGTTTTACGCAGCGGATGCCCTTCCAGCTGCAACCCATCACTTGGAAACATCCATACACTCTCATTCACACACCACGGACAGTTTAGCTTATCCAAGTCACCTATAGCGCATGTCTTTGACTTGTGGGGAAACCGGAGCACACGGGGAGAACATGCAAACTCCACACAGAAATGCCAACTGACCCAACCAAGGCTCGAACCAGCGACTTTCTTGCTGTGAGGCGATTGTGCTACCTCAAATTATAAAGAAAATTGTCAGAACTACTATATTTTATGTTATAATAGGCCTACTTAAATCTAATTCATAATTCACTCAAGGCCAAAAAGTATGATCTGCACGTCACTTCACCTAAAATTTATTCATTCTTTTTGTTTATTTTGTAGATAACTGACCAACAAAAACACATTAAAATAAAGAACCAAATTATACCAAATGAAATTTGATACAAAAGAGCATTATTCCAACAAAATTAAGCCAAACAAAAATTGTTTCAATGTTTCCTGTTGCTATTTTGGGTTTTTCATCGATTTTTTTCCTTTAGTCTTCTCAGGTAACAATCCAAAGTAATTAAAAATTTCACTTTGTGAGTCGTTCTTTTAAAGAGATTGTCGTGGTTGTTGTAGCTACTAAATCATATTAACAGGAACAGAAATGAACTGATTCAGATGTGCGTTTAAACTGAAGCGTTAGATAAGGTGCAATAGGCTACCATAAAAGGCATGAATTTTACACAGTTTTGCAACCTTAAAGGGCTCCATTGCGATACTACCATATTACCGGTAAACCCTTGTTTGTTGTGCATTGTCAGTATCAGCCAGGTTTCCATTCTATTTCAGTAAATCTTTTTAAAATTCACAAGAAAACAAACAAAAAAAAGTGAATTAGTTGTGTTTCCATTAAGCTCTTAGAGCAGCTGACTATAGTATTGGTAACCTAGTAACCAGGGCTTGACATTAACACCCGCCAAATGCGGGTAGATTTCACCTGTGGCGGGTTAGACAGACACCCTCACTAGACACTTTGGCTGGTTGAAAATAATTTTTAAATTGCCAGTGCTACCTTGTCACTAAAGATCAGAATTTCAGTTTAAGACCGTTTGTCAATATGTGCGCAAATGTTATCTTAGAGTCGAGCAGCAGCATGACTGATAAGTGTTCGCAGAAGCAAAAAAAAAGCAGGCGAATACCGAATGAGAGGATGCACCGAGATCCTTGCTCACTGACTGCAGTGTCGTGCGCAGAGCTGATTTGATGCGCGCGATTGCTTAAAGGCTCCCGTGTCCCGTTTCCTTGCGTAAAGCAACCGTGGTCGTTTCTTTTAGAAATAGACTGGAAAAAGCAGTGCTCGTGCAACCACAGCCCTGCTACTTCAAGAGCTTGAGGTTTTTTGTAAGCAGCAGCAGTTTTTGCTTCAACCATTCTTTTGATTTTTTTATTAATATGCCTAACATTAACGGAATATTTTCACTGGCTTTCTTTTGCTTGCAGTTATTTTTGTTAATGTGGTTTAATTATCATCCTTTACAATAACATTCCTTTAACAGAAGATTAACTTTCTATTTGTCAATAGTTAACTAGTGATCTGGGACCTTTAGCCTGGACAGACAACTGTGTAAAGTTTTAGATAGGCGAGAATAATTTTTTTTATTGTTTTTTAAGAACATTTTTGTTGAATAAAAAGTAATATTTTGCTTGTTTTTACACATTATTTAAAATTTGTGGCAAGGAAATAATTCATTTGGTGTGGCCAGAGAAAAAATGGTAAATCCTTATTGTGTTGAGCCCTAAAAAGTGAGTATAAACTGTGAAATGTGAAATAAAACTAATTTCAATGTGACACTATGAAAACCCATTTGCTCATGCTCATTGAGCAAGGTCACAACACACAAAAAAACTTAAATTAACGATGAGGCATGTGGACATAACACAACATCTATATCAAGTAATTTTAGCATGCCAAAGTCAAATTTTATGCATATAAGATAAACTTTCCCAAAAACAAAATTGTGGCTAGTGAAAATGGCGAGTGGCTAGTAACGTTAAAAAACTACTAGCCACAGTGGCTGGTGTTCAAAAGAGTTAATGTCAAGCCCTGCTAGTAACCAACAATAAACAAGGCAAGCATAATGGTATAACGTGATGTAATGTTCGCTACATCAGAGATTATTTAGCAAATGTGTTTTTATCTATTGCTATAGGGATTAACCCCTTTTGTCCAAAACCACCTCAAGTGATTGTAAAAACATTTTGCAAATTAAGAGACATTAATTCAGATTTTACCATTTCCATAATTAATTTTTTTATGCAATACTTCAAATTGCACATTAAGACAGGGTGATGGAAACCTAGCTATTGATAACAAAATCAATCATTGTGCAGTTTGTGTCTTATTGAGCTGCTTGTGATGCTTATTCAGTACAGTTTACCTGTGATGTAATGAGTCGGAAGACTCGCAGCGTCTCAGCCTCACAGTTCTTCTGCTGGGCCACACTGGCTGATATCTGCCCAGCGATCTTGATGCTCTCCCCCTCCTTCCAGCCAAGCACTTTGACTTGCCGTACCCTAAGCGTGTTCTCAGGACCCTTAAGCTCAATCTTGATCACATGATGGTCCCCTCCGGGCAGCTCGCTAGTCACCCAGCCCATGTGCCTCGAGTCCAAGTCAATCTGAGACAACAAAAAAGTCCATTCAGTGAAATAACCATGAAGACCCAAGGGATACTGGTCTGATGATCTACATTTTCACGAAGACAAGTCTTTTTGCTGTGTTTTTGTTGTCATAAGGTTCACCAAGGCACTAAACTCACAGTTGTAAACCTTGGTAAAACTTCTGTCAACAACACTAATGTGACACAAAAGAACAAAAAAAAAAAAGCTTTCACTAACGGTCACTTATTAAACAATAAAAAAAAATAGGCAATTCTGAACAATTTATAATGTCCTATTGTTTGTTTTTTTCCAAAATATATTTATTGGGTTTTGTTTGAACTATGGAACAGAATACATAAAAAATTAACCAAAAATAAAAAGTGAAAAGACAAATAATTAAAAAATGTGAAAACAAATATATAAATAAATGACAAATTCAAATAATAACAGTAAATAATTAAAAAATAAATAACAATGTTCAGTGCACTTTTGTATCTTGTGTTTCACAGCTTTGTAGTAAACAAATTTGTAATTGTTGCTGAAATGTAAGACATCTGAACAATACAAGAAGACACCAACAAGGGTTTGAAAGCTCAAACATTAAAAAATGTTGCATGGTCCACCTGGTTCAAAAAGTGTTGAAAGGGGGTCCATATTTTATGAAAATCTTGTAATTTTCCTTTAACAGTGTATGTCAGCTTCTCCAGAGCAAGATTGCTAGTCCTTTCTTTAATCCACTGGACACAGGATGGCCTTTGAGTTTTTTTTTCCAATTTAAAGCAATAACATGCTTCGCTTGGAGTAAACTAAAATCTAATAGTTTGCGTTTGCTTGTGTTCAGATCCAGGTTTACAGGGTATATATGAAATAAACATAATTTGGGAACCAAATGTATATTTTCTTCAATTAATTTACCAATCATGATAAGAATCTTGTGTTAATACTATTATTTTGGGCAAATAAACAAGAATCTACCCATTCTTCTTTAGATATGTCTTCTTGAAGATCATTTTTCCATGCTATTAAGTAGGATAAGGAGTTATCTTTTGATCCCTCAAAGAGTATATTATAAAACTTTGATAGATTAAACATTACTAAAGTAAATATACATGCTTAAAACAATGCTTTCCAATTGTATTTAGACATATAATAAAAAAACATTATATTAATATCGCCACTTGGAGACTTTTAAGACTTAATTCATCACTTGATGAAAATTTGCCTTCGGCATATTATGGTAATTATTAGTGCTTGGTATCAATAAAACCAAAGATTTATTGTTATGTGTAATAAAAGGTTAGCAACTAAGTAATTATTAATTTATAAATTAACTCGTAGACAAGTTAAGTTGGCAGCATCTACAGTCTTATTCAGGCCATCACCCCAAATCTGATTATTTCTGCACCCAAATGGAATCTGAATGATTAACTGTCTGACACAGCACAACTGCTAAAACCTGATTTATGTGTCCCATGGCATTTAACAGCATATATGTTTTGGTTTCTATTGCATTCACATTTGGTGGCATGCATAAGGTATGCAATACAGATGCTATCTTGCATCATGAAAATGTTGGCATTGCCATGGATTATAATAACTGAGGCAGCATCAGTAGCACTGGCAGCTGTTATGTGCACTAGAATTATAACAATATCAAATGTATCGATATCATGATATATGGTATTATCACAATGTTGACCTAAGCTGCAAAAACAGTTACTTTAACAGGTATAATAACAACAACTACTTAGTGTATTGCTCTAAATAAAAATAAAAAACCTGAAAAATGACATGTACATAAGTATTTACAGCCTTTGCTCAACACTTTGTTGATGCACCTTTGGCAGCAATTACAGCCTCAAGTCTTTTTTATTATGATGCCATAAACTTGCCACACCTGTTTTGGGAATTTTTGCCCATTCCTCCTTGCAGTACCTCTCAAGCTCTATCAGGTTGGATGGGAAGCGACGGTGTACAGCTATTTTAAGATCTCTCAAGAGATGTTCAATAGGATTTAGGTCTGGGCTCTGGCTGGGCCACTCAAGGACATTCACTGAGTTGTTGTGAAGCCACTTCATTGATATTTTGGCGGTGTGCTTTGGGTCATTGTCCTGCTGGAAGATGATCAGTCGCCCCAGTCTGAGGTCAAAAGCACTCTGAAGCAGGTTTTCATTCAGGATGTCTCTGTACATTGCTGCATTCATCTTTCCCTCTATCCTGACCAATCTTCCAGTTCCTGCTGCTAAACAATATCCCCACAGCATGATGCTGCCACCACCATGCTTCACTGTTAGGATGGTATTAGCCTGGTGATAAGCGGTGCCTGGTTTTCTGGCATTCACTCCAAAGAGTTAAATTTTTGTCTCATCGGACCAGATAATTTTCTTTCTTATGGTTTGAGAGTCCTTTTGGCAAATTTCAGGTGGGCTGCTATGTGCCGTCTGGCCACTCTACCATACAGGCCTGATTGGAGGATAGCTGCACAGAAGGTTGTCCTTCTGTAATGTTCTCCTCTCTCCACAGAAGATTGCTGGAGCTCAGACAGAGTGACTATCGGGTTATTGATCACCTCCCTGACTAAGGCCCTTCTCCCCCGATCACTCAGCTTAGATGGCCGACCAGCTCTAGGAAGAGTCCTGGTGGTTCCAAACATCTTCCACTTACGGATGATGGAGGCCACTGTGCTCATTGGAACTTTCTGAGCAGCAGAATTTTTTCTGTAACCTTCTCCAGCCTTGTGCCTCAAGACAATCCTGTCTCAGAGGTCTACAGACAATTCCTTTGTCTTCATGCTCGGTTTGTGCTTTGACATGCACTGTCAACCCTGGGACCTTATATAGACAGGTGTATGCCTTTTCAAATCATGTCCAATCAACTGAATTTACGACAGGTGAACTCCAACTAAGTTGCTGAAACATCTCAAGAATGATCAGTGGAAACAGAATGTACCTGAGCTCAATTTAGAGCTTCACGACAAAGGCTGTGAATACTTCTGTACATGTCATTTTTCAGGTTTTTTATTTTTAATAAATTTGCAACAATTAAAAAAAAAATATATCTTTTTTCACATTGTCATTATGGGGTATTGTGTGTAGAATTTTGAGGAAATAAATGAATTTAATCCATTTTGGAATAAGGCTGTAACATAAAAAAATTGTGGAAAAAGTGAAGCGCTATCAATACTTTGCACTGTATGAGGTTAAACATGCATAGTTTACTTTTTTTTTTAGCAAAAGAAGAAAATATAGAAAACATTTTATGCTTAAGAAAATATGTTTTTGTCCACACCATTTTTTAGTTCTCACATTCAGCAATTGGTGAAAAAATTAAAACTGATTTTAGTCTTCTATTTTAGAATTAAGAACTGCCTTTCTTTTGATGCTAAATATAAGCTGGTTGATGCAACATTTATGTCGATACTGGACTACGATGATGTTATCTATATGCATGCTTCGTCTCAGATTCTGCATGCATTGGATACTGTTTACCATGGAGCACTAAGACTTATAACTAATTTTAAATCCCTTACTCATCATTGTGTGTTGTATACTAGAATAGGTTAGTCTGCTTTGTCCATTCGTAGGCTCAAGCATTGGCATAGCTTTACAAATCTATATTGGGTTTACTCCCATAATTCATTCATTCATTCATTCATTCATTTTCTTGTTGGCTTTGTCCCTTGCGGGGTCACCACAGCGGAATGAACCGCCAACTTATCCAGCACGATTTTACGCAGCGGATGCCCTTCCAGCCGCAACCCATCTCTGGGAACTTCCACACACACATTCACACTCATACACTATGAATTACCCAATTCACCTGTACTGCATGTCTTTGGACTGTGGGGGAAACCGGAGCACCCGGAGGAAACCCAGGCAAACGCAGGGAGAACATGCAAACTCCACACAGAAACGCCAACTGACCCAGCCCAGCCGAGGTTCGAACCTGCGACGTTCTTGCTGTGAGGCAACAGCACTACCTACTGCGCCACTGCGTTGCCTACTCCCATAATATCTACAGAATTACATTTGTAAAAACCTGTCCTTAGCTATGGCCTTTGGTGACAGGATATTTATTTACTGGCTGTTCCTAAAGTGTGCACTGAGATGGGAAAAAAGGCTTTAAAATACGCAGCACCTTTTGCATGGAATAATCTACAAACAAAGTTGCAGTTTAAACAATATAGAGTATAAATGATTTAGAAATTGAAACACAGGCTTGTAGATGTTTTGAGTAGTTTGTTTGTCAATGTGTGATTCATGTTAACTGTCAATTGTTTTTTGTTTGTTGTCTGTTAGACCCATGTGATATGTATGCTGCCTAATCTTGGCCAGGACACTCTTTTGTTAAAGAGATTTTTAATCTCAATGTGTCTTTCCTGGTAAAATAAAGGTTATAATAATAAAATGTAACCATGGGCATTACATTGTTCAAGGAAATTAAAAGTGTGGTAAATTCTTTACAACCCAGATATTTACAACCCAGCCGGTTAATGATGGATAATGATTGATTGTAGTTCATCTGGCTTAAACCGACCTGTTTTATTCTGCAGAGATCTTCCACAGCTTTCCCACAGAGGAATATCATTGATGTGACTTTATTCTGAAAAAAAAAAAAAAAGTTTCAATAAATCACAAATAAAAATGAAAAAAGAAAACGAAAACAAACGACAGATCGAAAGAAAAGAAAGAAAAACGACACATCGCAAACTCACTCCAATATCACGAGAGTTGTCAACATGGACAGAGACATATGACGCATTGATGCCTTTCACACAGCTGATAGTGATGCTCTTTGTTTTGTTCTTATCTTCATCCCCAGACTCCCAGAACGTCTCAGTGGATCCATCAGTCAGGCTGCCAATCATGGCTGGCCGGCTAGATGTTTTAATGTCCACCACACTAGTCAGATCTTTCAGACAGGTCACCACACAAAGTTCCTGCAACACATGGCAAAACGTTTAATACCATGTAGACAAAATCTTTCTGTCAAATGCATAAATGTAAGGAAATGCGGCAGGAAAAACAAAATGAAAAATGTCCCACTTGACTAATGGCTTCATATCCTGACTGTACGCTGATGTTAAAACTCTCCTCGCTGTCCCCATCATCTGATTTGGAGAGGATGTTGTTGATGTGGTGAAATACGTTACTCTGGTGCAGGAACTGATGATCAGACTGTTTGAATTTAAGGCTCCAACACCTAATAAAAAAGAAAAACAGAGATCTGTAATTTCTGAAGACTCTGTGCTTCCTTGTGTAGAAGTAAATCGATATCTAATGCCTTGTTTAGTGTAGTACGATTAGGGTTCTTCTGATTCCAATACTAGTATCAAAATGGCACTGAAACCACAAAAAAAAAAAAAAAAAATCCTGGCACTGCTATTGGCGAGTACTTGTTATGCCCACCAGCTTCACTTAACACTACAAACCGAAAATCAAATTTTCTTCGCTGGTCAGTAAGCAAATGAAGGAATTTCTGCTGTGTTGCCAAATGCAGCCACTATTAAAAGCAGCAAAGATGAAATAAGCAGCATTTCCACTTTTAGACTGTAACCAATCAGCCAATAATACAGAGACATGTCTCATATTACATGCTGCAATTTCGAGGGGTGGCACAAATATTAGCAAGTTGAACATGAGTAACTAAAAGCATTTGTGTTTGGACATTCAGCAGTGAAAATTAAACCACACTGAACTGAACTTAAACTCTGAAAACTGGACTGACAAAGTTTCAATCTACTATAATTTTCTATGTTTGACACAATCTACATTGTAAAAGCGCTAAAGAAATAAAGATAAATTGAATTGAATTCGAAAAATGCATTCTCCTGACAAACATACTGCTATCACTAAGGCTAGGATCAACCATGGCAGAAATCAACAAAGTTTTCAAAAGACAGTCAATGAGTGTTAAACATAACACAAAATTATCGAGTTTATGGTTTTTGTACACTTATTGTGTAAAACTCATTCAGTTACGGTATTAGATTCGTGAAGTAAGCTTTTTTTTAGAGAAGAAGAGTAAATTATATAACTGTTAGTTAAAAGCATATTGGAAAATTTATACTACTAGGGCTGGGCGATTAATCGAAAAATACTCGAAATCGACATTCAGAACTTATAATCGATCTAATTTTCTTAGGTAGGTTTTATTAATTATTTTCCCTAATGTGTTTCTTAGTCATGTGACCCCGCTTTGTTAAGGCTGATTTATATAGAGAGCACGCATGTCAGAGCAGTCATCGCACGGTCGCATACCCACGCACCTTTTAAAAAAATGTAACTACACGTTGCGAAGAAACGTAGTGCAAGCCCTGTGATTGGTTGATTTGGAAGCGTTGACACGTGTGGGCGGCACGGAGAGCTGCGGGACAGCAGAGAGCCGGTTGGAGCGAGTGTTTACAAGTGTGGAGTCCCATGGAGGAGTGTTTACCTTATGATTAAAGTTGTTGCACGTCCGCCTGTTCCCTGGGTCACGCCGATCACTCGATGCAGATGTATAAATCAGCCTTTAAAGTCTGAGACTGATTTATTCTTCTGCGGCCACATCTGATCTCTGGTTAGGATGATGGACCTATTCTTGAACCTTACTTTGCACTACATTGACGATAATTGTAAGCTGCGCCAGAGATGCCTTAGGGCGACATATTTTCCATTACATTCAAATTATTATTTACATTAAAATATTTGTTTACAGAAGATGCAAGAAATGCACTGTTTAACATATTATTTACAGGATATACAAGAGTTATTTTATTTAGAACAGATACTGCTTAGTACTTTTCTACTTTTAATATGAAAAGCTCTGAAAATAATGTATTTTGTATCCAAAAAAACAAGTTATTTATTTTCGCTTTTTTATAAGATAAAAGTGACTGTTGGTTTTAGGCAATGTGTGTTTTAATTTCAGTTGTTCAACATTGATGTTCAATAAATAATCACAGATTAGTCAGATAGATAGTGTGTTTCCTTCAATTATTTTAAAATCAAGTAATGCACCCTTCATTCAAAAATCTCCGACTTGTAATGTGTGAGCATATTTACTGAACAAAAATTGTCAGTGAACTATGAAGGCAAAAATATATATATATTTATAAAAATAAAATAATCATTCATTAATCGTAATTGAGTTAAAATGTTCAATTAATCGAGATTTTGATTTTAGGCCAAATCGCCCAGCCCTATATACTACAGATATATATAGAAATATATTTATACAGATACACACCCAGGTATCAGAAAAGTACTCAGTACCGGCCGATACCCTGAGCCCAAAAATCGGTATCGAGGAGGAGAAAAAGAGAACATATCGAAGCATTATCCAAGTACGATCTGGTACCGGTCACCCTGATCATGCATGCATGCATTACAACTGCCAGTAGCACCCTAGCTTGATAGCCAGGAAGTTGTACAATCTTTTTAGTTTGTGTGTTTCGCACACTCAAATTCATTATTTCAAATGTAGATGTGTGGCAGGCATGTGCAAATAGACACGACGTAGATGTGACATGTAAATGGCCCTGTAAACAACAATAGAGGACATACAGCAGATCTTGTTCTTGCTTCTTGGTATGTGTCTATTTGTCACAATAAGAGAAGCTTTGTTTGATCATAGTTGACTGTTGCATGCCATCTTTGTATTATTGCGCTGACGTGTTTCAGCTGTGAATTTAAAAATGTCACTTCCTTTATTGTCACCCCCTTGGCTTATTTCCTATCGACTATTAATTATTATAAGTATAAACGATACTTGCCACAATACTATGCTACGTACAGTAGATACCATTATGTAAGCGTCTCAAAAAAATTGGTACAGTACATTTTGCTCTTTTGGTACTTTTGTGGAAACAGTGGAAATGGAAATAAATGAGCACCATACTGTTCTGTACTAAACTGTACCACTCATTAGAAATGGGCCATAAGTTGTTTCCAAGCCTTTGCTGTGTGATTACTACAGTGTTCTGAGTTGTATTTTTCATGAGTCCTGTTGCTAAGGTGTTGATGAAAGTTTCTATAGATGTTTATACAGTACAGTAAACTGACACACATTTATGTTTCTACCATCAGATGCTGTGGAATTTCAGAAAACTTTTTTACAGTGCGGGACGACACACTGACTGGTCCAAAATGGCAGATAATTCCTGGAGTTGTCAAATTTGCATTAAATTATACACATCAATGATGGCTGCAACAGCCTTATGTTGTTACTAAAATATTGTGTGTTGTATTTATCATGTTGCTATGTAGTTTGTAAAAGCAGCTTGCTAATGGTGTCTCTATGAACCCTAAGACGTTACCTCAGGGCCATCTGCTGAAGTGAGCTTCCACTGGGAAGTGACATCATAAGGTCAGAGATGGTCTGGAGAAGACAGTGGAAAGTGTGAGGAAGCGGATGAGCCGCTTCTCCGGCGATGATAATGTCAGACAGGGGGTGCTCACAGACACCTAAATCTTTCTCCTGCGAGATAGAGGAAAAATGTGTCAGAATTCTCAAGTGAATGGTGTTTTATTTAAAAAAAAAAAAAAAAACTATTCACAGCGTTATCGTCATTCCACACCTGCTCAAGGTTCTCCTTGTTCCCCTTGTTCTCTTCATCCTCCTCTTCTTCAGTCTCAAAAGGAGAAGGAGTCAGAGACGCCACAAAGTGCCACAGGATATCATGAAGGGAGGTGGTTTGTGTAACATTACACAGTAGCCAATTAAATGCCTGAGAAGGAAATGCAGAACAAAAGGTTTCTTAAATGTTCCACCTATATTGACCAATGCATTCCCATTCCTTTTCTAGCGGTTTATTTAGTAACAATATAAAAATATAAGGTTTGTTTGCACAATTTGGAACAAAAAACAGTGATGACATTAATCAAAATGTCAGAGTGATTGTCTGAGGAAAATATTGCTGACCTCCATGGCAAACACCCTGCAGGCTGATTTGCGGAGTGCATGCTTCATAGCCACCTCCAGGCCCTCTAGGTCATGATGCTGGATGACAAAGGCCAACACAGGCCACTGAAAGTTACGTTCACCCTTGCTGAGAGAGCCGTGGGCTGAGATCAGTCGAGACAACTCGGGAGAAGGATGACGAAGCAACGATGACCCAACTTCTGTAGAAAAAGGCAATGTCTTAAAATGCAAAACATTTGAACCTAACTTGTCATACTATATTTTAACAAAATACCAACATTTTAGTGGTAAACACAAAACAAACCTAAGTATTGAAAGGTCTGGGCTAATATTTCTATGATGATTCATTTGAGTAAGTAAATACAGCTGTTTATTGCTTAAGCAGTAAAATGTAGTGCTAGCAACAGTGGTTCGAATCCCAGCGGATGCACTAATCAATGAAATATATATCATTAATGCAATGCAATTTGCTTTGGATAAAAGCATCTACCAAATGGAAAATATATACTGAGTAAAGTTCTCTATAAAACCCAGCCCTATAATAGCAGGAGATAATTTAATACTATGTAAACAGATTGTCAGGATACAATGTCAATGTCATTACGGTAATTAGTGAAAGCAATTGGACATTTGCAATTGTACTGTACAACAATACAATACCTGCATCTCCACTGTGTACCCTTCGTCTTGGCACTGCTTTAACCCGTGCTGGAGAGGCTGAGTGTTGCTTATCATACTCAGAGGCCACTACTGAATATGAGCGCTGGAATACTGTTCGCTTGGCCGTGTCACTGTCTGTGATTGGACTTGTCTCCAAACTAAAGTAAACAAAGTCAAATAACGTTTAAAGATAATGAGTGTAGACAGAAAGTAAACTCTCACTGGAAACTAGGTTACTAGAGCAGGTATGTTGTACCTTGGCGGCATGGACTTCATGTTACTTCCTGTCTCTTCAAAAACATTGGGGCAGGCATCTGGAGTGACTGAGATATACGGAGCAGGAACTGAAGTAGACCGCAGGTAACGCATTTCATCCTGAAAAAGGTTGTCATCTTGATAGGCTCCAAAGTTCTCTGTGTGTTGGCTGTTGAAAGGACATTGAGAAAGACTCAATATATTACATAAAATTTCTACAACAATGCTGCCAATGGTCAAGGTGAAGACTGTACTTACCGGGCTAGGGTTTGCAAATAGAGGCAGCCCATCTTGTTGGGTAGTTCCTCAGACACTCCCTCCTTGAGGCTTGGCAGATGTGTGTGAAAAGGTTTGGGTGGGTGATGGCAAAGCAGGCTAGGTTCAGCGGCACTGCTTAGAGAAAGAAGGAACAGCGCATTCGCACGGATCACCTGGTGGGCCTCCATTGTAGGCAGAGCTCGTGGCGTTTTCACCTGGAGAGGTTTCTTCCTTGACTGCTTAACCTGATTCAAAAACCAGAGGGTTTAACCCAAGGAACACATTATTAGACATGCAATATCTACACATAATGAAGTTCTATACAGTGGCCATGACAGGTTTACCTTTTCTCTGGCAGCTGTTTGTTTTTCTCTCAGATACTTCTCTCTGCAACGATCACACACCAAGTACCAAGTGCTTCCACCAATCCCACCATCACCACAGTTTCCAGCCCAGCCTCCACAGAAGTGACCAATACTGTTATAGCCTTGACCTCCAGCATACCGACCACATCCTGAAAGAACAAAGTAAAGAACACTAATTAATAATCTCCATAAATTGTCTGTATACGTTTTTGGAACATCTTAACAATAAAGAATGAAGTAAGACCCAATATTGCACTGTACCTGGGTGGGCCTGCCTCATGTGGTACGTAACAGGGTATGGGTGAGACTCTCCACAGAGCTCACAGATGGTATCCTTTTCTGGACCTCCCATAGCTAACTGGGCCATCTCCCCAAAGAGGTTTCCCCTAGGGCGTACCTCAGCTTTCTCCTTTTTCTTCTTCTCTTTCTTCGTCTTCTTGCCGTCCTTTTCATTCTCCTTCTTTTTAAGGATAGCACTGGATCCTGGACTTGGGAAGATCATGTTCTGTGTAGCCGCTTTTATGGTAGCCATGGATATGTCCTCCCAGAAGGCTACTAAGTGCTGGAGAGTAAGAGGCAAAATGGATTTTGACCTCATAGAAGAGTGACTGGTCATCTCATAGGAGACAGACTCCTTTCCATCCTCACACTTCTCAGGCAAGGGTGGCTCTTTCAGCATGGAAAGGACCTTGTTCTTGTTTATGCTACCCATCTTGGAAATGTCTGGGCCATGTGGTGATATGTTAAACATGTTGAGGGCCGAGGAGATCTCCAGAGAGTGCCGGTTCTTCAGTTTGCTCTCTTTTTCATCAAAACCCTGTTGGCAGCTAAGGGAATTACGGATAGGTGCATGTTCTTTGGTCAGCTCAGGGTTGAACTTGAGGAAAGAAGAGCATGCCATGGCATCATGTACGATTCCCTCATGCCACAGAAAGGCAGCAAAAACAGCACGGGCACATTCTGCAACGGAAGGTGACATGGCTTGCTTGGCAGGTTCAGTGGGACGCACATTTTCCCCCTTAAAGAGTGGCCCTGATTTGTCTTTTTTGGGTCTTACATGCCTGCTGGAGGTTTTACGGCTGACTTTGGGTGAAGAACGACTTTCAAGTTCCTCCTTGACTGGGGCTTTTCCAATACTAAAATGAACCTTGGAGGAGCCTTCTTCAGCATTGTGCAACTCCGCATTCTCATCATTGGTTTCATCGTTGGATAGCAAGGCGCTAGACCGACATACCTCCACTACTTCACTGTGGAGATTTTCCTGAACTACATGGGGAGAAGGGGCTCGGTTTTCTGCATTGCTGCTTCCTCCTTTGCTCTCTTTGGGTGGGAGTTTTGGCTTCGGGGATGTAGACCTGCCCCTTAGTGGTTCCATAAGAGGAACCTTCTTTTTTCTAAGAGTGTCAGGATCTAGTGTATAGGAGTCCGATTTGGATCTCTCGCGAGGAGGATCCAGGTGAACTTTAGAAGGACTAACTTTGGCGGGCACGTTCTTATCATGAGGAGATGATGAGCGTGGGGAACTGGTGCTGGAAGGGCTAGATCTCCCCGAAGTGAAGGTCTTTTGTTTTGGTGAGGAGGAACGGGAGCCAGGATTTGGAGACTCAGCCCTAAGTCCTGAGGTTCTGCCATCAGCTTTCAGGGCTTGAAGGGTGTTGTGGTTAGGAGAATGGGAGCGGCTGTGAGAGTCAGACCGCAATTTGCCTGTATCTGATTTGAGAATGAGGGCCTCGCTGGCAGACAGACTCTCATTGTTCTTGCTCTTCACCTGGTCAACAGATCGGTTTGAGTGGCTGTCGGTTTTGGAGGATCGGCTCTCTTGACGATGTTTGCTGCCTGGAGACACAGACCAACTGGCCATGTTATCTCTGTCACCTGCGTATTGTAATACACCAACAGTTACCAATTTGCAAAGCATTAATACAAGGGGCACCCCCACAAAGGCTTATAAGGCCTCTTTCACATGTGTATAAAAAAGACAATAAAATAAACATGGCACCTGAAAATGTAACAGAAAAACACAACAGTAACTTAAGGAACAAAATGTAAAACGATAGATGAAAAAATAACGTCAAGACTCCACTGAAATCCAAGAATGACCTTAAATTTTAATTTACTGAACAACTTTTCTTTACATAAGAATAAAGTATAAAATTTGAAGGTAGCATGATGCGAATGGAAAGCACCCAGGTCATGGGAAATGTTTTCTCAAGCCTGAAAAACTGTCCCCACGTATATTCCAAAGCACTACATACTCTGTTGCCATGCCTAACAGCAGAACTAAATGGACTATGGAAGAGAGGATGACATGAAACCCATCCCTGTCGTGAACCTCCAGGGTGCTCCCAGGAGAAGACATGCATTACCCACCCTTTTGTCTGAGAACAAGAGATGAGAGAGCGGTGCCAGGGCCGGTCGCACTGCTTTTGTGCACACGCTCACGTGAAGCAAGGCTGCGTGATGAAGCATCTACAGCGGAAAACAGTGGCAAGGAAAGTAAGCAACCAGGCTTGAACCAAGGAAAACAATCAGAAAATGAGAGAGAAAGTGAGAGCTAATGAATGATGAAGAGTGGAAGAAAGAGTACTGGATCAGAAAACCCCACTGACCCCATTTACACCTGAATTTAGCAACTGTCTTGGGTGATTTAATCAGAAATGGAGGATTCAAGATTTTATGACTACATGTATAGCTTACTATGCCATGTGCTCTGTTCACATTCTCAGAAATAAAGGTACAAGACCTGTCACTGGGGCAGTACCATTTTAAAAAGGTAGGTTCCATATTGATACCTCAAGTGTACATATTAATAAAACATGTCAAAGTTCTAATATGTATTTTTGAGGTGCTGATATATACCCTTTAGGTACAAATGCTTACCTTTTGAAAAGGTACTGCCCTAGCTCTCATACCTTTATTTCTTAGAGTAAAATTAAGCCTTAGAGCACACGTGTCAAAGCCAGTTCCTGGAGGGCCGGAGCTCTGCACAGTTTAGTTCCAAACCGAATTAAACACACCTGCTCAAACTAATTAAGTCCTTCAGGTTTGTTTGAAACCTACAGATAAGTGTGTTGAAGCAGGGTGGGAACTAAACTGTCCAGGGCTGTAGCCCTCCAGGAACTGGCTTTGACACCTGTGCTTTAGAGTGAAAACTTTAGAGTGAAATAAAGCGCTTCTATTTAAGCACCATAGGTGTTCTACAGAAAAAGCTGATCTAGAAAGTCTTTCTTGTGCAATGTTAGAGATTAATGGTTTTATTGATTTATATGCAAATTACAGAATAGAATACAGTATCTCTTTAGAGATTCATCCTTATAGACTATTAACAAATGACATTCCAAACTGGTCCCCAACTAAGGACTTGAGGTGAATGAATAAATCTTTAAAACCCATCAAATTTACATTCAGTTCACCCAAGATGGATATTAACAAGCCCAGAGGAGCATCTAGGCTGGGAAAGATATGAATAAAGGAAGAGCAACAGGAAGGACAGACACTGTGAGAGAGACAGAGACTGGCAGGCACAAGACTAAAAACAGGGCATCAACCAGTGCAGGATGGGTGAGAGAAGAGTCAGAATAAAATGGCTCAGTGAGGAATTGTAATGAATCTGAAATGCAGATTTAAGAGTATTCTGGCTGTGGAAAATATTGAGACACTTGTAAATCCCCCCAAAAAAACAAAAACCCAATTTCATTTTTCCTATGCAGACATTAGTGTATGTTGGATTGCACTTGGGGTTACAATTCAAAAGCAGTTCATTGTTTTGACTGCGTGGACCGATTCCTGGACCTCTTGGTAATTGTTTTGCCAATGAATGGTCAAATTAAGCACTGTACATATAGCAAGCAAAAGTAAATAAGTCAACCAAAACATCCGACAAGAAACACACACAGTTAGTAGCTACAGTGGAAGAGGAACTTAAATGTTATTCAGCCACTGAAGTTTAAATGAGATGAGAAAGAAATGAATCGATCCAGAAATGGCAAGCAAGCAGATGGGACGGCAAAAGAAAAGGGGACATGAACTTGAATGGAACTTAATACAATCTAAGGGACACTAATAAATAAGCCCTTAAGACAAGAACAAGCAGCAACTTTGCAAGCAAGCACCGCCACTACTTTATAGACGGACAGACTTACTCGGAAGCTGTGGATGCGGTTGAGGCTGCTGGGAAAGGGATTGTCCAAACACAAATGGGCTGTGGACAAGGGAAGTGGGAGGTTTGGCAGCTTGCTCAAAAATGGAAGGACTTGGGAGGAAAGGCCCAGACTGAATGGAATTCAGTATGGCACTCAGCCGGTCACCTGCAATGCGGAAGACAATGGGAGTGCTGTAGCTTATATGATCCTTAAAAAGGAGCCATACAAAAACGCTAGTCAGTTTAACGCCCCACACAAGCACGCTCACTGGAAGTAATGGGGTGTGTGAGTGGGTCAGCTGAGCCAACGTGAGGGGGATAAGGAATGGGCAGGGCGAGCTGTAGGTCAGGTCTTCCTGAAACCTCATATCTGGAGCATCTACAAGGTCACAGATAAAGCATTGGAAGATGAAGCCAATGCTACGCTTTCATCCCTTTTATAATTCATAGAAAAGTTTGATTTATTTATTATTCTAATATTAATCTAGCAAGTTTAAAAGTCACAAACATGTGTAACACTAAAAAGTAAGGCTGGGTGATTAATCAAAGGTGATTTTCATGCGCATTTTGTCAGTAAAGCCGGTTCTAGTATACCTCCAGCAAGTGCTTTCAAATGGAGTAGCGTTTACAACACATAGTACACTGACAAAGCTATACAAAATCGCTTTTAAAATTGAAATCGATTTAATTGGACTACAATTAAATCAAGAAAACCATTTTGTGATAATGACAGATTATCAGTGAATTACACCTATGTGTATGCTGCACTGAAAATAGCACATTTAATAACATGTTTTTACTGCCAACTCTAACTTCTGTTAAATGTTTGAAATAAATCCTTCTGCGAGATGATTCCATAGTTGTGTAAATAATAGTCATGCTGAACCAATAAAAGCAGTTAAATCTTCTGTTTACACTGCAATGCTAAGGATTTCCCACAGATATCACATACGGACCCTGAGTAAGCGTCAATAGCGCCGCCACATTTGTAATTCACACTGCTAACGAATTGTAATTCACAAACGAATCGCTCCCTCTGTTAGAATGAGAAGTGAAAGGGGAGCGAGGGTGTGTTTCAGGACATGGATTAGATCAAATTTAACAGGGAGGGAGGATATTACATTTCCATGCACACAAACATCGATGTAGAAAAGTGATGTCAAATTATAATTTCCGTAATTTAAAAAGTATTTGCATACTGACCACCGGGAAAACTCACGATCATAGATATATGTTTATATGTGTATATATCTCTGGCTCTGGGTGGCCAGTCCTCCACTGCAGCTTGGTCCCGCATTGATTTCAATAGAGTGCTACCCTGTACTAAAATGGCGGCTCTACTGACGCATTCCTTCCAATAGACAACAGGGTAGGCGACATCTAATGTAAATATCTATGAGGATTTCCTGGGTTTCTTCATGTTTGGAGTTTATGCACAAGAGCACCCACTGGCTTTCGGTAGAGATTTTTTTTTATGAATACACAACCGTGCTTCCCTTACAAGATGTGCATGAGAATCGCAGGTATGACCAATCAAGTTTGCGATTTCATTTCACCCAGCCCTACTAATAACTAACATTTTTTTGTGAAGCTGGTAAAGTCAACATGAAATTTTAAAAATGTAGATTGTAAATTTACTTTATTAGCATCTGACTGAATTGTGAAAAGTTGGAATTTTAACATGAAAGGGACACGATTTTGAAGTTTACATTGAATTAAGATTAAATTAAGACTTTTTGACTGTTAATTACCCTTTAAAAAAGTCAATACATCCTAAAGAAAAGCTTTTTAAAATAATTCTTTCTTTTCTACATTTTTATGTGCTAAAATTAACAAATTACTTAATAAAGGTGCAATAGGAGATCATGGAAAACGCTAACGTTAGTTCCTCCTTGCAAATTACCATCCAAAGCCACGTCTCCTGAGCCCATGAATGCGTACTAAACAACATCACTACAACAGACCTTGTAACATTTACCAGAGAGAACACTTTATAGTGCAGTTATTAATTACAATACAAAAACGTTTTTAAAAAGTCGTAAGTTTAATTAATCATAAGTCTGAACCTCGTCCGTGAATGCGCAGATGACACAATACTTTTTAAGCAAACTGTGCGTGCAGACATAGGCAATTATATACAGTGGTCCCTCGCTATAACGTGGTTCATCTTTCGTGGCCTTGCAGTTTCGCCGATTTTTTTCAGTGCAATTTGACATGTGTTTTTTTTTTTAACCGCATTGTGTTCTGCGTCCTGATTGGCTGTAGACCATTGTCAATCAATCTCCTCCATGTCTCCTGTACAGTACAGAATGCGTCCAGCTTGCCAAATTAACAAATCTTTGAATGCTAGCAGTGTGAATTCCAACAAGGATGCAAAAAGTGTTGTAACTGTCTGCAGCAAGACCATTGTAAAGGGGGTCACAAACCAGATGCTCCGCGCCACGACGTGCCACGCAGCACCATGCATTTTAGAATTATAAACATAGATTTATATCAGGGTACGCGGAGCTGCAAAATGGCTGCTGTCTGCGGTGTCCAGCTACAGCTCAGAATGCTGTTCATATTTCTGTCGTGCCACAGAGCGCCATCTGATTCATTTCATTGTAAATAACATGCAAATGTTCGCATCCAGTTTGTGTTACATCCAACTTTTATGTGCGCAGTGCATCTGGTGTGCGCACCCCTTAAGTATGGAGTCTGCTTTAGTTTTGTGGATCAGTGACTGCAGAAAAAAGATAACATAACGCTGCATGCCAACATTATCCGCACAAAAGCTAAAAAGCTTTATGAGCCTTTTGCTGACAGCAATGAACGTTGCGCCTGAAAAAAAGTTTTTGATTTTTGGTTTCATTCTATAAAGGCTGGTTTATATTTCTGCATCGAGTGATTAGCGTGACCCACTGCGAATGCCTTACGTGTAGTCATGCATTTATACTTCTATGTGCTGTTTGTGTTGCTCTGCAATAACACTTCCAAAACGCTAGCTGGCTGTAGGTTTTTTTTGTTCCTCTGTGTCAAGTTTCTTTGCAGATTTTACATTTTTTCTGAACGCTACCTTAATGTACAAGTAGCTAATTCAGAAGCGGGAACCAGCGGACATGCAACAACATTAATTATAAGGTAAACACAAAAAAAAAACAGTTTCCATCTGGGGCTCTTTCAGGGGACTCCACACTTCTCTATGCAATGGGTTCGCACGACTCGGTCCCACCCACACTAATCACCGTTACCAAGCTGACCAATCACGCCTCATTTAAACAGGGCGTCAATGTCAACACTTCCCATTCACTTTGAATGGGTGATGTCAGGCGTTGCATTGTGGATCCGTTGGCTGCAGAAGTTGGGAATTTCTCAACTTTTCAAGCACCAACAGACACGTCAGCCAATCAGATTGTTTTATGTAAATAGACCAGTTCAGACAGTAGTCGATTAGGGACTATTTTCATTGGCTAACGCTGCTATGACGATTGCGTCAGCACCAACTTCAGACACGCCCTCTGTCAAGCGTTGACGCTGAAGCCCCGTGTGAAGCAGGGGTCACAGAGCTTGCGCTACGCGTCATTGCGACGTGTAGTTACATTTTTGAGAGGCATGCGTCAGTGCCGACATTAGCCATGGCGAAGGCTATTCGACTCCGCGAAGGCTGCGTTGGAGCATACAAGTGCACTTGACGCAAAAGTATAAATCAGCCTTAATACTGGACTTATTTTTCCACGAAAGTTTGAGCTTTAAGCAATTAAACAAGAGAGAAACATGTGAAAATATTATTGCCTGTCTGAGGAAAGTGTATGAAGTGTGTGGTGAGGGGTTTTACAGCCTTAAAACATCTATACCAACTGTAAAAAATAAAGCTGACTACTTTACAGATTTCACCTATTGCGGGTTATTTTAAAACGTAACTCGGGCTAATAACGAGGGACCACTGTACTTCGAAAGGTGGGTAGGACAGCCTATTGTAAAGTTTGGACAAAACGTTTTGATTGACCCTACTTGGAACTTTTCTTGGTTACACATTACATATTTGGACCACTTAATTTAATGATTGCTATTAGAAAGTGAAGAGACTTTCAACCAGCATAACAAAAACTGTTCCTGAAGACAATCACCCGTTGCACTTTTAATTACATGTAAACGTATGTAACCAGGTCATCATAGGTGGCATCAGCATAAGTGAAAGCAGTTCTAGAGAAATAGAGAAGTTTCTGTGATCTGGAAAATGTATTACTTAGAGCGATGATGAGCTATGTGCAGATTATAATAAAAATGCGTATTAAATTATTTAATAGATGTCAATAATAATTTCATGTTGACTTTTAGTCAAGAAGCATTTAGTTAAGCACTGTGGATATGCCAGGTGTCTTTTTATTCAGTATTAAGAGTATAAGAGGTGATGAAGGACCCATCAGACAGCAGTCTATGGGTAAACGCCACTTAGCAGCGGTGCATGAGAACAGTATGGTGAGAGCCAGTGGACAATAAATGGGTAAGACCCAGCTGCAGCACACAGAGTCTTGCCCATGCACACAATGATGCCTTCACACGCCACAGACAACAGCCAAGACGCACACACATCACATCATGCAGAACACAATTGCTCGGATTCCACACAGCTGAATTAAGATAAATGATACTGTTTGATGATTAATCATTTGGTGCATTTTTTTAAAGTATTTTTCCATATTATTCCTCAGAATGTAATAGCTCAAAGCACAATGGGTCATAAAGCACTTTAAAAAAAAGACACTCTTTTGATGTCCTGTAAATACAGAGGCTACATGATAACTCCTCCAGGGGTCTGTTCTTCATATGCGGATTGTAATTGTATGTAATGTAATTATTGACGTTTTGACACAGTACAGGATAGTTTCATTCTTAAAAACTCCTCCAGGAGTTGCTGTCATACCAACAGGTCTGGTAGCTAAAACCTGCTTGTGAGCAGGCTTATTTCATATAAGCATTAATAGATTGTCTTTTTAAGAGCAGGTCAATCACCAACTGCTCATAGGGTACTGTATTAAATTAGGAAAAATAACAATTATGCACAATTCTAAAATAATTAATCAAATAATCTACAATACAAAATTAAGGTACAAAAACGGGTGTTTTAAGAACATTTTTGTTTTTCTTAGTGATTAAAATGTACACTTTAGATATCTAGATGAATATTTGGTCCCACTTTATATTGTGTCGGTTATACCTGTGATCCTACATGGTAACTAGATGTGTAAGTAGTATGTAACTACAGTGTTTGTACACACTGGTACATAGTATTTATTTGTGTAATAATGGTGTAACTACATACATGTAACAATACACTGAATAGTATGTGTAAGTTCAAATGTGTAACAGGACATTGGTAACAACACTAAAAAACTACACATCTGGAACAAGAATTACATAAGTGCATTGTGTAACAACAATATGTACTTGTAGGTGTTTTCCCACTTACACACCTGTTTGCATACCATGTACTTCTGAACACTGTATTAGAATAAAAATGGCAAAACTAACGCTGAATTAGAAGGTTTCACTTTGTGATAACAGTGTAATTACAGGGTAAATCATCAGGAACTGTCCACTCAATATAAAGTGTAAAATGGTCACAAATTACTGTGTAATATATAAAACCTAAGACAACTGCTTAACAACAGCAAACTTCTGCCAAAAAAGTATAAGTGTATATAGAAATATACAAATGTCTTTTGTTTATATGTTGTTTTAAGGTAAATTGTAGAATCACATCAGTAATTCACATTAAAGGGGTAGTTTACCAAAGATTGTGTTATTAATGTCCTGTTACACATTTGAGTTTACCAAAGATTGTGTTATTAATGTCCTGTTACACATTTGAACTTACACATACTATTTAGTGTGTTGTTACATGTGTGTAGTTACACCAGTACTACACAAGTAAATACTATGTACCAGTGTATACATACACTGTAGTTACATACTACTTACACATCTAGTTACTGTGTAAGTTCATACATATAAGTGACCAAGTGGGACCAAGTATTTTTTACATACCACCCACATGAATAAATACTATAGTCATTTATAGTAAGTATTGTAGTGTTTTTGAACCATATTGTAGTAAAGTGCTGTATATATTATAGTATTTATACCATAATATAGAAGATTTATAATATATAATACTGTGTATATTATAGTATTTATAAGACTTCCTTAATTAATTAATGCTACAGCATACTGTAGTAATAACTATAGTGAACTGGTAAAATGTAATATACTGTAGTATACTTTAGTATTTACTACAGTAAACTGTGGTTTATTGTAGCATAATGTAATCAATGGTTGGTATAGTATAGTATCTGTAGAAATCTACAGTATATAGTTTATATTACTATAGTCTATGCTTTATGCCACAGGATTAGGAAAACCATCCCTAAGAAAACTTGCTCTAAACCTTAAAGTTAAATAAATTGTTAAATTCTTGACACATGAGGTTACAAAGTGTATAGCCAGTACAAATAGCCCACAAATGTAGAACATTCTTGCATATCATATCTAACAAATACTAAAAATGTTGTCATTTTGCTCACATGAATTGAATATTAACCAGATTATGTCATTACTCTGCTGTCTTGATAATTTCGAGGATAGATAAATCAACTTCGTTTAAGCGAGGTACAAAGAACGGACCCCTGTTATTGGCAATTACTGGATGAATATATATATCATTTTGCTCTTAAAGAATGACTTCTATGACAGATTAAATATTTCTCAAATTACGAAAATATTCCTTTATTGATGTGCAATATAAGCTATTGTCAAAAAGATTGGGGACAGTGATTTGTTTTAAGCTTAAACCACATAATAATTCAAAATAATTCTGTTTCAAACAAATGCTGTTTTTCTGAACATTATGTTTATTGCAAAAAACAAATCTGGATTCCACCAAAAATAATAAGGCAGCTACTGTTTTAACTATGGTAATGGCCAACAAGATAATAACATATGACTACCAAATTAGCATACTAGAATGATTTAAAATTGTAAAAAAATATTTTATTTTCTAAATGTTATAAAATATATTATATTTATAAATGTTTTAGTCTACTTTTAGCAATAGAAACTTTACAAAAAATAAAAATAATTATTTGACTCAACATTTTTAAATTAAAAACAGAGTAATCAGTTACCAAATAATGAACATAAAAGAAAATCCTGAATTTTGTGACGTAGCATTAACTGCAATGCAATAAACTACCAAGACATAATTATATGATTAACAATGACATATATTAAGCTGGAGCATGGTATGAAACAATGTTGGTAAACTGGTAAAAGGACTGCAATCATATAAATGGAGATTCATCTGTCACTTAATAATAAATCACATTTCATTTTCATCTCTCACCTTTGTTGTTGGAGATGCCGTAGTCAAAGCCCTGAGCTCCTGAGCTGGCCATGCCTCTGTTAAACGCCTGAACTGAGAATGGGCTGGGAGGAGGCGTCTGGGCTCCGTGCTCCAAAACGGCTTGCTCTGTGTTCCAGAGACAAACAAAAAACATTCATTATTATCAAGGACACAAAGTTAACTCATATTTTAAGTTGTTAAAATGTAAACAGTAAAAGACTAATATCATTGCGCCTGTTGCAGCTATGGTATGGCAAAAAATACTATGGTTCACACCTAAATGGTTATAAGAGACGTGTTTAAGGGATTATATGCAGCATCCTTCATTTATTCTCTTATGTAAGGCTAGATCTTTTAAGGGTTATACTTAGAGGGAAAGTGTGCTTAATGTATTATAAAGCTTGAAGCATTGGTACTCTGTTTCGGCTGCAAAAATCCTGATCGGAGCATCCCTAGCTTTGACCCAACTTGGCTGTCACAGCAGCAATACTCGCCCTGGCTGTACAAGACTGATCTTAGTAAGTCAGTAAATACAACATTAGGAAAAGAAGCATACATAAGTATAAAAGTATTTAGTAAGTAAACTAATATCAGTGTACTAGTAGTGTACTTGAAATGCTCTTCCAGAAGCCCATAAAGATACACTGCAGTGACAAAAGCTGCACACTTTGTGCATAAAAAGATATAAAATAAATGTTGATTTTTTTTTTTAATCTTGTATGATTATATAGTTCAAATAATTGTTCAGTTTTTTACTGCTGTCATTAAAAGAAACAAATTAACACCATGAGTCCATGTGTCGGTGTCAGTCTGAACAGCCGCGCCCCGCCACACCACACCCCCAATCCCACCTCAGCAACACCTGACATTTACATGGGTACAACACAACGAAAAAATGTGATGTTTTGCCATCAGTATGACAAGTTGGCCACCTTTTGTTAAATAATTTCGAACTGCAATAAACTACCTGCACATTTTCCATACTGCTCTTTTTGGTAGCATAATGCTGAATTTTGCTCATTCATTCATTTTCTTTTCGGCTTAGTCCCTTTATTAATCAGGGGTCGCCACAACGGAATGAACCGCCAACTTATCCAGCATATGTTTTACGCAGCGGATGCTTATCCAGCTGCAATACACTACGGACAATTTTAGCCTACCCAATTTACCTGTACCGCATGTCTTTGGACTTGTGGGGGAAACCGGAGCACCCGGAGGAAACCCAGGCGAACACGTGGAGAACATGCAAACTTCACACAGAAATGCCAACTGACCCAGCCGAGGCTTGAAACAGTGACCTTCTTGCTGTGAGGCGACAGCACTACCTACTGCCCCACTGCGTCGCCCAATTTTGCTCATTATTTATTATTATTATTATCACATTTAGTAACATTTTAAAAATATTTCAATTCTAGATTCACAGACATTATTTTAACACATTATTTAAAATATGTGGCTAAAAATAGCTATGAACTTTTTTCTCTCTTTTTTTTTTTTGGTGGGACCAGTGAAAATTTTGCCAGGGCAAATGAAAATCTGAATCATTGGCTCAATTGGACCAGTAGAAAAAATCCTTAGCATTGAACCATGTAACCCTGTTTTTATTAAAACAAATATAAATATGCACATAATAAATACTATTAAATAGTACTAATAATTATAATAATAACATTATACAAATGCAAATTGTCATGAATAAACTGAAAAAAGCCCCCCGGGATGAAGACGACATGAAGGTAGTGTTTTTTTATATGTAGAAAATAATAATTTTTGTATCATTTTAATCCTTTATTTTTTTTCATATGTAAAGATATTTGTGTATTGCTGTACATCCTGTGGGTATTAAGCATGTAATGTATTTTTTATTTATTGCTATGTCAGCAACCAAGGCTATTTTCATGGCAAGAACTATTCAATAATAAATAAACAATTAAGAACAACAAACAAATGAATACACAAGTTAAATAAGATTTTTAGAATTAATACTTGATAAGAATTCTAAAATTTTTCCTGGTGTTAAAAATGTCCTTAAGAAAGTTCATTTCATAAAAAAGTCTTCTGGAATCATTAAAAGCAGGACAGTCCAGTAAAATGTGTTTTACTGTAAGAGGAATTGTGCAGTAAAAACATTGTGTGGGGTCTTCATCTTTAAGTAAAAAGGCATGGGTTGGGTATTAAGCAATGTGTAAGCGTTTGGACCTGCATAGGAGCATAACTAACGCGCTCTGCACTGGACTTTAGACCAACTTTTAGTTGGTCAATGGCGTGGTCTATTTCAGTTCTTGTTTAATGTTTAAATAGCAAAGTGCCAACAATGCGCCTTAACACACCTCCTTTTTAGACCAGCACACCCATTAGTCCACAAAGTGACGCAAATGGATTTGCTATTTAAACAACATGGCACAAAATGTGAAAAATTAGGGTTGCGCTGATTTGAAAATAGCAACAAATCACACCACACATGTCTTGTGCCTTATTGCGTCGTTTGTATGATATGGCCCTATGACTTTAAAAGTTGCAAAAGTGCGACATGCCAACAATTCACCAAAATGGCCGCAAATCTATTTGCTACTTACACAATGTGACGCATGACGAGAACATGATACCTGTGTAGGGTTGAAATTAGCAAAAGAGTTGCATTTGGTGCCACATTGTGCCCAGTGTATGATAGGGCCCTTAATATTTAATCTATGTACAATATGTACAGGGGGTCACGATGGCACAGTGGGTAGCACGATTGCCTCACAGCAAGAAGGTTGCTAGTTCGAGCCCCGGCTAGATCAGTTGGCATTTCTGTGTGGAGTTTGCATGTTCTCCCCGTGTACGCGTGGGTTTCCTCTGGGTGCTCCAGTTTCCCCCACAGTCCAAAGACATAGTAGAGGAGAACTGAATAAGCTAAATTGGCCATAGTGTATGTGTGTGAATGCAAGAGTGTATGGGTGTTTCCCAGTGTTGGGTTGCGGCTGGAAGTAAAACATATGCTGGATAAGTTGGTGGTTCATTCCGCTGTGGCAACTCCTGATCAATAAAGGGACTAAGCCGTAAATAAAATGAAAGAATGAATGAAACAATATATATATATATATATATATATATATATATATATATATATATATATATTACATATTAATTACATATACTTGATATACTTTTTAGATTTAAACTACACTACAAGAGCTATTCCTTATTATTATTATTTTTTGTACATAAATTGCAATTAGAGGTGGCATGTTGGCTTAGTGGTTAGCACTGTCACCTCACATCAAAGTTGCTGGTTCAAGTCTTGGTAAATTGGACAAAATAAATTGCCCGTAGCGTATGTAATAAGAAAGTTTAAGTGTGTTTCCCAGGTCTAGGGGTTTACAAGTTAGTGTACATTCAGTTCTGGGTTGCGGCTAGAAGGTCATGCGCTGCATAGAACATATGCCAGAGTAATTAGTGATTCATTCCACTGTGGCACCCCTATAAACCAGCAACTAAGCTGAAGGAAAGTGAGTGAGAGCTTGCAATTGACAAATACTGGAAGAAATAGGAGTGTGTTTGCGTACCTTCAACGTGCCGCAGGTACTGGTTCCCCCCTCGGTCTCGGGCCAGAGACCAGGCCTCGCCTTCATCACTCTCACAGAACTCCACCACACTGTTCTTATCCAGCTGAACCCAGGTGCCCTCCGAGTTTATCACCTGATACAGACACAGCTTTATTCACCCCCTCTCTCAAGCAAACACCTGACACCAACATCAATCCTGAGGAGCATTACTCTACAGCCGTTCTAAAATAACAAAGTGCATTTAAGTAACATGAAACACAAATATACGATGCACCAGTTGGTTGGTACGATTTAAGACACTTTTACAGTACGTTTCATGAGCAGAATAGCAGTGATTGTTAGGAGACTCGGAGGCAACGATTTTAAGAGAGCATTTGAGGACAGCATGACACACCACACCTACCGAGAGAAGAAAGAGGCAAAGTTCAGCCCTTCCATGATCAGACATGGAGACTATTCAAAAGACAGGTGTTTACCAGGATTGCGCGCCATTCAGAGTTCTAGTTCAATTCAGGAATTTCAATTGAGGCTGCAAACACGATGCTGAACTGTACGTTGAACTCAAGGAAGCAGGAATACAATGAAATAAAAGAACAATCCTTTAAGTCGCTAGAAAAAAAACTTGCCTTATAATATAATATAATATAATATAATATAATATAAATAGGGCAATATAGTCAAATATAATGATTTATATATTTAAACAATTATTATTTAAATAGTTAAAGAGGTGGTTCACTACAAAATATTTTAAACTTTCGTTGATGTGTAATGTAGCTGTGTGAACATTCAATTAAATTCATCTTTATTTGTATAGCGCTTATACAATGTAGAGTGTGTCAAAGCAGCTTCACATATAAGATTATAGTAAATTGAATTAGTGTCAATTCAATTTTCAGAGTTTGAGTTCAGTTCAGTTTATCTCAGTTAACTGTGGGCTAATAATCACTACTGAGTGTCCAAACACTAAAGAACAATTCCATCGATGCGCAGCTCTACAGATCCCGAACCATGCAAGCTAGTGGCGACAGCGGCGAGGAAAAAACTTCACCAATTGGCGAAAGTGAAGAATTAAAAAACCTCGAGAGAAACCAGGCTCGGTTGGGCACGAATGTGATTTTCTCATGCTAAGTGAAGCATGAGACCACCCCTTTAAAACAAAATGGAAAAATTAAAAAGCATACCAAATTCTAGGATTTAGGAAATCTACTCATTCTGTTTTATTCCTCTTAAAATAAAAACATAAAAGCAACCATATAATTATTCCTTAAAAATGCAGTTTTACTACTATCACTACTATAATTAGTATAATATATTTATCACAATCTTTTAAAACCTTTTAATATGATGTACATGATATGATTCCATAACATGTAATTTAATTTAATGATTGTGTTTTCCATGTCACTGGAAACAGAGCTGTACATACATTAAACTAGCAATCAAACTCCAGGGAGCCTGTGCTGAGATTCTTTGACCTTCAATAATTCCTCTTCCCATCACTCCAGTTCAAATTCCCTTTCACCATTACGTGAATCACAGCCATTTCAATTCAAATTCACATTACCAAATCGAAAGGAAACAAAATCTTCTGAATTTTGCTCAATCCTGGTGCTTACAGAGTGGAAGCTATGAGATGACTTCAGTTTGTTTTTTAGCAACTCACAAGCTTCGTTTCATCACTGTAAATTGGTTAAACAAGATCATATATTAATTGTCGGATCACAAAGATTTTCCTGTAGAGCATGCCAGGTTATACTGTTACTGTGCAAAAGCTGAAGCCATGCTTGGTGGTTCTTGAAAGGAGCTTTAATAATGTGCACAGAATGACAACAAACCCACACCAGAGCCATGGCATGTTTGGCTTCTATCAAAAGAAGTTACACAAAGGGTTCTCTAATAGTCTAAAGACACAAATTAAGAATCTGTGTTACAGAGACAGCAGAACTAGCAAGAAATCTGGCTAATTAGTCATTTATTGGCAGCCACAGTGACACAGTTGGGAGTTCATACCTCGCCTACCGCCTTGACTTTGTTCCCCAGAACTAACATTCCAATGGGGATACCTCTAAGGTTTGGGCAGCTTCTGATGTTGTGACCCGAAGGTCCGGTCTTCACTACCTTATAAAGACCCGGTCCACCACTCTGGCCTGCGCCCAGGTCAAGTACATTGGCATCATGAGAAGGGCGGCCACCGCTCTCTTTTTCATAATCGTCCAAGTTTGACCTGCCCTCCTGCAAAACCAAACAACACCAGTTAATTTAGGTTTGAAAGCAAGTGGTAAAGTTATAAATAGCTTTAGGGTCAATGACAAATAAGGATGTCTTGTATGATTAAAAAAAAGAAAGAAAAAAAAACATTTGTAAGGATGACAACTCAAAAGTGTCATAAAAAAATTACAATTTTAAAATGAATATTTAGGCTATTTTAAATATATATTTTTTACTTGTACATTTTTTACGTTTTAAACACGATAATGACACAAATAAGGACATTGTTGGGGTTATTTTTAGAAATATTTAATTTCAGCAAAACATAATTCAGTAAGAATCTATCCTGCTTTAAAGAACTCAAGGATTTAAAGTGGTAGGCAACAAATGCAGTGAATGCTTAAAACAACTAAGGTAGCACTTTATTTTGATGGACCATTTGAATATTAGTAGACTATCTGCTTAATATCTGTTGATACTGCTTCTTCAACAGACATTTTACTGACTATAAGAAACTTAGCAAGTACATGTCAACTTATACTAAACCTAATCCTAACCCCAACCTAACAGTCTACTTATAAATCTAATGAGAATTAGTTGGCATGCAACAAGAATGACACACTAAACACAATAAACACCAACACTTAACATCAAGAACACAAAGAAAAATTGAAGAAAAACAAAAAGAAATTAAAATAAATAATAATAAAAATGTATAATAAAAAAGATAATAATAATAAATAATAATCCAATGAATAACTATTTATTACATAACCAAATTGTTTCAGGCACTATCAAAAAACATTATTCAAAGCATATACAGGAATCAAAGAGTGAAATCCAATACCTTTTAAGACCTTTTTGAAGACTCTTTCAATACATTTAAAAGGGTCACGAAACACCAAAACACATTTTTTCAGATGTTGACAGTCATATCTGTGTCCCACGTTGCTAAAAACACTTTTAGGATACACATATTTCACTAAAAAGTAAAAATTTGGTTGTTTTTGTGTTATTTCGAGCAAATTCGTTATTCCGGTTTGAAAATAAATTTAGAAGCTACGTCACGGCGATTAGATCCTTGTGTGTATTCCAGCATGTAAACTGGATGTCTGTACTGGCCAGTACAATGTGACGTCTTTGGGCTTTCAGTAATAATTTATGAGAAGGACTTCCAAGTCTTTCCACACTGCCAATCAGCGTGCTCAATTGTGTATGAGGTGAAACTTCATTAATATGCATGATATAGCTTCGAAGACTGTTTTTACCTGTTACAGTGTTCAGACGGCAGAAAGACGCCATGTTGTGTTGCCAAAACAAGTGGAAGAAGAAGAATTGTTTGAAGACATGGGTCGTCAGTGTTGCGATTTTTAAATGCACTGCAACAAAGGTTTTGTTTTCAATTTCCCGCTATGAGAGCACAGCTGGACTCATGTGTGGATTACAGTGCACGTGACAGAAATATGTTTGTAAGAAACATTTTTTACCCGAGAGCTTTTTGCATCTGGAAATGGTAAAATCTGGATTTGCCACTCGTCTTCTTTTAGAAAAGACAGTTCCAGTTGGTGTTGATTGTCCTTGTCTCTACAGATTTGGTAGGTGTGTGATCAGTGTGCTTTGTTTATGTTTATTCAGAGGCAAAGTTAGTTAGTATTGTCAGCAGTGCTCTTTCACTTTTTAAAGACATACCTTAGTCAAAATGATTTAGTTACAGTACATTAATATCACTACAACATTCTGGACTGAAAAATCAGCAGTAAATGCTGCTCTCCGAATGTAAACATATAACACCTTAATCAAACTTAACGTTGTGTAGGATTTTTGACACATTTTGTGACAGGATAGTCTATACACAGACAGCTTTCTGTCACTACCTATTGAGTGCATCTAAGTTACCAAGAAATGCAGAGGTTTTTTTTTTTCTTCCATACAGCATGTGGTATCAAACATTCCATTAAAACTTCACTCTTCCAGCAGTTCATCGCATCCAATATCTTGTTTGTCACAGGGGGGCATGCATGAAATGTTCCTGAATGAAAGTGCCAAACTGCAGTTAAAGTTCACAAATTAAGAATTTGCCAAATAATTTGATTACTAATGTTCATGTAAACAAAGTCACTAAATCAAAAAATGCGAATTGACTTTATGTGCAAACTGGATTATCGCATAAAAGACGTACCAATAAAGCAGCGTTTCCATCCAACGAGTCAAAGCGAACAAAATCATCACTTCCTGATTAACTGGAGCCAAATATCAACAGTAAAAACTGAATTTGCTGTGGTAAGAGAAGTTGCGTCAATCTTTTCTTCATCTAATAAATGACTTGTGCCTCAGAAGGCAATCCTGACATGTAGTGAACGCGCGGTGGCGTTTGGAGGTGTCAGACGCAGAGCACAAACGCTCTTGATTCTGGAGGTCATTAATAATATAATAACACTAATACTGAAGCGGTAAGGCTTTTTAGAATGACCAAAATGACATTTCAGATGGATTACAATGTGCTCAGCCTACTGGTTTGTCTATTTACACACATTTTTATCATCCCATGATCTCTTATAACAAAATCACATGACCTTTTTTAATGCGCACACTGGAATTTGTGCGGTAAAAGTGTTTCCATCGTAGTTTATGTGCATCTTTTCTTATCGAATAAAAAGTTTATCCCACTCAGTTAAGTGCATGTTTTTTATGCGCATTTTTAAAATTTATGCGCATCATGGCGTTTCCATCAACTGGTTTTTTTATGCGCATAAGCAAAATGCGCATAAAAATAGGTGGATGGAAACATAGCTACTGTCTTTCTCCCCTGCGTCTATGTGTTGTTTTGCCTCTGTGTAAATCAGCACATGCTCAAACCGAAAACTCCCACTTTCACGCAAACCCTTACCTCTTTCTCTTCCCTGACAAACAGAGCTGGACGCACCCACTTTCCTGACTTTTTTCAAACTAGAGGTGTGAAAACACCCTGCTGAGACAGGGGGCATTTCATGGCCCTTTAAAGACCTTAAAACCACTTCAGGTTTCAACCGGAAACACTGGCGAGGTTTTAACTTGCAGTATATTTACTAAATATTAATTTAAGAAACTAATCCAAAACTAAAAGCATTATTCATATGCTGAATAAAAATCTATTAAATCTAGCAGTTTAGGCACCTCTAGAACTGCAGAAATAATGATGTTGTCTTGGTTACCGCAGTAAACAAAGCAGCATGATGTCAAATCTAGTAGGATTTCATTGATTTCATAAACTACTCAGCATCCTAATATTATAAGATTTAATTCAGGCAAACTTCAGCATGCAACCATACATTGCATAATCAAAAATGATATCAAATTTAATACCTTGCAAAATAGCATTTAAGACTTTTGAATAATTTTTAAGGGCCTTAAATTTCTCTACACTGATTTATCAATTTTTAATGCTGTTTAAGACCCCGCGGACACCCTGTTACTGTTTTTTTTTTGAGAATATTTTATTTTATTATTAATAATATTTAAAATTTTACAACCTTGTAATTTTTACAATTAAAAGTAGTAGTGTTTTTTTTATGTCACGGTTAGATATTTTATAAATGCAGACAACAGAAACAAAACAAAAAAAAGAAAGAAAATAAATGTCATTGACCCTTTAACACTTATCAGGATGAAGCACTTCCCAGCTGTGCTTCTACATACAGTACAAACAAGACAGTTTTCATAAATACAATAATTATAAATTGTAACTTATTTTATGTAGTGGCAACAATGACCACCATAACACACATAACTGTGTGTTCTGATGCCAAGTAGTGCATACAAACACTGTGTAGACATGCTGTTTAGAAACTGACAAAAAGTTTACCTTTGTTTGAGAGAAAGAGAGAGAGAGAAAAAAAACATGCATTCACATAACCTGCTTTTTTATTAAAGCAACAGTTCACCCAAAAACGCACTCTGTCATTATTATAATTAGTAATCATCTTATCTTTTCCATACAACGTGATATTAAACTACTAGAATCTAGCTAAAATATATGAAAATTAATAACGTTTTGTGTTCTATTGAAAATAGCAGCATTCATTTAATTAGTAAACAATGACAGAAAATGTATTATTGAGCACACTATTACTTTAAATCCTCATGCAACTGACTTCCAATTGTGTTTCAATTGTGAACTTTGACATGAAAACGCAAAAAAAAAAAAAAAAAAAAGTTTTATTGAAGGTTAACATAAACGTCATGTAATGATCGTTAGGTTGTTACAAGACACTTTAAACATGTTACTTCAACACAGACTCGTTGGAAATATGTGCTTCAGCCTACATTTTTGTAAAACTGTAAAAACGTACTTAAAACTACACTTGGTTGGTGTTTCTAGGTAAAATGAACGTTACGAAGCAGTATGTCAACATATTTTGTTCCTTTTCACATAAATGACAACTACAGGGACATATTATCACAGAAATAACATTAATATTAATTATAAATAATAAATAACATACAAATAATATTATCTGTGTGTAGCTATTTGCACAACACCAAATAAACACCACAGAACAACTTAGTGTTGTCGATGATTTGTAATAAAATACGTCTGCCTCACCTGTTTATCTCAATATGGACAACTTTTCAGTTTGTGCGTGCCCCAAGTAACGCCTTTCAAATTTGCAAAAACATAGACAGTACGGTCTTCTGGATTTGTCATCTGAAATGTGCATCGAATTGTACCCTAAATAACGCATTTCAAATTTGCAGAAACGTAGATAGTGATCTCTACTGGATCTGTCATCTGAAACGTGCAACAAAATCTACCATAAGTAACACATTTCAAATTTGCAAAAACGTAGATAGCGCCCTCTACTGGATTTGTCAATTGAAATGTGCAACAAAATGTACCCTATGTAATGCATTTCAAATTCACAAAAACGTAGATAGCACCCTCTACTGGATCTGTCATCTGAAACGTGCAACAAAATGTACCCTAAGTCAGTGGTTCTCAACTGGTTTGGCCATGGGACCCACATTTTTACATGGTCATCAAGCCGCGACCCAAACTTTTAGGAACTATAATATAATTTTAGGAATTATAATTAATTTGTATTTATTTGTTAACATACACAAATAGTGACAGATAAATCACAAGTCACCAATATTTACAAATAAACAATATTTTATTGCTGTCATTTAACAAAATGTATCAAATTATAGAAATATTACAAAGTAAGGGTAAGAAAAGGTTCAGTTACCATGAACTAAACTGAACTGTTAATAAAACATTAACACTGATCCTGTTGAACAGAACAAATCAGCAAATTACAGTAAAATTATTAAAACAATCATAACCATTTTACATCTAATATGACAGCAATTACAAACATCTGTTTCATTTAACAGTAATTTGGGAAGCTAATGAGATAGAGTATGTGCTTTACTTATGATAAGAGTTTCAAAGTCTGGGGTGATGGTAGACCCGAAGATCGTGCTCTATGTCCAACCTGTTCCTTTGCTTTGACTTAAGCTGCACCAAGAAAGAGAAGCCACTTTCACACAAATACGTAGTGCTGAATGGTAGGATGGATTTGATCGCACGAATGGCAAGGGACGAATACTCAGAAAGCACTTTGCGGCACCAAAACTGGGAGAGGCTTCACTTCACTGAATTTCTTTTTCAGCGTCTTATCACATGACGGCTCCACAAGCTGATTCTCTTTGTTGCTCGGCAACGTGACGCTTTCCACGTCGATTCCAAAGGGATTGCTCATCCACGGATCATCATAATGTTTATCGGGAAGTAGTCGGTACGGTTGTCGCGCGCGCATTTCAAAATAAAAGTCCGGTATAAGCAAAATAAGTTAAAAAATGAAACTTTTGTTGTTTTTTTGACCACACACTCCGCGACCCACTGAAAATGTTCCCGCGACCCACTTTTGGGTCGCGACCCACCAGTTGAGAAACACTGCCCTAAGTAACGCATTTCAAATTCGCAAAAACGTAGATAGTGCCCTCTACTGGACCTGTCATCTTAAATGTGCAACAAAATGTACCCCTTAGTAACGCATTTCAAATTCGCAAAAACATAGATAGCGCCTTCTACTGGATCTGTCATCTGAAATGTGCAACAAAATGTACCCCTTAGTAACGCATTTCAAATTCGCAAAAACATAGATAGCGCCTTCTACTGGATCTGTCATCTGAAACGTGCAACAAAATGTACCCTATGTAATGCATTTCAAATTCACAAAAATGTAGATAGCACCCTCTACTGGATCTGTCATCTGAAACGTGCAACAAAATGTACCCTAAGTAACGCATTTTAAATTCGCAAAAACGTAGATCGTGCCCTCTACTGGATCTGTCATCTGAAACGTGCAACAAAATGTAGCCCTTAGTAACGCGTTTCAAATTCGCAAAAACATAGATAGCGCCTTCTACTGGATCTGTCATCTGAAATGTGTAACGAAATCTACTCCAAGTAACGCATTTTAAATTCGCAAAAACGTAGACAGTGCCCTCTACTGGATCTGTCCTCTGAAATGTACAACAAAATGTACCCCTTAGTAACGCATTTCAAATTCGCAAAAACATAGACAACGCCTTCTACTGGATCTGTCATATGATATGTGCAACAATATGTGCCCTATGTAATGCATTTCAAATTTACAAAAACGTAGATTGTGCCCTCTACTGGATCTGTCATCTGAAATGTGCAACTATATGTTACCTAGGTCAGTGGTCCCCAACCTTTTTATCACCGTAGACCAGTGGTTCGTAGGTTGCTAGGCGACTATCAATCGTTTTCTCAAAGGATGACAAGCTGACAAAACATTGCTCTCACTCTGATACAAGTTTTATTTATGAAAAAATTACAAAGCACTGCAGTGTTTGGGTGTTCTGTGTTTGTTTGAGATATTAGTCTAACGAAATGTGTATATTTCATACAAGCTGAAGCTGATCGGTCAGTTCTTGTCACATGACTTGCGGTGCGCTCGAGGCATTCATTCAACTGAGTGCGTCTTGAAGGCCCCTAAAAGGCCGTCATTTGTGATCTCCAGCAGTTGATCTTCTTGCACAGACATGGTGGATTCACTTGATTTGTTGACAAATGGGTTGCGTAGCTATTCCTTGGCAGTTCACATGTGTTTCACTGGGCATTTTTTTGCCTTCGCAAAGGAACTTTCCAAAGACGTCTGTTTCTTACTCATTTTGCTGCTTGTGGGTTAAATTTGGGCAGTCAAGTGACCGAAATGTAAGCGAGAGAATACGGTCATTTTTCAAAATAAAAGATTTTTCAAAATAAAAGATCGTTCAGACTCAGATAATAAATAAAATGTAAACAATTAATGATTTCTTGTGTGGCCCGGTACCAACTGATCCACGGACCGGTGGTTGAGGACCACTGCCCTACGTAACGCATTTTAGATTCGCAAAAAAAGTAGACAACACCCTCTACTGGATTCGTCACCCGAAACATGCAATGAAATGTACCCTAAGCAACGCATTTTAAATTTGCAAAAACGTAGACAGCGCCCTCTACTGGATTTGTCATCTGAAACATGCAAAGAAATGTACCCGGAGCAAAGTATTCTACACTTCGCAAAAATCTATGCTGAGGCACATACTTCCAAAGAGTCTGAGTTGGAAAAAGTTGAGCATACAGAGGATAAATTACATTTTGTTTCACTCACATGGTTTACACAAACATGCAAGTCTGATGATGCTCCAGTACTACATGTAAAAACCACAATCTCAAACGTCTCGAAATTATGAGAAACACTGGTGAAAAGCATAACAGCAGCCAAGCTACAAAGTCCATCTGACCACTCACCTGGGGAAAACAAGATAAGGTCGTCCAAGACAAAAAGTCGATATCCCTGACTCCTTGGCTAGCGCTAAAGATATTCTGAGCAACAGATTATAAGCAAGTCAAAACACGTTGGGGAATTACCTTCAATTAGAAACGCAGACGGTATGGTTTGTCTTTTTTTGGAAGAGATGGATCTGTTATAGTGGACAGCTTGTTTAAGGTGTTTTATTTCTTTTTTTTTATGAGACAGTAAGAGAAAAACAAATTCAAGGTTGAGAAGAAAGTCTAGCAAACGAAACAAGTTCTGCTGAAGATTATGTCTGCGAATGCTCCAATTTGTAGAAAAATTATTTAATCACATCAAAATATGGCAAATGACAAAATAAATCACATAAGAAATACGAAGATTTATAATCTTCCAAAAAAGATAAGTGGTGTGTCATGCTGTTCATACTGGGAGCCTTGATGACATTTTCACATCCAGATGTAATTATGCTCTCAAAATCATGGCCCACTTTTAGGCCTCGTGTTAGAAGGACAACATTTTATAGCATGGCAGAGTAGAGGAACCCCGACAGTTAATTTAGTGTGAGAAATTTAAGCAGATTAACCACTTTTGCACCAATTGCTGAAAAGGTTTCAGGGGCCACTGAACAAATTTAAGCAAATTTCCTTCAGTTAATGAATGTCTATAATTACAGATTGGCTTTTTAAAGAGGTTCAAGTTTTCAAATGAGCTCTTACTTCTATACTGTCATGACCAGAAAACAGCAAAGCTTTGTACACTGATATTCAGTATCACACAAGAGCTATTTTTCACACCACATATGATGAGTAACAACACAGTAGGGCTGCACAATCAACTGAATAAATTATGATTTTGACTGACACTATGTGAACTAAATTGTGAATTCTCAACTACAGTGTTTGAAAAAATTGTAAGGTGTTTAATTCTGTTATGTAAAAAGAAACATCAGCTAAAAATGCGTAGAAGCAAAGTTGCATTCAAAGTTAAGTCACTCAAAAATAATGTAAATAAAACCCGTTAAGGCTGGAAAGCACTACATCACTTTAGCAAAGATGTTTGCCTAATCTAAAGTCTAGATGTAAAATAAAGGTTAATATGAGTAGGCTATTATTATTGTTATTTCTCAGATTTGGCCAGGATGCCGTGGTTAAACCTCTACTCTTTTTTGAAGGACATACTGGGATTTGTAATGACCATAGTGAGTCAGGACCTCGGTTTAACGTCTCATCCGAAAGACAGCGCTCACTGAGCAGTATAGAGTCTCCTTCACTATACTGGACCATTAGGACCCACACACACCACAGGTTGGGCGCCCCTGCTGGTCTCATTAATACCACTTCCAGCAGCAACCTAGCTTTCCCATGTGGTCTCCCATCCAGGTACTGACCGGGCGCAGCCCTACTTAGCTTCAGTGGGCGACCATGTAAGAGTTGCAGAGAGCTAGCTGCCGGCAAATGTTTGAGACATATGCTTGTCATTTGTCATTGACAACATAATTAGACCATTTTATTTCACTGGTAAAGTGAGACATTTGTCATTATCAGATTCCCTCTTGCATTATATTCAACATTATTTAGGCTAGAGTAGTTACTGACACTGCTAAATATTTATTCTCATGCACAACACTCTGTTTTCACTATGAAAGAAAAAAACATATCAAATGCTTGTCGTAATCATAACTCTAAAATGTAATACGATCATTTAAATGTTTTTGGTTTCACTTTCACTGCTGAGTGCAGCTCGGTGCTGCAGTCACTTCGAGGAAAAAACCTCTCTGTAGCAAATAAACAGTGCGCCAGCTCACGTGTCATTTTGTGGCTGCAAATACATTCTTACATTAAGACAGAAATGACATTTTTGGGTGAAATATACCTTATGAATACAGTATGTGACACTTTTAGCACGATTTGGAGGTGTCCATGCCGCTGAGCAATGTGTATAAACAATGTGAAGACTTGTGCAACAAGGTGACAAATGCTTCACTTCTCTCCTGACGTAAAAAATATAATTAGCTGAATCGTAGAAAAGCTGAATTAACATGGAGTTGCCGCCACTCCCAATTGTGCAGTTGACTGTGGAATATTAAGCAGTCTGGAAATTTCCCAAATGGAAATTCTGCACAGGTGGTAGCCACGTGTGAATTCACTGAGCTTCTGAAAGTGACCTTAAAATTTTGAGGGGTGTCCCAAATCTTTTTTGAACTCAACTGATTGGCAAATGCGTCATGGCATTCCATGTTTTTTGCGCTGCATGAACACGCATTTGCAATGACTTTGGCCCAATCCCAATTCTATTTTTGTACCCCTACCCTTTCCCCTTGGCCCTCAAAATCGAGTGTGAAGGGGAAGGGCTTCAAAATTTAGCCCTAAGAAATGGGGCACCACTACAACACCTGCACAAGTCATCATATGTCATCGCGATCTCATGCTTCATGCGAGATCAGGCGATTGCGACTGTTGTAGTTATTCCAGTTGTGTTACTTTTTTGTATTTATCTTCAAGAAATCACTGAAGGCATATATCATGTTATCATATAACGATATAATGTGGCAATAAAATCATAACTATACTGCACATTTACACAGTGGCCATATTCATCGATGTAAACACACCAAAAACAACATTAGCATTATAGCAGACATTGTAAAAAGCTCATTCCCTGCCACTAGACTTTCCTGACAAGGTATTTGAGTGTCATCGAGTGTCAGAATGTTGTGGGATTGCTGTACAGGAGTTATTATTAGGGATTATAGATCGTGGTTTTAATTTTAATTTAAGCGTTTTTATTAAAACCATGAAGGTAAAACACAAACGCGGTTATGATTGTATTAAAACATATGCTTGTTTGTTGTAAAAATTCGTAATAATGGCAAAAAATACTAATTTGTGGATCTCCTTACTTCCGGGTGCAGCTATCCTGCAGTTGTGACTGGTGTATTCTGGGAAATTTTCTTACCCCTTGGTTTCGAGTGTGGTCCTGAAAAATCTTCGTTCGAAGGGGTCTCTACCCCTTCCCCTTAGCTCTACGCCTTCAAGCTAAAGAGAATTGGGACATCCCAGGGGAAGGGCTAAGGGGTAGAATTGGGATTGGGCCTTTGTATGTATGTGCAAATACTTTCAACATAAAAGGCTTTTATCACCACCTGTTGGTTCATCATGCTCTTAACAGAGCATATCGTTTTTGCATTTTCATGTGGACAGAGATTATTTTTTAAACAAAGGCGGGAAAAACTCAGTTTATAAAAATACCTGTGTACATATTGGCATGGCCTCAGTTTTAAAATATAAAAATGTAGTTATTACATTTTCCCAAACTGAAAGTGCAAAAAAAAATGAATTGAAATAGCAGTAAGCAGCTTCATTTGTCATGCAGCTCCTAGCAGCAAGCCATTTGCTTTGAGTGAGATTGTTTTGTTGTGTTAAAAACTAGCTGAAAGTCTGACAGCATTTGATCCTCATCCATATCCTGTTGGCAAGTTTATAAAGCATAGTATTTTAAGTTCAGATATTAAAAGTCCTATAGTGTATTCCAGCCTTATATAAAACAAACACAAAAGTCTGATTATTTTATAAAAGAAACAACACATTTTAACACTATTAACTTATTGGCAATTAAAAGTCTACACAAAGTCTTGTAATAATCGTGCAGCCCCACAAAACAGTGTGCATGAGTTAGTGTCTTTCAACCAGGAGTTAATAAGACAAGGGACTGGCAACATGCACCCATCTTTAAACGCTTTCCATCCTGGTCTCTGAGTGATCGTGCCCAAACTAAACTACACAGCAGCACTAACACATGCAACGACACATGTTATTGCCATTGGTAAGTAATCAACACAGCATGCTAACAGACATTTGGGAGTGGGTCATTAATAGATGCCCTCGTTTCATGTAAATGAGCCAAACTGTAGTATAATCCAATGATCGTTCTAAAAAAGTTACAAATCCCGTTCCCAAATGAGCAGTGAAGGGACTCCAGCTAATCTACAAGTTTACTTACGTCGACAGGGACCAGGAGGCTTCTGCCCAGATGCTGGTTAAAAGAGAGGCACCAGGCTTCAGTGTAGCCATTCATGTTGGGAACATACTTCTTTACTGTCTCATCATTCAGTCTGAGCCAGACACCATCATCATTGTGGATCTATGGGAAACAAGCAACAGAGCGGAGCCATGCCCTCCTGTAACTGCTAACACGCCCCCTAGCATGAGCTTCTGAGGCTGCAGGACCAATCCGCTAATGCACAGCACCAACCAGTTGGATTTACAGTAGGTGTGCAGCTACAATTAGATGTACAGAATTTGTAAACGCATCTAAAATGCTACTGTCGGTTGCCAGCAGGGCCCTTTCACACAACTCATGTCGAGGCTTCAAACATACTGCTCAACAAAAGCATCATGCGCCACTTTGAGCATGTGGGGGAAAGTTAGCAAGAAAGCAGCAAGTGCAGCACCACTTCTTTACATTTTCTATAAACATAAATTAAGATAATACTTAATAGATATTGGAATAGATTATGCATGTACATTTTTTGTTCTGTCTTTCATTTTGACTGCGGTTTTTCTTGTGATCATACAATTTTTTGAATTAGTAGTACTTCTAAAGGTCTATGGGAGTGGTTCTCAACCTTTCTGACCCCAAAGTCAGCAGTTTTCAACAATAATATTCAAAGCAACCAAGATAATACTATGTATTTACTTCAAAACTATTTTTAAATCAATCAGAGATGAACCAATACCACTTTTTTTACAAACCGTTAACAGTACAAGTATTTTAAAGATTCAACACACCCTGGAGTTCTTTTTCAGAGATTTTAACAGATTTGTGCGTGTTGAGGATCAGTGTTTCTAAACCACGTTCCTGGAGGACCACCAGCTGTGCACATTTTCCACGTCTCCTTAACAAAACACACCTGATTCAGATTATCAGCTCATTAGCAGAGACTGAAAGTCACTTGTAATGTGTGTGACAAAGGAGACATCCAAAGCATGTAGTGTCGGTGGTCCTCCAGAAACGTGGTTGAGTTAAGACAATGTTAGCACCTGTCAGCTTTAATTGTGTGGAAAACTGGATAATTTGGAGCCCTAATTTCATCAGCTAATTTCATCAGCTAATTTCATCTTCTGGGTTTAAAATCATTTGTGACGTAGCGCAAATCTGCTAGTGGAGTGATGATGTGTCGGTTTCTCATTATTATTCATAGGGGAGTTTTCTTATCCCATGAGAAGACCCTGCTTCTTAATTATTCATGAGAGCAAGTGTATTCCGAAAGCAAGGCAGACCTGCCAAGCTGTGAGACCCATGAATGTGTGAGATCGCATCTGCGCATGGTACGCAGTATTTAGCCATTCATGAAGGGTGGTATGTGTTGGTTTACGTGATCCACTGGGTTTGTTGCTTGCTTTGTTGTTTTCCCCGCGATGCTGTCAGGGCCAATACAGCAAAGCTGTTTGTGTGCAGCAAGCATTATTGTTGGGAGAGATGTACGAGAACTGGAGAATGTCGAACTTTGCCTTTTATCAGTTGAGTTTGTTACCATTCAGACACGTCGCCTATATCTGTGCTGCCGTGTTCGCCTATTTTTAAAATTCTCTGGATTAGCGGCAGGGCTAATGGTTGAAATAGATAGGGCAAGAGACCTGCTGCAAGTCCTCCTCATTTATAGTGTTTATATAAACATCATTATCTTTATAATGATATAACAAATTGTGGTTATGTGTATATGAAATTACAAATAACATATGTAGCAGGACATTAAAATACTTGCTGTTTATTTCTTTGCATTTTAACTTTGTAAACTATAAAATCATGGGTCTCCTCATAGTTGTGCCTCACATTTTGTGAGCCAACTGACAATAGTTGTTTGCTCTCGTCTTTTTCCCCTGCTCTGCCAGCCAAGCCCACTCCTCCCTCTGCTCGCAGCGCTCCACTCCCATCATGAAGCATTTTTTTGAAAAAATTCTGATGTAGACTTGAACCGAAAAAGGGAGGTTTCATGGCCCTTTAATTTGTGCACCTGCCAATACGGAGTACCGATTCCAAATTGACAAATATTAAAATTTTCATATGATTTATTTACAATACAGTTTGTAAAGTAACATTTTCTGTTTCTGTTGTCTTTTAGTAGAGATATTATATGAGAGACTTGCTTTATTTACCAAATAGTGGATTTAATTGGAATACCATTGTAAACATTAAATAAAAGTTTAAAAAGTATTACTTTTTATTTAATATATTAAGGTTTTAGTTATGATACTCCCAAAATCATTCCGCATAAATCTGCAGATTTTTTAACAAAATTCTTCGCAGAAATAACAAAACATGTCAGCAGATTCTGTCTGGCCCTCCTAATAACTAATTTCTTTTGTGTTTGCCATAATGACAGTGCATCATATTTTACCAGTTATTTTGCAAGATATTAGTATTCAGCTTTATGTGCAATTTAAAAGCTTAACTGGGTTAATTAGGTTAACTAGGGAAGTTAGAATAATTAGCCATTGGACAAGTCATTGGACAATTAGAACGAGAGAAAAATAAAATCTTAATTATACTGACCTTAAGATTTTAAGCTATTTAAAAACTGCATTATTCATGCTAAACTAATATAAATGAGCCTTTCTCCAGAATAAAGAAACATGTAATAGGAAAAATTGTGAAAATATCCTTGCTCAGTTAAATATCTTGTAATTAGCCTGAACTAAACTGAACTTCAACTGTAGCAACTGAACTGAAGCTGTTTCAATTTACTAGAACTTCATCTATGTAAAGCTGCTTTGACTCAATCTACATTGTAAAAGCGCAACAGAAATAAAGATATTAAAGAATTAAAATTTTACAGGAAGGCTAATAATTTTGCCTTCAACTAAAAGAAAATACATATATGTATAAACATAGGGCTGTTGACTTGAAACCACCTGGTTGAGAACCACTTGTCTACTGTCAATGAGTCAGCAAAATGTGACACTAAGTTTTAGCTAATGCTATTAGGCGATGCTTCTCTCCATTGAGTTCACTGCACTGGCAGGTCGTGTGAAAGGGCCTTTAGAGAAACTGACGGCATTGTGCATGTGAGACTGAATCTTATAGGAGCTATCAGTGATTGGCATGCAGCGTTGGGCTGGGATGGATAGTTCCTATATGACATTTAACTACAGCCTCAAAGTCTCCTGCATGTGAAGCAAAGGATAAGCAAATGAATGCTTCTGATCAAATCAAAAGTCAATTTAGAAGCTCAGAGAGATGCAGAACTAGTGTTAAAAGCCATTTAAAACTGAGGTGGTTTAGAATTCAGTCGTGTTCAGTGATTAAAGAAAGAGAAAAACAGAAGCACTTAAAGGGATAGTTCACCCAAAAATGAAAATTCAGTCATCATTTACTCACCCTTCAACAGTTTGAGTTTAGTTTTTCTGTTGAACACAAATTAAGTTGTTTTGAGAAATGTCTGACTTCTGTTTTACCTACTATGGAAGTCAATGGTTTCAACTTATGTTGTGTTTAAAAGAAAAACGAAACTCATAAAGGTATAACAACCACCTAAGGGTGAGTAAACAGTTGTGGGTGAACTATCCCTTTAAATAGAAAAGAGTTTGGCCCTATTCTAGAGAGGTTTACCTCGTCAATGAATGTGATGGTGCCATTGACTTGGACTATGCCTATCTGTTCGCTCTGCAGAGAAGGGTGACTACGCACACGCAGCCCTGCGCTGTCCTTGGCCACAAATTTGCGCACCTGAGAGAAGCAGAGGGGGAGAGACAGTGAGACAGATGAGAAGATGGCAGGAAGCTGCAGTCAGAGAGCAAGAAATCACAGCACAGAGAGAGCAGAACCCGCACATCCTGTCAGACAAGAGAAATGATGAGGTGTGAGACAATCAACAGCAGAAGAGCAGGAGAGACGTTTGATTGTGCACAGCTGTGTTGCTTGTTTCCCAGGTTAATGCTCAGTAAAGAAATATGTGACACTATTTGGGCACAATCCGAATTCTAACCCCCTAACCCTTCGGTTAATGTGAACGGGTGTCCCGATTCTCTTTTTGGTGTAGGGGTAGGGGGAAATACCATATAAAGGATTCCTACTCGAAGCCAAATGTGAAATTCTGTGACTTTTAGTGACTTAAGCTAAATGTCCATGATCTACAATTGATAGAGAAACAGGAGCTATTGCGTTGAACAGTTACTCCAGAATTTTCGCTAAATTTAATGCATTTACAATTTACTATATTATTATGTATGTATAAATTTTTACCTTAATAAAGTGTAATCCAAATAAGAAGATACGATTTAACCCTCTAGAGCAGGGGTGGGCAAACTCAGTCCTGGAGGGCCGGTGTCCTGCATAGTTTAGCTCCAACACTAATCAAACACACCTGAACATGCTAATCAGTGTCTTCAAGATCACTAGAAATCTATAAGCAGGTGTGTTTGGTTGGAGTTGGAGCTAAACTTTGCAGGACACCGGCCCTCCAGGACCGAGTTTGCCCACCCCTGCTCTAGAGCATAGTGTTGCCATATGGCAACATGATATTTATGTTAATTTCCCTGCCACTGTTTCTTTAAGACCAACGTTATAATTTTGTTTTGTTGGAAAGAGAAGACCTTAGATTAGCCAATGATGTACTTTGGTTAAGTCACATGACATGCAGTGTTTTTCTGTGGCTTGAGTTCTGACAGACTGGCATTTATTGTGAGTAGTTGCTAAATGCAAATGTAAACGTCAATAAAAACAAAGGATCAAATTATATCAGATCCACAAAAAAATCTGAAACATCACCTCCAGTAAGTTATGATGACATATTCACAACTCAAATTTTTTATCAAATTAGTTTTATTGTAAATCGATCAAAATGTACGTGTTGCCAAATGGCAACACTGTGCAATATTGCAATGGGTTAGCTAGCTAGCAAGGTCAGCTGTGAACTTTTAAGTTGTAACAATAACAACATGAATGCTAGTAATATAATGTTGATTAGTTGTATGTTAATGGTATTTGCATTATGGATAAAATCTAGTTTTAATGGCAATACTACTTTTGAGTAGATATGAATACAGGGAACAGTGTATTAGCGAGCACCACCATGTTCTACGGTAAGTGAAAGAAGAAAAGGACAGAACTGGCTCTTCCTGCAGATGAAAGTGAGGATGGGATGGGTTTTAGTGACCATGAGAATGATGCAGATTGGACATTTGACAAGAGCAGTGATGGAGACAGTTTAAGTTAGCTCAGAGGTATATAAGACAGGCATAGTATAGTATATAGCATAATATATAAAATAATATATAATAATACATTATTCTGATGCAACTGGATATACTAGACTTGTTATTTATTTGTTATAATATTTACTGGAGAAAATATCTATAGTTACTGTATGTTGTATACATGATAAAACGATATTAGGTTTGTTTTCAATAATATTCAGCAAAAAGAATGGAATAAATAAAGGCTGGTGGAATGTCAGTTGTTGGAAAGTATGCTTAAGGTGTCATTTATAAGTTCTGTGGTAAAGCTTATAATACTGCAACACCAATTAAATCATTTCAAACAACAAAATTATTAATTATAAGGAAAGTTATAAATTAGAAATTTCTAAGTTAGATCCACTATTGGACGTTGTTGCCATATGGCAAAATATCATAATGTACCTAAAAAAATAAATAAAAAAAAATTCCCCAAAAAAATGGCAGCACTTTAAGTTAAGCCATTTTAAGAAAAGAAAAACAGTCAAATATTTTTTTATAGATCTATCATAATGCGTGCAGTAGAGGGTTAAAAGCACAATATGTAGTTTTTGCCAATAGATACTACTAGATACTAAGTATTTATTTCACAACTATTTTTAATCAATCAACTAGGAATGAACCGATACCACTGAACCGATATGAGCACAAGTAATTTAATTTGTGTACTTGCCGATATCGAGTACCGATTCCGATACTTCTTAGATTTGGTTTCAATGACAGTGCAATTATTTGAAAGGAGGTTTTATTTTTTGCCTGTACCAAGGATGAACACAAACATTTTTAACAAAAGACCGATTCCTACTCCAAACTAAATGCAAAATTCTGTGACTTTTAATGACTTAAGCTTAATTTCCATGATCTACAATTGATAGAGAAACAAGAGCCATTGTGTTGAACAGTTACTCCAGAATTTTCAATAAATTTAATGCATTTACAATATATTATATTATTACATATATACATTTTTACTTTAATAAAGTGTGACCCATATAAGAGTTATTTTTGAAGCATCATGCGGTTTTCGCCAGTAGATGGCGCATATTCACAACAAACAAAGTCGTATTTTGATGACGCCATGATTGAATGTAGAATCATGAGAGTTGTCGCATTCATGACATCCTACAAGAAGACAACAAATACCCACAGGGCAGAAATTATGATCATAGATGAGCTAAAGTATTCAAAACATATTATCATGTTAGTATGAAGCAGTGTAAATGTTATTGCACACTAAATACGAAGTTTTCGTCCATAATTTTTGCACGTTAAAAAATAAATTCAACCTCACGTTGTGTCAATAGTATGGACACACTGCCTCTGAAACTTTCGTCAGTCATAAAAAAATTTAAAAAAATCGAACCAGGCTCGATTTTTTCAGTATTTCGCATTTGAAAAAAGACTGAGAGGTGTTTTAACAGATCAGAGCCACCAAAAGCTAAATACAGAATGCCGTCACTTGAGCCACAGATAACTTTATGACAAACACAGTGCATTAAATAAAGACAGAATGTGGCGGACAGCTACTGTATATGCTGGATTGAGTGACTGGCGCACCTCACCCCTGCTGCTGCTTGGTGTGTGTGTGTGTGTGTGTGTGTGTGTGTGCGTGCGTGCGTGCGTGCGTGCGTGCGTGCGTGCGTGCCCATACATTTGACGTACTGCCCATAGATATTATATTAAAAAGCAAGGTCCGCTTTCGGTCCGTTGCTTCGACTCGTCAACACGGCCACCATCTATTGTAATGTCTATAGGTACTGACAGTCTCTGTTCAATATTTGTTTACGTACGTGAATGTGTTAATATCGCAAGCAATATATCAAAATTCCACTGATTTCCTGAAATAAACTTTGCATTTCGGGATAATTGTAGCAGCACAGCTTTTTGATAAGGAGAAGAACTCCCTCCCTATGTAAGCTAGTATTAAATGAACACAATATGTAGCCTATTCCTCTGTCTTTTTCTACTTTGGAGAAGAGAGAGGAGAACAAAGTATCACCGCTTGAACTGACTCCGAAATGTTTTGCGTTTTTTCCTGATGGATTAATTAATACGCATCCGACTCAGAGAGCGAGGTTTTTTTACGTAACAAATTTTACGCATATGAATACGAAAAAAAACGCATACGAAAATTTCGGACTTCAGTTTGCAAAGACCTTAAAGCTAAAAGTCAAAGCGATGCCACAAATATGCCACAATGCCAAAATGACCAAAATAGCTAATTATGCCACAGTCGACTTCTGGTTTTTCTGGTCATGATCACGTAGGGAAGAAGCAGTGCTGTTTTATCATGCTTAATATATTTTAGTGCTCTGTTATAATGTTGCTCTGTGCAGTCTAATAAAATGCATGTAAAGCATTGTTATTGCTTTGTTGGTGTTTCCCTGTTGTCTATAAAAAAAACAACCAGAAATTAAAATTGCTAATTTGTCTGTATTTGAACATTCTTTGAAACATTTGTGATAATGTAAGTACATACGTCAGCAAAAAGCAACACTGTTCTAGTGGTTTTTGGATATTTTAAATGTAAAAATCCTACATACTGTGCCTTTAAATACAAAAAAAAAAAAAAATTTTAAATGTAATTATGAAAGTAATGTTGTCAAATGGTGTAAATGAAGCCTTGGTGAGCATAAGAGTCTTCTATGAAAAACAAAAACTAAAAAAATATATTACCAAACATTACTAAATAATATAGGCAAGTAAATGAATGGTTAAAATGAATGAACCTGACACATCAGATAGCATTAAGTGTCTCCGAAAACTGCTTAAACTGCTCAATTTGAGAACTCACCTTGCTAGGTTGTGGTTCAGCTTTAGGTTTGACCATCTGTGTGCCAGGAGGGATCATTCCTTTGGGTGGATCTTTGACCTCGACCTCCAGACCAGCATCTGAACAAACATTACTCTAGTCAGCATTTCATTATTAAAGGGATAGTTCGGGTGCAAAAAACTAAAGAAAAATATAATAATCTAAACCTGTTTGAACTTCTTTATTTCTGTTGGAACACAAAGAAAGATATACAGAAGAATATTGGGTGAAAAAAGCCATTGACTTCTATAGTATTTTTTGTTCCTACTATGGATGTCAAAGGAAGATTCTGTGTTCAACAAAAGAAATTCATAAACGTTTCTAACCACTTGAGGATGAGAAAACTGAGGAAATTTTCATTTTTCAGTGAACTATCTCTTTAAGAGCTTTATAACATTACAAAAACTACAATGAAAAAGAAAAAAATATGTATTTAAATAATATTTTATTAAAACTACTGCCCTAATAAATGTTCAAATGTGCAAAGTAAACCAGCTGGACACTTTATTAAAGTTTAAATGAAGAGCTCAATATATCTAATATGAAATTGTATTAAAATCTGAAATGCGGTTACCAATCTCTATGCCATCGATGGTCACATGAATGGTATATAGCCCAACAGCACCAGGGGTCCAGTTAGCGCTGTAAGTGCCATCTGTGTTGGCCCGAATAAGCATATTCTCACTGGGCCTGAGGGAAAAACCAAGCAAATTGAACTTGAGACCTGTTCTTACATCTCAATTTGGCCTGTGATATATATTCAAGTCAGGTAGAAATGTAGTCTGTGAACCTTTTTGGTGTTGGTGAGGCGAAGCGAAGTTCCTCAAAGGAGTAATTTTCATATGCCTGGATAAAAAAGACAGTAAGTAACATGGAAGAAAAGGTGAATTCACTATACTTGGCAAAAAATTATCTTGTTTTCCCTTTGAAATTAGATTACTTTTTTTGTTTGAAATAGGATTATTTTGTTTACGTTGGCAGATCATTTAGCTTGTTTTAAGGAAAAGCTCATGTAATTTTTATATAATTTATTCTTGAAAACAAGACAATTTTTTTTAATTGTCTAGAAAATGTTTCTTGATTAAAGACTTCTTAGATATTTGGACTAGAAACAAGACAAAGACTTAATAAGAAAAGCATTTTTTTTATTATTTTTTTAATAAATTAAAAAAGATGGAACAAACCTTCATCATAGTGATGGCGATATAACGGGCCTCTTTGATGATCATGGGCTCGTATGTGGCCTCCAGTTTGGGTGCTGGATGACCACCGAATGTGAGATCAGTGCCTGATGCAGAATTAGAGGAAGTGCCTGGCAAACGCTGCAATTTCTTCATGTTCTCCTGCTGGATGGATTTCTTCTGAGAGACGGGAACAGCTTTGACTTCAAACTACAACAGAGAGCAGAGACCGTTAGATGTCGGTTTCATAACACAGCGTTTGATTCTATAAAGGTGCTGACCTTCATGTTCGGCACATGCACAACATCTCCATATTGGTCTTTGGTCTGGACCACAACAGTAGTGGGCCAGCCACAGCGGATGTCGTCTTTGTTCAGGATCAGTGAGGTCTTCTGAGGGTCTGCATAGGAGTCTGGCTGAAGCCACCTAGGACAACAGAATGGAAAAGATGTTAGGATGAGAGCCATAAGTTTTCAAAATACCAATATACATAACAGATACATTTCATGAATAAAAGGGAAAGGCCGGCACGATATTACAAAAATGATTCAAATGGTATTCAGGTACTTACATTGAACAATTAAATGTAGCGTGATATGTAAAATAACAGTGTATGGTCATTGAATAAATAATGAAGTACAGTTTATCTTTATTAAGGGGGTCCTATTTCACCCCTTATACAAGATGTAATATAAATCTTTGGTAATTGTACCCATCAGATCATTTTATTACACCCTGGTAAATATGTAAATTTTGGAGTAAGATTATATTGCAGCGGTTTTGTTGCCTGTGCATTTAAATGCAAATGAGCTGGTTCTCCCTGCCCGCCATTCCAACATGAGTGTCTATGGGGACTACGGTCTTCATTTGTGTACATTTATAATGCCTCTTAGTCGCTGACATTATCTTTTTTTGCAGGTAGGGTACAAAAACTTTAATGGCAGACAGCTGCTTCTTACTTCTTGCTTCTTACTAGCACTGTGTGCTAGTTTAAAGTTTCGAGCCTTTACACTGAGGCTAATACGCACGCACACTGGATTAACTATGGTTGAGGCTATTAACTAAGGGCTATTTACATGTCTTTTTGCACACACAAGTTTATTTATTTTCTAGCGCGCATATTGGGAATGATGTGCATACGATGTGCATGCGGTGCGCATGCTGCACAACACACTCCCGTTTTCCAGGCGCACCTAGTTGAAAGAACTAGGCCGTCCGTTCAGCTTCATACTTTGTATACACATTTCTACTCCAAAAAGTAAAAAAAAAAAATCAAAATACCAAACAAGTTCATAATATAGTTGATCAAAAGTGCCTTTCAGACAGGGGATTCAGCAGCCTTTGACTACATTTGTTCTCTGTAAAAAGGAAATACTTAGCTAATATATTGCTTAGATTTACATTAATACTTTTACAAATACTTTTGTAAAGTGACAAATACTTTTAATTTATTCTTAATTTTATTTATTTATTCGTTGTTCTGTCATTGATTTTCAGTGCAAAATTATTACTTCTGTTTAAATGGCAGTTTTTTTTACTTATTTCAAAAGTCCTAAGACAAATGGACAATTGTTTGTTTTTTATCATTATTCTGTGCTGTATTATTAATTACTGAGTGGTAATAAATAACACTTTAAAATATAAGAAGTTTTCATGTGATTTTCTAAACTAGGAGTGTTTTGAAATTATTAAATGCATAATAATCGTGATAACCGTGAAACCATGATTATTCCTCAGACTATAATCGTACAACCAAAATCTATAATCGTTGCATTCCTAAATGGTGATGACTTTCCCCCTCTGTTGAAGTGTAACTAGAAAAAAATCTAATTAATTAATCTGTACCTTAAAGGGGAAGTGAAGCACTCAGTCAAGTTTACATTATTGTGTATATTGATTTCCACTTTAATGAAAATATATTAAACAAACTCGATTAATGTAACCATTTTGAAGAAAATTGCATGTTTTACTATAGCTTTTAGACCTAGGGCACCGCCATCTTGGAATATCTGACGTCACAAGGTTGGTTGTGTTCCCTCAGCTGAACAGATTCAGTGGAAGTAAAGAACGGAACACGGAGACTGGACAGCCTAATTTAACCCATTGCGCGAAGTTGTGAATATATACATTTATTCTATTGTTCTTTTTTTCTCTTTTAATTACCGATCATTTGATGCGCTTTGGTCCACTCTCTGTATTAATCTGCCTGACTGTCTACCTGTCTGTCTGTCTGGGTTTCAACAAGGTCCGGTGCTGACGTAATGGAGTGGATACTTTTACTTTTCTATACTACTGCCTTCACCTCTTTTTGTGTTCAAACCAAACTAAGATCGGCACGGTTTTTCACATGGCAGGTTTTTACGTCCTTCATACATGTTGTTCATAACATCGAGTTGATCAACATGAAAGGAGAATATGTCTTGACATAATCCACAAAGATGTGACTTAGTAAAGCGTGAAGTCATGGATCATTCGTTGGATTAGTCTGAATGGAAATCCCCTCGTCAGGCAGCTCTGCACTAGCTTGAGAGAGTGGACCAAAGTGCATCAAACGAAAGGTATTAAAAAAGAAAAATAGAAAAAGTATCAATATTTTTGTATATATTAGACTGTGACTGTGACTGAAACTGTGATGCTTGCTTTTGCACCAGTTTTGCGATCCACGCCCACAACTTCAAGCATTGTGTTAAATTAGGCTTTCCAGTCTCCATGTTCAGTCCTTCCACTGTATCTGTTCAGGTCAGGAAACGGAACCAACCCTGTGACGCCAGACACAGCGCCATTCCATGATGGCAGCGCCCTTGCGCTAAAAACTATAGTAAAGAATGCCGTTTTCTTCTAAATGGTTACATTAGTCGAGTTTGTTTAATATATTTCCATTAAAGTGGAAACCAATGTACAAAATAATGTAAACATGAGTGCTTCACTTCCCCTTTAATAGGCTAGCTATACTATACTATAGTTTAAATCCCTTACAAAAATGATTTTTGCATAATAGTTCCCTTTTAAACTCTTGAAATGCCTTAAAACACATGCAAATAATAAATGCTGGTGTTAATAAACTATAACCTCCAACTCAACATTGCATATCCTGCGATATGACTATTTTGAATGCATACATTGTGTTATGGATGCTGAAACGTACGGCTGGGTGATATGGCAAAAAAAATTATCACGAAAATTTTTTTCATCGGTCGATATCGATAATTATCACAATAAATGACAAATATTTATATCTATCAATTTTATAGGATTTTTTAGCATGCTAATTGCTTGGTGCAGCTGATTTAACACATTTTGTGCAATGTTTTAGCTGTCTGACAATAGAAATAATAAACAAAAGAACAATCTTAATTCTTAAGTTAAGTTTTCAACAACCAAAAATATTACCTACAAGTTATTACAAGTTATTACGGATATTATTGTTCAACATCAGAAAAATAAATAAAACAAGTTTGGAACAAGTAAAAGGTGAGTTAATGGTGACCGAACTTTTAGTTTTGAGAAGCTCTCCTTTTAATGGTGAGTATGGTGAATTTAGGGTGAAATATCCTTTAATATATTTTATTTAGGGATGCTAACGATTACTTGATGATCTATTGATTGTCAATAACCCTTTAATCGATTGACCTTATCAATGACTGATTAAGCATGGACATTTAAAAGTTTTGTTATGCTTTGCGCTGTGAGACGCGTCCACGCATTACATCATCAAGTGTACCTTACTTATGGAGTCAGTCACCCTCTTGACATCATATATTGCAGGATGCATAAAAACCCTGGTATGCGCAGATCTCCGTTATATCTGTGGGTGTTTTAACCAATTTTATCTCACAGATGCACGAATAGGCCTATGCAGACTCTCATTAAATCGCGCATAACGGCGAGACATGTGGGGAGCGCCTCCATTCACAAAACGAGTTTCTGAGTTAGCTCTCCCTAAGACCGAGTTTATTCTTTCGAGGTAACCTAAGAATACTATCAGTGCTGCGAATAGTTTGTAAAGACTGTCCAGCTCATCCTGCTCAAACCGCGCTTCGTTAATGAATTAAACTAAACCCGTGAAAACAGTTCAATGGATTGTTTTGGCACTAAAGCATATATAGCGAACTTGTTTTAAAGCGCTTCACCTCACATGTTATTCGTTCTTCTTGTTTATATTGTAGATCAGGGGTTTTCAAATTGTGGGGCTCGCCAGCACCTATTAAAGGGGGCGCGAGAGGCGTGCACTCGAGTAAATTATGATGACGGTTTTTTATGCGTTCACTAGAGTGAATCTGATTAATGTTATTTTCACATCCAACTATCAGGCACCTGTAGAGTTAACGCATTCGAGTAAAACATATGCAAATAAAATGGAGCGGGTGCTTTTTAAAATGAATGACTGTGAATGAAAGTCAAACCGGTGAGCCGTCTGACAAAAAAAGTGCCCTTCTGAATCAAATCAGCAAGATGCCCCTCTGGATCTTTCACTTTCTTTGAAGACCTACGCCATGAAGACATACAGACTACCTTTACATGGACATCAGTAAAATCGAAAATGACAACACAAGACTCTGCTGGGTAGATGCGCTGGTTTAACAACAGTTGTTTGGGTGGTGTCGGATTGCAAAAAACTAAGTAGCGCCAGACTAAGTTTAGTGACGTTTCTTGACGTTACCTTATTTTTTTCTTACTCCTCCAAGTGCAACTGACACTGTATGGCTGTAAACTTGTACTGCGTGCGGCATCCGGAAGTGCAGGTTGCAAAATACCTGCGCAGCCTTACGCATAGTGCGTAAATATTATCCAGCACTTATTGAACGGTCATTATCGTTTTATCGAAAAAATATATATCGTGATAATTATCGACATTATCGCCCAGCCCTTCTGAAACCATAAAAGAAATGCTGAAAAATGTTTGAGACAGACCTGGCGAGTCGCCCGCCACTGGAGTTCTGCACACAGGTGATGAAGTCCTCTAGGAAGGAGTGTTCGTTGGTCTGCAGGTGCAACGGCAGGTTCCCTTCCAGGGCTTCTAGGATGGTGGGAGAATGAGACAGAGCCAGTCCCTTCCCCAAGAGGCCGGAGTGGGATTTACAAACCTGCTCAACACAAAGGCACCATTAGAGCTGTCTTTGATGATACTAACAAAAACCAGAACTATTTTTAATACAGTACCTGGAGTGAGGCCTCCTCTAAAATCTCCAAATCCTCCTCCAGTTCATTTCCTGTAGGATGATCAAGAATACATATAATAAAACAAAGGCAAGCCTTTGCTTAATTAAAAACAATTATTTATATACAGACTATATACAGTAATGTGCAACTCTTTGGCCACCATTAGATTTGTCATTTTATTATTAATTACTTGTAGTATAATAATCTCTTGCTCTTCACCTGAACAGTAATGATATGTATAGTTAATTATGAAATTATATAATGTTTATAGACATTCATGATTTTTATAGACAAAAATAGCTATGAAATGGTCTCCACAGAGTCCAGACCCTAATATAGTATTATAGAAGCAGTAAGGGAATTCCGGGAGTTTTACGGGAAACAAAACAATACGGGAGATGGGTCTAAATTATGGGAGACTCCCGGGAAAAACGGGAATGTTGGCAGGTATGAGTTGGATGTGCCAAAACTTTCTTCTGTTAAACAAAGAAAAAACTAAAGTCATTGCGTTTAGGAACAGAGATGAGGTTCTCAAGGTGAATGCGTACCTTGGCTTTAAAAATCAAACAACAAATAACAAGGTCAAGAATCTTGGTGTGACTCTGGAGTCAGATATGAGTTTCAATAGTCATGTCAAAGCAGTTAGTAAATCAGCATACCATCATCTCAAAAACATTGCAAGAATTAGATGATTTGTTTCCAGTGAAGACTTAGAGAAACTTGTTCATGCTTTTATCAGCAGCAGGGTGGATTACTGTAATGGACTCCTCACAGTCAAACAGTTGCAGCTCATCCAGAACGCTGCAGCCAGGATTCTGACCAGAACCAGAAAATCAGAGCACATCACACCTGTCCTCAGGTCTTTGCACTGACTCCCAGTTACATTCAGAGTAGATTTTAAAGTATTATTACTTGTCTATAAATCCCTAAATGGCCTAGGACCTCAATACATTACAGATACGCTCACTGAATACAAACCTAACAGATCACTCAGATCTTAGGGATCATATAAACTAGAAATTCCAAGACGTCAGACAAAGCCGGGTGAATCTGCTTTCAGCTACTGCACCCCCTGCTGCTGAAATCAGCTTTCAGAAATGATCAGATGTGCTCCAACATTAGGCACATTTAAATCAAGACTGAAAAAACATCTGTTTAGTTGTGCCTTTACTGAATGAGCACTGTGCTATGTCCAACAGATCGCACAATTGTGTCTTTCTTTTCTTTTTCATTCTTTTATAACCGGTTTTAACACATTTTAATCTGCTTTTATCTGTTTTTAATCATTTTTATTATTTGTTTATCCTTGTCTTTTTTTAATTCTTGTTTATGTAAAGCACTTTGAATTGCCACTGTGTATGAAATGTGCTATATACATAAACTTGCCTTGCCTTAATAAATTGTTGTTACAACGTGAAGCCTTTTGGATTTTTGATTTGGAGGTTTAAATGAGAAGTTTGATATTTGTCCTTTTAATGTTTATTTAGGTGTTTGGGTAAAGGCCTTTTGGCTATATTTTGTTGTATTATTTTGTTTATTTTGTGATGTAATATTATATTATGGTTTGTTTTCGTTTTTCATTTTGAATATCTAAGTTGTATAATTTATAAATGTGTATTTTTTACTTTTTTTTTCTTGTTGTGAGATAATAGGAGACCATGTGATCTGGAAGTGTACAAAAAAAGAGCAACTTACTGTGATGAACATTGTCTAATGAAGAGCTGTGTGCTGGAAAGTTACACGCTTTGTGTCAGCCTTTTTAATTGAATAAATTTGCATTTTTGGAGCTTTGGTGTTGCCGCCTTTTTGAATACATATTCAGAAAGATGGGGAAAAGGGTTTGAGGAGAGTTATTACAACCTAACAGACTCCTCCTGCTCACCATATCTGTTTGTTGTCAAAACTGACAGTTGGAGCAGCATGGTTAAATATGTTAGCCACGCCCAATTCCTAAGATATACGTAATCTGACAAGTTAACTGAAATTAAAAAAAAAAAAACAGGAAGTGCATTTTCAGATTTCAATTAAAGATTAGAAGTGCACACAATTTTATTTTTCTTAATGACATGCACAGATGAATTGTTCACCACATAACTAGCACCGTGAGCCAATAAAATCATATGGTTAGTTTTGATTTCTTAGGGACTTCAATGGCTTTGAAGATTACCAAAACAAACTTTCTTTTTCAGTGAATTAACTTGCAGGATGCATTGTTCACCTACAGAATAACAACGTGCACTACCAAAATAAACATTTAAAATTTTGATTTCACACAGACTTTAAATTATGTACAGCTTCTAGCATGGCACATTACTGTTTCTATCCATCTCCTCCAACGCTGCAAAGAAGCAGTCAATCTTACCTATGGGTAGGGCAAGATCCTTTTTCATGAGAGCAGCTGCACACACGCTTCCTAAATAGGCCAATTCCTTCTCCAACTGAATAATTCCCTGAAACCACAGCCGCATGACAGATGTCTCAAATACATTTGAAGTATGGCTTAGTAATCCTTTCTCTGATCTAAAGCTAATCATAATTTTGATGGTAGTGGTAAACAAAACACGACTCAGGATCTGCAGAGGCTGAACATGATTTTCACCAACAGTTTAATACAGATGCTTGTATTAAAATCAGAGCTACTCTTGTTTCTTTTTAAAATGCTGGCATGCAAATTAATAATAATGAGGAATGAGGCTTTTTAAAAGTGAAGGTAATATAGGCTCCTGAAACATTACTACATTCATTTCATGCACATGTTTATCATTTAGCAAGAAGAGATTTCATACCTCATCAAGACCAGGGTTAAACTCATAACCGACAGCTACACATTTGAATCCGTAGAAAGAGGCTTTCTCATCTTTCACATAATCCGATGCAGTTTCCAAGGAGAAAAGGGCTTCATTACCTTGCACAAGAGAAAGTAAACAAGGAAATGATTGAACCAGTGGAAAATAACAAATTTTGAAAAATAATGATGCATGACAAAATAACCACATGCTGCGTCCCAGTTCAAATACTTTAAATAGTATTCGAAAATAGAATTAGTAGGTCTCAAATCATAGTATTCCAAAGTTATCCGGATGGTTTACTATTTCCGATAGAAATTCAGTCCATTGCTGAATTCCAATTCAGATACCACCCATCCTAAATAGTATTCGAAAATACAATTAGTGTGTCTCAAATCACAAGGTGTGTCCCAAATCCCATACTTGCGCACTATTCTACTCCATTTTGTAGTATAAATAGTGTAAGAAGTGCATTCACGCTGAAAACTCTAAAAATAATAAGTGCACTTTAATTACCCGGATGATGCACTCATTTAACCGGTAAAATGAAGTGTGGAATGATGGACACTTCATGCACTCAACGACCGCAGTTTTGCCCATGAAGCGAAAGGGGCGGAGCTATCGGGCGCACATGTTGCATAACTTTATTTATTTTGGATTGTGGATGCAAAATTCTCCTACGAGAGGGATTATAGCGCCTCCCGATGGTGAATGCCGTTATCATAGTATTCCAAATTTATCCGGATGGATTACTATTTCCCGTAGAAATTCTAAGTCCATTGCTGCATCCCAATTCAGATACCATCCATCCTAAATAGCATTCGAAAATACAATTAGTGTGTCCCAAATCACAAGGTGCATCCCAAATCGCATACTTACGCACTATTCTACGCCATTTTGTAGTACAAATAGTGTAAGAAGTGCGTTCACACTGAAAACTCTAAAAATAATAAGTGCACTTTAATTACCCGGATGAAGCACTCATTCAACCGGTAAAATGAAGTGTGGAATGATGGACACTTCACGCACTCAACGACCGCAGTTTTGCCCACGAAGCGGAAGGGGCGGTGCTATCGGGTGCTTATGTTGGATAACTTTATTTATTTTGTATTGTGAATGCAAAATTCTCCTACGAGAGTGATTATAGCGCCTCCCGATGGTGAATGCGGTTATTCTCATGGCAGGTAATATTTGGTACTTTGGTCATTTATTTCACTAATTTGGCGACCGTCAAACATCATCAGGGAATCGGTTTGAATTTCCGCTTAGTAAAAAAACAATAGCGTTCCATTTGGGACGACACTACATACATATACTATACTGTTAAGTGTGTACGTGCATAAGTACATAGTGCGCCATCTGGGACGCAGCTATAGTATGCTGAAATGTGTATTCTAAAGTTACCAGATGGTTTACAATTTCCGTACGAATTTCGAAGTGCAGTTCAGTGCATGCTTTAACGGCTAATACGCACACAAAACATTGCGAGTTGAATGTGAATTAGATTGGAACCACAAACACGGGTAAAAAAAGAAATAACAGACTTAAAAAAATGGCAGACGCGCAAGCCCAACGGTTAAGTGGAGTGACTTAGTAAAGATGTTTGAATGACTGTTAATTAATATCAAACCTAACTGAAAATATGCAAATCATGTTTTCCTTGTGTTATAATTCATTTGCAACGACAATGTGAACATTTTAAAAGAGGTGTTTGGCCATTAACTTCAGGAGACCTGAGGAGATTTCTCCGCATGAAAGATGGATGATGAGCCTGTTGCTGCATGTTCAATATGGTAGGAAATGAAATATGAAAGAAATTTGGGTGATGTGACAAGATGATTGAGGGGCAATTAGCAACATATCAGTCCATTAATGATTAAGTAGTATGGCCCAAACTTGCATACTTCTCTTTTACACACTCTAGGAAGTAGTAAAAGTAGATGATAATTGGGGCGCAGCACAGATCTGCACTAATATTGGCCACAAATTGCGTTTGCCTACAAAAAAATGGCAGACACGTAAGACCGACACGTTACGTGGGGAGGCTTCAGTAAAAATGTTTGAATGACTCTTAATTATTCATTCATTCATTTTCTTGTCGGCTTAGTCCCTTTATTAATCTGAGGTCGCCACAGCGGAATGAACCGCCAACTTATCCAGCACATTTTTACGCAGCGGATGCCCTTTCAGCCGCAACCCATCTCTGGGAAACTCTTAATTATTATCAAACCATATTATATTTCATCTGCAACAACGTTTTATAAAGACATATTTTTGTTACCTTTAACATTAACTTCTAAATGTATAATTATGAAAACACCTGAGGAGATTTCTCTGCATAAAAGACTCACAAATGGCAGATTCCTATCTGCTGCATATTCAATATACACTCACAGGCCACTTTAATAGGTACACCTTACTAGTACTGGGTTGGACCCCCTTTTGCCTTCAGAACTGCCTTAATCCTTCGTGGCATAGATTCAACAAGGTACTGGAAATATTCCTCAGAGATTTTGGTCCATATTGACATGATAGCATCACGCAGTTGCTGCAGGTTTGTCGGCTGCACATCCATGACGCGAATCTTCCTTTCCACCACATCCCAAAGGTGCTCTACTGGACTGAGATCTGGTGACTGTGGAGGTGATTTGAATACAGTGAACTCATTGTCATGTTTAAGAAACTAGTCTGAGATGATTTGCGCTTTATGACATGGTGCGTTATCCTGCTGGAAGTAGCCACCAGAAGATGGGTCCACTGTGGTCATAAAGCTGGACATGGTCAGCAACAATGCTCAGGTAGGCCGTGGCGTTGGCATGATGCTCAATAGGTACTACTGGGCTCAAAGTGTTCAAAAAAATATCCTCCACACCTTTACACCACCATTACCAGCCTGAACCATTAATACAAGGCAGGATGGATCCATGCTTTCATGTTGTTGACGCCAAATTCTGACCCTATCATCCGAATGTCGCAGCAGACATTGAGACTCATCAGACCAGGCAACGTTTTTCCAATCTTCTATTGTCCAATTTTGGCGAGCCTCTGCGAATTGTAGCCTCAGTTTCCTGTTCTTAGCTGACAGGAGTGGCACCCAGTGTGGTCTTCTGCTGCTTTAGCCTATCTGTCTCAAGGTTGGACATGTTGTGCATTCAGAGATGCTCTTCTGCATACCTCTGTTGTAACAAGTGGTTATTTGAGTTACTGTTGCCTTTCTATCAGCTCGGACCAGTCTGGCCATTCTCCTTTGACCTCTGGCATCAACAAGGCATTTGCACCCACAGAACTACTGCTCACTGGATATTTTCTTTTTTTCGGACCATTCTCTGTAAATCCTAGAAATGGTTGGGCGTGAAAATCCCAGTAGATCAGCAGATTCTAAAATACTTCAACACCAACAACCATGCCACGTTCAAAGTCACTTAAATTCCCTTTCTTCCCCATTCGGATGCTCGGTTTAAACTGCAGCAGATCGTCTTGACCATGTCTACATGCCTAAATGCATTGAGTGGCTGCCATGTAATTGGCTGATTAGAAATTTGCGCTAACATGCAGTTGGACAGGTGTACCCAATAAAGTGGCCGGTGAGCATAGTAGTAGCATATTAAATATGAAAGAAATGTGGATGATGTGTGGAGATGATTGACAGGGCGTGTAACTAAGCAGCGTAACAGTCCTTTAATGGGAAAACAGTATGTCCCAAAACATGCATACCCTTCTTTTTATTCTTTACAAAAAAGTACACACTTTTAGGACGTAGTACAAATAGGCAAAATGGGACGCAATACAGTCCCCATATAGGTAACATTCTCCATTATCTTTCTAGTGGAATCTGGTGTGAATCAAACCCTCAGTGAAATATTGTTTCACTCTCGCTCAAATACCTGGAAGTGGTTTTAAGTAAACATCTAGCGAAATCTCTTCTTTTTATTTGCTGATCATTAATAATTACTGACTGCGGCATACTCAACAGCATACTAATAATGAGCATGAGAGCAAAAAGTAAACATTTATAAAAGTTGGTAGACTGGGACGTAACCATTACCTGGCAGCACCAAGACAGCCGTGGGCCAGCCACTTGAGCCAGAGAACTTCTTGAGCTCAGTCCAGCTGTTGATGGTCTCGTGAGCCAGAGCTTTGGAGCCGAGCCCGGAGAAGTGCAGCGCTCGGCTAGGGATCAGGAGACGGAGGACATCTTCTGGCTGAGCCGTACCACACTGAGGATCAAACTCAACTGTCATCCAGCGAACACAGTCTGGGAATGAAACCTGTAATCCAGAGCAGCGAGAATGTGATTAAACTGCTTTGATGAAGGAAGACTGATCATAGCCCATTTTAATTTGTGACAAGAGAATCAATACAATTAATTGGCATTTACCAAGACAAGCTCAGAATGTGGTGGCCTGACAAAGATTTGTGCAAAAAAAATTCAATGCTGCGTCCCAATCCGCATACTATCCGTCCTAAATAGTATGTGAAAGTAGAATTAGTATGTCCCAAATCGTAGTATGTTGAAAAGAGTATGCCAAAAACTCCCGGACGGTTTACTATTTCCGGTCAAAATTTTAAGTGTAGAAGCGTCCGTACTCTAACCGCTGATATTGCCCACAGTACATTGCGCGTTGGACGTGAATTCGATTAGAACTACAAAACGCGGGTGAAAAGTGTAAACAAACTACAAACACGATGGACGCACGAGACCAACCGTCAAGCAGAGAGGCTTCGGTAAAGATGTTTGTATGACTGTTAATTAATATCTAGCCCACTGGAGAATATTTAAATACCACTGTCTGTGTTATATTTCATCTGCAACAACAATACTGAACTTATATAAAGACGTGTTTGGACATTACCGTCTGAATGCAGAATTATCCAAAGACCTGAGGAGATTTCTCTGCATGAAAGAATCGTGAATGGGAGATTATCCTGCTGCTGCTTCTCCAATAAGGTAGGAAATTAAATACGACAGAAAGGTGGATGATTGACAGGGCTCTAACCACAGTCATTGGCTCTAACTAAGCAACACAACGATCTGTGAAACGAGGAAGTAGTATGTCCCAAAGCTTGCATACTTTTCTGTTACTCACTCAAAAGTATATATTTTTCGTCCACAAAAAAGTACATACTTTTAGGTCGTAGTATAAGTATGCGAATTGGGACGCAGCACAAGTCTCTAATGCCCAGCAGAAATGAAAAAAGGACTAAAAAAAAGTACTTAAAAGTAAAAGTAATACTCAATTACCAGTAAAAGTACAGTGTCAAAAAACAGCCGCTATTAAAAATTATTTGATCATTTACACTCTCTTGGTTTAAAACCTTGAGGAGTTCATTTCACAACACAAAAGAAGATATTTTGAATGTCACGTCCTATGACTTATATGGGTGATAAGTTGTTGGTGTGAGTGAGCAGGTAATTGTTCTCCCCTTTTTCTTTTTCTGTCTCTTTCATTGAGCAGAGCTTCCAACTAGTCGCACCTGCTTCTAATCAGCAGGAGATTGATCTGTTTCTGTTGCTAGAGCGTAAAGGCTTTATTAAGAGGCAGAGCATGTAGAGAGTCCCCCTGTTTTCGCTATCCCAGACAAATAGAGTGCTACCTAAAATGTGAACTTGTGAAAGTGTGATATTGTTAAGTGAACAGGAAAAAAGTGTAGCTTTCCGTGAAAGAGTTAACATAAGCCGTGTAGGGAGATGGGTGCGCATTTATTAGGGGTTTATCCCCATTCATGTTTTCTCCTGTTTTGGTTTTAGTCAGGGAGTGAGGTAAGATCATTCATTCATTCACTTTCTTGTCGGCTTAGTCCCTTTATTAATCCGGGGTCGCCACAGCGGAATGAACCGCCAACTTATCCAGCACGATTTTACGCAGCGGATGCCCTTCCAGCCGCAACCCATCTCTGGGAACATCCACACACTCATTCACACTCATACACTACGGACAATTTAGCCTACCCAATTCACCTGTACCACATGTCTTTGGACTGTGGGGGAAACCGGAGCACCCGGAGGAAACCCAAGCGAATGCAGGGAGAACATGCAAACTCCACATGAGGTAAGATCAATGGCATTAAATTGAGGTTTTTGCCTTTTGCAATAGAAAATGTACAACAACTTGACCATTTAGGAAGCTTTTTGTATTTGTTTATTTTGGCCTGACCTTCTCCTGACAAAATGGTTATTTAAATATTTTTTGTGTAAACTCTTACAAAGATTGGCTTTGCTAAAGCCTAGTTCACACTACAGGATTTTAAGCCCGATTTGAACGTTAACAAGCTTGCCAACAGATCGGGCTGTGATCGGGAAAAAAATCTGGGGGTGCTCGGCAGTCTTTATGTGTGAACTACTGAACAATGCATCAAAGAGGCTCGCTAACGTGTCGCCAGCACTTCGCAGACAAAAATCCAATATCTAGCATGAATATTCCAGAGCAGTCGGCCGACTCGACCCCACGTGCAGTCAGATGTAGTGACGATCTGCAGCCAATGAGAGAGCATATCAGCATGAGCTGAATGGCCATTGTGCTCAGGAGCTCAACAGAAACGTCTGTGATTGGCCAGAATGGGCATCGATGCACTCGAGACTGTATTAACAGTGAAACTAGAATTCTCTAACTATTAGAATTACCATACTGGTCATTCTGACTGTTCTCATATAAGACGTCATATTGTCACGTCATATTTACATTTAAAACTTCTATTGAGATATTAAAATTAAGCTTTGAATGTCTGTCATCATATTTTATGACACCATAACCCTAAAAATAGAATCTTTTTTTTCTTAAATACAGCCTATAAATATGTAGTTAAGATACTAGAACACGCAAAGGTCTGAGCCTCGCTTTCATTTTCACTTTCAAACAGGAGCTATTTCGTGGCACAGAAAATGCTGTTTTGAAATATATATCTGAAGTAATTTTATGTTTTTGCTATGAGAAAGTTATGTTTATGTTAGCAGGAAGTTGCTAAGCAAAAAGACATGCATATTTAAAGTCACAACGAAAAGTAGCAGACATGCATGCAGTCATTTTGACCAATATGGTAATTAAAGGTAGAAATGCTCAGTTCTTTACTGTTTGTAATTTAAAAAAAAAATAACAATGTTAGAAAGAAATACACAGATATTTGGGAAACGTCAGGGTGTTATAGATATGTTAGTTTTATTCCAAAGAGTTGAAAACGCTGTTAGTGATGTAATCAGCACACAAGCAGCCAATAGTGTTCAGCTTTTTCTGACGGCTCCTCCCTCAAAATTTCACTGGCTGTGGTTTGGTAGCTTGACTTAGCTGTTGGGGAACCAGTTGTTGTCAGATTACGTAGTGTGTGACCCCCCCTCTTGTGGATCATTTATGTAGTATCATGTAGTGTGAACACCACAGCGATTAAAAGACACAAAATCAAGTCATGTAGTGTGAACAAAACAGCGATCTGCCGATGTTTAAAGTCATGTAGTTTGAACTAGGCTTAAGCCGTCAATAAAGACTACATTTTAAAAAAAAAAAAATCTTTTTATGTTTTTTATATTTATATAAATGCACCTTAAATTTAAAGTAGAGTGAAAGTTTGATGTGAAAGTGTTACTTTTTTTTTTTGTCCAACCTAGTTTATTTGATCTTTTTTATTTTTGTTACCTTCTCTCCAAACCCCTAGAAAAGGAGTAAATTGTAACATGAAGAATGCTGGTTGTTAGGACCAATCAAATTCCATAGCAGGCAGGGAAACAAATATTAAGGAAATCATTAGATCCAAGCAAATGGCTTTTTCAAAATATCTTCTATTGTGTTCAACAGAAGAAAGTAAGTCAAATAGGTTTCGATAAAGTGAATGACAAGTAAATGGCAATTTAATTTTTAGGTGAGCTATCCCTTTAAGTAAAAGCACAATATATTGGTTTTTTTTTTTTAAAGAAACATATCTAGTTGCTAGATACTTGATACAAAGTTGATTGGGATTAGCTGAATAATGAAGCTGAATATTTCTGTAGGAGTTTCTATAGTGTTCTGGAATAAGTTTATGGTGCTACTGGGGAGCTGGTTGTGTTCAGAGTAATTGTTTGTGATGTTCGTGGGGTTGCTAGGGATGTAGCCCAGGAACACTTTGGAAAAAAGTCTCAAGAGCAAAAAATTTTTACCATAATGTTAATACCAAACACAAAGTGGTTGCAAGCATGTAAGGTGGTTCCTAGAAAATATACCGCTAGATTTGTTGAACATCAGAAAGAGAGAACTCCAGTTGTACCTTGTATTGAGTGACACCAGCCTGCTTGTAAGGGTGATCGCTCTCTAGAACAGCATAATGATTAGATGTGGTACAAGCTGATAGGCCTTGCTCTGGCTGGTTCCCAGTAGTGCTGTCAGTGGATTGGTTAGGATTGAAGGTGGGCGGGGCATATTTCTGGTTCAGGGCAGAAACAGCTGGAAGAAGTTCCTGAACCAAACCAAACACCTCCACCGCAGCCTAACAAAAGATGGCATTTAGACAATTTAAACAGTTTGGCATCAACAAATATACTGTGAGGAAAAAAGAAAACTAACATTAATTGACTTGGCAGAGGACGCTGTTCATTATCACATCAAGACGCAGGGCTGCCAATTACATGAAGAAAATCTTACCTTAGGGACAGAGGCAGCCACAGGACCAATGTATGCCAAAATAAGTGGAAGCAGCATTGAAAAAAGACTGGAGGAACTCAACAGCTCTGGAATGTCTTCAACTGTAGAAACACAAGTAGCATCAGCCAATGTGCAGTCATGTTCAAGCAAATATAAGGTAAAATAAATGTTTTATTTCTATCATATTAACAAACAGTATTGCATAAAACCAACCGTGGACAAGTAATTATTTAAGAAAGTAAAGGAAACCATCCTCACCGTCCACAGCAAAGGCCCTATGAAGGAGGTCTTTGGCTGCCCGAACAACGACGCTGACTACAGAGAGAGCTCGACTGCAGTTCTTGTCCTCTTCATTGGCTTTGCTTAGCAGCTGTGACTGAAGATCACCATCATATTCACTCCTGCAACACACAAGCATAGCCACTATGTTTCCATCCAAAGATGCAAATCAAACTTATGAGTAAAACTGGAAACATTAATGATTAAAGCACTGTTTTCATCCAATGAATCAAAGAAGCTTTGAATGCACGAGACCACTCTTTGGGAGCGCAGCCACTCAAGGCAGTTCTGAAAGGTAATAATATCGAATTCGTTTGATGACAGACTTTAGCTGAGGGATTTTAGAATGATCAAAACAAAATTTCAAATGTTTTACAATGTGGTCTAATTGTTTGTCCCATTCATTAATGTCCAGTCACGCCCATCTCTTACAACAAAATAATTGTTCAATTTCTGCTCCTGAATACTGTTAGACTCTCCAGAAAACCATAAAGCACTGTTTATTTTACTTTTATTTCTGCTCTGTTGTATTTATATATGCTTTTAATTTATTATTATTTATGCAAATGCACTGCAACAGAGTGTGAAGGGGAAGGGCTTCAAAATTTACCCCTAAGAAATGGGACACCACTACAACATCTGCACAGGTCATCATATGTCATCATATGATATCTTGCTTCGTATGAGATCGACAATCGCGACTGCTGTAGTTATTCCAGTTGCATTATTTTTTGGTATTTATCTTCAGAAAAACACTGAAGGCATATATCATGTTATCATGATGATATAATGTGGCAATAAGATCGTAACTGTACTGTGCATTTACATAGTAGCCATATTTATCTATGTAAACACACAAAAACAACATGAGCATTACAGCAGACACTGTAAAAAGGTCATTCCCAGACACCAGACTGGACGCGAATCGTTTCAAATGATTCAGTTCGTTTTGGTGAACTAGTTCAACCGGTTCACTTAGAAGATTCGGTTAAAAAGATTCGATCGCAATCACGATACAGAAATAAAACCTATTATTGGGCACAAATGTGTTAAAGTAATAGTTTTAAGTGCCTGTAATGCTGTCACCGTGCTGCTGTCATGTCCACTTGTTGTTTTTGTCACGGGAGCAACAGCGAGGACTGACTGGAGGAGAACCGGCTCGATCTGGCCAATGGCAGCAGGATTACAGACTCTGAGGTTCAAAAGGGTCAAACACCTGCACTGCAGCGCAAATTAGATTTACTTCTAAACGGCTTACAGTAAGATTGTGTATTAAATACATTCACAAATATACAAAAAAGAAGGAGGTTTTTGCTATAATTTTAGTTAGTTTCAGTTAGTTCTAGTTTTTTAAAAAAAAACTCTCGTTTTTATTTCAGTTAACCACAATAGAAATAATTTTTCGTTTTTTTGTTTGGTTTCGTTAACTATAATAACCTTGACCCCTTGCCCTTAGCCCTACACCTTCAAGCTATAGAGAATTGGGACACCACTACCCCTTCACGGGGTAAAGAGAAGGGCTAAGGGGTAGAATTGGGATTAGCTGACTGTTACATATGGGTATTCTGGTGTTGTTACATACATTCAGCCTATATGTTGCAGTGCAAGAACATGTTGAATTAAAAAAAAAACATTTGTGAGCCAAGAGAGAAACGCTCACAAGTGAGAGTATTGAGTTTCTGCTGCGTCTTGCGCTGGAATCTTAAAACTGATAAAACCTGAAGCATGTGTGTTAGCTGCATTAGAGAGAGAGAGTCCCCATCAAATGAAAAAAGAAAAACGCTCTGTACACTTGTATTCGCTTGTCTTGTCACGATTATTTATTTATTTTTTTTCCATAAACCATGCCATCCCTAAAGGAAACATAATAATAATCAGCATCTCTAATAAATGATGTTATCTAAAGTACAGACCTGTAATAAAGAATCTGAGGGATCTGGCCTCTTGTCTGGTTGGTGCCATTGCTGCTCAGGCTGCAGGTGCTGAAGGTAAAGGCAACACCATCAGAGCACTGTACAGTGGTCATGCCTCCATCCCCATTGGCTGTGCGGCTGCCATAGTTACGCAGACGGACGGCGTATTTCACATTTTCCTGCATAAGCAACAGGGTGTGAGTGAGTCTGTGCTGAAGTTTGTCGCATGATTCAAGTGTAAAAATTCACAGCACCTTCAGAGGAACAGCTTTGTCCAGACGGATCTCGGCGATGTCACTGGGGGAGTCATCAGTGCTGTAAGTGCCTTTGACCAGTTCTAAAGACGTCCATCTGTGGGAGTGGGCGGAATCTCCAGGGTGCTCCGTCTGAGCCTGATAACACAGGACAGATGGACAGAACAGGAACACAGAGGGAAAAAAAACAACAACAGGGTTAGACTTCAGCATAATCAATCCACATGCTTTAGGCAAGGTTTCATGTAAAAATAAATTTGTCTTAAACTAACTTAATGTATTTTCCAGAATGTTACATTTGGTAATCATCGGGGAACATGCTGTGTATTATATTCCAAATCAATCAGGAATAAATGTGGTTTAGATTATTTCATGCAAGAAAAAGTTTTATTTTGTATGCAGTAAAGTAGGGCTGAACAATTTATTGTTTCAGCATCGATATCGCAATGTGTGTATCCGCAATAGTCATGTCACAGGATTAGATTAAAAGATAAAGGGCCCTATCATACACCCGGCGCAATGCGCGACGCAATTGTTGTTTGCTAGTTTCAGCTCGACGCAAGAGTCATTTTGATGTTTTGCACCACACTGTTTAAATGGCAAATGCATTTGCGCTCATAGGTGCTTCCTGGTCTAAAAAAGGAGGCGTGTTGAGGCGCGTTGAGCGTTAGATGTACGCCTCGCTTAAACAATGCTTAATACACACAGGATGTAGAGCAATACGCAAATATCTTTACAAATAAAAAAGAATTAAAGGATTAAAATGTTACAAAAATTATTACTTTTTTTTAGCCTACATAAATATAAAAACTACTGCCTTCATGCCTTCATCTCGGGGGGCTTTTTCAGTTTATTCATGACAAATTGCTTTTGTATAATGTTTTTATTATTATCAGTATTATTTATTATATGCATATTTATATTTGTTTTATTAAAAACAAGCTTAGAAGTCAGCTTTTAGACCATTAGGGGCATAGCATGTGTATTTGGATATAACTTTGGATAACTTTTTAAATTTTTTGACCACACTTCGTTATTATTGTTCATTTATTCGTTTGCTGCAAATTAGAACTGAATTTAGAAATAGTTTTGAAACAAATCTTTGCGCATAAATTAAATTAATTATGTAGGCTAATGGATGTCTGTGTGTACAACATGTTTCCTTATCACGAGAGTGAAAGTGAAAGTAAAGAATGAGGAGGCTCATTCTCTCATTCTCACGCTGCAGATGGTCTGTTTAACTGATTTCTTGCTAGTGAAGCGTTCAGTTTTTACACTTACAAAGTCTGCCATGTAAATAGCAATTGCGCTATGGCGCGACATAACTGACTCTTAAAGGGAATGGGAGATGAGACTCTGATTGGTTTATTCTCAAAACACACCTATATATCATTAAGAAAATCAGTTCAACCCTGTTAGACCATGCGCCGCGGCACAGAGCAGATTTTTCCGTCCTTAAAATAGCAAAAGTGGATTCTGACACGATCTTAATGCTTTTGCGCCATACGCTTTGCGCCTAGATCGTTAAAATAGGGCCCAAAGATGTTATTCAACATTATTTTTATATTATTGTATAACAGGGCTCGAAATTGTGACCATTTTGGTCACATACTGTATGCGCCTTAAATTTAATCTATATGACCTCATATTATATTTGGGAGCATTTGTGCAACTGAATATAATAATTGTAGGGTGCCCAGTTTTGATTTTTTCAAAAAACGTGCTAAATTGGCCTTCCCTGCCACTATATTGGTTCATATTAGCTGTCAATTATCGCAAGGCTTTTCCGCTGTCAGGTGACGGTGCTTTTGTGACAGCAGGAAATGCAAACGGCCGAAGTTTGAGGAAGACGTCAAGTAAAGTACACAGGTTTGCAAACCAACCTAAAGTTACAAATAATGGTGCTGATGAAAGCAATCGTCGCGAATGTTGATCCACCAGCCGAGATCAATTAAGTGACTTCGGAGAGAGTGCTGAAAGACTCAGAGTGGATCAGCTGTTTAATGGCCTGAATCTCAATGTGTTGCATTCACTGCATGTTTAAGAAGCTCGCCTTTACTAAGTTTAAACTGAAACTGCGGCTCATGATAAAGAACGGTATTGCGTGGGTAGTCATCGCGAGAATCCTGCTCTGCCCAACTCGTATATTGGGCCTGCTGACTCGAATGCTTTTTCCCACAAACACAGAAAAATGTCAATCGGCGCAAAACTGAAACCAAAACTTTTAAAGAGTGGTAGAAGTGAGAATTTTTTTTTTGCTTTCTTTCATCCGTTCTTTCTCGACTTCTATTTAATTACTGATGACTGATTCTTGGTATCGACTTGACTTAAGCACCGAACTCGCTCTAGAAGTCCCAGAAGTCATTGCGACTGCAGGTGGGAAGTGCAGCATTTTATATAGATTTATTATTAAAGTTCAGAGATATAACTTATTTATCTTAGGAGTTTCCCTAAATGAAACCGTAAATATAAACATTACTATGAAAATCTATGAAATCTATTACTATGAAAAAGGCATAAACACATCAAGGGTGTTTATTTGTTGAAATTCGTATTAAAATCTGTTTTATTTGTGTTGTGCAACGTATGTTTGTAAAGTCTTTATGCATAGTATATATTGTGAAAAGGGGAAAAACAATAAATTGTTGTATGAATGCTGTAATATTTAAATAATTTTCGGTTAAAGATGCGTGAGGGTCATGTGACCATCAGGAAGAATGCAGCGTCTCATTTCTCAAAGGACGTGTTGTGTTCTCATGGTCTCTCGGGTTCATTCTTCTGATGTGACCTGGCAAGACCGATCTTCACAATAACGCAAGTCCGTTCTCTGCTTTCTTGGAATTGAGAAACAGCCCATGTCTCCTTAACCAAACACACCCGATTCAGATCATTAGCTAATTAGCAGAGACTGAAAGACCTGTAATGTGTGTAACAAAGGAGACATTCAGAACATGCAGTGAGTAGGTTTACATGGACACCAACAATCTGATTTTAATATGATTAACACAATACTCTGATTAGGAATCTACCATGTAAACAGCGATTTGATTAATTTAATTCGATTAAGGTCATAATTGAACTAAACAGAAATTGGATTAAATCATGTGGAGTGTGTAGTGCAGAAGTGTAAACACCGCAATCAAACTATTACCGTCGTGTGGGGGTGGGGGGGGTGCATGAAACGTGCTGAATGAAAGTGAATATGCGACGAATAAAAAATGAAACGCCCGAAATTACATGAAACTCCAGAGGAAAGGTGGATAGCGCAGTGACGCAATGACGTTAATCGATGTGTTTTAACATGTCAAAAGGGAACATGAAAGGAACATTCAAAAGGCAACTCATGTAAACACCTTAATCATTTTAAGGAAAATAATTCTATTACTGATGTCCATGTAAATGTAGCAAGTGTTGGTGGTCCTATAGGAACGTGGTTAAGAAACACTGATTTATAAAATAATATGTAACTTATGTTTATTTTATTCTTAGTGTTTTCATTGTTGTTCTGTACAATCAGTTTGAAGGATTTCTGAAAATGGGAACAATTATTTCACTTTTATTGTGTTTATAATGTTTGTAAATGTTTTACATTTTTGAAAAAATACATGTTTTGGTCATACAGGCTACTTGTGGTGCATACAGGTACTCTTGTGGTGCATCACAATATAAACTGCAGTTGCATGGAAAGAAGTGATCAGAAGATTCTTCAAAAATCATCCTTTTAAAGGGATAGTTCCCCACAAAATGAAAATTCGGCCTTCATTTATGGCCCGTTTGCACTGAGTGGTACGGTACGGTACGCTTTTATGGCCATTTCCACTGTCAAAAGGCGTACCAAACCGTACCGTACCCCTTTTTCAGCACTCTTTCGAAAGGGTACCAAAAGGCGGAGCTAGACGCACAACTGAACGCTATTGGTTTACAGAGATACGTCATTCGCTCACGCAACAAGCCAAAATGAAAACAAAGAAGCCACCATGTTTTAAATACACAGCCGAGAGATTACAGCGTAATAATATATACAGATAATAACGAGCCATGGTCGACCCGGGCTCAAACGAACCTTGTCGTCGTCTTAATGAACAGCCACAAAGCCAAAAAGAAGAGCAAATTTTACCCTGTGCCCCGTAGTTTGTTACGAGCCAGTCTGAAGCGCGAGTGTTTTCGCTTTCTAGCTTGCGCTCACCGGGCGTCTATATAATAACAAACTTCTTGAAATAACAAACTTCTTGAGCTGATGATAATAACGTGCGCTTGATTATTATCGTGCTTTTGAAACCTGATCCTGTCAGAAACTGACAAACGCAAGAGTGACGCACGAAAAAACAAAGGAGAAGCCGGAAAAAAAGGAGTACATTATTTTTTCAGCAAACGTGAACAAACTGCCATGTTTAACTATTATCATCACCTTTTGGACTAATATGAACTCAGAATGATGGAATTACCTTCTAACAAGAGGCTACACGTGCTGCTGAAGATTAAAGACATATTTAATCATAAGAGTTTTGCACTGACTGTGGGCTATATTTCGTGTTGTTTTGAACCTAAATAAGGACTAAATGTATGCTGTGTGTAGTTTTTCTGTAATTGGTAACATATCGGAGACTGTAAGGGTCTGTGTGTGTTCATATATGCTGCATTTATTTATTTATTGCATATAATTGCAGACGTTACAGTAGGCTATTTCGCACTGTCATTGATCTGCAGTTATAATCAACTCATGTTCATAGAAAAGTTAGTAATAAACATTTATACAGAAGTCTTTGTGTATAAAGCATTTGTTTTGTGAGAAGTGCTTGTCATATGATATGTGAGCGACCCGTACAGCTCTACTGTAGACATTTTCTCGAGCGAAAATGACGTTGACTGCAACTTTCTGCCATACACCACGCCCACCAAAAGAGTACCTTTGGTATCCTTTTAGCAGTAGAAACGCAAGCCTGATAAAGGTGACCTGTACCGACCCATACCTTACTGTACCAGTCAGTGGAAACGAGCTATTAGTTACCTTTCACTTCATCAAAACCTATTTGAGTTTCTTCTTCTGCTGAACACAAAAGAAGACTTTTTTTTTTTTATTATAGTTCATCCATACTTATTTTTGTTCCTACTATGGAAGTTGATAGATCTCAGTATTCATCAAAATATCTTTTGTGTTCAACAGAACAAGTTACGAATGCTGCATTTTTGGATGACATGTGAAGGAATAAATATTGTTCAAATAGTAAAAGTTATTTTTAGTTGAACTACTGTATTGCTTTAAAGGGTATATGCACAGCTAGTGTTTTTCAGCCAATGGTAAACTTCCGGGGTAAGCTTAATGTGACTATATAACATTTTATAAGGTTCCTTTTACAGCATTGACATCGTAATGTAGTTAAAATACCATCAGTTAAATCAACTTAAAAATTCATTTTGTTTTTCAAGCATAAAATGAGATAATAGACCATGTAAACTCCAGCGCGGTCAGTGGCAGTAGGCGAGCACAGAAACGGCATTAAAAATACTGGGGTAAAATAAATTAGCATATTTTAAAGAGCTGGCACGGAAAAATGGAATTTAACGCAGGGCTTCTGGTCCGGTCTAAGACCCACTTTACATCGTATATCAATCAGGCAGTGAATATCACTTTTTAAAGAAAACATCTTAAACGTTGCGATTTTGTAATGACAAGTTCACCGGAAGCCGTTGGGCTGGGTGTCTGAAAATTAAAAGTCCGTGTGTAAATTGCTAAATGTGTAGCTCTTGTGTGACATGAGCTGATGAATACAGACTTACATCATCAGCGAGCACCTCCAGCTCATACTCATGGATGCCTCCTCCGCCGTACACACAGAAACCCACCAGCACCACCCCTGGCTTGTCCACGGTGAAGCAGATGGCATCGGGGGAGCCATTCCCTGTGTTCCAGCTGCGTCCCTGGCTGGTTTTGGTGAAGCGGTTGGGGGTGGCTTTCACAGAGTGCAGGGAGTTCAGTCCATCCACCTGAACAACAATATTCACAAAGTTGAATTGCAGGCACAAATTGACTTTGTGATTAAAGGGATGCATTATTGTGCCTTATAACACAATAAATAGCACAACAAAAATATAAACATGAAAATAAATGAAACTAACAACCATTTCTGAAAAACTAATAGATGGAATGTGATGTGATCACTAATGTGACGGAAAGCTTAAAGGGGTGGTTCACTACAATATCATATTTTAAACTTTAGTTGATGTGCAGGGCTTGACATTAACTTTTTTGATCACCAGCCAGTGTGGCTAGTAGTTTTCCAACATTACTAGCCACTCGCCATTTTCACTAGCCACAATTTTGTTGTTGGGAAAATATATTTTATATGCATAAATATGACTTTGACATGGTAAAATTACTTGATTTAGATTTTGTGGAATGTCCACATGCCTTCTCATTTATTTCACTTTTTGTGTATGTTGTGTATGAGCTTGCTCAGTGTGCATGAGCACATGGGTCATGGTTTCATAATGTTGTATTACAATTAGTTTTTATTTCACATGACTTTTCAGAGCTCAAAAGGATTTACCAAATTTATCTCTAACCACACTAAAAACAAATAAATAATTATTTCTTAGCCACAAATTTTAAATAATGTGTCAAAACAAGCAAAATATGGCTGTATACTATACATTTTATGTAACAAAACATTTCTTTAAAAAAAAAACAGTTAACACCAGTTAACTACACATAAATTTCCCAGAGATGGGTTGCGGCTGGAAGGGCATCAGCTGCGTAAAAACATGCTGGATAAGTTGGCAGTTCATACCGCTGTGGTGACCCCGGATTAATAAAGGGACTAAGACGAAAAGAAAATGAATGAATGAACTACACATAAATGGGAAGTTAATATCCTATATCCTGTTTAAATAATGGTTAAAGCGAAAGCAACCGGTGCTGCTTACAAAAAGACCAATATGGAGCTGTTGAAAGCAGCAGGACTGTGAGTGCATGAACATAACTTTTTGTCTAGTCTATTTGAAAGAGAACCGATCACACCAGTTGCGTTTCCAGGCACGGTTGTTTCAAGCAAGGAAACGGGAGCGCGCACGTGTTTTAAACAGCGCATCACATCAGCTGTTGGCGCGAGTGATTATCCTCTGATTCGGTAATCAACCAGCTTTCTTTTGCCCGCACGAACACAATTATATTTGTCAGTCATGCTGCTTCTCGATTCTAAGATCGCATTTGCACGAATATTGGGCCATCCTTATTGTCAAACCCTGCTTTTAAGAAAACTACAATTTAAAAAAGATTTTTAACCAGCCATAGTGGCTAGTGGAGGTGTCTGTCTAACTCGCCACAGCTAAACCCGCATTTGGCGGGTTGGCAGGTGTTAATGTAAAGCCCTGTTGATGTGTAATGTAGCTGTGTGAACATAAACAACATCTCTGAATGTAATACTCTCAAAGTTCAATGCAAAGGGAGACATTGGCTTTTACAGAGCTTAGCAAAAAGCCTACAGCGAATGAATTTGGGGACTACAAAAAAATACGTCCGGGCTAGTGAGATCACAAGGGTTTCTGGTTACGCGTATTCACCTCACGCACACACCCTGCGCAGTGAAGTGGTGTGGTCAGAGGTGCTGTAATATTATAACAGAGAAAGCTAAAATGCCATCTAAACGCTGCTATTTCCACAGAGCGTGTTGTGTTTCTGTATTTGGCCTTCCAAAGGACATGACATAAAAGAGAGAAGTGCTTACAATTAAATTTTAATTATGTTCTAGAGAACTATAAAAAAAACTATATAGTGCTACCATTTGACAAAGGAGAGCTTCCAGAATCTCTCTCAGTTCAGTGCTGGATTGGGCTAAAAACTCCTCCAACCGACGAAGCTGTGGATTCACAACCTATAAGTATTTTTATTTGTTAAAATTTATCAACTACAGGCCCAGTTTCTAGCGTTAACAGTATGTTTTAGCGAGGATGTAAACAACAGGAAATGCTATTTGCCACCGCTAACAATTTAGCTACAAATTCATATTTATCAGTCAAACTGCTGTAAACAGCCTTTAGCAGCGCTGCAGTGTCTCTTTATGCGGCTGCTTTCAGTGCGTTCTACATCTCAAATAACAAACTCGCAAAAGATATGAGAATGTTTTATATTACTTAAACATGCTTATAACCCGAATATATGTGAGACACTTGTCAGATTTTATTTTAGAGAGCAGGCATGAGGTTCAGCTGTGTGCTCTTCATTTTTCTGTCTGATTCAGGCAGCTAACAGCTACACTGACTGACAGTGTTTACACAGCGCAAAAGTATGCACCTTGTAGGGGCGTGACGTGAAGCCAATTCACGAATCACAGTACATTATGTTAGCTGACCAATCAGAGCCTCTTGAGGGCAGAACTAGGAAATATGACAGTCGTTTTCATGTTAGCTGAGTAGCTGTATATAATCAAAGAAAGATATATGAAAAAATAACATGATTTTCTACAAGTGAAGCATGAGACCACATTGCTTTGCATCTTATAAACACAACCAAGCCTTAAAAATACACTGTGAACCACCTCTTTAAACTGCAGCCGTTTAGGGAATTAACTGCAGAAGGAGCTCTTTGCTCCTTTTTGCTTGATCCATCTTTCTCTTTTACCATGTAGAATGTGCCATAGCAGCTTTACATGGATGAAGAAATAATACAATTAAACCACAACAATATTTCAGCATTTTAGCATATGTTCCTTATATATAAGCATAACAATTTTATGAAAATTAGATATTTAACAATACATTTTTTTTATACGACCAAACTAGTCTGAATTGTTCATACATGTATACTTTTAGGTTGCATTTGTATGATTTTAAATGCAGTGTTCGTTCAAACAGTTCTCATTTTTATTATTTTTCAATATAAGATAGATTTCACAGTTAGCTTAAGCTGAGAAAACATTAAACTTGGGTTATCTCTGGTGTACAGTAGAGGTGTTCTGTGTTCTGCCTAATTACACTTATTCACTAATTCATTAATTCGCTATTCATTAATTACACTAAAACTAAATACACATAAAAACAAAGAAATGTCCACAAAATAAAACTTTTTCTTGCAAGAAAAAATCTAAACCTAATCTAAAATAATTAAAGTGCTATAGTATAATAATAGCACACAGAAAAATAAAAAAAGCAGATCCATTAAAAGGGATAGTTCACCCACAAATGAAAATTGTCATCATTTACTCACCCTTTACTTGTTCCAATCCTGTTTGAGTTTTTCACAAAAGAAGATCATTTGAAGATAAACCCATAACCACTGACTTCCATGATATTTGTTTTTTCTACGATGGAGGTCAATATAACTAGTTCAGGCTTCTTCAAAATTTCTTCTTTTGTGAAACTCCTCAAGTTTTGAAACCACCTGAGTGAGAGTAAACAGTGAGTAAACTTTCATTCTTGGGTGAACTTTTCTTTTAAGATGTACTGTAGAGCCACTTCTTTTCCCAGCAGGTGGCAGTAGGCCAAATAAGAGTAAATGAGGGAGGATGTTTTCTGTTATTGAACAGGAGCTTCCATGACAACCATCACCTAAAATCAGGCATTTCCTGTGCTATAACAAACAGCAGAATCAGGATGCCGTTTTCTTAACTCTAGCCAATAAACACTTTATATTTCCAATCTGAAAATGGACAATGTTAAAGAGAAGTAGATCAGCCATAACACTCTCCGTAACATACTCTAATAGAGCATGACAGACCAGTTGCCATGGCAACAAGCCAACAGCCTTTTCCACCAAGCCGTCAAAGAGAGAAGGACTGCAGTAGACTGTTGTGGTCCTGTGGAGGACACACTTGCGTTCATGACTCAGCTTCATACTGCTGAGATGGAATATACACACTTTCAGATATCAATTAATAAACAGAATTCCAGAATTTTAAAGATGTTAAAATGCAAGACCAGTTAGTACAGGAATTAATTAAAAAGTACAGGTAAAATTTCTCTTGACCAGGGTACTCGCAGGCTAAGCTATGGGTGCACCAGAATGGGATCCAATTGTCAAAAATGATATATACTGTCATGACGGCAGCCATAGATGTACATATCGTTAGCGCAGAATTAATTCATTCGCTCATTAATTTTCCGGCTTAGTTTCTATTTCAGAGGTCGCCACATGTTGGAATAGTTGGTGGTTCATTCCGCTATGTTTTATGCAGCAGATGCCATTCCGGTCGCATACCCCATACACTCTCTTATTTACACATGCGCTCATACACTATGGCCAGTACACTATGACTGTGGGTGAAACCGGAGCACCCGGAGGAAACCCACGCAAACCTGCAAACTCCACACAGAAATGCCAACTGGTCCAGCCGGGACTCGAACCAGCTGCGTGTTAACAGCCACCCGCAGAATAAATTGTCAACCGTAAATGAATTTTTACAATTTGTGTACATCGTGAGATGTGTGGGAATATAAATTTTTATAATCTAGTTCCAAATCAGGCGACACAGTGGCCTCACAGCAAGAAGGTCGCTGGTTCGAGCCTCGGCTGGGTCAGTTGGTGTTTCTGTGTGGAGTTTGCATGTTCTCCCTGTGTTCGCGTGGGTTTCCTCCGGCTGCTCCGGTTTCCCCCACAGTCCAAAAAAATGCGGTACAGATGAATTGGGTAGGCTAAATTGTCCGTAGTGTATGAGTGCGAATGAGTGTGTATGGATGTTTCCCAGAGATGGGTTGCAGCTGGAAGAGCATCTGCTGCGTAAAACATGTGCTGGATAAGTTGGTGACCCCGGATTAATAAAGGGACTGAGCCGAAAAGAAAATGAATGAATGAATAGTTCCAAATCAGCAATAATCTACAGTATATATAACTGAAAAGTTATATTCTTTGGTTTTTTAATTAGCTCATTTCATTCAAAACTCTAGCTAGGGTGTGACAGACCTTTAAAGGGCCATGAAACGATAAAAGATACCTTTTTTTATCATGTCGCGTCACGTGTAGTTAGAACACTGCGAGGGAAGCACTGATTGTAGTGATCGCAGTAAGGAAAGGTCAGCAATCTGAGGTGAACTTTTACCTGTGATGTAGATGAACTGTTTGTTTTCACTTGAAACTGTAAATGTGAGTACAGAATAACATCCCTCAGTCACTTGTGTAACACTACAGCCTCTGCCGACTAGCAGCCTACCCCAGGTCCTAAAGCACACTCGGTAACATGACTGATGACTAATTATACAATGTAAACCTTAGACTAGGAAAATGAAAGTACAATAGAAAAATAACATGAAGTCATGTCATAAAATGCTTAGTCTTGTTTGATATTTTGGTCGGAAGAATTGACCTATTGACTGTGACACCAATCATACAGGACAAATGTCAAAAAGTCACTATTTTAACCTTTAACCTTTTCTTCACAAGTATTTTTTTCTTTTCTTGCTTTCTTGCCAGCTTTTATGGCTGCATTTATGGTCAAAAATAAGGTTTAATTATTTTATTATTAGATAATTTATAAACTTCTGAAATAAATATAGACTTGTTAAAATAAAATTACACATGTATCTACAGCAAAAACTAGTTATTTACATGAGCATTACATATTAATAAAATATGTTCAATGGACAGAGGGTTTTGACATGACAAAAATGTTAGTGGATTTTCTTCTAATAAAAAAAATGTGTGCATAATACTTGAAACGCCCCAATTTAGAGTTTAGATTAACATACAATTACATTTTACATATTTTACACACACATATATATATATATTAGAAATAAATTAATATCACAAATTTACTAATCTTAATTTTATTTCATTTAAAATATTTCATAATATATTCTTACATTTTATATTCAACTTAATGTAAAGTTGTTGCATTGAATAGAAAATTTCTGATTCTGTGAAGGCCTGTCCATGAGGATCTGATGAAACAGAGTGGCATAATTTCTCTTCCAGCATCTAAAATCTATTTATGGCCGGCCGGTAGCTGTAATGCAATTAGAGCAGCAGGCGAGTGCTCTGCGGACAAAGACGAGGAAGAGAAAGTAAGTGTGTGTGTGTGTGTGTGTGTGTGTGTGTGTGTGTGTGTGTGTGTGTGTGTGTGTGTGTGCGTGCGTGCGTGCGTGCGTGCGTGCGTGCGTGCGGCGAAGTAAAAGATTTGTCCCTCTAACCTCAGAACCGAGAGCAGATGCGGTGAGCTCGCTGACAATACTGGCCAACAGACCACAGGTGTTGGACACCAGATGAGGGGAAAAGAGCTCAACCTCTTTCCTCAGACTCTTCCTCACAGGAAGCACCACAATGACCAGCATCTTCTCCAGAACCTCCCGGAATGTTGTCATGCCCATGAGATTCTCTTCCGTCTGATCAAAATACAATAAAGAAAATTAGGTGAAGTAAAACCACTGTGGATCATATGCACTGTAAAAAATGCTGGATACCACACTTCATTTAAATCAAGACTGAAAACACATCTGTTTAGCTGTGCCTTTACTGAATGAGCACTGTGCTACGTCCGACAGATCGCACTATTGTTCTTTTCTTTTTAAAAAAAAATCTTTTATAACCTGTTTTAACACATTTTTATTTGTTTTTATCTGTCTTTAATCATTCTTACTATTTGCTTTTTTATTTTCTTATACTTGTCTTTTTATTCCTGTTTATGTAAAGCACTTTGAATTGCCACTGTGTATGAAATTTGCTATATAAATAAACTTGCCTTGCCTTCATGTTGCCCCAACACAAATCTACTAGGTTAACTTAATTGCTTTTACAAATTTAAGTGAATTGAACATAAAACATGCAAGTTGTCCCCCAAAAAACCTTAAGAACTTTGTTGGTTCAACTCATTTTAAATTAGTTAGGCTTGTTGTTTATTCTAAAAGTTGTTTACAATCATCAGTGATTTGTTTATTTTATTCTTACATTTATTACTCTTCTTAATTCTAGCATTCTTCAAATCTAAATGATTTTTGAAGGAGGAAACACGTTTATTATGCTTAGGCATTTCTAAATTTTGTAATATACCTCATACATCAATGCAACTCAGCAGCTTTTTATTGAGAATTTTTAATGCAATTTACGTTTCATATCCAACCTGCAATGTGGTCAACATTAAAGTCCACTGATCTGCACTGATCTTAATTCCAATTTAAACACTACAATTTAGAATTAATTCTTTATTTGGATACTATTTAGTAGGGATAGTATGCAAATTGATATGCAGCAAACATGTTGATAAAATATTTGAAAGTGCATGAATTATGTATATTTTACTATAATTCCTTTTTGCTTAATATACAATTTTAACAATCCAGATTAAGTGTTGTTTAACAGAAATTAACTCATTTCTAGTGAATAATTTCTAATACATAATAGCACTAATACTAGACATATTAGACCAGTGGTTCCCAACCTTTTTTGTCTGAGACCCCCTTTTCCACCAGAAAATATTGTAAGACCCCCCTCCATATTTAACGATATTATCGCTCATATAAGTTTGCAGTAGGTATGACCAAAAAAGGTGTGTTTAGTACTTTATCTAGATATGTAATGTTAATGTGTGTATTTATATAGCACATTTATTGTGTATGGCCATACACCCAAAGTGCTTCACAATCATGAGGGCGGTCTCTCCACTACACCACCAGTGTGCAGCATCCACTTGGATGATGCGACGGCAGCCACAGAACAAACGGCGCCAGTGCGCTCACCACACACCAGCTATAGGTGGAGTGGGGAGACCGTAATAGAGCCAATTAAATGGATGAGGATGACTGGGAGGCCATGATGAAGTGCCGATGGAGGGAATTTTTTAGAAATGTTGGCTTGCATGATAATAAATTAATCTTTAGCACCCATCTTACTTCTGTAGTTAGAGGTCGTTTCTAAACAAGACACTAGAAATATATCTTGAATTATGGTGAAAGTGAGTGAAAGTTTTTTGCTTTTGTTTTTTGAAGGTTTTGCAACTGAATTTGCTTTTAACCCAACACAGAGAATGTCATGTAAAGGACAGACAGCGCAATTTTATTTCAAGTTTACCCAATATTATCATGTTAAATATATTTAAGTACACAGATATTTGTTAATCAAATTTCTTTTTCAAAACGTTTGGGTTTATTTGTTTTTCCAGGTCTGGAAAGATATGAACGAATGAACCCTGTAAAGAGATTTAGTAGCATTTTATTTTAAGGTGTCATGTACAGTTGAAACCAGAAGTTTACATAAACTCTATAAAAAATAAAAAAATAAAAAAAAAAGGAACATAACCATTTTTAAAAAAATGTCTGGTGTTAAAACATACTAAACGTTTACTATTTTAGGTCCGTTAGGATTACCTAAATCATTTACATTTGCTAAATTCCAGAATAATGAGAGCATTTTTTTTTTTGAGAATTTTTTATTAATTTCTAGACAGTCAAAAGTTTACATACAGCTCCTTGGTATTTTTTAGCTTTGCTTTTAAACTGTATAACTTTGGTCAAATGTTTTGGGTATCCTTCCACAAGCTTCTCACAATAGTTTGCAGGAATTTTGGCCCATTCCTCCTGACACAATTGGTGTAACTGAGTCAGATTTGTAGGCTATCTTGCTCGCACAAGCTTTTTCAACTCTGCCCACAAATGTTTAAAAACTCAGGGCTTTGTGATGGCCACTCCAAAACATTTACTCTGATGTCTTTAAAGCACATTTTAACTAATTTGGCAGTGTGCTTAGGGTGATGGTCTGTTTGGACACCCATTTGTGGCCAAGTTTTAATTTCCTGGCTGATGTCTTGAGATGTTGCTTCAGTATTTTTACATAATACTTCCCTGTTGGGAACTGCTGTATTAGACTATACAGTTGAAGTCAGAATTATTAGCCCCCCTTTGAATTTTTTTTTCTTTTTTAAATATTTCCCAAATTATGTTTAACAGAGCAAGGAAATTTTCACAGTATGTCTGATAATATTTTTTCTTCTGGAGAAAGTTTTATTTGTTTTATTTCGGCTAGAATAAAAGCAGTTTTTAATTTTTTAAACACCATTTTAAGGACAAAATTATTACCCCCTTTAAGCTATTTTTTTTTGACTGTCTACAGAACAAACCATCATTATACAATGACTTGCCTAATTACCCTAACCTGCCTAGTTGACCTAATTAATCCAGTTAAGCCTTTAAATGCCACTTTAAGCTGTATAGAAGTGTCTTGAAAAATATCTAGTCAAATATTATTTACTGTCATCATGGCAAAGATAAAATAAATCAGTTATTAGAAATGAGTTATTAAAACTATTATGATTAGAAATGTGTTGAAAAAATCTTCTCTCCGTTAAACAGAAATTGGGGAAAAAAATAAACAGGGGGGTTAATAATTCAGGGGGGCTAATAATTCTGACTTCAACTGTATATACTAGAGTATACATATTAAACTAATTGGTACATAATATTTCACTAATTACAGTGTTGTGCAAGACACTAGTATTCAGGTTAAAGTGAAGAGGTTATTAGGTTAACTAGGCAAGCTAGGATAATTAGGCAAGTTATTAAATAACAGTAGTTTGATCTGCAGGCAATCGAATAGAAAAAATATGTATTACGGAAGCTAATAATATTGACCTTAATATTTATTGACAATATTTAAACTAAAAGAAATAAGATTTCTCTTAAAGAAAAAATTTATAGGAAATACTATTGAAAATGTCCTTGGTCGTTTAAACATCACTTGGGACATATTCAAATTTCACAGGAGGGCTAATCATTTTGACTTCTACTTTACATCTCTGTTCATAGAATTACGTAAAGAATTTTCCTTTTTTATTTAACCTGCATAACAACAAAGGTTATTATTTCTGTAACAATTACAGTTTACTTTGTTGGGGATGTTTTTATTTTCTTTATAAATTAGCCACTTTTCCCAGTCCTTTCTGAAAGCACTTCATTATCATATTTATCATTCATGTAAGCTCTTCCATTCCCTGGAATTCCTCAATAATCCCAAACCCCTGTTTCCAGTTTGAAGAATCTTTAACCAATTCCTAGTTATAGTCTTTTTGCATGTCACAAGGAGAATCTTATATAAATACAGGTCATGTTTGGATACAATGTCTACCATAAGCATAAAAACAAATAGGTTGTAATTCATCAGAGCACTTCGGAAATAATTAATGATTATGTATGTTTAAAGGGACGCTAGTACTCACGTGGCTGAGTTTCTCCATGTGTGCCACCAGCAGGGGGAAGCGGTGAGCAAGGGCAGAGTCGTTCTCTGTGCTGACCTGCTTGACGAGAGAGCGGAGTAACACCTCCCCGTCATACGCAATGGGCAAGATGGAGGTCAGCTTGACCGATGTGTTGCACAGTGCTGACATCACTGCAGCCAGCAGACGACTGCTCGACGTGCGGAAGTTTGCCTCTTGAATATCCTGGAGGTCGACATGAAGGTCATGGTTATTATCAAGGGAGCCATTGCTGCGAGTAATTTGTCTGATAGTGATAAAGGAATAACAATACATATTGAGAATGTGCTTCTTTTTTGGGAGGATCGTTGTTAAATAGTGTTTTATGGCAGATATTTTAGAGGCCAAATTAATCAGCCCTAAATCTGTGAAGTGGCCGAGTGACCTGGGAACTTAAAGACAGGGTTCATACACATTTTTACTACTAACATTCAATGCCTTTTTCCAGAACTTTCAGGTAAATATTACAGCATATCAAAATAAAATATGACAATCTATATAGTTTATATTTATTTTTATATCTGTAAAATAGTTTTAGAAAGTATTTTGCTGTACGTGTGAAAATTTTTGAAATGTTGGCTTGTATGAGAACAAATTAGCCTTTAGCACCCATAGTTTGTAGTTAGAGATTATTTCTGAACACGACACTCAAAATGTATATTGAATTACGGTGAAAGAGAAGCAAAGCTGAAAGTTTTTGCTACCGAATTTGCTTTTTACCCCACACAGAAAACGTCTCGTGAAGGGATGGACAGCGCAATTTTATTTCAAGTTTACCCAATATTATCATCTCAAATTTATTCAAGTACACAGATATTTGTTAATCAAATTTCTTTTCCGAAACATTTTGGGTTTATTCGTTTTTCCAATAGCCTGAACCCTGTAAAGAGGTTTGGTAGCATTTCATTTTAAGGTGTCATGTACTGTATGTACTATAGCAGTGCTTCCCACAGGTTTGAAATATACTTGCGGTGGCTATAAAGTCGCTGCTAGTGTGAATGAGGCATTAAAGTGATATTCACTCAAAAGGTTTACTCACAATCTATTCTTAGGTGTTTCTTTTTTTCTGTATAACACAAAAGATGATATTTTGAAAAATGCTGAAAATTGCTAACCATTGTCATCTATAGTAGAAAATCAAATACTTTGAAAAAAATCTTTTAAAATATCTTCTGTGTTCAACAAAAGAAAAAAACTCAAACAGGTTTGGAAGGAAGAGTAAATTATGACAGAAAACCATTTTGTTTTTGTTTGTTTGTTTGTTTTTTGCATTTCACACTATTCTTAATAGTGAATGATTAAGTCTGAGTCTATTTTTTTTTTTTTTTTGACAGGTTTGAAACTTTAATGGCCCGTTTCCACTGAGTGGTACAGTACGGTACGTTTCTGTACGCTTTTATAGACGCTTCCACTGTCAAAGGGTACCTAAAAGTGAACCGTACCGTACCACTTTTTGGTCAACCTTTGCAAAGGATACCATAAGACGAAGCTAGACGCACAGCTGGACGCTATTGGTTTAGAGAGAAATGTCACTCGCAGAAGTAAGAGAATAAAAACAAAGGAAGCGCCATTTTTAAAAACACAACCAAGACATTACACCGTAATAATGTATACATATAATAATGAGCCATGGTCGACCCGAGCACAAACAAACCTTGCCGTCGTCTTGATGAACAACCACAAAGCCAGGAAGAACAAAATCTGCGGTGTTCTGTTGTGGTTTTACAAGCCCGTCTAAAGCGCTAAGCGGTTTCACGTTCTCCAGAGAGAATTTATATTTGAAATAACAAACATTTTGAGCTCATATTAATAACGTGCGCATGATCATTGAAGCACTCTGATATCCGATCCTTTCAGAACGAGACAAACACGCGAGTGAAGTGCAAAAAAACAAAGGAGAAGCCGGAAAAAAAGCAGCAAATGATGCTTTTGCAACCTAAAACATGAATAAACCGCAATGTTTAACTATTATCATCACCTTATGGACCATTATGTAGTCGGAATGAAGAAATTACTTTTTATCAAGAGGTTACATGTGCTGGTGAAGATGAAAGACACATGAGAGGTTTGCTCTGACTGTGGGCTATATTTCGTGTTGTTTTTGAACTCAAATAAGGTTTAAATGTATGCGGCGTGTAGTTTTTCTGTAATTGATAACATATCTGAGACTGTAAGGGTCTGTATGTGTTCAGATATGTTCATTTATTTCTTTATTTTATATAATTGTTGATGTCACAGTAGGCTTTTTAAAAATGACGTCGACTGAACCTTCTGTCGTACACCACGCCCACCAAAAGTGTACCCTTTTGGCAGTGGAAACGGAAGCTTGATTAAGGTGACCCGTACCGTAAGTTTTGCTTATCCTAAAATTCATAACTTTCACTTTCTAGGCTTTGTTTTCTTAAATTGAAATATTACAAAGAATGTTGAAAACCAAACAGATGATATGAGAACAAACTCCTTTTGTGTTCATACAGATTTGTACACATTTATATCAACATTAGGGTGAATAAATAATATATAACAATTTTAATTTGTGGACAAACAAACTAAAAGTATCTGTCATGATGTAGAATACCTGGTCCAGGCAGTTGAGCAGGTCGCAGAGACAGGCCCACTGCAGAGCCGGAGTCGGGTAAAAGGAGTGAAAGCAAGCTGTGAAAGTGTTATGACACTCTTGCAGCACAGCCTCCAGCAGCGTGAGCGGTTGACTCAAATATCCCTGTGGGTCGTTGTCCAGCTTGGTCAGGCAGTTGTCCATTCCTTCTGACAGGATCTTCTTCAGGAGGCTTCGTGTTTTTCCCACACACTCCGCCAGCTTGCTGGACTCCTCCACAATCGCTTTGGTACTGGCTGAATAGGAGACACAAATAAGAACTATAATCAAGATCATCAAGATTAGTTCTGAAAGATTAACTGCATTTGGGATTGCAATAATATTGTAATATTATATATTTTTTAATTAATTGATTAATTGATTAATTAATAAATAATTGATGGAATGAATAGCTGCTGATGTAAAGTAGTAAAGTGATAGCATATCACAATTAAAATCAGCATAAGAAACACAGTACAGACTTATTTTTTTGATGGAGCACTAGACAATTTTTTTAGTCAACTTTGTGTGGAAAAAACACCCTATGTCACATTGATCCAGTGGTTGCCTAGCAACATAAAGGTGACTCTGCTGAAAAAAAAAACAGCTTAAACCAGCCTAAGCTGGTTGGCAGGTTTTAGCTGGTTGACCCTGGTTAAGCCTGGTTTTAGAGGGGTTTTGGCCACTTCCAGGCTGGTCAGGCTGGAAAATGATCAGCTTAAACCAGCTAAACCCAGCTTGACCAGCCTGGTTTAAGCTGGAAATAGCTGGTTTTGGCTGGGCTCCCAATCTGGCTAGGCTGGTCAAGCTAAGACCAGGCTGGAAATGGCTGTAAACCAGCCTGGAAGTGGCCAAAACCTCTCTAAAACCAGCCTGGTTGACCAGCTAAAACCAGCCAACCAACCTAGGCTGGTTTAAGCTGTTTTTTTCAGTAGGGGAAGCTTTACATTTTCAGAACTGAAAAGCACATTAGCCCCTAATTGAGTAAACAACTCAAATAAATTGACTGATAACTACATTTGAGTAATTATGATTTATTCCATGTCCCAAGTTCTCAAATGCCTAAGAATGAGTCGTCATGGCCCTGGCCTTTGACCACTGCCCAATCCACAGTACACAGCCCCCTTAAGCCTGGTTTATACTTCTACGTCGAGTGATCGGCGTGACCCACGGTACATGCCTTGCAGAGGCGTGCAACAACTTTAATCATACGTTTCCACCTGCAGCTCCTTCACAGGACTCGACACTTGTAAACACTCGCTCAACGGGTTCGTGTGGCTCTCACCCCTGCCCATACTCGTCAGCGCAACCAAGCCGACCAATCACAAAGCTTGTGCTACATTGCGACGTGCATTTACAATTTTTGAGAGGTGAACGTCAACATCGGCGAGGGCTATGCGATAAATCAGCCTTTTTTGGGTCCTCCTTCAGGAGGTGGTCTACAGGAGAATAGTCAGGCTGTGACCACCAGGTTCCTTAGGGGAGCCCCAAACCTAGGCCTGGTTCCAGGGTGGTGGCAGAGTTTCACCATACTGGGTGACATCATGTTCCTCGACTTTATACAACTCGTTTTTGATGCGCACTTAGGGCCCCATCATACACCTGGTGCATTAAGGTGCAAGACATGTTGCTATTCTCAGACCAGCACAACCCTAGTTTTCACATTTTGCACCACTTTGTTTAAATAACAAATCTATTTGCGCCACTTTGTGAGCTGAAATAGACCACCTGAAAGCTAGTCTGAAGTCCAGCGCAGAGCAAGTTAATTATGCGCCTATGCAGGTCCAAAACACGTACCCATTTCTTAATACACAAAGGATGTACAGCAATACATAAATATCTTTACATTCTTAAAAAAATCAAAAGGATTAAAATGTTAAAAAAATTATTATTTTCTACATAAATATAAAAACCACTGCCTGCATGCCTTCATGTTGGGGGGGCTTTTTTTCGTTAATTCATGACAATTTGCATTTGTATAATGTTATTGTTATTAGCAGTTTTATTTTTTATTTGCTTACTTATATTTGTTCTAATAAAACAAGTTTAGATTTGTCCATCTGTCGGGTTTGGAGATGCAAACATCACCATAAGAATATGCATAAGAATAGGAAGTGTATTTGGATATAACTCAGTTTTTTGACCACACTTCGTTATTATTGTTTATATATTAGTTTGCTAGAAATTAGAACTGAATTTAGGAATAGTTTTGAAACAAATCTTTGCGCTTAAACCATTTCCTTACACACAAAAGTAAAGGAGTAAAGTAAAGAGTAAAAGTAAATTAAACGGGGCCAAATGGAAGAAGCTCCTTCTTCATTCTCACTCTGCAGATGCTCTGTTTAACAATTTCCTCACTAGTGAAGTGTTCAGTTTTTCCACTTACAAAGTCCACCATGTAAATAGCAAATGCACCATGGTGTGATGCAACTGACTCTTAAAGGGAATGGGACTCTGATTGGTTTAATACACGTTATGCTAAAAATACACCCATAATCAGGGCCAGTTGGAATCTGCGGACGTTTTTTGCTATTTTGGAGAATTTTGTTAAAAATCTGCAGATTTCTGCAGAATTATTTTGGGAGTATCATAACTAAAACCTTAACATGTGAAATAAAAAATAATATCTTTTTAACTTTTATTTAATGTTTAAAATGCTAATCCAATTAGATTCACATTATTTGGTAAACAAAGCAAGTCTCTCATATAATATCTCTACTAAAAGACAGAAAATATTACTGTACAAACCTCATTGTACATAAATCAGATGAACATTTTCATATTAGTCAATAATACTACTGTAATTAATTTAAAAACTGAATAAATATAGATTTACACACATTTACTCAAGTAAATAAACAGAATTAATGATGGGCTAAAAATCTGCGAAAAAATCTGCAGAATTCTCCGCGCATAGATTCCATGTGGGCCTACCCATATCTAATTAACAGAATAAGCACAACCCTGTTAGACCAAGAGCCAAGGCGCAGAGCGTATTTTCCCATCCTCAAAACAGCAAAAGTGGATTCGGACACGCCCTTAATGCTTTTGCACCATACGCTTTAGACTTTGTGCCTAGAATGTTAAAATAGAGCCCTTAGACTTCCATGTCTCCTAGGACACTTTTTGGCTTAAGAGACCTTACCAGGGGCATTTACACCACAAAAAAATAGTTCCTAGGATCCTTCTGGCACACCTGCATGGTTCTAGACTGGAAAACTGGAAAAAAGTAGCTTGCCATCTCCAAGTTGGTTCCTTGACCCAGGTGGGGAGGTTCAAGTATATTGTTCACAGGAGAGGGAAGGATGGAATGTGAGATGGGGAGAAGCTCAGAGTAGAGCCACTGCTCCTCCACATCGAGAGAAGCTAGTGTAGGTGGAGATGCCTCCTGGACGTCTACCTGGGGTTGCCACTCTGGCTTGTCCCATCAAGAGGCCGTCCTGAGGAAGTAGGGACTATGTAGAATGAGTAGGAGTATTCTCACAGAGTTGCTGGAGAAAGTGTCTCGGGAGAAGGAAGTCTGGCGTTCCCTGTCGCCAAATGCTTTTATATTGTGTGGGCAAGTGTGAAATATTTATTTTAGGATGACACTCCTTCTATTGAGCCTATTCTGCAATGCGGAAGTGCACTCATTGTTGTGATTGCTTTAGAACTTCCAATACAGTTGCCAATGGAAGAAATGACTCTGAACAATAAGCAGCAGAAAACAGACAAACTACTTGCTCTACAAACAAGTGTTTATGACTGTACATAAAAAGTAGAACAATATAATAAGAAAATATCAGTTTGCAACATCAAGCAGGATAACAATCTGTCTTTAAAGTCTAAAAATCAATGGAAGTGAATGAGACCTGAAGTCTACAGCCAAAAAGATTCCACTTATTGCTCGTCTTTGTTGAATCACACAGAAGATTAAAAAAAAATACTGAATTTCTGAATCGCAATTGCAATATTGGCAAAACATATCACACATGGATTATGTTCTAAAATCATTGAGGCCAAATCAGATGGCTAAATACTGGTGAAAAGTTGTTTTCTTATCCATCACATTGCTTAAAAGACCAGTGTGACATGAGAGCTTGAAATCAATATAGATTACACCTGAAACTTGAGGGAGATCCACTTGTGACACTGACAGTCTGACTCAGCATGAAGTGGCAGTCCAGATTCAGTGTATAACAATAACACCAGGTGACAAGGTCTAGTCGTACAGTGTCAAGAGAGTGAAAGCAGTACTCAAAATCAATGTGATGGTGGTCAACATCCCATTAGATGATTTTCTTCCAATTTCCAGTAGTTAGCATTAAACCAAAGTAGTCTGTTGCACTTTGTTTTAAATCATTTAGAAAGTCCTGATGCATATGCACGTGTACTTTTCTTTGATTTTAGATCAGCGTTTAATACGATTCAACCACATGTTTTAATTAGGAAACTAAAAAAGTTAGGCGTAAACTCTACAGTTATTGAATGGTATCACTCCTTTTTAACAAACCAAACTCAGGCAGTCAAAGTAAATAATAGTTTGTCCCAAGTTAAATATAGTAGTTCTGGTGTCCCTAAGGGTTGTGTGAGCTCATCACTTCTGTTTACTCTATATACTAATGAGTGCTCAAGCAGGCACTCAGTTTTTTTTTTTTTTTTTTAATATTTAGACGATTTGGTAATTTTAAGTTTGCTGAAAAACCAAGATCATGTTTCTGTCTATTTTTCTGAAATTGATTAATTTGTTAAGTGGTGTGATGAAAACTTTTAAAAAGTAAATACAAAAAAAAACAAAGGAAATAATCTTTGATCCCAAGTGTGTTGACGAGCATTCACCAGTGTTTGTACATAATCAAGAAATCACTCAGGTACAGTCATACAAGTATTTGGAAATTCACATAGACAGGTCTCTAACATGAGACACTCACGTAAACTGGATCTGTGAAAAGCTTCACCAAAGACTGTATTTTCTACAAAGGTTATGGTTCTATGGTGTTGATAAGAAAATCATGTACTTATTTTATCAGGCTGTATTTGAGAGTGTCATCAGATATGGTCTATCTACATGGTATGGTAATCTTTCTGTAAATCTGAAATCAAAACTTTTTAATATTATCAGAACTGCTACAAGACTAATTGGATCTGAAACTCTTTCTAGTATTCAAACACTTTACGAGTGATGCACACTGAATGAAGCAAAAAGAATTTTAAACAATCGATCTCATGTACTCTTCCCCTTTTACGATCTTTTACCTTCTGGTAGAAGATACAGAACCTTCCGCTGGAAGTGGAACAGACTTAAGAACTCTTTTATTCCAGTGTCAATCAGACTATTGAACACTGATCGATAGTGTGCTTATGCTTTTTTTCCTGTATGCATGTTTGCTTTGCATGTTTGCATGTCCTTTGCATGTTTGCTTATTTTTAATTGTTATTGTGTCAGAACTTGCTAAAGTGGTCTTTGAGTCCACAGAAAATGTCCCCTTGAGGGACAATAAAGTATACAAACAAACAAACAAAACAAAGTATACTTCAGGGCGTACTCACTCTATGCTATCTAAACCATGCCCAGGCTCGTTTCCCGGATCGTTTGAGAAGTGTGAAGGCTCTGAATCGGACTCAGGCACGGTTCACTTGGCCGGCCCTGGCCCGGTTGGAAGAGGTGTGCCAGAGCGTGGTTCACTTGGGCTTTGGCGCGGTATGCTTGTGTGTGAGTGAAAAACGCGCCTGAGCCCGAAACTGAAAGCGAGACGTGACTTTTAAGGACTGTTTGACATGGATTAATTAATCATTCGTACTGTTCAATGAACGCAAACTATCGTAGTTTATTAAAGACGCAAACCCCTCACTGCACGACAGCTGCACCTTCAGCAAACTTCCTAATTCCTGCAGCACAAGAACTTTATGACTGTTTATGAGCATCAAAAGTGGCTGATCTGTTCGGCGAAATATTTGACTGCGTGTCACCACATATCAAACGACTTAAACGATATAACTAAAGAAATCTCCACTGTGCTGTGCTTACTGAACAGCGCATCATCGATGATGTAAGCGTGCCCAGGCCCGAATGTAATGCGAGTAGGCCGTCCGGGTAGACGGGAGGGGGGACAAGAGTGCTTTGGCCTGGTTCAAGGCAACTGTACATAGTGTGAGTACGCCCTCAGTTTATGAGGTGGACGTTAACAAATCAGCAATCAGTTAAAACAGCTTTGCCTGCTGGAGACAGAAGCAGACCACATACATATTTTTTGGGATGATGTGCAGATATAATTACTGCTGAAGTCTTGGGATAAAGTATTCCCAGATACTCTTCATTTTTGCTTATGAGAGATAATACAGACATTGTAGCCAAAATTAACTAATATTTATGTAAGATTCTCCTTGTGGCATGTAAAAAGACCATAACTAGGAATTGGCTTAAAGACACCACTCTGAATTGTAAACAGTGGTTTGAGATTGACAAAATCCAGGTGGTATAAGAGCTTATATATACAGTTGAAGTAAGAATTTTTAGCCCCCCCTGAATTATTAGACCTCTTGTTTATTTTTTCCCCAATTTCTGTTTAACGGAGAGAAGATTTTTTCAACACATTTCTAAACATAATAGTTTTATTAACTCATTTCTAATAACTGATTTATTTTATCTTTGCCACGATGACAGTAAATAATATTTTACTAGATATTTTTCAAGACACTTCTATACAGCTTAAAGTGGCATTTAAAGGATTAACTAGGTTAATTAGGTTAACTAGGCAGGTTAGGGTAATTAGGCAAGTTATTGTATAACGATGGTTTGTTCTGTAGACTATCGAGAAAAAATATAGCTTAAAGGGGATAATAATTTTGTCCCTAAAATGGTGTTTAAAAAATTAAAAACTGCTTTTTCTAGCCGAAATAAAACAAATAAGATAAGCAGATAATAAAATATTATCAGACATACTGTGAAAATTCCCTTGCTCTCTTTAACATCATTTGGGAAATATTTAAAAAAGAAAAAAAATTCAAGGGGGCTAATAATTCTGACTTCAACTGTATGTTGAAGATAAAAAATAAATGCTTTCAGAGTAATTTATTTTTGGGAAAAAGTCCCCGATATCTAAAGAAATGAAATGCATTCCCAGCTAAATAAACTGTAGTTGTTACAGAAATATTAACCTCGCTTATTTGGCTTCGCTGTTATGAATGTAAAATTTTATTATTTATTTATTTACTTTTCTTTGTATAATTCTATGCACTGAGACATGTGAGTATGAGTTGAATGTATACTGCATCAAATATAGCTGCATACAACATACAGCATAAATTTTGTATGTCAATGTGCAAAATCTCTTATTATTCATTGTTAGAAGGGTTTTACATTAACACCCGCCAACCCGCCAAATGCGGGTAGATTTCGGTTGTGGCGGACACTCCCACTAGCCACTTTGGCTGGCTGAAACTCATTTTTAAATTGCCAGTGCTGGCTCGTCGTCACTACAGATTAGACTGTTAGTTTATGACCGTCTGTCTATATGCGTACAAATGTGATCTTAGAATCGAAAAGCAGCACCAATGACAAAAACAGCTTTTTGAGCGAACAAAAGAAAGCAGTTAAATAACAAATGAAATGATCCTGCGCACGGCGAGACAGGCTTTCCTCACTCACTGACGAGGGCTTTAGTGTCGCGCGCACAGATGATTTAACGAGTGTTTAAAAGCTCCTGTGCCGTTTCCTCACTCGAAGCAACCGTGCCTGGAAACAAAACTAGTGCGATGCTCGTGCACCCACAGTCCTTCAAGGGGCTCGAGATTTTTTTGTAAGCAGCAGCAGTTGTTGTCGCTTTCGCATTAAACAGATTATTAATTGGCCTAACATTAACCATATGCGTGGCATCATCCTTTCATTATCACGTACGGAATGTTTTTTACCTGCTTTCTTTTGCTTGCTGTTATTTTTGTTAATATAGTTTAATAATCATCATTTACACTAATATGGCTTTAATATATGTTGTTGTATGCATAGTTAACTGGTGATCTGGGAGCCAGAACAGACCACTGTGCATATTTTTAGATGCGTGGGAATATATACTTTTTAAATGTCAACTGTTTTGTTGAATAAAAAAATGTATGTATACAGCAGTATTTTGCTTGTTTTGACACATTATTTAAAATTTGTGGCAAGGAAATAATTAACTTGGTGTGGCCAGAGAAAAAAAAAAGGTAAATCCTTATTGTGTTGAGCCCTGAATAGTCCTTAAATGAACGAGGAGGCAAGTAGAAAAAACACAAAATCTAACTGAAGTCATTTTAGCATGCCAAAGTCAAATTTATGCATATAAAATAATTTTTCCTAACAACAAAATTGTGGCTAGTGGAAATGGCGAGTGGCTAGTAATGGTGGAAAACTACTAGCCACTGTGGCAGGTGATCAAAAAAGTTAATGTCAAGCCCTGATTGTTAGTGTTTGTTTGTATTTTATCAAATCTGCATTGTTAAAATTGTGTGTCAAACTAAAGAAAAAAAACACAAATCCTTTGCAATATAGAAATATTGTGTTGCCCAGGCACTCGTCAAAGTGGGTGTTCATTATTTATATCTTTATACAGAGAGCTCAACAAAAAGAATGTTTAAAACGCATTGGTTACAAATGGGTATATCAAAAGGATATTTAAGAAAACCAATGAGGAAAGCTAATTATTTGATAAATGTAAATTTAATGTTAAATAAGAAATGTTCTTCATTTTATGAAATTAGAAAAAATTTGGTACTCTCTTCACCGACCTAGCTTTAGTTTTCATTAAACTGTGGGAACCTCTTTGCAAACATCTTCAAACTCCTCAGCTTGACCCCGTTCTTTCCACCCCCAACTACCAGCTTGGTATTGGATGCTTATTCCTGCATGCGTTTCCGAAAGCCATCGTTAGCCAACTAAGGTCTCAAGTTCCGTTGTTACAAACATAGTTTGTTGATTTGGCATTTCCAAAATCCATTGTTCCAACGAGCATTTGTAAACTGAGTGGCAAACTTGTACGTTTCCAACTACACCTCAAGAGTTGTAGTTAGAAGCATACTTCCTGGCTGTGTCCTATTCCCAAATATCCCCCCTATGCCCCATTCATGTAGAACTTTCAACATTTAAACTAGTGATTAAAAAATCATTAAAGTCATCTCTCTTGGGTGTAATTTGCTTTCAAAGTATTTTTACAGTTCAGTTTTAGCAATCTTCATAATGACAATTGCGTTCCATTTTTTGTGCACTTTGAAAACATTTATGCCATTCTGAACGCATCCGTGGCTCATGACGAAAGCTATAGGTGACCTATCATTTAAAAGTGGAATTTACGTTACGTCTCCAAAGCTTGCGAAAACAAAAATGTATACCATACGTTAATGCTTTTAATTTTTAGTAGGTTATTTATTAAGAAATGTATATGTACTGTAGGCCTATATGATATGGACCTATTGGTTAGAACATTTCTGCCATGTTTTGAATCTGAAATTGTTTGAAATTGTAAAAGTAGACTTAAAAAAAAAAAAAAAAAAACAATATCCTACTTAATAATAACAACAATAATAATAATAATAATAATAATAATAATAATAACAATAATATTTATTATTATTATTATTATTATTATTAATTTACTATTATTGATATTATTATTATTATTATTATTATTATTATTATTATTATTATTATTATTATTATTATTATTATTATTATTAAGTAGGATATTATTTATTTTATTTTTTTATGTCTACTTTTACAATTTCATTATTATTATTATTATTATTATTCCTATTATTATTATTATTATTATTATTAATTTACTACTATTGATATTATTGATATTATTATTATTATTATTATTATTATTATTATTAAGTATGATATTGTTTATTTATTTTTTTAAGTACTTTTACAATTTCATTATTATTATTATTATTTATATTATTATTATTATTATTAAGTAGGATTTTTTTTTTTAAGTCTACTTTTACAATTTCATTATTATTCATTATTATTATTATTATTATTATTATTATTATTATTAAACAGGATTGTCTTTTTAAACGGTCTACTGTAAATTACAACCATTAGCCTAACGATTTAGGATTTTGATATGAGATTAGAATGTTAGCTAAGTGGTTTTTATGTTTTAGAATAGAATATGGCATATTCTCAATAAGATTTGGAAAAGGAATCACAGACCCTATATTTCAATTAATATGGAAAATGAGTGCATGTTTTTACCAAAACTAATATTGGATTTTTTTTTATCTCTGTGTGTTTGTGTGCGTGCGTGTGCGTGTGTGTGTGAGTGCGAGTGTGCGTGTGTAAAACAATATAATTTGCACAAAGAAATGATGGGGTCTCTAAAAAAGTTGTTACTCCACCCAGTTAGAGCGTCATTATGGGCGTTTTACATTATAACGTATTTACATGGTTAAAACTATGGATCTGCGACAAAGCAGCTACGATTTTGGGAAACACACCTCACTACATCGTTCTTTTCCCAAACGATGTATGGTGCTATGATAATTCAGCCACGAGTTATGTCCTTGTTTGGGAAACGCACCCCAGGTCAGCACATTGTAGGCCTATATTTTCTGTATGTAAGATTGCACTAATGTTTTTTTTTTTTTTTTAAAAAAGCAGCACATGAGCTCCTTGGGAAAAAGTTAGCATCAAGCGCTAACACAACAGATGAAGTAACAATGAATGAAAGTAAGACAAACGAGTGCAAGAATATGCCGTTTCCAATTAACTACTGTAAGGGGACAGTCTTAATCATCTTTTAAACATAACAGAAGAGATATTATACCAGAAATGGGGAAGATGTCGCAGATGTAGACGCGCAACAGTCGCAGGCAGCAGGTGCCCACAAACCGCAGTCGCTCCAAGTCCAAAAGGGTGGCTGTAAACTGGAAACCTTTCAATCCCCTTAACTCCTCCACTCCCAAAACCAGCGTGGTCCAGCTCCAGTGCAGGACACTCAGCAGAGACTCAAAACAGTCCTGAGAAAACAACAACAATGAAAAAAACATGGCACTAGGGCATGAACAAAAGATATGACCTATTATTAGCTCTGCCAGTTCATTTGAGTACACAAAGCAGAAAGGCAGCCTGGAAAAAGCAACAATAGTCAAGGGATTTCCTTAAAGAATAACAAGCAATGAAAAAAAAAAGGGATAAACTCTTCAGAGTTGGCTGATGTACATCTGTTCCTTGCCAATTTTCCTACTAAAGGATACTATATCTAAATACAAACTAGTGTTACTAAATCGCTTTGTACTTTTCAGGTCAACCTAACAGCAGGTCAAACTAACAGTATGGTCTAAATAACATGTGAACAATGACAACAAAAGAACTTTGGTGAAAAAGAGATGGATTTAATCATCTAGCTTAAAATTGTATGTTATTTTTTATGGAATAAAATCACTCTCATAAATATTTTGTGCGTAAATAAAATTCATGCATCTGTAATTATAAAATCGTAAAGGAAAACGGAACGTACTCGTAATTTTACGAGGGTACAATTAAAAATCTGCGATTAGAACAGACACAGATACAACATTTTCTTCGTCTGTTTGTATATGACTGATAAATTTACGATAGGTGTACTTTACAAACACGAATACAGTTTTAACACGCACACGACAACCTGTTTATGAGTACGAATCAAAAAGCGACACTCCACTGTCAAAATGACGTCACCGCTGTCACAGGCATTAGTAAACAAGCGAGAGTCATCCATCACAATGGTGAGCTAGCAGGGCACTCGAGCTCCCACACACCATCTCAGGTAAGATTTTTGTTATTCCCTCTTTGAGAAATGTCCGTCATGAGCTGTAATAAAGGTTGAGACTTAATGTGGTCCATTTTCGCTGTGTTTCTTAGACATTTTACAGAATCAAAATTAAGAACGGGCCGAGGATAGAGAGCTAGCATAATGTAAGTTAACGCTACTGGCAGCGAGCGCAGAATTTAGGATGGCTTGCTATATTTTTAAAAATGATATTGAAATTTCCACTAAAACATATTTCGTCCACTAATATATTTTATAAAGTAAAATAAATAACTAGTGGTGGGTCGTTATCGGCGTTAATGTGCTGCGTTAACGCGAGACTCTTATCAGGTGATAAAAAAAATATCGCCGTTAATCTATTCTCAAAGTTGGGTTGGGAGCTGGGTCTATTCTACGCAAGCTATGATGACTTTCACCTTAATATTTTAGCGCGGATGTATACCTGGCCGAATTACACTGTTGGATCGCGAGAACGAGTCTTCGAACCTGTGTGTATTCCTACTGAAATTACCACATCAAATGTAACGTGGTATAATGGATGCAGTTTACTAGAATGAATCTGATTAATGTTAGCTCCACATCTAACTATCAGGCACCTGTAGAGTTAGAGTATGCATTCCAGTAAAACTAACTAGTGCTTTTTAAAATGAATGACGGTGAATGAAAATCAAAGGATGCCCTTTTGGATATTTCACTTACTTTGAAGACACTACAGGCAGTGCAGAATTATTAGGCAAATGAGTATTTTGACCACATCATCCTCTTTATGCATGTTGTCTTACTCCAAGCTGTATAGGCTCGAAAGCCTACTACCAATTAAGCATATTAGGTGATGTGCATCTCTGTAATGAGAAGGAGTGTGGTCTAATGACATCAACACCCTATATCAGGTGTGCATAATTATTAGGCAACTTCCTTTCCTTTTCGCAAAATGGGTCAAAAGAAGGACTTGACAGGCTCCAAAAAGTCAAAAATAGTGAGATATCTTGCAGAGGGATGCAGCACTCTTAAAATTGCCAAGCTTCTGAAGCGTGATCATCGAACAATCAAGCGTTTCATTCAAAATAGTCAACAGGGTCGCAAGCGTGTGGAAAAACCAAACCAAAAACCAAGGCGCAAAATAACTGCCCATGAACTGAGAAAAGTCAAGCGTCCAGCTGCCAAGATGCCACTTGCCACCAGTTTTGCCATATTTCAGAGCTGCAACATCACTGGAGTGCCCAAAAGCACAAGGTGTGCAATACTCAGAGACATGGCCAAGGTAAGAAAGGCTGAAAAACGACCACCACTGAACAAGACACACAAGCTGAAACGTCAAGACTGGGCCAAGAAATATCTCAAGACTGATTTTTCTAGGGTTTTATGGACTGATGAAATGAGAGTGAGTCTTGATGGGCCCGTGGCTGGATCAGTAAAGGGCAGAGAGCTCCAGTCCGACTCAGACGTCAGCAAGGTGGAGGTGGAGTACCGGTTTGGGCTGGTATCATCAGAGATGAGCTTGTGGGGCCTTTCGGGTTGAGGATGGAGTCAAGCTCAACTCCCAGTCCTACTGGCAGTTTCTGGAAGACACCTTCAAGCAGTGGTACAGGAAAAAGTCTGCATCCTTGAAAAAAAACATGATTTTCATGCAGGACAATGCTCCATCACATGCGTCCAAGTTCTCCACAGCGTGGCTGGCAAGAAAGGGTCTAAAAGAAGAAAAACTAAATGACATGGCCTCCTTGTTCACCTGTTCTGAACCCCATAGAGAACCTGTGGTCCATCATCAAATGTGAGATTTACAAGGAGGGAAAACAGTACACCTCTCTGAACAGTGTCTAGGAGGCTGTGGCTGCTGCTGCACGCAATGTTGATGGTGAACAGATCAAAACACTGACAGAATCCATGGATGGTGGGCTTTTGAGTGTCCTTGCAAAGAAAGGTGGCTATATTGGTCACTGATTTGTTTTTGTTTTGTTTTTAAATGTCAGAAATGTATATTTGTGAATTGAGAACATGGTTGTTGTTCAATAATAAAATTAATCGTCAAAAATACAACTTGCCTAATAATTCTGCACTCCCTGTACTGACTATGTTTACAAGGACATCTGTAATGTAGTTATTTGCCTTAATAGACAATAATATAATTAAGGTGTTTATGTGAAGCGCTTTCATGTAAGAGCTTCCTGTAATTTTGGATGACTTTAACTGCAGTTCGACAGTTTCACCTTCACTCATGAATATTTCATTCATGCCCCCGTGACAAACTTTGGTAATAGACGCAAATAAGGAGTAAGGACTGGTGAGAGTGTTATGGAATTTAAAAACACACCAAATGGAAAGAAAAAAACTTTTGCATTTCATTTGTGTGTGTGTGTGTGTGTGTGTGTGTGTGTGTGTGTGTGTGTGTGTGTGTGTGTGTGTGTGTGTGTGTGTGTGTGTGTGTGTGTGTGTGTGTGTGTGTGTGTGTGTGTGTGTGTGTGTGTGCAGTCCTTTACTGTCAGCCACGGGTGTGGATCTTGTCGGAAAATATGGCGAAAAGTCCTACATGACGGTAATAGTTTGATTGCGGTGTTTACTTCAATAATGCCACTAATATCTGCATACTCCACATGTCTTAATTCCATTTCTGTTTAGTTCAGTTATGACTTAGTCGGATTAAGGTAATCAAAAATTGCTGTTTGGAGCTTATGTAGGCCTACAGTTCAAAATTCTTGCTTAACTGAATAAACAGTTATTAAAGCAAGTACATCTTATTAACATCATTTATTTTCATCACCAATTATCATAGTAGAACAGTTTCTCAAGCAGTTTGTGATGCATTTTGGAAACAGGAGATGAGTCCCTGGTCTACTACACCACCTGGCTTGAGAAACCCATTCTCAAAGACTTATTTTTAGTCAAACGAGCTTTTTAATCTAGATTAATTCCAAGATTACAGTTAGATTAATCTAGATTTTAAAAAAAAAAATTATCTATGCCCACCTACATAAATAACTAAAAATAACTTTTTTTTTCACTCTAAAATACCTCAAATAACCCTAACCCTAAGTCCAATAAATATCCTTACAAGTATGATGTTTCCTTGGGCTTATTTCATTTAATGTAGAAATGTCTATGTCAAAAAAAAAAAACAGAGGAACATGAAGGTCTATGGCAATGGTCTCAAACTCAATTCCTGGAGGGCCACAGCTCTGTAGATTTTAGCTCCAACCACCTCCAACTCATACCTGCTTAATAGTTTCTACTAGTCTTGAACATCTTGATTAGTTAGGCCAGCTGTGTTTGATTAGGGTTGGAGCAAAACTGCAAATCTGCGGCCCTCCAGGAATAGAGTTTGAGACCCATGGTCTATGAGGTCCTCTCAATGATAGAGGTCAACCGATTGATCAGCCGGATGATTAATAAAGACAAATTTTAGCATTTTTAATGAATCTGCAGAACCTGGTAATAAGTCCTTTATTAGATTAAAGGACTAAAAACAAAAATTGGCCTAAAGAAATGTATATCATATATCGGTCATCGACTGCACTAATTTCTAAAAATTGAAATCGGCCAGACAAACAAACAAAAAAAAAATTTTATTTGTGATATTTTCTGTTTTGCCAAAAAAATATTAATAATAATAATAATTTAAAAATGTAATTTTCCTACTTGTTGATTATGATACACTGAGTTTAATCTGCCATTTAAAGGCATTATTTCACATAAGCCAACTTTACTACAAAAAATAAGAAAAACTAGGACTTTTTTTAGTAGACTTTTTTTTATAGAATTTTTAAATTGTCCTCACACACAAAAAGACAAATAATAACAAAGCAACAATTCATATAAACCTGCTTCAATGCTTGTTTAAAACAAAGAAACTAATTATTTCAGCCTTTTAATCACACCATTTTTTTTATTAAATTCTCCTCACACAAAATAATATCAAAATAACAATTATAGTAATATCTGTCAATATATATATATATATATTGATAAAAAAAATATTTTATAATATTGATAAGAAACAGAAGACAAAAAGTCCTCAGATGCCCTACATTATTTTTGTTTTCATCAATAATTTGTCTCTAAAGCGGTGTAGCCATCAAGTATTATTTTCTATAGACCTTGTGTCTTTTTTTTCGAAATCATTAGCCTATAATAAGCAATTAGTACATTTCAATAGACACATACCACAGACACGGTCCTGGCAAAAGTGCGCTTGAGGATGTGTACAGGTTCACTGGTCTGCTGCTTTCCTTTGGAAGCGTTACCATCATTAGAGGGCAACCTAAAAAAACAAAGCGAAATAGGCATGAGAATTAAAAAGAATTCAACTGATACAGCAAAGTAACACACGCACAAAAAACTCTCATACCTGTACAACAGCTGAGGTATTTGTCCAGCATTCACATCAGTACCATTGTTTGATTTTTTTGAGCTCTTGAACTGAAAGACCACTCTGCAGAAGAGAGTTTATGATGATAAGCTTGGCATTCTACAACTATCAGGCAATATTCATCAAATTACAACATAGTAATAAGTGTGTTTTGTACCCATCATCGGTGGTGATTGTGGCCTGGCCGTGGGAACCGCAGTCACTGCTGGGTCCAGACACACGAGCCCACGCCACGTACCACCAGCCCAACTGAAGCAGCACAGGCTCATCAAACATCATGGCGTACTTCTCCCTGAAAACATGAGACAAAACATAATTACACCTTTACTTTTATCAGCCATTGTCATTGATTACTTTATATCAGTGATTTTTCTTTTTAATTATGATGATTTATGAAGCCAGTCCTCCAAACATTTACACATTTCCATGCTGAGTAACATCCCAACACATCACACAAAAAAGTGCCACAAATTTGTCTTCATTTTGAACAATATATCTATCATTTTAAACCTATTCACGTGCATGTTTTGCATTGCCTTTGTTAAACTATTTATTTTTTACTATTATTTATGTTTTAATGCTATATCAGCAGCATTGGCTATGTTCAGAGCAACACGTAAGAACACTTACTACTGTAAGTATTCAATATATAATTTACAATCATTACTGCTTTCTAAATAATCATACATTGTACAAAAAAACAAATAAATATAAAATATTTAAATAAATACATATTCAAAAATTCTTACAGAAGAAACATTTAAAATTATTTCCTAAACAAATACATTTTTAAATATAACTTAAAAATAAACAATAATTCCAACAAAATATGTTTTATCGTAAAAATATTCGTACACAAGTTACAAATAGTTTTCTCTTGCACTCTCATAAAACATGAGTAGTAAAAACTTGAGTGGCAAATTCCACATCTCACATCTCATTAATATTTAGATTCAAAGTGGGCTTCCTTTGTAAAAAGTTATCAATACATCATTTTAAGCCAAAACTTGTACTTAAAAAGTACTAAATTGACAAACGAAATTGGACAAAAACACAAAAGTCTTGTAAATCAAAATGAAAAAAGAAAAAATATATATAAAAATTATATTAATAAATAAAACTAATTGCCCATATTAAGAAAATCCAAAATTGCATACACAGGGTTTCTGCAGATATCATAATGTCTTTAAGTATTATGTGTGTTATAAGTATAATGCGGGTTTTTAATATTAAAAACACGCATACACAAAGAGAGAATACAAAAATCACAAAATTAGTGGTAAAATAAATGTATTCAAATTGAACAGTACTAAAGACAGGTTAGATGCATCATTGAACTACAGAAAAAACAAACAAACAAACATCTTAAGTCTGATTTATACTTTCGCCTGGCACTACATCGCGCACCTCACGAAACGGATGAAGCTTTTATACTTGACGCGTTCGCCATTGAGATATTCTTTTAAAAAATGGGGCGGTCTAAAGAAACAGACAGTAAAATCAGACGGATAAATAGAGAAGTAGAAAGTTTCCGGAACTAGGTCATATCATTAATATCATTCAAGATAATTGTTTTTTATTATTTTTATAATTTATTATAAAGATTTTTATAACCATTAAATTTTTTTAAATCAAATTTTTTTTTAAAATCTAAATGATGCATCACTTGGTTTTGTTTATATCTCAGACAGTTCTACCTATTAAAAGTTAAATATTAACCCTCAGGGGTCTGAGGTGATTTTGGGGCCCCTGAGATGTTTTGTCATGCCCTGACATTTGTGCTAATTTCAGCTACTTATTACATAGTAATGGCCAACATGTATTTTATTTGTATTCAGCAAAAACTGTGCTACAACAATATGTGACAATTATTGATGTACATGCTTGTGTTTTTTAGAAAAAAAATATTATGCGTGGTTAGTAGGATTTGGAGAAAAAAAATTAGCTGAAATAAGATCTAAAAAACACTCTAAATATGCCTGAGCAAGACTTTTGAGTAACCAGTCTGGTATGCTAGAATATTTACTTCACAATTATGTAAAAATTATTTTATTCTCTCATTCAAATGAAACATTACAAAAATTTACATTTTGTTAAGTTTGTTTGGCTCATCTCAGGTCTATGCGTGAGTGACAATGGTCATGAATAATTCACACCTGGAGAGACAAAAGACACTCCCCCACTCACCCATCAAGGGCATAGTAAAGCCATGTCCATCTGCAAAAGCTAGCACGAACTAAATGCTTGTTACATTTAGTTAAAATTTTGTAGGTTGTAATTTTTTTCAATATTTTGCTTGAATTTTATTGTATTATCTTTCAATTTCTGAATATATTTAGTGACTAAAATATTATTTTAATAATATATGTGTTTAATAAATCTGTTTTGTTTAAATGCATCAAAAAACATTGCCCATATTCACTGAGAAATGGAGGGAAATATTTGAAATGGTATAAAACGTGTTTGCAAAACTGTTGTAATAAAAACTTTCTTGTGCATTAATCCAACATTTAATAATAAGTTCTGAATGACTCTGGCATAATGACAAAACACAAGAATAATCAAAATAATATTTTAAGACCTTTTATATATTTTGCCCAAATAGTTTTCCCAAACTTTAACAGGTTAAACTACGGTAAAATAAATAAAAATTAAATTAATATCACGTATAACATGCGTCACGTTCTAGCCAGCGCGCTGTGGGCGTGTGGGCAGCCTACGTCATTGTTTGTATTAATGGCGGAAGTGGGAAGAGCCGGCGTGATGCGCGGTCTGCCGGGAGAATTGTATGGATTACCTAGCGAGACAACATTTGCTTTTAAAATGAGTTGGAAAGTTCACCCTCCAAGCTTTATGCAGCTTTGTCTGTCATGTGTATGTCCCATGAATTTGTGGAGATTCCGCTGTTTTTTCTGACCTCAGTTTACATGTCGCGCGAGTCTCACGTAGACTATTGTAATAACAAAGCCTCGTGGGCGTGGTTGCATTACAAATAATGAGCTCCGACAGAGAAACTAGACATCGCGTTGGTTTCATACCGACTACTTTATCAAGCAATATTTGTTTTCAACATGCACCGCTGCATTTAAAAGTAGACGCTTCAAGCTTTCTATAGATACATGTCTCATGTCTGTGTGTTTAGTTTTCGCAAACAGTTCACGGAGAGAGAAAAGAGAAAGTGCCTTCACTGTTTATTTTCCTTATTTTGCAAAAGCACACACTTATTGTTATTGTGAGTGTACCCAAAAAAAACTAGACACCTAACAGATTTGATTGATGTATTGCTCATATCGATACGATCAAATCTGAAAGTGTAATTTAAGTTTTTTCTGCGTTTTCATGTGAAAACACGTCAAAACGCATATATGCGGGCTTCGACCCCAGGGGGTTAATGGTAACAGAACTTGGGTTGCTCTACAGTTATATTTTTATTATGGCAAGAATAAAAACAAAAACGAAGTACACTTACTAAAAAACCTGCGTTTTTTTTTTTTTTTTTTTACTTTGCCCACTCAACAATTCACACATTACTGTCTGGCTAGTTTCTGTCCTCTACTTAGAAGCTAAAAAGGCAATAATGGTCCAACATTCGTGACCATTACCACCGGGGCTTAACATTAACTTTTTTGATCACCAGCCACTGTAGCTAGTAGATTTCCAACATTACTAGCCACTAGCCATTTTCACTCGCCACACTTGTCTTGTTGGGAAATATATTTTATATGCACAAATTTGACTTTGACATGCTAAAATGACTTGATTTAGATGTTGTGTTATGTCCACATGCCTTCTCATTCATTTAACTTCTTGTGTGCATTGTGCATTAGCTTGCTCAGTGTGCATGAGCAAATGGGTTGTGTCTCAATGCAATCATTTTTTATTTCACATGACTTTTCAGGACTCAAAATTAAGGATTTACCAAATTTATCTCTGACCACACCAAAGAAGTATTTCTTAGCCACAATTTTTTTGGGAAAATATAGCTGTATAGGCGCACTTTTTAATTCAACAAAACTTTTCTTTAAAAAAACATTACATTTGAAAAAAGAATTATTGTCATGTATCTGAAATATGCACAGTAATCTGTCCTGGCTAATAGTCCCAGATCACCAGTTAACTACACATAAACGGGGAGTAATCTCCCATTAAAGCAATGTTATTATAAAAATATATAATTAAACTATATTAACAAAAATAAATGTAAGCAAAAGAAAGCAGGTGAAACATACCGTGTTTGATAATGAAAGGATGATCACGTGCACAAGGTTAATATAGGCCTGTTAATAGTCTGTTCAAAGAATAATTCAAATGAAAGCAGTGACCACTGCTGCTTACAAAAGAAGATGTCTATTTCTTTTTTTAAATCTTGAGCTCTTGAAAGCAGCAGGACTGTGGGAGCATGATCATCGCTCTTTGTCCAGTCTATTTCAAAGGGAACCGATCGCACTAGTTGCACTTCCTCTAGGCACGGTTGCTTCGCGCAAGTAAACAGGAGTGCACGCTCTTTTTAACAGTCACCCGCATCACATCATCTGTGTGCACGAGTGATCATCCTCTCATTCTGTATCTACCTGCTTTCTGCTCGCGCGAACACAGTTATTTTTGTCAGTCGTGCTGCTTCTCGATTGTAAGATCACATTTGCACGAATATTGGGCCATGCTTAATTTGAAACCCCGCTTTTAAGAAAACTCCAATTTAATAATGATTTCCAACTAGCCAAAGTGGCTAGTGGAGGTGTCTGTCTAACCCGCCAGAGCTGAAATCTACCCGCATTTGGCGGGTGTTAATGTAAAGCCCTGATTACCACCAATAAAGCCTAGAAATTGGGCATCAATATATTGTAAACTGATAGGTTCATATATTCCTTTCCAGTTACAGTCTGAATTATTAGCCCCCCTGTTTATTTTTCCTCCAATTTTTGGCTAATAATATTGAATAAAATTTAAAAAACTGCTTTTATGCTAGCCAAAATAAAACAAATAAAACTTTCTCCAGAAAAAAAAATATTATCAGACATACTGTGAAAATTTCCTTGTTCTGTTAAACATCATTTGGGAAATATTTAAAAAAGAAAGAAAATTTCAAAGGGGGGCTAATAATTCTGACTTCAACTGTATCAAAGACATAATTTGTTACTTAATTTTAGTTTGTAACTATTAAATAGTTTTAAATTTAAAATTGTAATATATACATCAGTGTAAAAGCTATAAATGGTGGAAAAACATATTCTGTAATATTAAAACCACCTGGGTCTCCACTTTTGCATGGCCTCTTTTTTTTGTTTTAACAAACTTATCCCTCGGGTTTTTCCAAACTTTTACAAAATCTTTCCTCCTTTCCCACGGCTGTTGCAATTTCAAGCCAAGATTTATTTGTCATCTAATTATGTCTATGATCACGCATGGACGGATCATAAAGATGTGTGTACAGTCATACCGGTTTCAGACAAAATCTCTTCAAAGTGATTTATATTCAACTCAAATCAAATGCGGCACCACACAAACTGGTTACTCGTCTTTTGTGAGCTCCGCCAGCCAAAATCATGTCGCGTGCACCCAAATCGAACGTCCGCAAACACCGCGATGACGTCACATTCGCCGCGCGCTCTGAGTTCAATAACAGAAAGCTGATTGGCTATTGCATGTTGGTCTCATTTGTAGTTGTAATACCGCAAATTACATTTGGACTAGTGAAATAAAGAACTACAACACCACGAAAACCAAGCAACAGCAACAAAAAAGAATTTAAATGAGCATTAGATGTAGCGTTACATGGACACCAGAAAAATAAGATCGTGCTAAAATATTTAGACCTAGAACAGCGAATTTACTTTTTAAGGCCTTAAATTTCAATTTTTTAATTTTAGACTTTTCAAGACTTTTTAAGACCCCGCGGAAACCCTGATGCAGACAAAGACAAAATTATAAATAAATATAATACAATTTTTTTTTGTTCTGGATATAGTACTCAAACAGAATTAAATAAATGACATCTATATAGGCATACCGAGCAGCACAGTCATATGCCAGAACATCAGTCTCTGCCAGTAGGTCTCCATCAGTTTCATGGTCTCCTCCATCTGGACCCAGCTCAAACAGCTGCAAAGACAATCACATCCTAAATATCCTTGAGTTCAAATCCTCAAGCAGCATAATAGAGATAGCACCTGACCTTGATCTTTGCCGTGTATTCTCCTCGGCCACCAAAAAGACCCAAACCCCCTAACAAGATGTCAGCATCAGCGCAGAAGCGGATGGCCTCCACTGAATGGGCAGAGTAACCCCAGCCTCCTCCGTGACCTGGAGAAAAAAAAAAAAAGAAAAAAAAAAAAAAACAACAACATTGATCAAACACAATCTGAAAGCTGAATTTAGGAAACTTTTATTGATGGAAGTTTCAGAGTGGCTCTATTAATCACCTAAAGCTGCTAGTTTATAAAAGATTAAAAAAATATCATCATATCCTCATATACATCATATCCGGAAAGTATTTATAGCGCTTCACTTTTTCCACATTTTTTTGTTACAGCCTTATTCCAAAATGGATTAAATTCATTTATTTCCTCAAAATTCTACACACAATACCCCATAATGACAATGTGAATAAAGATTTTTTGAAATTGTTGCAAATTTATTACAAACAAAAAACCTGAAAAATGACATGTACATAAGTATTTACAGCCTTTGCTCAATATTTTGCAACTTCGGCAGCAATTACAGCCTCAGGTCTTTTTGAATATGATGCCACAAACTTGTCACACCTGTCTTTGAGAATTTTTGCCCATTCCTCTTTGCAGTACATCTCTCCACAGCCCCTTTTAAAAATTTACATTTTCATCCATTTCTCAATGAGTATAGCCAATATGTTTTGGTTCATAAAAAAAAAAAAGTTTCATTAAAAAAATAATATCCATTAAAATAAGAGTAGGCTCATCTTTAGGAATAGAAATACAACACATTTAAACTCAAGCGAGTTATTGGAAAAAAAAAAAAAAAAAAAAAAAAATTTGATATGTTTTATGTTTCTCTTCATTTTTCCAGTTTGAAAAAAATGTATTTAATATAAAAACATAGTTTTCCCCAACATAGTAATTTGGGTGTACAAATTTTTGGACTGTGATCTTAAGGTTTTGTTGTCATTATAGTTCCAGTTTTGGCTTTGGTATTAACTAATGTAATGTATTTGCACAAATATATTATTGTAAAGCATCCTGAGGAGTGTGCTCATTTATGCTGAGTACTGTATAAATATGGAGATGAACCAAATTCTATATTTGAAGGAGAAAAATGCCTGAAAATATGAGCCTAATAAAAAAACTATGCCTTCCGCACTGCCTAGCAGTGTTCTCAGCGCTGGTTTCACTGTCCCTCCAGGAGAAGTTACCACATGGTGTGAAGTGGCTTTCACACCGGATGTGGAAAGCACTGCACTATGAAAGCCATTCATTTTAATGGAGCTACTGCAGTAAAATGCACTTTCGACTAGCTTTAAAAAGTATTCATTCATTCATTTTCTTTTCCACTTAGTCCCTTAATTAATCTGGGGTCGCCACAGCGGAATGAACCGCCAACTTATCCAGCACGTTTTTTACGAAGCGGATGACCTTCCAGCCGCAACCCATCTCTAGGAAATAAAAAGTATTCTGAAATTATTTTTTATTATTTGATAAAATAATAACTAATTAATAGATAGCATTTTCGCTTTAGGTTCTCGGCCAAGTGAAGCCAGAACTTTCATTTCAGAGCATCCCCAGAAAAAAAGATCATGTACTGTTGGGATAACTCAAACTGTAGGAATCTGTAGGTAGCTCTGCTCTAATTTTGATCTCCACCTTATAGATGTTGAAAAAAAAATATGTGGGTTTTCATGAACTCACTCTCAAAGCGGTTGACGACGCTGTAATCCTCTTTTGAGTAGACTTTCATAACAGCCTGGGTCTCCTCCTCAGCGCTGGCAACACCCATCTTCAGCTCCTGCATTGCAGCCAGTGTGTCAAGACAACCTGCATACAGAACCAAAAGAAGAACTGACACTATACAACTTAAAATAGATAGTGTTTTGTTACCTTTTTGGAAACGACACTATATACTGAATAACTGCAAAATAACTATGTTTATATACTATCCACCCTTCACACTATATATACTACAGCCTATATTTTAAAACTTTACTATTACCCCTACAATCATATAGTTACAAAGTTAGTTCAAATGCACATTACGTCTTCCTGAGTGGCAGTTTAAAGTTAAGTTTATTACAGTTGTTATCTGCTCAATCATTCAACAGCAGCATCTTTATAAAATCAGATGAGATACAGATCAGAGACGAGAAGCCGTGTTTCCTTCCTAACATGAAGCACATCTTTTTAAAGTCCGTAAAAAAGGAAAAATGTTATGTGAATTAGGTGCGTTTTCATCAAGTCCTTAAGGTGCATTCACATCAGACGCGGACGAAGAGTCTAGCTTGAGTGATTTACAAGTTAAATCAATGCAAAGATGCGAATAGACATCCTGCTGTGGAAGTCATGCAAATGAGATGACACAAATGACATGATTCGCGCAACTAAAGAGTTTTTGCACGTTTGACATGAATCGCCCGAGTTGGGAAATCTAAATTTTAGCAGACATTCGCACAGTGTTAACCAATAATGAGCTTGCTCTTGTAGGGGCGTGATTATGACGTAGCGCATGTTGTAGGTGTCCCGAGGGGAAATCCTGCTGCAGACACCAGACAACAACTCATCAAACTGGGTTCGGCTCAGACGGAAGCTCCGTTGAAAGCTTTGACCTTCCAGGTATAGTTTCTGGAGGAGTGGATGAACTCACAGAGCTGGGTGCACCCCTGAAAGGATCAAGTGGACTCAGATACGGCGCCGAATGAATCTAAACTGTTTTTCAACCTTCTTAAAGCACAGGTACTATCTCAATAAAATCCATGTTAGCCATTTAGCAACGAAACTAGAGTCACCGGGTAGACAGAAGCCCTGCCCATGCGAATCAGCATCTAATATTTAATTTGACGTTAATTTGACGTGCGAATGAAGCGATCTTGACATGCAAATGAAGCAAGTAAACTCAAAATGTTTGCGCATCTATTAACACACGAATAACGCGATTTATTCGCATAAGCTGCGTCTGGTGTGAACACAGCATTAGAGTGGCTGACTGCAGTATTGGTAACCTAGCAACCAACCGCAAACAAGGCAAATATAATGGAGTCACATGGGTGTAATGTTCGTTATGGCAGAGATTATTCTGCATTGTCTTTCCATCTCATTAACCATTTTTTTCCCATTCAAAACCACCTCAGGACAGCATTATAACTTTCTTTGTGAATTAAGCAATATTTACAGAAATTGTCACAAAATTTAGACTATGGAAACACAGTTAGTGACCTAACTGTGCAAATTGATGACCTATCTTGGAAAATGCATTTCTAATTTTATTGTGTAGATATTAATCATTCCACAGATGAGATGTCTCATTCACAAAACACAAAAATATAGATTTTTAATATAAATAAAACCATGTCAAGACAATTGTAACTTCACTATCATGAGAGCAGAAGTTCTTTCTGACTTTGATACAATTGACTCTTTTCATTTATTAATCTGTTTAGTATTTAGATAAAAACATCCATCCTAACTCCTTTGCTGCGTCCCAATTCGCATACTCTCCGTCCTAAATAGTATTTGAAAATAGAATTAGTATGTCCCAAACCATAGTATGTTGATAAGAGTATGGGAAAGGTTCCCGGATGGTTTACTATTTCCGGTTAAAGTTTTAAGTGTAGAAGCGTCCAAACTCTAACCGCTGATATTGCCCACAGTGCATTGCGCGTTGGACGTGAATTCAATTAGAACTACAAACGTGGGTGAAAAGTGTAAACAAACTACAAACATGATGGATGCGCGAGACTAACCGTCAAGTAGAGAGGCTTCAGTAAAGATGTTTGTATGACTGTTAATTAATATCCAGCCAATTGGAAAATACTTAAACCACGTTTTCTGTGTTATATTTCATCTGCAACAACAATTCTGAACTTATATAAAGATGTGTTTGGTCATTAACGTCTGAATGCAGAATTATCCAAAGATCTGAGGGGATTTCTCAGCATGAAGGACTCGTGAATGGGAGATTAACCTGCTGCTGCTACTTCTCCATTAAGGTAGGAAATTAAATATGACAGAAATGTGGATGACCTGTGGACGATTGACAAGGCTCATAACTAAGCAACATAACGATCTGTTAATGAGGAAGTAGTATGTCCCAAAGCTTGCATACTCTTCTGTTAAACACTCAAAAGTATATATTTTTCCTTCACACAAAAAGTACATACTTTTAGGGCATAGTATAAGTATGCAAATTGGGACGCAGCACTTCTTTCACAGCTTTATGAAGTTATTTTCTCTAAGTTCAGTGTGGGTTTTCACAGTAAAATAATCTTTTATTGCCAAAGGACCAAGGAAAATTTGATTTGCCAGACAGAAAGCACAAAGGCAGTCACACTGGCTGCACAACGCCAGTCAAACATCAACATTTCCTGTCTGTGCATCCGAACAAAGAGAAACAGCCAGCGAGTGTTTTATGATTCAAAGTCAATCTTGACGGGTTTTGAGATCCTGTTTGACAGGAGAGTGCTGTGAACTGGACATTAAACAGAGTGATGTAGGGTACAGTGTGTGATGTTGTCGTACCCAGGATGTGCAGAGCTCCATGGGAGCGGGTGGTGCTGGCGTGGGATCCTGAGGGCAGAGCCAGTTCAGGGCTCAGGATGCTGCAGAGGGCCTGGATGTCGGAGGCAGTGGGCACACGAGCATCTGCTATCACAGCGTTATAGCAGCACATCTCCCGCGTGGCAGGGAGGAACCTGAAGTGAAGTGAGAAGACAAAAATAATTTGTTATTAAAATGTATTATATATATATATATATATATATATATATATATATATATATATATATATATTACTGTATACATTACATATATACGGTGTTCAGCATAAATCAGTACAGCCCCTTTTAAAAATGAATATTTTTATCCATTTCTCAGTGAATATATACAATAATGTTGGTGCATTAAAAAACCCTTTAGGAAAAGAAGGATAATGAATTTAATTTCAAATGAGTAGTGCAAATAATATATAAACTACAAACCTTCAACTAACTAGCTTCTTGATTTTTCCTGTTTCCCGTTTGAGTCAAACAACAAAAAATAAGGTCAAGAATCTTGGTGTGATTCTGGAGTCAGATCTGAGTATCAATAGTCATGACAAAGCGGTTAGTAAATCAGCATACTATCATCTCCAAAACATTGCAAGAATCAGATGCTTTGTTTCCAGTGAAGACTTGTTCATGCTTTTATCAGCAGCAGGGTGGATTACTGTAACGGCCTCCTCATTGGTCTTCATAAAAAGACAGTCAGACAGTTGCAGCTCATCCAGAATGCTGCGGCCAAGATTCTGACCAGAACCAGAAAATCAGAGCACATCACACCTGTTCTCAGGTCTTTACACTGGCTCCCAGTTACATTCAGAGTAGAGTTTAAAGTATTACTACTTGTCTATAAATCACTAAATGGCCTAGGACTAGGGATGCTCATTTCGGTTAATTTTACTTACCGACAACCGCTGCTCATTAACCGGATATTAACCGGTTAATATATATTATTATTTGAAAAAAAAATTGACGTGTCTATTTTGTGTGACACATTAAATATTGCATTTTAAAATACTGATTTATTTTAACATGCAAACAGAAGCATACATAACAGACCATCTTTACGCACCTGTATGTTTACAGCAGAAAAAAAGAATAAACTAAATAAAAAGAATAAAATAAATAGTCTTGCCCTAGATATTTTTCACTTAAATGACACATTTACATTACAAAACGAAAACAATGAACCCTTTTTAAGAACTGGCGGCTGTTTGTTCAATCATGTTTTTTTTTCTTCTGTCAAAAAAAATATCAGGCTACCTCAAATCGGTAAAATATACATTTAATTAATGCTCCGCTGTTATTATTATGTTACAAAAACCTTTTTAACATTTTAGTAGAAGTCATTAGCCTAAAGATTATGTCATAAAGACTTATTTCCTCCGTCTCACTCTTCTTATTCACCGTTCATGTGCGCGCGATGCATGTGATGAAAGACAATAGCCGCTTTTCCACTATCGTGCCAAACCCTTCTAAGAACACTTCGGTACGTTTAGGGTTGTTTCTCCACTGAGCCTGAAACGGCGCGGCACGATTACAAACCGTTCTCGGCAGGGTTAGACAACCGTGCTGAACTGTGCCGACAGATTCTGTGTGTTGACGTCTCGTTGCCACCACATTTGGCTCAGCGGAAGCGCGCTACTCATCAGACATCCATAAGTAAACTACACTACATTTAACATGAAAAACTGATACAGGTCTAAACCATACCGTTTGCAAAGGGTTTTAAAACCACAGAGCAGTCTCTGGCTGAGAAGGGAGTCACTGGCCCACCACATTCTTACGAACATATTTTATTTATCAAAGTTATTATTTAATTGACTTGAATATAGTTACCCGTGTATAATTACTAACCCGCAATCTAAAATCTTAAAATAATAAAATAGCCTATATTGTTTTACTCGTGGCTTGAGCTTCATTAATTTGATTGACATCCTAGGCAGAGAAGTTTATTTTGCCTGACTAAACGTGAGTTTATTGCATGCCGTGCTGTATTTGGAAGCACAAAACTCGCTCTGAGAACTTTACCAATGAGTTCATGCACTGCTGAAAAACCTTTTTTTCCTGCGGCGAATCGAATAAAGAAACGCTTAAGATGGCTATATCCATACAACACAAACTTGCAGACTCCTTGAACAATAAGGGAATAATTGCACTTTTTAATTCAAAGACCAGACTGCAACATGCTTGTTTTGTAATTTAATGTCAGCTATACCACCTGAAAGACGGTTACGGCGTGTCGGCCGTAACCGGAGAAAGTCTAATCTTTCTTAAGTTTTTTGGACTTTGCATGAAAGCTTTATGGAGTGGCACTGTCCGAGGTGCTCATTATTGTGTTAGATTTAAATAATAGCCTATAAATGCACCAATAAACAAGTCAAATGAATGAATAAATAAAATAAATATGGATTGTTAAATGCCGGTAATGTTTTTACTCAAAAAAAAAAAAAATCAATATGTCTTGACAAATGTTTTATAAAAATAAAATAAGCAGTTTTCAACATTTCAGCTAAAGGCCATTATACGATTCAGTTAAATAAGTTGGACATTTAGGGACATGTAACATGTTTCTGTGTTTTTTTTTTCTCTCTCGATTATCTTTAATATATACTGGGCAGCTGCGCAAAATATTTTCTAAAATGTCAAGCGGGAATGTGTCTTTAGCTCGTTAGTTAATTATGAAGAGAAAAAAATAATTAAAATAACAGAAATAAAAGGATAAAAATACAAAGATAAAAAGAGCAGCATTTTGCTAAATATAATAGTCCTTTATATCCTCCTTTGTGTTGTTTCATATTCGTTTTTTATTTAACTTGATGGATTCAATATTTAATGTTTGAATACTGAAACAAATAAAAGCCATCGCTTAAAAGCTTATTTTTTACCATCAACGTGTAGTATGTTTTATATCATTATCAACTTTTGATATAAAACCACTGTGTAATTTAATTTATTGTTAAAAATGAAATAATTTTAGTGCTATATTTTTATAAGTGAAAGTGCCCGCTGACTTTTGACAAGGCCTGTCCAAAATTATACTTCAGAATCAGAATCAGAAAGAGCTTTATGGTCAGGTATGTTCACACATACGAGGAATTTGTTTTCGTGATAGAGCTTCTACAGTGCAACAGAATTACAGCCAGTACTAAAAAACAGATAATAAATATATTTTTCAAAGTGAATGCAAATATACAAAATGACAAGTTCTGCCACTATAATAAAAATGCACTATTTTTGGTGCATTATCATTGTTTATTTTTCTGTTATGTACAGAGATTTGAAATATATTATTTATTTTCCCACCAGTCATTTTCAATCATCACGTTACATTTTGGTCATTTTCCCTCCAAATCAAAATTTGCCCGGAGCCGCGCAACATGACCTATACTAAATAAATAGGCCTACTAGTGCTGTGACTTGTAGCTATAGGTCTATTTAGCACATATAAGAGAGCAGCATAACATAATTGAAGAATGAAACAGACGACTGACGTAAAACTCAGTTGACTTTTATTTCAACTGGGAGCACACAGCGCAATGGCATAACGTGAGGCGCGCAGGACGCATACACAGCGCTTAAACTATTCAAAATATGTGCCTCGCAAAAAGCGCTTTCGGTGATCGGTCCCTTATGCAGCCACATTTTAAAAATATATAAAATAATATTTTTTAATCGTTTAACTGATACCATTAATCGGTTACAAACGCACCCTTTCGGTTAACGGTTAAGCGGTTATTTTGAGCATCCCTACCTAGGACCTCAATACATTACAGATATGCTCACTGAATACAAACCTAACAGATCTCTCAGATTTTTAAGATCATATAAACTAGAAATTCCAAAAGTTCATTTAAAGCAGGGTGAATCCGCCTTCAGCTACTGCAACCCCTGCTGCTGGAATCAGCTTCCAGAAATGATCAGATTCCAACTCCAACATTAGGCACGTTCAAATCAAGACTGAAAACACATCTGTTTAACTGTGCCTTTACTGAATGAGCACTGTGCTACATCCGACAGATCGCACAATTATGTCTTTCCTTTCTTTTTCATTATTTTATAACCCGTTTTAACACATTTTAATTTCTTTTTAATCACTGATATTATTTGTTTTTATTTTCTTATACTTGTCTTTTTATTATTGTTTATGTAAAGCACTTTGAATTGCCACTGTGTATGAAAGGTGCTATATACATAAACTTGCCTTGCCTTGTTAATTTATTATTCATTTTTTATATTTTCTCCCAACATTTTTGTAGTATGATCTTTTTTGGGGGGGATTAATTAGACTGATCGTATAGTTTGTTTTAAACGTTTATAATAGTAATAAAATAAAAATTGAAAAAATTGATTCAATAAAAATAAAAATGATTCAAATAAAAAGAATTTATTTTAACAAAATGAGTTGTAGTTGATTATAAAATAAATTATAATACAACTATTAAATTAATTAATTATTATATTAGTAATTAATATTTTTATAATTATTTAATTATGAATACAATTAAAAAATATGAGAAAATAAATTAATTTAACTGTTTAAATAACAAAGCTTGTGATCGAATAGTAACAAAATAAGTTAAATAATATAAAGTGAATATAAAAAAAGTAAATAATTTCATTTGTAATGATTAAATAAAATAAAAATATAAATTCCAATAACTAGATAAATAATAATATTAAAAATAAATCAATAACCAAATGTTCTAATACATAATTAAATCAATCAAAAAATGAATAAATAAATAAATATTTGTAAAACAAATAAATACTAATGTAATAAAAGTTAAATAAAAAAAAAAGTAAAAGTATTTTATTTTTTAAAGTAAAACCAGTATATAGGTAAAATATATCAAAACTAAATTCATAAATTCTCATTTATTGCCATACTGAAACCTCTTGTGTTTAACTTTTTTATTTCCCTTCAGGAAACAAGAACACTGCATTTTAACTTCAGACACCCATTGGCCTCACCTCCAAATGACATCATAGACTGGATCCAAGCAGAGGCCGAACCCCTGAAGATCCTCCTGCTCGGAGTCATTGAATGTGCGGCAGCTCCCGTCCAGTTTGTTGATCAGCAGGCATTTGAAAGGAGGAGGTTCAGATACAGACGTTGGAACCAAACCTAGAGAGACCAGAATGGGAGTCAACAGATAAAAGCTTAATCATAAGACACACAACAAATCTGCCATTCAAGTCAGTCAAGCAAACGTATGTACCAATGATGTGTTTGTTGGCGAAAATCTCAGAGGTGGCCAGAACGTGAGAGTTGATCAGCGCTTCGTCGATTCGAAGGAAGGTCTGATCGCCGCTGGCTCCAATCCATGTGGCCTTTCGCCCGTATTTGGCGCCAATGTTGGGCATTGGAGAGGGCTTGGCATTCCAGTAGGGCATGTCTAGGATGGGTCGCCCTAATTGTCCTTTCTGTTGAAAGATATTCTTCAGGTTCTAATCCAACTTAAAATCAGGCAATTATAAACAGATGGAAAATGTTTAATTTGATGACTGGTGATGGGGAAAACTGCTAACTTACTGAGAAGCTCCCGAAGGTGAAGACCTGTCCATCCATGAGAAGCACTGCAGTGTGGTTACTGCCTGCTGTCACCTGAGTACTGGGGCCGGGCAAAGCTTGCACCAAAGTGGGAGACCCCCTGTGGGTATGGATAATTATTACATTTTTCTGGATTTTTTAATATATTTTTTTTACATTAAAATATTTTTTACAAGAATAAAATTTAAATAAATTAATTTAATAATAAAAAATAATAATAAAATAAAATAAAAAAGATAAACATTACATTTAATAGATTATTAATTTATTTTAAATAATTGATTAGTTACAATAAAATACATTCATTTGATTAAAAATAATATTTTAAAGGTGCTGTATGTAAGTTTTTGACTCTTCTAAAGCATAAAAATACCATAATATGTGTGCAGATATTTAAGAAACATCCCAAGTGAACATACTTGTTTAACTGAAAAACAATGCTGAAGTCAGATATTCTGCTTTGAAAATGGGTTTTCCGTGCCGGAACGCTGTCTTTGTTTAGATAAATTTCATATGCACGATGCCAGTTTAGCCAATTATATGTCAGCACCCTGGGTTGCCTTGTTGGAAAACAGCGTATTTCATTCATTCATTCAGTAAGACTCTTGAAAGCATGCGTCCGTGACCAAAAAGAACAGTATGGGAGACAGATGCAGTTCCACATGAGGTTATTAATTAGCAAATTACATAAATATTACGAACGTAAGCATTAGGTGAGCAGGTTACATTGTAACCGCGTGTCCTAACAACACGCTGTGACGAGAGAGGCAGTGATCAGCTATTTGGCTGTTTGCACCAGACGAGACACGGCAGAAATGTAAACACAGCCTTTCAGAAGCACAGAATATGCACTCGCTCACCAAACGGTAAGGTTTAGAATCTATTTAATACATGTTAACCTACTTTAACATCAATGTAGATGCTGAATCACTCATATGTGTTTAGTTCTAAAGTTCAATTTCAGACGGTTTATTGTATTTTCAAGATCTGAGGTGAACTTTCTGCTTTCAGTATATGGCAACAAATGCCATGTAAAATGCATTCAAACTAGCATTGTTAGCATTTAGCACTAAATAAAGCACACAAGGCTTACCTGAGGTGATCTAGGTGTCATAGGTTTCTGTTGTTCAGCTGTGAGAAATAGAAGCCATTTCTAATATATCAATTCGAGGTGTTGGTTAGGACAAAAACTCCGTTTAATATGGAAAATATTCCCTCTATCGCGTGTCGTTGCTTTTATTTAGAACACAGTTTAAATCACTCACTCCTGTACACAATCTGGCATCCTAGCGTACTTTTATTATGATCCAGGAGTGCAATACCTAGTTCAACCACTGGGTGTCAAACTTACATACTGCACCTTTAATCATTAATTTAATATTTAAGTAATAATTAAACTACTATACTTGAATGAAAATTATGAATGATTACAATTTTACTAAATTTGTTATAATTAAATGAATGAATTAAAAAAATACATAGTTGCAATCAGAATTATTAAACCCCCTGAATTATTAGGCCCACTGTTTATTTTTTCCCCAATTTCTGTTTAGCGGAGAGATTTTTTCAGCACATATCTAAACAAAACAGTTTTAATAACTCATTTCTAATAACTGATTTATTTTACCTTTGCTATGATGACAGTAAATAATATTTGACTAGATATTTTTCAAGACACTTCTATACAGCTTAAAGTGACATTTAAAGGCTTAACTGGGTTAATTAGGTTAACTAGGCAGGTTAGGGTAATTAGGCAAGTTATTGTATAATGATGGTTTGTTCTGTAAAGTATCAAACATAAATAAAAAACATAGCTTAAAAGGGCTTAAAATGGTTTTTAAAAAATTTAAAACTACTTTTATTCTAGCCGAAATAAAACAAATAAGACTTTCTCCAGAAGAAAAAATATTATCAGACATACTGTGAAAATTTCCTTTCTCTGTTAAACAACATTTGGGAAATTCTTAAAGAAAAAAACCATAGGGGGTTTAATAATTATGATTTCTAAATAAAGTAATTCAAAATAAAAAATTATTTAAATATTATCTATTATTTATGTATTAATTATTTATCTATTAAATATTATCTAATAAAATAAAAATCTAACAAAACTAATAACTACCTAATAAAACTAAAACTTTACATAAATGATTAGTTACAATAAAATACTTACATTTATTTGAATAAAAATAAACGGATATTCAAATAAATATTTGAATGAATCAAAATGCAATAAAAATAAACAAATAAACTACTATACATGAATAAAAATAATGCATGGTTATAATTTTACTAAATTAGTTAATATAATTAAATAAACAAATGAATTATATTACATAAAAAATATTTAAATATTATCTATTAAATAAAATATCTAAAATAAAAATAAAACATTAAGTCCAGATGAACCTGGAGTTGCTGAAGACTTATTTCACTATGATGATGTATTTCCAACTGAAATTGGAATGATAAGTAGGGGCCAGGGTTTATTTTTGCGCTCCACCTGTCATATTTTACTTGCAGCAAACTAACGATTCAAGGGGCGTGGCTAAGCAAATCTTCCCAAAGCCGTCGAACTGACATCATCAGACTGCCATTCGAGGGCAGAAGCAAATTTCAAATCTTGATTAATCCACGGATTAGTTGTTTACCTTAAGACTAACAATATGCGCTAGCAAAACATACATTGCAAGTTTAGATTTCAAATGGAGTTATTTAGAAAATAACAAAAAACGTATGTTAAAATACAATAAAAAAATAAATAAATAGTTGTGTAGTATACAACAGTGGTCCTCAACCTTTTTATCACCGCAGACTGGTTAACGCTTGACATTTTTACCGCGGACCGGGGGATTGGGCGGGGCTGTTTCCTAGGTTGTAGGTTGCTAGGCGACCAATAACCGTTTTCTCAGAGGATGACAAGCTGACAAAACATTGCTGTCACTCTGACACAAGTTTTATTTATGGAGAAAATTACAAAGCACTGCAGTGTTTGGGTGTTCTATGTTTGTCTGGGATAATTAGTCTCACCAAAATGTGTATATTCCATACAAGCTGAAGCTGATCGGTTAATTTCTGTCACGTGAGTCGCGGTGTGCTCGCGGGATTCATTCAACTGTGTGCATCTGGAAGGCGCAAGCGCGTCACGCCGCTTGTGCACGCAAGCCACGCACCACCTCCATTGGAAACAAAGAACTTGTGCAAACTCTAGAAAAGACGCGATATGCAAATTTGCGATCTCCAGCAGTTGATCCTCTTGCACAGCCATGGTGAATTCACCTGATTTGTTTACAAATGGGTGGCAGATCTATTCCTTGGCATTTCGTGGTTCGTTCATTGGGCCTTTTCCCCTTAGCAAAGACACTTTTCAAAGACGTCTGTTTTTTACACATTTTGCTGCTTGTGGGTTAAATTTGGGTGCTCAAGTGACCGAGATGTAACTGAGAGAATACGGTCATTTTACAAAATGAAAGACTTTTCAAGATCCAGATCTTTCAGACTCAGATAATAAATAAAACAGAAATAATTAATGATTTCTTGTGCGGCCTGGTAGCAATTGATCCACAAAACGGTGGTTGAAGACCACTGGTTTACAAGATAAAGCATGGTTTAACTCCTGCCCTTCTGGCTGACTTTATTCAATTTAAATCTACAGAAAGCCGAGTAACTAAAGGTGCAACTAGAGCTGATTGCATTGTCACACTTAGAAAAACTTCTTTTGGTCAAGCTTGTTTTTCTTTTAGAGTATCGCATCAGTGGAATTTGATACCACAATCTGTTAGAGAATGTGTATCTTTTAATTCATTTAAGTATAATTTTAAGAAATGGCTTCTTAATAATAAACACTGTGAACACTGGGTTTTTTGCTATTGTTTTTGGGTTTTTTGTTGTTCATTTGAGTTTTGTTTATAGTTTGAATTTGTATCTGTATTGGTATAGGCCTTTAACATCTGGCAACGGGACCCCCAATCAAAAACAAAACTAGTCTTTGGTCTAGTTTGGTTACATTTACGTTCTTGGGCAATGTTGATTAATATACTGTCTCTTGTTGTGAAATAAAAAAAAAAGAAGAAAAAAAAAAAGAAGAATTTTATGATACATTTGGTTTGACTAATATTTACAACACTGAAAAACACAGTCACTGCAAACATTCCCTTTAAACCCTCATTACCTAGAATTAACATCTCCATGTCCAAGTTGTCCATGTTGTCCATAACCGAAGGTGTAAACATCCCCGTTCTCCATTAAAACAACTGGGGAAAAAAAATCAATTCACATTTGCCATATAAAAAAAAGGGAACCACAAATATTGATCCACAGTAATGATGAGGAACATGAACAACGGCCTCTATCAGATTATCAAGGACAGAGGAGATTTTCACTTACCGGAGTGGTGGAAACCACAGCTGACCTGCACGGCTCGCAGCTCACAGTCGAAACGGACTGCCCCGGGAGGATATGTAGTGATCTTACTGGCATCTTTGTCCCCGCGTTCACTGCTGCCATCTGTAACACAGAGCAGAAACTGAGCGGAGGGACGGTAAAGGGCAGAGAAGGACAGAGAGAAGAGATGGATGTCTTAAACCAGCGAGTGAAGCCGGGGGCCGATAACATGAACCTGGGAAGAGAAATGATCTGGTGCCTCAGAGGAAAGGTGGAAAAAAGGAGAAGGAAAAGAAAGATCGCCATGCATGGATCGGAAGACAGACGAGGAGATAAACCGAACGGGAAGTTGTGATAGTACACATCTTTAAATACTCCTTCTCAGGGGTTAATAAAAGAGATCTGCCATCGATCGGTGGCACAAACTCAATGAGAAAACACAGGAAAGGTGGGCTTCTTTCACTCCACGCTGATTAAAATAGTGCAGATCAGTAAATGTGCTGTCACGCTGTGTACAAACGGGTGCAGCTCAGTGCCCTACTGAATGTCTGTGTTCAATAATGTACTGAATTTTGTACCGAATCTTTACTAATTAAAAAATGGCGAAAGAGAAAAACAGAACTAGCGTGGATTAGAGGGACTTGCTTGTGTGCTGTCAAATTAGCTCAATATGGATATTTTGCATATGTACCTTTATACTTAGGTATGCATAAACTGCACAAGCTCACTTGAAAGACAAAATCGGCTGCAGTAATGCGAAAACAGGACTATGCTATGCAGTATACTAATCAAATCAAAGTTTATTTCTAGAGCACACTTAATTCCGACCTTTGGTCGACGAAGATGCTGTACAGTAGCAGTAGCATGTAAAAACAGCAAATACACTACAATAAAAACAATAATATAAAACAGTAACAACAACAGTAAAAATTTCCAAGAAAGAAACAATTTAATATAGCCTGAAACAGCCATTAGGGAATGTTAAATGCACTCGAAAAAAGAAGAGTCTTAAGCATCGATTTAAAAATAGATAAAGTAGGTGCTATTCTGATTCTTAATGGTAACTTATTCCATAGTTTCGGACCTGCAACTGCAAAGGCTCTATCGCCCCTGCATTTGAGACGAGATCGATGTGTTTGCAATAGATAACAGTCGGAATTTGATCTAAGCGATCGAGTTTGGGCCTGATCGGAAAGATACGGTGGCACTAGGTTATACAAAGTTTTATAAACAAAGAGTAAAATTTTACAATCTATTCGGAAATGAACCGGCAACTAATGTAGTGATCGCAATATTGGTGTGATATGGTCATATTTGTGGCTACTCCTGAGCAAATGGGCGAACGCATTTTGGACCATTTAAAGTCTAGAAATAGAAGATGAAGGTAGACCAATAAATAAAGAAATACAATAATCTAATCACATGGAAATAAAGGCATGGATAGCCGTTTCTGCTTAGGAAGGGTTTCACTTTGGCTAGTCGGCGTAGATGATAGAAACATCATAACATCTCAGGACTTTAAATAGGCCTAGGCATACACTTAGCCTTTAAATTGGCAAACACACCAATAAAAATAAGTCTTTCTTAACAAATTAAATTAAAATAAATTCTAAATTACGACAACTATTTAGAAATAATAAAATTAAGATAAAGGCTCTGCGGGATTTGTTTCTCCACTTCTCTTCACAATCTGGCCTTAAGGCAACGGTGAAGCTGAATAATAAAAGAATAATTCCAACATTAGCCTATATACTCTGTCTACATAATACATTTATGATTTAATTAATATTTATTCATAATTTGAAAATCCTTTACTCACGGAGATTAGGCTACGTGTTTTTGTGGAGGAACATTATTAAATCCACTGTAGACGACTTTAGCGCAGTCCTGCGCTCACTGATGGTGCGTCCAACATGTCCAACCTGGCCGAGATGCATAGTACTACTGATCTGACTTCTTTAGCAAGTTTTGGGTAGGATTGTTTGTTCATTTTTTCACAAGCCAAGAACATCCATTTCATTTTCCATGACAGCGGTTTCAATGCAGCGAGTGACCTTGTCATTTTCCCACTCTGCAAAATTAGCTCTTTTTGACTTCTCTGTCATCATTTGTTTTACCTTTGCATGAATGTGTTTTGATGTTGTAACAAACAAATTGATTACTTTCTCACGCTAATCGAAATGCATCACATGACCGTTCATTTACAGCGCAAGCCGGAGTGCGAGCGCAAGCCCGGCCCTGTCTAAAATGCTACAAATTAAGCCTGAATACGCCATGTTCTGTCGGGTTCGGGCAAAGATCTTCAGCTCTATTACCGATTGCTTGTTTGGTGGCAGTGTCCATCAAAGAATGACATTATATATTGATAACATTATAAGTGGACTTTAGAGAACAATGCAGTTTATGACCCCTTACATGATAAAGAGTTTTGACACATAATTATATCCTGGATTGGCCAAATAATATGACAGTTTATGATATTATGAAGATTTAGACTGGCTATTATCGCACTCTTCCTTAAAATAACTTCAAGGCATGCTATTCTATTTATATCAGCAATGCACTAGGATCTATTTTAAGCCCTAGTAAAAACTATGCTTGACTAAAAATGATATCTTTAAAGTAATATTGAGATGCAATGCCTGTGCTATTTTAAGCAGGGATACCACAATTGGTCACTGTTTCCTTAATAACAATTAACACCACATGACACTTACTGTATCTAATCCCCCACTGGATAGGGCATGTAGTTTAATCAAATATTGTAGCACTGATACTTTTGACCTGACAGCAGTAGCAGAGTTTAAAGCATGGGTGACCAACCCTGTTCTTGGCGACTGACCTTCCTGCAGATTTCAGCTCCTACCCTGATCAAACACAACTGAACCAATTAATTAGAACCTGAGGAGCACTTGATAATTACAGGCAGGTGTGTTTGATATGGGCTGCAACTGAAAACTGCAGGAAATCATAAAAAAGTAGCAGTAAAATAAAGTTTGGTATTTGTTTTTTTGACCAGAGAGACAAAATAAGACAGAATATTGTGTCTAGAGAAAGCTAGAAGAGTTTGTTTGAAGAAAAAGACAGAGAGAGGGACATTATGGGGCTCCAGGTGGAGCCTGTAGTGAAGACCGCAGTACCTTTCAGTTTCTCCCGCATTAGCTTAACAGCCTGAAGAGGTCTTAGTCTGGCTAGCACCTGCTCACGCTGGTTCATAAAAAGGGGACCAGGAAAAACAAGGGGGCCTATGGGGGAGAGAGAAACTTTCACATGCATGGGGCAAAGCATCTCACAAATGGAAAATAAAACATGGCATATAACACATGGTACATCATGAAAAAAGAAGCAAAAAAGGGAACATTCACAAGCAACCCACTCCCAGAGGAAACAAGCATGTGTGAGGTAGAAGGTAACAGTGGAGATCTGCTTTGGAATGTTACAGAAGCGATAACACTCCCTCCTTGAACTCAGAAAAAAACTTATGGAATATGTGAATGTATGAAGTGTGCTGGAGAATGGATTGTGATTAGATGTTTCTGGGTGAGGGTAACCAAGCAACATATTAAGTTCACTATCATGTCATATTCATTCATTCATTCATTCATTCATGCATTCATTTTCTTTTCGGCTTAGTCCCTTTATTAATCTGGGGTCGCCACAGCGGAATAAACCGCCAACTTATCCAGCACGTTTTATGCAGCGGATGTCCTTTCAGCTGCAACCCATCTCTGGGAAACATCCATACACACTCATTCACTCTCATACACTACGGACAATTTTAGCCTACCCAATTCACCTGTACCGCATGTCTTTGGACTGTGGGGGAAACCGGAGCACTCGGAGGAAACCCACACGAACGCAGGGAGAACATGTAAACTCCACACAGAAATGCCAACTGACCCAGCCAAGGCTCGAACCAGTGACCTTTTTGCTGTGAGGTGACAGCACTACCTACTGCACCACTGCGTTGCCCATCATGTCATATTATGCTACAAAAAATTTGGGGGCGAACTTGTATACATACTGTTTACTTATCATAAAAACAACAAAAACTGGGTAAAAACTAAATACTAATTCTGAACCTACCCCTAACTTATTACTTTTCTAAGTTTACTCCAGCACTGGGTTCACATTAAACACGGTAGCATTCACATGAGTAAATAATAGGGCTGGGCGTATAATCAAAAAGTAATCGAAGTCGACATTCATAACCTAAAAAAAAAAAAAAAAAAAAAAACGATCTAATTTTTCCAGGCTGATTTTTTCAATTCTTTTCCCTACGGCATGTTGAGTCACGTGACCCCGCTCTGTTAAGATTTATACTTCTGCGTCAAGCGCACGCGTATGGTGCGGCACAGCCTTCGCATACCCGTGCACCTCTCAAAAAATGTAACTACACATTGTGACGACGCATAGCGCAGGCCTTGTGATTGGTCAGTTTGATAGTAATGATGAGCATAATCGGCGTGGATTAATTTCGGTTGTTCAATGCTGATGTTCAATAAATAATCATAGATAGTAGATAGTGTGTGTTTCCTTCAATTTTTTAAAAATCAAGTAATGCAGACTTCATTTAAAAATCTCTCACTGGTAATATGTGAACATATTTACTGTCAGTGAACTATGAGGACAAAAATATTATAATTAAATAACGTTCATTATTCGTAATCGAGTTATATTGTTCAATTAATCAAGATTTAGATTTTAGGCCAAATCGCCCAGCCCTAGTTAATTACATACAAAGTCAACTCAAACACGCGAATAGAGGTGAGTTATCGATTTGTGGTACGAATGATGGAGAGTTCAATTCACTTAAGGGGAAAAACATCCCGTGAGTAAACTAGAGCTAGTGACATGTTGCTCTGCATTTGGTGTGAACCCAGCATAAGTGTATGTGCAGGTAAATTTTTACTTTTGTGAAAACATTTGACTATCATAGTAGGAAAAAACACATACTATGGAAGTCAATGGTCACAGGTTTTCAGCATTTTGCAAAATGTCTTCTTTTGTGTTCAATTTTTAGTTTAGGGTAAGCTATCTCTTTAGGCGAGGATGCATTAAAATGATTCAATTCAATTCAATTCATCTTTATTTGTATAGCGCTTATACAATGTAGATTGTGTCAAAGCAGCTTCACATGGAAGTCTAGAAATGATCAAAAGTGACAGTGAACTTAATCCAGTGCTTCCCACACGTAGACTTTATTTGGGTGGGCCGCCCAAGTATATTTAGCATATTTTAAGTGTAGTAAATTTAGTTAGATTTAAATATATATTTAGACATTTTTTTACTATTATTGACATCCTTTAACACTTTTTCTATTGTATCACATCAACATAACCAAACATCGTAGATCGATTAAGTAGTAGAAAATCTTTTCTAGTTTACCCATTTTATTCTGTGTGCGCGAAACCTGTCAGCACTCCCAGTCTCACTTGCTTCACAAACCCACAGAGACGTGCCTTTTTGGGACTTAAAATGTTCGTCCTGCCCGGGTTTCTAAGGGTGCTTTCACACTTGGTTCGAATGCCTGGTCCGAAGTTTGATATTCCCCCATTGGCTGGTTTGTGTTCACATTAGCCCCTTTCACACAGTGATACAGTGATAAAAAAAGCGCTGTTCACACAAGCACAGACATTCCAGAATTTTTCTAGAAAAGACCATTCACACATCCATTCCAAAATACCAGCAAATTCTGACATCATTAACCAGAAATGGCCTCTAAACGGCTGCACTTGTATTTCTAAACATAGAAGGGGTCGGCCTTTTCTTGATGGTTTCACTTTTATTTAAAGCTTTAGCATTCATGCTTTGTCTTAGATACATCCAAAGGCAGAAACGCGAACTTGACTACTCTACAAATTATGTGGATGGATAAGTATTGTGAACAACTTATATGAAAACATATGGAGGTACACTTTCACATGTTGAGATGTTCATAATATGTGTGTGTGCTGGTGCTCACCGGTTCCTTCACGTGGACACGCGTCAAGCAGAGCTTGAAAGTAAACAAATGCCGTTTCATCACAAGCATTTTAGTGATAATTTTTTACACAGTTGGCATTAAGAAGGAAAATAGAAACGTTATCTGACTAACATCTAACAGCTAAATGTGTCTGGAAATATAAAGGTATTTATTTTCATAAACAGCGCAGATGTGAATGCGTCTGAATGTTCTGATTGGCTGGAGTAGACGTCTCACATCAGCGCGTTCTAGACGTGAACGTGCTCTCTCTGATAATCTTCCTCCTGCGTTCACACAACGCAGTATTCCGGCAAATTACCGGTAATGTTACAACTTCTCTTTCTGGAAAATTGCTGGAACGAATTTACCGGTATTTTCAAAAAGGTACTGTTCACACATAAAGACCTTTCCAGAAAACTGCCAGTAATTTTCCAGAAAGATCTGTATGTGTGAAAGGGGCTATTGTCTTTTTTCCTTCTGAACCCCGGTACGCTTGCGTCATCAAGCTGCTGTTTTGTGTACAGCTGTTGCTAGGTGACGGCCATGAAAGCAAAGCACCAAAATGGAGACAAACGCATATCACGCTCATTTTGCTTTTACTAAAACTTTTGGTTTTGTTATCAAAACCAAAATACAAAATATTAAAAACGTTCAGAACATCACACAATGTCAGCAGAAGTCGTTTTTGGTGGAGACAAGTATACATTATCACTGTTTGCACTGGGTCAGTCCCGCTTGTCACCAAGGTAGGTGATACACAGACATGCACACATAAATGAACGTTATGAAAACTAAAGGTTGCTGTACAGTTTCCGTTTTACTTCCATTATTTGGTATGATTGCATTTATATAAGAATTGAACCGCACCAGAGTTCGCACGAACCGTACCACAGACCACCTCTTTCAGGCGGACTCAGGTACGGTTCACGGGTGCGCACCTGAGTTCAAAAGACAACGTTCACACTAGCTAAACAAACCATACTCTAATGTCAAATGAACCCGGGTGCGGACCAAAAGTGCTAGTGTGAAAGCACCCTAAACCTCCTAAAATGTCCGGGATTCAACTTTTGCTTTGGCTTTCTAACGCTGGTATGCGTTTTTGCATTACTCTTTTATTAAAGACTACTTTCCGCTTGCTTCACAGCTGACAGCGCGTGCAGCCGCGAGATCGAGGGAAAAAGTAAATAATAGATTCTTTAATCTAAACGATTCAGAAAAACTTGACTATATACTCGAAGAGGATGAAACAACTGGTCTAAATGGCTGCAGAATATATGTACACCATTAGTGGTTAATCAACGCATTTGCCTTCTTTAAATAATCTACAAGCTTTAATCTTGTAATTAAGATATTTTTAGAGATATTGTCTGTTTTTATTCCTTTTTCTGTTATTTGTTTATCTTTTGCTGATTTTTTAAATTAATTTGATGATGTTAATATATTGCTCATGCTATTTTTTATACATATCTAAAATGCTTTGGCATTCAAATTTGCTTTGAACTTGAAAGAGAGAGAGAGAAGCAGCTTTTACCCTTGTCAGTGGGTGCACATGGCTCCTGAAAAGCATAAAAGTAACGTCGAGTTCAGACTGCATGATTTTAGCCCTGATTTTGACTAGCCGACAGGTTTTGAGAAATCGCCAACAAATGCCTGAAATTACAGGCAAATCTGTGCTCATTCACACGAGTAACAATCGCACAGTATGAACTATCAAGGATGCGATATGAGAGAATCGCAGATGAGTCGCCGACACCCATGAGATATTTGGCACGCTAAATATCTGGAGCTGTCGGTGATTCAAATCATGCCGTGTGAAATGTTTTCTGATTGAAAATAACATCTGCGATCACCTACAGCCAATGAGAGAGCAGCATTCACTAGTACGGCTACCTGCAGGCCAGCGGGAGATTGTGGGAAAAGTTAAAAGCGCCCATTTTCAGTTTATTTGGACCCAAGAAATGGAGAAAAAACTAGTGTAAATTTGGCAGGAGCACTGTGTCTGTTTGACGTGTTATCTGATCAATATTACAATTAGGTCGAAAAGTAAAAAAAATTAAAGAGATTGTTAACTCTTCAAAAGCCAGGTGAGCAACACAAGTTTCTAAAGCTAAAGCCTTCTTTTACCATTACGTAGTTAATAACAAAAGATATATTATGTGACCTCGCGTTGTTTCCATGTCACTTCTCGCGTTTGTTTGGTTGTGAGACGTAGTTTGGACAAAGTTGTCTGTGATTTTTCCTATTTTAAAGTCATGCAGTGTGAAACCCTCTGTCGCCGATCCATCCTACAGTGTAAACACAGCACCGACAGAACGATAACCCAGATAGTCATGCAGTGTGAAAACATCCGTGACACGACTTCTTTGAAAATCATGCAGTCTGAACTCGGCAAAAGAGAAATAGTGGATTTTTTTTTTTTTACTTCTACAGTCTTTTTTTTACTTTAACCCATTGAAAACAAATAGTGTAAAACAGTGTCATAATAAATAAAATTCGTGTTAAAAATTAAATGATGTTTTGTTTGTCGCATATAGTTAACCATTTATGTGATGTGGGTAAATGGTGTGTTTCAATCCGGCAACCACCGGAAACATATTTCAAACCTGGGGGAAGCACTGTAATCTTATATGAATAATATTATAAATAAAATATTATTATAATAAAGTAAAATACATATTTTAAAAACTGCATCTCATTGCGGCAACAACTATTATTCCAAAGGGTGTCTAGGATTATTTTGGGGTCTGGTCATGTAGTAGTCTCACCTCGGCCCTCCTCCAGCCGGTGGCGGCGGTTGATGCGCTGTCTCTTCTCCTCCTGTCGAATCTGGATGTGCTCCTCTATATTGACGCCTGGGGGAGGAGGGACAGGCACAGCTAAAATAACAGAGGTCCAGCACAGGCCGCGCCAATGGAGGAGACAAATGAGAAACAACACAGGCAGGTGAATGATGAGCATGAGATGCAATGCAAGACAGTGAAAGAACAAGAGCAGAGAGATGATCCAACAAAACACACAAACACAAAGTGCTGCATCACTTGGAAATTATACAGACACAACACTGCCAAAGCAGCCAGTGATCGATGATGTCCATTAGGACTGGGCAGTATGACGTCTTCTACCATATCGGATGGTAGAAATTAGATATGGACCAATGTGATTTTTATGAATACATTTTTTTCTGTGACCAAAACCCAACAAAACTGGTCTTTTTACATTTCCAGGATTCTTAAAGGCACAAGCACAGTTCTATGAACGATCCTACTTGATCCAATATTACAAAAAAATAATAATAATAATAAAAAAATGTACGAAATAGAAAAATAAAGCTGAAATATTAACTTCAGTCACAGCATTTACTAGTATTCTAATCTGAAATTTAAAGGCTTTATAATATTTCACAATAAACAAATTACTCAAAAAAAAAAAAAAAAAAAACGTTTTTATTATTAAAAGTTTAAAGTTTCTATTATTAAAGTATTAAAGTTTTACAATGTTAACAACTATGGAAAAACTGTCGTTATGGTTTGTGAAACTGGTCCCTATTTGCACTTGATTTTTCATCATTAAAATTGTTACTTTAAAGGTTCAAGAAACCCTTGAGTACTTCTTTGAGATGTTAACAGATTTGTGTGTGTTGACCATCAGTTAAAGTTCATTTTCACAACAATACCACAGTACAGCCAACCGTGTGCTGTTTGTTCCTGTCATTTTTCTGATGATTGATACGATAACCTTTGCTGCAGCGCAAAATATGTGTTTAATTGTGTGTTATAAGTTGTAATCGCTCAGTGTGGCTTGTATTAACGTATCGCTTATACTGTATCTCTCAGGTTAAATCTGTATGGGGCTGTTCACATATCGCGTCCAAAACCACGTTAAAAACGTGACGCGCGCTTCTTCTTTTACTGATTTTAAGTGCGTTTCTGGACTAGCGATCCTTTGCTGTTTGACTTTGATATGGCCACCATTAGCTGTTCCTCACACGCGCAGGCGCGGTTAATTTTCAAATTAGTTAAACTTTTGCCACTGTGTGGATTAATAGTGAATGTGTGTCTTCGTTATTACTTGGGGTTAGGTTTAATAGTAGAGCAATATGCTGGTGTTTAACTGCATTGCTTTATTGCATTCCTGCATTGGGCTCTCATATACTCTCTAGATGCTATTTCATAGTCGTGGTGGGCTTTTCTCTCTATCTCGTGCTGAAACGCAGTTGACCAATCGCAACAGACTGGGTCATCGGACCAATCACCGCAGATTAGCTTCGCTCTAAGGAGGGGTTTGGGAACAATCGCTGAACGATTCATATGGGAGTCGCTGGGATAATTGGGTAAAAATAAACGCATATTATAAGACAATAAAAGTGTTTTTTCACCTTGCACGCATATCATCATGTTGTTGGAGACACCTAAAACCAAAATATGACCTTTTTTTAATGCAAAATAGGGGCTCTTTAGGAGCTAAAATGTGCCGTCCATGTATGTGGACACTCGAGCCCTAGGAGGTTATGACAACGTTAGTGTCACGCTGGTATACAAAGAAGTCAGAGATGGTTATCTTTTCATTTAGTTTATTCAACGTAAATTATAAAAGGTATCACACAGTGCTGGGCAAAGGAAGATCATCCGAGGAACACCTCATACATCTTCGCCAGGTAAACCTGGCAAAAGTCAAGACGGGGTTAATACTCCTCACACCTCCGTTGGTGGCAGTGTGCACAAAGTGCAGGCAGGTGAGTATAGATCTTCAGATGAGGTAAGACAATAAAGACACTTCCCTTTATCAGTGCGATGATTACGAAGACTCAGGAGGAACATCCGTGGAAGAAGAGAAGACGAGGGAACTTGGGTGAAGACAACCATACAACTTCAATACCGGACGATGAGTGAACGGAGGAGGTGAGATTATATAGTGTCCGGGCTAATAGTGAACAGGTGCGGGTAATTAATAATCAGGGGAAGGTTCTCGGGATTGGATGGGACTGGTGTGAAGTGGTGAAGCTGGATTGGGTGAGTGAGGACGAGCCGGGGATGTTACAGTACCCCCCCCTCCACGGGTGACTCCTGGCACCCTAGATCGACGGCGGGGACGGCCACGCCCTCGTGGAGCTGGACGATCGGGATATCTCTGATGGAATTCTTCGAGGAGAGATGGATCTAAGATGTCATCGCGGGGGATCCAGGATCTCTCCTCAGGGCCAAAGCCCTCCCAGTCTACAAGGTACTGGAGCTGACCGTCCCGCCGCCGGGAGTTGAGGATTTCCTTGACCTGGTAGATGTTATCACCGATGACTTCCGTTTGGTCGGGAGGGGGGGGGTGGTTCGGGTTCTGCAGAGGGAGGAGATACAGGATTAGTGTAGGGTTTGAGGAGGGAAACATGAAAGGATGATGCTATACGGTACTGTGGTGGAAGGTTCAGACGGTAGGTGACAGGATTGATCTGGGAGTGAATAGTGAATGGTCCCAGGTAGCGGGGACTCAGCTTTCTGCAGGGCAGCCGGAGGCGAATGTCTCGGGTAGAGAGCCATACCTTATCTCCTGGTTGGTATATGGGATTAGGTAGTCGGTGACGGTTGGCTTGCTCAGTGTACCTCCGGACTGCCCGCTGAAGATGGACGTGCGCTGAGTCCCAGACCCTCTCGCTTTCCTGGAACCAGTGATCAACCGCGGGCACTTCTGATGCTTCCCCATTCCAGGGGAACAAGGATGGTTGGTAGCCTAGGACACATTGAAAAGGGGTTAGTCCAGTAGAGGATTGACGAAGAGAATTTTGTGCATACTCAGCCCACGGAAGATACTGGCTCCAGGTGTTTTGATGAGCATGGCAGTAGGAGCGTAAAAACCGGGAAATCTCTTGGATTTTACGCTCGGTCTGACCGTTGGTTTGCGGATGATAGCCAGAAGATAGACTGATGGTGGTGCCCAAAAGGTGGAAGAACGCCCGCCAGACCCTGGAGATAAACTGTGGACCTCTATCCGACACGATGTCTTCGGGGAGACCATAGTTTCTGAAGACGTGATGGAACAGGGCCTCAGCTGTTTCAAGGGCTGTGGGAAGACCTTTGAGAGGTATTAGTTTGCAGGATTTGGAAAACCGATCTACAACCACCAAGATCGTGGTGTATCCTTGAGAGGGGGGTAGATCGGTGGCAAAATCCACACCAAGGTGTGTCCAGGGTCGGCGGGGAGTGGGCAACGGCAGCAGTTTCCCTTCAGGTAGATGGCGTGGAGTGGTAGTGATGGCACAGACCGAGCAACCCTTAACGTACTGGGTGACATCATGGGCCATTTTAGGCCACCAATACCTTTCTCGGAGAAGCGAGAGGGTTTGCCTGCTACCTGGGTGTCCTGAGCCGAGGGAGGTGTGTGTGCTAGTGAGAAGTGGTATGCGCAATCTCGTGGGTACATAGCACAAACCTGGAGGGAGACCAGGGGGAACTGGTTCTTCTAAGGTGGCTAATCGGATCTCTTCATCGATTTGCCATAATATGGGGGCCACAGAGATGGAAGGAGGAAGAATAGTTTCAGGGGAATCGTTACGAGGCTCAGGTGAGTAAAGTCTGGATAGGGCATCGGCTTTGACATTCTTGTGCCCAGGTTGGTAGGTGATGGTAAAACGGAAACGAGCGAAAAAGAGAGACCAACGAGCTTGGCGAGCATTCAGACGTTTAGCATCTCGGATGTATTGGAGATTTTTATGGTCAGTGATGACGGTGAAGGGGTGTTGGGCTCCTTCAAGCCAGTGACGCCACTCTTCGAGTGCCAGTTTGATGGCTAATAGCTCGCGGTCACCGATCCCATAGTTTTGTTCTGCAGTAGACAATTTCCGCGAGTAGTACGCACAAGGATGGAGGGCTTTGGGTTCACCAGACCATTGTGAGAGTATAGCACCTACTCCAGTGTCTGCGGCGTCCACTTCAACGACGAATGGGAGGTTGGGATTAGGATGACGTAAAACGGGTGCTGTGGCAAACTTTGACTTAAGGTGATCGAAGGCTCGGTACGTCTCAGGGGTCCAGGTGAGTACTTTCTTTCCTCCTCGGAGCAAGGAAGTGAGAGGAGCTGATAAGACACTGTAGTTCTTAATGAACCGTCGATAGAAGTTGGCGAATCCCAGAAAACGCTGAAGTTCTTTTATGGTTTTCGGGTATTCCCAATTCGATACTGCGTCTACCTTGCACCGTTCCATACTCACTCCTTGTGGGGTGATGACATACCCGAGGAAGGATATCGTGGTCTGATGGAATTCACACTTTTCGGGTTTGAGGAATAGGTGGTTTTGACGCAAACGTTGAAGTACTTGGGTCACATGGGCTTGATGCTCTTCAAGATTACGGGAGTAAATAAGGATGTCATCAATATAGACAATAGTGAAACGATGAAGGAAGTCTCTGAAGATCTCGTTCATGAAACTTTGGAAGATTGAGGGACTATTTGCCAGTCCGTAGGGCATGACGAGGTACTCGTAGTGGCCGGAAGGTGTAACAAAGGCCGTTTTCCACTCGTCCCCCTGGCGGATGCGGATGAGATTGTATGCACTCCGGAGGTCTAGTTTGCTGAATACCTTAGCCTCTCTCAGTTCTTCCAAAGCAGCAGGGACTAGAGGCAGAGGGTAGGCAAACTTGACGGTAGCAGCATTAAGTACTCGGTAATCTATGCATGGTCTGAGTCCTCCATCTTTCTTGGCGACAAAGAAGAAGCTGGAGGCGGCAGGAGACGTAGATGGTCGGATAAACCCATTCTGGAGAGCTTCACTGATGTAGTTGTGCATAGCTTCATGCTCAGGACGGGACAAAGGATAAATCCTTCCGTGTGGCAACTTGGCATCGGGCAACAGATCAATACAGCAATCCCAAGACCGATGAGGGGGTAATTGGGTGGCTCGTTCTTTGCTGAAGACGTCAAGGTACTCATGATATGCTGAGGGAATGGGATGGCTGGAAGGAGAAGTGGCTTGTATGCTGGTACTCTGCAGGGGTAATGACGTGGAGTGACCAGTAGAGGGGGTAATATGACCATTACTGTTGCAGCTGGATCCCCACTCGAGGATATCGCCAGTTTCCCAGTTAATACTGGGTTGGTGCTGAATAAGCCACGGTCGTCCCAAGATGACATCCACATTAGCACGAGGAAGAATAAGGAGGGTAAGTTTCTCTTGATGATTCTGATTCAGACGAAGGGTGAGAGGCTTGGTACGGCGATTGATTTTTCCTTCTCCTAGTGGTGAGCTCTGGATGGTGGTGATGCGGTACTGGACTTCATTCCTCACTGAAGGAATGTTATAGCGGGTGATGAAGGTGGAGGATATGAAGTTCCCAGCGGCTCCGGAGTCCAGCAAAACATGTACGGGAAAAGTTTGATCGTGGATTACCAACTCTGCAGAAATATGAGGTATGGTGGATACTGTGGGTGTGAGGATGACTTTACTCACCACTAGTCGAGGTGGGCGGATGGGACAGGTGGCTATCCGGTGAGTTGATTCTCCACAGTAAAGGCAGAGCTGATGTTGAATACGTCGCTGACGTTCCGTGGCATCAAGCCGGTAGGAGTCCGTAACCATAGGTTCTTCTGGGTCTTGCATAATCGTGGGAGATTTGAGCGGTGATGGAGAATCATCAAAGAGAGAAGAACAAGCAGATAAGTGCTGGCACACACTAGTAGTCTTCTTGATTAAGGATTCAAGGTTCGCATTGTCATCATAAATGACCATCTGTTTACGGAGGGAGGGTTTCAACCCTTTACGGTAAGCAGCCAGAAGCGCCACAGGGTTCCACCCACTGCTGGCGGCAAGTGTCCGAAACTGCAACGTATATTCGTGAATAGACATCCTCCCTTGTGATAAATTCATGAGTTCGTCGTGCACTGATAAAGGGGTAAGTGGAACTGAAAATACCTCCTTAAAGTGAGTAACGAAGGATTGGATGGTGGTTATCACTGGGCTACGAGTACTCCACAACGCATCTGCCCATTGTAACGCTCGACCTGAGAGAAGGGAGATAACAAATGCAACTTTGGAAAGTTCGTTAGGGAATTGCACAAGGTTGGCTTCAATATATAAAGAACATTGTAGTAGAAACCCATTGCAGGTGCTCGGATCCCCAGAGTAACTCATTGGTCGAGCTAGTGGAGTACTCGGTGTCACCACCAGGTTGGAGCTAGCGCTCATGGATGCGGAAGGCAACTCACTTCCGGTTAACGTAGCGTTAGCTTCCATGTTGTTGTTGTTGTTAGGTCCGGTATTCTGTCACGCTGGTATACAAAGAAGTCAGAGATGGTTATCTTTTCATTTAGTTTATTCAACGTAAATCATAAAAGGTATCACACAGTGCTGGGCAAAGGAAGATCATCCGAGGAACACCTCATACATCTTCGCCAGGTAAACCTGGCAAAAGTCAAGACGGGGTTAATACTCCTCACACCTCCGTTGGTGGCAGTGTGCACAAAGTGCAGGCAGGTGAGTATAGATCTTCAGATGAGGTAAGACAATAAAGACACTTCCCTTTATCAGTGCGATGATTACGAAGACTCAGGAGGAACATCCGTGGAAGAAGAGAAGACGAGGGAACTTGGGTGAAGACAACCATACGACTTCAATACCGGACGATGAGTGAACGGAGGAGGTGAGATTATATAGTGTCCGGGCTAATAGTGAACAGGTGCGGGTAATTAATAATCAGGGGAAGGTTCTCGGGATTGGATGGGACTGGTGTGAAGTGGTGAAGCTGGATTGGGTGAGTGAGGACGAGCCGGGGATGTTACAGTTAGCACCTGTCAGCTTTAATTGTGTGGAAAACTAGATAATTTGGAGCTTTTGTCAGCTAATTTCATCTTCCGGGTTTAAATAAATTTTTGGAGCGGGACCAAAATCGGTGACGTAGCTGTACGAGAACTGGAGAATGGCGGACTTTGTCTTTTATCAGTTGAGTTAGTTTCCATTTAGACACATCGCCGTGCTGCTGTGTTCGCAAATGTTTAAAATTCTCCAGATTTTAAATATACACATGATTATCCTTATAATGATATAATAAATTGTGGTTATGTGCATATAAAGTTACGAATTACATATGTAGAAGGGCAATAAATTACTTTCTGTTTATTTCTTTGCATTTTAACTTTGTAAACTATAAGATAAAGCATCTCCTCACAGTTTGTGTCTCACTTTGAGCCAACTGACAACAGTTGTTTGCTCTCCTCTTTCTCCCCTGCTCTGCCAGCCATGCCCACTCCTCCCTGCGTTTACAGCGCTCCATGCCCATTATGATGCATTTTTTGAAAAAATTCTGAGGTAGACTTGAACTGAAAGAGGGGGGCTTCAGAGCCCTTTAAATGATCTTTAAATGATACACACACAAACAAAAAATAAATACTTAAAAAAATTTAAACCTGTAATATGTGCAAGAATCACAAAGTCCTGTCATAAAGCTAATTACTGTCATGGTTTTAGCATTTTAACTTATAAGGCAAGCACTTTGATTACTTAAAGGTGCAGTATGTACGTTTGAGCAGGTTGCCAGATTGAGGACAGGATTGAGTGATTTAAACCGTGTTCTAAATGAAAGCAACGGCACCCGATAGAAGGAATATTTTCCATATTAAAGAAGTTTTTGTCCTAACCAACACCTTGATTTGATATATTAGAAACGGCTTCTATTTCTCACAGGTGAACAACAGAAAACTGACATTGATCACCTCAGGTACACATCATGTGCTTTATTCAGTGCTAAATGCTAACAATGTGAGTTTGAATGCCATTTTACATTATATTTATTGCCATACTACTGAAAGCAGAAGGAGATGGTTCACCTCAGATCTTGAAAATAAAATAAACCATTTGAAATAAAAATTTAGAACTAAACACATATCAGTGATTCAGCATCTACATATAATAACGTAAAGAGGTTTGATATGTATTAAATAGATTATAAACCTTACCGAACCTTACAAAAATCGAGTGAGTGCATATTCTGTACTTCTGAATGTCTGTATTTAAATTTCTGTTGTGTTTCGTCTGGTGCAGACAGCCAAATTGCTTATCACTGCGTATTTTGTCAAGAAGCGTGTTGTTAGGATACGCGGTTTACAAGATAACCTGCTCACCTGTTTACGTTCATAATATTTATATCATTTGCTAATTAATGACCTCATGTGGAACTGAATCTGTCTCATTTCGGAGTCTGCTACTATCCACCGGAAGTCACGGACGGATGCTTTCAGAGCCTTTCTGAATAATTGAATGGAATACGTGGTTTTCCACCAAGGCAACCCGGGGTGCTGAAATATAATTGGCTAAACTGGCATTGGGCCGGTTAAAATGACAAAATCAAAGACAGCGTCCGGGCATGTAACAGACAGTTTCAAAGCAGAATAACTGACTTCAGCATTGTTTTTCAGATAAACAAGTATGTTCACTTAGTATGTTTATTAAATATCTGCAAACATATTATGGTATTTTATACTTTAGAAGAGTCAAAAACTTACATACAGCACCTTTAAATGTATTTTCATTATAAAAAAATTATTCAGAAAAAAATAGAACAGAAATAACTGAAGCAGTTCATTGAAACAACTTTAAATATTTTATTATTTAACTATTAAAGATTCAATTATATTACTCTAGTATTAATGGACTGTAATTTGCTTTCATCTGCCAATTATTATAAAAAGTAGTTGTCTATTACTGTTATGAAGTTACTGCGTAGACTTTCAAAAAAAAAAAAAAAAAGCTCAGTGTTTAATGTATAATTGTTGAATTATCATTCTGCCCTTCCCTAATCTGAACACATTTGATGAATGTAGACAGTATGGTTCAACATAAGACATGAGCAGGCCCTCGGATAGGTTAGCGAATGTGATCTGACGGCTATGAAGCTGGAGTGAATGTGATTGGATGACACCTCTGGATGTACCTAACAGCAGGTCCAGCGGTATCATTTCCTTCACAGCATCAAAGATTCCTCTCTGTCGGGCTTCTTGACCGTCCAGCTCTCTGGCACAAGCCTTACAGCAGCCACAGGATGAACAGCCCGACTCGCCAGAGCCACAGCCACAGATCCTGGAGTGGACACACACACACACAGAAACAGTTAAATGAGGGCTATTATTAATGCAATTGTGGAACTAAAATTGGAACTGCGGAACTGAAATTGTGCCTATATTAGTTTGAAACATATACAGTTGAAGTCAGAATTATTAGTCCCCCTTTTAATTTTTTTTTCTTTTTTAAATATTTCCCAAATGATGTTTAACATAGCAAAGAAATTTTCACAGTATGTCTGATAATATTTTTTCTTCTGAAGAAAGTCTTATTTGTTTTATTTCAGCTACAATAAAGCAGTTTTTAATTTTTTAAAAACCATTTTAGGGACAAAATTATTAGCCCCTTCAAGCTATTTTTGTTTTCGATAGTCTACAGATTTCAAATTGGGGAAAAAATAAATGGGGATGCTAATAATTCAGGGGGGCTAATAATTCTGACTTCAACTGTATATATATAAATATATGTATATATATATATATATATATATATATATATATATATATATATATATATATATATGTATATATATATATATATATATATATATATATATGTATATATATATATGTATATATGTATGTATGTATGTATGTATATATATATATATATATATACACACACACACACACACACACACACACACACACACACACACACACACACACACACACACACAGTTAGGTCCTTAAATACACACAATTCTAACATTTTTGACTCTATACACCAACACCATCGATTTGAAATAAAACGAACAAGATGTGTTCAAATTGCAGACTGTCAGCTTTAATTTGAGGGTATTTACATCCAAATCAGGTGAACGCTGTAGGAATTACAAAAGTTTGCATATGTGCCTCCCACTTGTTTGGCTTCTTCTGGGTGCTCCGGTTTCCCCCACTGGTTTCCCCCACAGTGTGGTACAGGTGAATTGGGTAGGCTAAATTGTCCGTAGTGTATGAGTGTGAATGAGTGTGTGTGGATGTTTCCCAGAGATGGGTTGCGGCTGGAAGGGCATCCACTGCGTAAAAAATGTGCTGGATAAGTTGGCGGTTCGTTCCACTGTGGCGGCCCCAGATTAATAAAGGGACTAAGCCGAAAAGAAAATGAATGAATGAATGAATATATATATACATGTAAAGTAAGAATTTGACAATATGTATATGACAATACATACTTTGAATCTAGATTTAATCAGAATTAAAATGTAACAACACTACTGCTGCTCCTTATGTAAATTACACCCGTTAAATTATTCTACTTTTTTGTAATAAAGACATTAAGGTCACAATACGTCAATATGTTTGAAATTTACAGAATATGCAAACAACAATTCTATCATACTTTTTGATTCATTTCTTTAATAGCTTAACTAGAATAAGGAAACAGCTTTACCTGTACCTTTTCATCACTGAAGATGATATAATTAGTATAAAAAAAAAAAAAACAGTGTTATCTGAGACAGCTGAAAACATGTTGATGATTTAAACAAACATACTGCCAGTGGGGTTAGAATAAATAAATAAATAAATAAATAAACTTTATTGCTAAATATATGAATAAATACAAAATATCAAAACATTTTTTTTATTCAAACATAATTTTTTCTGCATTTTATATGTACATTAATGTATATTCATTCAAAAATGTTTAAATATTTGTACTGGAAAACAAATCTAAATCCTGATATTGTCTTTTACTAGGTTAAAATTAGATTTAAATATTTTTTTATTACAACTTGCAAGTAGGGGCTTTTTTTCTCCATATAATTTATTTATTCACGTATAAATGTAAAGATTTAAAAAACTCAAACAATGAATTCATTTTCAAACTGGCAAATAACTTTAAAGTTCCATTGAAGATAGATTTATAAATGTACTACTTGCAGTTAGATTAGTTCCATTTTTCTTTTATTTTGAAAAGTAATTATTTATTAGATTGTATCATTTTAACTATTATTAATAGTAAATTATTCTTATTATGGGGTAATTTATTTAAAACATCTAAAATGCTTTTTTAAGGGATAGTTCACCAAAAAATAAAAATTTAGTCATCCTTCCAAACCACAATGAGACTTTACTTTCTGTTGATCACAAGTAAAAAACCAGTAGTCACTAGCTATGTTTCCATCCACCTATTTTTATGCGCATTTTGGATATGCGCATAAAAAAATGGTTGATGGAAACGGCAAGATGCGCATAAGTTTTGAAAATGCGCCTAAAAAACATATGCGCATAACTGAGTAGGTTAAACTTTTTATTCGATAAGAAAAGATGGGAATAAGCTACGATGGAAACACTTTTACTGAACAAATTCCAGTATGCACATTAAAAAAAAGTCAGTGATTTTGTTATAAGAGATCATGTGATGATAAAAATGTGTGCAAATGGATAATCCAGCAGGATGAGCACATTGTAAAGCAGGGGTGCTCAACCCTGTTCCTGGCGATCGACCTTCCAGCTGATTTCAGCTCCAACCCTGATCAAACACACCTGAACCAATTATTTAGAACGTGAGGAGCACTTGATAATTACAGGCAGGTGTGTTTGATAAGGGCTGCAACTGAAAACTGCAGGACGGTCGATCGCCAGGAATAGGGTTGAGCACCCCTGTTGTAAAGCATCTGAAATGTTGTTTTGGTCTCTCTAAAACCCCGTAACCATTTCAGTATTAGTGTTATTATATAATTAATGACCTCCAGAATCAAGAGCGCCTGTGTCTCACTCTTCCAAACGCCACCACGCGTTCATTGCGTGTCAGCTTCGTCTTCTAAGATACAAGTCATTTATTAAATGAAGAAAAGATTCACGCAGCTTCTCCTACCGCAGCAAATTCCATTTTTACTGTTAATGTTTGGCGCCAGTTAATCAGAAAATGACGATTTTGTTCTCTTTGACTCGTTGGATGGAAACGCTGCTTTATTCACACATCTTTCTGCGGTATTCCTGTTTTGTGCATAAATTTAATTTGCATCTTTGGATGGAAACATAGCTATTGACATGCATAGTTCCAGCATTTTTCAGAATACCTTTCCAGAACACCATTTGTGTTTTGAACAGTAGTACGAAACAGGTATGAATCAAGTGGATGGTGAGTAAATGATGACAGAAATTTTTGGGGGGGCAATTTCTCATTCAGGATGTTGTCAATATGTGGATTATTGTGATCTTGTTGTGGAGCTGTTAGTGTGTGTTGTTTGTCTTCTCTCACCCTCCTGGGACTCTGTCAGGTCGGCCACTGCTCACACAGCTGGCCCCATATCCAGTGCAGTCTCCACACACAGTGCACACCATACACTGGTCCAGCTTCCACTTGTGCATGCCTGGCTGACACATCATAGACTTCTCCTCCTTCTCATCCAGCTCGTCCTCCAGGTCCTCGTCCATAGCGGTGGCCATGTTCTCCACTCCAAACGCTACAGCAGGGGAAAAAAAAAAATTATGATAATTACAAACACGTGTTTAAACTCAGCTGAGCACACAGACTGGAAAATTACAGCATGACAGGAAGACTGAAGGAGATGTGCACTGTATATAACCATAACTAACAGAATATTAGTTATGGTTATATACAGTACAGTATACATGTTAATAATACCATGCTGTAGGGCTGCATGATATTGTAAAAATCTAGCATTGCGATGTTTTGTTTTTCTGCGATATATATATATATATATATATATATATATATATATATATATATATATATATATATATATATATATATATATATATATACTGTATATATATTGCGATATGCATACAATTTTACCAGATGGTTTAAATAGCGCTATTTGGTAAGAATTCAGGAAGAAAAAATTTAATAATGCAATGTAAAATAGCATTCCATAGTCTTCATTGTAGGAATAATTCAATAAAATCGATTTCATGGTACAATTCCTTACTGCCTGAACGCTTTAAACTCTCTCAATATGTTTATACAGTCACAGGCCTTAAAACGCATGCAAATGATAAACTTTTGCTTCATTATTTATGGTAAACATCTTCAATGACTCCACAAATCTCATGTTCTGAACTGCAGCTCCTGGTTAACAACAATCCCTATTCAACATTTCTTTTGCAGCCATCAACCACATTAAAGGTAGCTTGTGATTTTTATGCACTTTATTCTATCATGTTTAGTTTCTAAATATTAATACAGCACAGATGTAATAATAATACAGGGTTTCTACAGGTTTAACCAAGTCAAATTGAAAACGTTCTAAGGCCTTTAAAGACCATTATAAACAATTTAAAAACATCTTTATATTACATTATAATACTAACAATAATAAAAGACAAATGTTATTTATTAAATGTTATTTATTAAAATTTAGTAAAAATGAGCATTAGAGTTACCGTTACATGGAAACAAAACAATTGAAGTCCATTTAAAAATATTTAAAATAGCCTAGAATGCAATATTTCATACTTTTCAAAGTCTAAAAATGAGGATTTTTAAATACTTCAGGATCCCCAAAGAAAATCTGTAGTAACATTATTTGTATAAAAAAGAAATAAATAAATAAGTCCTATAGACCTCCATTAAATTTTTTTTTTTAATACAATTCTGCAAAGTGCTATAAAATATGTACAAATGAAATAAAAATAAAGAATCTGTTAAACTTGCTAAAAACAAGTCAGTAAAATAAACAGATTCAAAATGGTTATGAATGTTTATTACATAATCTGATAATTAAAAACAGCCAAATTCTAGTAGATATATCAGACTTGGCTGCTAAGCTAAAAATAAATAACCCTCGAACTATATATATAGCACAGTTACAACACATTTACAACATTTTAAATACGTTTTACCTATTACACTCCTATTAAACATCTAATCTGTTTTCTACATCTAAACTACCTGACAAAAGTCTTCTTGTAGATCCCAGTTGTAAGTGCAACAAATAATAACTTGATCATTTGGAAAAGTGGCAGAAGGTAGATTTTTCAGATGAATCATCTGTTGAACTGCATCCCAATCATCACAAATACTGCAGAAGACCTATTGGAACCCACATGGACCCAAAATTCTCACAGAAATCAGTCAAGTTTGGTGAAGGAAAAATCATGGTTTGGGGGTTGCATTCAGTATGCGAAAGATCTGCAGAGTGGATGGCAACATCAACAGCCTGAGGTATCAAGACATTTGTGCTGCCCATTACATTACAAACCACAGGAGAGGGCAAATTATTCAGCAGGATATAGTGCTCCTTCTCATACTTCAGCCTCCACATCAAAGTTCCTGAAAGCAAAGAATGTCAAGGTGCTCCAGGATTGGCCAGCCCAGTCACCAGACATGAACATTATTGAGCATGTCTGGGTTAAGATGAATCCAAAGAATCTTGATGAACTCTTGGAGTCCTGCAAGAACGCTTTCTTTTCCATTCCAGATGACTTTATTAATAAGTTATTTGAGTCATTGCAGAGATGTATAGATGGAGTCCTCCAAGTCATGGGAGTCATACACAATATTAATTCTTTTTCCACTGCACCATGACTTTATACTCTATACTGTATATTATTTCTGTTAAGTGACAAGACTTTTGTCTAAGCAAAGTCAGACCTTACTGCCCTAATTAATCATATTTTATTTTGGTAAAATGAGCGTAATTAAGAGGCCTTTGGCTTTCATATAAGCCACTTCTGGTACCGACTAGAAGTCAAGTTATTATTTGTTGTTCCTAAAACTTGGATAGGTGACAAGACTTTTTTAGGTAGTGTACTGTATGTGACTTTGGAATTTTAAATGTTCAACACAATAACCTTTATTCATATTTCTAATCACTCAGTTTTTTTTTTTTTGAAGAGCCTGGGAATATTCAGGCCTTTTGCCAGTGTATATTTTTCATGGCTGGTGTGAAAAGTATGAAGTTGTTCTCACCTTTCCCTGCCTGGCTCATAGCTCCAGTGTCTCGGCCACATTGGCCTTTGTTGTTCACTCCAAATGTCCACACCTCCCCGCTCTTGGTCAGGACACAGGTGTGAGCTTTTCCCATGGCTACCTGAGTTACAAAGTGTCCCTTCAAATCTGATACCTGGCCTGTGAAGACAACAGGGGGAAAAAAACAATAAAGCAACTAACAACACTTGTCAGCTTTATTCATTTTGTGTAATCAAACAAAAACACTAGTAGTTTGGTTCACTTAGTTATTTTGGTCCTGACCAAAGACAGAACCTTCAGAGATGTATATTTGGCTAAAGAAATAATGCTGTGTTGAGTATGTTTATTAGCTAAAACTCACAAAAATATTATAAAATGTGTAAAGAAGTCAAAAGAGAACCCAGAATTCCTTTATCAAATCCAAATAATGATCTGCAACATCAGTACTTAATCTGTATTGGTAAATGTAGATCCTACGACAAGAAAAACATAAGGTACCTTCGAGGTAAGGTACATCTTTGCAGTGCTACACTGATGGCTACATTTCTACACACATGGAAGCTAGCCCAAGATTGAGCTGCATGACTGATTTCTGGAATCCCTCTCAGAGAGCACTGCTCATTTGCACAAGCTTCCTGGTAAAATATCGAATTGATTTTAACATCTTGCTCCTTTCCTACAAGGTTTATATTCCCTTATACTGCGTATGCTCAGATCTTCATCAATTATTTCAGTCTCACCACACATGCACCTGAACATTATGGGATTTATTTATCCTAATTTTCAGAAAATGTGATAGTTCACAGGGCTCGACATTAACCTTTTTTCTTGGTAGCCTCGGTGCTCCTAATTTCAAAAATTTAGGCGCACCAGACAAAATTTAGTCGAACCCACCAAAAATTATGAGCAGCGTTACTACACGTTCTATATTAACAGATTCTATTATATATTAACACTCAAATCACAACTAACAAATAAACAAAAATCTGCATGCGCTCAGCGGCCCTGCTCGCACTGCTTGATGTGAATGACATGAACTGAATTAAAAATAATAACTGTGCTGTTCTCACGAGTGTTGTCTGATATTGCACAGATGATATTGACATATCACTTATTATTTGCATACGCTATCTTATTAGTAAGAATGGTCTTTTCATGAGCTGCAATATTAGTTCATCTCAATGAATGCATGCTCTTTAGCGATGGTGAACGCGGTGTCAGTCGCATGACTGACAGCATCGTGATGATTAAATGAAGGATTAAATAATGTTAGAACAACTCGTACTTAAAATGTGTAGATTCAGTTACCTGAAAACTCCGTCCCACCGGGTTTAACTGTGAATGGCTTTAGTCATTTTCATATTAGACTTTAAACACTGGAAGTCTTTTATCCACTCTTTGAAAAGTGTAAATTCTGGATTGACATTCAGCACATGATCACTAATCAGATGTGCCATTATTTGTAACTTTAGGTGGTGTCTAAAACTAAATCTGCCAGTGTTGTTTTCATTCTCTCGTATCCAGACCTTTACATTTTCGCGGCCGTAGCTCCCTGTCATCCGAACTGAGTGATGGACAGCTGATATTAACCAATCCATTCGCGTTCTGTTCTAGCGCAGTGGGTCAATAAGATGAGCTTGAAGGCGGGGCAAGCATTGCGGGCTTTGTTTACTGCAGCAAGTTGACATGTCAACTGTTTTAAACTATTCCTGAGGGCTGCGTTTGGTGTTTCTAGGTGCAAAAATGCTTAATGAGTGAATGCCTCCTAATTTCGAGCATGTGGTGAACATTTTGCTATGAAAACTGGTCGAACGACATCAATTTTATGCCCTCGCACAAATGCTCCCAAATATATTTTGAGGTCGCACAGATAAAATTTTCGAGCCCTGGTTCACCACAAAATGAACATTCTGTCAATTTCCTTACCCCTTACTTGTTCTAAACCTTTCAAAAAACTTTCTATCTTCTGCTAAACACAAAAGAAGATATTTTGAAAAACTTGTAACCATTTGTATTTGTTTTTCCTACTATGGATGTCAATGGTTACAGGTTTTCAGCGTTCTTCAGAATATCTTCACTGTGCTTAACAGAAGAAAGAAACTCATAAGGGGTTTGAAACCACTTAAATAGCGAGTAAATTTTTATTTTATACATTTTTAAACAATTTCATCTCAAAGCTCATTTTGATTATTTAAACAGGCTTATTTGTCATTTCTAAGAAATATTTTTTAATCTACAGTGTTTTTAGGTACATTATAGCAGTGCTTCTCAACCACATTCCTGGAAGACCACCAGCACTGCATCTTTTGGATGTCTCCTTTGTCTGTCACACCCATTACAAGTCTTTCAGTCTCTGCTAATGAGCTGATGATCTGAATCAGGTGTGCTTGTTTAAGGAGACATGAAAAATGTGCAGAGCTGGTGGTCCTCCAGAAACGTGGTTGAGAAACACTGCAATATAGTATGCAGTATTATACTGATGTTTTTGGGTGACTTGTAAGGTGACCTTTAGTGTAAAAAAATGCAGGGATAAGTTGTTTTTTTTTGAGTGTTGAGGGACCACAAAATCTTACTGCTAATGGCCTGTTTCCACTGAGTGGTACGGTTCGGTACCCTTTTATAACCGTTTTCACTATCAAAAGGTACCAAAAAGCAAACCATACCATACCACTTTTTGGGTACCCTTTGCAAAGGGTACCTAGCATGACAAAAGGGTACCAAAAGGTAGAGCTAGACGCACAGCTGAATGGTATTGGTTTACAGAGATAAGTCACTTGCGCATGCCACAAGTCAGGAGAATAAAAACAAAGGAACCAACATTTTTAAAAACACAGCCAAGACATTAATAATATACACCATAATAATATTTACATATAATAACAAGCCATGGTCCACGCGAGCTCAAACAAACCTTCTCATTGTCTTGAACAGCCACAAAGCCAAGAAGAACAAAAACTGCTGTGTTCTGTTGTTGTTTTACGAGCCCGTCTAAAAGTGCGAGCGGTTTCACTTTTTTCCAGGGAGCTCACATGTGTGTCTATATTTGAAATAACGAACTTCTTGAACTAATGATAATAACGTGCGTGTGATTATTGAAGTGCTTCTGACAACCGATACTTTCAGAAATTGACAAACGCAAGAGTGAGGCAAAAAAAAAAAAGGAGGAGCCCGAAAAAACAAAGGGGCAAATGATTCTTTCAGCAACCTAAAACATGAATAAACTGCCATGTTTAACTATTATCATCTCCTTTTGGACTATTATGAACTCGGGAATGATGGAATTACTTTCTAACAAGGGGTTACATGTGCCGGTGAAGATTAAAGATACAGATGAGAGGTTTGCACTGACTGGGCTATATGTAGCGTGTTGTTTTTGAACTCAAATAAGGACTAAATGTATGCTGTGTGTAGTTTTTATGTAATTGGTAACATATGAAAGACTGTAAGGGGCTGTATGTGTATTTAATTATTTCATATAATTGCAGACGTTAACGTAGGCTATTTCGCACTATTTCATTGAGCTGCAGTTATAATCAAATCATGTTCATAGAAAGGTTAGTAATGAATATTTATTACAAGTATTTGTGTATAAAGCATCTGTTTTGTGAGAAGTGCTTCTCATATGATATGTGAACGACCTGTACAGCTTTACTATGACATTTCCTTGAGCGAGAATGACGTCGACTGAAACTTTCTTACCATTGGTACCCTTTTGGCAGTGGAAACGCAAGCCTGACAAAGGTTACCCATACCATACTGTACTGTACCACTCAGTGAAATAGGGCCATAAAGGAGCTACACACATTTGAATATGCAGCACAATGTGCAGCAATCTAAACAAATCAGAGTAATAGCATTTGCATATTCAAAAACTCTTTTTCTTTATAAAAAAAACACAAGTTATTTCAGAATTAGAGTATTCCCATACAGTTGAAACCCGAAGTTTACATACACTCTAAAAAAGGAACATAACTATTTTTTTAAAAATGTCTGATGGTAAATCATACTAAACGTTTACCATTTTAGGTCCGTTAGGATTACCTAAATCATTTACATTTGCTAAATGCCAGAATAATGAGAGAATTTTTTTGAGAATTTTTCATTAATTTCTAGACAGTCAAAAGTTTACATACATTTCCTTGGTATATTTTTAGCTTTGCTTTTAAACTGTAAAACTTTGGTCAAATATTTTGGGTATCCTTCCACAAGCTTCTCACAATAGTTTGCAGGAATTTTGGCCCATTCCTCCTGACAGAATTGGTGTAACTGAGTCAGATTTGATGTCTTGCTTTTTCAACTCTGCCCACAAATTTTCTATAGGATTGAAAACAGGGCTTTGTAATGGCCAATCCAAAAACATTCACTCTGTTGTCCTTAAAGCACATTTTAACTAATTCGGCAGTATGCTTAGGGTCATGGTCTGTTTGGAAGACCCATTTGTGGCCAAGTTTTAATTTCCTGGCTGACGTCTTGAGATGTTGCTTCAGTATTTCTACATGTTCTTTCTTCATGATGCCATCTATGCTGTGAAGTGGACCAGTCCCTCCTGCAGCAAAACAGCCCCACAACATGATGCTGCCGCCCCCATACTTCACAGTTGGGATGGTGTTCCTAAGCTTGTAAGCTTTCCCCATTGTCCTCCAAATGTAACACTGGTCATTATGGCCAAACAGTTCAATCTTAGTTCCATCAGACCACAGGACATGTCTCCAAAAATTTGTCCTTTTGCCAGTGTAATTTAGCAAATTGTAATCTTCCTTTTTTGTTGATTCTGGCTTGTTGATTTTCCCATGTTGTCACACAAGGAAGCAGTGTGTTTGAGGTTTTCCTTAAATACTATTCTACAGTTGTGCCTCCAATTAATCCAAATGTTGTCAATTAGCCAATCAGAAACTTCCAAAACCTTGACTTTTTAAGAAAGGTTATAACAATTTCTCAAAAAATATCTCTCTCATTATTCTACTATTAAGCATAACGGAAACAAATGATAATCCTAACTTACCTAAAAGAGAAAAAGTTTAGTCACATTAACATCTGACCTTTTTTTTAAAGGGTTAAGTGCCTTTTTATACAGTGTGTGTAAACTTCTGGTTTCAACTGTATGTAGAGAACAAACTGCAGGACTACATCTATGACATCAGCTCAGCTAAGCTGGGCAGAAAACCCATTTCATGAAGAAAAAAATGGAATCCATTTATTTATATAATCTGACGTCCATCCAAATATGGAGACTTCTAAACATAACCCACTTTTTGTGAATGTGGATCATGAACTAGCTCTAAATAATCTCTCGCAGAGGAGACAGATATATAGTTTTACTGAGACCATTAATTCTCCCCTGTCATCTTTAACAGACACTTACAGGTACTGTCACTGTAAATGGCATCCTTGCCAAACATGTAGAGCTCTCCATCTTTAGTGACGATGCTGCTACTGCCGTTGTTGCAGGCTGTGTAAACAGCAGTCTTGGTTTCGAGTTTGATCATCTTTTTGGGTTTGTAGGGCTTTGGTTGTCTTCTGCTCTTTGCTAAAAACAAACACGAAAAACCAGAGATTTAGCATGTGTTTGCAAAAACATCATTATCTTTAGATCCCAGTCATAAATTCCTGTCATACTTGACTCTCCGTCCTCCCCTTTGCTGGCGGAGCCCGTGAAGAAGACGCTCCCATCCTCCGCCACCAGCAGGGCGTGGGAGCCGTCGTGTCCCACTGAGAACTGCACAATCTTGGGCGATTTAGTGACAGGCAGCTCCACCCACTTCCCAGATGATGGTCCGCCTTGTTTGATACCGAGGCTCTGATACTTTCCAGTATAGTAGATCTGCATCAGTGGACAGGAATACAACAATGTTATTAATATATATATATATATATATGTTATTAATTCTGTGCACAAATACTTCTTACAGATAACAGACATATACTGCACATATACGAACACTAGATAAAGCATTCAAGTAGTGACAGGACAATTATTTTTGCGACTGCTAATAGCTGTGCCCAATCAGCCTTTTAGAGAAATAGCTCACACATTTGTGCAATATCTGTCATTCTTAACTCAACGTCATGTCTGTCTAAACCTTTATGCTCTTCACTTCCACAGAATACAAAATGGACATGTTAGAATGTTTGAAAACAGCCATACAAACTTACAGTAATTGTGCTTAATAGTCTAAGCCATTTTGAAACTGATCTTCCACTGTAAGGGTGCTGTAGCACTTAAATATTAATTTAGCAATTTGAAAATGTCCCTCATAACAATTTATTGCACAGCTGTCTGAAATACTTGATTCTGATTGGTCAGTCATGACATTCCAAGGTATGTTATTCCAAGATAACCACCACTGAATAAGAGAGGCTCATCCGGGTATCTTGACCAGTGAATATTTTCACATCCATATACATATACATATATCCACATTCATATTTACATGCTTGTCTGTCCCACTTAGGCATGGGCCAGTATAAGATTCTGACGGTATGATAACCTTGGATAAAAATATTAAGGTTTCATAGTATGACAGTATTATGATTACTGCTCTAAAATATATTCTATTTAAATGTCTGGAGTTAAGAACAAAAAATTTTCCCTTTTGAACACAGTATATTTTATTTTGAAAAACATTTAAAATATTTTGGATGTCAGGCTAAATGAATTATTGACTTCTGCTGTCTTCATTTGTTTCAAAAACAGATTTCTTTACAATTTAAAACGGCATCTTTAGATATATTTTCTGCTGGAGATTTTGCTGTCCTAAAAAAACAAAACAAAACGTAAATAAAAAAATTGTACACATACCTTAGGAATAGTACTGCAGAAAATTTTGACAGTTTTAAAACCTTGACCTTTTCAAACCGAGATATACCTTAAAAACAGTTATCGTCCCATGCCTAGTCACACTGCTGTTTTTGAGTGTTTGGTTCCTTGCGACTGAATAACATTTATTTATGCTCCCTCAACTCCACTTAGCCGGTTTCTTTCCCTAGCAGGCACACAACATCTTAAGACATTAATATTTGGTTAGATTTAGGTTGTGATGTTGGGTGACCAAAATTCAATGTCTAGCCAGTGTTTAAAAACGTTACTTTGATGTCCAAAAACAACGTCAAATGACGTTGATATTAGGTTGTGTTGGAAAGTGACCAAAATCCAACGTCAAGCCAACATCTTAAACCAATGTCATATTGACATCAAATACTAACATATATTAGCCAGGCATGGTAACCCAAATCCAACGCCTGATAGATGTCATAGTGGTAACATCCACACAACTTCAAGCTTAAACATAATTAGATGTTGATATTTGGTTGTTTTAGGTAGGGTTGGAAAGTGACCAAAATGCAACGACTGTCTGACGTTTAACACTGACGTCAGTCTGACATTAGGTTCTGAGGTCAAGCCGATTTTGCAATGCAATGTCTCACTTATTTGGGGTACAAAGTCAATCTGACGTCCTGTGCCTACTGGGTCAGTTTTGCTTTTAACTAAAGAATTAATAAACTATTATTGTTCAAAACAATGTTTTGTGTATAATTTTCATGTTTTGTGGCAAGAAGCCTTGTATTAAGTGGTATAAAGTACATCTAGGACAGTTTTGTCAGTAAAGCCGGTTCTCTAATTAGCTGTAAATCTCCAGCACCTGCTTTCAGATGGTGCAGCTTTTACTACATAGGGTTTATGGCTACCCAATTAATCGAAGACAATTTTCATGTACATTTTGTAAGTGAAGCCACGGTCACACTGGACTTTTATGGAAGTCCCAATAGACTTCCATTCATACGCACATGAATGCGTCAGACCAGAAATGCAAGCTCAAGCAAGCTCAAGCTCACAACATTTGAGAATACATGTGATTTGTGGAGATTTGTTAAGTGAAACTTAACGTACAACATATGTAACGCACAACATTTGTAACGTTAATGAAGAATAATATTGCTGAATTATTAATACAATGAAGACTACACAGATACACAGTAATACTGTTATTTTTCATTATTCAAGTTCTGTACCTGAATACTGTTTGACTCTCTGGAAACCTAAGCACTGTTTATTTTTATTTGCTCTGTTGTAATTATTCTTGCATGGAATTTTATTTTATTTTTTTATACTTGATTCGCACCCTTACAAAATTACCCCAATCAATCAAATTCAAGATTTTTTTTTTCACAAAAAGAGCTATTTAAAGAGATAACAAGATATGGAAATGTCCGATTTTTCCAATATTGTGCAGAAGATTTACTACTAATCAGAGAGCCATGCTTCCTTGACAAGATGTGCATGACAATCGCAGCTTTTGCTAAATCGTGATTTAATTTTAATTCCAATTTATTGTGCATCCCTTATATAATGTATATAAACACATGTGAAAAAAAATTAAGTACACATTTACAGTGCATCCGGAAAGTATTCATAGCGCTTCCCTTTTTCCACATTGTTTTTTGTTATACCCTTATTCAAAAATGGATTAAATTAGTTTATTTCCTAAAAATTCTACACACAATACCCCATAACGACAATGTGAAAAAAATATTTTTTTTTTAAATTGTAGCAAATTTATTAAAAATTCACAACCTTTGCTTAATACTTTGTTATTTTACAATACCTTTGGCAGCAATTTAGAATTTTTGAATATGATGCCACAAGCTTGGCACACCTGTCTTTGGGAATTTTTGCCCATTCCTCTTTGCAGTACCTCTCAAACTCTATCAGGTTGGATGGGAAGCGATGGTGTACAGCCATTTTCCGATCTCTCCAGAGATGTTTAATAGGATTTAGATCTGGGCTCTGGCTGGGCCACTCAAGGACATTCACCGATCTGAGGTCAAGAGCACTCTGAAGCAGGTTTTCATTCAGGATGTCTCTGTACATTGCTGCATCCATCTTTCCCTCTTATCCTGACTAGTCTTCCAGTTCCTGTTGCTGAAAAACATCCCCACAGCATGATGCTGCCACCACCACTTCATATATGCTTCATTGTAGGGATGGTATTAGCCTGGTGATGAGCGGTGCCTGGTTTTCTCCAAACGTAACGCCTGGCATTCACCCCAAAGAGTTAAATTTTAGTCTTATCAGACCAGAGAATTTAGTTTCTTATGGTCTGAGAATCCTTCAGATGCCTTTTGGCAAATTCCAGGCAGCGAGTGGCTTCCGCCTGGCCACTCGACCATACAGGCCTGATTGGAGGATTGCTGCACAGATGGTTGTCCTTCTGTAAGGTTCTTCTCTCTCCACAGAAGAATGCTGGAGCTCAGACAGAGTGACCATCAGGTTATTGATCACCTCCCTGACTAAGGCCCTTCTCCCCGATCACTCAGCTTAGATGGCCGGCCAGCTCTAGGAAGAGTCCTGGTGGTTCCAAACATCTTCCACTTACGGATGATGGAGGCCATTGTGCTCACCGGAACTTTCAGAGCAGCAAAAAAAATTCTGTAAGCCTCCCCAGCCTTGTGCCTTGAGAAAATCCTGTCTAGAAAGTCTACAGACAGTTACTTTGTCTTCATGCTTGGTTTGTGCTTTGACATGCACTGTCAACCCTGGGACCTTATATAGACAGGTGTATGCCTTTTCAAATCATGTCCAATCAACTGAATTTACCACAGGTGAACTCCAACTAAGCTGCTGAAACATCTCAAGAATGATCAGTGGAAACAGAATGTACCTGAGCTCAATTTAGAGCTTCACTGCAAAGGCTAAGAATACTTCTGTACATGTGATTTTTCAGGTTTTTTATTTTTTTTTTTTTATAAATTTGCAACAATTAAAAAAAAAAGGGGTATTGTGTGTAAAATTTAGGAAATAAATTAATTTAATCTATTTTGTAATAAGGATGTAACATAAAAAAATGTGGAAAAAGTGAAGTGCTATAAATACTTCCCGGATGCACTGTATATTTAATTATAATTTATTAATTACATTTATATATATTATATACATTAATATTTTTTACAAGTGAAATAAAGGTTAAAATACGTCATACCTTAATACGAAAAATAAATAAATAATTAAATAAATACTTTATTTGTACTATATTCAATATGAATACATTACATATATAAACAGTAGTAGTGTATCTTTAAAGTGTCCTGTGGTTGCTAATACTGTAGTTCAGGAATGGAAAACACCCTGGCTACAAACAACGATGATAGAAAATGCACGTCAGCATTTCTGCAATCAATTAATGCATGTGCATGAAGAATTACATGACCTTCTTTTATATTACAGACCACAGCATTTAGGAAAGTTGCCCAGTCACGACTTATCCGGTCCTGCTTTTACTGCTATGCTCAGTGGACTGGATAATCTCCAGATAAGGTAAAGAGTCAGTTCAGTCTTACAGGATGATAAACCTACAGCAGCTCTCATATCTCATGAGGCCGGGCACACACACACACTGCACTTCCCTAGAACACACTCCAATGCTACAGATCAATGAGACGCACCCAACGTGCAAATTTAACTTTTAGCCACACCTGACAACGACAAGTCCACTGAGATAATAAACCACCCATGAATTATTTACCAGCATTATTTAACAGAACATTTTTGTAACAATTCCAAATCTAGTCATCAGCAAAATTGCTGAATTGTTTTACTTTCCAAAGTCAATTTGTACTTAATTTTAATGCTTATTGTGTGTCAGTTTTATTCAGACCCCTCCCTGTATTTGTACTGCTCCAGGATCACGTGTAAATACACACAAGCTGTGCTCTCCTTTGGTCTCTATAATGCTCCAGTCTCACATAGTGTCAAAGAGCTCAGCGCTCGACTGGAAGGGTAGAATAATCAAATTACTTCCAGTTATTTAGGCATGTGTGTGACTCCACAGGCTGCCTTCTCTTTCACACTAGAGACACCATCACTGCCTGATGCGAAACCTCACACACTGCTTTAACAAGCAGGTACACATATACTATCTCACACAACCTCCGCTTGCTGTAGATTTATGAGGACTGCAAAATAAAAGTACATCCTAAATGGTCAATGATTGTGCGCCAGCTGAATTTATTAAGGGCTATGGTTCAGCGAACTTTTATTACTTGCCAACAGACAAAGTGTTTAATCGTAGAAAAGCTTTTGTGTTTGTAGTTTGGAATTACAGTGACATAACAGCGACTCAGCAAAAGCAGAGTAAAGGTGCCAAGTAAGTTAAGGCTGCTGTGTGCCTGCTCATAATTCAATGTAAAGGCAAAATGCCATGTAAAAGCCAGGCTAAATTATGCCTTCTCTGACCCACCTGAGCCGCTACTATCACAATATACAGTTTTAATTGGTGCGTAAATGCATTTGCGCCACCTCTGAGCAGTATAAAACTACTTGTGAAAAAGCCACTTAACCTAACTGGAGAAGCACTTCTGTGCCACCTTTGTGTTGTAAATATAGCACAATACGATGCAAAAACACACAAAAACAACTACATAAAAGAACCTTGGACACTTTAGGAATGTAAGAATTATATTATTGTTTTACTGAATTTTACTTAAATTTACATCTGCATCCTCAGAGTCATGGAACACACTCTTGTTACATGGTGTTTGTTACATTCCTGTACATTTTTGTGTTGCGTGATTATTATTATTATTTTTTTTTCGCTAGTCTCTCCCTCTCTCTCTCGCGCACTCTCTCTCCCTCTCACTTGTGGGCGCTTGCTCGCTCTCTCTCTCTCTCTCTCCCGCTTCCACCCATACAGTGACTCAGATTGGCTACCGATGCCCAGCTGTTTGCCGTGTCCCCCCTGACATCACAACATGGTCTTCAATCCAGCCGCTGCCATCGTGGCATAAAAGTGGTGACAGGACGCTACTCAGGAGGCCCTGAATTTCTGTGTTGTGTTGTGTGTCAGTGAAATTGCAATCCGTTGTTAGTGTTACAATTTGGTATATGTCCGTTGTTGTATTTGTCTGTTCTCCATTTGTCGCGCGACATATATTGTGCAAACGTAGCTTTGAATATCACTTTTGTTAGACACACTAAATAAGGGGCGTGCTCCACCCACGGTACTTTTGTTTTTCTCATATATATTAGAGTAGGTTAGGTAGTGCATAATAGACGCGAAGATTTCTTTTCAGTAACTGCTATATTTTTCTTTTAGATAGTTAGGGTAGAGGTTGGGCCAGTAGAATAGATTGTTGTGTTTCATTTATTTCTATTGTTTGGATGCCGCCCGCATCTCATCTCTCCAACTCTCCCATCTATCTGTTCAAATATCTTGTGTCCCATTTGTTGTCTGCAATTTTCAATATATTCTTGTAAATATTTATTGTTCTTTCTATATACAGGGTTTCTGCAGATATCATAATGTAAAATTTAAGACTTTTTAAGACCATTAAGCATTAAATTTAAGACCTATATCACAATATCAAAAACACGCGAGAGAAAATGCAAAATCATAAAATTAGTGGTAAAATAAATTTATTTAAATTGAACTGTACTAAAGACAGGTTAGATGGACCACTGAACTACAAAAAAAAAACATCTTAAGGCTGATTTATACTTTCACTGGCGGCGCATCGCGCACCTCTGCTGACTGTGCGTGCACCTCACGAAATGGACGAGGCTTTTATACTTGACACGTTCGCTGTTGTGATATTCTTTAAAACGACAGGGGCCGGTCAAAAGAAACCCACCGTAAAGTCAGACGGATAAACAGAGATGTAGTACGTTTCCTGAACTACGTCATATCGTTAATATTATTCTAGATTTTAAAACTAATTATTTTTATAATTTATTATAATGATTATAAAGTTCTTTATAACCATTTAAGATTTTTTAAATCAAACTTTGATGCATCACTTGCTTTTTTTCTACCTATTAAAGTTAAATATAATATCAATAACAAGATAAAATGGGTTGCTCTACAATTATATTTTTTATTATGGGAAGAATAAAAGCAAAAAACTTACTAAAAATACAGATGTTTTTTATTTTATTTTGCCCACTCAGCAATTCACACATTTCTGTCTGGCTAGTTTCTGTCCTATAAAGGCTAATAAGGCAATAATGGTCCTACATTCCTGACCATTATCACCAATAAAGCCCAGAATTTGGGCATCAGTATATTTTAAAGTAATAGGTTCATATATTCTTTTCCAGCTATCAAAGACATAATTAATTTTACTAGTTTGTAGCTATTAACCACACAGGTCTCTACTTTTGCCATGGCATCTTTTTTTTTTTTTTAACAAACTTATCCCTCAGGTTTTTCCAAACTTTTACAAAAACTTTCCTCCTTTTCCATGGCTGTTGCAATTTCTAGCCAAGAATTTTTGGTCATCTGGTAATCTCTATGATGATCATGCATGGACGGATCGTTAAAATGCCTGTATAGTCATACCTGTTACAGACAAAATCTCTTCAAAGTGTTTCATATTCAACTCAAATGTTCACGCTGCCAGCCGAAATCATGTCACGCGCACCGAAAGTGAACCTCCACAAACACAACGATGACGCCACATTCGCCGCGTGCACTGGGCCTAATAACAGAAAGCTGATTGGCTATTGCATGCTGGTCTCATTTGTAGTATTAGTACTGCAAATTACATTAGGACTAGTGAAGTAAAAGACTACAACACCACGAAAACCAAGCAACAACTACAAAAATAATTTAAATGAGCATTAGATGTAGCGTTACATAGACATCGGAAAAATAAGACTTGAGCAAAAAAAAATTACACCTAGAAGAGCCAATTTAAGACTTTTTAAGGCTTTAAATTTAGATTTTTAAATTTTAGACTTTTTGTAACAGTGTTACATCCTTTTAATGTATTCATTATTGTTTATTTATTGTGTGTTTACTGCCCATTGGGTGTGGTTATGTTGTTTGCTTGTGTTCTCTCTCTCTCTCTCTCTCTCTCTCTCTCTCTCTCTCTCTCTCTCTCTCTCTCTCTCTCTCTCTCTCTCTCTCTCTCTCTCTCTCTCTCTCTCTCTCTCTCTCTCTCTCTCTCTCTCTCTCTCTCTCTCTCTCTCTCTCTCTCTCTCTCTCTCTCTCACTCTTCCTATGGCTGATTCTGAATTTTACAATACGTGTTCTTCAGTGATCTTGCGTCCTCATGTTCTCGTCATCATCAACTGACAAAGTTCAGATCCAAAACTCATTACCGTAAGAATGGAGAATGCATGAAAGTTCCCAGATGTGTTCTTGATAGAGGATGCATCAATGCAGATTTACCTCAGGAGTCGTTGTATAAATGATGTAATGTTTAAATAATTTTCCACAAAAACTACGTGTAGGTCACATGACCATCAGGAAGAACGCAGCATCTCATTTCTCACAGCACGCGTTCTCTGTTCTCGCGGTTTCCCGAGTTTATTCTTCCAAGGTGACCTGGCAAGACCGGTCTTCACAAGAATGCAAGTCTGTACTTAGCGTTCTTGGAATCGTGAAACAGCCCCTGTGTTTACTGCCCATTGGGTGTGGTAATGTTGTGTGCTTGTGTTCTCTCTCTGTCCCACACTTCCTATGTCTACCTCTCTACCTGCTTGCTAGGTAGAGCTGATTAGGCACAGGTGATGCTCATCAGTGTGAGTGTGCTGCAGTGACGCTGCTACAAAAGAGCAGTGTGCATCAAACCAAAGAGAAGTTCACTTCTCTCCTGCTCCAGACTTGTGTTTGTTGGGTACTTTTGGGTATTGACCTGCTGTGTGATGTGAGAAGTTTATTGAGCTATTAGGTACAATTTAACTTCTGTCTTTTGAAGATCTTTGTTGTTTGCCTTGTGTAGGTGAACTTACAGGCAGTGTGTCTGCTTTCTATGTATGGTATTTAAAAGGTAATTTTTTTGATTCTTTGTCTGAATTAAACTTTAGATTTACTAAAGGAAGCAGTATGGAGAGGGTGCCATTTTTATTTCTGTACAAGTTTGCCTCTGTTTATTCAAAGTAAGGGAGTTGAGGAAAGCTTTTGTCGTTTATTTCTTTTCTTTTACTTGAATAGGTTATTTAGTACTCCTCCTAAGCTAGTTCCTGTGGTATTTGTTGTTTTGGTTTATGCTTCTCCTGAAGACTTATTGCTTCCTATGTTATTAATTAATGAGAACAAAAAAATTAAATATTTAAGTTTACTGATCTTGTGGTTTTCACATTTGTGAGGCAGAGGACTGAAGTTATTCTTCAGTTTTGTTTATTATTTAACCTTTGTCTAATTTGTTAGTTTCATACATTTCTCCATTAAGAAATTTAATGGATATTTTAAAGGTTGACAAATGATTTCAAGCTTACTAAACACATTTTAGAGTATTTAAAATCACTATGAATATTGTACCTGAGTTTAAGCGGTCTTCAACTTAACGGAGCAAATCTTTGTATGTCAGGAGACAAGCATGAGTCATATTAAAAGAAAACATAATAATTTAATTGCTTTTTATAACATTTTTAGTAACATTTTCCCAACAATGGCCTGCTTTATCTCTACCGCTATAATTACGCAATACAGCTGTACCTCCATAACCACAATCACTCAATGACTACGTTTACATGGACATCAGTAATCGAATTATTTGCTTTAATCTAATTAAGAGAATAATAAGAGTAAGGTGTTTACATGAGTTGCTTTTTTAATGTTCCTTTCATGATCCCATATTACATGTTATAGCACATAATTCGATTAACGTCAATGCGTCACCGCGCTATGCGGATTTCCTCTGGAGTTTCATGTAATTTCGAGTGTTTCATTTTTAATTTGTCGACTTTAACTGCAGTTTAGCACTTTCACTTTCATTCAGGGACATTTCATGCACGTCCTCCGTGACAAACAAGATATTGGATGCAACTATATACTGCTGGAAGTGTTGTTTTAATGGAAGTTCATGCCGCATGCTAAATGGAAGAAAAAAAAACTCTGCATTTCACGATGCAGGTGTCTGTGGGCTGCACTGACTCTGTAGGTGCAAAAAGTGTCAATCAGCCGTGCTTGTGTGTATGCGTGTGTCTGGGTGTGTGTGTGTGTGTGTGGACTACCCTGTCCACTCGCTGACTTTGTCGTCCATTTTATGACAGTTAGCCTACTCTATGTCACCCCCTGTGGTTTACGGTTTGGGAAGGTGTAGACAATAATAACTATGATAGTTGGGTTTAGGGTTGGGGAATGTGCAGACATTAATAACTATGATGGTTGGGTTTAGGGTTGGGGAAGGTGTAGATGATAATAACTATGATGGTTGGGTTTAGGGTTGGGGAATGTGCAGATGTTAATAACTATGATGGGTGGGTTTAGGGTTGGGGAAGGTGTAGACGTTAATAACTATGATGGTTGGGTTTAGGGTTGGGGAAGGTGTAGACGATAATAACTATGATGGTTGGGTTTAGGGTTGGGGAAGGTGTAGACGTTAATAAATATGATGGTTGGGTTTAGGGCTGGGGAAGGTGTAGACGTTAAAAACTATGATGGTTGGGTTTAGGGTTGGGGAAGGTGTAGACTATAATAACTATGATAGTTGGGTTTAGGGTTGGGGAATGTGCAGACGTTAATAACTATGATGGTTGGGTTTAGGGTTGGGGAAGGTGTAGACGATAATAACTATGATGGTTGGGTTTAGGGTTGGGGAAGGTGTAGACGTTAATAAATATGATGGTTGGGTTTAGGGCTGGGGAAGGTGTAGACGTTAATAACTATGATGGTTGGGTTTAGGGTTGGGGAAGGTGTAGACGATAATAACTATGATAGTTGGGTTTAGGGTTGGGGAATGTGCAGACGTTAATAACTATGATGGTTGGGTTTAGGGTTGGGGAAGGTGTAGACGATAATAACTATGATGAGTGGGTTTAGGGTTGGGGAATGTGCAGACGTTAATAACTATGATGGTTGGGTTTAGGGTTGGGGAAGGTGTAGACGTTAATAACTATGATGGTTGGGTTTAGGGTTGGGGAATGTGCAGACGTTAATAACTATGATGGTTGGGTTTAGGGTTGGGGAAGGTGTAGACGATAATAACTATGATGGGTGGGTTTAGGGTTGGGGAAGGTGTAGACATTAATAACTATGATGGTTGGGTTTAGGGTTGGGGAAGGTGTAGGCGTTAATAACTATGATGGTTGGGTTTAGGGTTGGGGAAGGTGTAGATGATAATAACTATGATGGTTGGGTTTAGGGTTGGGGAATGTGCAGACGTTAATAACTATGATGGTTGGGTTTAGGGTTGGGGAATGTGCAGACGTTAATAACTATGATGGTTGGGTTTTGGGTTGGGGAAGGTGTAGACGATAATAACTATGATGGTTGGGTTTAGGGTTGGGGAAGGTGTAGACGTTAATAAATATGATGGTTGGGTTTAGGGTTGGGGAATGTGCAGACATTAATAACTATGATGGTTGGGTTTAGGGTTAGGGAATGTGCAGACGTTAATAACTATGATGGTTGGGTTTAGGGTTGGGGAAGGTGTAGACGTTAATAACTATGATGGTTGGGTTTAGGGTTGGGGAAGGTGTAGACGATAATAACTATGATGGTTGGGTTTAGGGTTGGGGGAGGTGTAGACGTTAATAACTATGATGGTTGGGTTTAGGGTTGGCAAAGGTGTAGACGATAATAACTATGATGGTTGGGTTTAGGGTTGGGGAATGTGCAGACGTTAATAACTATGATGGTTGGGTTTAGGGTTGGGGAATGTGCAGACGTTAATAACTATGATGGTTGGGTTTAGGTTTGGGGAAGGTGCAGACGTTAATAACTATGATGGTTGGGTTTAGGGCTGGGGAAGGTCCAGACGTTAATAACTATGATGGTTGGGTTTAGGGCTGGGGAAGGTCCAGACGTTAATAACTATGATGGATGGGTTTAGGGTTGGCAAAGGTGTAGACGATAATAACTATGATAGTTGGGTTTAGGGTTGGGGAAGGTGTAGACGTTAATAACTATGATGGTTGGGTTTAGGGTTGGGGGAGGTGTAGACGTTAATAACTATGATGGTTGGGTTTAGGGTTGGCAAAGGTGTAGACGATAATAACTATGATGGTTGGGTTTAGGGTTGGGGAAGGTGCAGACGTTAATAACTATGATGGTTGGGTTTAGGGTTGGGGAATGTGCAGACGTTAATAACTATGATGGTTGGGTTTAGGGTTGGGGAAGGTGCAGACGTTAATAACTATGATGGTTGGGTTTAGGGCTGGGGAAGGTGCAGACGTTAATAACTATGATGGATGGGTTTAGGGTTGGCAAAGGTGTAGACGATAATAACTATGATAGTTGGGTTTAGGGTTGGGGAAGGTGTAGACGTTAATAACTATGATGGTTGGGTTTAGGGCTGGGGAAGGTGTAGACGTTAATAACTATGATGGTTGGGTTTAGGGCTGGGGAAGGTGTAGGCGATACTAACTATGATAGTTGGGTTTAGGGTGGGGGAATGTGCAGACGTTAATAACTATGATGGTTGGGTTTAGGGTTAGGAAATGGCAGACGTTAATAACTATGATGGTTGGGTTTAGGGTTGGGGAAGGTGTAGACGATAATAACTATGATGGTTGGGTTTAGGGTTGGGGAATGTGCAGACGTTAATAACTATGATGGTTGGGTTTAGGGTTGGCAAAGGTGTAGACGATAATAACTATGATAGTTGGGTTTAGGGTTGGGGAAGGTGTAGACGTTAATAACTATGATGGTTGGGTTTAGGGTTGGGGGAGGTGTAGACGTTAATAACTATGATGGTTGGGTTTAGGGTTGGCAAAGGTGTAGACGATAATAACTATGATAGTTGGGTTTAGGGTTGGGGAAGGTGCAGACGTTAATAACTATGATGGTTGGGTTTAGGGTTGGGGAATGTGCAGACGTTAATAACTATGATGGTTGGGTTTAGGGTTGGCAAAGGTGTAGACGATAATAACTATGATAGTTGGGTTTAGGGTTGGGGAAGGTGCAGACGTTAATAACTATGATGGTTGGGTTTAGGGCTGGGGAAGGTGCAGACGTTAATAACTATGATGGATGGGTTTAGGGTTGGCAAAGGTGTAGACGATAATAACTATGATAGTTGGGTTTAGGGTTGGGGAAGGTGTAGACGTTAATAACTATGATGGTTGGGTTTAGGGCTTGGGAAGGTGTAGACGTTAATAACTATGATGGTTGGGTTTAGGGCTGGGGAAGGTGTAGGCGATACTAACTATGATAGTTGGGTTTAGGGTGGGGGAATGTGCAGACGTTAATAACTATGATGGTTGGGTTTAGGGTTAGGAAATGGCAGACGTTAATAACTATGATGGTTGGGTTTAGGGTTGGGGAAGGTGTAGACGATAATAACTATGATGGTTGGGTTTAGGGTTGGGGAATGTGCAGACGTTAATAACTATGATGGTTGGGTTTAGGGTTGGCAAAGGTGTAGACGATAATAACTATGATAGTTGGGTTTAGGGTTGGGGAAGGTGTAGACGTTAATAACTATGATGGTTGGGTTTAGGGCTGGGGAAGGAGTAGACGTTAATAACTATGATGGTTGGGTTTAGGGCTGGGGAAGGTGTAGGCGATAATAACTATGATAGTTGGGTTTAGGGTGGGGGAATGTGCAGACGTTAATAACTATGATGGTTGGGTTTAGGGTTAGGAAATGGCAGACGTTAATAACTATGATGGTTGAGTTTAGGGTTGGGGAAGGTGTAGACGTTAATAACTATGATGGTTGGGTTTAGGGTTGGGGAATGTGCAGACGTTAATAACTATGATGGTTGGGTTTAGGGTTGGGGAAGGTGTAGACGTTAATAACTATGATGGTTGGGTTTAGGGTTGGGGAATGTGTAGACGTTAATAACTATGATGATTGGGTTTAGGGTTGGGGAATGTGCAGACGTTAATAATTATGATGGGTGGTTTTAGGGTTAGGGAAGGTGTAGACGTTAATAACTATGATGGTTGGGTTTAGGGTTGTGGTAGGTGTGACATTAATGACAGTGATGGTTGGGCTTAGGTGTGAAGTACGTGATGGCAGTGCCATCTTGCCGACAACATAGTTTTGACATGTGGGTCTACATAACTTTATGTAAGGCCTCTACTACAAGTTACGCCCCCTCCATGTTAGGCCCCTGTCTTGTAGTCAGCAGACAGACCCAACTCAATTAGTTCAATACTAACATGAGAACACTTAAGAACTTAGAAAGATATATCTACCTTGCCAGATGCCGTTTTCATCAAAGCAAACTCTCTGCCAGCTCCAATTAAGGCTGCTTCCTCATCAAATCCTGTGCCTGAGGACAAAAACAAACACACGCACCGCAAAAGAGACAACACCAAGTTAGAGTATTTAAACACTCACTTGCTTTTAAACACTGACACTAATGTACAAATGTCTGTGCACAGGACTCACTGATGATATGAAGATCTTTCTCCAGGTCAAAGAGGGAGATCCCACAGGCATGAAGACACTTCCTGGCCAGTTTGAGCTGCAGCTCCTGCTGTAGGGCCGGGTCTGAGCTGGTGGCATAGATCCGCACCACAAAGCCATCCTAAATGAATCAAGAGACCACTTATCATCATAAAAACGATGTCTCTTTCTAGTGCACATACTTCTGCAGAAGAGGAAGCCAGCGGACGTGTTTAAGCACAATTATACGGTTATACAGTTAAGCTTAGCTGTATTAAGAGGGTCTTTAGGGGTGATGTGTTGTGTCTTTTAACTGGTTGTAACAAGAGAGTCTTTAGGGGTGATGTGTCGCATATTTTCATTGCTTAAAACACTTTTTGTCCCACCAAAAATGCAAATTTAACAAGCAAGGACTTGTAGTTTGACTCGGATTAAAAGATTCTTTGAAGAGAAACATTTTCACTATATTCATGTTTGTTTACTTAAGCACCAGAGGCAGTTTGACATAGTGACTATCAGTTACAGCAGGGCCAGTCATGTTTCTTTTATTTCTTTTTTTTTTTGACTGTTAAAAGCATCCCCCATAATTGGCAACCCAAGCAACCCTTTTCACCGTTTATTTCTCAAGCAGTCTTTAGTGGCAAAAGCTATTAACCAACATATGAACTTCTTGATCTGGGTAATGTCACTCTTTTGCTTTCCTCCATTACAGCTTTGATACTTTGAATGCATCATTTCCATGGCTGTTGCTTCAAGTTTGTGAGCTTTATGCGTTGGCCGTGAGTGATCGAGCATTTATTTGCTATCGCACATTTCAAGAGTCACCCTTCAACCTTTAGTTGTGATCACATTAGTGACATTTTAGGCAGTTTTTGAGGACAAAAAGGCCTATTGTCAATAATGTGGAAACGTATGAAGCACAGCCCACAAAGATGTAATTTCAAAACCAAGCAGCTTGCTTTTGGTAAAGCCGCACATTTGTATGACCAACCTCAGATTCCCATTGTAATGGCTGTAAATGTAACCACACTTTAACCCAACTTTCCATCCATATGTGTGAGTCAGTCCATTGATCTGGCTGGTTCTGAATATTCTTAAGCACAGTCTAGTGATATAATATGATGACACATCACACAAATAAACAAACAAACAAAACAACTATTACACTAAAACTAACAGTAGAAGGTGGCAGGTCTGTCTTAATGAGCGAGTCATTGCATCATTTGTATTAAAAAAATGCCTGAATCGTTAAAAAATTAAGCAAGGTACTTGATGAAGTACCGGCAGCTAGCTAGTACTATTTATATAATTAAAATCCGAAGCCCTTAAGGCATAATCCTTCTCATAGTGATGATGCTTGAAGAAATTCTCCCTGTCTAAAGTCTTTGTGCGTCAGATAGCTCTCTGCAACTCTCACATGGTCACCCACTGAAGCTAAGCAGGGCTGTGCCCGGTCAGTACCTGGATGGGAGACCACATGGAAAAGCTAGGTTGCTGCCGGAAGTGATGTTAGTGAAACCAGCAGGGAGTGCTCAACCTGCACCTGCAGTCCTAATGCCCCAGTATACTGATCGGGTATACTCCATACTCTGAGCGCCATCTTTCAGATGAGGCGTTAAACCGAGGTTTTTTCCGCCATACAGTATAAACTGTTGCAGATCTAATGGAGGACATGTTCCTTGATCATCATGGAACAACAATCTAATCAGATTTAAGGGATACGTTCACAGATTATGTTAAGTTTAGGCCTAGGGTTATGGTTTGTGCTTCTACTACTAAAAATAAAACATTACATTATATTAATATCCCTACATTAAAAATCCGAGGATGTCCTTTGAGAAAAAAAAAAAAAAAAAAAAAAAACGAGTAGGGGTTTAACCTCTGCATCCTGCCCAAATTTGCCCACTGGCCTCTGTCCATCACAACCATCCCCATATCATAACTAGGGTTGGGTACCAAAACCCCGTGCCATTATAGCACCGGTACCTTTGTAACCGGTATGTACCGGACCGAATCAGCATATGAATTTCGGTGCCTAATTTCGGTGCCACTGGTGTTGCGACAAGGACGTAAGAAGCATCAAGGGGTTCATCAAAGGGTGCATCAAAGGCACACATAGGTACTCATTGGCACACCATCTCTAAACATTTAATTCTAAACAACTTTAAGGAATACGGACAGGCGATGTCAGGTGTTTGTTCTTGTTGCTTAGCGAACGGACGCACGCAAACGTGCGCAGTACAACGCATTCAGTGAGCAAGAGCGACTCTCTTCAGATCACCACGCATGATCGCGTTCATCAAATTTGCTTAAACTAAGCGTTCTAAAGCATATTTTACAAGCAAGGATTCTGACACGGCAACGTGAAGCAGATGCTTTACCAAAGTTGCGTGTAAGGGGGAAAAGACATCAAACTTAATGACACATTTGAGGGCTCATGGAATCAACATAAAGGCAGGAATGCACTGTCTCTGAAAGCTTGCGACATCATCTGGCACTTTCAATGAGTACGTGCATGGACACCAATGCTCCGATTTTAATATGATTAAGACAATACTCTGATTAAGAGTCTAGACTACCATGTAAACAGTGATTTTTGATTACCTTAAAGGACCACAGACACCTGCGTCGCAAAATGCGGAGGTTTTTTTTTTCTATTCAACATGCGGTATCAAATTCCATAGAGCACTCTTCCACCAGTCCTTACTTAATGCTCGCATCAAATACCTGTTTGTCATGGGGCATGAATAAAATGTTCATGAATGAAAGTGAAACTGCAGGTAAAGTCGAAAAATTTAAAATGAAACACCTGAAATTACATGAAACTCTGGAGGAAACATGGATAGCGTGGTGACACAATGACGTTAATCGATCTATGTACTATAACATGTAAGACGGGATCATGAAAGGAACATTCAAAAAGCAACTCATGTAAACACCTTAATCATATTATTGTCTTATTCAGATTAAGGCAAATCATTAGATTACTGATAGCCACGTAAACATAGTCACAAGCCCCAACCCTTTCCACAGGTTAGTAGTAAGCTAATGTAATTTCATAATGCAAATCTTAAATTCATGCTAACTAACAAATGATTAAAGGAAATAAATTAATGTCATTCAAATATATAAAATATGAATGGATGTTTACTTTAAACTTTAATTACATCGTTCTATTATTTTTTTTTTTTTTTTAAGATTTTGTCAAATAAAAGATTTTTCTAGAGTCATTCACCATAATTTTGTGGTTTAAAAGTATCGGTTCAGGCACCGTTTTGGCACCGGTACTGTTTTAAAAGTATCGATTTAGCACCGGTATCGAAATAACCCCAAACGATACCTAACCCTAATCATAATTGGCTTCATCACCCTGTCTCCTCTCCACCAATCAGCTGGTGTGTGGTGTGCGGTCTGGAGCAATATGGCTGCTGTCACGTTATCCAGGTGGATGCTGCACACTGATGGAGGAGGAGATTCCTTCCAAAAATGTGAAAAGCGATTTGAGTGTTTAGAAAAGCGCTATATAAAAGTAAGTAATTATTATTATGAATAGACTAATGAGTCACTGACAAACTCATTTTGATTCTAAAACATTCAGAAATTTAATTCTGCAGCTTTCCACAAATGTTCTGCTCTGACTTGACTTTCTTGGCAAAATAGAGAACAACAGACGATGTTGTCAATGTATCTAAAATTTAAATCACTCACAATTGACCTCTTTACTGAATTGTTGTGTAAAATAAATATCACATATTCACACTCAAACATAGAGCACACTCAAACAATGCTATTAAGGAAGGTGCCACTTAAAGCAGATTTCTACTATTATGTCAAGTGCATGTGCTAGGTCAAACACACACTTCACAGAATCTCACAATTCTCAAAAAAAAATAACTACAGTGCAAGATCGGTGTTTGGCCAACTTGCTACAGCTGTAATAAGTTTGGGCAGTGCCAAGAGCCATAGGAGCGGAGAGATGCTGGTGATGGGAGTGTTAAGGTCCTTATGGACAATTTTGTTTTGTGTTTATTTTATGCAAGGAGGTAGATTTGCTTTTGATACTGGTGGGGACCTAACTTAACTAGTTTTGGTGCTGCGAACATCCAAACATACCATAGGTGCCTCTCATTTGACAGCAGGGAAAGGCACAGCCAATCACAATGTACATATACACTACCTGACAAAAGTCATGTCGCCTATCCAAGTTTTAGGAACAACTTCTAGTCAGTATCAGAAGTGGCTTATTTGAAAGGCAAAGGGCTCTAGATCACGCTTATTTTACCAAAATAAAATATGATCATGACTTAATTTTTAATTATTTAATTAGGACAGTAAGGTCTGACTTTGCTTAGACAAAAGTCTTGTCACTTTACAGAAATAATGTCCAGTATAAAATATAAAGTCATGGTGCAGTGGAAAAGAATGAATATTGTGTATGACTCCCATGAGCTTGGATGACTCCAATCTCTGCAATGACTCAAATAACTTGATAATAAAGTCATCTGGAATGGCAAAGAAAGCGTTCTTGTAGGACTCCTAGAGCTCATCAAGATACTTTGGATTCATCTTCAATGCCTCCTCCATCTTACCCCAGACATGCTCAATAATGTTCATGTCTGGTGACTGGGCTGGCTAATCCTAGAGCACCTTGATCTTCTTATCTTCTTCAGAACCATGCAGCTCGTGTAATCTCTAGGACTCCATCTCACGAGCATGTCACACCACTTCTTTATCAGCTTCACTGGCTGCCGGTAAAGTTTCGTATTGATTTTAAAATATTACTTCTAACTTTCAAGGCACTTCATAATCTTGCTCCTCAATTTCTCACTGAACTTCTCCATATTTACACCCCTTCTCACACTCTTAGATCCGCCAACTCTTTCTCCCTGGTACCACCTCGCACTAGATTAAGCACGATGGGAGACAGATCTTTTAGCTCTATGGCTCCTCGGCTATGGAACTCGCTTCCCCTGGATCTAAGGAGCAGTGATAGTCTTCACACATTTAAATCTCGTCTAAAGACCCATCTTTTTAAGCAGGCTTTCCTTTAACAATTTTTTATCATGTTTTTATCATGTTATTTTATATTCGTGATGTGTGTTTTATTATTTGTTTTAATTTGTTCTAGCATGTTGATACTTATTGTAAGGCGACCTTGGGTGTCTAGAAAGGCGCCATTTACAAATAAAAAATAAAAATGAATTATTATCTTCTTTGCTTTCAGGAACTTTGATGTGGAGGCTGAAGTATGAGAAGGAGCGCTTTATCCTGCTGAATAATTTGCCCTCTCCTGTGGTTTGTAATGTAATGGGCAGCACAAATGTCTTGAGACCTCAGGCTGTTGATGTTGCCATCCACTCTGCAGATCTCTCGCACACCCCCATACTGAATGTAACCCCAAATCATGATTTTTCCTTCACCAAACTTAACTGATTTCTGTGAGAATCTAGGGTCCATGTCAGTTTCAATAGGTCTTTTGCAGTATTAGTGATGATTGGGATGCAGTTCAACAGATGATTCATCTGAAATATCTACCTTCTGCCACTTTTCCAAATGAACAACTAGAAGTCAAGTTATTATTTGATGCTCTTACAACGGGGATCGGTGACAAGACTATTGTCAAGTAGTGTATGTTTGATAGAGGTAGGGCTCCAGTACAGAATGTGATTTAACCCTTTTTATACATCTACATTAATGAGAGTTGACAGACCATTATTTTATTTTTGGAGGCAATTAAATGGTGGGTATCACCTCCATCCATGCTAATTCTACAGCCTTGATTTTATGATTAAAGTTGTTGAACGCTCTTTCTTCCTTGAATGAGTGTGAGTTTAAACTAATTCTACAATAGCATTGCATATATTTCCAGCATAAACTTAAAACACCGGCACAATGAAACCCCATATAGAACATAGAAACCCCACTGCATACTAGCATTTCAGAAGTACTTTTGGAGAGCAACACAGACAGAATGCATAAATATAAATGCTTACAAAGGTGTTGGCTATGTGCAAGGGACGCACAGTGGGGTATTGCGATCACTCAACGCTAAAGTATAAATTGGACTTTATACATACAATGTACATACAAAGTTTGTATCCTGAATTTTTCAACTATTTATTTAATTAAAATCAGAAGCCCTAGAGGCATAACCCTTCTCCTAGTGATGATGCTTGAGGAAACTCTCCATGCTTAAAGTCTAGCGGAACTGCAACTTAATACCAAGCGGTTAAACTTTCTTGTGATGACTGAGCTTCTTCCAAAGCTCACCAGAATAGTCTTAATCTTGGAGGCATTGACACCATTAGAGGCTTTAGGCTCTTTGAGTGATCATGTGAAGGAGAATTTAACTGTGTCAGCATGCACACAGAATACACACCGTCAAACTTACTGGGCCAGCTTCATCAGGAAAACACACTCTTTAGTTCAGGGTGTGTACAATTTGGTGAAACTAGGCTTGCAGTCTGTAAATTTGCATGTGAGAGTGCATGTGATAACATAAGATAAAACATGAGATAAAATACTAGAGCCTTTGATTTGCTGCTGTTAATGAGTTTGTAAGTGAGCTTTCAAAAAGGCAGATTCTTGCTCAAGGCAAACTCACGCTGTTAAGATATGCACATTCCCTTCATCCAACCTCAAAGATATTTGCCACAGCAGTTCATAATATCAACGCATCACCACTTGCCTCTTTTAGGGCCCATTCACACTATATTGACTACAATAAATACATAAATATTATTTTATTATTAATAAAATATAATTGTATTTTTATTTTATTATTAATAATACTTTACATTTAAAGGGTCACGAAACACCAAAACACAATTTTTAAGATGTTGACAGTCATATACATGTCCCAAACTGCTATAAACACTATTATGACACATATATTTCACTAAAAAGTGAAAACTGGTTGTTTTTGTGTTGTTTTGAGCAAATTCGTTCTTCCGGTTTGAAAAGAAATTTAGAAGCTCTGTCACGTCGATTAGATCCTTGTGTGAATTCCAGCGTGTAGACTGGCTGTCTGTACCGGCCGGTACAACATGAAGTCTTTGAGTATTCATCATTAATTCAAGAAAAAGACTTGGTGGGAACCAATCAGCGCGCTCTATTGTGAATGAGGTGCAACTTCATTAATATGCATGATATAGCTTCGAAGACTGTTTTTACCTGTCAGTGTTCAGACGGCAGAGAGATGCCACGTTGTGTTACCAATCGTAATTAAAACAAGTGGAAGAAGAAGAATTGTTCGGAGACATGGGTCGTCAGTGTTGTGCTTATACTGTAAGAGTGCTGCAACGAAGGTTGTTTTCAATTCCCCGCTATGAGAGCGCAGCTGGACTCACGTGTGGATTACAGTGTTTTGCTAACACACGATAAAAATACATTTGTAAAAATACGTTTGTTTTTTACCCGAGAGATTTTTGCATCTGGAAAAGATGAAATCCAGATTTGCCACTCGTCTCCTTTTTAAAAAGACCAATTACAGTTGGTGTTGATTGTCCTTGTGTGTGATCAGTGTGCTTTGTTTATGTTTATTCAGAGGCAAAGTTACTTGATATCGTCAGCAGTACTCTTTTAGTTTTTAAAGACAAACCTAAGTCAAAATGATTTAGTTACTAAGTTTACAGTATGTTAATATAACTGCAATATTATAGACTGAAATATCCACTGTAAATGCTGCTCTCCGAGTGTAAACACCTTAACTATTGCCGTTGTGTAGAATTTTCACCGCATTTTGAGACAGGATAGACAGAATACACACACAGCTTTCTGACGCTACCTACCGAGTGCATCTAAGTTACTGAGAAATGCGGAGGTTTTTTTTCTCCCATACAGCGTGTGGTATCAAACATTCTTTTAAAACTACACTCTTCCAGCAGTTCCTCGCAACCAATATCTTGTTTGTCACAGGGGGGCATGCATGAAATGTTCCTAAATGAAAGTGAAAGTGCCAAACTGCAGTTAAAGTCGACAAATTAATAATTTGGCAAATAATTTGATGACTGATGTCCATGTAAACATAGCCACTGTCTTTCTCCCCTGCATCTGTGTGTTGTTTTGCCTCTGTGAAAATCAGCGTGTGATCAAACCGAAACTCCCCTTTTCATGCAAATCCTTCCCTGTTTCGCTACTTGACACTCCCACTTAAACAAAGCTGGACACACCCATTTTCCTGACTTTTTCAAACTAGAGGTATGAAAACACCCTGCTGAGACAGGGGGGTTTCATGGCCCTTTAAAAGAATAACAGTACTCAAACTATTAAAAAACAGCACAAAGGAGGAATATAGTTATCACTACCAAAACATTTTTTTCCAGCATATAAATATTAAAATGCTAACAGCAAATCAGAAATAACCCAACTTTAAAGAGAACAATCATTTAATTGTCAGAAGACAAAACTGTTGCTTGTGCTAATAATAAACAGAACAGTATTGTGCATTAGTGTGACCTAAGGGTGTGCAATATTGACAAAAAAATTATATCTGGATTTTAGAGGGGATTTTTACTGTGTTATCTTAGCTTTGTCAGGCCCATCACGCATTGATAAATGTGAAACAAAAACCACCAATAATTGGCAGCAGGTCTCTGTATCAATGAGTGATTCACTAAGTCATTCATTAAAATGTTTCGTTCAAAACAGCTGACTTATTCAGAAACAATTCAAATGGCTGTCTTCGTGAATGAATCACACTTTTTTCTTTTTTCTCTTTGCTTTAAAACAAGCAAATGTCCTGCTTTGCCTTTTTTTGAAACTGTTTTTCATGACGAACCAGATCAAAAATGTCTCTCAAGTACTATTCACTTGTTATTAAAACATTTTTTTTAACTTGCATTAGTAATCATACTCACATTTGGCATTTGGGAAAACGACACTATTGCAGTTGTATAGAATATACTTAATTAAGCCGAACATTGTACGAAACAAAAACCCATACTTTATATTGTATTAAACATGATAGGCTATCATCTGCTCTAGAGTATTTGAATTGAGCAAACATCGGGGGCCACATTGTCCCCCAATAATGTCAATAGACTGGACCGTCTTAGCACCTGGCTAAATGTTAAGGAGGACTAAGCTAAATTGTTTCTACTTTAAAATTAATGTTCTCAACTCGCAATACAACTTTACAATTGTTTGTATTCAATACTTTATTATTATTATAATTTTCCATTTTCCATATTTGCAATGGCTGTATTTTTGGATTTTTTTGTGGTCCACTTAGAATCCAACATGGAAATAATTTTTGTTTGTTATTGACATTGATTGTTTTGAAATTCAAATGGCACTTACATGCCTGTCTTTTTATTTCTGTAATAAATAAGGCCTTTTGTGATTAACCATTAATTACAAAAAAAAGTGTGATTAATTAGTAAATTGTTTTAATCAATTGACAGCCCATAATATATGTATATATATATGCACCGTGATGCAGACAATTCGGTATCGGTTCAGTAATAATCATAACCGGTTATTATATATTGACGTCATTTATCTCATATGCGCTATGTCGCCGTAGCGTACTATAGCGAGGCAGGCGAGCGCGAGTATTTACAACACCCCATCCACTTAAAAACACAGAAACTGTGCACAATTTCACTGCGTGTGTGTTTGCTGGACTGTGTTTCACTTGACACTTACTGCAGAATCCCCTATTTCACTGCGATTAAGAGAATGAAAGTAAACACCATTTCTTTCTCTCTCTCACTGTGGCCTATGAGTGCATCTGTGAAGAGAGCCAGCGTGTAAGAGCCAATCACAACCCTTTCTGTTGAGCGTGTGACCAATCAAAGGGGTGTAAGAAAGAACTTGGTAGACAAGGCTCAAAAAGCGAGCAGGATATTTATATTTTATTTTATTAGTTTATTTGCTAATGCTTGTGTTGTTTAAAGGTACAGTTTATATATCTGACTGTTTGTATTAAAGGACAAACTGGTTTTACAAATAGTAAATATAAATATATTTAAACATTTTAATACAAGAATTGCTGTGCTGTGAAGAAAATATAAAACTTGTATGGAAAGCATCGTCAATGCACCGTGATGCACCGAGATATCGAATTGAACCGAACCGTGAGACCAGTGTAGGTTCACACCACTAATGTGTGTGTGTGTGTGTGTGTGTGTGTGTGTGTGTGTGTGTGTGTGTGTGTGTGTGTGTGTGTGTGTGTGTGTTCAGATGCAAAAACCTCTAGGTGCCATCTAAAATTTCCATAGAAAATGAAAATTTTTCTCAACTTCCTTTGTTTATGTTGAGATATTTCACTTTAAAGAACAGGAAAAGGACTTATTCTTTGCCATAAAAGCGATACTGATCATACACACAGGCGGCTGATAAAAATGCTCATTTTAGAGGAAAATTTTAGATGGCATTTAGAGGTTTTTGCATCTAAACTCTTTATATATAAAATAATATATTATTATGTAAATTATATAAAAATATATATTATTAACTCTGTTTGACTTGCTTAATTAACTTAGGTTAATTAAATAACTTTAAGTCTAATACTAGTATCTTGCAAAATAACTAGTAAAATACTATACAATGCCATCATGGCAAAGACAAAAAAGATTAGTTATTAAATATTAGCTATTAAAACTACTGTGTTTAAAATGCAACAGCAAAATTAAACAGCACTTGAGAAATAATTTTGAAAGAACTAAAATTTCAACAGGAGGAATAATAATTTTGACTTCAACTGTATATTCAGCTTGCACTTTGTTAAAATTACAATATTTTGCCATACACAATAAATAGTGGACATCTTCAGTGTGGTAATAACTAATAAGTGTGGAAGATAACTAATAAGTTATCTTCATAGCGACTATCCTTGTTTTTAGGGCCTTAACCATTTTTACTCCCTCAGTCCCCATCCCTCATGTATGAATGTATGCAAAAGGAGATCTTCAAAGGCAGATATGCATATCACATCTCAGCCAGTGGGTTCAATACTGCCCACGTCCAGTGCTGCAGCCCCTCCCCTGCATACACACACACTCACAAAGACACACACACACAGCAGGCCTGAAATCGGCTGAAACAAAGGAGATCAGGTGCTGCTGACAGCCACAATCACACCACTTGAGAAAAAAGCACTGATCATGTTTTTTTATGACTTGCAGGGGAGAAACAAGCGAATGTGTTAATATCTAATGTAGACCGCAGCACTGGAAAACAGACTGTTTATTTTGAATTGAGCGGTTCTTGGGGTTTCTTGTGTTAATGTCCATCTACTTGCATTATAGTCTTACACAACAGTATGAACACGTGGTTGGCTGCATCTGTCAGTCAACTAGCAGCTTGGCAAGACATTAAAGACTCAAATAAGAATTAGCAAAAATTGAAATATCCATTTTAATTGTTGTTTACAAAAGATACTGTATAAAATTTAGGATTTATTTTCAATTATGCACAATATATTGATGTGTGTTTTTACACTGGATGGTTACCTGGTTTATCCATGTCATGGATAAATTAAACAGACAAACACAACCAAGCCATGAGTCATTCATGGATTCAAATGTTTAATTTAAAAAACGGATTCATTTATTAATTTAAAAATTTCCTTGCTCGGTTTAACATAATTTGGAAAATATTTAAAAAAGAAAAAAATTCTTAAGGGGGGGCTAATAATTCTGACTTTAACTGTCTGTCTGTCTGTCTGTCTGTCTGTCTGTCTGTCTGTCTGTCTGTCTGTCTGTCATTTGTCTGTCTGTCATTTGTCTGTCTGTCTACCTATCTATCTATCTATCTATCTATCTATCTATCTATCTATCTATCTATCTATCTATCTATCTATCTATCTATCTATCTATCTAGCATGTTTTTACGCAGCGGATGCCCTTCCAGCTGCAACCCATCACTGGGAAACATCCGTACACACTCATTCACACACACACACACACACTATGGACAATTTAGCTTACCCAATTCACCTGTACTGCATGTTTTTGAACTTGTGAGGAAAACCAGAGCACCCGAAGGAAACCCATGCAAACGCGGGGAGAACATGCAAACTCCTCACAGAAATGCCAACTGACCCAGCCGAGGCTCGAACCAGCGACCTTTTGGCTGTGAGGCGACAGCACTACCTACTGTGCCACTGCGTCACCCCTTCTATGTATATATATCAGTGTTTCCCCCACCATAATATTAGAAAAATCCTGATCGGAGCATCTCTAGCTTTGACACAACTTGGCTAACAGAGCAGCAATACTCCCCCTGGCTGTACAAGACTGATCTTGGTAGGTCAGTAAATACACCCTTAAGACAAAAAAGTATACTTAAGTAAAGGTCAAGTATAAAAGTATACTTTATTTAGGAAGTAATTAAGCCCAAGATACAATGCAGTGACAAAAGCTGCACAATTTTGTGGATAAAAAAAAAAGATATAAAAATAAATGTTAATGTTTAGCTTGTACAGTTCAAAAAACTGTTGTTTTTTACTGCTGTCATTAAAAGAAACAAATTAACACCATGACTCCTTGTGTCGGTGTCAGTCTGAACAGCCGTGCACACCACGCCGTGTGGTTTTTTTATCTATTCTCAAAGTTGGGTTGGGAGCTGGGTCTAGCTAACAGTCTAATAAGATGACATGATGATTAAGAAAGATTTGAAATTATCATCAATGTTGATTATTATCAATTCTTTTACTGATGGGTATAATTATTACTGACAAAAGTATTATATAAAGTCAAATACATCCTGAAAAATAAATGCATCATTGTCTGCCATCGAGGACCTGGTTGTTTACTAGGCACAATGTATTGTGGGGGATTGCCTTCAGCCTGAAGCATAAATACAATGCTGCCTACATTTTGGAATACCAACTACAATGCTTAAAAATCTTTGAGTGAAGCCTCAGCTAACAATTAAGAATACTTACATCTTTGCAGGCTGCAATCTGGTTGATATATTCTCCATCAGTGAATATTATGTTCTGTCCATCTGCTTGCAGACCTGGGAAAGAGAGAGTCATATTTAAAATGAAGTGCTTTGAAACGTGCAGTTATTATTTAAAGTCTGACCTAACCTCAACTGAAACATGAAGACAGGGCGGGACATATAGTAGCCCCTCCTATTCTAAAAAACAGCCAATAGCATAACATTTTCATCACAGCTCTGCCAGTAAGAGTAGTTGAGATCAAGCGCATCAAACGAAAAGCAATGGAAAAGTATTTTGAAGGGGGTGGGACATGTCAGATACTAGAGCGCTTGATTGGTCAGAAGATTTAATGAGAAACTGAAGGATGAAGTGATGTCACAAAAATGGTTGATCCATTTAGGCGAAAGTGACAAACTGCAAGCTTTAAATGTTTATATCTTCTACATGCAGATTTGGTCACTGTTTTGGAGCACACAAGTTTATAGATATCCTTAAAACAAACATACTGATACAAACTTCATTTTAATTTCATGGGAGCTTTAAATACAATAAAGATAATGTTCTACACATGCAGATTATTATTACTGCACATTACTTACTATTAACAAACATCTATTGCTATTTAGACGACATAAAATGAAGTCTAGTAGCTATTCAGATTCAATAATCCATTATTTGAAAGAAAAAATGATTTGCCCTGCCTTACAGACCATTTCAATGTGGTCATGTCATTGGCCCATGAACATTTCCTGCCTGTTATCAAACTATTTCATAAATGTAACAAGAGGCAATTCAATCTTAACTTAATGTTAAAACAGCTATCATAACATTATTTGTCAATATGTGGCTGTTTTCGGATTCTCGGAAACTATAGAAAATAAAAATGTGAAAAAGGAAATATGTCGGGACCATTGTTTTCGTTTACATTCCTCAAAACGGTCCATAGCAAACACTATCAAGTAAGAAAGTTGTTTGTACCAGGCACTGTGATGGTGCCCTCCTGCTCCAGAGTCTCTGGGTTGATCTTTATGGCCGCCATGTTGTGACTGTTCATGTCTCGATATAGCAAACAACCCTGTAAATAAATCACAGCAAACTTCTTCCTTAAAGGCTGTCAGAAATGAAAGAATCACATTTCTGTTGTTCGAAGAGGTTAAAATGTAATATTCATGAGATAAAACTGATCAATCCAACTCGTTTAACATGTATATAATATGCTGACATTATAAAAGCAGACAGTTGATCAAGAAAAAAACATTGTTATAAAGCAAGAGGTCAATACCTGGGCGAATCCCAGCCATGACCTTTTTTCCTTACGGTTCCTGATACGTGATGTGGAGTTGTATACATGGCCCTGCAATCGATAGTCTCTTATTAGCATGCACACAAACACAATGATAAACAACCTGCTGCGTCAGCATTACACTCATATCCACAACTTCACAAATCTTCCTGAAGAAAAAATGTTCAAATCTACATCACGAAAAGTAAATAAACAACAATTAAAAATGAAGTTTAATTAAATAATCAATTATATATCTAAAAAAAAAAAATTAAAGTTGAAAATAAACATTTAGTTTAAAGGCATAGTTCACCCAAAAATTTAAATAATGCCTTAATTTCATGCTGGATCCACTCCCTGTCTAGCTGTAGTCACTGTACAGTGTGAAGTTGCTTTCACACAGGACGCAGAAAGCGTTGCTCTATGAAACCTGTTATTTCAATCCATTTTTTTCTGTTCATGTACACATATACATAGAGTATCTATGTATGTACCGAACATGCTCACCAGAAAAGAAAAGTCGGCCCAAATAATGCAGGATATTTCTATGTAGCATACTTGGTTATGCTGCTTGCAATAGCGCTACTGTGCTGTCATGGCAACACTGGTAAAATGCCACCTCTCGAATCAATCAGTCAATAACATTTTTGTGTCCATAAAAAGTTTGGTTAAAAAGTTTTTTATCAATTTCATTTAAGTTATTGAGTTAAATATAAAAACTTTCAAAATTTTACTTTATATTATTTAATAAAATAATAAATATTAATTACAAAGCATTTTTGGCTTCAGTTTTTAGCCAAAAGTGCAGTGAGAATTTTTGGTTTTGGCTTGGAATATTCATTTCGGTTTAAACATTGATTGAATAATTACATGAGAAATTGTGCATTTTAATAAGCTGTACTGTTTCCTTTATTTTCTCATGTTCATTAATGTTAATTTTGTGCTATAACCAGTAATAAAGATTCAGTTTAGTTGACATGATTGAAAATGTCAAATGTTAAACCCAAAAATGTTTATGTATTAATAGCAGTCAATAATTAGATACTAATAAAATAACTACAGTCGCTTATGATATTTAACATCTCTAAACACCGGATGAAGTAAATAAAAGATGTCCTCACCCGAACGGTGCCGCTGTATCCTGAGCCCACTTTGTAGAGGCCATCTTTACAGAGCAGGTAAAGAAAGGAACCATCTGTTTGAAGAAGACAGTGTTCGTCGTCATCGATGTTCACCTCCTTCAGAACCCATTTGTTCATCAGTGCGGCTCGCTTGATGCCATTTCCGAACCATTCCTGGATCTGAATCTTCCCCACCAGAACCGCCTGCACACTTCTCTGTAGTGCATTTAGGATTGTTGGAACCTATTGATTGCACAAATACAGTCAGGTCAGATAGTTCATGAAAATTAGGGTTGCTCGATTATGGAAAAAACATAAACATGGTTATTATCCATCAATCTATCAATCCATCCATCCATCCATCCATCTATCTATCTATCAAACTATCCATCAATCAATCAATCTGTCAACCAATGCATCCATCCATTAATTAATCCATCCATTCATCAATCAATCCATTAATTAATCAAGAAATCTGTCAATCCATCCATCAATCAATCAATCAATCAATCCATTAATCAATCAATCAATCAAATCCAATCCATCCATCCATCAATCAATCAATAAATCAATCAATAAGTCAATTAAGAATGGGACAAAGTAAAAAAAAAACAGTCAATCATCCATCCATCAATCCATCCACCAATCTATCAATCCATCCATTCATCCACCAATTTATCAATCCATCCATCCATCCAACTAGCTATTAAACTATCTATTCATCCATTCATCAATCAATACATCAATCCATCAACCAATACATCAATCAATCAATCCACCAATGCATCCATTCAATCCATTCAATCCATCCATCTAGGGCTGGGCGATATGGCAAAAAAAAAAAAATCTCGATTTTTTCATAAAGTTTGACCGATTCACGATTTCGATTTCGATTTTTTTATTTATTTTTTTATTAATTTTTTTTTACTGTGTAACTACCTTACCAGCTTACCTTGTTCATTTAAATTTAAATAAATGCCGAAACTAGTTTTTTTCATGCTCACTTGTAAAAGAAAAGCAACCGTGTGACTAAACGTGGTTATGGCACTCTCTCATATAGGGTTGCTAAACATAGCTACAATAGAAGTCACAGCACCCGTATTTATGTAGAGGTCATATGTTGTGCAGCTTTGGGCAAATTTTATTTGGAGATAAAATCACCAAAATGTAACGTGAAGACTGAAAAGGATTGGAGGGGAAATAAATATTTCAAATCTCTGTACATAACAGAAAAATAAACAATGATAATGCAACAATAGTTTATCTGAATTAGTGGCATGGCAGAAATATATATTTAGACAGGCCTTGTCAAAGTGAGCGGGCACTTTCACTAATAAAAAATATAGCACTTAAATTATTTCATAACAATCAATAAAATAACAGCGGATTTATATCAAAAGTTGGTAATGATATAAAATATACTACATTTTGATGGTAAAATATAACCATTTAAATGATTTCAGTATTCAAACATTAAATAATGAATGCATCAAGTTAAATCTAAAAAACCGAATGAAACAACACAGCATATCAGGATATAAAGGACTATATTTAGCAAAATGCTGCTCTTTTTTTCTTTGTAATTTTATAGTTTTATTTTTGTTATTTTAATTATTTTTTGTCTTGATAAATAACTAACAAGCTATAGACAAATATCTGCTTGACGTTTTAGAAAATATTTGTGCGTAGCTACACCACCCAGTATATATTAAAGATTACTGTATCTATCTATATTTAAATGTCTATGTCTATATTTAATATATCTATCTATATTACATATCTATCTATATTTAAATGTCTATCTTATATTTAACTGAATCCTATAATGGCCTATAGCTGAAATGTTGAAAATTGCTCTATTTTTATAAAACATTTGTCGATACGTATTGATATTTTTTTGCAGTACAAACTACCGACATTTAAGAATCCATATTTATTTTATTCATTCATTCATTTTACTTGTTTATTGATGCATATATGGGTTATGATTTAATTCATACAGTACCTTGCACAGCTACTGTGCCACTCCGTAATTCAAGCAAAAGTCCAAATTAAAGAAAGATTTGACTTTCTGCGGTTTCGGAATCGCCCGAATCCAGGCACAGTAGATGCTATTCTGTTTTTGCACAGTGTTAAGAAAAGCGCCTAGTACACACAACATAGCTGCTGTTTAGGCTGTTTTTGTTCTCTTTTTCCTGTATATGTAAAAGCTGAATCTACTGTTAATAACGAACGATCCACTGTGACCTAAGTTGCAGGAGAGGGGAAATAGTGTGGCCGCTTTAGGACTGCTTTTACGGGAGTTGTTCGACACGCATGCTGTGTGATGTGAGCTCTCGCTGTGTGCTGTGCGTGCGGTGAATTAGAGGGAGAAAGTTTTATCCGGTTTTGTTTTATGTTTACTTCAGTAATTCCACCCGGGAGCTGTTTTGCACTGTGAAACTGAAAACACTGAAATAAGTAAAAGAAGGGCATGCATCGAGTACTTTTGTCCATCTCATCATTTGCTCAAACATGAATTAACGAGCTGTTACTCTGCCGCCGGACATTGCGGAGAAAGTTACACCTATCATTATGCTTAAAACAAAGAATTAGAATTATTAAGGTGGCGATCGGGTGCGGATATATATATCAGATAAAATAATATGTGCGGGCGGGTTGGATGATTAGAATGAAGGAGTGGACCTCCGCCTGTCGAGCCTTCTCTCCTCTCCTCGCGCGCGTCTTGCAGCTTGCGCGGGAGAGACAGGCGGCTGCGGGACAGAGCCGCGACGTCAACACACAGAATCAGCACAATTCAGCACGGTTGTCTAACAGTTTAGAACGGTTTGGCACGATAGTGGAAAAGCAGCTTTAATATTTTTATTAAAAAAAATCGCGATTTCTCGATTTTATAAAAAATAAAATCGTCTTAAAACGTAAATTCGAATTAATCTAAAAAAATCGAAAAAAATCGCCCAGCCCTACATCCATCCAATCAATAAATATGTCAATGCATCCATCCATTAATACATCCATCAATTCATCCATCAATCAATCAAATCCATCCATTAATCAACCAATCAATCAATAAATCAATTAAGAATGGCATAAAGTAAAAAAAAAAACTCAATCAAGTCAATCAGTCAATCATCAATCATCTATCCATCCATCCATCCACCAATCTATCAATCCATCCATCCATTTATCAATCAATCAATCCATTAACCAATCAATAAATATGTCAATGCATCCATCCATTAATACATCCATCAATTCATCCATCAATCAATCAAATCCATCCATTAATCAACCAATCAATCAATAAATCAATTAAGAATGGCATAAAGTAAAAAAAAAAAATTAATCAAGTCAATCATCAATCAACCATCCATCCATCCATCCACCAATCTATCAATCTATGAATCCATCCATCCATCCATTAAACTATCCATTCATCAATCAATCCATCAATCCATCAACCAATACATCAATCAATCAATCCACCAATGCATCCATCCAATTCATCCATCCATTAAATAATCCATCCATTTATCAATCAATCGATCAATCCATTAACCAATCAATAAATCTGTCAATGCATCCATCCATCCATCCATCCATCCATCCAATCAATCAAATCCATCCATCAATCAATCAATCAATCAATCAAGAATGGGACAAAGTATAAAAAAACTAACAAAGAGTCAATCATCCATCCATCCATCCAATAAACTATCCATTCATCCATCAATCCATTCATCCATCCATCCAATAAACTATGCATTTATCCAATAATCTATACATCCATCCATTCATCAATCAATACATCAATCTATCAATCCGTCAACCAATACATAAATCAAGCAATCAATCCGCCAATGCATCCATCCATTAATTAATCCATCCATCCATTCAATCAATCGATCAATCAAATCAATCAATCCATCATTGCATTCATCTATACATGAATCAATAAATTTAATCAATCAATCTATCTATCTATGCATCCATGAATCAATCAATCAATTTAAAATGGGACAAAGTAAAAAAAAAAAAAGAGTCAATCATCAATTCAACCATCCATTAAACTATCCATCCATCCATCCATCCATCCAACACATCAATCAATCAATGTCAACAAATACAATCAATCCATCAATATTCCATCAATCCATCCTTCCATCCTTCCATTAATTAATCCATACAATCAATCCATCAACCAATCAATCAATCAGTCAATGCATCCATCCATCAAATTCATCCATCCGTCAATCAAATACTCCATCAATCAATCAATCAATCAATCAAATCCATGAATCAAATCCATCAATCAATCAATCAATCCATCTATCTATCCATGAATCAAATCCATCAATCAATCAATCAATCAATCAATCAATCAATCAATCAATCCATCCATCTATCTATCTATCCATGTATCAAATCCATCAATCAATCAATCAATCAATCAAATCCATGAATCAAATCCATCAATCAATCAATCAATCCATCTATCTATCCATGAATCAAATCCATCAATCAATCAATCAATCCATCCATCCATCTATCTATCTATCCATGTATCAAATCCATCAATCAATCAATCAATCAATCAATCAAATCCCGGTAAATAAAGTTGTTAATACACCTATACATTTGAAAAAAATTCACAATTCTCAAGATCAAAAAAGACTGGGACAAAAGTGAAAAAATAAATTTAAAAAAAAAACTAACAAAAATCCTGAAGAAAAAATAACAAAAAAAAGAAAATAGAAAAGAATTAAATATGAAACAAACTGTGGAAAAAGTTACAAAAGTCCTTCAGCCAAGAGCAGCGAGTGATTTTGTTTTTGTCCTATGTTATCTGATTAATAATGATAAAACACAGTTCTTCCACAGTTCTTAAAACATGCTTCCGCTTTACTGTTACAAGTGTAATTTCAAACTCTTTGTTCATTTATTACATAAACAAAGATTTGTGTGAATAATCACAAAGCACTGCGCCACACTTTACCAGAATCTGCAATTTAATCTGCATTTATGTGCTCCTTAAGGTAAAAGATTCTCTTTTTGAGCATAAAAAAACACAAATGAATTGATTATAGTCCAACAAATGGAGCACATCTCATGATGCAAAAGTCACGTTACATGATTACATTGATTCCCACATGAAACTGAGCTTAGTGGAGGAACGAATGTGGACTGCTGGAAAGAGGGCGGGATATGACGCAATAATTTATCTCGATTCATGTTTTTTATTTTTATAGTCGCTGGAGGCTAAATCAAATTAGCATTTTGATTAATTGTAATAATAAAAGAAAAGCAAATAACTAATAAAAATATCATTTACAAGATCCACATTTAACAGTTCAGCAGTTCATCCAATTTGGACTTAAAGCAGAATTACTATAACAATATAGTTCTAGCAAGGGCAGCTGTTCCTTCATATGACTTTAATTCAGTGTAGTCATAGAAAGTTCTCATGATATGAGAGTAATGACTGACAAAAACCTTGGTGGACAATAAATATTGAACCTCTTTGACAAATACTGTAAAATGTGAGCAAATCTTTTTCCTAATGTGTCTAATGTGTGTGAGATTATAGGAGGCACTTCTGGTCATTTGGAATCACAAGGCTGTGCCACAAATAATCCTCTTCAGTTTGACTGAATGAGCTGGACATTGTTCTTCAGTTCATCTGATGTCAGGAGAAAAATGTAACGCATGGTTATGTAAATGTGCCATTGCATATCAAAAATATCTATGACAAGATCTTTTCAGTCTGCATTATTTTCCTCTTGCACTGTTCCCCACTGTAACAATTTGGAAAAGTAAATTCACTGTATATTTGTAGCCTGCTCTTCCAAATTAATTTACAATATATGCCGTTAAAAGGTTCATTCACCCAAAAATGACAATTCTGTCATATTTTCACAACTTGCTTCAAACCATTCAAAGTTTTTTTTTTTTCACAAAAGAAAAATACTGAAGAATTAAGGAAACCTGTAGGCATTGATGTCTATAGAAAAAAAAATACTATGGAAGTCAATGGTTTCTGGTTTCCAACATTCTTCAATGTATCTTCTTTTGTGTTCAAAACAACAAAAGAAACAAGTCAAGGGTGAGTAAATGATGAAAATTTCACTGGCATCTAAACTTTTCTTTAGGGATGCACTATATATCGGCAGCTAGGGGTGTCAAAATTAATTGTTTCTTTGGTGCACCGCAATGCAGACGCAGACAATTCGGTATCGGTTGAGTAATAATCATAACCAGTGATTATGTACTGACATCATTTATCTCATATGCGCCATGTCTCCGTAGCTTACTTATCGCTCCAACTACTTAAAAACTCAGAAAAAGTGCACAATTTCACTGCGTGTGTGTTTCCTGGACAGTCTTTCACTAGCTATGTTTCCATCCAAAAATGCAAATGAACTTTATGCGCAAAACTGGATTATTGCATAAAAGACGTGCGAATAAAGCAGCGTTTCCATCCAACGAGTCAAAGCAAACAAAATCATCACTTCCTGATTAACTGGCGCCAAATATCAACAGTAAAAAACTGAATTTGGTGCAGTAGGAGAAGCTACGTCAATCTTTTCTTTATCTAATAAATGAACGCGCGGTGGCGTTTAAAGCACAAACGCTCTTGATTCTGGAGGTCAATACTGAAATGGTAAGGTGTTTTAGAATGACTAAAACAACATTTCAGATGCTTTACAATATGCTACGCCTGCTAGTTTGTCCATTTACACACATTTGTATCATCACATGATCTCTTATCACAAAATCACATGACCTTTTTTTAATGCGCATACTGGAATTTGTGCGATAAACGTGTTTCCATCGTAAGTTTATGCGCATCTTTTCTTATCGAATAAAAAGTTTATCCTACTCAGTTATGCGCACATGTTTTTTATGCGGATTTTCAAAATTTATGCGCATCTTGGCATTTACAACAACCGTTTTTTTATGCGCATATCTAAAATGCGCATAAAAATAGGTGGATGGAAACAAAGCTACTGACACTTACAGCAGAAGCTCTCTCACTGTGGCCCATTTGACCTGCTGGCATGATTTTTTCTCTCCTCTCGGCTGTTACAGCGGTACTTCTGGATACAGACACGGGCGCGTGTCTGCAGAGTTTTTCCCACCGCGTCTATCACGGATCAGCTGTGATCGCCGCTGCCGTGTATCAGTGTTTATCATCGGTGAAGAGCGCCAGCGCGTGAGAGCCAATTGCAGATCTTGGCGCGTGACCAATCAAAGGGGTGTAAGAAATAAATCGCTAGACAAGGCTCAGAAAGTAAGCAGGATATTTATATTAGTTTATTTGCTATAAATGCTCGTGTTGTTCTGTGCATGTACTTGAGTTCATATATCTGACTGTTTGTATTAAAGGACAAAATTGTATTACAAATAGCATATAAATATAAACATATTTATTAGTGCTGGGCCGTTAACGGCGTTAACGTGCTGCGTTAATGCGAGACTCTTATCGCGTGATAAAAAAAAATATCGCCGTTAATCTATTCTCAAAGTTGGGTTGGGAGCTGGGTCTATTTTACGCAAGCTATGATGGCTTTCACCTTGATATATTACCGTGGATGTATACCTGACTGGTGAGCCGTCTGCTCTTTTGAATCAAATCAGCAGAGACTCTAACTGCAGTTTGGCAGTTTCTCTTTTCATTTATTCCTTTGTCACAAACTGGGGTATTAGACGCAAATACGGAGTAAGGACAGGTGAGAGAGTTATGGAATTTAATGACGCATGCCAAATGGTAAGAAAAAAAACTTCCGCATTTCACGACGTGTGTGTGTGTTTGTGTATGTGTGTATGCAGTCCTTTCTGACAGCCGCGTGTGGACCTTGTCGGAAAATATGGCGAAAGGTCCTAAAGACCGCGGTGTTTACTTCAATAATGCCACTAATATCTGCATACTCCACGTCTTAATTCCATTTCTGTTTAGTTCAGTGATGACTTTAGTCGGATTAAGCTCATCAGAATTCGCTGTTTGGAGCTTATGTAGGCCTACAGCTCAACATTCATGTTTAACTGAATAAACAGTTAGTAAACACAAGTACATCTTATTGAACATCATTTATTTTCATCACCAATTATCATAGTAAAACAGCTCTCAAGCAGTTTGTGATGCATTTTGGAAACATTTTGGAGATGAGACCCTGGTCTAATGCGACACCCGACTTGAGAAACCTGTTCTCACAGGCTTATTATTTGGGTAACACACATATTCTGAATACCTTCGGCAGAATTCAAATGAGCCATTTTAATCTAGATTAATCTAGATTAATTTCGTCATTAATCTAGATTAATCTAGATTAAAAAAATTAATCTATGCCCACCTATAATATTTATACATTGTAATACAAGAATTCCTGTGCTGTGAAGAAAATATAAAACTGTGTTTGGAAAGCATCGTCAATCCATCGTGATGCACCAAGATACGAATTGAACCAAATCGATGGCATGATAATCGTAACCAAACCATGAGACCAGTGTAGGTTCACACCCCTATCGGCAGCCATATCGCTATCGGCCAAAAAAAAATTACTCTTATCGGTCCGATATCAAAATTAGGCCGATATCTTTAAGCCATACGTAATTACACAGAACTGCCTGACTTATAAAGCCTGATTTATACTTTCGCCTGGTGCCGCGTCGAAACGGACGAGGTTTTTATACTTGACACATTCGCCATTGTGATATTCTTAAAAACGACAGGGGCCGGTCAAAAGAAACCCACCGTAAAATCAGACGGATATACAGAGAAGTAGAAAGTTTCTGAAATTAAATCATATCAATAATATCTAGGGCTCGAAATTGCGACCATTTTGGTCGCACATGCGCCCGAAATTTAATCTATGCAACCTCATAATATATTTGGGAGCATTTGTCCAACTGCATATAATGATTGTAGTGCGACTTGTTTCGATTTTTTCTATAAAAAAAAACGTGCTGAATCGGACTTCCCTGCCGCTATATTGGTTCATATTAGCTGTCAATCACTAAAGGCTTTCCGCTGTCAGATAACAGGGAGCTTATAAGGGCGCCAGCCGAGATCAATCGAGGGTTTTCGGAGAAGGTACCCGAATCTCGATGCGTTGCATTCACTGCGTGTTGAGCGCAAATGTCCGCTAAATGTAACACTGTACATACCATCGCCAAAGAAGCTCGCCTTTACTAAGTTTAAACTAAATCTGCGGCTCATAACAAAGAACAGTATTCTGTCGGTGGTCATCACGAGAATCCTGCTCTGCCTGCTCTTATGTTGGGGTCGGCTGACTCGCCTGCTTTTTTCCACAAACACAGAAAAATAAAAATCAGCTCATAACGAGACTGAGCATTTAAAATGACACAAACCGAAACCAAAACTTTTAAAGAGTGGTAGGCTAGAAGTGAGACTTTTCTTACTTTCTTTGGTCCATTCTTTCTTTGGATGTATATTATTTTTTTATTTACTGATGACTGCTTTGCAGCTTTCAGCATTGGATTGAATGATTTATTATCTTACATTTGTTTTGTAGCAGTAATATTATTTATTAAATTGACATACATATAAAAACAACAGTGCAAAATAAATATTTCATACTGCAATGCTTCATTTTTGTTTGATGCAAACCATAAATTTATTTTTCATAAAGTACCAGCAGGACATTTTACAGTACATAACTCGCATTCAAGCACATTCAGGGCAGCATGATAATGAGAAATGTTATTCATTGCAAGTATTATTGACATCATCGTCATCATAAATAATATTTTATAATTATTAGACATTGATATCTGTGCAATAATTCCAAAATGAATAAGTCATCACAGCATTTGTTAGATAGTTGTTTCTGGTTTTTGTTAGTCCTGATTGCAATAAATAAATTACAATAAATCCCTTAATATACAATTTGCAGTGGTGCTCATTCATTTTTGGTGGGTGCTCCTAAATTATTTCTGGTGCTCCTAAATTTTTTCTGGTGCTCCTAAATTTTTGAAGTTGGGAGCACCGGTGCTACCAAGTAAAAAAGTTAATTTCGAGCCCTGATATCGTTCAAGATTTTTAAACTAATTATATTTTATAAATTAATTTAATGATTATAAAGATTTTTATAACCATTCAAGATTTTTTAAATTCAACATTTGATGCATCACTTGCTTTTGTTCATATCTCGGACAGTTCCACCTTTTAAAGTTTATTAAAATATTACTGACTACAGTACATGGGTTGCTCTACAAATATATATATTTTTTTATTATGGCAAGAATAAACGCAAAAACAAAGTTACACTTACAAAAAAATCTAAAAACAAAAGACTTTTTAAATTTAACCCACTCAACAATTCAGACAATACTGTATGGCTAGTTTGTCCTCTACTGATATGCTAAAAAGGCAATAATGGTCTGACATTCTTAAGCATTATCACCAATAAAGCCTAGAAAGACAGGGCATCAGTATTTTGTAAACCGATAGATTCAAATATTCTTTTCCAGTTATCAAAGAATGTTACAATCTTTGTAACATTCAATTTTGTAATTTGTTACTTCATTTTAGTTTTGTTAATATTATATTGTTTTAAATTCAAAATTGTAATATATACATATGTGTAAAACGTATGAATGGTGAAAAAACATATTCTGTAATTGTTTATTAAAATCACCTGGGTCTCCACTTTTGCCAAGGACTCTCTTTTTGGGTTTTAACAAACTTATCCCTCAAGTTTTTCTAAACTTTTTAACAAAAACTTTCCTCCTTTCCCACTGCTGTTGCAATTTCAAGCCAAGAATTATTGTTCATCTGGTTACCCCTTTGATCACGCATGTACGGATCATAAAGATGTCTGTACAGGCGAACCTGTTTCAGACAAAACCTCTTCAAAGTATTTCATATTCAACTCAAATCAAACGCTGCACCACGCGAACTGTTCGCTCGAGTCTCAAGAAAAAAAAAGTGCGCTCCGCCAGCCAAAATCATGTTGCGCACACCCAAAGCGAACCTCTGCAAACACAACATGACGTCACATTCGACGTGCACACTCAATCGAACGATTATAAACCAGGGTTAAGTACGAGAGAATTTTGCAGGAGTGTGGTATTAAGTGTCAAATGACTAACAATTGTAGATTACTGTAACACTTTTTATTTGAGAACATTTGAGCTGGTTTCAGTACTTAGGCCCAATCCCAATTCTATTTTTGTACCCCTACCCATTCCCCTTGGCCCTTAAAACCGAGGGTGAAGGAGAAGGGCTTCAAAATTGACCCCTAAGAATTGGGACAGCACAACAGCACCTGCACTTGTCATCATATGTCATCGTGATCTCTTGCTTAATGTGAGATCAGACGATTGCGACTGATGTAGTTATTCCAGTTGTGTTTTTTTTTGGTATTGATCTTCAGGAAATCACTGAAGGCATATATTATGTTATCATAACAATCTAATGTGGCAATAAAATCATAACCAGGGGAGTTGCTAGGGTTGAAAGGGATAAGGGGCTTAGCCACAAAAAACTTTAAAATAAAATCAGTTGTTCACTTTACAAAAATACACAATTTTTAAATATTTATATTTATCAGCTAATATATCGGTTATCAACAGTGGTGTAAAGTAACAAATTACAAGTACTCAAATTACTGTAATTGAGTAGTTCTTCTCAGAAATTGTAATTTACTAAGTAGTTTTAAAATTGTGTACTTCTACTTTCATTTAAGTACATTTTTAGTGCTGTGATTCCTGTCCAATCAAATCACACATAGAAACACATGGTAAATCGCAAACTGTTTGGAAGCATTAAAAGGGTCCAAGAAGATGTCCAAAATCTTTACATGCATTGATCCAGAGACTGTTTAGATGCATGTCACTGATGAGAAGATGATCCACCACTGGTTATCGACCTCCAAATCTAAAGATTTATCGATTATCGGTATTGGCTGAAAAATCCATATCAGTGCATCGCTACTTTTTTTGTATCAAAAAAGAAAGAAAGATTTCATTCTATAGAACCAGTCATGACATTTTGAAAAAGATATTTAACACTATGTGATAAAGAACCAAGACTGTCCATCACATTAGAGAAGCGGAAATAAATACTTCTGTTTTTTAACAGTAAGTAATTGTTTGTCATCCAGACTGATGATGTTCATACGGTTTATAAAGAGTGAACAATTTTTGTAATTTCATTAGGCTATATAAGTGAAGTATATAATTGAATGTCATTTGCATAACAATAACAGCAAATACATTCAAAATTACTCATCAGTTAACACAGAGGCAACAAATTGCAATGGATCCAAAACGGAGCCCTTGGGGAACCCCAAGGGACCGCTGTTTATGAGGTATAATTTTGTAGAAATGTTTGGAAAACCAAATCGGGGCAGTTTCAGAGACACCAAACTGCTGTCTAAGCCTCTCAACTCACATACAGTGATCAACAGTATCAAAAGCAGCAGTGAGATCCAATACAGAGCATTCTCCTGGATCACTTTGCATTGAGACGTCATTAAAAACTCTAAGAAGGGCAGTTTCAGTTGAGTGCATAAAACAAAAGACAAATGGAATTTATCTAACACATTAGATCCATCTAAAATGGCTAAGTGCGGATCAACAACAGCTTTTTTGCTAAAAAATTTTACTTAGAAAAAGGTCTATTTTATAAATCCTATATATTCTATATCCTATTTTAGGGTAAAGATGGATCAATATGCGTTTTCTTTAGGTTGAACTACAATTTGCTTCAAACAACCTGGAATAATTTAAAAGAACTTTCGGCTGTGCACTTAAAAATCTGGACACCTGGACTGTCTGAACCAGCGGAGTCAAGGTTCTCTTCTGGCCAGTTGCTTTTTAAAATGTGGCCCGCAGCTGCGCAGACTGATCAGCTCTTATGTTGCTGCATATAGTGCAAAATACAGAGAAGCACTAGGGCTGTAAAGGTACATGTATTCATCCCAAAACATCACGGTACCATGGTCACGTTTTGGTTCCTGTGCCCTCCAAACAAATACAGAATACATTAACAAAAAACGTGATTTTCTGTCTGAAAACGCGACACAGCAGCGATCACCAGTGGATCCAGTTTTTATGAGGTGTTGTGAAAACTTGCTACACGTAAACAGAAGCGCACTACACTAGTCCAACCTCCATGTTCTTCAGATTGACCCACTTCTCTGAAACTGACAGTATGACAATAAGAGAGATTTCAGTTTGGAAGCTTCATTCATTTGTTTTCTTTTCGGCTTAGTCCCTTTATTAATCAGGGGTCGCCACAGCGGAATGAACCGCCAACTTATCCAGCATACGTTTTACACAGCGGATGCCCTTCAAGCCGTAACCCAACACTGGGAAACACACACATTCATACACTACGGCCAATTTAGTTTATTCAATTCACCTATACCGCATGTCTTTGGACTGTGGGGGAAACCGGAGCAGTTTTGAAGCTTACTGAATCTTAAATTTAATACATAATTATTGCTTTTCCATTGTTTTAGGAGAGGGCTAAAATTGTTTGAAGTATAAATTCCTAATTAGTTTCCTGATTATAATGTTTATTTTTAATTATTGTGTTTAGTTTGTATTTTGGTACTCCTGTTGTACCAAACCGTGACGCCAAAACCGAGCTACATACCGACCCGTGGCTTCAGTGTACTGTTACACCGCAAAAAGCATTTTTTTTAACATTTATTTTTACATTATTATAATGCTTCATAAAATTTGCTGCAATTTTGACAAAACAAATAGGTATATACACATGTATTTTTGAATAAGAATTGATTAAACATGTATATTTTTACTACCTATCACGAGGCTACCATGCACACCGCCCAAGCGGCAACCTCCCGCTCTCCCTCGGGAAGCCAATACGGAACTAAAACTGCAATTCATCGACTCGCCTTGGGGGGCTGGCTTCAGGAAATCCAAGTGCTTTTTGACTGCATTGGTAAATTGGCCATTTTTACAGCTGATAAAAACATGTTTACAGCCTGGTACAAAATATGGCTTTGGTGCATATAGCCATGATTACCCTTTATGACAACTGTGAGGGGGGTGATTTTTTTTTTAAAACTCATCCATTTCATTTTTATTAAGTTTTATTAAGTCTGCATAATTAAGGGCGTGGCCACTTGAGTGACAGCTAGGTCTAGCTGCTCGCTGTCTCGTCACCTCAGCTGATTTTGGCTAATTAGCCGCTGAGCTCGACATATACATCGTATTTTGTTTTGGTTAATGTTTATTTACACAGTCATTTGCCTTTTGGAATTATTTGCTGTAATTATCAGATACTATAGCATGCTGTGTGCACTTAATTGTGCTTACTAACTGTTCAAGTTGCCTCCATTTACCAGGTGAGTGAAATGATATACTTATATACCATCTCTATAAATGCATTTGTTTTATTTAAGATCATTTATCATTTATAATGTTCTTTAGACCTGTAATGCAGTCCAGAATCTGACAGATTGATTAGCTGTAGGCTATAAAACAGTCATCTGAAGCGTTGTCATACAGTGTTAGTGCTGGATTTTTATAAACAGCCTTGCATTTACTAACACAGACTATATCTGAAGTGTTTGATAGTAATTCGCATTTTCCTCCTGTAGAAAAACGTCATAAGAACAATGTAGAGTGGCTCAATGTGTTACAACAGTGTTTTTAAAAGTCTAAACACTTTATTGATATAGCATACAACCAAGCACATGTGGTCAGAACACAAACGAGTCACAGGTAATGAAGTATTAAGCATTTTCCCAAAGTAAAAAGTCTGTCTATGCCAGGTCTAAGCAAAATTCAGAGAATCCAGCATGCGTCTCCGCTCACTCTCCGCCTCTTTGCCCTTGTTTGGTATCCCGCGTTTGGTGCGATGACGCGCGAACAAAATGGCAACGGTTGGGCGCACCTACTTGTAGCTTCTTTTGCAGTGTTCAGAAACCTATGGGTGACGTCACGGATACTACGTCCATATCTTTTACAGTCTATGACACCGCCCCATTCTTACGGAACCTTTGATTACATTTTACTGTACTTTGATGCTGACCAAAATAAGAAAAGTGGATAACGAAAACCGGATTTTTAACTGAATTCGCTTTTATGGAGGTACAAGGAAAACCAATGTGCTCCATCTGTCAAAAACCTTTTTAAAACAAATAAAAATTATATTCAAATATATGAGCAATTCCAGCGTTATGAATGTGACATTTGCAGTAAAAAAAATCGAAACATAAATTCACATAAAAAAGTAAATGCTAACATTATATTGAAACATCTGTTTATATTTTTCAGGACAACTGACCACAGAGTTAAGGGACAATAAAAATATCAATCTGTAAACATGTTTTGTACTTTAAATGAGTAAAATAAACATGCGTTATGGATGTGACCAAAAAAAGTCTGCGAGTTTACGGTCTTCAACATACTTTGTAGAAATTCTGTGAATTAAACTGCACAACCCAAAAGCAATAATGATTATCAAAAGAATAAGAGTTTGCTCACAATAGAACAAACATGATTGATTCTATTTTATTTTATATTTTCGCATTTATGAGGAAAAAAGCTGTTATGGATGTGACATCTCTCTGTTATGGATGTGACAGATGTGAAATTCCCACTTGTGTGACTTTGGTAAATCAAATATCATAGTTAAAAAACATTGACAGAGACATTTTTGAGTATTTCTAAAGTACTGTAAATACTTGCTTACACAAAAAACCTAGAAATGGTGAAAACTTAATTCTTTTTATGGCGAGGTTGACATTTGCATGGAATTGCTCATATATAAGTGCCCCTCTGTATCTCATGTGGTTGATATTTGGCCCTCAAGGCCACTGAAGTTGAGAACCTCTGCAGTAGAGCAAATTTGAGGAACTGAACCCTGGCACAAACAGCCTCAAAATAATCATTATACAAATAATTAATTTGAATCAAGTCTAGTAATGACTCACTGACATGACTCATTAATTGAAATTACCTTTCGAAATGTTACCCCATTTTAAAGACAGACCTCACAGCACAATGATAACAACATCGTAACTGAATGGTTGTTCTTGTGCTTATGTGATGTTACAATAAAACCCCTCTCTGCACTTGCTGACCTGTGCCAAATCATTCACCACAAGGACAGCAAGCCCCTCTTCAGCCATCTCAAATGAAAAACTATAATTTTCCCTGTTCAATATCGATGTTGATATTTATGTCTTTGCAAAGCCTGCAACAGAGTTCAGCTGATGACAGTAAGGCATTTAATGAGCGATGCAACACATGACAAAGAGGTTTATTGATATACTAAAACATCGATGTAATTGCTTTAGATGACTCTACGGTCAATAATGACATTTCATTTTATTGCAGTAGCTCTCCAGAGGATTAAGTACACTTAGTCACCAGGACAAGGTATTGCTAGATACCTTAAAATATGTTACCTTAAAATAGCTTCAAACCACCCATGTCAGTAAATCCACTCCAATCCATGATTTAATTATCGCTTCATGGAAATCTTTTTGTTTACTTTTTCCAAATAGAAATAAAATCCAAGTAAATATGTTTTATGTACACTACCTGACAAAAGGCTTGTCGCCTATCTAAGTTTTTGGATCAACAAATAATAACGACTTCTAGTTGATCATTTGGTAATCAGATGTGGCTTATATGCTTATTTTACCAAAATAAAATATGATCATGCCTTGATTTTTAATTATTTAGTTAGGACAGTAAGGTCTGACTTTGCTTAAACAAAAGTCTTGTCACTTAACAGATATAATGTACAGTATAGAATATAAAGTCATGGTGCAGGGAAAAAAGATTTAACATTGTGTATGACTCCTGTGAGCTTAGAGGACTGCATCCATACTAGGGCTGCAACAATGAATCGATTAAATCGATAAAAATCGATTACCAAAAGAGTTGCCAACTAATTTCATAATCGATTCTTTATGTCGCACGATGCAGGGACGTTTGACTATTAAAAAAAACATTAGTTCAGCGCGGAGCAGAGTGAACATGGTCTCTCTCGTGCACTGATGCAGAGTTTGGTGCCTCATAGACAGGGATGAGGAGGAAGGGAGTTCAACAGCAGGGTAAATCACTACAGAATCCTACATCTGTTCCATTTTGAGGTGAGGAACGTAAAGTCCCTGGTGCTGGTGTTTAGTCTTTATTCAGCTTGACAAGCGTGACAAGTTCGCGTTAGCTTGTTAACCCTTAAAGCGGCAACTGAAAAATTCAAACTATGCTTTGGCGCGTTGTCTGGCGCTGAGCCAGAGAAAGATGTGTCATATTATCACAATTATGCAGTGTTTTAACCACCTAATGCTTATTTTATGAATTAGACATGTAAATACACACAAGTTCTAGTAAAATAATACATTTAGAGTTTGTAAAACACACAAGAATATCTATGGAAGTCTAGCAATCCATTCAAATATAATTTGCCGATGTGTATTATTCATATCAGATACACATAGTGAAAGTAACTATAAACTTAAAGGTATTCTTCTCTAATTTCACTAGCCACTTGCATGTATTTGGGGAGTACCTGACGAATTTACGTGCTGAATCCTGCATGTTCCGCTTTAATTTACACAGTAGCCATAATCATCTAATCACACAAAAACACTAACATTATAGCAGACACTGTAAAAAGCTCATTCCCAGCCACTAGACTTTCCTGACAGGGTATTCGAGTGTCATCGAGTGTCAGAATGTTGTGGGACTGCTATACAGGAGTTATGATTAGGGATTATAGATCGCGAAATTTAACTGATTTTAGCGGGTTTTTTTTTAAAACATGACAGTAAAACACGAATGTGGTTATAAATATATTTAAACATATGCTTGCTTGTTGTAAAAATACGTGATAATATTAGTATAACAAAAAATACTAATTTGTGGATCTCCTGACTTTCGGGTGCAGTTATGCTGGTGTATTCTGGGAAATTTTCTTACCCCTTGGTTTCGAGTTTGGTCCTGAAAAATCTCCTTTCGAATCTCCTTAGCCCTACGCCTTCAAGCTAAAGAGAATTGGGACACCCCTACCCCTTCACGGGTAAGGGGAAGGGCTAAGGGGTAGAATTGGGATTGGGCCATAGTTTGCATTCCAAAGACTAAAGACAAGTTTTTTATTCAATCGACTTTTTTGCATCATTCATTTTTCCATCTGTGGTCATGTATTGCTTCACTGCAAAAAAAACTTTTCTAACTTAGTCATTTTGTCTCGTTTCCAGTCCAAAAATCTAAAAAAAATCTTAAATCAGGATTACTAGAGAAGAAAAATGGCATGAGAAAATTTAGTGAGGTTTAAAACTTCTGTTTGAGATTAGATCTCATTAAGATTATTTTTCTTACCCCATTGGCAAATATTTTTGCTTGTTTTAAGCAAACAATCACTTAATTTTGAGGTAGTTTTTATTTTCAGAAAATAGGACATAATTTCTTATGATATTTCATGTGTCTAGTATGTATCTTGATTTAAAGTTTCTTTTAGATATTTGGATTGAAAACAGGACAAAACTACTTAGTTTCTTATTTTATTATTATTATAACAGCTCAGGGATGTTCAAAGAGCAACATGTTTGTGCACTTTCTAAAGATTATAGTTGTTTTTGAATGAAGGGTTAGAAATGAATGCTTTTCTTGTTTTTTTTTTTTTTTTTTATGCGATTCATCGATTAATCGGAAAAATTATAATCGACAGATTAATCAATTATTAAAATAATCGTTAGTTGCAGCCCTAATCCATACATCTCTGCAATGACTCAAATAACTTATTAATAAAGTCATCTGGAATGGCAAAGAAAGCATTCTTGCAGGACTCCCAGAGTTCATCATAATTCTTTGGATTCATCTTCAATGCCTTCAATGTCTTCAACGTACCCCAGACATGCTCAATAATGTTTATCTCTGGTGACTGGGCTGGCCAATCCTGAAGCACCTTGACATTGTCTGCTTTCAGGAACTTTGATGTGGAGGTTGAAGCCTGAGAAGGAGTCCTATCCTGCTGAAGAATTTGCCATCCACACTGCAGATCTCTCGCACGCCCACATACTGAATGTAACCCCAAATCATGATTTTTCCTTCACCAAACTTGACTGATTTCTGTAAGAATCTTGTGTCCATGCGGGTTTCAATAGGTCTTCTGTATTATTTGTGATGATTGGGATGCAGTTCATCAGATGATTCATCAGAAAAATCTACCGTCTGCCACTTTTCCATATGATCAACTAGAAGAATGGTCAAGTTATTATTTGTTGCTCTTACAACTGAGATTGACAACAAGACTTTTGTCAGGTAGTCATATTTAGCTAATGTTAGCAAACACATTAACTAAAATTAACGAATAGACCATTATTCTAAAGTGTGACCATCAAATCAACTGCATCAAACTCACATCAAACAAATAGCCAAAACACATAATAGGGTTCCTTCTACTGATACCTAATAACCTAATGATACCTTTCCAGTTTAATTCTGAACCACTTCAAGTTACAATTGTGCACTGTAAGCCGACAGAGAGTGACAAATCAGATATCACACTTTATGCAAGTTACTCATGCTCCAATTAGGTTGTAGTTACCTTGGCAACAACAAACGAACTTATCTGATGTCTGAACCACTGTGATATTATTAATAGAGAGCACTTAGAAAGACTGAAATAAGGGGGTAAAAGTTGACAGAGATGCAAATCATGCAGACGACAGAAGATGGGAATTACTGGCTGAGGCATATTTTCAGGCAACTCAATTGCTGACCTCCACATGCAGCCTCAGTTCTGCCATCGTATACTGATTGATAAGAGGTAATGTGCTGTCATCCTTCAGATGGAGGGCAGCTTTTTAAAACAGACTACAATCTTTACTTCACTTACTAAGCAAAAAAATCCACTTAACTACAAAACAAATATATACACTTGCCGGCCACTTTAATAGGTACACCTGTCCAACTGCTTGTTAACGCAAATTTCTAATCAGCCAATTACATGGCAGCAGTTCAATACATTTAGGCATGTAGACATGGTCAAGACGATATGCTGCAGTTCAAACCGAACATCAGAATGGGAAAGAAATGTGATTTAAGTGACTTTGAATGTGGCGTGGTTGTTGGTGCCAGGCTGGTCTGAGTATTTCAGAAACTGCTGATCTACGGGGATTTTCACGCACAACTATCTCTAGGGTTTACAGAGAATGGTCCGAAAAAGAGAAAATATGCAGTGAGCGGGAGTTCTGTGGGTGCAAATGCTTTGTTGATGCCTACAATTCCCACAGGCTCACCAAAATTGGACATTAGAAGATTGATACAAAGTTGCCTGGTCTGATGAGTCTGATTTAAGCTGTGACATTCGGATGGTAGGGTCAATATCCAAACGCAGTGGTGTCCCGCCTCTTCTCCACTGTGATTGGATGGCTAGCTCAAAAGCAACAATATTCGTCGCTGATTTTTTCAACTTGCAACAGCTAAAACAAACAAACGCAGATTGTTCAGCACAACTATCAAAAAATAATCTGCTAAACACTTTCAACTTGTAACGGAATAATGGGGATACTCTGTATCATAGCAACCAACAGAAAAAAACGCTGCGCTGCAAAACCACTCACAGCTTTGGTGGACACGCAACTTTATATGAGCAGCAAGTTATTTATTTTATTTTTTTATGAGAAAAACGTGACTGTTGGTTTTAGTCAATGTGTGTTTTAATTTCAGTTGTTCAACGTTGATGTTCAACAAATAATCATAGATAGTAGACAGTGTGTGTTTCCTTAAATTTTTTAAAAATCAAGTAATGCACCCTTTATTTAAAAATATCTCACCTGTAATATGTGAGTATATTTACTGTCCAGAACTGGGCATAAATAAATAAATAAATAAATAAATAAATAAATAAATAAATAAATAAATAAATGTAATCGAGTTAAAATGTTCAATTAATCGAGATTTTGATTTTAGGCCAAATCACCCAGCCCTATGAGAGATCCACTGATGGATCAGCTGATAGGCACGGTTTTCAAACGAGAGTTGAAGTGATGACCTTAACAGCCAATCACAGTCATATCTGTTAAGAAGCAAATGTTAGCGAGAAATGGACAATACATTGCGCATGAACATACATTTAAACACACCGGAGCCAGTTCAGAGAGTGATGAAAGCTATTTTAATTTAATTGCAAAACCGAAAAACAGTTGAGGTCATACCAAATGGTTCAATGTTTTATTGTGCCTTGTGGCATCCCTAGTTATTACATTCACCAAAAAAACAATATTTTCAGATTTTCTGAAATACTTCTGTCTCTTTTTCAAATGACGATCTTTGACATTTAAGTCTGCGTGAACTGGAAGTAGACTTTTATCCATGTATGTTAATGTACTTCCAACTGAAAAGGAATATTGTGTAGGGGGCGGGCTTTCTTTTGTGCATCCTTCTCTCATAGCAAACTAATAGTAGGGAGCGTGGCTGAGGATGTACAGTAGCTATGGAAGACCTCAGGTTGATGTCAACAGAAGAACTCCCACTCCAAAGGTGGAAGCAAATGGTTAGATTTTGATATAAGATTACCAAAAAAAAAAAAAATTTCAGTGAATTAACTTCCACAAATTAATAAGTATAACAATGTAAGTTAGCAAAATGAACATCGTAATATTTGACTTCATACGAACTTAATACTTTTAAGGACTTTGACTCACCTGGATGGTCTGGCATGCATGACTGCCATTGTTGGTGAGGATAGCAGACACAGCCTGCAGGGTTTTGCCGGTGTCTCCCCAGGCCACAACCAGGCTGAAGAGGCAGGCGCAGGATAACGCTGTCAGGGTCTGACCAGTGGGGTCATTCATCCCTGTGCTCCGCACCGTTGTCTCCAACAGAAGGTGAAACAGAGACTCTGCAGGGGCAAGAATGGTGTCAGAATGTAAATTCACATGCTCTCTTACATGTTACTTTTTTTATTTGAACAAGGGAATAAATCTTACCCAGCACATCTGGTGGTTCGGTCTGAAAGCTCTCTGGCTGCTGTCCCTGGAGCATATCTAGAAGGGCCTGAAGGCTCCGTAAGCACAGTGACGGGTGCGAGAAACGGGTCTCTTTGATGAGCTCAAACACTCCACAGAGCCCAATCCCAATGATCTGGGGAGCAGAGGATCATAGCTATAATATAATATTCACCAACACTAGTGCTCGAATGAAATAGCATTTTTATGGAAATGACAGCTGGCAGACACTTGAAATTGACAATGGAAGCATTTTCATAGGAATTTCCTTCAGCCGTAAGAAAAAAGTGATTCATTAAATAGATATGAACCAACCAAACCAACTCTCAGATGAATCAGAACAGAAACCTTTAGGCTGAAGTTTACACTAATACATTTTAGTTTTAAAATGCATACGTTTTGCTACGGTTACGCCTTCCGTCCACACTACCCCGGAGTTTTCGAGCCCTGAAAATGGAGTGTTTTGGAAACGCTGAAAATGCTGTTTTCATTTTGAAACACTGCTGCTCTGTGTCAGTGTGGATGAGGGAAATGGAGACATCTGAAAACGCAGGTGTGGCTGCAGACATTCTTCTATCTGCTTGGGGCTTTTTCTCAATATCAAATACACAAAGTTCAGTCTTGCATCCTTTCCTTGTAAGTTCAGACTTCGCAAGTTTGTTATGAAAAACAAACTCTCGAGAACAAAAATCTTCAAAGGGAACAGTGTACTTTATAACGTTATTCACATCACCCTGGCTACGTTGTTTCACTATCTTAACAATAAAATGAAAACATGATATAAGGAACTGCCTATTTTAATTTTGATATTAACAACTTAACAGACACCAAAAATGTTGAGGCATCGTGTAGCTACATATAAGACCGTCATCTTCACTGTAGGCATATGTATAACAAAAAGGAGCCTATAACATAACTGCCTCCTTTCATTTTCATTGAAAAATATACCCTGTCTTTTGCTGAATATCAGTTTTAATAATCAATAATGGCCATTGTAAAAGTATAACGTACAATAAGTTTATACATTATAGGAAATCAGTCAAATGTACAAAATCAGTTTACGTGGTCACATTAATTAATATATTAACTTATCTTTGCACTTAGCCAAAACACATACTTGAGAACAAGTAATAGATTCAAAAGACCAAAGGTGAATTAAATATTAGAGGTGGTCTCACGGTTCGGTTACGATTATCATGCCATCGATGCGGTTCAATTCGATATCTCGGTGCATCGACAATGCTTTCCATACACAATTTTATATTTTACTTTACAGGTGCTGTTCACCGATGAGTGACACTGATAAACGGCAGTGGCACAGTGTTGCCAGATTGGACGTTTTTGGATAGGCATTTCGGCGAGTTTTGGATAGTTATTGGGCTGGAATCAATCAGCTACATCTGGCAACACTGCAGCGTCGATCACAGCTGATCCATGATAGACGTTAGGGGTGTCAAAATTAACTGTATCTTCAGTGCACCGCGATGCAGACGCGGACAATTCGGTATCGGTTCAGTTATAATCATAACCTGTTATTATGTACTGACGTCATTTATCTCATATGCGCTATGTCGTCGTAGCATACTATGGTGAGGGAGGCGAGCGCGATTATTTACAACGCTCCAACTACTTAAAAGGTCAGAAACTGTGCACAATTTCACTGCGTGTGTGTTTGCTGGACTGTGTTTCACTGATACTTACAGCAGAATCCCCTATTTCACGGCGATTAGAGAATGAAAGTAATCTCCATTTCTCTCTTTCTCTCTCACTGTGGCCCATGAGTGCATCTGTGAAGAGCACCAGCGTGTAAGAGCCAATCACAACCCTTTCTGTTGAGTGCGTGACCAATCAAAGGAGTGAAAGAACTTGGTAGACAGGACTCAGAAAGCGAGCGGGATATTTATATTTGTTTATTTGCTATAAATGCTTGTGTTGTTTAAAGGTACAGTTTATATATCTGACTGTTTGTATTAAGGGACAAATTGTTTTACAAATAGTATATAAATATATTTATACATTTTTATGCAAGAATTGCTGTGCTGTGAAGAAAATATAAAACTCTATGGAGATCCCTGAAAAAAACAGCATATGTTGGTAAGGTATGTTTTGATGCTGGTATGCTGGTCTTACTGGTTTTAATGCTGGTCTTGCTGGTCTCATTGCTGGTCCTGCTGGTCTCAATGCTGGTCAGGACCAGCACTCAGGCCTGCAAGACCAGCATTGAGACCAGTACTGAAACCAGCAAGACCAGCATCGAGACTAGCAAAACCAGCATCGAGACCAGCAAGACCAGCATTGAAACCAGCAATACCAGCACTAAAACCAGCAAGACCAGCATCGAGACCAGCAAGACCAGCATTGAAACCAGCAATACCAACACTAAAACCAGCGAGACCAGCATCAAAACATACCCTACCAGCATATGCTGTTTTTTTCAGCAGGGAAGAATCGTCAATGCACCGTGATGCACCGAGATATCCAATTGAACCGAATCGATGGCATGATAATCGTAACCGAACTGAACCATGAGACCAGTGTAGGTTCACTCCTCTAATAGACGTGGTGGAGAAAACTTGCGCGCTCGTGTCTGTATCCAGAAGTATCGCTGTAACAGCCGAGAGGAGAGGAAAAGTCATGCCAGCCAGTTAAATGGGCCAAAGTGAGAGAGAGAGAAATGGTGTTTACTTTCATTCTCTCAATCGCAGTGAAATAGGGGCTTCTGCTGTAAGTGTCAGTGAAAGACTGTCCAGCAAACACACACAGCTTCTGCGTTTTTAAGTAGTTGGAGCGTTGTAAATACCCGCCAATATCATTTTGTCTTCAACCGTTAATAAATCATAAATATTAAATAAAAAAATCTCTTTTGAGAAATAATACAATTTTTAATGTTTCATTTAATCATCATTGCCCTTTCAGGAAAATCTAAAATCTTTTAATTTATTCATCTAGCTTCCTGAATAATTTACACATGGACATTAAAACACTATGTACATAAGTAAAACACTAAGCTAAGACTGTGATATTCCTAATAATTATTCCAAATTATGCTAATGTTTTCTTTTTGGATTGAACAATTCTTCCTTGACAGACTTGACAGAAAATGTTCTTCTAGAACCACTCTAATTCAATTTTCTCACTCGGGGTCCAATGTCTGCACATGTGGCGGAATTGACAATAAAGCTGACTTTGACAGAAGTAACAATTGTGTAGCACAAAAAAAAAAATGTGGCTTATTCAGTGTGAAACCAACATTATGCAAAAGAAAAGTTCTGAAATCTGAGTGTGGAAAATCACTATAGCAACTGAGTTGTGCTGAGAAGAGAACATGTGGTTCACTTGAACTTAAAAAGAATAAACAACTGTGTGAGAATGTGTTTGTTAAATCCAACATACATGTAAATACAGTGCTGCTGTTTCACCTAATGGTTTTACTAGCATGCAGAGCATTCATATCACATGAGGATATACTGTAAATAGGTTTGACTAAACAACATTAAGATACAGATTTTGCTGTGTAGCATATCATCTTTCACCTAATTACAGCTGCAAACATCTACAAAGATATTTAAATGAAGGAATATTTGGGATGTTTCTCTGTGGAAACTGTTTGTTCCTGAAAGTTCGTTATAACACACTACATCATAACAAGAGGCTAGAACGGGTTCATCTTTCAAGGTCATCATTTGAGACATTTAAACGATATGAATACAACTTTTAACAACTTCAAACCATATAACTTGAAGAACCTGTACAGGCATCAGGGATCACACAAATCTAAACTGCACATTCATGACTAACAGGGCTGGGCTTATGTGTTTTAAGGCCGATTTATAGTTCTCCGTCAAGCATAAGCATAAGTTCTGGCGCAGCCTTCGCGTGGACGCATAGCCCTCGCCATGGTTGACGTCGACGCTGATGCGCACCTCTCAAAAAATTTAGCTGCACGACGCAACGACGCGTAGCGCAAGTTCTGTGATTGGTCGGCTTGGTATTGATGACGATTGAGTCCGATGGAGTGATTGTTTCGAGTGTCGAGTCACGTGAAGGAACTCCACATGAAGACTTTTGTTTTGTGTTTACCTTATGATTAAAGTTGTTGTCTCTGAATGAGCGAGTTTGAGCTACTTTAGAAAAAACAAAACACCCGCAAAGAAATTCAACAGAGAGAAACATAAAAGCCCACTGCCAGCTAGTGTTTCAGAAGTGTTATTGCAGAGCAACACAAACAGCATGCAGAAATATAAATGCATGACTATGCGCAAAGGCAGGCACCGTGGGTCACACTGATCATTTGACGCAGAAGTATAAACAAGCCTTTAGGGCTGCAACTAACAATTTTTGATAGTTAGTTGATTAGTTGGGAGATTATTTTTCAAATAATCTGGAGATTATTTTTCAAATAATCTGATAAAAAAATACGGTCAAAACAAAAATCAATACTTAAGCCTGGTGTATACTTCTGAGTCAAGTGATCAGCGTGACCCACGGCGCATGCTTTGCACATTGTCGTGCATTTATACTGTTGCTATTATACTGTTATACTATTTTGAGCGAATTTGTTCTTCCGGTTTGAAACAAATTTTTGAAGCTGCTTCCCGGCTATGAGATACTTGCGTGTAATCCAGCGTGGAGAGTGGCTGTCTATACCTGCGAGTACATCGTGACGTCTCTGAGTGTGCAGCATTAATTCATGAGAAAGACTTTATTCAAACCAATCAGCGCGCTCTATTGTGCATGACGTGTAACTTCATTAATATGCATGATATAGCTTCGGAGACTGTTTTACCTGTTACAGTGTTCAGACGACAGAGAGACGCCATGTTGTGTTGCCAAAACCAGAGAAAGAACAAGAATTTGGAGACATGGGTCGTCAGTGTTGCATTTATTAATGTGCTGCAACGAAGGTTTTGTTTGCATTTTCCCGCTATGAGAGTGCTGCTGGACACACATGTGGATTACAGTGCTCGCGACACGCGACAGAAATGTGTTTGTAAGAAACATTTTGTACCCGAGAGCTTTTCGCATCTGGAAATGATGAAATCTGGATTTGCCGCTCGTCTCTTTTTAAAAAAAGACACAGTTCCAGTTTGATTGTCCCGTCTCTACAGATTTGGTAAGTGTGTGAAAGCAGTGCCCTTTGTTTGTTCATTCAGATGGCAAAGTTAGTTCGTATCGTCAGCAGTGCTCTTTCAGTTTTTAAAGACATACCTTAGTCAAAATAATTTAGTTACCAAGTTTATTGTATGTTAATATCACTGCAATTTTATCGTACAATATTATAGACTGAAAGATCCACTGTAAATGCTGCTCTCCGAGTGTAAACATAAACACCTTAAACTATTACCGTCGTGTAGGATTTTCGCCGCATTTTGTGACAGGATAGTCTACATACACACGGCTTTCTGACGCTACCTACCGAGTGCATCTAAGTTTCCGAGAAATGCAGAGGATTTTTTCTCCTATTCGCCGTGCGGTATCAAACATACCATTAAAACTCCACTCTCCAGCAGTTCCTCGCTTTCAATATCTCGTTTGTCACGGGCGACATGCAGGAAATGTTCCTGAATAAAAAGTGAAAGTGCCAAACTGCAGTAAAAGTCGACAAATTAATAATTTGGCAAGTAATTCGATTACTGATTTCCATGAAAACACAGTCACTGTGTTTCTCCCCTGCGTCTGCGTGCCCAAACGGAAACTCCCATATTTGCAAATCCTTCCCTTTCCCTCCCCCGACACTCCCACCTAAACAGAGCTGGACACACCCACTTTCATGCTTTTTCCAAACTAAAGGTGTGAAAACAGGGGGGTTTCATGGCCCTTTAAGAACCGGCATATGCTGTTTTTTTCCCCATCGTATGTTTTTTTTTTCTTCAGTCAAATAAAAATAGCAGGCTACCTCAAAGTCATCGCTCCATGGAAAATATGCATTTAATTAATGCTCCGCTTTATTTCTTATATCACAAGCCTCTGTCAACATTTTTTATATAAAGATTATATCTTGAGCATCTGATTTTACCTTAGAGCTTCTGTGCTTCCTATCTCACTTGCGGTTCATGCGCATGTGATGAAAGACACTAACCACATTCCATCCACCAATTTTTATGCGCATTTAGCTATAAAGGATTTATTTAGAATATGAGCATAAAAAACGGTTGATTGAAATGCCAAGACGCACATAAATTTTGAAAATGCGCATGAAAAACATGTGCGCATAACTGAGAAGGATAAACTTTATTCTATAAGAAAAGATAAGCATAAACTGGGATGGAAACACTTTTACCGAACAAATTCCAGTATGCGCATTAAAAAAAGGTCATGTGATTTTGTTATAAAAAGATCCCGTGCTGGCAAAAATGTGTGTGAATGGACAAACCAGCAGGCTGAGCACATTGTAAAGCATCTGAAATGTTGTTTTGGTCATTCTAAAAGGCCTTAACCGTTTCAGTGTTTGTGTTATTATATTATTAATGATGTCCAAAATCAAGAGCGTCTGCTCCGCATCTGACACCTTTAAACGCCACCGCGCGTTTACTGCGCGTAAGGATTTTTCTTTTTATGAAAAATAATCTTTTTCAATAGCACTGGCAAAACTATCACATACTTTTAAGGCCATAGAGACAATTTTTGTCAATTTTTAAACAATATTTTCAAGCTTTGAAAGGTTTAATTAAAGTAAATGATAAAAAGATTTAAATTTTGTCTTTTATTTACATAATTTACACTATTTTTCCTATTTGCTCATTCTTGTCTATACAATATTTTATTTTATGCTTGATCTTAAACTAAAATAATTTTACAAAAAATACAAGGACACTGTCAGTAATAAAATAATAAAACAAATGACTTTGTTTCACTTGAGGTAATTGAAATATGACAACACTACATTTCTCAAAGCAGTGTTTTAAGATTGCTTTGACCTGTAGCTAATGGCTGAACAATTTAGTGATGCTTTAAAACAGACCAGGATACTGTTATTTTGTATAAATCACACTAATACCTCATCCAGAAGCATTTCTAGCATAATTCTTTTGTCGTAAAAATTAAAAAAGTTCCACTTTTGCTAAAAGTTCTGGTAGGCTAAGTTTCACTTCACGATTCAGCCAAATAAGAAGTCCATTAGCACTGTCATCGGTCACGCATCAATCTAATTCTAAATACTTGATAGTATTTGACTAAATTTAGTCAAGGAGCAAAGATAAATAATTTCTACTTTAATAGCGAAGAGATCGCAATTGTATACAGTCTGAGCACACACCCGCAATGATAAGAGGACTTGCAGTTCATTGCAGTTTTGCGATTAACGTACATGACTGCGCCCTCATGTTAAAATAAAGCACTCGCGACATTTACAGAAATTAATAATTGCATTCCCGCGCTGACATTCATACTGTATTAAACCAGGCTTCACAAGAGTGACAGGTCAGAGGCAAGTAAACTCGCCATTGGAGATAAGAGAGCGAAACGTGCGTGTAGATCGTCGAAATGGTAGGAAGCATATCCGCGGTTTAATTACTCTTGCTAATAACATAGACATCTCTATAGTGAAAACATCCAAAAAGCATTATTCCAATAAAATATTTGTTTTTAAGTTGTTATTTTCTGTCACTGCAACACAGAAAGGCCTTTGTCCCGCCCTTACGTTTCACGCAAACTAGACAAGGTCAACTGTGATTGGCCACTTTTCATGTCAGTCAAATCACCGCTTCGGAATCCCGGCAGTTAGTGAGGGTATTATTGCATTAAATTGTCCCAAAAGTTCACAAACATTTGTATTTTACCGGCGTGAAAATTGCATACAAATTCTCCTTGTTAATTTTAAGTACTTTTAAGCAATTTTCAACAAAACAAGAAAATTTTCCAGGTATACAAATATATAAAATAATATTTTGGATTATTTACCTGATACAATTAATCAGTTAAAAACACACCCTTTTGGTAATGGTTAATTTGTTATTTTGAGCATCCCTACTTGCTGACCTTAAAATTGTTTTTAAAAAATTAAAAACTGCTTTTATTCTTTCCAAAATAAAACAAATAAGACTTTCTCCAGAAGGAAAAATATTATAGGAAATACTGTGAAAAATTCCTTGCTCTGTTCAACATCATTTGGGAAACATTTGAAAAAAGAAAGAAACAAAAAAAATTCATCCCAGGAGGGCTAATAATTTTGACTTCAACTGTATATGCTTTTTTTATTTGCTGTTTTGCTTATTATAAATATATGAAACTATTTATAATTTAAGTATAAAAACAAATGTCAAGTTTAATTATCTTTAATTTTTACATATTAAACTTTAAATAAAATCAAACAAAAAAGTTCCTTTTCCAAATATCCAAAATAAATATAAATAAATATAAATAAACAAAACAAAGCAAAACAATTGTTGAACGCATATACCTTTCTGAGAATAAAAAACAGCATCTGAGAAGACTTTTTCAATGGATTTTCTGCACTCGCCTGCTGCTCATCATGGCACTTTAAACAAACTTTTATAGTCTACTGACTATATTTTTTCAATTACATTATCGATGCTGTAAAAGATCTTGTGAAATTGAAAACAGTCACATAAACTCATAAAAAGACATTTATCGGTAGATGAAAAACAATCGCCGTGCATATAGCCCATTCAGTTCCATCCCTGTCTGTAATCCTGTGATCCTAAATATCATAATTAGCTGGTCTGTTTAATATTGGAGCTGCACTTTGCAGAAGAATCTAAAGAAACATGACAGGGCACCCATACTTAAAATGCAGCATTTTTTGTTTATATGACTATGTAATTAGTATGTTTTAAAGTACTATGAATTGTCATTGTTAAGGAACCCAATCGTAAAGCTGAATCGCACCGTTTCTTATGATTTTAATATTCTTATATGATTTAAATAATTTTCTTGTGATTCCCATCCCTATGCACATTCCCTTCTAGGTGGTAGCCTATGCACAAGATCTTTGAAGTGGAGACTGGAATTAATCAGACAGCTCTCCATATACGGCTGTGATGTGAAGGGAAAATGTTATATTAATGGCATAACATGGCAGAGCCTCCCTTTGGCCATTTTTTCAGAGCTGAATAAGAAACATGCTCTGCTTCCACTACTCGAGATACTTCAAAATTAATAATGAATAAAAAAAATATTTTAAATATCACAATAAAAATGTATACAAAAAAAAACCTAATTTTGATATTTCAAAAATACTATAAAAAATACACAACCTAACAAAACAATCTGTAAATAATTCTACCACTACAAATTGCTCTAGGAGTGTGTGACACTGACAAAAAGTGATATCTCAATATATATATATATATATATATATTATAATAATATAATTATATTATATATATATATATATATATATATATATATATATATATATATATATATATATATATATATATATATATATATATATATATTTTTTTTTTTTTTTTTTTTTTTTAATGGCAATATTTTTTTTTCTTTCTTTTTAAACAGGCACCTTGACTGGTTTGACTGGATAAATAAATATAACACTAAAACATCCAAGCAAATGGCATATTTTAATTGCAAATTCAAATGATTAGCTCAAAAACAGATTCATTCATACATGAAATAGACGTGCGGTTTTGAGATGCACAAATGTTCGTCTCCAGTTTTGTTGGCTATTTTCATTAGCAATATTTTCATTAAGATTTTAATTTATTAAGTATTAATTTGTTGTATGTTAAACTATTGTTAAACATCAAGATCACAATTGCAAAGCAAGACAAAAATGATTAGGGTTTTTTTTACAAGCAGCAAGAAAGAAAAAGCTTAATCCGATGCTTATTTTCTGCTAGCCAGAACAATAAAGGTGGTTTAATTCACTACTTTTTGGGTTCAATTGCTTTAATACACAGAACTAAAAGGAAACCTATCATGCAAAAATCACTTTTATAAGGGATTTAAACACAGCTGTGTGGCTACAGTGTGTGAATATAGCCAGCCCGTCAGGGTACAAATTATACCTCTATTTTTTTATAATCTCACTTGATAAAAACAGTCTGCACAACCACTTTGATTGAAATATTCCTTTTGTACATGTTATAGAAGGAGGAAAGTCCCGTCCATTAATGGAGATCTCTCTCTGATTAGCATAGACAACCCTAAATGAGAAGCAGCCGTTCACCATTAGACTTGTCACCTTGGTACCTGATGAAGACCAAGTAGCATCGATACACTTCAGCTGGTATAGACGAATTATCGGTTTATAAACAGGTGGCAGAAAAAAACGGGAGCACTAGCATTTACAGCGAGGGAATGACATCCGATGCGGTACAGAGATTGTTGTTGTATTAGAGATAAGTTATATTGATTACATATTATATATATTATTTACATTATGCTTTCAGCGTATTAGAACAGCTTGTCACCCAGTGATAAGCACAGTTATTCAGCAAAATTAAAGTGAGCGGCGTTAGTCTGACAGTTCCATTTGCGATAGCACCCTCCCAATGGATATTGGATTAGACGAAATGGCAAAGCATCCAGCCCGAAATATACAACTATCTCAAACTGCAAGTAATTTTACAAAAGAGAAGTAAAATTTGCTCTGCGTGGTCATGTGCAAGAAATAATGTTCCACGATTAACAGATTCAAAACGATATAGTGCTAAAAACCGAGGTTCTGCCTAGCCAAAGACAAGGAAAGAAGACGGAGCTAGGGCCTGGGTAATCATCAACAAGCAAAACAACTGCATTTTGACAGCAAACTGCACCTGTACAGCAGGGTATGTGATCGTACATTTTTATATTTCATTCTTAGCATTCAGTGTTTGCAGATTAATTAACCATATTTAACTGTTTTTGCTGAAATCATTGCTGCAATCAAAAACGAGTAATGTGTATGATTCAGCATAGCATAAACTTACTTGATATGAAATGAGAACAGCAGAGTCCAGCATTTTTAATTAGGTCCTCACTCCATTCAGCTCCCTTTTAGCCAAAGACGTCTGCGTTTGGCATTAAAAGCAGTGTGGTGTACGGTAAAAGTTAAGTTTTCTATTTTCGAATTTGGCATCCTACCGCACAACACGACATGTTTGCTATTGCAACCGCCATTTTTTTTTGCAACTGGGAACCTGTGTGACCTGGTTGGTAATTCCTCTATAGTATCGAGGCCTAAATTTATGGTATAATGACAACATTAATATAGACTATCTTTTTTTAGAGCGAAAAAAAGGCTGCTGATACATAGAAGTTTATATTTCTGCCCTCTTTTGAAAAGAGGGCAGGAAGCACAATCACATTTGAATTTAAAGCGGCAGCAACCAAAATGGCACAATTTGGATAAAAGCCTAAAAGAGGCAGTTTCAAAGAATTACCAAAAATTATTTGTGGGGAATTTTGAGCTGAAACTGCACAGACACACTCTAGGGACATCAGAGATTTATTTTAATTCTTGTAAAAAGGGGCATAATATGGCCCCTTTAAATGGTGCTTCATATACACATTGTGGTCCTTACACTTACCTTCGGCAGTTTGACAGAAGGTTCACGGTACTCCTCCTCTTCCTCACTGTCAGAGTCACCGCTCTGCACAGAGTTTCTGGAGGCGAGGGCCAACGCCGCCTCCTTCTGCTGCCAATCCAGCACGCAGTGCCGTACATTACAGTAGACATTGAATGCAGAGGGGTTGCTGTGGAGTTTGATGTCAGGCACTGGAAAGGCCCCATCCAGAGTATCTGTCTGCAAGAAAATAAAAACACAGAAAACCATTTAGAAGAAATACACCAATTAAAGGATCAATAGAAAAAAAGATTGTGGCATATCATTCGCATTTTGTCAGTAAAGCTGATTCTAGTAAACCTCCAGCACATGCTTTCAGATGGAGCAGCATTTACTACACCAAGTCACACCACACTATTTATGTTTCCATCCACCTATTTTTAGGCGCATTTTGGATATGCGCATAAAAAATAAAATAAAATAAATAAATAAATAAATAAAAAAAAAATAAATAAAAAAAAAAAAATCGGTTGATGGAAACGCCGTGATGCGCATAAATTTTGAAAATGCACATAAGAAACATGTGCGCATAACTGAGTAGAATAAAATTTTTATTCAATAAAAAAGATGCACATAAACTACAATGGAAACACTTTTACAGGACAAATTCCAGTATGCCCATTAAAAAAAAAAAGAGCATGTGATTTTCACGCAGCTTCTCCTACCACAACGAATTTCGTATTTACTGTTGATATTTGGCACCAGTTAATCAGGAAGTGACGATTTTGTTCCCTTTGACCCATTGGATAGAAATGCTGCTTTATTCGCATGTCTTTTATGCAATATTCCTGTTTTGTGCATAAATTTTATTTGCATTTTTGGATGGAAACAAGGCTACTAATAAGCTATGCCAAATCAGGTTTAAAATCCAAATCAATTTAATCAGACAATTATGAAATGAATATAATTGTTCTGTTATACTGACTGCTTTTTACATTTGCATCTTTTAACAGTGAACTATGGCACTATACACCAAATACAGCACTTGAAAATAACATATAACATATATCAGTGTTTCATCTAGGATTTTTCCCAGCTGTGGCGGCAGGCTTTTTTTTTTTTTTTTTTACACAGATCTGCCAACTATTTCAAAGACAAATATTACACGCAGTATTACAAGTCGAGAACGCATTGATGTAATATGAGCATGCAAATCTCTTTGCTTGCGCGCCGATTTCCTCTTCGTGCACAAAACTTCTTGCACGCACTCAAATTTACATGCTCAAGTGCAGATCTTCTCGTGCGCTCTCCAGTAAGCGCTGCTGAAGTGCAATTTAGTGCGTTTTTGTGCGTTTTCCGACAATAACGCGTCCTGAAGTAAAGTAAAACGGCTATAAACTCCAGAAAGATAAGTATACTTATGGAAACTGTGTTCATCTTAACTGAAAGCTACGCCGTGTTTGCTGGCGCCCCACGCATCACGCACCTGTCAGTCAGTCAGTCAGTCAGCATGTCACCTTAAAGGGTTGAACACATAGCGCACAGCACTACTACGGTTACAGAAATGTTTGCGCTGTTATAATTCACTTACCTTTTAATATGTTTTGGTGCGATTATAACCCGCTATAAAAAAAACACGACTAAATGTTTTAAATGAGAAGTTGCAATGTAGCCGTGGCAGGATGAATTTTGGCATGGCGGCCCGCCACGGATGAATGAATGTAGCGGAAACCTTGTATATGTAACATATACATAAATATATTATAACATATTTTTACTCTAAAGTTACTTTATAACATCATTTAAAGGTTTAAATTAAATCCGTGAGATAATTCCATAATAATATGATTATTAGTCATGCTGAATCAATGAAAGCAGTTCACTCTTCTGTTCATAATGAAACGCTATGATGATTACCTGGGTTTATTCATGTTTGGAGTTTCAGCACCCTCTGCCCTTTGGAAGATATTTACTACACACAATTGTACCTCCCTGTGACAAGCACAACAAAAGTCTGAGGTGGCACAATCTTTGACAAAGGAGGCAAACACTACATAAGTAACAGCACAATAGCTGAATTGGTTCGATACCAACTCGGAGCGGGTTGGGTGGTATAGGACCAGTGGGGTTACATGTGTGCCGAAATCCGGGATGGGAGTGAGGTTTAGGAGGGTGAGTGTAATGGAGGCCAGCTAGTAAGTGCTGTGCAGGTAAACCTCATCCTCTGACCTCTAAGGGTGCTCTAGCGACAGACGCTAGAGGCCATAGGCTTTAGCCTCCTTGGTAGAGCAACCAACTCCCGTGCGGAAGGTCGACGGTTTGATACCAACTCAGAGCGAGTTGGGTGGTGTAGGACCGGCGGGGTTACATTGGTGCCGTGACCCGGATCAGAGTGAGGTTTAGGGAGGTGAGTGCCATGGAGGCCAGCTAGTAAATGCTGTGTAGGTACACCTCACTTCTCTGACCTCTAAAGGTGCTCTAGCGACAGACGCTAGAGGCCATGGTCTTTAGCCTCCTTGGTAGAGCAACAGACTCCCATGCAGAAGGTCGCCGTTTTGATACCAACTGGGAGCGGGTTGGGTGGTATAGGACTGGTGGGGTTACATTGGTGCCAAAATCCGAGATGGGAATGAGGTTTAGGGGGGTGAGTGCAATGGAGGCCAGCTAGTAAATGCTGTGTAGGTACACCTCACTCCTCTGACCTCTGAAGGTGCTCTAGCGAAAGACGCTAGAGGCCATGGTCTTGAGCCTCCTTGGTAGAGCAACCAACTCCCATGTAGAAGGTTGCGGTTCGATACCAACTCGGAACGGGTTGAGTGGTGTAGGACTGGCGGGGTTACATTAGCATGTCAACTTCTCAAAGACAATGTCATTTTTAGGGATGTAGTGAAATGAATATTCTGGATGCACTTGGAATATTGGGATATTGAGCTATTTTGAACATTAACCACAGGATGAGTGAAAGCACAGTGAACACTAATGGCAGTCTTTTTTTTCAGCTTATATTTTTGGCAAAAATGCAATATAAAAAATAATTTTTCATGATATTTTTTTAGAAATTCAGTTCATCCCTAGTCATTTTCACATTAAACTACAACTTATGTAGTGTTATAACACAAAGCAGTCCAGCCCACTAAAGTTTACACCACAGTCTGTATTATCAAGATCTACAATGTATCCAAAGTTTCATTGTCCCATTCATCAATCCACTCCCTGATAGGCCTAACTAATCCATTTGTCCTCATATTGGTCTATCTGGCCATAACAAAGGATGATGTAATGCGGAGAAGGTCATTCATTTAGGCGGACACCACAGAGAAATCTACCCCACTTGTCTGGCACAGTGACAGGCATCTGAAGTCATTAGAAAGCCACACATCTATGAGCCATGCCTAGCAGCCATACACTTCCTGTCATTTGCTGGCAGCGTTGCAAATCAAGAGCAGCTTGGTTAAGGTGTTACCTTACTAAATGACTCAAAAAAACTGCTAGTTTTAGGACCAACTGCTTCTAGCGTATAAAGTCACAGTTCATTTTTGTTTAATGCCATGCCAGCTTCTATGGCCATTTTCATGGTAAGAAAAGGTATAGACCCAATTAAGGTTTTACTATTTACTTTTGCTAAAAAGCTTAAACTTGTATTTGGATTAACAGTTTTTAAAATCGCTTTCAAAGTATGAAATCAAACTGAATAAATTAAATACCTTACAGAATTAAAACCAACACAATCCAATAGAGCATGTTTCATAGTTAAAGTGCTTTACCAAACAGTGGAAGGATCTTCTCTGGGTACAACGGGTAAAAACAATATGGTCCCATAAAGTCACTGAAAAATGTAAAAGGCCTGACAAACTACAATACTGCCTCTGACTTTGCTCTCTAACTCAACATCCCGGATTTGCAATGCCCCAGTTTGGCAGTAAATCAATGTGAAGCTCACTGAAGTAAATCTTATATAGACTCAATGAGAAAAAGATTTACATTCAGTAAACACAGTGTTCTGCCTCTCCTTTCCTACTATATTGGTAATTTAAGAATAGAGGAGACTGCCTACTAAACTGAACACAAAAAAGCAAATGTAGCAAAACAAACACATGGAAAAAGATAAACCATTGTCTTTCCATTAAGTTGTCCTTGAGGACAAAGAGCAAATGAGTTTGTTCTTTTAATATATATATATATATATATATATATATATATATATATATATATATATATATATATATATATATATATATATATATATATATATATATATATATATATATTTATATATTATAGGTGGGCATAGATTAATTTTTTGAATCTAGATTAATCTAGATTAATTTCAAAATTAATCTAGATTAATCTAGATTAAAATGGTTCATTTGATTTCTGCCGAAGGCATTCAGAATGTGTGTGCTACCCAAATAATAAGTCTTTGAGAACGGGTTTCTCAAGCCAGGTGACGCATTAGACCAGGGGCTCATCTCCTGTTTTCAAAATGCATCACAAACTGCTTGAGAAACTGTTCTACTATGATAATTGGTGATGAAAATAAATCATGTTTAATAAGATTAACTTGTGTTTAGTAACTGTTTATTCAGTTAAACATGAATGTTGAACTGTAGGCCTACATAAGCTCCAAACAGTGATTTCATACTTGCTTTTGATGTACGTACATACAGAAAATGCTGCTTCGCAAAGGCAAGTTCACAGAGCCCTGACGGTGTCAAACATTAAGTATATTTACATGGGCAACAATACTTTAATACGATTTTAATATGATTAAAACAATACTCTGATTAAGAGTCTACCATGTAAACAGCGATTTTTGATTACTTAATGCAACTACAGTCATAACTGAACTAAACCAAAATGGAATTGAGATGTGGAGTATGCAGATATTAGTGGCTATACTGACAAACTATTCCCGTCATGTAGGACTTTTCGCCATATCACAAGATCCACACAGGCGGCTGTCAGTAAAGGACCGCACAGACACACAGACGCACACACACAAACATCGCGAAATGCGGAAGTTTTTTTTATTCTCATTTGGCGTGCGTTATTAAATTCCATAACACTCTCACCTGTCCTTACTCATTTATTTGCGTCTATTACCCCAGTTTGTCACGAAGGCATGAATTAAATGTTCGTGAGTTAAAGTGAAACTGCTAAACTGCAGTTAGAGTCAGGCATCGTGCTGATTTGATTCAGAAAGGCACTTCTTTCCCAGACAGGTCACCGGTCAGGTATACATCTGCGCTAAACTATCAAGGTGAAAGTCATCATAGCTTGCGTAGAATAGACCCACCTCTCACCCAACTTTGAGAATAGATTAACGGCGATATTTTTTTTATCGTGCGATAAGAGTCTTGCGTTAACGCCGATAACGGCCCACCACTAATATATATATATGTATGTATATATGTATGTATATATATATATATATATATATATATATATATATATATATGTATGTATATATATATATATATATATATATATATATATATATATATATATATATATATATATATATATATGTGTGTGTATATATATATATGTATATTTATATGTGTGTGTGTGTGTGTGTATATATATATATATATATATATATATATATATATATATATATATATATATATATATATATAATAAAAGAAAAGAAAAATAAGAATAGTTATTCTTATCTTGAAGGGATAGTTCCCTTTCAGGTTGGAAACTCCAATATTATCCAACATTATTTAAAAAACATTATGGGGAATGGACAGATCACCAATTAGTCTGAAGAGTAAGAAAACGGGCAGAAAAGCTCTTTCACAGGTGCGGCTACTTAATAATCAGCTGTGTATACAGAACCTGGAGGAGCCTTTGCCAGACTTCGCTTCAGATCCAACGCACTAAAGAGAGAGACACACGCTGCTACTCGGCGAGCTACTAGAGCTTCCAGTCTTGCATCCAGTGGATGAACAACACATTAGATGGTGATCGAGCTGGGTGGATCTCCTGTGCCCTGAAAATTCACTGGGTGCGTATAAGAGCAGTATAAGAGAAGCAGTTTCTGTAAGAGGGGAACACAGTCAGAAAAAGGCGTCTTATTCAATATCTTGTACCGACATGCGTTTCAGGATGCAGGGTTCTAAGTGACAGCTCATGTCACTGCGAGGGCATGACTATTGTGCAGCTAAGATCGTTACTCGTGCTTGCAAAAGCGTGAGCCACCCTTGTTGCTTCAGGACATAGAATCAGATATAGTGGCTGTGTTTTCCCAGGCTGCTACAGTGGTTGAGCTGGAGGTGTTACCACCCCCTACTCAGCTGTCGGACAAACTAGAGGGGTGCTATGTGGGGTCATAAAGAGAGGAGGCAAACCCTCCAGGGTTCCGTTGCCTTCTTACTGAAGATGCACAGAGAGCTCACACAGATGTGGAGGGCAACTTTCTCTGCCTGATCCTTGAGCTCTTCTGCCCTCACCACCCTGGATGGTGGGCCAGCCAGGGGCTATGAAGCTATCCCCCAGGTAGAGCCTGCCATTGCGGTCAATCTTTGCCTAAAGGGATAAGCCAAAAAACCCATGCAAAGCATGCAAGCTATCTGTGTCGCTTAAGGCCAGAGCTTACACTCTCCACACTATTGCCACCAACCAGTGCTACCAAACGGAGGTGCTGGCTGAGCTGCATGATGGTGGTTTCTCCCCAGGCACAATGCATGAGCTCTGAACAGTGACCAACTACTCTCTTATGACCACCAAGTTGACTGTTCATGCCCTGGGTAGAACGATGGACCCACTTGTGGTCCAGGAATGCCACCTCTGGTTTACGCTGGTGGATGCGTGATGTCGGCAAAGCTCGCTTTCTTGATGCACCCATATCCCAGGTGGGAACATTTGGCAACCCCATCGAGAACTTTACCCAGTAGTTATTTGTGGTGAAAGAGCAGACAAATGCGATAGGTCAGGTCATCTGCCAGTGGATTCGAAAGGTCATTGGTTATGTTGGCCCAGTTAGCATAGCCCAGCCCATCAAGATGGCTCATTTGAACATCAGACTCAGCTATGCGATTCAGTTTGCCAGAAAGCTTTCCAAGCTCTAGGGCTTTCATTTCAATGCTGTAAATTCCACAGCCACCTCTGTCTTCACAGTCCGTACTTCACCTACCCAAACAGAGCAGTGCGCTACGACCAATCCTGGATCTGCGCATTCGGAACAGCTATCTGAACAAGATGCTATTCAGAATGCTCATGCAGTAACGCATCCTCTGATGCATCCGTCCACAAGATTGGTTTGCAGACATAGAACTAAAGGACACGTATTTCCATGTCCCTATTCTCCCTCGTCACAGACCGTTCCTTTGGTTTGCGTATGAGGGCCAGCCGCATTCTCAATTATCTTGATGACTGACTTATTTCAACTCAGTCTCGGGATCAATTGATTATGCACAGGGACAGGGTGCTCTGGCACCTTGACCTGTTGGGGTTTCAAGTCAATGGAGAGAAGAGCAAGCTCTCCTCTGTGCAGAGTATCTCTTATCTCGACATGGAGCTGGACTCGAACGCTCAGTCAGTAAAGGCACAGCTAAACAGATGTGGTTTAAGTCTTGATTTGAATGTGCGTAATGTTGGAGCACATCTGATCATTTTTGAAAGCTGATTCCAGCAGCGGGAAGCATAGTAGCTGAAGGCAGATTCACCCTGCCTTGACTGAACTCTTGGAATTTCTAATTTATTTGATCGTAATGATCTGTTAGGTGTGTAGTTAGGTTTGTATTTAGTGAGCATATCTGTAATCATTTACCAATATTGTTACTCTAAAAGTGACTGATGGCAAGTATTTTTGTTTAAAACTATTTATTTTATTAAAAATCAAGAAATGTTGGGAAGAACTGTGCTGGTAAAACTTTAAAAATGATAATATTTTCTTTATTTATTACTTAAAACTGTATTATTATTAAAAATAAAATATTTGCAGTTATGCTCACACATTGATATCACATTATGATTATGTTTATTATTACTTATTTTATATATTTTTTTCAGAAATGCAGCCCCAAAAAAAAAAAAAAAAGACCAAGAAACATACTGTGCTCACAAAAGAGGATTTCTTCTGCTTTTTCCTCAGACTCCACTGACATTTCAGTTCATTCGATAACGATCCAGTCAACCACGTATTAAGAAAGGAACCAAGGGACATAACAAGCACTTGGAAGAACAACCTTTAACAAAGCCATAATTGAGCAATGCAAGGAGCGGAGATGTTCCTGTACAATGAAAGAATACAAAATAAAGACCTAACAGCCAAAAAAAACTAACAACAAAATCTAGTATATGAGAAAGAAAGGGATGTTTCAAATGAGCACATCAATTGTGGCTTACTGTGATAAAAGGGAAAATCCTCATGCTGTTCAATGATGCTGTTTTCAGAGGACAAAACATTCCATTTCTTCACAATAGCAAAATGTATTGGCAAACTGGTTCAACAACGACAACACTGACAAAAAAGAAAAAGAATATATTGTGCTGCAGCTCCGTGGTGCTTTTAAATCTTTAACAGCCAAACTACATTGAAAAATATTTGTAAAAAATGCGAGTGCTGTTTTAAATAATGCGCACCTGTGAGTGCTTCTGCAATAGGTAAATCGTTAAAAAAATGATGAGCTCTCAGCAATAAGTGTAAATCGCTAGCTCAGTGCCTTGCCATGTAACCGATGTTTTAAAAACACAGCAAGTCCATGACAACTGCAGAAAAAAACACTTAGCTGGTATTTCTGCAGCGCAAAAATACTTCAGCAGACATGTGACCTAAACGAATTTACCCAAAAATTACAATTCTGTCAAACCTGTTTGAGTTTCTTTTTCTATTGAACACAAAGGAAAATATTGACAAATTTTGGAAACCGGTAGCCATTGATATCCGCATTAATGGTTTTCTACTACTGAACTCAATTAGGGATGCAACGATTAAGCGATTTCACTATTAACCACGCTTTAATTCATCACGGTTAATTAATCATAAAGGATTCTCAACACCGTATTTCTGCACGGAACAAAACTACTGCACATGAAGTCACACCAACTGTGCCTAAGTTTAAAGTTACAAGTTTGTACATCGAGGCTGATACGCACGCACACTGGATTAACTATAGCTGAGGCTATTGACCAAGGACAGTTCACATATTGCATCTTCACGCTTGCAAGTTAGTTTTTTCCAATAGAGGTGCGCGGCTTGTGAGCACATATTAGGATCAACACGCTCACGTTTTCCCAAGCGCACCTAGTTAAAAAGAATTCTGCGAACGCACTGCGAGTCATGTGAAAAGAACTGGACCATTCAGCTTCATACTTTGTATGGAATATGCACATTTCTACTCCAAAGAGAAAAAAAAATACAAAATGAAAATGCTAAACAATTTTGTAATATAGTTTATCAAAACTGCCTTTCAGATAAAGGTTCAGCAGCCTTTGATTACATTTTATCTCTTTAAAAAGGTAATACTTAGCTAATATTAGAGGTGTGAACCTACACTGGTCCCACGGTTCGGTTACGATTATCATCGATTCGGTTCAATTCGATATCTCAGTGCATCGACAATGCTTTCCATACAGTTTTATATTTTCTTCACAGCACAGCAATTCCTGTTTTAAAATGTATAAGTATATTTATAAACAATTTGTAATACAATTTTGCCCTTTAATACAAACAGTCAGACATAAGAACCGTGCCTTTAATCAATACGAGCATCTAAAGTTATAAAAAATAAACTAATATAAATATCCCGCTCACTTTCTGAGCCTTTCTGAACCTGAGTCTAGCAAGTTCTTCTACACCCCTATGATTGGTCTCGCGCTCAACCGAAAGGGCTGCGATTGGTGCTGGTGCTCTTCACAGAGGAGTAGCATTGATAAACGGCAGTGGCGATCACAGCTGATCAGTGATAGACGCGGTGGAAAAAACTCTGCAGACGCGCGCTCGTGTCTGTATCCAGAAGTATCGCTATAACAGCCGAGAGGAGAGGAAAAGTCACGCCAGCAGGTCAAATGGGCCACAGTGAGTGTGTGAGAGAGAGAGAGAGAAGGAGTTGTGCAGAGTTTAAGTAGACTAAGTAATTGGAGCATTGTAAATACTCGCGCTCGCCTCCCTCGCCATAGTAAGCTACGGCGACATAGCGCATATGAGATAAATGACGTCAGTACATAATAACCGGTTATTATCTATTACTGAACTGATATCAAATTGTCTGTATCGGGGTGCACCGAAGAAACAATTAATTTTGACAACCCTAGCTAATATGGTATTTAGATTTACATTAGACAAATCATTTTTTTTATATTTATTCTTATTTTTTAATTTATTCATAGTTCATTTAATTTCAGTGTAAAATTATTACTTGTTTTTGAATGCCAAAAACTTTACTTAATTTTAAGTCGAAAGACAAATGGACTATTGATTGTTTTTTATTATTATGTTGTGCTGTATTATATAGTTACTAAGCCGCAATAATTAATACTTTAAAATATAAGTTTTCATGTGATTTTTCTAAACTAGGAGTGTTTTGAAATTATTGAATGCTTAATAATCGTGATAACTGTGAAATTGTGATTATTCCTCAGACTATAATCGTACAACCAATATCTATAATCGCTGCATTCCTAAACTCAATCCTACTATGGGAGTCAATGGTTTCTGGTTTCCAACATTAAAAAAAAAATGAAAAAAATGACACTTATAAACGTTTGGAACCACTTAAATGTGAGTAAACAGTGTAAATATTTATTTTTGGGTGAACTATCCCTTTTGTAATTGACACTAACTATTTTAAAGAAACAGTCATGCTGTGCTCACACCAGACAATAAATCGCGATATTCAAGCATAGACGCATGAACATTCACTTCATTGCCGCGTCAAATTCACTTCACAATAGATGCAGATTCGTGTCATGGGCAGGGTTTCTGTTTGCCTGGTGACTGCAGCTTCATTGTACTTCATTGTAGCTTCATTCATTGACTGTAGCTATGTGCATTAGGAAGGCTGAAAAACAGCGAAGATTCATTCGGCATCATGTCTTGAGTCCACTTGATCATTTCAGAGGTGCACCCAGCTCCCTGAGTTCATCAACACCTCCAGGAATTATACCTGGATGATGGAAGCTTTCAGCGGTGCTTCCGACTGAGCCCAGCCCAGTTTGATGAATTGTTGTCCGGTGTCGGCAGGAGGATTTCCCCTCGAGACACCAACAATAGGCACTACGTCATAATCACCCCCCTACAAGAGCAAGCTCCTGATTGGTTAACAAGACGCGATTATCTGTTGAAGTTCAGATTTTCCAACTTACACCGCTTCATTCACGCAAATCGTGTAATTCGCGCCACAGGATGTCTATTCGCGTCTTTGCATTGCAACATGTTAATCACTCATGCTTGACACTTCATCCGCATCTGGTGTGAATGCAGCATCAGTGTTATAAATTATAAGAATACATTTTCTTTCTTTTTTTTTTAAATGGTATTATACACTTGTTCTTTAGGAACCAGCTGTGTGAGCAAAATATGATCTATTTGCTTCTGTGGCGAAAAACATTTGCCTGAAATTCACTACAATGTCAGCAAAGGGACTGACAATAATACATAGCTCAGTGGTAAAAATCAATCATAGCATGTAACACAATGTGTAAATTGAACACGTGCTGCAGTGTCAGTGATTCCAGCCTGCAGGTGACAACGGGCTTCTTATAGCTGTAACAAGTAGCAAAGCATGGTGCAAGACCTCAGCTAAATAAAACGCAGAGGGGCTTGAAGGTTGTATTTAGAATATGAAAAGCCAGTCGTCTGTTCAAAGGTACATGAGTCATACTAAGTACAATTTACCCATAAGTCCCACCCTAGCAGTCTGAAATGTCAAAGGAAAATAGTAACAGTGTATGCCTCGTTTCCACTGAGGAGTAGGGTACTGAAACCCGGTGCCATATTACCTATGTAACTGGTATGCACCAAATTAGCATAGGTATTTTAAACATTTCATTCTAAACAACTTTGAAAGTAACAAACACTATTGTCGACAATTTTATGCGTTTGTTCTTGTTGTAATGTAAATGTAATGTAATGTGTATTTATATAGCGCATTTATTGTGTATAGCCATACACCCAACACTATTGTCAACGATTTTATGCATTTGTTCTTAATTGTTTTAATGACCACAGAGAGTCAGGACCTCGGTTTAACGTCTCATCCGAAAGACAGCGACCACTGATAGTATAGTGTTCCCCTCACTTTACTGGGGCATTAGGACTCACACAGACCACAGGTTAAGCGCCCCCCTGCTGGCCTCTCTAACACCACTTCCAACAGCAACCTAGTTTTCCCATCTAGGTACTGGCCAGGCTCAGCCCTGCTTAGCTTCAGAGAGTAACCAGTCTTAGGCTGCAGGGTGATATGGCTGTGGCTTCCTGCTTAAGAATTCATAGAAGACAAAGTCTTTGACAGCTTGTGACATCATCTGATACTTTCAGTGACTACGTTTACATGTAATCTACAGTAATCTAATTATTTGCCTTAATCTGAATAAGACAATAATATAATACGAGTTACTTTATGAATGATGCTTTCATGATCTCCGTTTAACTTTCATGATCGATTAACTTTGTTGAGTCACAATGCTATTAATGTTTCCTCTGGTGTTTTATGTATTTAACTGACTTGATTTTTGGCAGAAAATAGTGTCAAACAGCCATGTGTGTATGGAATATCCTGTTGGCAAATGTGGCAAAAAGTCGGTAATAGTTTGACTAAGTTGTTTACATGTCCGTAGTGCACTGCACTAATCAATAACTTCACTTTAATTCTAAAATAGGAATACTCCACATGCCCTAGTTTAATTTCTGTTTCGTTAAATTATGGCTTTGGGTGGATTAAGGTCATCAAAAAAACAAAAAAAAAACTAAACGCTGTTTACATCAGAGTTTGTCTTAACCATAATAAAATTGGAGTATTGGTGTCCATATAAACGTATTCAGTGATGACTCAAGTTCCAACATTAGAAAGATTTCACTGATTTTGATGACAGCCTTTCCACAGGTTAGTAATAAACTAACGTAATGTTAATTGCATAATGCAAATCTTGCATTCATGCTAACAAACAAATGATCAAAAGAAATATATGAATGCAATTCAAATATATATATGAATTGATGTATACTTCAAACTAATTATGTTGTTCATATAAAATGATTAAAACATAAATTTGTCAAATAAAAAAGTTTTTCCACCATAATTTTGTGCCTCAAATGTATTGCTTCAGACACCAGTACCATTTTAAGCATTTTATCGATTTAGCACCGGTATCGAAATAACCCTAAACGATACCCAATCCTTAAATATGGTACAGTTTAGTAGTACAAAGCACCCTTTTTTGGTACAATCCTAGGGGTCTATGCCTAAGATTAGCGTTGGCAAATGTACAGACTAAGGTACCATTTGGGAAATGAGTGTTTTTAAAATGATCAGTACCGACTGGCACTGAAGTTGCTACTTTTGACAACCTTATTTCACACTAACACAATCTGCGTTATTTAGAAGTGTGACTAGACATATTGCACAATATGAGATGAGAAAACAGAAGATTTTTTCCTCAATGAAATCCTCAATGATAAAACATATAGTGAAAAATAGTTTTTATTCAACACTAAAATGACAAAATTGCAGGTGTATTTTAAAATCAACTTGAAGTTAAGACTTTATGAACTTAAACTTCTAATAAACATATAAACACCGCAAAATGTTTTCCCACAAACTCAACTGACAAACAAGTAATTGAACAAAAAAAATTATGAATAGTATAAATTAAAAATATACACTAACACAAACTTCCTATTAAGTGCAACCAATAACCGCAGTCAGGCCAGTGGCACAAATGCTTATGAGTGTCACCTGGGTATTACACTCATCTAGACTCCCGCAGATAAGAGCTCTAGAAGAAGTGATCACAGAGAAAAACTAGAGAGTACCAGTCATGGGACATTTTATATTTGGTTTTGGTTTGGCAGTTGTTTCTATTTATTTCTTTATTATTATTATTCCCGCCTCATTTTTAACCATGTTATAGTTGTGTGCGTTTGTGCTATTTGGATATGACAGCATGTAGAGAGAAAACACAGTTGAAGAGAAAGGACTGAGATTGGATTGGGAAAAGTCTGCAAGCTGGGACTCGAACTTGGGATGCCCAAAGTGCAACGGTGTTATATGTCGGCACACTGCCTACGAAGCTATTGGTAGCTCCAGCCATATAGTAAGTACATGTAATGAATTTATGGGTTGTGGATGGAAGGGCATCCATATGCGTAAAACATACGCCGGAATAGTTGGAGGGTCATTCCGCTGTGACTAAAACTCGTGACACCCAAAGCACAACAGTGTTATATGTCAACACACTGCCCACAAGGCTATTGGTATGGACCATAATGTGCCAAGAGATCTCATCACACCCTTAGCGTTAATTTAAGTCCACTGCCATACAAGCATAAGACGGATGCTTTTCAAATCTATACATCTCTTGGTTTACTTAACTCTAAGATGCGTCAATTCTGACTTTGCTTCCTATTATGTTATAGCACTTGCATTATTTTATTTGCTCTCTCTCCCATATATGATAGCGTGATAGTAGTTTTACAAACTTTACATTTAGTTTTTCTGTCATCTACTGTTAAAACCCATCTTTAAAGTAATAATTTTTAGCCAAAGTTTTTGACTTGTGATTGGCAAGCGGGAAAAGGAATAAAATGGCACTGAAAAACTTGCCTAAACATAACAACAGACAAAACTCACAAAAAAATATCTGATATAAAAGTTACATTTTGGGCAGCATGGTGGCTTAGTGGTTAGCACTGTCACCTCACAGCAAGGTCGCTGATCGAGTCCCTGCTGGGCCAGTTGGCATTTCTGTGTGGAGTTTGCATGTTCTCCCCGTGTTCATGTGGGTTTTCTCCGGGCGCTCCGGTTTCCCCCACAGTCCAAAGACATGCGTTATAGGTGAATTGGATGAACTAAATTGGCCGAAGTGTATGAGTGCCTGTGTGAATGTGGGTGTTTCCCAGTACTGGGTTGTGGCTGGAAGGCCATCCACTGCGTAAAACATGTGCCAGAATAGTTGGCGGTTCATTCCTCTGTGGCGACCACTGACAAAAAAGGGACTACGCCGAAGGAAAATTATTGAAAATTTACATTTTGATTAATCAAAAGTAAAAATTGTAATATCTTTAACAGTTTTGAATCCATGCAGTTGATTTCTTAGGTTAGCATAAATCATTGAATTGGATTAGACCATTAGCATATCACTCACACACACACACACAAAAAAAGTTAATAATTTTCCTATTTGAAGCTTGACTCTTCTGTAGTGACATTGTGTAGTAAGAAGGACAGAAAACAGTTGCTATTTCCTAGGTTGCTATGGCTAGGATCCACACTCTCATTCTGGCAAAAAAAATAGGGTCCCACTTTATATTAAGTGTCGCTTATACCTGTGAACTTACATGGTAAATAGATTTGTAAGTAGTATGTAACTACAGTGTATGTACACACGTTTACATAGTATTTACTTTTGTAATACTGGTGTAACTACACTCATGTAACAACCCACTGAATAGTATGTGTAAGTACAAATGTGTAACAGGACATTGGTAACAACAGTAGGAAAGTACACATCTGTAACAAGAATTATGTAAGTGCATTGTGTAACAACAATATGTACTTGCAGACGTTTTCCCACTTCCACACCTGTTTGCAGATCATGCACTTGTGAACACTGTATGGCAGAACTAATGCTGCATTAGAAGGTTTCACCTTGTGATACCAGTGTACTTACATGGTAACTCCACAGGAACTGTCCACTTAATATAAAGTGTAAAATGGTCACAAATTACTGTGTAACTTGTAGAAATATCTTCTACGCAACACTTTAATAACAGTGTAGTTACATGGTAACTCCACAGGAACAGTCCACAATATAAAGTTTAAAATAAAATTCATTTTCGTTTCGGCCTAGTCCCTTTATTAATCTGGGGTCGCCACAGCGGAATGAACCGCCAACTTATCCAGCATATGTTTTACAAAGTGAATGCCCTTCCAGCTGCAACCCATCTAAGCCGAAAAGAAAATGAGTGAATGTATGAACAGTAATTTGTGACCATTTTACACTTTATATTGAGTGGATCCTGTGGATTTACCATGCAAGTACACTTGTATCACAAGGTGAAACCTTCTAATGCAGCATTAGTTCTGCCATACAGTGTTCACAAGTACATGATCTGCAAACAGGTGTGGAAGTGGGAAAACATCTGCAAGTACATATTGTTGTTACACAATGCACTTACATAATTCTTGTTACAGATGTGTACTTTCCTACTGTTGTTACCAATGTCCTGTTACACATTTGTACTTACACATACTATTCAGTGGGTTGTTACATGAGTGTAGTTACACCAGTAATACACAAGTAAATACTCTGTACCAGTGTGTACATGCACTGTAGTTACATACTACTTACACATCTAATTACCATGTAAGTTCACAGGTATAAGCGACAATATAAAGTGGGACCAAAAATGATAATAATAATAAAATTAAAAAAATCAAGGCACTTTGCTGCTGCATGGTTATCTAGTTACTTAGATGAGGGCTATTTGCAAGTGCTGTGCTCCATGGTATGGCAGCAAAGTTCCTTGATCAATACGCTGGTCTTAGTACATGATATAACTACAGAATCAAGCTTTAATTAGGAGAAACATCTCAACTCTTCGAGATGCTACTGGTCTAATCCGATTCAATGATTTATGCTAAGCTAAGCTAAAAGTGCCAGACCCAGAGATCAGTTGAATGGATTCAAAAATGATAGGTGACTTGTAAAATAAAAAAAAAATAAAAAAAGTTCTCCATGACATTCCAGAAATACCATGACCCGTGGGAACTCCGCATATTGGAATGATATTGCTGATGTCATTTCACTGCACAAACAGTGACCATCAGTATCACGAAGCTGTCTAGTATTATATCAGAAAAGAAATCAAAGCAGAAGGGCGGTAAAGCCAAGACAAGACATTCTGATCCATCAAACAAAAGCAAACTGAAGCGCATCAACATTGACAGACAAACCCTCCCTGCTGGAGAAACTCCACCCATCTGTTTGTGTGCAAACAAAGGCACCAAGCTCCTTTTAAGGAGGCTGAGGCAGAGGAGGAGAAATAGAAGTGAGCTTTTTCTCCTTAGCCAGCAGGGTTTTAGGCTGGAAGATTATTTCTGCATATTCCCCTCTCCACTATCTACAATCACATTATTCTCTCTTACCCCTGCCTGTGAAGCACTCACATCCACCGGGGAAAAGAGAGTGCCTGGGAAAGGATATCCAAACACAATAAGGCATTAACCCCCACATATGCTTTGGGGAATGCGAAGACAATTTGCTACATCCAATAGGAGACATTTTGGGTCTGTGCCTGTTTTCTGAGCACTGGTAAATGCTGTAGACGTAGAGAGATGAACCCTGCTGCAAGGCACACCATAGGTGCTCAGTGCAGGAGATGGAGGAAGCTGTTGCCATGGTAACCTGCAACACATGGGTCGCCAAGCAACAGCCAATTGTGACCTCGCCACTCCCGCATTCTCCACCATGTGTGTGAGTGTTTACTGGTATCTTCTCAACTGACGACTAAAAGCAGCTTACAAGCAATAAGATAATACATATCCACTACAATTAGCTAGTGTGAATAGATCTTCATGGAAGAGACTTTAACAGAAACTTCAAGGTGATGTAGTTACACGTTCCTTGCACTTACTATAGTAATTATAACGAATTATGATTAATTACATATATCTAACTAGGGCTGGGCAATATTGCAAAAAAAAATATTACTATATTATGTTTCACATCATTCAATGTTGATAATTATTGAATATTTTTAACAATACATTTAGGGATATTAGGTTTTTTTTTAACACTTTATTTTAATTTACCCACATTACTAAGGCAAATAGTGTTAATAGTCAAAAACTAAAATATTCAAAGAAAATATCTCATCTCTTTATAATAAAATAAATACACAGTTGAAACCAGAAGTTTACATACACTCTAAATAAAAGGAACATAACCATTTGTAAAAAAAAAAATTGATGGTAAATCATACTAAACGTTTACTATTTTAGGTCCGTTAGGATTACCTAAATCATTTAATTTGCTAAATGCCAGAATAATGAGAGAATTTTTTTTTAGAGAATTTTTTATTAATTTCTAGACTATCAAAAGTTACATACATTTCCTTGGTATTTTTTAGCTTTGCTTTTAAACTGTAAAACTTTGGTCAAATGTTTTGGGAATCCTTCCACAAGCTTCTCACAATAGTTTGCAGGAATTTTGGCCCATTCCTCCTGACAGACTTCAGATTTGAGTCAGATTTGTAGGCTGTCTTGCTTGCACAAGCTTTTTCAACTTTGCAAACAATTTTCTATAGGATCGAAAACAGGGCTTTGTGATGGCCATTCCAAAACATTCACTCTGTTGTCCTTAAAGCACATTTTAACTAATCTGGCAGTATGCTTAGGATCATGGTCTGTTTGGAAGACCCATTTGTGGCCAAGTTTTAACTTCCTGGCTGATGTCTTGAGATGTTGCTTCAGTATTTCTACATAATGTTCTTTCTTCATGATGCCATCTATGCTGTGAAGTGGACCAGTCCCTCCTGCAGCAAAATAGCCCCACAACATGATGCTGCCGGCCCCCATACTTCACAGTTGGGATGGTGTTCCTAAGCTTTTAAGCTTTCCCCTTTGTCCTCCAAATGTAACACTGGTCATTATGGCCAAACGGTTCAATCTTAGGTCCATCAGACAACAGGACATGTCAAATCAAATCAAATCACTTTTATTGTCACATCATCAGCAGCACGTGTGCTATGATGAGTGAAAAGCATAGGTGCTGGCTCCAGACAGAGCAAAATACAGACAGTGTAAATACAACGACAGTGCGAAATACAGACAGTGCAAAAATACAGACAGTGCAAAATACAGACAGTGCAATATACAACAACATACTCACAAAAAAAACAAGACAATGTAAAATTGGCAATGTTGACAGCGATACGTACGATGGATAGGTGTACACATAGTTGTAGGCAGTATTGTTTTAAGTATGGATTTGTTAAAGTGCAGTGCATGCTACATCTTGATGGTGTGCAGTGTGTAGTATGGAAGAGTTTGTGTGGGGTGTGTTAAGTGTTCATCAGCCTGATAGTCTGAGGGAAGAAACTTTCCTTCAGTCGGCTGGTGCGTGACTGGATGCTGCGGAACCGTCTGCCTGAGGGTAGCAGAGAGAAAAGTCTATGGCTTGGGTGGCTGAAATCGCTGATGATTCTCTTGGCTTTCCTCATGCACCTCCTGGTATAGATGTCCTAGAGGGAGGGAAGCTCACCTCCTTCTACGCGTCCAGAAGTTCGCACGATCCTATGAAGACCTTTGCGATTGCTGCTAGTGCTGTTTCCGTACCAGGTGGTGATGCAGCCAGTGAGGATGCTCTCCACAGTGTAGGTGTAGAACGAGCGGAGGATGTGTGGGCAGTCCATGTCAGATCCTCAGCGATCTGTACTCCAAGAAACTTGAAAGTGCTGACTCTCTCCACTGGTGTCCCGTTGATGGTGATGGGAGTGTGTTCTTTCTTCTCTCTCCTGAAATCCACCACCAGCTCCTTGGTTTTGCTGATGTTGAGTGAGAGGTGGTTTTCCTGACACCACTGCGTCAGACTGCGTTAACGATGACATTGGAGCTGTGTTTGGATGTACAGTCATGGGTGTACAGGGAGTACAGGAGTGGGCTGAGAACACAGCCCTGTGGAGCACCAGTGTTGAGGATCAGTGTGGATGAGGTGATGTTGTTCATTCTGACCAGATGGCGTCTGCTTGACAGGAAGTCCAGGATCCAGTTGCACAGAGAGCTGTGTAGGCCCAGAGCCTGGAGCTTCACCACCAGCTTGGCAGGCACTATGGTGTTGAATGCTGAGCTGTAGTCCACAAACAGCATTCTCACATATGTGTTTTTGTTTTCCAGGTGAGACAGAGCAGTGTGCAAGGTGAAAGCAATTGCATCTTCGGTGGAGCGTTTCTGTATGCAAATTGCAGAGGGTCAGTGTTAGCGGGCAGTACAGAGGAGATGTGGTTTTTAATCAGCTTCTCAAAGCACTTGCTGAAGATGGGTGTCAGTGCAACCGGACGCCAGTCATTCAAGCATGTGGTTTTAGCTGATTTCGGTATTGGCACGATAGTAGCTGTCTTAAAGCATGTAGGAACCACAGACCGAGAGAGCGAGAGGTTAAAGACGTCCGTGAAAACCCCCGCTAGCTGGTGTGAACATGCTTTAAGTACACGTCCAGGGATGCCATCTGGGCCCGTAGCTTTTCGGATGTTCACGCGACGGAAAGATCTCGTTACATCCGCTACAGAAACAGAGAGTGATGGCGATTTCTGTGTCGGTCGCGGGAGTGCGCTGTGTGTGTGCGCTGTCCTGGGCTTCAAAAGCGGGCGTAGAACGAGTTGAGCTCGTCCGGGAGAGACACAGCAATGTTCACAGTGGCGGATTTGTTACTTTTAAAGTTCGTGATGTAATTAAGTCCCTGCCACATGCTCCTTGCGTTATTGGTGTCAAATTGACCCTCTACCTTGTCTTTGTATTGACGTTTTGCTGCTTTGATCGTTTTCCTGAGGTTGTAGTTTGCTTGTTTTAGTTCCTCAGCATTTCTGGAAGTTTTAGTTCCTCAGCATTTCTGGAAGTTCGCACTGATAGGGCTGTTCGAACTTCGCAATTAATCCATGGTTTTTGGTTAGGGTAGATACGGACAGTTTTTGTTGGGACCACGTCTTCTATGCACTTTCTGATGAAGCACGTAACGGTGTCTGAGTACACTTCGATGTCGTCATCAGAAGCTGCCCGGAACATCTCCCAGTCAACATCATCAAAACATCATGAAGTATGGAATCCGATTGGTCTGACCAGCTCTGAAACGTCCTGAGGGTGGGTGGTTCCCGTTTCAGGTTCTGCCTGTAAGCAGACAAGAGCAGAACAGAAGAGTGATCTGATTTGCCAAATGGTGGGCGAGGGAGGGATTTGTAGGCATCCCGGAACAGAGAGTAGCAGTGGTCCAAAATACAATCCCCACGCGTGTTTGTGGTGATATGTTGAAAGTATTTTGGAGCGATTTTCCTGAGATTGGCATTGTTAAAGTCCCCTGTAACAATAAACGCTGCCTCCGGGTGTGCGGTTTCCTGCTCGTTTATGCTCCCATACAGTTCCCTGAGCGCCTGCTCTGTGTTGGCTTGAGGATGGATGTAGACAGCCGTAATAATCACCGATGTGAATTCCCTTGGTAGCCAGTATGGTCGACACCGAAGCATAAGGTATTCCAGATCAGGAGAACAAAATGATCTAACTGAGTCTTTGTTTCTCTCATCACACCATAAGTTGTTAATAAAGAAACAAACACCTCCTCCTTTGCTTTTCCCTGTGAGTTCCTTCGTTCTATCTGCGCGGTGCACGGAGAACCCCGAAAGTTCAGCAGCTGTGTCTGGTACCTCCGCAGATAGCCAGGTTTCTGTAAGACAAATAATGCAGCAGTTTCTTGTTTCCCGTTGGAAGGAAATGCGCACCCGTAGCTCGCAAAGTTTGTTGTCTAGTGACTGAACGTTAGCCAGCAGAATGGTGGGGAGCGGAGGTCGAAATCCACGGCGTCTTAGTTTGACCAGGACGCCGGCTCTTTTTCCTCTTTTCCGGCTGCGTTTGCATCGTCGCCTCGGTTGTGTGGCCCAGACAAAGGGCTCTGTTGTTGTGTTTGTAAACAGAGCGTCGTTGAAGAACTCAAAGTCCGATCTTCGGTGTGCGACGAGGGAGCCAATTTCCCGAAGTGTGTGTCTGTCGTAGGCAATAAGAGTGTGTACATCCAGCCCAAAAAACAACAAAAATACAAGTAAAACATACAAAACACAACGAAGTTTGCTGGGAGCTCGCAACACGGCGGCCATGCTCGGTGTCATCTTCTGACGTAATCTCCCAAAATTTGTCTAATTAGTCAAAATTAGTAATTTAGCGAATTGTAATCTGGCTTTTTTGTTGATTCTGGCTTATTGATTTTCCCATGTTGTCACAAAAGGAAGCAGTGTGTTTGAGGTTTTCCTTAAATTCTATTCTATAGTTATGCCTCCAATTAACTCAAATTTTGTCAATTAGCCAATCAGAAACTTCCAAAACCTTGACACCATCATCTGAGCTTTTTCAGAGGCATAATAATCTTGTATGTATGTAAACTTGACTTTCAAGAAAAGTTATAACAATTTCTCAAAAAAAATCTCTCTCATTATTCTGCTATTAAGCATAACAGAAACAACTTTGATAATCCTAACTTACCTAAAAGAGAAAAAGTTTAGCCACATCAACATCTGACTTTTTTTTTAAATGGTTACGTGCCTTTTTATACAGTGTAAGTAAACTACTAGTTTCAAATGTAAGGGTTAAAGAAACTCTTAAACTTGATAAATAAAATGTTACAAAGTGTGTACAATTGTAAAGCGTAAATACTGAACAATCAAAGCAAACATTAAGGTGTAAATAATAATGATACAATAAACCTCAAACTCTGTAAATAAAACAAATTATGATCATCAGATCTGAACTTTTAAGTAAAGGAACCAACCATCATTACTCAAATACATACTGCAACATTACAAATTGTGAAGTTGAATGACTACATTACCCACTATACTAAAAAATCTTTCAGATGGGGAGCTAGTGGCTGGGATGCACAAGAAAAGAAACCAAAAAGCCACTCTGGCGACATCCTAACTCTCCTCACTGCTGCTATATGGCACTCAGTTTCGCATGTGTCGCTATGCTGACCTGAAGTGTTGTGCCAAATTCCTTGACCATTTACAATGTGCTTTGCGCTCGCACTCCCCTGGTGTCTCTCGTAACTAGGTGACCATCAACCATTTTCTCAGAGGATGACAAACAGACAAATCATTGCTGCAGCTCCGATGCAAGTGTTTGGGTGCGCTGTGTTTGTCTGAGGTAACTAGTATGCCGTTATTACGGAAAATGTATATATTCCATACCAGTGATGCCCAAAGTAGTGCCCGTGGACCAAAGTTGCCCCGTGGTAACCTTTAATTTGGCCCACCCTCCCATATGAGAAGAGAGGGACAATGTTTTGAATGTTTCGAAATTGTCAATTTAAATTTAATGTAACCCTTTATTTGTTTTATGTTAAAATCTAACTGAAATGAAATGTTTCAATTAAATGGTGTAAATTAATCAGATTTTGATTAATCTGACAGTGCGGAGCCTTTGGTGAGCAAATCAAGTCAAAGGCAGATACTGCTTGAGTAGTGCATTCAGCATTGAACTCCACTGTGTTATATATGGCAACTTTAATGTTATATAGTTTGGTATATTTTCCTTTAGCCCATGGCTCTCAGTGATATTTGGTTTTTGGCCTTTCATATGAAAAAGTTTGTGCACCCCTGTTCCATACAAAGTGTGAAGCCGATTGGTTAGTTCTACTTATATGAATTGCGGTACGCTCAGGGCATTCGGAAAAGTTCAGATGTGTTTTAACTAGGTGCGCATCGCTCTCATATGATCGTCGTGCAAGTCGCACAGCTCCATTGGAAATGACAAACTTACACCCCAAACTTACTAGCACTGCTTTTAAGGCGCGCTTAGCAGCCACATTTTAATAAAACTTAAGCCTTCATACCGAAACTACATACCGAATCTTTTTTTAATCGATATTAATAATGGTGTACGGTCAATAAATATCGATACTGATTTTATCGCCGGGCCCCATATCTAACCCTAAACATAACCGACATTCTAGCCCCAGCCATTTAGAAAGGACATGTAATGAATTTATGGGTTGCGGCTGAAAGGTATCCGCTCTGTAAAACATATGCCGGAATAGTTGGCGGTTCATTCCGCTGTGGCGACCCCTGATAAATAAAGGAACAAGCGAAAGGAAAATGAATGTATGACTGAATGTAATGGATTTATTTTATTCAGTAGTTAAATGAATAGTCACACAGTAACTATGTTACTTTAAGTGTAAACAAAACATTTTTGTAAAAAATTATTGTTCCCAGAAGGTTAACATGATATATAATGGCCAAACTGAAAGATTTAAACAGAAAATGGCAACACAATCATTGTTACTTGAAGTTATAGATAGCATATTGATGATAAATATGTTTATGCTTTTGAAATTATGGAATGTGAATGGAAAGTGAATGTCTAACAAAAAAAATACACACATATTCCAGCAGATTTCTTTAAAATTCCATGGTGAATATGAAAACTATGCTACCAAAGTGGCTTTTAATCATATAACTTCACAGTTTCAATTGGAGAACAAAAGTGTAGCAATGAACAGTATTGACAGTCTTACCTTTGTTCTTGTTTTTACTTTTGATTTGACTTTTTGCCTCCTTTTTAGCTTCTTCTTGCTCAAAGCTTTCTTCCCCCTGAAAAAAAAATATGACCCATGTCAGTTATCAATATACACAAATTAACACTAAGTTCAATGTAGATAAAATCATACAAATCATACAGCAGAAGTCAATGATTCATTTAAAATTATTCAGCCATGTTTACTGCTCCAAACTATTTCAAATGTTTCTTAAAATAAAATATATTGTGCTTGAAGGGGAAAAAGTTGCTGTTTTTTTCCCAGATATTTTAAAAGAATATATTAAAGCAGTAATCACATTACCGTGAAACATTGATATTTTTATCTAAGGTTATCATACCGTCAGAATCTTTTATCGGCCCATGCCTAGTATACACACATTTTTCATTTTTATATTCTGTTTCATATTAACATTAGTTTAATTTTAAATTTAAATTTTCCATTAATTACCTGCTACAACACTGCAACTATGCATTGTTACATTAGTGTTCATTTAATGTTTTATTTATCTATTTAGTTCATTCATTTTTCATATGAATATAAATGTTTTCTTATTTTATTGAATTTCTACTTCAATTATTTCATCTGGATAACAAATTTAACTACAACATTTAATATTTAAAAATGTATAATTTTACTTTAGCTTTGTTTACATTAACAAGTGTATTTGACAGTAGCCGTTTTAGCTGAAAATGATGTACTCTGTATTAGGGCTTCGCGATATTGGAAAAAACTGATATTGCAATATTTTATTTTTCTGCGATAAATATTGCGACATGAATACAGTTTCACAAAATTTGAATAGCTTTATTTGACAGTTTTCTGGGGAGTCTAACAGTATTCAAGTACAGAAATTGCATAAACACAATGTAAAATATGCCTTTCTTATTTGCTTTGTCTCGTTCTAGATCAAGTAAAAATATTGTTTTGTTCTTACCTTCAGAAGAAATGTCAAAATTAATATGAAGTAAATAATCTTGTTTTTGCGTTGAAATGTGGATATTTAGTCTAGAAACAAGTCAAAAATGTATGTTTTTTTTGGCATAAATTCTGTATAAATAATTAAATACAATTAACATTTGTTATACCTTTAAACATCATCAATTTTTGTCCACAAATATTTTAAACTGTCTTAAAAATGCTAAGCCACAGGCCTTAGCAGTGACTCTATAAATCTATAAATCGCATGTTATGGTTTTCATATTATTATAAATGTTTTCTTATTTTATTCGATTTCTACTCCAATTATTTCATCTGGATAACAAACAACATTTCTAGATTCAAATTTACTGCAACATTTAATATTTCAAAATGTATCATTTTACTTCAGCTTTATTTATATTAACAAATGTATTTGACAGTTGCCGTTTTAGCTGAGAATGACATAATCTGTATTAAGACTGCACAATATTGGAAAAATCTGATACAGCAATAATTAATTTTTCATCAAAACATGATAAATTTTTGTTCACAAATTCAAGTCACAGGCCTTAGAATGTCACTATTTTGGTTAAACTTAGCAGTGACTCTATAAATCACGTGGCTCCAGGTCAACTATAATTCAGACTCAACATTACATATCTTGCGATGCATATATTGTGGATGCGCACATTGCGATATCGATGCTGAAAGGATATATATTGTGCAGCCATACTCTATCAGGCTTTCACTGTAATACACTTAATATGTCATACATCACATATCTTATTAGGTGAGCTGAACATGTATTTAGCCTTGTAAGTTGTGGTTTCAACATGCAATTTTAATAAGCATGTATTTTAACAGTAAAGTGACTTGAGCTCAAACAGCAAATGTTAAATGTTAAAAAAGCAAATGTTGGTCTTCCTACATCTATTTAAATATGCCTAAACACTGTAAAATGACACTGTTTGTGAAACATGAGCATTTGTAAACAGCCCAAACCCTACAGTGCAAACCCAATACAAGGAAACCTCTTACGAAACAGCAGGCGATCCTAGTTTAATTTTCAGCAGGAGAGCTGTGCAAAGCTGCTGTTATATTAGAACCTTGTGTAGGAACCGTGCTGAAGTGTTAGTGCTTGTGTAGAGCAGTAAACAATAGAACAACAGTAGCTGATTATATGCAGCGAAAAGTGAAAGCACAGAGGCTGCTTGTGATGAAGGGCCTGAAGGTTGGGAGGGGCGTTCAATGGTTCAGAGCACTTTGCATGCTATCAACGCTGGTGATATCATAAGTGGATGGCATCAGTGTACATTATGAAAGCCTTAAATACAATGTTTGATTTTTGTATTAAATATTTTATAACTGTAAATTGGGAATCCAAATCTGTTTAATTTCATAAGGAGCTGAATATAACTAAGCAGGAATGTCTTGATCACATGCATAAATCCTGATAATTAACATGCATAAAGAAGCAAATACCGATACAGTAATTAGAATGTTTTTGCAACATAAAATACTAGAAAAAATGTAAAATATCAGTATATTTTAAATAAACTCTGGTCATGAAGTCCTTTTTGTTTTAAAACAAAAAACTTGAATAGTTTTGGTGATTTCATTCACATTAAAACAACTTGACAACTCTAAATCTTACTAAAGAGTTTGCTTTATTTATTTAATCTGATAAATATGCAATTAATAAGAAAGAAATTCTCCAATTTCTAAATATAGCTGAATAAAACGCAAAATAGACTTTTGTAAAATAATTCTTTTTTTTCTGCAAATGTAACTTAAAACGACTATTAAAGACACTGTCAAAGAACATGAGAATAAACTGTAATGATTTGTACAGTGAGCTCACTAATTACAAATTGACCTGAGGTAAATCATGTCAAGTGTGTGTGTTTCTCTCTACAGCAGGGTGACGTCAGGCAAAACAGAACCCAGCCCTTCGCATTAATGAGACACACGACTGCTGTTCTGAATATGCCATACTATATGTATGATATCGTTGAATTAGTAACATTTTCAAAATATAAAGTAGCTGGTTATTAATATCAATCTGCTAAAACATTGCAATTTATTAAAGGCGGCTGACATTTACAATTTGCCAGTAGCATGGCAATATTTACGGGAGTATTAAAGTAAATATAATTCTATTATATTAGGTTTTAGCCTTCCTTTTTGTGTAACACATTAAAGCCAGTGAAGCTATAATCACAAATTCATTTAGCCACGTCCTATTAGCACAACTTCGCTACGAGTCAAAGCAGCTGGTTAACAGCTATAGGTATCGATCTGGTTTTGCAAGCAGCTTTAGAACGACATTGATGTCTATGACAGCGCGGCAAGGGTGTTTTTAAAGGGTGCACAAATGAAAAGCGACACAAACTGAGCTTTTCCGTTGACCTGGATAAAATGAAATGAATGTTTAAGCTGCGCTAGCTAATGCGATCTCGCTAAGGAAGTTAGCAGCATGCTAACAGCTACTGCTGTTTGAGCTCAAACGAGCTGCTCATGTATAACCCAATGGGTTTTGTTTACAAACACATCCAGCTGCACGCCATCGCACCCCGTTTCTCGTCCAGAACCGAGCCGGTAAATCAGACCCACCTGCCGAGGTTGAGCCCCTGCTCTTTGTCGTTGATCGCGGTGGTGTAAATCCTCCGGTACCGCTCCGCCAGTGCTCGCCCTGAGAGAAGAAGCTGGTAGCGGCTCCGACAATCCGAGCGGGCCCCCACAACGGGACAGGAACCCATCCCTGATCCGATCGGTGCGAAATCGTTTCCAGCTCCGGGGATGACCCTGACACCCAGCCCCATGGAGTGGGATGCGGAGGACAGAATCCCGCTTCCACCGGCACCCGCTGCCGCAGCAGCACACATCATCGTTTAGGGGAACAACGCATATATTAGATTACACTGTCAATCAACAGAGCTAAAAGTCCCAGTCGCACTCCATAAATCCTCTCCGCAAACCCGCAAAACGCCCGGCGAATTACATCCGAGTATCTCCGATTAAAACGACGTTTACGGTTAGCCGCTCTGCTGCGACTGCGAAATACGCGTCCCTTCCTGCGCCGGATCGACCGAATCAACCGTTATTTCCCTGATTGCAGGCGATCCAACCACGTTCAACTGGCCGAAGTGAAATAAGTCAAATGCGCGAGCTGACGTCCGTGCTGTGCGTTTGTTCCTGCTGTTTTTCTTGACCCCGTAAAGACAGCACCCCTAGTAGCGCTGCCATCTTAGCTTCATCATCCTTCCCTGTTCATGTCGCTGACTGTCAAGCATGCTGGGATACATCCCATCCACAGCACACACCGGCTGCGTTTCAAAGCGCAGCACGCGGCCTACCTAGATATCATTCGGCCGTTCGTGCGAAGTTTGCAAACGCGCATACAAGTGCTGTCTTAATAGGGGACTCGGTAGAATTTGAAACGCGACTGCTGTAGTAATGAAGCGTCCGAGTATAACGCCTTCAGAAGCGGTTTAAATGCTTTATCGTTTGTTTATTCTTACTGAAGAATTTAAATTTATTGCAGGATTATGTAAACACAACCAGCACGGTTATTTCATGCTAAATCTTACATACATTAAATATGTATGGTTATTATGCCATGGCAACACTACAGGCTATAAATTTATGAGTATATTGTAATATTTCTCCTGTTTTGTAAGCTCTGGTTATGCGTTAATATTGTATTTAAGCAATATACTTATATTATTTAAAAAATAGCTCCTTTCCGAGATAATCTTATGTTTTTAATAAATTAATTTATTCTATGTTTAGCCGTGCACTTCACCCACATTTTTTTATTTATACATAATTGGATAACAAAATGGTTACCAACATTGTTCATGGTTACGGGTTTTGTACAACATAAGACTGAGATTAAAAAAATTAATAATTTGGATGAACTGTCCAAAAATTACCTAATATTAATGGTATGCCAAAATAACTCTATATAATTTTAACCAACGTGCTCAAACTATAAACGTGTTGTTAGAAAGTGTTTACACAGATTATGTTTCTGCATGTTATCTGGCATAGGCCTACTGTTTCTGGTATAGGATTACCACTTAATCGCCCTTACCAGTGACCTTTACTACAATAGAACTAAGGATATAACCTTGGAGAGCAAAGGTAAACATGCAGAAATTAAAAAAATAATTAATCACCCAAAATAAAATATAAAAATCTGAATAAATTTAATGTGAATTAAATGTTTTTTTTTATTATAATAAATAACAAAAATATTTAAAGATAAAACAATATTACCAAAATTAAAGTTGTCTAAGTTTAAAGTAGCTACACTTTATGATAGCATTTCTTAATATTAATTGCATTTGATAAAAATTCTGGATATATGAATATGTATGTAATATAATTTGTAACAGTATACTACATTCAATTATGATATTAATTATTTTATTATTACATTTTAAATGTTAAAGGTATACAGTTGAACACATCCTTCAAGAACTGTAAGTAAATCTGTCAACAAATTATAAAAGTAATAAAAAAGCACATACAAGTAAAAAAAAAAATATATATATATATATATATATATATATATATTGTTTAAATATTTGTCAGTGCATTAAACATTTTACTTCAAACATGTTTTTGAATGTCCTAGAATACAGTACATTTCAGTTTTCTGTATTTGCATAGATTTTTCTCAAACGTTACATTTCTCTTAATTTCCAACTGTGTTGATGAGTATAAGTTTATGGTAAACCCAGCAAACTTACGTTTTTATGTAGTTTTTAGGCATAAGTGAAACTTTTAAAACCAAAACATATGAATGAATAAATAAATAGTGCAGACAAGTAGTAATAAGTAGTATGGACATACAGTGCTCAGCATATATGAGTACACCCCTCACAAATCTCTCATTTAAATGTATATTTTCTATAGGATGCTTTACAATATTATATTTGTGCATATACATTAGTTTAGTCAGTACTGAAGCCAAATCTAACAGAATAACTAACGATAATGGTTCAAGAATTAGTAGCCCATATGTATATGTTAGGGAAAAATATCAAATAAAATATTCAAAAACAGCAAAAATCAAGAGAAACAAAAAATATATACAATTTTGTTGAAATGTTGTAATTTGTAAATTTGTTTTGCAATATTTTTCATGAATTTAAATGTATTGTCTTTCCATTTCTAAAGATATTCTGTGACAAAAAATATTATTTTAATACATATATCTGTTAAATAAATCTGTTTTGTTCAAATGCACCAATATATTTCACATATTCACTGAGAAATGGATAAAGCTTAGTCCCTTTATTAATCTGGGGTCGCCACAGCGGAATGAACCGCCAACTTATCCAGCACATGTTTTACGCAGCGGATGCCCTTCCAGCTGCAACTATATTATATTATATTATATTATATTATATTATATTATATTATATTATATTATATTATATTATATTATATTATATTATATTATGCGATGCAGTGGCTCAGTAGGTAGTGCTGTCGCCTCACAGCAAGAAGGTCGCTGGATCGAGCCTCGGCTGGGTCATTGAGTGTGAATGAGTGTGTATTGATGTTTCCCAGAGATGGGTTGCGGCTGGAAGGGGATCCATTGTGTAAAACATATGCTGGATAAGTTGGCGGTTCATTCCGCTGTGGTGACCCAAGATTAATAAAGGGACTAAGCCGAAAAGAAAATGAATAAATTGTATTATATTATTAATTTTATTTTCAGCTTAGTCCCTTTATTAATCAGGGGTCGCCACAGCGAAATGAACCGCCAACTTATCCAGCATATGTCTTATGCAGCGGATGTCCTTTCAGCTGCAACCCATCACTGGGAAACACCCATACACTCTCATTCACACACATACACTATGGACAATTTTAGCATACCCAATTCAACCGGAGCACCTGAAGGAAACGCAATGAGAACATGCAAACTCCACATTATATTATATTATATTATATTATGTTATATTATATTATATTATATTATATTATATTATATTATATTATATTATATTATATTATATTATTTATTTTCTTGTCGGCTTAGTCCCTTTATTAATCCGGGGTCGCCACAGCGGAATGAACCACCAACTTATCCAGCACGATTTTACGCAGCGGATGCCCTTCCAGCCGCAACCCATCTCTGGGAACATCCACACACTCATTCACACACATACACTACGGACAATTTAGCCAACCCAATTCACCTGTACCACATGTCTTTGGACTGTGGGGGAAACCGGAGCACCCGGAGGAAACCCACGCGAATGCAGGGAGAACATGCAAACTCCACACAGAAACGCCAACTGACCCAGCCCAGCCGAGGGTCGAACCTGCGACCCAGCGACGTTCTTGCTGTGAGGCGATAGCACTACCTACTGCGCCACTGCTTCGCCTATATTATATTATATTATATTATATTATATTATATTATATTATATTATATTATATTATATTATATTATATTATATTATATTATATTAAATTATGGCGACGCGGTGGCACAGTGGATAGCACGATCGCCTCAGCCTCGACTGGGTCAGTTGGCGTTTCTATGTTTGCATGTTCTCCCAGTGTTCGCTTGGGTTTCCTCTAGGTGCTCTGGTTTACCCCACAAGTCCAAAGACGTGCTGTAGGTGAATTGGGTAAGCTAAACTGGCGGTAGTGTATGTGTGTGATTGAGTGTGTATGGGTGTTTCCCAGTCATGGGTTGCAGATAGAAGGGCATCCACTGCGTAAAACATATGCTGGATAAGTTGGCGGTTCATTTTATTAAACCCAAACCTTGTTTGTAGTTTTTAGACAGTATAGTGAAACTTTTGAATCCAAAACATATTAATAAATTCCTTAGTATGACGTTTCTTAACACAGTGGTAGTGCATCAATGGACATATATAGACTAAAAATAAAATATTTATATATATCTGTTTTATATTGATATATTTTTGGTGCATGTATTACATTATTTTATGATATTATATTATATTATATTACAATTTATTATATTCTTTTTATATTTGCACTATTATGCACCACTGATATTATCTGCTGGTAAGTGAGACAAAAAAAGCCTGTGCATATACTGTATGCACATGAAACGGTAAGAGAGATAGTGAGAAAATGTAAAGTGACAAAAATTGCTTCAGACAGTGCTCCAATGAGAAATGCCATTTTCCCTCCTCCCTTCACTGTCACAAAGACAGACAATGGTTAGAGTAGTGTCAGGAGCAGTGAAGTCATTTATTCTGCAATGAATCTCAATTAGCATGTGATTGTAATCGATGTGAGACTCACCGGACACCTTCACTTGTGCAGGGAGTCAATTTCCACCCAAAGCAAATCTCGTAAATGGAAAATGGATAGGCGTCTTGACAATATGCACAATATAACAAGGGAATAACCTATGCACAAAACCTGCAAACTTAAAGCACCGACTACAATTATTTTAAATACAAACAGAAAATAGATTAATTTTTATTTTTAATTGAAAAGTAAGACCACGGTAAATCAATTAATTAGTATGCAAATATGAGACAAACTGGAAACTATAATCGAAATCACATTTCTTTTAAATATTTCGCGCCATCTAGTGGTGATCTGTCTTTTTATCTGCAGCAAAGCTGTCAGTTTGTACTGCAATAAACCCTTGAACATTCATTCATTCATTTTCTTTTCGGCTTAGTCCCTTTATTAATCCGGGGTCGCCACAGCGGAATGAACCGGAAACTTAAACCCTTGAACATAAATATTGTAAATTAGTCAAATTTAATAATAATATAACATTTTATTCATTTAAAAAACTAAAAAGCCTTTTTCTAAGAGCATTTTAAAAATATAAAAACTTAAATGCACTAGAATAGTTTTTCATGGAACAGCCAATAATATCCAGCTGCAGACCCGCAGACCCACAATCCTGGACACACCATCTTGGCATGGGTGAACTATGGACGGATGTTAACGTTATTAACGTCTTCTCGGACCTCGTCATCAATATATATATTGTTAATAAATAGTGTACACAATAGACAATAGTGTATACTATTTTCACAAATATTGGCGGTACCAATAAAGAATTTAATTATTAAAGGTATAGAATTTACAATTGTGTCATCATGTACTCACCTTTTACGTCTTTGAAAAACGTATGAGATCTTTGCTTTTTTAAACACATAAGGAGATATTTTAAAGAATGCTGAAAACCTGTAACCATTGACTTTCATTTGTTTCTACTATGTAGTTCAAGGGTTACAGGTTTTCAGCTTTCTTCAAAGTAGCCTATATATTTTTGTGTTCAACTCAAGAAAGAAACTCACTTGAGGGTGAGTAAATAGTGAGTACGTTTTCATTTTTGGGAGAACTATCCCTTTAAGATTAAGGTCAACATGCAAAAGACCCTTCTACTTGGAAACCTAGATACCTACTTGGAGGATTGTGTGTCTTAAAAAGTTTGTGGGATGTATTTATGCAAATTAGTCCCAGAGCAATCGTATAGTGATTATTTTCCCCGATAGAAGGCGCTGTAAGCTTTATCGATCACTTGAAGAAATTCGGACATGAAATACTGAACCACACAGTCTTTTGTTACATCTGTTTCAAGGTAATCACACACTAATTGTTCGTGCTAAGTAAATCTATTGTATGTACAATGTCATAGTTCCTAAATTTAACTTTATAATTTAACTTTCTACTATTATATTTACATAAAGCACACACTTTTTCCCTTATTGTTTAAGGTGAAATTAGGAATAGTAGGTGGTTCAGTTTTTCAATTTATGGGTAAATACAAAAAACAAAAAGTATTATTAGAACATTTGATCAATTCTAAAAACCATTTCGAGGTTTGTAAAGTCACATTTATTTTAATAACGTATTTAAATATAACCATTTTAATCTGTGTCGATCTGGTAAGCCTGCTGTTTTTCGTAGTGTGATTTATACTGAGTTTAGATCAGTTTGACATACAAATATTATCATATTTATTATATTAGCATATGAAACCAGGCCCGTAACCAGCCTATTGAAAAGGGTGGTGCTTTTTTCTCAAAATGTGGAGATTTTTGCAGTTATTCTCCTCAATTTCTGTTAAATTATTAGGTTTAAATACAGCATTTGCGACATTTTAAGCGCTAATCTTTGCTGCATTAGCTTGCCAGATGGTGATTATAATCACACTTTTTGATGATATAACAAAAATATTTCATAGAGTTTTGTCCAAGTGCTTACCATACTATTTTACCACAAAATGTTTATTTAGAAATAAGTGCATTTAAACTGTAAGCTATTACAGTGTTATAAATAATGTGTGATTAGAACGTTTGGTAACACTTTATAATAACTACTCACTATGAACCATTTACTATGCATTAGCAAATACTTATTATCTGTTAAGCGTTAACTACAATAATAAACGTTAGTAAGCCGTTTATAACTGCACATATAAATACTCTATTCTTGACTTAAAAGCACATGTGTAATGTACTTAATAATTGTGTTTTCATACGTTGTTAAGACTTCATTTTTCATTACTAAATTAAGTAGTGCATTATTTATAAAATAGTTAATTTCAGAATAGTTGTTGGTGTTTTAAGATCGTTGAGAATGCGCAAGTAAATTATTAATAAACAATTCAAATAAACATTTATATTTCTTATTATTCAGGCATATATAACAGTTCATTTGTATTTTAATAAATGCTTTATTAATTCAGCTTCATCCAGTTTTGTGACCTAATCTAAAGTGAGGACTATTTATGCTTTATAAATGACAATTAAAGGTTCAGTTATATTCTAAACAGGAAAAAAAAGAACATATACAACTTTATTCATTTCTGTTTATTTGAAGATACACAAATAAAACTGTATCACATGAAAAATAAATCTTTGCAATCTTATCTAAAATAAAGTCACTGTGCAGTTTAAACATCGCTGAATAACATTGAAATGTTGCATCTTATTATATTGTTAAATTATTATATTGTTGTTTTATCCAACTTTATGTTGTATTTTGACACTCCTGATATTCGGCAATGTTTAAACAGTAATTTTATTTTTTAGATAAGATTGCAAAGATGTATTGTTCATTTGATACTGAGCCTTTAATGGTCATTTATAAGAGATTTATAAAGCATAAATAGTCCTCACTTTAGATTAGGACTCAAAACTGGATAAAGTTGAGTTAATGAAGCATTTATTAACATACAAATGAACTACTTTATGCCTGAATAATAAAATATATAAACGTTGATTTGAATAGTTTATTAATCATTTACTAACTCATTCCGAATGATCTTAAAACCCCAACAAGTACTCTTAAATACAAGGTAAATACATGATTTGTATATAATGCACTACAAAATTGAGTAATGAAAAATCAATCAGTTACTAATTATGAAAGTACAATTATTAAGCACATTATAAATGTGCTTATAAGTTAAGAATAGAGCATTTGTAGCTGCAGTTATAAATTGCTTGCTAACGTCTATTAATGTAGAGTTAATGATTCACAGATAATGAATTCACTAGATGCTAATGCTTAATAAATGATTCATATGTGCAGTTATTATAAAGTGTTACCGAACTTTTAATTAAAAATTTCGAATAAAGAATAAAAATACTTGTTTTTATGCATCATGCATCATTAAAAAACAATTAGGAATCTGTTAAAACTTTTTAAAAACCAACTAAAAACATATTAAAACTGTAATCTGCAGGTAAATAACAAACTGGCCAGCTCATTTCCTCAGTCAGAATTTGTAAGTTTGACGAATTAAAAATTAAATTTATCTTAAAGCTAGGGCTGGGCGATATGGCAAAAAAAAAAAATCTCGATTTTTCATAAAGTTTGACCGATTCACGATTTCGATTTCGATTTTTTTATTTATTTTTTTATTAATTTTGTTTTTACTGTGTAACTACCTTACCAGTTTACCTTGTTCATTTAAATTTAAATAAATGCCGAAACTAGTCTGTTTTTTCATGCTCACTTGTAAAAGAAAAGCAACTGTGTGACTAAACGTGGTTATGGCACTCTCTCATGTAGGGATGCTAAACATAGCTACAATAGAAATCACAGCACCCGTATTTATGTAGAGGTCATATGTTGTGCAGCTTTGGGCAATTTTTTTTGGAGAGAAAATGTTCAAAATGTAACGTGAAGATTGAAAAGGATTGGAGGGGAAATAAATATTTCAAATAACAGAAAAATAAACAATGATAATGCAACAATAGTTTATCTGTATTAGTGGCATGGCAGAAATATATATTTAGACAGGCCTTGTCAAAGTGAGCGGGCACTTTCACTAATAAAAAATATAGCACTTAAATTATTTCATAACAATCAATAAAATAACAGCGGTTTTATATCAAAAGTTGGTAATGATATAAAATAAACTACATTTTGATGGTAAAATATAACCATTTAAATGATTTCAGTATTCAAACATTAAATAACGAATGCATCAAGTTAAATATAAAAAAACAAATGAATCAACACAGCATATCAGGATATATAGGACTATATTTAGCAAAATGCTGCTCTTTTGTTTTATGTTTACTTCAGTAATTCCACCCGGGAGCTGTTTTGCACTGTGAAACTGAAAACACTGAAATAAGTAAAAGAAGGGCATGCATCGAGTACTTTTGTCCGTCTCATCATTTGCTCGAGCATGAATTAACGAGCTGTTACTCTGCCGCCGGACATTGCGGAGAAAGTTACACCTATCATCATGCTTAAAACAAAGAATTAGAATTATTAAAGTGGCGATCGGGTGCGGATATATATATCAGATAAAATAATATGTGCGGGCGGGTGGATGATTAGAATGAAGGAGGCAAGGAGCGGACCTCCGCCTGTCGAGCCTTCTCTCCTCTCCTCGCGCGCGCGCGCGCCCGTCTCGCAGCTCGCGCGGGAGAGACAGACGGCTGCGGGACAGAGCCGCGACATCAACACACAGAATCAGCACAATTCAGCACGGTTGTCTAACAGTTTAGAACGGTTTGGTACGATAGTGGAAAAGCGGCTTTAATATTTTTATTTAAAAAATCGCGATTTCTCGATTTTATAAAAAATAAAATCGTCTTAAAACGTAAATTCGAATTAATCGAAAAAATCGAAAAAATCGCCCAGCCCTACTTAAAGCCTTCTTCTATCGATTATTTTCACAATATATGATGGCATACTGTCAAAAATGGGACACATTTGAGCTCATATAGAGGCTAAATTCTGGATTTTGTCAGTGAGAGGGTGGATCTTTCGAACCACCCGAATCCCCCCCACCTCCCCCCGGCCACGGGCCTGGCATATAAAAACATCAGCATTAAAACAAATACATTCATTCATTCATTCATTTTCTTTTCGGCTCAGTCCCTTTATTAATCTGGGGTCGCCACAGCGGTTTGAACCGCCAACTTATCCAGCATATGTTTTATGCAGCGGATGCCCGTCCAGCTGCAACCCATCACTGGGAAACACCCATACACTCTCATTCACACACATACACTATGGACAATTTAGCCTACCCAATTCACCTCATGTCTTTGGACTTGTGGGGGAAACCGGAGAACCCGGAGGACACTCACGCGAACATGGGGAGAACATGCAAACTCCACACAGAAACGCTAACTGACCCAGCCGGGGCTTAAACCAGCGACCTTCTTGCTGTGAGAGGATTGTGCTGTAAACACACACAATGCTAAAATGTTACACAATGCAAAATGATTCACTATTTAAACTGCTCCCCACAGGGTGCATCATAATTCAATTAATTCAGTGCACTTATTGTGTGTATATACATATTTTTACACTGATATTAAACTTTTAAAATGTACATCAGTATATATAATGGATGCTAGTAATTGCATTAGGACTTAATAAATCTGTATTGCTCTTATCATCTTACCTCTAAATCCACTCCTCGAAACTGCAAAAAAACTCACCCATTGCCCTATATACAGTTTTTTACTGTGGCATGGTAGCTCAGTACTTAGCACTGTCGCCTCACAGCAAGAAGGTCCCAGGTTCAAGCCCCGGCGGGATCAGTTGGCATTTCTGTGTGGAGTTTGCATGTTCTCCCTGTGTTGCTTGGATTTCCTTTGGGTGCTCCGGTTTTCCCCACAGTCCAAAGACATGCGGTACAGGTGAATTAAATAAGCTAAATTGTCCATATTGGGAATGTGAGAGTGTATGGGTGTTTCCCAGTACTGGGTTGTGGCTGGAAGGGCATCTGCTGAGCAAAACATGCTGGATAAGTTGGCGGTTCATTCCGCTGTGGCGACAACTGATGAATAAAGGGACTAAGCCGAAGGAAAATGAATGAATGAATATTTGACACAATAAAGACACCAATGTGGGTATGTTGAGATAATATTTATATTTTATTGTGAATCTTATTAGCACAACATTTCCTTACATAAACACGACTATTGTTTCAGCACTCCTTCAAACCCTGTATTTTCAAATATTTATATTTGCATAAAAAACAAAGCATGCTTTGTGAAACCTAAGCAGCAGGGTTTTTTTGTATTGTTTTCTGCATATTACACACTTCTAAACTATTGAATAAGGGTGTGAAGGACCGGTGTCACACCCGACAGACATACTCTTCATATTTGCTGTCAGACATACTGTACTTAGTTTTAGGCAGAGAGAGAGAGAGAGAGAGAGAGAGAGAGAATTACTTGACCCACCCAAAACAAATGGCAAACCAAACAAGCCACACGCTTCAGCAACAACACATCTACTTAATTTAGGACCAATTAAAAATATTATTATTTAAAGTGTTATTTTTTTAAGGCTACCCACACAGCAAAATTTCTCTGGCCCAGATCTGGCCCACACAATCAGCTTTTGCTTGGCCCACATGCCGCAGTGAATTACGGTACATGATTGGACCAATTCTGACTTCCATACAAGGGCCAAACATGGATCATATCTGGGCTAAGTTTCAGACAAGTTAATAACCTATAACTGGGCCTGAACTGGGCCAGATATTTTGGTGTGTCACGACTGCAATGACTTTGATAAACCCATTAAGCATTTCGCTTTATGGCCATGCTTTTTCTCAAAGCAACCTTGATTGGTAGAACTTTTTCTTTACTCAAAAATAATATAAATGTATTTTAAAAGTGGGTCAAGATAGGCCAAACGTATACATTTTTAACATCTGGGCCAAAGGGTACATTTGATATCTGGCCCAAGTCTTGTGTGCCGCCTGGTGCCACCTCTGCGAAACCTGGGCCATGTTTGGCCCACATGCTGTATGCCAGTGCCAGGCGAATGCCTGCTGTGCCAGCTTTATGGCAAATCTGGGCCAGAATCCTTTGCTACCTGGGTAAGAATATGCCAGCAAACATGGAATGTTTCCCTAAACTTCTATAGCTCATTTCACACACACTTAAATAAATGATTGTTTAAACTACTTATTAAAAATGAGCTAAATCAACACAATTCTAGAGTTTGTTTCGGACAACTTCATTGTTTTATGTTCAGTCCACTTAAATTTGTTAAAACAAATAGGTCAGCTTAATCGATTTGTGTTGGGACAACATGAAGGAATTGTGTAGAACCCAGCAATTTTTACAGTTCAGTAATACTGGAAATTGCTGTAAAATTCCTGGTATGACCTTACAGTAAATTTAAAAACTGAGGAATTCCAGCAATTTATTGGTAATGTTTCCAGAAAATTTTTGAAACAAATGTTAACAAATGAGGCGATGCAGTGGGTCAGTAGGTAGTGCTGTCGCCTCACAGCAAGAAGGTCGCTGGTTCGAGCCTCGGCTGGGTCAGTTGGCGTTTCTGTGTGGAGTTTGCATGTTCTCCCTGCATTGGCGTGGGTTTCCTCCGGGTGCTCCGGTTTCCCCCACAGTCCAAAGACATGTTGTACAGGTGAATTGTGTAGGCTAAATTGCCCGTAGTGTATGTTTGTGAATGAGTCTGTGTGTGGATGTTTCCCAGAGATGGGTTGAGGCTGGAAGGGCGTCTGCTGCGTAAAACATGTGTTGGATAAGTTGGCGGTTCATTCCGCTGTGGCGACCCCAGATTAATAAAGGGACTAAGTCGAAAAGAAAATGAATGAATGAATGTTACCAAATGATGTCTTTATGTTAATTTGACAACCTTATGAGAACCATGTGGGGTGATTTTCCTAAAAGCAATTTTAGCCATTTATGGTCCAATATGGTGCTCCACCGGAAAAAGGTGGTTTGCCATCTCCAGGTTGGAGGAAAGTCCTTACCCCAGGTGGAGGAGTTTAAGTATCTTGGGCATTTGTTCACGAGTGAGGGAAGGATGGAACGTGAGATTGACAAGCGGATTGGTGCAGCAGCAGTTGTGCAGTTGATGTATCGGTCCGTTGTGGTAAAGAAGGAGCTGAGTCGAAGGCAAAGCTCTCGATTTACCGGTCAATCTACGTTCCTACTCTCACCTATGGTCATGAGCTTTGGGTCATGAGCGAAAGAACAAGATCTTTCCTTCGCAGGGTGGCAGGGCACACCCTTATAGATAGGGTGAGGAGCACGGTCACCCGGGAGGAGCTCGGAGTAGAGAAGTCAGCTGAGGGGGCTCGAGCATCTGTTTCGGATGCCTCCTGGACGCCTACTGTAAACCCGGATTTTGTGCTAATGAAACATTTTAAGTGATCATTACTAATTATTTATTGTTCTTTAAGAAATTGTGTCATTACTAAATCAAATTAGTTATTTGCACTAATCAAAAGAAAAAATGAGTGTACTGATCATGTTAAGCAGAGACAACTCCGTTCCTTATGTTTTTGTTAGAGAGGGGAGGGGCCTTGATTGGCTGAGGTGACGTGAGCAAAACGCTCAGTGAGTGCCTGCAGCTTTTAGGATGCTGGGTTACCGCGGATTTTTGAAATCAACATGAAACGGTAAGTGTGCAAAGAAGCTTTTATCAGTTTATATGTTCCTCTGACAAAAATGATAACTGAAAATCCACACTGATGCTGAACTCAAAATATGAGAATGAATATGTCAGTTAGCGCTATTTTCCCTGTCACTTCACAGTTAGTTTATACTATTATCATATACATTTGCCTTTTCTGTCTAGTCACCGTTTATAAAGTTAACGTTATCTACTGTTTCTCTGTATGTTCACTGTTTAAAGCATGTTCCCTGTAAACCGTGATCGGCTAATTATTACACGTCGTGTTGGTTCATAATAGCACGAGTCCATGCATGAGCACATGCTAGCGGCTAACGCTAAATATAATAAATCTTTAATAACGCTAAAAGGTTTACATGAGTGATTTTTTTGTCTGTAAGGGGCGAGTTTACATTGCTACTTAAACTGTGTAGAAGTTGAGGTGACAAACGCTAGCAAAATTGATTTACTTTCACAGTAAAGTTACAATTATATTTGCAGCTTTTTCTAAACTTTTTTTTCTTAAACTTTCTTATTTGCCGTTTAAAGATGGACCTTATGTGTGCACTTAGAAAAAAGAAGTTATGGAGTCTTAGCCTGCAATAAGCCTGATCCTGCTACGCTGGCCTGCACTTTATACAGTAGATCAGGTAGGTTTAAGAATGTAATAACATTGATCCATTACTTTATCTCACTGTTAAGTGTTACTTACAGTCTTGTGTCACTTTATTATTTCACATACTTATGGGACAACAAAGCTGTGCAAAACATGACCTATTTTTTATTTATTTGAAGTACCATTTTTGTTATTAAGTGATTTAGTTTAGAAATATTAATATTTTGTATTTTCTCTTGTTTTGCAGGTGTTTTTAAAGTTCAGCAGAATAATGGAAAATAACCTCAAGCAGGAATTTGGTAACACTTTATAATAACTACACACTATGAACCATTTACTAAGCAATAGCAAACAATGAATTTATTATCTGTTAATAATTAACTCTACATTAATAAACGTTAGTAAGCAGTTTATAACTGCAGCTACAAATGCTGTATTCTTGACTTACAAACACATTTATAATGTGCTTAATAATTGTACTTCCACACATCGTAGTGATTTATTTTTCAATACTAAATTAAGTATTGCATTATTTACAAAAGTTATTTTTGTTTTTTAAGATAATTCAGAATGAGTTAGTAAATGATTAATAAACTATTGAAATTAACATTTATAATTCTTATTATTCAGGCATAATAGTTAATTTGTATGTTAATAAATGCTTTAACTCAACTTTATCCAGTTTTGTGACCTAATCTAAAGTGAGGACTATTTGTGCTTTATAAATGCCTTATAAATGATAATTAAAGGCTCAGTTATATTCTAAACAGGAAAAAAGTACAGAAACAATATTATTTATTCCTATTCGTTTGAAGATACATAAATTATACTGTACTTTAAATGAAAAAGTTTAGTTGATAAAGCATTTATTAACATACATAGTAACCATTACTACATGCCTGAATAATAAGATATATAAACGTTGATTTCAATAGTTTATTAATGATTTACTAACTCATTCTGAATGATCTTAAAACCCACCAACCACTCTTAAATAACTGGTTTGTAAATAATTTAATACTTAATTTAGTAATGAAATTTTGTTTTTTAACAAAGTATGCAAGTACAAGTATTAAGCACATTATAAATGTGGTTGTAAGTCAAGAATACAGCATTTGCAGCTGTATTTATAAACTGTTTACTAACGTTTATTAATGTAGAGTTAATGCCTAACAAATAATAAATTCATTATTTGCTAATGCTTAGTAAATGATTCATAGTGTGTAGTTATTATAAAGTGTTACTGGAATGTTTGATCGACACAGTCTGTTTATTTGAGATCTTTCAATCAAAGAGGAGGAATGTTGGAGAGCTGTTGTCAGATCTTTTACAGCAAATCAAGGTTGGTTCATGTCCATTATACATTTGCATTCTTTTTTAACAGTTAAATTATTGAAAATTTCCCAAGTGTTACTATATTGTTTGTCTAATACAATTGTTCAACTTTATTTATTTATTCATTTATTTATTAACAGACTCAAGAGCCTACAGATATTAGGTCCTAAATGTGCTTTTGATTCTCCTGGAGGACAAGCCTGCAGACTTCTTTAAACCATGCTTTGTAAGTAACTTATTGTCTCAAAGGAAATATTAGGGGACCACGAAACCATTCTTTCCATTAATGCATGGTCCTTATATTTTATGAAAGGTTCACACTTAGTTTAAAACATTGAAACTTAAGAGTAGCAAAACATCTTTCCAAACTCTCTAACATGTCATCATATATTCAACCCACAAGATTGTTTATCTTCAGAACACAGTTTAAGTTATTTTTAATGATACCTGTGATTTTTGTGATTTTTAATGAACTTCAATTTAAAGATAAATTGGCTTTGTGACTTTTAATTGAGGGAAAGATGAAGATACATAAGGGTGCTTTCACACCTAGACTTTTGTTCCGGAACGTGGCGCGTTTGCCCAGTTAGCGCGGTTCGTTTGGCATATGTGAACAGGGCAATCGCGCTCGGAATCGCACCAAAGCAATCGCTCCGAGACCGCCTGAATGAGGTGGTCTCGGCTCGATTGAAACGAACCCTGGAGCGGATCGATTGTAGTGAGAAAGCGATACGATCCGAGCCCGGTTATATCACAGTGTTTTATGGATATGTAATAGGCATATGGCTATATGAAGAGAGAGTTATGAGTAGATTATATGAGTCATTCCAGACATCCCAAGTCTCCCGGAAGTTCTGGGAGTATCCCGCAAATGCACACAGACTCCCAGATGCCCGCAAACGAGTGATAATCTCCCGGAAATCGCGCGTCTTCCTCCCGGTCCTCAAAATACATCGCGCACCCTTCTCATCACCCCTCCCCTCCTCGCTCTTCAGACATGTCGCGCGCACGCTGTCAAACACCACCAAACCACCCCCGACAGCTGAGCGGGACTCTGCTAAATAAACCATGAAACTCTGACCAATGTGAGGAGAGTTTACTCACACGTTACTTGTTTTAGCTATTTTGGTCCGTTTAGAAACTTTGCAGTGTGAAAGCGAACCGCGCCAACAACAAAGAGCAACAATGTAACAATTTTAATCCCTGTTTCGGAACAACTGAATCGATTCACTGGTGTGAAAGCACCCTCAGTCTGATAGTTAAATTGGGAATGAGGGTCAATAATTAAATGCTAAATGTAACATTGTAGAATGAAATAAACCTTTTGCAGTGTAACTAAAGCAAACCAATTCACATATTGTCTTTTGTGTCTCTGTCATTAAAAAGTTATTTGTTTAACATTATTAATGATTATGTAATGAGAAACATAACTGTTCTTCTCTGTTGGTAGGACTCTGATGATCCAGTCATTCCACCACCTTGAAATCCTACTTATCGCGGAAGAAGCCTCAGTTAAGATGATCATTGAGGGACAACTTGTGATGGACAGCATCAAAGACTTGCCAAAAGCTGTGCATTCTCTTTGGACTACTACAGCAGAATGAACCGCCAACTTATCCAGCATATGTTTTACGCAGCGGATGCGCTCCCAGCTGCGACCCATCACTGGGAAACACCCATACAAACTCATTCACACACATACACTACGGACAATTTTAGCTCACCCAATTCACCTATAGCACATGTCTTTGGACTGTGGGGGAAACCGGAGCACCCGGAGGAAACCCACACGAACACGGGGAGAACATGCAAACTCCACACAGAAATGCCAACTGACCCAGTCGAGGCTTGAACCAGTGACTTTCTTGCTGTGAGGCAACAGCACTACCTACTGCGCCACCGCGTTTCCCTCTGTAGAACTTCAACAAAAATAAAAATTAAAACAATTGAAAAGTTGTTTGATTCTTTGTGCTTAAAATTGTAAAATTTCAGTGGTATTATTTTTAATTATAATAGATTACCTAAATATAACAATTATCATTGCATAAAAGCATTTTTTTAATTAATATGATGTGTTCAATTTAATAGTCATTTTACAAAACATATTCTCTATAAAATTAGTAATGTGAACTAATGATTTTCAGTAAAGACTACTAATCCAATTTTGATTTGTCTTCTACACCCACTAAAGATTTTCTTTTAATACAGCTTAACCTGTTTAGTTGAATATATGTAAAAACTAAACTTATTTAGTGCAACGGGTTTCCACGCAACAATCTAGTAAAGTCAACTAATCTGGGTTTACAGTAGGGAGGTGTTCCAGGCATGTCCCACCGGGTGGAGGCCTCGGGGAAGACCCAGGACACGCTGGAGGAATTATGTCTCTCGGCTGGCCTGGGAACGCCTCGGGATCCCCTCGAAGGAGCTGGAGGAAGTGTCTGAGGAGAGGAAGGTCTGGGGTTCTCTTCTAAGACTGCTGCCCACACGACCCGGCCCCGGAAAAGCAGACAAAAATGAGATGAGATGAGATGAGATGAGATGAGATGAGATGAGATGAGATGAGATGAGATGAGATGAGATGAGATGAGATGAGATGAGATGAGATGGTCCAACATAGTTCAAGCATTTAGTTTTTCCCAAATCCATAGTTTATATGATCATTTGCCAACAGCAAGTGGTTTCAAACATTAAAGAGATCAACCAAAAATAAAAATGTACTCGCTATTTACCCTCAAGTGGTTTCAAACCTTTATGAGTTTCTTTCTTCTGTATAACACAAAAGGAGATATTTTGAAGAAAGCTGAAATCCTGTAACCATCGACTTCCATAATAAGAAAAAACAAATACCGTGGAAGTCAATGGAAGCCAATGTAATACCATGGAAGTTTCCAGCTTTCTTCAAAATATCTTATTTTTTAAATATAGTATTTTTTAAAACAAATGAGCGGGAAACATGATCAATCACAGAAAGGGTTATTTTTTTCTGCTTGGAACCTGGAGGATATATATCTGAACTACCCCTTTAATAAGATTACTTCCTCTGTTTATCTGAAGAATGTTGGAAACCAGCAACCATTTATATTCATAGTAAGAACAAAAAATACCCCTTTCCAACATTCTTCAAAATATCTTTTTTATGTTCAACAGAAGAAGAAAAACAACACAAACAGGTTTGGAAAAAGTGGAGGATGAGTAAACAATTACATAATTTTCATTTTTGGGTGAACTATCTCTTAAATGACACTGACTAACTCTCGACAGACACAACAAATTCAGGAAGAACTTTAATAACCTAAGGGAAATAACTAAGACCAGTACATATGAAATGTTTACGTGTAAACAAGACAGACCACAAGCTGAGTTTATTTATATATATATACACTATATGAGGGACCAAAACAGTAACAGCAGAACAGAACAATTCATGATGATTTCTTTTTTTCTTTTTGTTTTACACATTTTATTCTGTTTTTAATCCTTTATATTCTTTGTTGTTTTTATTTCTTATACTTGTTTCTTTTATTATTGCTTATGTGAAGCACTTTGAATTACCATTGTGTTTGAAATGTGCCGTATAAAGAAAATTACCTTGCATTGCTTTACTTTTTATGAGAAGTGCCATGGGATTTTTAATGACCACAGGACCTCAGTTTAACGTCACATCTGAAGGACGGATGAGATGGATGAGGGTAATTACTAATTACTCTCCCTCATGGTGTTTCAATCCCCTGAGATGTTCGTTTATCTAAAAAATACAAATTACAATCTTTCAGGTGAAATTTGAGAGCTCCCTCATGTGAAAGTATTGTCATAGCTTGATAATATTCCGATTGAACTACTGGAGGATTCATTCATTCACTCATTTTCCTTTGGCCTAGACCCTTTATTGATCAGGGGTCGCCACAGCGGAATGAACCGCCAACTTATCCAGCATATGTTTTACACAGCGGATGCCCTTCCAGCTGCAACCCACTACTGGAAAACTTTACATACACTACAACCAATTTAGTTTATTCAATTCACCTATAGAACATGTCTTTGGACTGTGGGGGAAACCGTACCTGGAGGAAACCCAAGCCAACACAGAGAACATACAAACTCCACACAGAAATGCCAACTGGTCCAGCCGGGACTCGAACCAGCGACCTTCTTGCTGTGAGGCGACAGTGCTACTGGAGGATGTTTTGTCATATTTTTCTGGACTATGAATGAATCTTGCTATCTATGGAGGATGAGGGAGTGCTCAGATTTAATCTAAAACATCTTAATTTGTGTTTTCTAAAATGAATAAAGGTCTCAGGGTTTTTAAACGACATGAGGGTGAGTAAATATTAACAGAATAAAGTTTTAATTTAAGGTTAATTTAAATTAAAAAAAACTATGCGCATAATTATAAAAGTTATGTTGTCAACTACTTTTTAAAAGTATAAATACTGGGTTCCACACAGTTCCTTCATGTTGTCCCAACACAAATTGATTAAGTTAACTTAAGGCAGAGCGGTGCACAATGTAACACTTTTTGGTTTTGGTCAAATAATGAATGGGGTTATTTTTCACTAACAACACACAAGCCTCTCCAACACATAGGCACTGAAAGTATGATCGCCAGACCTATGATTTCTGTGCAGTATTGCCAAAAGTGCCAGGAGTAAAAAGTACTATTTACTATTTACCCCACCTGCAGGGCAAGTTGTAACAGACAGAGGGTTAATAGTAACAGATTAAAAAGTCAGATTTTACACAATTTTAATTTAGTAATTTATATTTCCTCAGTACTTAACAAATTTTTTTTATTCTACATAGCACAGCACGTTTATTTATTTATCTATTGGATAAACACATTTGGATTTATTTTCATTATTATCCATTATTATACAGGGTGATTCAAAAAGAATACCACAACTTTGAAAATCTGTATTTAACCAAGGAAACATGACGGAACCTTGGGTAATTAATCATAATGTGAAGAGTACCTAACAATGTTTTTTTTTAGTAGAAAACAAGTTCAGTATGACCCCCTCCAAACACTCGAGTGACATCAACCCAAAAGTTTTGGTATTCTTTTTGAATCACCCTGTACAATGCATTTATTTGCATAATTAGCAATAAAAAAATTCTATTCTATTAAAAAATATTTTCTATTAAAAAAACATTTTTATTTAAAAAGTTCCCAACATTCAAAAGTTCCCACTCAAAATGCAAAAATTATTTTGTTAGTTTATTTGGTGTCCAACGGTGTGTGGCTTATTTGTAAGACCCTGTTACAACTAACCCTAAGTATGTCGTGTTCTCCCCAAAGCTGGCTAGCAGTCACTATGTTGTTTTTTACATCTTTTAAAATGTAAAAATGTTACTTTGTGCCCTGCGTTCCCCTAATTGTTTTTTTTTTTTTTCAAATTTGAGTGAATTGAACAAAAAACAATTCAAGAACTGTGTTGATTCAACTAATTTATAATAAGTAGTTTTGAACAAGCAGCAAAAATAAAATTGAGTGCAAGTTATCACTTTTTACAGTGTAGAACCACTTTTTCTAAGTGTACTTTGAGATAATCTGTATAGTTTAAAGTTTTAAAGAATTAATAAGTGAGTAAAAGGAACATTTTAATAATTTAAACAAGATTTGTCCTCTATTAGGAATGCATGCAAACAGTCTATATCATGGGTGTCCAAATTGGAGGGCCGTTGTCCTGCGAAATTTAGTTCCAACCTTAATTAGACACACCTGGGCTAGCTAATCAAGCTTTCACTAGAAACATCCTCGTAGGTGTGTTGAGGCAAGTTGAAGCTAAAATCTGCAGGACACCAGCCCTCCAAGACCGAGTTTGGACACCCCTGTTCTATATATTAAAGCTGAAACAACAAGTATATCAGCGATATTTTGCGCAATTGCCTCAACAGATAGACTTGTGTGAATGAATTTGAATGTGAGGAAATAACTGTCAAAACATTATAAGCAATAAACAATTAGAATGCTGAACTTTTAGACCTCGAGAATGACAGCTGAACAGCTTTTCTTCCACCTTATCTTGATCCGTATCTGCCCGGAGGTTGTTTTGGCTGCGTTTAAATAGTTTCCTATGTCAAACAATCGTCTGCTGTTCTCCAAATGACATTCATTAGTTACTGCCTTTTCATCATTCCCAGCTGAAGGAAAAGACCTCGTAAAGACACGCCTCTACAGTCAACCACATCGCTGACAGTTCAGGTTCAGTGGCTCTAGTGTGTGTCATACGAATTCAAGCCACACCTTTCACCACACTCTTTTTTTTCCCTGCCCAGGTCAAAAATGTAAGTAGGGAAGAGCAGTAAACTGTTTGTTATTCTCATCCAACTTCTATCACATCCTGCGCACACCTGAAATACCAAGGTAAGACTGTTCTTTATATCATATCTGTATGCTTTATACTGTATGTGTCTCGGAATTTTTCTTCAGCCTTTTTCATGGTTAAAATTTGATCTTTTTTTTTAATAAAATCAAAGGGATTTTGGGTTAACAGCATGCGATTATGTCTAAAAATGTTTTTGTTTCTCTAAAATGTATTATACTGATTTGTATCTGTTGGATAAAAATCAGATATTTGAGTATTTGATTGTCAAGGTGAGACTGAAGGACACAACATTGCATTTGACAAAATTTCAGATAAAACTTTGGCAGTGGGTTTCTTCTCATTTTAAAAGACAAATCTTCATCACCAGTATTAGTACAGTTTCCTGACTGATGTTTTTAACAGATTTGAAAGTTATTTGTAATTAGCAACAGTGTTTATAAATAGTCTGTTGAGTTTTTAAATAAACCTCAAGATTTTATTAATGAATGTGTAATACATATAAGTGTGATATGTACATTAGTTATCAGATTTCTCTGGGTTCATAATTTATAGTTATGGGTTTGAGTTAAACATAAATTAAATTAAATTTTCTAAACTGTTGATTTGTTTTCCAAATTTAAAACAAAAAGGTTGCTATTTACAATTTCTTTTAGGCATAAAATAACAAACAATATTTACATGCTTTCAGACATATTTCTATTTGTTTTTGGACATTTTTACAGAATTTAGTCATAATATTAAGGTTTTAACTTCAAAGAGTTAAGTAATCAATATTTGGTGGAATGAGCCTGCATTTTCGATCACAACAAATATAAAGAATTTCTAATTTTGAAAAACAAATTGGTCTAAATGACAATATTTTATTTGAAATTTGGAAGACCATTTATCATACATTTTTAGTTTGAAGTTACACTTCAATATTCAATACACCTACTAAAATGTCATTCAGTGTAACATTGTACCAGAAACACTTGAACTATCTGAACAGGAGTATTTCGAACAATAATAATTTAATGACCTATATAAAAACTGTAATTAAAGTGTAGCTCCAAAATACCCTGTTAACATTTTTTTTGTTCTAATTTTATTTATAAAGTGTAACTCCAAAATACCGTTAACGTTGTTTTTTGTTATAATTTTATTCATAAAGTGTAGCTTCAAAATACCGTTAATGTTTTTTTTTTTTTTAGAATTTTATTTATAGTGTAGATTCAAAATAGGGCATCATGGTGGCGCTGTGGGTAACACGATCGCCTCACAGGAAGAAGGTCGCTGGTTTAAGCCTCGGCTGGGTCAGTTGGCGTTTCTGTGTGGAGTTTGCATGTTCTCCCAGTGTTTGCGTGAGTTTTCCTCCGGGTGCTCCGATTTCCCGCACAAGTCCAAAGAAATGCGCTATACAGTAGGTGAATTGGGTAAGCTAAATTGTCCATAATGTATGTGTGTGAATGAGTGTGTATGGGTGTTTTCCAGTGATGGGTTGTGGCTGGAATGGCATCTGCTGCGTAAAACATATGCTGGATAAGTTGGCGGTTCATTCTGCTGTGGCGACCCCAGATTAATATAGGGACTAAGCTGAAAAGAAAATGAATGAATGAATGAATGAATGAATGAATGAATGAATATTTCGGACAATAATAATTTGATGACATATATGGTTGTTGCCAGATCAGATATGGTTGCGACTGGAAGTTAACAAGAATTATTTATATTATTTATTTACATTTATTCTCATTTATTGTAAATTTCTCACCCCAACCCTAAACCCAACTGTCACAGTAATGTAAAAACAGTTGTTGTACAGAGTATTATTAATGTTATTTATTAAATTACCCAAAAAATTGTATTTTAACACCTACCCCCACCCCAACCGTCGCAGTACTATAAAAATATTAATTACTCAAAATACTCAAACTGCAGCTCTAAAATAGTGTTAACATTTTTTTTTTGTAAATTACACTGGATTAAACTGTAATATCAATTTTATTTCATTCATTCATTCATTCATTCATTTTCTTTTTGGCTTAGTCACTTTATTAATCAGGGGTCGCCACAGCGGAATGAACCACCAACTTATCCAGCATATGTTTTACGCAGTGGATGTCCAGCCGCAGCCCATCACTGGGAAACACCTATACTGTACACTCTCATTCACACACATACACTACGGACAATTTAGCCTACTCAATTCACTTGTACCGCATGTCTTTGGAATATTGGGGGAAACCGGAGCACCCAGAGGAAACCCACGTAAACGCACGGAGAACATGCAAACTCCACACAGAAACGCCAACTGACCTAGCCAAGGCTCGAACCAGTGACCTTCTTGCTGTGAAGCGACAGCACTACCTTAACCGACAGCACTACCATTACCTTACTGTTAATTTCTTTATTGTATGAAACTATACTGCAGTCGAGAAGTCTAAAAAACAATTCAATACAATACTGTATAGTGATTTTACAATTTTCATTTTTACAAAATACTGTATATTTACAAAAAATATTAATACAGTATGTTTACTGCAAGTTTGATTTACAGTAAAACGTCTGCCAGTAAGTTACTGTAAATTCTACAGGAAAATGTTACCAGTATACATATTAATTATAATTTAAAATTTTCATGAATACAACTGACTAGTCATTTTTTATCATCAAGTTTTTAATAATTTTAAATATAATTTAGTATGTTCACTTTTTCAATATATTTTGATGAGTAGGTCAGAATAGGAATGCTTAAAGGAACATAAAAGAACATTACGCTGAATGAATATGGAAGATTATTTTGCCCATAACTTTTATTTTTTTTTCACAAAACTATTTAAAACATCAGAAACAGACTTTACATATATATATATATATATATATATATATATATATATATATATATATATATATATATATATATATATATATATATATATATATATATATATATATATATATATATATATATATAATCCAGTGAAACCTGTCAGCTTATGTTAGTGCATGTGCTGTCCATTTTATGTGGAGCTTTTTTCCAGGCATGAGAATGTTGCCATGGTTACAGGTTGTTGGCAGGTGTTTGAACAGGGTGTGTGTGTCTTTACAGGCATCAGGACAGACTAGTTTTGGGTGTAACCAGGAAAGTTAAAGGGCAGTGCTACATCAAACACACCGTGGGATAGACAAATGTATTATTAGAATGGAATGTATTAACCGTGATTTGTAAAATCATAGTGTTTTAGCTATTGGCACCTTGTGGATAGTCTAGTATGACTCACTAAACATAATAATGTGCATTTCATTTTACAGTGCAAACCATGTCTTTCACCGGAAAATCATACAGCCAATCAGGTGAGAAAATTCCAAATTACATTGTTCTCAAAATAAAATATACAGTTGAAGTCAAAAGTGTACATATACCTTACAGAATCTACAAAATGTTAATTATTATTATATTATAGATATATTTTTTTTATATAGTCATGAACTGAATAGGATAATTTAAAGAAGAGACATTTAGTCTACAAGACAAAATAATAGTAGTCACAAATAATAGTCAAATGCTCACTGATACTCACCCCAGAAGGTAAAGAGATGCATTTACAGCTTGGCGTTTGAAAACTTTTTGAATTTGAAAATCTGGGTCAATTTTGTCTTCTGGAGAACATGTACTGTATGTGTCTTTTGTAGCTTCTGAAAGGCAGTACTTAATAAAAAAAACAAGTATAGAGTTGAAGTCAGAATTATTAGCCCCCCTGTTTATTTTTTTTCCCCAATTTCTGTTTAACGGAGAGAAGATTTTTTCAACACATTTCTAAACATAATAGTTTTAATTACTCATTTCTAATAACTGATTTATTTTATCTTTGCCACAATGACAGTAAATAATATTTGACTAGATATTTTTCAAGACACTTCTATACATCTTAAAGTGACATTTAAAGGCTTAACTAGGTTAATTAGGTTAACTAGGCAGGTTAGGGTAATTAGGCAAGTTATTGTATAACGATAATTTGTTCTGTAGACTATTGAAAAAAAAAATAGCTTAAAGGGGCTAATAATTTTGTCCTTAAAATGGTGTTTAAAAAATGTATAACTGCTTTTATTCTAGCCGAAATAAAACAAATAAGACTTTCTCCAGAAGAAAAAAATATTATCAGACATAATAAAATGAGCTGAAACAACACAATGCTTGAGTTTTTTTGGGACAACTTAATTGTTTTACAATTAAGTTAACTTAACTGATTTGTGTTGGGACAGCATGAAGGAATTGTGTGGAACCCAGCCTTTTTTACAGTGTTGTTTAGTTTTTATCTTGTAAGCAAAGAGCTAAATGATACTGCAAAAATTCTAAAATTTCCCTAATCAATATGTAACAAATCCCAGACGAGCCCCCAAATTCATGTTACGAGTCAAAGTCAAAATTTATGGACAATATAACATAAATAATGTTCACAGAGGCTAGTTGTGCCATGAATAATAACATTTTAAGAATGAATTCATCAAAAGACATGACGATTGTCACATCTTGCTATAGGGGTGGTATTTATACAAGATGGCTAACCCATAAACAACACAAGCTATGGAATCATAGCATATCATATTTTGGAATATCACATGAAAAATTCTTAATGGAAACGACAAGATGTGCATACATTTTGAATATGCACATAAAAAACTGAGAAGGATAAACTTGATATCCACTGAGAAAGGTTGTGCATAACCTATGATGAAGACACATTTACCTACACATTTACCGAATAATTTCCAGCATGTGCATTAAAAAAAAATAGGCGTGATTGGACGACATTTATGAACAAACCAGTGGACAGACCACATTGTAATACATCTAAAATTTTGTTTTGGTCATTCTAAAATTTCATACCCAAAGTTCATCATCAAAGTGGTTCAGTATTATTACCTTCCAGAAACATCTGGGCTCCCAAAGAGCGGTCTCAGGCCTCAAAAAGCTAAAGTACGTTCATTGCATTTAATTTATTATGAAATAAATAAAAGACCTACAAAAAAGGCCCACAGTTGCTTCTCCTGCCACTGCAAATTCCAATTTACTTTTTAATATTTGGCACCAGGGAGTGAGGATTTTGTTCTCTTTCACTCATTGCATGCGCTTTATTTGAAAAAATAAATGTGAAATTTCATTTCTGCGTATTTAATTTGGATGGAAACATAGCTACAGATACAGCCAAAGCCCATTATCCAACTACAATAATAAAACAGCAACAAAATTTAGACACTTACACAGTAAAATAATTAACATTTTGTAGATTTTGAAGCGTATGCTAATTTTAGCCTTCAACTGTAAGTACATCCATAATTAAGTCATTATTATTTTTGATCAAAACAGGCACAACTTCAAGCACAAGATCCATTAATCCAGTGAATGAAAGCAAAAAGAAAACATCCCTGCTGAAGGACAATAGCTGGATCAAGGCAGATGTGAATGAAGACCATAAAGTTGAGTAAGTTTTCAGCAAATTCATCTTCAAGACAGAGACAACTTGTTTAACATCTTACCTCTATAATAAAGGTATAAATATTTCAGATGACTTCTCTGGCAGAATAAACAGCTGACAAACAGAACTTGTGTTTCCTATTTCTCAACAGACAAGAGACAAACTTTGGCAAAACTGTTCTGAGCCGTTACAAGTCCAATGAAAGCCTTACCAGGTAGTACAGTAAATCTCATTTAAATGCCATTGTGTGTTGATCTCACGCTGCCATTTAAAACTGAATATGACATTATGTTTTTATGATTTATCAAAGCCCTCAAGATAAAACTAGCAAAACTGAGACTAAAACCATCACTGTCACCACTTCACCTGGCTCTTCTGTTCAAGCTCTCAGTAAAAGGTAACACACTCATCACTTTCACACAGTAAAGATATTAAGTTATGTCATATAAATATCTTTAGCTTAATAATAACAACATGCAAGGAACGTAACACTCAGGTTCACAAATTAGATTCAAATGACACATTATATAACTTCTCTCTAGAAGCCTTCTTCTCATAAAAAAACTTATTTTTTGTGAGATATGAACTGCAGTTATTATATTAAAGTATATAACTGTAAGGTGAAAAGTCAATGATGTCAAATTATTAGTTAAAAAAAAATCACAATTATCAAACAAAATGTCAGAATACATATGTTATTATTGACACAATGGCAATCATAACAAAACTGGAAACAAAAAGAATTCAGCATAAACTAAAATACAAAATCATTTAAAGCTTAAATTATCACAAATCATATGGCATAAATTTTTAATAATTAGTTTAGATCAAGATATATAAGGTGTTATTTGTGGAATATATATATTTTTTATTTATGTACAGATTACAAAGCATCCTGCAGTTATTTGGCAGTAATTTTGATATTTTGTAAAAATTGTTTTTAACTTAATTAGGCTATTTAAATAGAGTCATACACTACCTGACAATAGTCTTGTCACCTATCCAAGTTTTAGGAACAACACATAATAACTTGACTTCTAGTTGATTATTTGGTATCAGAAGTGGTGTATACAGTATTAAAGGCAAAGGCCTTTAGATTACACTTATTTTACCAAAATAAAATATGATCATGACTTGATTTTTAATTATTTAATTAGGACAGTAAGGTCTGACTTTGCTTAGACAAAAGTCTTGTCACTTAACAGAAATAATGTACAGTATAGAATATAAAGTCATGATGCTGTGGAAAAAGAATAAATATTGTGTATGACTCCCATGAGCTTGGACGACTACATCCATCCATCTCTGCAATGACTCAAATAACTTATCAATAAAGTCATCTGGATTGGCAAAGAAAGCGTTCTTCCAGGACTGAGTTCATCAAGATTCTTTGGACTCATCTTTGGAGCACCTTGACCTTCTTTGCTTTAAGGAGCTTTGATGTGGAGGCTGAAGTTTGAGAAGTAGCGCTATCCTGCTGAAGAATTTGTCCTCTTCTGTGGTTTGTAATGTAATGGGCAGCACAAATGTCTTGATACCTCAGGCCGTTGATGTTGCCATCCACTCTACAGATCTCTCGCACGCCCCCATACTGAATGTAACCCCAAACCATGATTTTTTTCTTCACCAAACTTGACTGATTTCTGTGAGAATCTTGGGTCCATGCGGGTTCCAATAGGTCTTCTGCAGTATTTATGATGATTGGGAAAATCAAGTTATTATTTGTTGCTCTTATCGATGATAAGACTTTTGTCAGGTAGTTTATTAACTATATTGCACAAGGCACCATGAAGATAAAAAAATAAATTGGCTATGCCACAGCCATATCACCCTTAAGCCCAAGACCATTTACTCATTGAAGCTATGCAGGGCTGAGCCTGGTCAGTACCTGGATGGGAGACCACATGGGAAGACTAGGTTGCTGTTGGAAGTGGTGTTAGAGAGGCCAGCAGGGGGGCGCTCAACCTGTGGTCTGTGTGAGTCCTAATGCCCCAGTAAAAGTGAAGGGGACACTACACTGTCAGGGGTTGCCGTCTTTTGGATGAGACGCTAAACCGAGGTCCTGACTCTCTAATGTCATTAAAAATCCCATGGCACTTCTCGTAAAGAGTAGCGGTGTAACCCCGGTGTCCTGGCCAAAGTCCCTTACCCATCATGGCCTCCTAATCATCCCCATCCACCGAATTGGCTCTATCACTGTCTCCTCACTCCACCAAATAGCTGGTGTGTGTTGAGCGCACTGGCGCCATTGTTCTGTGGCTGCCGTCGCATCATCCAAGTGGATGCTACACACTGGTGGTGGTGTGGAGAGACTCCCCTCATGATTGTGAATCGCTTTGGGTGTATGGCCATACACAATAAATGTGCTATATAAATACACATTACATTACATTTTAAACTCTGCATTCTCAAAAATTATTACTTAAATAAATAGAGCTATTAACTGTATGGCACAAGATGCTATGAACATAACCAAAAAATAGGCTATGCCTATTTGTCAGACTAAGAAAACTGTCTGCTTTGATGATGCACTTCTGTATTTTTTTTTTCTGCTTTTCGATGCAAGGATCATCTGCGACATGCCACACCTCTTTTCACCACATCTCTGCAAGTCTTTGTGCAGGGAATGAGGCAACCTGTAAGCCATTTACTAAAATGAACAGCAGGCTGTTCAGTATTGAGACATTTGCTCTGTTTACCATCAGTTAGAATATGGTTCATTGCACTGAATCCTCCTTTAAACTTGGCTGTTAAAATCAGAAGCGTGGAGACAATAATGAGCACTTTGCGCAGATTCTGTGAATTTTATCCAGGCGTCACTGTTTTCAAGTGACCATAACAGACCTTCAATCAAACATTCAAGTCTTTCAGTTACTGACTTTTAGAATAAGCTGAAGGAAATTGAGTGAATGAGTGATTTGTTCTCCAACCAATTTGTAAAAACATTTTAACGGGGCTAATAATATTGTTTTTAAAAATTATAAAACTGCTTTTATTAGATGTTTAAGTCATAATTATGGTTTAATTGTGAAAAATGGCTTTTAAGGTGGTGCATCTGTAAAACAAAATCAGTCAGTCTTATATAATTGTTTTCCATTTGTAGATTTGGTGGGAGCCAAGACAAGCTGAATGAAACCAGGTAAAACACAATCTTATCACTGCACATCACACCATCCAGACTTTTAAGTTGTAAATCAGACAGTGTTAAATCTATGAACTAGTACAATATGTATAACACACTAATACAACACAATAACCTGTTGTGGATGAAGAGATTCCCCCAGTGTGTAAAGTGCTTTGAGTGTCTAGAAAAGCGCTATATAAATGTAAGGACTCATTATTATTATTATTATTATTATTATTATTATTATTATTATTATTATAACATGTTAAACAACATGGACTTACATTTAAGGAGATAGTTCAGACAAAAATGAAAATGAAATCATCTTTTCTGCCTATTTATGAGTTTCTTTTTTCTACTGAACACAAAAGAAGATATTTTGAAGAATGATGATAGCTGGCACCTATTGACTTGCACAGTGAAAAAAATACTGTTGAAGTCAATGGGTGCTGGCAACCAACACTGTTTCAAATTTTCTTCTATTGTTTTCATCAGAAGAAAGACAAGTAAGAAGTTAAGTGTGAGTGAATGATGACATAATTTTCATTTTTGGGTAAACTATCCCTTTAAACTAGTCACTACTGTTTAGAGGAGTGACGAGAATCCAACAATGACGAGTATTTAAAACATTTTAAGAGCTCCATTATCTTTCCAACCCAACCCTGCAGAACCACATCAACTAAAACATCTGTGAAATCGCTGCCCAGGACAAGGTAAAGCTTCGAAAGTCTCTGAGACACACCTATTTAAATGTCTGATGAATGACTGGTTGGCTGAGTGAATGAAGACTGGTTTCTTACAAAATAATGATCACTCTTTCAGCACTACCAGCACAACAACAACTGTCAAAAATGGTACAAAGACAACTGAGACAACTGTGACCACTACCAAGTAAGATACTGAGAGAATATGTTATATAAGTGTCATTCAGTTTACAGTCGGAGGACATGTAATGAATGACAAGATCAATTCAAACTGTTTCTGCTATTCTAAAGCAGTTTCTGCTATTTTACCTGGTTTTGTCGATTTTTTTCACTAGGCAGGATGTGGTGAAATCATCTACCAAACCTGAGACGGTCATCGATAGAAACCTGGCAGATTCAAGTACCAGGAGATCAGGGTAAATCAGCTCAGTCCAACAAGCATGTGATCATAGTTTTTAATTCAGCTACACTTAAAAGTGTATGTCATTGCATTATAATGAATATTAAATGCATATTTCACTCAAAAGTAAAAACACCTCACCATTTTCTCACCCTCAAGTAGTTCCAAACATTTACAAGTTTCTTTTTTGTTGTTGTTGAACACAAAATAAGATATTTTGAAGAATGTTCAGAACTGGTAACCACTGATATAAATTGTTGGAAAAAAACACTGTGAAAGTCAATGGTTACAGATTTCCAAGGTTTTTAAAATATCTTCAAAGAAAGAAACACTCGCTAACACTTTATTTTGATGATCTATTTGAGTATAGACTGTCTCCTTAATATCTGTTGATACTGCTCCTTCAACAGACATTTGAACCCTAACCCCAACCTAACAGTCTACATATAATGTAATGAGAATTAGTTGGCATGTAGATGCAATGTACGTTAAATTCAACAAACTGACCACCAAAATAAAGTGTGACCCGAAACTCAGACATGTTTGTGACAGGTGAAGTGTGAGTAAATGATGACAGATTTTTAAAATCATCTTCTTTAAAGCAACTTTATTGAAATTTAATAGATACACTATTCAAAACCTTTATGTAGAATTCATATGTAGAATTCATAAACTGTTCTTAGTGACACCAGTGGCTGTTAAGTGAACTGCGGGCAGCAATTTGTGAGAGATCAAACATGGCGGCAATAGTCTAGTGTAGAGGTCTGCACGGGACTGTTTTTATAGTCCCGCTCCCGCCAAGTTTTATTCTGCACCCGACAGCTCCCGCTGTATATTCAGTCTTTGTTCCCCCACTGGTCCGCATGAATAATTTTCTACCCGACCCGACTGTTCCCGCTAAATTTAGATCTGGTTTTCAAAATCTCATATTAAAATTGGGTACAACCCCCAAAAAAATTTAAATAAATAAATGATTTGGGCACTACCAAAAGAGAGAGATAACAGATAAAACTGTAAGATTGTAGGCTAAATGTCAGTTTTGTTTGCCCCTTTGTGATGAGACATGAGTGTCGCCTTGAACCTGATGTTCCAGTCTTGTGACTGCTAAAGGGTAAAACTTTGACATATTATCACATTGCCCAAAGGGTTTTTATTGTCTTCCATTTGCATCTATGATGCATGAAAAAGACAACCACACATCAGACTTGCCTGATGTGGGTTTCCTAACAGTAAACTGAGCGTTTTCTAATACAAGCTGAACATACTTCAAGGACAGCACATCTTCAGTTTGCTCTGCCATGGTAAAGCTCACTCTGAGGAACGTTATTCAGATGACATGCAAAAAAAAAGCATGTGCAGAAAGCACTGGTCATGTGTTCATTATGTGTAACAGTCCTGAACACTGGAAATCACAGATATGCTGTTCCGAATTACACATCAGGACTTGGGAATTACGCTACATTGTTAGACATTGTTAGAAGTCTCTCCCATTCAAATTACACCAGAATTACCGTCTGCTACCGCATTTTATTCAGAAATGCAGAATTCTAGCCTAGTGATCAGTGTGCTGGTATACTGTGCTGCTGAGTTCGAGTTCTGAATCGCAGATCTTTCCCAATCCCATCCCACTCTCTCTCACTCTGACTTCATTTCCTGTCAATATTTTCTGTCCTTGAACGATGGGTTTGATCAGTGCTATACAAGTAAATAATTTGACTTAAAGGAACCAAGATTACTTACACAGTTTATTAGGATCATCATACCGGCAAATTTAAAATACCAGCAAACAACAATATTTGCAGTTTGTCAATTCCAGCTAAACAAAAAAACTCAATTTTTTGACATCACCTTGTACTCCAGATTCTCATCAAATCTTATGGCCCGTCCAATGCTCTCTACTATCTGACATGCCCTTCCCCTTTCAAGGTGCTTATCATGTGCATTTTTTATTTAATGCACTTAATTTCAACCACTCTCACTGGCAGAGCTTTGATAATAACAAAACGCTATTGGCTGTTTTTTAAAGGGAAGGAGCTACTCTCTATCCTGCCCTGCCTTCAGGTTTCAGTTGAGATTATATCAAATGTTGAATAAAAATGCACATTTCAATGCACTTCATGAGATTTTACATCCACAAAATGGCTTATTTGGCATTATTTTAAACTTTATAAGCAATTATTTCATGCTTCATAAAAGAGAAAACATTATGTGACATGAGTCATGTCACATCATTTATAAAAAATCAGTCTAAAGGCTTTTAGAGTTGGGGAAAAAGTATTTTTTGTTAAATGCTGTTCACACATGGTTAATAAAATAGCTTAATATTTGTACAGATATAGCCCCTTACAGGTAGATTTATTAGTAATCTGTGTTACGAACTTTTCAGATAGTATTGAGGGTCTCTGTATGTCTTATTTTAAATGTTATCTGTTCCTAAAGAGACTACAAGACTACAAGACAAGAGGTCATTACTGTGAAGTCATCAAAGGACACTGTTGATGGGTGAGTGTTGTATAGCAGAACCTCATAATTCAATTAATGTTTCTTGCATTTGTACTTTTGCTATGTATATTTAAAAAAAATAAACCTATAATTCTTTTTGTGTAGACCATCGTCACCTGTCAAGACCACCACAAGGTAGAGTAACCATAGCCTTTTTTAAATTTCTGACTGAGATTTTTTTGACTTTCTAAACATCTTAATGTTTTCAACTCAAGCATCAAAAGCTACACCAAGGAGGATGTTACACCAGCTAAAACAACATCATATTCTGTCCAATCCACAAAGAGGTGAGAACCTGACAGAGCATTACATGCTTTCAGTTACTTTATGACAAAAGGATCACTGAATGTTTTTCCACAGCTTTGAGAATCTCACACCAACGTCAATCAAGACAACTAACACAAAACCTGAAATCAGGTAAGTGGCATCTAAATGACTCAATCAATAACTTATTTTAATGAGAATTTAAACCTCAGCATTCTACAGGATTTTGTAGTCCCACTGCTGATCTGAATCTGAACTGAAAAATCTAGTATTTACTCCTGAAAATAATAAACTTGTTATTTGTTCCTAAAGTGACTCCAAGACTGAAGTGGTTACTGTGAAGTCATCAAAGACTAGCATTGATACGTAAGTGTCACATCTGATGGAGAAAACATGTTAAATACAAAGAAATCAAATGCGTCTTATCATATATTCATCTATTAGAAGTAGTCCTTAAGTAGTATGCATTAGTAATTTACTTTAAATCTCAAAAGTATAGAAAGAATAAAAACAACATACTGGATGGTTTGAGTCCCGACTGAGCTAGGATGCCTTTTTGTGCAGAGTTTGCATGTTTTCCTAATGTTCGTGTGAGTTTGCTCCATGTGGTCTGGTTTTAACCTAAGTTCAAGACATGTGGTATAGTTGAACTGGATAAGGAGTGTGTGAGTGCATGTTTGTTTTTTATTTGTATGCTAGTGCAAAGAGATGTGTCTTTAGTAGCTTTAAAAGGAAAGAGTGTGTCTGCGTCCCAAACTGTGTTAGGAAGACTGTGTTCCACAGTTTAGGCACCGTTTATGAAATAAACATTTTTCTTTTCTTTTGCAAGGGACACAAAAAAAATCCCTTTATAGTACACAGTTTCCTATAAAACAACAGAAAATACACAATGGCTGTATATTTTTTCACACTCATTAACATTTATGACTTTCCAGCCTGATCTCACAAGGAAACTTAAGTATTTTACGTTTTGTCAGTTTAGTGGCTAATTGAGTCATACGACAATGTACGATTTTAAAAAGGACGCATGGTACCCAACCCCGCCCCTAAACCCAACCGTCATTGGGTGATGAGCAAATTGTACTAAATTGTAGGAATTAGATCGTACAAATTTATACGAATTAGCCACTAAATCAAAAAGTTACGAATTGCCGTGAGATTGCATTGGGCTTTCACAGTACAAATAGGCACAATTGGTGACATCACAATAAAAGTCTATATAAATGTTTTTTTGTGTGTGTGAAATAAGGGAATGTGCCCCATAGTATACAGTACATGAAGCGTCTCCATAACAGTTATTAGTTTGGCCACCCCTGTTAAAGAAGGAAATAATCCAAAAAGAAAGTAAGTGAGTGAGGGAGAAAAAGACACAGTGTACTTAATAAAATATGGTTAACTGTTTATACTGTAATAAATGCTGGTGTCACATGGGAGAAGCTGACAATGGAAGTGCGGATCCAAATGCAGGTTTATTAAACAGAGAATGTTTAGACTGGCAATGATCTCAATCAGGAGTATACAGTCGTGGTCGAATAACAGGCAAATGGTCAATACAGGCAGGCAGCAGGCAATGTAAACAAACAAATAAACAAGGCTCGGGTCAAAAACACGGTAGGACAAGGCAAGGAAAACGTGTCATAAAGTTAACTTGACAGATAAACAAGACTCAGCCATGAGTGTGTGTGTGTGGTTTAAAAAGTCCATGCAATCAGTCTTTGACAATTCTCCGGCTGTGTGTTTGCAATCAGTCAGGATCAGGAACTGGTGTGAGTGTGTGTGGTGCATGACTGGATCTGTAGTCCAAAAACCAGCTGATTTGTAGTCCGTAGCGATCTGCAGCCGCTGGAGATCATAAAATAAATTTTTGGTTGGGACCACATGAAGGAATTCAGTTATTTTAGTAGTTTTTTTTTTTTTTACAAATTAAAGTGGATTGAACATAAAACAATTAAGTTGCCTCCCACCCACCCAAAAAATTAAACATCATTTTATTTAAAAACCATTTTAAATAAATAGTTTGAACAAGCAGCGAACCTTTTAGGTGTAAAACTGTATAGTTTAATAACTGTTTTATAAAATGTTTAATAACACACTTAAATATGCTAAAAATTTGATTTTGAATTTCACATACTGTCATGTAAACACTCAAAATATGCAAGGTATAATCTGTGTAATCTGATATATTTTCATAATTTCTGTCTTTGTGTGTTAAAATTTAACCTATACCATTCTTTTTGTTTAGGCCAGCTTCACCTGTGAAGACCACCACAAGGTACAGGAGTTCTTGATTACAGATTCATGACCAACCTGAAATAATTAAACTACTCTATTAACCTTTATTAAATGCAACTTTAGCATCAAGACTTACACCAAGGAGGATGTTACACCCCCTAAAACAACATATTCTGTCCGATCCACAAGGAGGTGAGAACCTTAAGAAAATTTCCAATTTCAGTCACTGTAAGACAAAGAGCCTCAATGAATGTTTCTTCACAGCTCTGAGGATCTCACACCAACGTCAATCAAGTCAACTAGCACAAAACCTGACATCAGGTACTGTATGTGACATTTGCATACGTGTTAGCTAAATACCTCAGTCAACATCTTTTCCCACAAAACTTTAAGAAGTAATTTTTTTCATCACAATATCAACTTGCCACAGGATTCTGTAGTTTCACCACTGAGTATAAAAACTAGTGTTTATTTTTGAAAATAACGCTTGTTGTTTGTTCCTAAAGTGACTACAAGACTGAAGTGGTTACTGTGAAGTCATCAAAGGACATCATTGACATGTGAGTGTCTTAACTGATTGGCCATGACCCACAATTGCCTAAAAGCATGCAGTGGGAAAACATATAAAATCTACATTAGTGTTCTCAATAGTAGTTTCATGATTATGTTTAATAGTTTGTTTGGATTTTGCAGTTCCGCCAACATATTTAGTTGTTTCTTAAACATTAGTCCTATCTTAAAATTAAATCCACATATAATTCCTATCCCTAAACCCAACACTGTGTCCTTACTAGACACAATGCGGTGCTTCACTATGCCATAAGAAGTATTTTCCACGTTAAATTAGATGACAATGTGTGAAGTTTCTATGTTAGTGATGTCACAGCTGAACAACAGCAAAAACTACTATGACGATGATTACATCAGGTGCTGATTATGTGCTGTATGTAACACACTTACATCACAGAGACATTTACTTGATGTTTGTGTTTACAAAAAATATTTATTAGAATGTTTGTTCATCTGCAAAACATTTATTAGATCAGATGTACGTTTTCAGACATTAAATAGATGTTTAGAATGTCTTTAAAATGTTTAAAACTGTAATGTTCATTGAGCAGACATTATATAGACGTTTATTATACCTTTGAACATAGCATAACATATATCTTTAAAAAACATCTTGCATATTTACTTGCTCTGTCTCTAAATGTTACTACTTAACAGTGTAATTTTGAATACCATTTTACGTGACACTTACTGCCATACTGAAGGTGTCAGCAGATAGTTTACTGCAGATCTAGAAAAAAAGCAAACATACAGTTTAATTTGAATCCTAGAACTGTTACTCAGTGCAAACCAATAAAATCAGTCAGTCAGCATGTATTTCTGATAATGTTAAGGTTTAATAGTTATAAATTAGATTATAAACCTGTCCATGTCATTGGCAGTGCATTTCTGAATATCTATGATATTTAAACGTTTTTGTCAACTCAGGCTCATTCTAAAAACGTAGTCCCGTGGACATTTTTGGAGACCGCGAAATACGTCCCGGGAGGTACGTATTTTTTGCAGCTTTTGTTTTCACGAATCTGCGAGAGGCCGCTGTGTGCGCTTTTTCGCGTCTCAAATTTCTCTCGCGAGTGCCGTTCGCGCCCGCTGTTCTCGCGTAAACCCACCAGAGGCCGCTGTCAACCGACTGTCTGCCTGACTGACTGAACGACTGAACAAACGAGTGACTGTCCGGCTGACCAAACGGCTGACCCACCCTCCTCTTTCCCTAAACCCAACCAATTTTATTGATTGACCCGCCCACCCGCTCACTTCCCTAAGCTCAAAGCCGTCTAGAAAAAGAAAAGCCCACATTTTTACCGCATTCTCGCCCTGCTGTTAACTTGTTCATTTTATTTTTTGGATTCTGTTATGGTCTTACTTGATTTCTGGAACTGCTCTTCCCTGGACTCGAACCCCGTCATGGTGGTGGTAGTGGTGGTCAACTCCTCTCTGCTTTTCAAGTCCACCGACGTACACGACGAGCTAGTGGGACAAATTGGTTGGTGCGCGAAAGCCCTCCACATGGAGGTGAGCGGTCAACTGGTAAGCGCGAAAAGGAACGGCGTCATACTGCCCCGTAGCGTTCGTTTAAAAAAAATGAAATGAGATGCAAGCCATACATACCTCCGGCTACTTAATTCGTGGTTTCCAGAAAAACGTCCTCGTGACTACGTTTTCAGAATGAGCCTGTGTTGGTTTTTGTTGTGTGGCATCAGACAAAGTGCTTGTTGCTAGAATTTTGTGTTGTTAGGACACAGTACAGTAAATTTGTAAATGTTACAGTAAATTGTAATTAATATTTGAAGGAAATGATAAGTAAATAATGATGTATAACCCCAATCTTAAGCCTGAACTTAAAGTCCACATGAACCAGAAGTCGGGACCCTTTTTTTTCCATATTGTGACGCAGTTTCTAGAGAAACGAAAAATTAAATGAGAACAGTGGGCGTGTCTTGTTTTTTCTAATGTAAGGTGATTGGCTGTAGTAAAGTAGGCACTTCATTCAGAAAGGTCGAGAAAAGGGTTTCGGGAGACTTATTACAACCTAACAGACACCTCCACCATTTTCATTTCTTGTCATAGCGCTGTCAAAACTTATAGTTGATGGGGCATGGATAATTATGTTAACCACTCCTATACCTCAAATAGACGTAATATAAGAATTTAACAAACAGGAAGGGCATTTTCAGATTTCAATTTTAGAGTACAAGGCCAAACAAATTATTTTTTCTTAATGACATACACAGATGAATTGTTCACCACAAAACTAGCAATGTGAGCTAACAAAATCAATATGGTTAGTTCTGATTACATGTGTACTTTAGTATACAATAAACAGGTCAGATCTGAATGGATGATTGGAATGTTGTTCCAGGATCAAGATGTTAATATAGAAAATTTACACTTGGTAAGTTTTTTTTTGTGCATGTGTATTTTAAAATTCAAACTATCATTCTTTTTGTTCAGGCCAGCTTCACCTGTCAAGACCACCACAAGGTACAGTTACAGCTAATCAACCCTGATAAAAATAATACGTCAACAGATGTCTGACTAACCTAGATAAAAAGTTGTCTACTCTCATAACATTTTAACTATTTTAATAACAGCATCAAAACTTACACCAAGGAGGATGTTTCACCAACTAAAACAACAACAACAACCTACACCACAAAGAGGTGGGAGCTTGAAAGTCAAGTCACACTTCCAGTATTTGTAGTGTGATTAAAGGAACAGTTCACACAAAAATGAAAATTCTGTCACCATTTATTAATCGTCATTACTCATGAACTTGAGTTTTGAGACTAACATGTTATTTGTGTCTAAAGTGACTACAAGACTGAAGTGGCTACTGTGAAGTCATCAAAGGACATCGTTGACATGTCAGTATCATAAATCACTGCTTTACAACTGATGGCTCATAAACTAAATGATAGTAACGGTAATATGGAACAATAATATGCATTCCCTAGCCTGCATTTGATTGGCCACATTTCCTAGTGACATTATAACAATGTCATCTTTCCCTTAATTTCTGTTTATCTGAGCCTATATTAAATTTAGCATATATACTTTTTTTTGAAAATAGGAGAGCCAGGGTGTCATGGTCACCAGTGATCCAGCCAGTGCAGATCACTGGTAAAAACACAGATCGCATAGAACTACAAATCCGCCATTATATGGACCACAAATTCCAGTCATGCACTGCACACACACACTGGTTTCTAATCCTGTCTGATTGCAAACACTCACGGCTGAACTGCACGGCTTTAAACAGTGCACACACACACACACACACACACACACACACACACACACACACACACACACACACACACACACACACACACACGCGCACACACACACACACACACACACACATCAGGCCTGAGTCTTGTTATACTGTCACTGTGAACATTACGACGTGTTTCCCTTGCCTAGCTTTGCCGTATTTTTGACCTGCGGCTTGTTTGATTGTTTACGTTGTATGCTTCCTGCCTTTTGACCATTCGCCTGTGTATTGACAATACCTCTGGATTGCCTATATACTGTACATCTGTTTGCCTCTGTGTTAACCATCGCTTGCCTGAGTATTCTTAATAAGCCTGCATTTGGATCCACACCTCTGTCAGTGTCCCCACTTCATATTTCAGAACACTCAGCCCTGATGTATGTATGTGTGTGTGTGTGTGTGTGTGTGTGTGCGCGCTGTTTTAATTGTCCTGTAATCAGTCCATAAGCAGCTTCAGCTGTTAGTATTTGCAATCAGACAGGATTAGGAACCGGCGTGTGTGTGCAGTGCATGACTGGAGCTTGTAGTCCATATAATGGCGAATTTGTAGTTCGATGCGATCTGTGTGTTTACCAGCGATCTGCACTGGCTGTATCTCTGATGACCATGACACAGGGAGACTAAAGCCCAGCTTAGTGATCCAGAACATTAGTGAACGGCGGTGCTGATGTGCATAAACTCATACAAAATGTTTAAAAACAAATAATTTTTGAACTTACTAGTCATATACCTTTTCCAGGGCTTAATTTGTGCAAGAACTCGCTGGATCCGGCACCTCTGAAATCTGATCCGGCACCTCATTTTACCGACCCCCCTCCTCAACCGCCCTTCTCAACCGTTCGCTGTTCACTTTCACTTTCTTCCGCAATTCCCCAACTCTCTTCACTTTCGTCCGTGACAACCCCCGCTCTTCACTTTCGTCCTGCGTTCGCAACACCCCTTTGCCAACCCCCCCTCCCCCCTACTCCACTTTTCCGCGTGACACCTCTCCATCCTCGGGTAACATGCCAGATCTGTTAACCCGATCTGCTCCGGGACCTCGCAATTTACAAATTAGGCACTGACCTTTTCTCTTTCTTATGTTGGAATTAAGCAGAGTAGAGTACTTCAGAACAAAGAAACAAAAAAGCATTCATTCTAAACTAAAATACAGTTTCAGTGTTATTTCTACATTGAAACTGGCTTGTTGTGTATTTAAAAGGATAGTTTACACAAACATGAAAATTCTGTTATCATTTACTCATCCTTTTTTTTGTTCTGTTGAAGACAAAAAAAGAATGTTTGAAACCAGTAACCACTGACTTCCATAGTAGGACATACAAATACTATGGAAGTTAACAATTACAGGTTTCCAACATTCTTCAATGTATGGTCTTTTTGTAAAAAAAAAAAACAAGAAAAAAAAAACCTCAAACTGTTTTGTGACAAATCAAGAGTGAGTAAATTATGACAGAATTTTCATTTTTGGGACAACTATAACTTTGATACATACAGTTGAAGTCAGAGTTATTAGCCCCCTTTGATTTTTAAATAATTCCCAAATGATGTTTAAAAGAGCAAGGAAAATTTCACAGTATGTCTGATCATATTTTTCTTCTGGAGAAAGTCTTATTTGTTTTATTTCAGCTAGAATAAAAGCAGTTTTTAATTTTTTTAATTATTAGCCCCTTTAAGCTATATATTTTTTTAATTGTCTACCAAACAAACCATCGTTATACAATAACTTGCCTAATTACCCTAACCTGCCTAGTTAACATAAATAAACCAGTTAAGCCTTTAAATGTCACTTTACACTGTATATAAGTGTCTTGAAAAATATCTAGTCAAATATTATTTACTGTCATCATGGCAAAAATAAAATAAATCAGTTATTAGAAATGAGTTATTAAAACTATTATGTTTAGAAATGTGTTGAAAACATCTTCACTCTGATAAACAGACATTGGGGAAAAAAATAGACAGGGGGGCTAATAACTCTGACTTCAACTGCATGTAACTACACATTTTTAATGATGAGGATTAAATTTACTCTATAAGAAACAGAGTAACATCTGTTGGATGCTGCTTTTAGTTTGTTGTTGTTTTTTAAACTTAAACCTGTCATTCTTTTTGTTTAGACCAACTTCACCTGTGAAGACTACCACAAGGTACAGTGGTTCTTGATTACAGATTTCCAACAAATCTAAAATAATCAGACCATGCTGTATTAACCTCTTATTAATCTCAATATTAGCATCAAAACCTACACCAAGGAGGATGTTACACCACCTAAAACAACAACATATTCTGTGCGCTCCACAAAGAGGTGAGAACCTTAAAGAAAACTTCATGCTTTCAGTCACTGTAAGACAAAGAGCCTCAATGAATGTTTCTCCACAGCTCTGAGGACTTTCTGTATGATACTCCTACTAAAACGTCAATCAAGACAACTAACACAAAACCTGACAGCAGGTATGTGGTATCTAAATGACTCAGTCAACATCCCAAGAAACTATTATTTTTCAGCACATTCTCAGCACGCCACAGGATTGTGTAGTTCCGCCACTGAATATGTAAAGCATTTATTGTGAAAAATAATTTGTTATTTGTTCCTAAAGTGACTACAAGACTGAAGTGGTTACTGTGAAGTCATCAAAGGACATTATTGACATGTGAGTGTCATATATAATCTTTTTTTTTTTTTTTTTTGCTGTTTCTGCACAGGATTTTGTAAGAAAAAAAACAATAAATAAATAAATAAACTTCTTAACTAATATCTTAACTAATATATGGCTTACAATGCAAATCCTATTAGAACCACTTGACTGGTAAACAAAGATACAGTATATCTCATATAATACATCCACTAAAAGGTTAAGAAAATATTATTTTACAAATGTATTTTTACGCAAATCATATGAACATTTACACATTCAGTAGTCATACTGAAATTAATATAAAAACGGAGTAAATATATATGTACATACATTTGCATAAGCAAATAGATTGAATTATGGGCTCAAAATTCTGTGGATTTCTATTGGCACTGATGATAACTTACATTAATAAAAATACATCAATCAACATTAAATAGCAAAATAAAATCCTAAAAACATATACAATTTATTTATTTTCCAACAAATGTCTATGTAACTTTTTATGATACAAGTGCACTTCAGCATACAGTACTTTCAAAATGACCTAAAATATATAATATACTTAAGTTGAAACTGAATGTTATGTTTTCAGACAGTTAATTATATTAATGTTACAATTAATGAAAATGTATTACATGTAGAAGAACTTTTAAATATTTTTGTCCTACTTAAGAGGGATTTAGTTACATATTTGTTATGAATTTTTATTTTAATAAAGAAACCTTATTTTTAGACATATTTAGTGTCTTGTTTGCAATTTAAATTAAAAGCTTGTTATATATCTAAATGTGTGTATATAATGATATATTTGAAGGATTTTAATGATTTAATTTCATTCAGCACATTTAAATTGCATATTAAATGTAAGTTTCAGTAATATAATAAAGTAAATTACGTAATCAAATTATAAACATATACCCTATTATGTTAGTAAAACACACAAATTAAATATTATTGAAAGCAAATTTGTTGAATTCCCACTTTTAACTTTAAAAAAAGTTTCAATTTTTTAACTCTCTCTTTCTTAAAGGTATAGTTCACCCTAAAATAAAAATTTCCTCACTATTTAGTTTGCTTGTTCTGTTGAACAAATGAAGATATTTTGAAGAAAGGTGAAAACCTGTAACCATTTTCCATAGTAAGGAAATCAAATATTATTGAAGTCAATGGTTACAGGTTTTCAACCTTTTCAAAATAGCATCTTTTGTGTTCAAAAGAAGAAAGACATTTTTGGGTGAACTATCCTTTTAAGTTGGGATTAAATTCATTATTTCATTTATTCATTTTCTTTTCGGCTTAGTCCCTTTATTAATCTGGGGTTGCCACAGCGGAATGAACCACCAACTTATCCAGCATATGTTTTACGCAGCGAATACCCTTCCAGCTGCAACCCATCACTGGGAAACACCCATACACTTCTGTTCACACACATACACTAGGGACAATTTAGCTTACCCAATTCACTTATACCGCATGTCTTTGGACTTGTGGGGAAACCGGAGCACAAATATTTTAATTCTGAAATACACCTCCTTCAAATCCACCCTACCCTAAACAGTCTCTTAAATCTGTCACTGTTAAATTGGTTTATTGTTTTTTAAACACGATCCTATCATACTTTATGTTTAGACCAGCTTCACCTGTCAAGACCACCACAAGGTACAGTAATTCTTGATTTCAGATTCATGACCAATTGCAAATAATCAGACTGCTCTTTTAAAGGGCAAAACGGAAAAATCTGTCATCGCTGGCTCACCTTTCACTTTTCACAAACCTGTTTGACTTTCTTTCTTCTGTCGAACACAAAAGAAGACAATCTGAAGAAAGCAGAAAACTTTTAACCTTTGACTTCCATAGCATTTATTTTTTCCTACTATGGAATTTAATGATTTAAGACACCTTTCACTTTTCACAAACCTGTTTGAGTTTCTTTCTTCTGTCAAACACAAAAGAAGATAATCTGAAGAAAGCTGGAAACCTGTAACCTTTGACTTCCATAGCATTTATTTTTTTCCGACTATGGAATTCAATAACCAGTTTTCATCTTGATTGATTGGTGGAATACTGATTTGACGTGTGTGTGTGTGTGTGTGTGAGTGTGTATATGTATATGTATATGTATATGTATATGTATATGTATATGTATATGTATATGTATATGTGTGTATATACAGGGCTTGACATTAACTTTTTTGATCACCAGCCACTGTGGGTAAGAGTTTTCCAACATTACTAGCCACTCTCAAATTTCACTAGCCACAATTTTATTGTTGGGAAAATATATTTTATACACATAAATATGACTTTGACATGCTAAAATTACTTGATTTAGATTAGACGAGCTTGCTCAATGTCCATGAGCAAATGGGTCATGGTTTCATAGTATTACAATTAGTTTTTATTTCACATAAGTTTCAGAGCTCAAAATGAAGGATTTACCAAATTTATCTCTGACCACACCAAACATAAACAATTAATTATTTTTTAGCCACAAATTTTAAATGTGTAAAAACAAGCAAAATATAGCTGTTTACTATACTTTTTATTTAACAAAACATGTGCACAGTAATCTGTCCTGGCTAAAGGTCCCAGATAACCAGTTAACTACACATAAATGGTGAATTAATCTCCCATTAAAGCAATGTTATTGTAAAAAATGACAATTAACCCACATTACGCAAAAGAAAGCAGGTAAAAAACATGCCGTGTGATAATGAAAGGATGATAATGCACACACGGTTAACGTTATACCCATAAATAATCTGTTTAAATAATGGTTAAAGCGAAAGCAACCGGTGCTGCTTACAAAAATACAAACCTGGAGCTCTTGAAAGCAGCAAGACTGAGGGTGCATGTAATGTAATGTGTATTTATATAGCGCATTTATCGTGTATGGCTTTACAAGCGCTTCACAATCATGGGGGGTTTGTCTCTCCACACCACCACTAGTGTGCAGCATCCACTTGGAGGATGCGACGGCAGCCACAGGACAACGGCGCCAGTACGCTCACCACACACCAGCCACTGGTGGAGTGGAGAGACAGTGATAGAGCCAATTTGGTGGATGGGGATGATTGGGAGGCCATGATTGTAAGGGCCGATTGAGGGACTTTGGCCAGGACACCGGGGTTACACCCCTACTCTTTACGAGAAGTGCCATGGGATTTTTAATGACCACAGAGAGTCAGGACCTCAGTTTAACGTCTCATCCGAAAGACGGCGCCCACTAACAGTATAGTGTCCCCTTCACTTTTACTGGGGCATTAGGACTCACACAGACCACAGGTTGAGTGCCTCCTGTTGGCCTCACTAACACCACTTCCACTTCCAGTGTTCATCACTTTTTGTCTAGTCTATTTGAAAGAGAACCAATCACATTATCTGTGTTTCTAGACACAGTTGCTTCACGCAAGGAAACGGGAGCGCGCATCACCTCAGCTGTTAGCGCGAGTGATCATCCTCTCATTCGGTATTCACCTGCTTTTTTATTGCTCACGTGAACACAATTATTTTTGTCAGTCGTGCTGCTTCTCAATTCTAAGATCGCCTTTGCATGCATATTGGAATATACTTATTGTCTAACCCTGCTTTTATGAATTATTATGCGGAAAAATTATTTTCAACCAGCCAAAGTGGCTAGTGGCATATTGGCATAGTGGCAAAGTGGCATAAGTCTGTCTTATGGTGTTAATGTAAAGCCCTGTGTATATATATATATATATATATATATATATATATATATATATATATATATATATATATATATATATATATATATATATATATATATATATATATATATATATATATATATATATATTTATACAACAGTTCTGTCTGGTTCTTGAGTCTGATTGGCTGATAGCCATGTGATATTCTGCCAGTAACAGCACTCGTTTAGCCTCTCCACCCCTCACCCTTGTGTATTACTCCACCCACATACAGCGACAAGCAGAGGACTCTCTACAGTTTGACAAATATTCCTGCTGTTGAGCAACATAATGTACTTTTGAGGCTTTTTTAGTCGAGAATGGAGTTGTTTAGATTGCAAAGTTTATTTAAACGGATAATGCCTATTTTAAAATATTTATAATTTCTGAGAGACAGCGCGTCTTTGGAGACAGTCCTCACTGCAGCCCATAGCTTGATGACGTAGTTGACGATAGCCTACACCTCCCCCTACCCTAAACCCAACCGTCACAGTAGCATTGGCGCTACCTAAGTGGGTGGTACAAGGTCTGCTATGTAGTTGACGATCACCTACACTTCCCCCTACCCTAAAACCAACAGTCACAGTAGCATGGGCGCTACCTTAGTGGGCGGTACAAAGTCCACTACATAGTTGATGATCGCCTACACCTCCGCCAACCCTAAACCCAACCGTCACAGTAGCATTGGCGCTACCTTAGTGGGCGGTACAAGGTCCACTACATAGCTGACGATCGCCTAGACCTCCTCCTACCCTAAACCCAACCGTCACAGTAGCATGGGCGCTACCTTAGTGGGCGGTACAAGGTCTGCTATGTAGTTGACGATTGCCTACACCTCCCCCTACCTTAAACCCAACCGTCACAGTAGCATGGGTGCTACCTTAGTGGGCGGTACAAGGTCTGCTACGTAGTTGACGATTGCCTACATCTCCCCCTACCCTAAACCCAACCATCACAGTAGCATGGGCATTACCTTAGTAGGCGGTACAAGATCTGCTACGTAGTTGACGATCGCTTACACCTCCCCTTACCCTAAACCAAACCATCACAGTAGCATTGCCGCTACCTTAGTCAGTGGTACAAGGTCCGCTTCGTAGTTGACGATTGCCTACACCCTACCCTAATCCCAACCGTCACAGTAACATGAGCGTTACCTTAGTGGGCGGTACACGGTTCGCTACATAGTTGACTATCACACACACCTCCCCCTACCCTAATCCCAACCGTCACAGTAGCTTGAGCGTTACCTTAGTGGGCGGTACAAGGTATGGTGTGTAGTTGACGATCACCTACACCTTCCCCTACCCTAAACCCAACTGTCACAGTAGCATGAGCGCTACTTTAGTGAGTGGTACAAGGTCTGCTACATAGTTGACAATCGCCTACACCTCCCCCTACCCTAAACCTAACCATCACAGTAGCATGGGCGCTACCTTAGTGGGCGGTACAAGGTGTGCTATGTAGTTGACGATCACCTACACCTCCCCCTACCCTATTCCCAACCATCACATTAGCATGGGTGCTACCTTAGTGGGCGGTACAAGGTCTACTACATAGTTAACGATTGCCTACACCTCCCCCTACCCTAAACCCAACCATCACAGTAGCATGAACTTTACCTTAGAGGGCGGTACAAGGTCCGCTACATAGTTGACGATTGCCTACGTCATCAAGCACAAGCTGCAGCAAGGACATCTTGTGTCTTTAAGCAAAGACGGTTGACGAAGTTCATCCACAAGATGGCGACAGAGGCCGCATAATAAGTCCTGAGAGAAAAACAGTGTAATTTCAAACTGCAGCTGATCAAGTCATTATTAAACAGGTAAATGACTTTCTAAGTCGATTTTTTTCTTTTGTATGTTGTAGTGCTGTATTTATACCATAGTAATATTGTGATCTCCCGATTCCAACAGAGAAATACTGGGAAATCTCTGTAGACAGATTGCATTTCATGCCGTTCAGCCTTATAATCTTAAAATGTGAGCAAAAACACCTGTTTCGTCATCACTTTAGATATTACGCTAGAGAATCATTCAAATACTAGCTCTAAAGTGACGTTGGTGAATGAGCAACTGTTTCTGCTATTCTGATGTCAGCTGCAGATTTGATGGAATGGTGGAAGACAGAAGTTCCTCTTACAAAAGGGTTTTGAGACTTTCTGTGTTTGATTACACACAGTTGTGTAATATTACTGACCTGGTCTATTTTATTTTTCATTTACACAAAAATAATAACTTCATAATCATCAATCAACAACTGTAAATTAGCATTTTTGCTATAGATAAAATAGCACTATAATTTAACTGTATTGTTGTGTATTGTGTGTACAAATAAACTTAACTAAGAGCTTTCTTCAAAATATCTTCTTTTGTAAGTCGTGCAAACATTTTCATTTTTGGGTGAACCATCCCTTTAACCTCTTATTAATTCCAACTATAGCATCAAAAGCTACACCAAGGAGGATGTTTCGCCAACTAAAACAACATCGTATTCCATTCGATCCGCAAAGAGGTGACGTAAAATTCCAACTAAACTCCCGTAAATGTTTTCAGTCACTGTAAAACAAAGAGCATCACTAAATGTCTCTCCACAGCTCGGAGGATCTTCTGTATGATACTCTCATACCGACGTCAATCAAAACAACTAACACCAAACCTGACAGCAGGTATGTGGCATTTGCACATTTATAAGGTGTGAACCCCTTTTGTGGCGAGTTTGACATTTGCTTTGGCTTTTAAGTAGTTTAACCAGTCTTACGGCTGACTGGTTTAAAGCAGGCGCACTGTCGTATTTAAGCTCTTTCATGACTTTCCATTAGAGCTTCCCTCTCAGCACAGCAGCGTTTATAATATGGATTTTTATCGTTCTTACAGTCGTGAGGATATGTCATCCTCCAAAACTGTCAGAACCGTGTACTCAACAAACGACAGGTAGGACGGTGTTTATTATTCAAGCTTCTTTTGCTTAAAAGTCATTTATTGTTTATTACACTTCTCTATATCTTTTTCGAAATTAATAGAAATGAGTGGAGTACAGTCACAAGTCCTTCTTACACCAGAACATCATACACAGAAAGCAGGTTATGATGCATTTAAAAACACTGTAAGCAATGTTGATTAAATGTGACCAGGTTTGTTGATTTAGGATTGTTTTTTTCCCCACACAGGCCTTTTGATTACCTGTCTGACTCTCTCACATCAAAAACTACTACAACTGTGTACTCATCACCGGAAAGGTATGGAGGCGGAAATAGTTTTTATTTAATTAAGTTATGCGTATAATGCACATTTGAAATGCATGTTGTTTTGTTGCAGGAAAGTAAATGTGAAGGACATCTGCACATATTGCAATCAAAGCATGTACACGGATGAAAAGATTATCTTGGATGACATGAACATAAACTGTCATGCAAGATGTTTCAAGGTTAGTTATTATTATTATTATTATTATTATTATTATTATTATTATTAATGAATATATAATTATGTGTTGTCAAAAATATTTTAGTACTTATGACATAGGTTTCATTAGACTTTTATTTAGCTGGAAGGGCATCCGCTGTGTAAAACATATGCTGGATAAGTTGACAGTTCATTCCGCTATGGTGACCCCTGATGAATAAAGGGACTAAGCCAAAGGAAAAATAATGAATGAATTATTATTATTATTATTCATTCATCTTAATGAACCGCCAACTTATCCAGCTCGTTTTTACGCAGCGGATGCCCTTATTATTATTATTATTATTATTATTATTATTATTATTATTAATGAATATATAATTATGTGTTGTAAAAAATATTTTTTACATCAATGACAAAGGTTTCATTAGAAGTTTGAAGGCGTTTATTCTTTTGCTTTCTATTTTTATTTTCAGTTGAAAGTTTTGTTTTGGGGTTTTCATCATTTTAATTGTCTTTTTTAAAAGTCTATGTTTTTTTTAATTTGTTAGGTTTTAACATTTTATTTATTCGTTTAATCCATTCCAAAAGGTCAATCTAAAATAATATATGTACATCATTTTATTTGCTTTAACTTTAATGCTATTTTCAAGTAATGATGAACAATGATTTTAGTTTTATGTATACAGTATATATATATATATATATATATATATATATATATATATATATATATATATATATATATATATATATATATATATATATATATATATATATATATATATATATATATATATATGTACATATATGTACATATAAGTTTATATAGTTGTAAGTTGTATAGTTATATAGTTATAAAACTTATATATAAGTTTTAGATAAGCTATCAACTATAATGATTTTCAAAAATATTTGCTATGGATATTTGTATTATTATTATTATTATTATTATTATTATTATTATTATTATTATTATTATTATTATTATTACTTAACTGTTTATACATATTGCACAAACTACCAAAATGAATTTAGGTATTTACTGTTTATGAAAACATTACGAATACAATACGAATTAAAAAAATGTTTTTAAATGTTTTAGTTTAGTTTTAACATTAAAGTATGTGTTAGTTAAATATTTTAGTATCAGTTGTGACTAGTTTATAAGTTTGAATGTTTTTATTCTTTGTTTTCTATTTTCATTGAATGTTAGTTTTTCATCATTTTAATAGTCTATATAAAAATGTTTATTTAGTTTTTTCATATATATATATTTTTTTTAAATCATTTTCAGTTTATTTTAATCCCGAAGGTTAATCTAAAATAATATATGTATTTCATTTTATTTCCTTTAATGCTACTTTTAAGTAAAACTTTTTTAGTTATGTATAATACAGGTATATATAAATTTTACTTTAGCTATTAACTATTATGGTTTTCATAAATATTTTCATGTATGTATGTATGTATATAATATGTATAATATATATGTATTCATGTATGATCATTATTATTAGTGTGGGGTGTGCAATACTTCACTGGGAAACCTGAAGGCTGGGGACAGCTTGTGGGTTTACCGCCGTGCGATTCACTGTGAGAGCTGCTTTGGCGTCACTAAGAGTAAGACAACTCTATACAACTACATTTTACAATATTCTGAAACAAATAGTCAGTATGCTTGGCAAATAAACCAAAATGTATTTTAAACAAAAGCATATGTTTTTGTTTTACAGGCAAATGGATCCGCTAAAACAGTTACCACTGATAAAGTGAGCTAATGAAGGAGATGATGGCAAATGTGATAAAACTGCCTATACATTGATTTGACATGGACATGGGTCATTAGAATTATGGTGGTGGACTTCTATCTGATAGAGTTTGGGGTTTATTCATTGTATTAATATATATTTATATACTTATATAAGTATTAATACTAATAGGACTATTTTAAAGGAAGAATAACATTATTGCCATATATTTTTATGACTGTATTAAATACAAAAACACCTTTGTTTACATCTGCATGATTTTTTTGTCGGTCAGATCTGGTTTGACATCATTCCAGTTTGCCTGTCTCTACTGTGCAATTTGCTTGTGCTTGATGTATTTAAGAAAGTATTTCTATTAAAGAGAACTGAACATGCTCTGATCAAGGCCAGACATCGTATGTCAGGATGACAGGATGAGGATACAACTAAAGTGCTAAAGTTAGCTAGAACCTGAGAGACTTTGCTTATATAATAGGGTTTTGGACTTGAAGAGATGATTTCAACTATCTGACAACTTCGAGGACAACAAACACTTAATATTCAAACACTTCATTGGACATTTATTATACACATAGACCTCACCATTTTTGCAAGGACACTATACTGTACAACTGCAGGTTAACTATGTTTATATACTGTCCACCATATACACAACTCCTTACCTTTTTTGATTTTGACTGTTGTAAAGATACGCACCTTTTGTGAAGCAGCTTTGGAATGATAATTATTGTGAAAAGGCTATACAAGTAAACTTGAATTAAATTGAATTAAACAGATCAATGAACTTTGAAAATGTTTAAATATGATTTCTTAATACTATCTATCTATCTATCTATCTATCTATCTATCTATCTATCTATCTATCTATCCATTTGATTGTTACAGTGTTTCTCAGTCGCTTTGGTGCATTTCTCACAACACTATTTACATTTGCACAACAGTCAATGCATTTCTCAAAACAATTAGTGCAAACTGCAAAACCTAGTGGATAACCTGCAAAAGCGTGTCATTTGCTCAAAATGGATAGCTCATTCCTCAAAAGCAAGTATTGATGTCAATGAAAGTGTCAGTGTCATCAAAATGAAAAGTCCTGCCACCATTGTTTATGAACAAGATAGTCAAATGGCTTTGTCATGTTTTCATTATGACAGTTTCCAGTTTCCAATGCAAAAAAAGTCAGATTTTGGTGACACTCCCTGAAAATGCATCTATATACTATTTGCACAGCCATTTGAAAACTACAGTAAAGTTAGACATTACTGCATTTAGTGAGGTATCTGAGTACAAGACACTGAATATGTATGTTTTACATTTTTACTGCATTTGCTCTTTACATTTCTAATTTATTCACAGCATTGTGCAAAAGGACCCTTATTTACAACAAACATAAACTTCCTTTGGGTAGGACTGTGCACAACTGTAAACAATATTGCAGTACATATTAGAACTGAACCTACAACATACACACTGTAGGTCTGTAAATCATTCATGAAATTGTTCAATTTAGAAGACATTTTCTGGAAAAAAAGATTGAAATATTTTTATAAAATTTACTTGACAGATTTTGACAACTAGTTCAACATTTTTGTATGTAATGACTCAAGTAATAAAATGAGGACTATTAGTTTTATATGGAATGACTATTCAGCATTCACAAGTTTAGTTAATTTTGACTGACATGACATAAGCAATTGATAATGTTACAAACAGCAGAGAGTTGTATGAAAGCAATTGATGCATGTCCAAAAGCATTCACAATTTGTTGGAAGGAATGAGAAACTGCTACTATGATGTGCACAAATGACTAATTGTTTTGAGAAATGCATTAACTGTTGTGCAAATGTAAATAGTGTTGTGAGAAATGCACCAAAGCCACTGAGAAAAACTGTAATGTTAAAATATCGTATATGAAATATATGTTAATGTTAATATTATCTTTATTTTTTAAATACCTACAATGATTCTTAATGAATTTACAGGTTTTTTTTATTAGTAATGTTCAAATCGAAGTTATTAAATGATTTGAGTGAACTGACCACTGGAAATGTTTAATTACAGTTTTTCCTCAGTGGTTTTAATGCATTTCTCAAAACAATTAGTGCAAACTGCAAAACCTAGTGGATAATCTGCAAAAGCGCATCACTTGCTCAAAATGGATAGCTCATTCCTCAAAAGCAAGTATTGATGTCAACGAAAGTGTCAGTGTCATCAAGATGAAAAGTCCTGCCACCATTGTTTATGAACAAGATAGTCAAACGGCTTTGTCATGTTTTCATTATGACAGTTTACTCTGTACATTTTTTCCAATGCAAAAAAGTCAGATTTTGGTGACACTTCCTGAAAATGCTCAAGACAACACTATATACTATTTACACAGCCATTTGAAAACTAGAGCAAAGTTAGACATCACTGCATTTAGTGAGGTATCTGAGTACAAGACACTGAATATGTATGTTTCACATTTTACTGCATTTGCTCTTTGTAATTCTAATTTATTCACAGCATTGTGCAAAAGAATAAATACACCCTTATTTACAACAAACATAAACTTCCTTTGGGTAGAGCTGTGCACAACTGTAAACAATATTGCAGTACATATTGGAACTGAACCTACAACACATACTATAGGTCTGTTAAACATTCATCAAATTGTTCAATTTAGGAGACATTTTCAGAAAAAAAGATTTAACATTTTTAAAACAAAATTTACTTGACAGATTTTGACAACTAGTTCAACATTTTTGTATGTAATGACTCAAGTAATGAAATGAGGACTATTAGTTTTATATGGAATGACTATTCGGCATCCACAAGTTTAGTTCATTTTGACTGACATGACATAAGCAAATGATAATGTTACAAACAGCAGAGAGTTGTATGAAAGCAATTAATGCATGTCCAAAAACATTTGCAATTTGTTGAAAGGAATGAGAAACTTCTACTATGATGTGCACAAATGACTAATTGTTTTGAGAAATGCATTAACTGTTGTGCAAATGTAAATAGTGTTGTGAGAAATGCACTAAAGCCACTGAGAAAAACTGTAATTGTGATGTGATTGTAACAAGTTTTTAGGGCCATTGGGAAGAAGGAGCTGGAGAACCGAAGAAATTAAATAATTCTAAGAATTAAAATAAACATAAAACAAAACGGCAATCGAGGGGCCTATGCAAGAAATTTTGGAGAGTGGTCTCAGTGGAGGCGGTGATGATGAAGAGGGGTTGGGGATTGATTGACAACGATAAAGATGGAGAGTTGGGGGGAGGGGAGGTGTTGGGTGGTTGTATGAAGATAAAGCTGGAGAGCGGGATGGAGTGTGGACCCCAACACGGCCAGGCTCAGGGCCCCTCACATGCCAGGGCCCTATGCGCTCTGTCACTTTTTTCCCTACACTTGCGACACCCCCAGAAAATTAAAAGCAAAATGTAATGTAACGTAATGTAATGTAATGTAATGTAATGTGTATTTATATAGCGCATTTATTGTGTATGGCCATACACCCAAAGCGCTTCACAATCATAAGAGGGGATCTCTCCACACCACCACCAGTGTGCAGCAACCACTTGGATGATGCGACGGCAGCCACAGGACAACGGCGCCAGTGCGCTCACCACACACCAGCTACAGTATAGGTGGAGTGAAGAAACAGTGATAAAGCCAATTCGATGTTTGGGAGGCCATGATGGGTAAGGGCCAATGGAGGGAATTTGGCCAGGACACCGGGGATACACCCCTACTCTTTACAAGAAGTGCAATGGCAATTTTAATAACCACAGAGTGTCAGGACCTCGGTTTAACATCTCTTCCGAAATACGGATAAGACAAAACAAAGATAAAGGTCAGGTCCTCTCTCGTCTCGTCTTCCACTGCTGTCTCGACTCCATTTAAATTTCCAGACCTCCTCCATGAGACTTAAGACAGGTAGCAGCACATAACACTCCTGCCACCATGTCTCGTACCGCTCTCACGGCTTTCCCCACTCTCTAGAGCAGGGGTGCTCAACCCTATTCCTGGAGATCGACCTTCCTGCAGTTTTCAGTTGCAGCCCGTATCAAACACACCTGCCTGTAATTATCAAGTGCTCCTCAGGTTCTAATCAATTGGTTCAGGTGTGTTTGATCAGGGTTGGAGCTGAAATGTGCAGGAAGGTCGATCTCCAGGAACAGGGTTGGTCACCCATGCTCTACAAGTCTACAATGATGTTGTGATAATACGTAATATAAACACTATTATCATGAGAATAATGTGAAATTATTTTAAATTTAGTATATTTTCATGTTTCAAGACTAATGACTTGAATTCCGTGTATATAAATTAAAACCATTTGTTTTTTTAATTATGTAAATTAAAAAGGACTACAGACTTCTCTTTGTTTTCTCCGGGTTCCCCTACAGTCCAAAGACACTCGCTATACGTAGGTGAATTGAATAAACTAAATTTGCCATTGTGTATGTGTGTGAATGAGAGTGTATGGGTGTTTTCCAGTACTGGGTTGCAGCTGGAAGGGCATCCGCTGTGTAAAACATATGCTGGATAAGTTGGCGGTTCATTCGGTTGTGGCGACCCCTGATAAATAAAGGGATTAAGCCAAAGGAAAATTAATGAATAATCTTGATTTTTGGAAGACTAACAATACTTGAATTCAGCGTATACAAATATACCCATTTGTTATACATATTTGAATTAAAAAGAAAACTAAAGAACTATTGACAATATTTCTTAATGAAATGAATCAAATTAAATCAAAATGAATCAAAATAATTAAATGATTTGAGTGAAATGACCAATGTAAATGTTCAATTTATTGTGATGTGATAAACAATAGTAATTTAGTACACTGTAAAAGGCTACATGGTTACCTTGAGGTTGAATCAAATTGACCTTACGGGTCATTTATTTTAAATTACATTAAACTGATTTCAAGTACCTTGTAGAACTTACAAAAAAAGTTTAAACATGATTAAATAACAACTTAAAAAACATGTTACCATGACTTATTGATCATATAATTTTTTTTTTACAGTGTACAGTTCTAGAATCATGCGATTAATATCGCATTTGATACATTAAGCACAAGCCATATCTGTGGGTTTAGTAAGATTTTTTAAAAAGATTACTCATGCTTACTGAAACTACATTTATTCCCACATGCAAAAAAAATATAGAAATAAAATATAGCATAAATTATAGTATGGTGTCACGGTGGCGCAGTGGCACGATCGCCTCACAGCAAGAAGGTCACTGGTTTGAGCCACAGCTGGTTGGCATTTCTGTGTGGAGTTTGCATGTTCTCCCCGTGTTCGCGTGGGTTTCCTCTGGGTGCTTCGGTTTCCCACACAGTCCAAAGACATGCATGATAGGTTAATTAAATAAGCTAAATTGGCCATAGTGTATGCGTGTGAATGAGAGTGTATGGGTGTTTCCCAGTGTTGGGTTGTGGCTGGAAGGGCATCCGCTGCATAAAACATATGCTGGATAAGTTGGCGGTTCATTCCGCTGTGGCAAACCCTGATTAATAAATGGACTAAGGCGGAAAGAAAATTAATAAATGAATGAATATTATAGCATTTACAACACATTGTTAATGTGTAAATAGTAACTAGTGAACTGATAAACTAATAAATACTGTAGATTTATTACAGTAAACTGTGGTGTATTGTAATGTAACATAACTTATAGTTTTGAAAACTAGTATTAGGGTATTTGTTTATATTACAATAGTTGTTATATTATTATAGTTAGGGAAAGCGGGGACAAAAGTAACGTGGGACGAAAGTAACAAAGCGATTTTCATAAAGCCCTGACAACATTTGCTTTCCAGGCAGTAACAGCACATTCAGCATGCAACCGTTGATGGAGCTGCCAAATATCAGCTGATTTCGGAGCGTGTCCCATGGTTAACTCCAAATTTCTGTTTTGAGTGCAAAAAGTAAATTATATAGCGGTTCTTTTTTTTTTGCAAGTTGTGTTTCTCTTTTCATCGGTCACACCAATGATAAATCTACAGGTTATTTATTGCAATAACACATCCTTAAGTTTGAAAAGTCTGTTTTTCAGTTTAAAAGTAAATCAGGTTTAAATTGCAAGAGTTCCTGTGGGGGCAAAAGAAACACTGTTATTTATGTCTCACTGCTAATAGCCATGCCTTATTTTCACTTCCACGTTAGTTTTCAGTGTTTTGACTCATATAAGATTAATGCATATTGCCAATATTAATAATAAATATTCAAAAATTGTAGAAAATGTTAACATTTTGCATTGTTGGATTGCTTTTGAAACATTTGATGGAGCTGAAATTTAAAATGAAAGTGCTGTTTAATATTTTATTGCAAAAATAAAGGACAAAATATGTTTTCAGTCTAAAATAAACAACATTAAGCCAGTAAATCTAGCAAATATTGTAGTGTTACTTTTGTCCCTGTAAAAAGTAACAACGTGGAACTTTTGTTTAAAGTGAAGAATTCACTCTTAGCTCATGATTTATACATAGCATGTTTGGCGTGCTGTCCCGAGAGAGAGCCCTGAGCTCAAGGGATCCCCGGGCCCAGGGCTCCCCCTCTCAGGTCGATCTCAAAACTCCCCCGCTGCTGATGCTAAGGTGAACTTTCTGAGTGTAAGACATTTAGAAAAAGACTTAGGCTGCGTCCAAAACTGCCTAGTACTCAGTAGGTACTGCATTTGAATTTAAATGTACTACTAAGCTGTACGTCCTATACAGCATGAATGTGAGCAGTATGAATGGAATTCGGACGTACTATATCCGCCATTTTGTCATGGTCATGTGACCTACCTGCGTCAGTTGCGTAGCTTCACTGCCTTTCATGAACTCTCTCACGCAGTATTATGGGATAGCGCAGCATGCATGGGATGTGCACTTCAGAATCTTGCCGGAAGTAGTAGGTTATCCGTGTACTTCTCGCATACTGATTTTCGAATTCTGTGAATTTGGACATACTACTCGGCTCGCATACTGATTTTAGCGTACTATATAGTATGAAAGTATGCGGTTTCGGACGCAACCTTGCTTATTTTGTCTTTAACATAGAGCACATTTGGACGGTGGGAGGAAACTGGGGAACCCAGGGGAAACCCACGCAGATTCAGGGAGAACATGCAGACTCAGCTAGTCACTGGGCCACCGTGCCGCCCATTCTGGATAAAGGTGGAAGAAGGGGAGGAGGGGTGTTTCTTCCAGACGACAATTTGTAGAAAGGAAATGAGGATAGATATAGTGAATTGGGATCCTTTGATTGGAGGATCGTTATTAGCTAATGTGGGCCAGCTGGGTTAATCATGTGCACATGCTTCTCTCGAAATTAGTTTAATATTAAACTTCACTTATATTGGAATTGTTCTACATTAACACAAAATAACACCTGATTTTGATAGATCACTAATGTGAGTTTGAGCATTTAAAATTCTGTCGTACGGCGCTGCAAAAAGGGGCAGGATTAAACAAGATGATTAGACATTTAAAAAAGCGAGCGATTGCTCCATATTTTATATTTCTGTACAGAGAGGTCATGTTTTTATTCTTGATTGGTCTCACGCAGTCAAGTGATGCAATTTCGCAGGTCAGAGTTCACCAGCTTGAACTTTCCAACGCAGTGAACTGCGAAACTTGACGCACGACCTTGCGTTTCCGGTCTGATGCATTTGTGTGTGTATGAATAGAAGTCTTTGGGGAGAAAAGTGCAGTGTGACCGCAGCTTTATTAACCACAGCAAAAATACATTTCTGCTAAAAACAATGTCTTTTAAAATTAGTTTTTTATGAAAAATGGTACTTTTGACCCTGCTCTCTACTACCAATGGATTATTTCAAGTAGATTACTTCACTACAGTATGGTTCAAAATCTCGATAGTATTGTTTACTATAAATGTCAATAGTGATTAAATATTATGTCAATGTTATAAACATAATTACATAAATAAAATGTAATTTCATAAATAAAATGTAATTTGCCCTGTGATGGCAATGTTTAATGTACATCACTTTATTTAATTGTAGGCTATTCATTTATTTCAGGATTCTTTGATCAAGAAAGGATTTAGTTGGAAATAGAAACATTTGTAACATTGTAATTTGTAACGTGTAAACCTTTACTGTGACTTTTGGTATTTTTAATGTGTCATTGTCCACTAAAAGAAAATATTTTTTTAATCAGTTTTTTTTTTATCTAATTGTCCTTGAAAGGTTTAGTGGTACATTATGGGCATGACAAGTTAAATATAGCCTAATTCTCCAAAAGACACCATTTTTGCTCGTCGTCCTCTGAATGAAAAGAGCAGTGTGTGGTAGCGTGACTGGTGTTTTTGCCTGGTAATGTGGTGGTCGTGTGTTGTGTTTTGAACCGAGTGGGAGGAGACACAGACATGAGCAGCACATCAGCATCTGAATGAAGCATGTAACCCCGCTGAAAGCACTTCGAGTCTGGGCATACAGGGTAAACAACGCCGCCACCATTTTACTACCGTTTATATGCTTTTTTCTTCAATGGACGGAATATTGTTCAAGCCGCAGATGATGGCGGACGTCAATGGCAACAATAAGATGATGAACGCAGAACTGGAGGTGAAAAAGCTTCAAGAGCTCGTGCGAAAACTGGAGAGGCAGAACGAGCAGCTACGGACCAGAGCAAACGTTGCGAACAACTGCACCTCCAGTGTCCGTCTGTTAGCCGCTCCGGCGTCGGCCTGTCCCGCAGGTCTGGCTAGCCCAGACACAGGCTCGTTCCACACCGGGAATTACTGCGTTTCACCTTCATATTCCCCGTCCTTTGGCTTATCGGATGAGCATTATCCGTATTTTCATCCGCAGTCAGTGACTGGTGCTGATGAGGAAGATGAAGATGCCACTGTAATGGATGAGGTGGAAAAACTAGACCTTCATGCTCTTCTTCCTATCGATGGAGAGTCTGATTATAGCTGGTACTGATGCTTCTGCTAAACATTTGATTTTCGTTGTCTCTTTGTCATCCCTTATGGTCAGTTCTCACGAATTGTCACTATAAGTAGTATATGTGTCCTGGTCTATTGTTAGGTCTGAGACTGTGAGTGTAAACATCTCTGAAGACACTGATGAGGAATATCTTCATTAGTCTAGCAGATTGGCTTGCTGTTATATTGCATCTGGTGATGTGAAAATTTACCATTTTTTTTCTCTTGAGGTAATATGTAGACAAAATGCAAGGCATGTGAAGTGCAGAGACTGAAATACTTGATTTGTTTTGATTGTTTTATGCCAGATCATGGTCAAAATCTTTTATGCTGAACCACTGCAATATGCCGATGGAAAAAAGAAGGGGGGGGGGGGGGGGGGGGGGGGGGGGGGGTGTCAGGCCAAATATAGAAGGAAACACATTTAAAATACAGAAGTCTTAAACATTAAAATAAGCTGGACATTTAGATTTTTAATTAATGACAATTTAAATACATATTTTAAGTTTATTTAAACTATTTAAACAATTGATCAAATCAGATGCATATTCAAGTGAGCTCTTTGATCAAATGTTTTTCCTTACATTCCATACATGCACTTGCTTCCTTAGATTTTTCACATCTCATGCAGCAGAAGTTCATGCCTCTTGAGTGTTGCCAACACAGTCTCAGATGAACCAAGTTATGGTCAATATGAAATCAGTAATCAGTGTTAATTTGATAAATGTCAGGCTAACGTATGACAAAAACAGTATTTAAGAGAATGTTCACCCAGAAATGAAAATGCTGTCATCATTTACTCCCTCATTTTTACTTGTTTAAAATTGTTTTGAGTTTCTTTCTTCTAATAAACACAAAAGATATTTTGAAAAATGTTAGAAACGTTTAAACACTGAATTTGGTAGTCTATTTGTTTTTTTGGAGGTCAGTGGTTACAGGTTTTCAGGTTTCTTCTAAATGGGTTTTGCGTTCAAGAGAATAAATTAACTCATAAATGTTTGGAAGTACTTAAGGTTGAGTAATAATGAGAGAATTTTCATTTTTAGGTGAACTATCCATTTCAATTCGAAAAAATTATGCAAATAAAGAAAATGTGACTATAAAGTGAAGTGAAAGTCAAAGTCATGATGTGGCCAAGTATCATGGTCCATACTCAGAATTTGTCCTCTGCATTTAACCCATCCTGCACACACACAGCAGTGAACACACACTCGGAGCATTGGGCAGTTATAGTGTACTGGAGTCATTTCAAGCAGTATGGAATATGATAGTGATGGAAATGTATAATTTAGCATTATTTCATACATTTAAAATGTATTATAAATCATACATCATAAATATATAATATATTTTGCTTATAATATAATTTACATTGAAAAAAAAAAACTGTATGATCAATGCAATAAAATTACAATATAAAACATTCTCACACATTCAAGTGCTAAAGATTTAGAACTCTTATTTAAAGTTGGATCTTTAGGAAAACTAAACAATAAGACTTACCGGGAAGTTTACATAAATATGTGGCAATTTAATGATTAAATATAAGGAAATGCAATGTTGATTTGAGATTATAGTTGATCAGCACAAAAGTTGAGAATACATGAGATTTGCAATGACATGAGTCATTGCAAAAAATAACCATAACAGACTGAAAGTTTATCATTTCCATGTGTTTTAAAGGCATTTCCAGAGAGTATAAAGGGCACAAAAAAGTACATTTGTAACTTTAATGAAGAATAATTTTACTGAATTATTAATACAATTAACACTTATTTACATTTCATTATTCAATTCCTGTACCTGAATACTGTTTGACTGTCTGGAAATCCATAAAGCACTGTTTATATTACCTTTTTCTTTGTTCTATTGTAACTATTTTTGCATGCAATTTGTTTATTTTTTATACATGATTCACACCTTTACAAAATCACAAAACCATAAGGATTTCTTTCCAAATAGAGCTATTCAAGCTATCTGGTTAAATTGTATTAATATATGCAGTGCCTCCGGAAAGTATACATAGCGTTTCACTTTTTCCAAATTTTTTTTAATGTTACAACCTTATTCCAAAATAGATTATTTCCTCAAAATACACACAATAGCCCATAATGACAATGTGGAAAAAGATTTTTTGAAATTGTTGCAAATTTATTAAAAATAAAAAACCTGAAAAATCACATGTACAGAAGTATTCACAGCCTTTTCCGTGAAGCTCTAAATTTAGTTCAGGTACATTCTGTTTCCACTGATCATTCTTGAGATGTTTCAGCAGCTTAGTTGGAGTTCACCTGTGGTAAATTTGGTTGATTGGACATGATTTGAAAAGGCATTCACCTGTCTATATAAGGTCCCAGGGTTGGCAGTGCATGTCAAAGTACAAACCAAGCATGAAGACAAAGGAATACTCTGTAGACCTCCGAGACAGGATTGTCTCAAGGCACAAGGCTGGGGAAGCTTATAGAAATTTTTTGCTGCTCTGAAAGTTCCAATAAGCACAGTGTCCTCCGTAAGTGGAAGACGTTTGCAACCACCAGGACTCTTCCTAGAGCTGGTCGGCCATCTAAGCTGAGTGATCGGGGGAGAAGGGCCTTAGTCAGGGAGGTGATCAATAACCCGATGTCTAATCATTTTCAGGTTTTTTATTTTTAATAAATTTGCAACAATTTAAAAAATATATTTTTTCACATTGTCATTATGGGGTATTGTGTGTAGAATTTTGAGGAAATAAATTAATTTAATCCATTTTGAAATATATATTGCAGAGAAACAAAATATCGCAACATCAGATTTTCCAATGTCATGCAGCCCTAATTCAAACACTATGAACAAGTCAGTGAAAATCAGTAGTTGCCATAACTTTACTGTAAACATAATGCTAGGTACATTTTGGGTTTTACAGATTTAAGTTTACAGTAGAAAAAAAAAAATATAGTGAATATACCAGCATGTTGAAATACTAATATGTGTGTGTTGTATGAAAACCACTTGGTGATTAGAAAGGCTGTAAGTTAATCACAAAGAGATTCTACACGAGCTGAAGTCAGTTTTAAAATATTTAACATGCATAGCGGGATAGACACAAATACAAAAAAACATCATGGATACTCACACAGTGCTAATGTAGTGTAGAAAATTTAATTTAAGAACATTTGGTGTAACATAAAACTCTTGCATGCATAAATGATAGGAAAAAACAAAGTATTTATTGTGTATAGTTAGGAAACTTACTGTTAATCAATTACATTTTTACCAGCACATTTATATATTTATATTCAAAATTGCAATATTTAGTTTACAACGCATCTTGAATCAAAATCTAGATAAAATTAAAACATTAAAAAAATCAGTATATAAATATTTTTTGCTTCTGTGGGGGTTTTTTATATTTTAGACAGTTTCCATAGAGTGCTTCAGGTCATTAATTATTGTCCTTTTTCAAACAAATGACTAAGATTTAATTAAATATTAATATTTTTATGTGTTGTGTTAAAAATTTTTTTCCATTATTTAAAATGTAGTCAGCTGAATTGTGAGGTTAATGATAAAATTCATAAACCAGGGCTCAGCAATAAGGACTGCCTGATGGCCCGGGGCCAGCGTGAGAGATCTTTGGGACAGTAGACGGTATCGTTACTGGCCCAATTCAGTGCTGCCTTGTCACTTAAGTTTAATTTGCCTGCTACTATTTGTCAATTGTGTTCAAATACAGTCTTAGAATCCAGAAATCGAGCTTGTGCTTTTAGGCCTTCAAATGCCATCTTCTCTGTGATGTTGTAAACTTTTTTTTCGGTTCCTCTTATCTGATTGGATGTTGTGAGCACATCATTTTTTTTACCATAACCTGGTAACAACCAGTTCAGTGAAGAGACGGTAACATGGCGGCAACATCAAATTAGGAGACTAATAGAAAACATCTTTTTCTAACATCTTGGAAGCGGCATTTCCATGGGTACAACATGACGAAAAAATTTTCGTCACAGTTTGCCATCAGTTTGGCAGGCCAGCCACCTTTTGTAAAATAATTTAAAACTGCAATAAAATACTTGCACATTTTCCATACTGCTCTTTTTGGTTGCATAACACTTAGAATTTTGCTTATTATACATTTTTTTTACATTTTAAAAATATTTAAATTCTAGATTCACAGATGTTATTTTGACACATTATTTAAAATATGTGGCTATAAGAAATAGCTATTAACCTTTTCTTTTTTTTGGTGGGGCCATGGAAAATTTTGGTAGGACAAGTAAAAAGCATTGAACCCTGATCAACCATACAGAAAACAATACAATATTGATGTTTGCAACAGCACAGATTGGAATGTATTGATCAAGTTTTTATTTCACCAGGTTGTACGTGTCTCCCAAAGCAAAGCTGTTTCCTCATGCTCTCCTCAGTCCTCTTCAGTGGTGCAGGCATGTGCTGGACAACCCCAAACCTGAGGTGGAGTTAGCCAAACGCTCCTTATGCTACAAACTGGACCAAGGTACCAGCGATAAGTGATAAGTTATAATAAACACAGTAATTACATTTAGATAAAGTATCTCAGTTTTGTCTCTTCCACCTTTGATTAGGAAGTAATATTTATATAAATTTTTATGCTTTATGGATTTTATGACAATTCCATATAATTTTATACATAAACATTGAATTAGCATAAAAGTCTTTTACACCAAAGATTTTTGATTATAATGATGTACAGTTGTAGTCAGAATTATTAGCCCCCCTGTTTATTTTTCTGTTTAACGGAGAGAAGATTTTTTCAGCACATTTCTAAACAATAGTTTTAATAACTCATTTCTAATAACTGATTTATTTTATCTTTGCCATGATGACAGTAAATAATATTTGACTAGATATTTTTAATACACTTCTATACAGCTTAAAGTGTTATTTAAAGGCTTAACTAGGTTAATTAAGTTTACTAGGCAGGTTAGGGCAATTAGGCAAGTTATTGTATAACGATGGTTTGTTCTGTAGACTAACGAAAATAAATATAGGTTAAAGGGGCTAATAATTTTGTCCTTAAAATGGTGTTTAAAAAATTAAAAACTGCTTTTATTCTATAAAATAAAAATTTTATTTAATAAAACAAATAAGACTTAATAGAATAAGAAAATATTATCAGACATACTGTGATTGATTACAGTTTGAAAGTAACTTGCATGACACATGCTGATGATACAAGCTGTAAAAGCTCGAAAAAGCTTATCTTAAGAGAATGTTTACCTAACAAAAATTAATGATTTAATAAATTATTCTTATTAATCATTATTGAATACGATCTTCAGTGGATATAAAAAGGTAAACATATAACCCTACACTTTCTGCTGCAATATGCTAAAGAAATTGTATCCATTATAACAAATGTACATAACTTTACTGTAGAACCAACACTAACATGCTGTACATATCTGAGACTGTCTCGGGGACATTGTTAAATGTTTTTGTATTAATTATTTCTTTGGATGAGCCCATACATAAATGATGTATGAGGTGCATATACAGAGATGTGTGTTGTGGAGTTGCGGGCGCTCTGAAAGGCTTTTGAAAGGCCAGATTCAGTAAGCTTGGCTCTCAGCAAATGGGGTCATGAATACATCTTTGTTCAGGCGGCCTCTGAAAACCTTTGTTTTTGTGGGTCACCGTGAATGCTTGTTTTTATGCAATTTTGGTACGCTAATTGAGGTACGCAAAAGTACTGGTGTTCGTTTGACTACCAATAAATAGTTTTCAGTCTTTTAAAGGCAGAGAAATTTGGAACAATGACCTAGTTGATGTTTTTCAAGATTGTCAGAACATACTTTCAATAATTCATTAAAATTGTTTATTTTTGGGTTATATTACTGTAAAATATATCCCATATTTTATTGTGCTGCTTAGTGCAAACCTTATTGTGTATACAGAGATTTATAAAAATAGATAAACTATCTAATATTTAACACAGCCGCGATGGTGAGCATTAAGTTTTTTTTACACCTTACAATAATATTCCTTACTTTAATTGAACTGTAAATTGAATCAAAAGATGTATTTGTTAGTATTATTGAATAATTGAATGAGCTAACAAAGAACAGCTGTATTATTCAACGCAATCTCGCGGCAATTCGTAACTTTTTGATTAGGTGGCTAATTCGTATGAATTTGTCTGATCTAATTCGTACAATTTAGTACGATTTGCTCCTCCCCCAAGGACAGTTGGGTTAAGGGGTGGGGTTGGATGCGACACTTCTTTTTTAATATCGTACATTTTCGTACGACTGAACTCGTATGAATTTGTACGAATTAGCCACTAAACTGACAAAATGTAAAATACTTACTTTTTCTCGTGAGATTAGGGGTGAGTTTCCCAAACATCGACATAACTAGTGGCTAAACTATCATAGTACAATGCATTGTTTGGGAAATGAACGATGTAGTGACCAGTGTTTCCCCAAAACCATAATTTCTCTGTCGCAGATCCATTGTTTGAACCACGTTAGTTATAACGTAAAACCTCCATAATGACACCCTAAATGGGGTAGAGTAAAAACTTCTTTGAAAATGACCATCATTTTTTGTATAAAATTATATTGTTTTACACACAAACACACACACACACACACACACACACAAACACACACACACACACACACACACACACACACACACACACACACACATACGGGTTTATGTGTATTACAAGGACACTTCAGCTCAAACCAGTTTTTTGGTGTATTAGGGGAGCACACACTTCCACTAACTCTAGAGAGTTGTGCTGCATATCAAAAAATTTATTTTGAGCTGTACAACACAGATTTCACTTCAAAGTTTGATTACACACAACACAACTTAAAATACAACAACCTGACTAAATACTTAATTATGAGGTCATATGCTAATTACCTTGAAACCCCGCCCATGACACAAACCGTTATTATAGGGACAGTAGCTGTACACATACACACAGCTCACAAAAGTGTATTAAAGGGACAATTGTGATTTAATGGGACACAGCTAAACACACACACAATACTAAACGCCTTGTGTATTAAAAGGACATAACTGATCTATGAGGACGAATGGTTGAACACAAACACAAAACTAAACACCATGTGTTTTAAAAGGACATAACTTATCTATGAGGACGAATGGTTAAACACACACACAAAACTAAACGCCTTGTGTATTAAAAGGACATAACTTATCTATGAGGACGAATGGGTAAACACACACACAAAACTAAATGCCTTGTGTATTAAAAGGACATAACTGATGTATGAGGACAAATGGTTAAACACACACACAAAACTAAATGCCTTGTGTATTAAAAGGACATAACTTATCTATGAGGACGAATGGGTAAACACACACACAAAACTAAACGCCTTGTGTTTTAAAAGGACATAACTGATCTATGAGGACAAATGGTTAAACACACACACAAAACTAAACGCCTTGTGTATTAAAAGGACATAACTTATCTATGAGGACGAATGGGTAAACACACACACAAAACTAAATGCCTTGTGTATTAAAAGGACATAACTGATGTATGAGGACAAATGGTTAAACACACACACAAAACTAAATGCCTTGTGTATTAAAAGGACATAACTTATCTATGAGGACGAATGGGTAAACACACACACAATACTAAATGCCTTGAGTATTGAAAGGACATAACTGATCTATAAGGACAAATGGTTAAACAAACAAAGTGCAGTGTAGTGCACTTTTCCATCTAGATATAAATTAATTGACAAATATGTCCTTATAGTTAGTTATGTGGCATCCTGATCAGTATTTTTTTTACACTATCTCATATACACTAAGGTAAATCTAATGTAAATCTGTAGAGTGTATTCAAGCAACTGTTTTTTTATTTTTGGTATGACAACTAAGACATGATCTACTAATTGTTAGAACAAATGCAGAACACAGCATGTGGACAAAATGCAAAGTTTAATTTGTGCTTGTTTAGAAAATCAAATTAGTAAGAGTAAAATATTAGCTTTACTAAATGTATTAATGAAACATAAACCAAACAATCCTCCACAAAACCTGCAAATAAATCAAATAAATCTGCACAACAACTGTGTGAACCAAACAAACCTGTACATCACAATAAAAAAACAAAAAAAAAAACCAAAACAAAACAAAAGCAAAACAATAACACTTTCATAACTCTGTCATGAAACTGTTATAGTTATGACATCACACGTGTCATGAATATGAATGAGATTTTATGCATGCTTATGACAGCTGTCGTTAAGTGCTCTATTTTAACAATCTAAGTGCAAAGTCTAAAGCTCATGGCGCAAAAGCATTAAAGCCGGGTCTGAATCCACTTTTGCTATTTTAAGGATGGACAACGTTGCTCTGCGCCCCGGCACATGGTCTAACAGGGCTGTGCTTATCCAATAATGAGTTATAGGTGTGTTTTCAGTATAACATGCATTAAACCAATCAGAGTCTAGTCTCTCATTCCCTTTAAGAGTCAGTTGCATTGCACCATGGCGCATTTGCTTTTTACATGTCGAACTTTCTAAGTGTAAAAACTGAACGCTTCACTAGCGATAATACAGTGAAACAGACCATCTGCAGTGCAAGATTAAAGAACGAGCCTCCTCCATTCGGCCTCTTTATTTTCTCTTTCCATCTTTACTTTTGTGGATAAAGAAATGGTGTTGTGCGTACTCCACTGAAGACAGCCATTAGCCTATATATTTAAATTCGTTTGTTAAGCACAAAGATTTGTGTCAAAACTATTTCTAAATTCAGTTCAAATCTCCAGCAAAGGAATAAATGAACAATAATAATGAAGTGTGGTCAAAAAAGTTATGGAGTTATATCCAAACACACGTCCTGTTCTTCTGCCTCATATGGTGATACGCATACATCTCCAAAACCCCACAGCTGGACAAATCTACACTTGTGTTTATTAAAGCAAATATAAATCTGCATATAATAAATAATACTGAGAATAATAATCACATTATACTGATGCAGATTGTCATGAATAAACTGAAATAAACTGAAAAGTTATGACAACTTGACAAACAAATACATCACAACAGGTCTTTGTCATGACAACTTGATATTATCAAAACAATAGTTTCAGATTGTCATGAAGCCATTATAATTGTCATGAATATTTTTCTGATTCCTTTTTTTTAAATTACACTTTCTAGTGTCATTACTCTGTCAATCACTGTTAACAACATTTTACCACTTTACTCAGAATCAAGAAAAATATGAATGAAGCAGTTATTAAATTCATATAAAATCAATGTTATAATGGCTTCATGAACAATTATATTTATGAAAGTCATGTTTTGTCTCGTCTTGGTAATGTCAAGTTGTCATGACAAAAATAAAGAGCTTGTGATGTATTTTGTTTGTAAAGATGCCATACGACATAACTGAGCGAATGACACTTAATTAATTGTCATAAGCATGCATAAAATCTTATTCATATTCATGACATTTGTCATGTCATGATTATAAAGGTTTCATGACAGTCTTATGAACACCTCTTCAAGTAAAGTATAAGCTCTGTGTGCTGACAAAGTCCCTGATGTGTTGAATGGAGCAATTTGCCAACATGGGATGCTCTCTAGATTTGCACTGTTGTCATTCTACTTTTGTGGCAAGTTTACCCTTAAAAACATGACTTTGAAAATGTCTCATTACTGAAGCGATTTCATCAGCAGACCATGGTCTTTTAGTTTTTCTTCTTGTGTTATTTCTCAGACATTCAAGAATGACTGCAAAAGAGAAAACAGATTTATGGGGTCAGCACCATGTTGATCAGAGCTCATCTCTTTTTCTCAACCACCCCCTCCTCCCAATCATTATCTTTATTTAAAGTTTTTTTTCATGATTACTAGAAGCAATAGTGTTGTCATAATACTGAAGTTTTGTACTTATCAGTACTGAAATTTAAAAAACTTCAATTTCTGCTAACATTTAAGCGCTGTTGAGCATGTTTGTAAGCACCGCGGACTTGCCCTTGTGTTCACGTGTTCAACAGAAGTGACTGTGATTGGCCGTGAAGGTCATCAATTCACCGCACTTCACCGATGTTCACTGAGTTTAAACACAGATACAGGGATGTTTTAAAGCTGTAAAGATTAGCTGGACTGTTTATGAGCTGACATACGAGCGATCCGTTGATGAATCTACTGATCTTCACGGCTTTAAATCGCTCCAGTGTCCATCCATAGGGCCCACTGCAGCATTTATCCAAACTTGACACAGCTACTGATACTATGGCATGTTTACAAATCGGTTGAAAACATCATAGTGTTTTTAAATATAGCATTTAACAATATGTAATTACATCAGACACATCTCATGTCAAGTGAAAAAAAAACTTTTTACATAAACTTAACTAGAGGTTTGCTACTTAAATCAATATTATTAACAATAAGGCAAACGATGAGGGAGACAAAGGCAAACTTCAACATCTGCCATTAATTTAACAGTTCATAACAATACAAAATATTAAACCATCAGTAAATATGACATCACAGCAGCACAATAACACACATCACACAACAGGACACTATCAGTAAATAGGAGCACACAACACATAACCTATTGGTCCAATCGGTCTTTAAGAGAAACCTGCATCTTCTGACCCTCCCCCACAATACACAACATGACAGCAGCAGTTAATACGAGGACGCACAACACACAACCTAATTTAATACACAATATAACACAATCAGTAATTATGAGGACACTACACACAACCTATAGGTCTCATCTGGCTTTGGTAAGAGACCTGCATCTTCTGACCCTCCCCCACAATACACAACATGACAGCAACAGTAAATACGAGGACACACAACACACAACCTAATTTAATACACACTATAGCACAATCAGTAATTATGAGGACACTACACACAACCTATAGGTCTCATCTGGCTTTAGTAATAGAAACCTGCATCTTCTGACCCTCCCCCACAATACACAACATGACAGCAGCAGTTAATACGAGGACACACAACACACAACCTAATTTAATACACAATATAACACCCTTAGTAATTATGAGGACACTACACACAACCTATAGGTCCCATCTGGCTTTAGTAAGAGACCTGCATCTTCTGACCCTCCCCCACAATACACAACATGACAGCAGCAGTTAATACGAGGACACACAACACACAACCTAATTTAATACACAATATAACACAATCAGTAACTATGAGGACACTACACACAACCTATAGGTCCCATCTGGCTTTAGTAAGAGACCTGCATCTTCTGACCCTCCCCCACAATACACAACATGACAGCAACAGTGAATGCGAGGACACACAACACACAACCTAATTTAATACACAATATAACACCCTTAGTAATTATGAGGACACTACACACAACCTATAGGTCTCATCTGGCTTTAGTAAGAGAAACCTGCATCTTCTGACCCTCCCCCACAATACACAACATGACAGCAACAGTTAATACGAGGACACACAACACACAACCTAATTTAATACACAATATAACACCCTTAGTAATTATGAGGACACTACACACAACCTATAGGTCTCATCTGGCTTTAGTAAGAGAAACCTGCATCTTCTGACCCTCCCCCACAATACACAACATGACAGCAACAGGTAATACGAGGACACACAACACACAACCTAATTTAATACACAATATAACACAATCAGTAACTATGAGGACACTACACACAACCTATAGGTCCCATCTGGCTTTAGTAAGAGACCTGCATCTTCTGACCCTCCCCCACAATACACAACATGACAGCAACCGTGAATGCGAGGACACACAACACACAACCTAATTTAATACACAATATAATACCCTTAGTAATTATGAGGACACTACACACAACCTATAGGTCCCATCTGGCTTTAGTAAGAGACCTGCATCTTCTGACCCTCCCCCACAATACACAACATGACAGCAACAGGTAATACGAGGACACACAACACACAACCTAATTTAATACACAATATAACACTCTTAGTAATTATGAGGACACTACACACAACCTATAGGTCCCATCTGGCTTTAGTAAGAGAAACCTGCATCTTCTGACCCTCCCCCACAATACACAACATGACAGCAACAGTGAATGCGAGGACACACAACACACAACCTAATTTAATACACAATATAACACCCTTAGTAATTATGAGGACACTACACACAACCTATAGGTCCCATCTGGCTTTAGTAAGAGACCTGCATCTTCTGACCCTCCCCCACAATACACAACATGACAGCAACAGGTAATACGAGGACACACAACACACAACCTAATTTAATACACAATATAACACCCTTAGTAATTATGAGGACACTACACACAACCTATAGGTCCCATCTGGCTTTAGTAAGAGACCTGCATCTTCTGACCCTCCCCCACAATACACAACATGACAGCAACCGTGAATGCGAGGACACACAACACACAACCTAATTTAATACACAATATAATACCCTTAGTAATTATGAGGACACTACACACAACCTATAGGTCTCATCTGGCTTTAGTAAGAGAAACCTGCATCTTCTGACCCTCCCCCACAATACACAACATGACAGCAGCAGTTAATACGAGGACACACAACACACAACCTAATTTAATACACAATATAACACCCTTAGTAATTATGAGGACACTACACACAACCTATAGGTCCCATCTGGCTTTAGTAAGAGAAACCTGCATCTTCTGACCCTCCCCCACAATACACAACATGACAGCAACAGTGAATGCGAGGACACACAACACACAACCTAATTTAATACACAATATAACACCCTTAGTAATTATGAGGACACTACACACAACCTATAGGTCCCATCTGGCTTTAGTAAGAGACCTGCATCTTCTGACCCTCCCCCACAATACACAACATGACAGCAACAGTGAATGCGAGGACACACAACACACAACCTAATTTAATACACAATATAACACCCTTAGTAATTATGAGGACACTACACACAACCTATAGGTCTCATCTGGCTTTAGTAAGAGAAACCTGCATCTTCTGACCCTCCCCCACAATACACAACATGACAGCAACAGTTAATACGAGGACACACAACCTAATTTAATACACAATATAACACCCTTAGTAATTATGAGGACACTACACACAACCTATAGGTCTCATCTGGCTTTAGTAAGAGAAACCTGCATCTTCTGACCCTCCCCCACAATACACAACATGACAGCAGCAGTTAATACGAGGACACACAACACACAACCTAATCTAATGCACAATATAGCACAATCAGTAATTATGAGGACACTACACACAACCTACAGGTCTCATCTGGCTTTAGTAGGAGAAACCTGCATCTTCTGACCCTCCCCCACAATACACAACATGACAGCAACAGGTAATACGAGGACACACAACACACAACCTAATTTAATACACAATATAGCACAATCAGTAATTATGAGGACACTACACACAACCTATAGGTCCCATCTGGCTTTAGTAAGAGAAAGCTGCATCTTCTGACCCTCCCCCACAATACACAACATGACAGCAGCAGTTAATACGAGGACACACAACACACAACCTAATTTAATACACAATATAGCACAATCAGTAATTATGAGGACACTACACACAACCTACAGGTCTCATCTGGCTTTAGTAGGAGAAACCTGCATCTTCTGACCCTCCCCCACAATACACAACATGACAGCAGCAGTTAATACGAGGACACACAACACACAACCTAATTTAATACACAATATAACACAATCAGTAACTATGAGGACACTACACACAACCTATAGGTCCCATCTGGCTTTAGTAAGAGACCTGCATCTTCTGACCCTCCCCCACAATACACAACATGACAGCAACAGTGAATGCGAGGACACACAACACACAACCTAATTTAATACACAATATAACACCCTTAGTAATTATGAGGACACTACACACAACCTATAGGTCCCATCTGGCTTTAGTAAGAGAAACCTGCATCTTCTGACCCTCCCCCACAATACACAACATGACAGCAACAGTTAATACGAGGACACACAACACACAACCTAATTTAATACACAATATAATACCCTTAGTAATTATGAGGACACTACACACAACCTATAGGTCTTATCTGGCTTTAGTAAGAGAAACCTGCATCTTCTGACCCTCCCCCACAATACACAACATGACAGCAACAGGTAATACGAGGACACACAACACACAACCTAATTTAATACACAATATAATACCCTTAGTAATTATGAGGACACTACACACAACCTATAGGTCTCATCTGGCTTTAGTAAGAGAAACCTGCATCTTCTGACCCTCCCCCACAATACACAACATGACAGCAACAGTGAATGCGAGGACACACAACACACAACCTAATTTAATACACAATATAGCACAATCAGTAATTATGAGGACACTACACACAACCTATAGGTCCCATCTGGCTTTAGTAAGAGACCTGCATCTTCTGACCCTCCCCCACAATACACAACATGACAGCAGCAGTTAATACGAGGACACACAACACACAACCTAATTTAATACACAATATAACACAATCAGTAACTATGAGGACACTACACACAACCTATAGGTCCCATCTGGCTTTAGTAAGAGACCTGCATCTTCTGACCCTCCCCCACAATACACAACATGACAGCAACAGTGAATGCGAGGACACACAACACACAACCTAATTTAATACACAATATAACACCCTTAGTAATTATGAGGACACTACACACAACCTATAGGTCCCATCTGGCTTTAGTAAGAGACCTGCATCTTCTGACCCTCCCCCACAATACACAACATGACAGCAACAGTGAATGCGAGGACACACAACACACAACCTAATTTAATACACAATATAATACCCTTAGTAATTATGAGGACACTACACACAACCTATAGGTCTCATCTGGCTTTAGTAAGAGAAACCTGCATCTTCTGACCCTCCCCCACAATACACAACATGACAGCAACAGGTAATACGAGGACACACAACACACAACCTAATTTAATACACAATATAACACAATCAGTAACTATGAGGACACTACACACAACCTATAGGTCCCATCTGGCTTTAGTAAGAGACCTGCATCTTCTGACCCTCCCCCACAATACACAACATGACAGCAACAGTGAATACGAGGACGCACAACACACAACCTAATTTAATACACAATATAACACTCTTAGTAATTATGAGGACACTACACACAACCTATAGGTCTCATCTGGCTTTAGTAAGAGACCTGCATCTTCTGACCCTCCCCCACAATACACAACATGACAGCAACAGTGAATGCGAGGACACACAACACACAACCTAATTTAATACACAATATAACACCCTTAGTAATTATGAGGACACTACACACAACCTATAGGTCTCATCTGGCTTTAGTAAGAGAAACCATCTTCTGACCCTCCCCCACAATACACAACATGACAGCAACAGTTAATACGAGGACACACAACACACAACCTAATTTAATACACAATATAACACTCTTAGTAATTATGAGGACACTACACACAACCTATAGGTCCCATCTGGCTTTAGTAAGAGACCTGCATCTTCTGACCCTCCCCCACAATACACAACATGACAGCAACAGTGAATGCGAGGACACACAACACACAACCTAATTTAATACACAATATAACACCCTTAGTAATTATGAGGACACTACACACAACCTATAGGTCCCATCTGGCTTTAGTAAGAGAAACCTGCATCTTCTGACCCTCCCCCACAATACACAACATGACAGCAACAGTGAATGCGAGGACACACAACACACAACCTAATTTAATACACAATATAACACCCTTAGTAATTATGAGGACACTACACACAACCTATAGGTCCCATCTGGCTTTAGTAAGAGAGACCTGCATCTTCTGACCCTCCCCCACAATACACAACATGACAGCAACAGGTAATACGAGGACACACAACACACAACCTAATTTAATACACAATATAACACCCTTAGTAATTATGAGGACACTACACACAACCTATAGGTCCCATCTGGCTTTAGTAATAGAAACCTGCATCTTCTGACCCTCCCCCACAATACACAACATGACAGCAGCAGTTAATACGAGGACACACAACACACAACCTAATCTAATGCACAATATAGCACAATCAGTAATTATGAGGACACTACACACAACCTATAGGTCTCATCTGGCTTTAGTAGGAGAAACCTGCATCTTCTGACCCTCCCCCACAATACACAACATGACAGCAACAGGTAATACGAGGACACACAACACACAACCTAATTTTATACACAATATAGCACAATCAGTAATTATGAGGACACTACACACAACCTATAGGTCTCATCTGGCTTTAGTAAGAGAAACCTGCATCTTCTGACCCTCCCCCACAATACACAACATGACAGCAACAGTTAATGCGAGGACACACAACACACAACCTAATTTAATACACAATATAACACCCTTAGTAATTATGAGGACACTACACACAACCTATAGGTCCCATCTGGCTTTAGTAAGAGAGACCAGCATCTTCTGACCCTCCCCCACAATACACAACATGACAGCAACAGTTAATACGAGGACACACAACACACAACCTAATTTAATACACAATATAACACCCTTAGTAATTATGAGGACACTACACACAACCTATAGGTCTCATCTGGCTTTAGTAATAGAAACCTGCATCTTCTGACCCTCCCCCACAATACACAACATGACAGCAGCAGTTAATACGAGGACACACAACACACAACCTAATCTAATGCACAATATAGCACAATCAGTAATTATGAGGACACTACACACAACCTATAGGTCTCATCTGGCTTTAGTAGGAGAAACCTGCATCTTCTGACCCTCCCCCACAATACACAACATGACAGCAACAGGTAATACGAGGACACACAACACACAACCTAATTTTATACACAATATAGCACAATCAGTAATTATGAGGACACTACACACAACCTATAGGTCTCATCTGGCTTTAGTAAGAGAAACCTGCATCTTCTGACCCTCCCCCACAATACACAACATGACAGCAACAGTTAATGCGAGGACACACAACACACAACCTAATTTAATACACAATATAACACCCTTAGTAATTATGAGGACACTACACACAACCTATAGGTCTCATCTGGCTTTAGTAAGAGAAACCTGCATCTTCTGACCCTCCCCCACAATACACAACATGACAGCAACAGTTAATACGAGGACGCACAACACACAACCTAATTTAATACACAATATAGCACAATCAGTAATTATGAGGACACTACACACAACCTATAGGTCCCATCTGGCTTTAAGAGAAACCTGCATCTTCTGACCCTCCCCCACAATACACAACATCAGCAGTGAATACGAGGACATACAACATAATGTATTACACAATAGGACAATATCAGTAAATAGGATGACATGCAACACACAACCTATTCAGGGTATGTACAGAACTTCTTAAGTTCCTTTTTAATACCTTCAAAAAAAATTAATACCAACACGACTTAGAGCTGCAACTGTAGTGGCATAAATGAAATATCTTTCCAGATGGAATACCATATTGCATATAACATATAGATTTAAGTAAAGTAGAGGGATTAATCAAGATGTCACAATGGGCCTAATCAATGTCAATGTCATACATGTCACAACAGCAGTCAAAGAAGAGTAATTGAGCTGCATTGTGAGGAGAACAGACCAGGTTCTCAGTGAGAGACCAGTGTTGGCTTACAGACAGATATGTGAGATAACGAAATCTTATCTGGCAATACCAAAGCTAATATTGATCTTCTATAAGTATTAATACTTACCAGTAACAGAAACTAATGAGCATTTAACAGAGTTATGCCACATTGACCCTATTTTTTAATTGTAGATTGGTGAAATCAAAACACAAATAACACAGAACGTCTGGAATAATGCAGCAACATGTAAACAAGGTACTTGAAAATCTTTTTATTATACAAAAGCTTTTCAGAGCTTTTGTATTGAAATAAAAACAACATCAAATATTAAAACAATTTAAATAAGCTTTAAAATATGAGTCTTTTTGTCAGTTTTTTTGCATTGGGTATAAGATGATCCATATGGGATCCCATTTAGGCAACAATCCATAAAAAAATACAATCACAAGTTGTGTTACCGTATAAAATATTTACTAAGATGTGATCAACAGATCTGATCTGATTTTATGGTTAAATAAACCCTAATTCAAATTCAACTCAAATTCAAGTTTTATTAATACAGCACAAAATCATAAGCACTGTTAATACCCAACATTTTTACTCTTTATATGTATAAGTATCTGTGTGAGTGCGTGTATAAGTAGGTTACAAACATATAATACTGAAAGAAAAATATATCATCTGACCCATTTAAAACTAAACCTTATTTAACAATTTTATTTTATTTTTCAGTAAGTTGGCCAACATTTATAGGGGTGCCACACTATCATGTCTTTAATGTGTGCTAAATAGTGAATACTGTGTAAAAAGATGCTGACAGCCTCCTCCTTGTAAACCCACTGGAAGGATCTAGAAATGAGAGCAAATGTAGTGGACAGTTCTGCATTCTCGTCAAGCCTGTGATGACCTCCAGTATTCCACCGTCAGAGACGCCATTAGGGCTGATACATATATGCTGGGGAAATAATGCAAAAGTTTAAATCATCTTTGTCAATCATGTACATTTCAAAATTTACCATATGATTTTAATATAACATAATACAGAATACCCAGCCACATTTATAGAACCCTGGATAGTGAACTGCATACCATCTCACAAATATAGTTTGTACCCATTATAAGTTGAGCATGTGACAACAAACTTTTTTCTTCTACAAAGATGAATATTCCTCATATGTGAATAAAAAGTGCCTTTTCTCATTGACAGGACAGAATACCTTTTACTCTCGCTCAAGTGGTTCCAAACCTTATTGACTTTCTTTCTTCTGTTGATCACAAAAGAAGATATTTTAAAGAAAGCTGGAAACCTGTAACCACTGACTTCTATGTTAGGAAAAATAGATACTATGGAAGTCAATGGTTACACGATTCCAATATAAAAAAAAGGAAGTCAAAGATAGTGTTTGAGTTTTACCTGCCTGCATTATATATAAATATTCTAGTAATTATTTTTATATTTCTAGTTTTTGTAAACAGATAATACCATGTATAATTAAGATAGGGGAAATAATAATCTACCTGATGAATGAGATGGAGGTCTGAGGTTACTCTGTGAGCCAAAGTGAAGCACAGTTGAGCGAGAGGCCCGTGGAGAGAAAGCCTTCAGCTCCGGGTCAGCATCACTGCTGCAGATTCGTCTCCCAAAGCCTTATAAACACAGCACACATGACAATAAATTTTTAATTAGCTGAGCAAATAAAGTCACTACGCTGTAACTATACAAGACATTTATAATATTAGCAAACTGATGGTACCAGTGGTCTTATCATATGCTTACATTTTTGCACGGTTTAAAAAAGCATGTTTAATATGCTTAACGTTACAAGCTAGCAGCAGTGCTGTACTGTAGGCTACTCCAAGGTTTCCGCTACATTCATTCATCCGTGGCGGGCCGCCACGCCAAAATTCATCCCGCCACGGCTACATTACAGCTTCTTATTTAAAACATTTAGTCGTGTTTTTTATAGCGGATTATAATCGCACCAAAACATATTAGAGGTAAACAGCGCAAACTTTTCTGTAACCGTAGTAGTGCTGTGCGCTATTTGTTCAAGGTGACATGCTGACTGACTCTCTGACAGACTGACTGACAGGTGCGTGAGTCTAGCAAACACCGCGTAGCTTTCAGTTAAGATGAACACAGTTTCCATAAGTATACTTTATTGATAAAGGTCAATGGCTTTGCATACAATGACTTTATCTTGCTGGAGTTTATAGCCGTTTCACTTTACTTCAGGACGCGTTAATGTCGGAAAACGCACAAAAACGCACTAAATCGCGCTTCAGCAGCGCTTACTGGAGAGTGCACGAGAAGATCTGCACTTGAACGTGTATATTTGAGTGCGTGCAAGAAGTTCTGTGCTCGAACAGAGGAAATTGGCGCGCAAGCAAAGAGATTCGCATGCTCGTATTACATGAATGCTATCTCGACTTGTAATACTGCGTGTAATATTTGTCTTTGAAATAGTTGGCAGATCTGTGTAAAAAAAAAGTCCTGCCGCCACTGCTGGAAAAAATCCTAGAGGAAACACTGTACTCTAACGTAAACATATTGCGTTCCTTCTAATTAATCAAATAATCATGCTTACTGATTTGAAAGTTGACAAATATAAAAGAAAAACGAGTTGTCTTACCGTGTACAGTTCTTGTTTTCATCGAGCTGCATCTCTGACTGATCCAGGAGCGTGCTTTTCACCGTTTTCGCGTCAGCTTACGGTCATCGGATTCATCCCATTTCCCGAACACAAATGAACAAAAATAACAACGGAAAACTTGTGGACTTGATTTGCTGACTGGCTTAAGTTTGTGCAGCCCCCATACACGCAATAATAAACCACGCTGATGATAAATAACACCAAAATTAACAACCGATGCTACTCTGCTTCACTGTAAACAGCGCACGCCTGTCAAATAAGTCCCCAGTCTGACGTCACCGGGGTGGTTAAAAAAAAAAGCGGATTTCCGAAGTGGGAAAACAGACACATCTTCTTTCAAATTTGTGCCCTTGCGCTGCGTAAAACATTTTAATATGGTTTTTTATGCTATTATAGAGTATTTTCACAAATGATTCTACCTTTTTTTGAAATAGTTTTTTAACCTACAATATGCTCTTTAACTTTTTAGCACCGGTGCTCCCAACTTAAAAAATTTAGGAGCACCAGAAAAAATTTTAGGAGCACCCACCAAAAATGAATGAGCACCACTGCAAATTGTATATTGAGGTATTTATTGTATTTGTAAACAACATCAATAAGGACTAACAAAAAACTGAAACAACTATCTAACTAATGCTGTGATGACTTATTGATATTTGCGCAATAATTCCAAAAATGAATGTCTAATAATTATAAAATATTAATGATGACGATGATGACAATAATACTAACAATGAATTACATCTCTCATTATCATGCTGCCTTGAATGTGCTTGAATGTGAATTCTGTGCTATAAACATTCATACTGTTACATTATGAAAAATAAATCTATGGTTTATATCAAACAAAAATGAAGCATTGCAGTAAGAAATATTTATTTTGCACTATTGTTTTTATATGCATGCCAATTTAATAAATAATATTTCTGCTACAAAACAAACTAAAGATTATAATAAAGCATTCAATCCAATGCTGAAAGCTGCAAAGCAGTCATCAGTAATTAAATAGAAAAATAATCTACATCCCAAGAAAGAATGGACAAACGAAAGTAAGAAAAGTCTCACTTCTGCCACTCTTTAAAGGTTTTGGTTAGTGTCATTTTAAATCCTCAGTCTCGTTATGCGCTGATTTATGTTTCTCTGTATTTGTGAAAAAGCAGGTGAGTCAGCCGACCCAATATATGAGCCGGCAGAGCAGGATTCTCGTGACAACCACCGGCGCAATACCGTTCTTTGTTATGAGCCACAGATTCAGTTTAAACTTAGTAAAGGCGAGCAACTTTGGCGATGTGTACAGTGTTAGATTTTACATTTAGTGGCCATTTGCGCTGAACACGCACTCAATGCAACGCATCGAGATTCAGGCACCTTCTCCGAAAACACTCGATTGATCTCGGCTGGTGGATCAACATCCACCACATGATCGCTGTCATCTGCGCCATTATTTGTAACTTTAGGTGGGGTTTGCAAACCTGTGTACTTTCACTCTTCAGCCATTTGCATTTCCCACGGTCACAAAAGCTCCCTGTCATCTGACAGCGAAAGCCTTGAGTGATTGACAGCTAATATGAACCAATATCATGAAGGGAAGAGCGATTCAGCACAATTTTAGAAAAAATCAAAACAGGTCGCACTACAACCATTATATGCAGTTCCACAAACGCTCCCAAATATTTTATGAGGTCGCATATTGAAAATTTTGCCCGCATATGCGACCAAAATGGTCACAATTTCAAGCTCTGGTGACGTCGCTGCTCTGTTGCCCACCTACCACACCACTTCACATGATATCGCCCAGGTCCTACTCTCAAGATATAAATAAATCGACGCAAATTTTAGATTAAAGGCCTGCACTTAACACAAATTAAAATGTATCTAAAAAAATTTGGGCTCGAAAGTTTAATATCTCGTCAGATGACGTTTATTACTTTTTAATACTTTTTAATGCCCTTAATTTTGGCTAATTTCATTTACTACCTTTACAACCCTGCGAACACCCTGCTATTGGTCCAATCTGACTTCAGTAAGAGAAACCTGCATCTCCTAACCATTCACATTTTAAAAATTACATAATGAATATCCAATCACACAAATAACCCGGAGAGCGATTCTGCTAGGCATCAAACACACTTAAAATACATTTACCGTCATTGTTCCTCCATTCTCGGTAATGCTTTCTTTTACAACCCGTGAAATACCGCGTAAGTACAGTGAAATAACGGTGTACTTTTCTGTGCGTATAGTATACGTATAAAGAACGTATGTGTAGGTTTAAGGGAAGAAACTGTAACGCTTGGGTAATAAGGGGGTAACAACCAGATATGCAACACTCAAAGTACCACATAAGTATATTGAATTTATGGTGTACTTTTCTTTAAGTATTGTATACATATAAAGAATTATGCAAGGGTGGTGACAACCTAATGCAAAATGTAAACACCTGCATAAGTACATTAATAATAGTACCCTTATTCAGTGCTTGGGTTTTATTTGGGGTGTTTAATGAATAAAAGGTTTATAACTTGGGAAATTATGAAACCTTATTGTATACTGTATGTATTTTAAATCTGCAATTTAATATAAAAATATATTTCCATACACTACTTACCTTATGAATGTTTACTCATCGATCTCACCACAGCCAGCAATGTCTCAACAACACCATCAATAAATAGGCTAACTTTGCATGACATAGGCCTACCATCAGGGTTCAATGCAGATTAAAACAGGCTAGCATCATTACTGCTGTTTGCAGAGAGGGGGGGACCAACTGTTGCATTTCATTGAAAGTATAGCTGATGTTTTTATAGAAAAATGTAGTGTGTAATTTGGCCTTCAATCAATAAAAACTGCTGTTGTAGTTTTTTCTGTTCTTACTGTTTAAATATACACTTGTGCGCTGAAGTCCAGTTTCTTCCCTCCCTTGTTCTCTGTAGTAAAAGGGTAAATACAGTATTTGTTCCTGGGTAAATACAGCATTTGCGGGTTGTAAATAAAGTGGTGCATTGTTCCCTCCTTGTTCACCCCTTGTTTCCTGTAGTTAAAGGATAAATACATCGTTTGCAGGTTGTAAATTAAAGGGAAGCATTGTTCCCACCTTGTTCCCCCCTTGTTCCCTGTAGTTAAAGGGTAAAACGGCATTTGGGGGTTGTAAATTAAAGTGAAGCATTGTTCCCCTCTTGTACCCTGTAGTTAAAGGGTAAATACAGCATTTGGGGGTTGTAAATTAAAGTGAAGCATTGTTACCCTCTTGTACCCTGTAGTTAAAGGGTAAATACAGCATTTGACAACCAACACACACATATTAAACAGCAAAAGGAATATGTATAGCTTGCTAAAGGCCTTTATGTCCATTCATATTTTTATATAAAATGCAGAGCAGCAAAACCCATGGGATTCCATCAGCAACTCACCATCAGAGTCCTCAGTGGAAGTTAAGAAGAAGAAGAGTAGAAAAAGAAACCAAGCAAGAGATGCCAGAAAAAGGGGGGAGGAAATAATGTGTTATTTTGTTGTTTGAGTATAGGCAATGATAGACGAGACAATGTTTGATTAAGATGAGGTGTTTTAAAATCCCTATTTAGTAAAATAAAGGTTACAAAGTAAAGACATATATTGTGTGCTTGTATATTTATTTCACTACCTTCAAGAGTTACCCTGTAAACTACAGGGAAAAAGGGAGGAACAAATGCTGTAATTACCTTTTAACTAGGGAACAAGGAGGAAACAATGCTTCACTTTAATTTACAACCCACAAATGCTGTATTTACTCTTTAACTACAGGTAACAAGGGGTGAACAAGGAGGGAACAATGCACCACTTTAATTTACAACCATCAAATCCTGTATTTACACTTTAACTACAGGGAACTAGGGGGGAACAGTTTCCCCCCCTTGGCAAACAGCAGTAAAGATGCTAGCCTGTTTTAATCTGCATTGAACCCTGACGGTAGGCCTATGTCATGCAAAGTTAGCCTATTTATTGATGGTGTTGTTGAGACATTGCTGGCTGTGGTGAGATCGATGAGTAAACATTCATAAGGTAAGTAGTGTATGGAAATATATTTTTATATTGAATTGCAGATTTAAAATACATACAGTATACAATAAGGTTTCATAATTTCCCAAGTTGTAAACCTTTTATTCATTAAACACCCCATATAAAACCCAAGCACTGAATAAGGGTACTAGTATTAATGTACTTATGCAGGTGTTTACATTTTGCATTAGGTTGTCACCACCCTTGCATAATTCTTTATATGTATACGATACTTAAAAAAAAGTACACCATAAATTCAATATACTTACGTGGTTTTTTGAGTGTTGCATATCTAGTTGTTACCCCCTTATTATCCAAGCGTTACAGTTTGTTTCCTTATACCTACAAATACATTCTTTATACTTATACTATACATACAGAAAAGTACACCGTTATTTCACTGTACTTATACAGTACTTCGCGGGTTGTAAAAGAGAGTGTTACCTCATTGTCTCCTGCACAGCTGAGGCAAGTATTGGTCTGGATTTCAGTGTCAGAGGTCGCCTGTGTAGATGAACAACACAATATCAATACATGTAAATCCCTAGACAATTGACACACTGTTTAAACTATACACTGTGTGACTGTATGAGTATATACAGTGAGGGAAATAAGTATTTAATCACACTGTGATTTTTCAAGATCTCCTACTTAGAAATCATGGAGGGGTCTAGAATTGTCAGTATAGGTGCAATTCCACTGTGAGAGACAGAATCTAAAAATAAAAATGCAGAAATCACATTGTATGACTTTTTAACAATTTATTTGTAAATTACTGTGTGAAATAAGTATTTGATCACTTGCTTTTCAGCCAAATTTCTGACCCTCAAAGACCTGATATTTTGCTTTAAAATAGTCCAGCTACACTCTGCTCATGATTCTAATTTAGTAGCACTTGTTTGAGGTCACTAGCTGTCATAAAGACACCTGTGCACCCCACAATCAGTCAAAAGTCTAAGTAGCAACATGGCCAAAACCAAAGAGCTGTCAAAAGACACAAGAGATGAAATTGTAGACTTTCATAAAGCTGAAACTGCTGCGGGGCAATTGCCAAGAAAGAGCAACTGTTGGAGCAATTGTCAGAAAATGGATGAGCCTAATGATGACTGTCAATGTCCTTCAGACTGGGGCCCCACGGAAGATCTCTCCTTGTGGGGTATTAATGATGCCAAGAATGGACTAGAATCAGTCCAGAATGATGCGGGAGGAGCTGATCAATGCCGTGAAGAGATCTAGGACCACCGTTTTCAAGGGTACTATCAGTAATACAGTAAGATGTCATGTTTTAAAACCATGCATCGCACGGAAGGTTCCCCTGCTTAAGTTAGCCCATGTCAAGACCTATCTGAAGTTTGCCAGGGACCATCTGGATGGTCCAGAGTATTCATGAGAGAAAGTCCTGTGGTCAGATGAGACCAAAGTAAAACTTTTGGTCTTTCTAAACTCTATTCACCGAATTTGGAGGAAGAAGAATGATGTGTATCCTCCCAATAATAGCATACCTACAGTGAAGCATGGGGCTGGAAGCATCATGCTCTGGGGTGTTTTTCTGCACAGGGGACAGAATGACTGCACTGTATTAAGGAGAGGATAACTGTGGCCATGTATTGTGAGATATTGGGCAAAAACCTCCTTCCCTCAGTCAGAGCATTAAAGATGGGTCGTGGCTGGGTCTTCCAACATGACAATGACCCAAAGCACACAGCCAGGAAAACCAAGGAGTGGCTTCGTAAGAAGCATAACAAGGTTTTGGAGTGGTCTAGCCAGTCTCCAGATCTAAATCCAATAGAAAATCTTTGGAGGGAGCTGAAACTCCATGTTGCTCAGCGACAGCCCTGAAACCTGACAGATCTAGAGAAGATCAGTGGGCAAAATCCCTCCTTCAGTGTGTGCAAACCTGGTGAAGAACTACTAAATTCTAGACCCCTCCATGATTTCTAAGTAGGAGATTTTGAAAAATCACAGTGTCATTAAATACTTATTTCCCTCACTGTGTATATATATATATATATATATATATATATATATATATATATATATATATATATATATATATATATATATATATATATATATATATAGAGAGAGAGAGAGAGAGAGAGAGAGAGAGAGAGAGAGAGAGAGAGAGTTTTATTTTTTTTTTTTTTTACTACTACTATATTGTGTGCTGTTTTTTTTTAATTATATATGCATGTTACTTTTTTATGTAAACTTTATAAATGCTTTGGCAATACATTTGTAAAATTTGTCATGCCAATAAAGCAACTATTGAATTGAATTGAATTGAGAGAGAGAGAGAGAGAGAGAGAGAGAGAGAGAGAGAGAGAGAGAGAGAGAGAGAGAGAGAGCTAAATTAAAGGGAAAATATATAGCAATCGTTCTCATACATTTACAGTTTGTGTTCCACCATCTCTCCTGGACAGCTGATGAAAGTATTGGTCTGGATTTCAGTGTCAGAGGTCACCTGTGTAGATGAACAACACAATGTTAATACATGTTAGGGATGCTCATTTCCGTTAATTTTCCCAACTGATAACCACAGCTCGTCAACCGAATTTTAACCGATAAGCGATCTGACTCCAATATTAAATGACCCTTAATAAAAAAAAAAATCAATTGACGTGTCTATTTTGTGGGCAACACGGTGGCTCAGTGGTCAGCACTGTCGCCTCACAGCAAGAAGGTCACTGGTTCATGTCCCGGTTGGGTCAATTGGCATTTCTGTGTGGAGTTTGCATGTTCTCCCCGTGTTGGCGTGGGTTTCGTCTGGGTGCTCTGGTTTCCCCACAGTCCAAAGACATGCGCTATAGAGGAATTAAAATTAGCTGTAGTGTTGTAGTGTATGAGTGTGTGTGTAAATATGAGCTTGTATGGATGTTTCCCAGTACTGTGTTGCAGCTGGAAGGGCATTCGCTGCGTAAAACATACAGTATGTTGGATAAGTTGGCGGTTCATACCGATGTGGTGACCCCTGATGAATGAAGGGACTAAGCCGAAGGAAAATGAATGAATGTCTATTTTGTGTCTGACACATTAGTTTTAAAATATTTATTTATTATAACATGTGAACAACTGCATGTTGTGCTTTCATTTTCTCCGTCTCACTCTCGCAAGTTCAGGTGAGAGACTGTTTTTATTGAGTTAAGCTGTCCTTTAGTTTAACTCATTAAAATTTACTGTAGTCTGTCAAACTGGCACATAAATTTCAGTACCTATATCAATATAGGTTTTGCTGAAAGGCTGGTTATCTTACCGGCAATGAGTGACAATAATGGTATTAGACATTTTAAATTAATACTAAGAAGGAAACATAGCCTAAACTTAACAACAGATGATCCTAACAATGTTGTAACGTAGAATGCCCTAGTGTAGCTTATTGTTGACTGCAAACATCATGTTTTTTATTGACATTGTGTCATCTGTCAAATGTAGGTCTGTTCTTTACATGAAGCTTTAAACAGATGCGCGTGCTATAACCGTTGATGAAACCGGTTATGGTGATGAGAGACAATGACAAGGCGCACACTGTATGCTGACTTTTATTTAAATAAGCCTATGCTAGCCAACTACAGCAAATATTTTTTTTTATTATTATTATGGTTTTTACATATAGTATTGCATTACTTTGCATATGTTTTTTTTTCAGTTTATATAGCTATAAAATGAAAGCCTCAGTTTGATGTGGAGTCATCTGCAAAAATAATAATCAAAAATAAGTAATCAGGATTTGTTTTATTAGATTAGGCTATTTTACAAATAGATTTTTAAAAAGCACTATTAATAACTGTAATACTCTATATCAAAAAAAGTGGATTGGTTTGTTGGTTGTACACTAAATCATCAAAACTATAGGCTATCAGTTGTGTTTATGATGGATAGGTGCCAGAGCACGCTCGGAGTAAGAAAAAACCCGGGCATTCCAACTTGTGGCTATTCTGAAAGCAGAACACATTTCAGAAAGTTTTTGCTTTTGCAGCTTCTTTCTCCACTTGTGCAAAGAAACAGAGGTGTTTATGACGTGGATCCAGGACAGAGACAATCACCATCGGTGCTGGTTTGTCCATCAACTGTCTATGTCAAGCTGTGACAACCAATATCCTTACTTTCGCTCTTTTCATTTAGCTCCTTTGGCAAAACACGTCTGTAGGCACGTGGGGTTGCATGTGTGAACGCTCCGCAAGTTAACAAATTTTTGCATATTTTTGCAGTAAAATGTACAACAATACAAAATTAAATAATATTTTTTAACCGTTAAACTGATAACATTAATCGGTTAAAAATGCATCCTTTCAGTAAAGGGTTAAGAGGTCAATATGTGCATCCCTAATACACGTAAAGCCTAACACAACTGATACACTACGCCCAAGTTAGTTAATCAATTCCCCTATAGCGCATGGCATGTGTATAGACTGTGGGGGAAACCAGAGCACCCGGAGGAAACCCACGCCAACACGGGGAGAACATGCAAACTCCATACAAAAATGGCAACTTACCCAGCCAGGACAGCGACCTTCTTGCTGTGAGGTGACAGTGCTAACCTCTAAGGCACCGCACTGCCTGTATGAGTATGTGTGTGTGTGTGTATATATATATATATATATATATATGTAGAGAGAGAGAGAGAGAGAGAGAGAGAGAGAGAGCTAAATTAAAGGGAAAATATACAGTCAGTATTCTCATACATTTACCGTCTGTGTTCCACCATTCTCTCCTGCACAGCTGAGGGAAGTATTGGTCTGAATTTCAGTGTCAGAGGTCACCTGTGTAGATAAACAACACAATGTTAATGTCTGTGGTGCAGCAGAAATATGAACAGTGTCCTGAGTTGTAGCTAGGCACCGCAGACAGCTGCCGACTTGCAGCACCGATGTGCGTACCCTGATAGAAACCTACAGTATGTTTACAATTCGCTGCGTGGCATGGCACATCCGGTGTGCAACCCCCTTTACAATAGTCTTACTGCGGACAGTTACAACCCTTTTTGCATCCTTGTTGAAACACTGATAGCGATCGAAGATTTATGTTTATTTGGCAAGTTCATTTGGAAAGCTAAACGCATTTTGTACTGTACAGGAGACACAGAGGAGATTGATTGACAATGGTCTACAGCCAATCAGGACGCAGAATACAATGTGCTGTAAAAAAATAAATTAAAAAGCTTATCAAATTGCACAAAAAAAAAGCTAACTGCAAGGCCACGAAAGGTGAACCACGTTATAGTGAGGGACCACTGTACATGTAAATCTCTACACAACTGACAAGGTCACCTGTGTAGATGCAGAATATGATATTTTAAACATTAACTTTTCTAAAAGATTTAAGTTTTTTTGCTTAATTATATAGAACCAAATCACATTTAAATAAAAACAAGTTTAATCTCTGCATACCTTGTTTCTCCATGGCCATTCTGAATCATAATAGTTAAAAGTGAGCTCTCTTGCAGCATAAACCCCGAATCTGAAAGAACAATGTCACCTCATGTAATTACAGTACTTACTAAATTACACAGTAAGTAATTGCAAGTCACAAAAAATGTTTCTGAAAAGATCAGATACTTATATATATATTAGCAAAATACTGAAATATAAATGTCAGAATATTTAATAAAGCAATATAGCATAACTGTTTTCCATTAAAACAGAATACAAACAAAAACACTTCAAGTGCATTATGATAAAGTCTGCATCTTCTTTCACATTCTTCTTTGCTTATTATATATATACTCAACTAGAAAATCTCCTTTCTTCTCCTTTCTCCTTTCTATAGTGGCTAGAGCGGAATACTCCCTGACCTAGCAAAGGATTTTTCAGATTAGTCATGAAAAAGAACAATTCTTGGAGATCCCTGACGTAAACATAGACTTTTTTTTTTAAAATGAATTTATGTATTTTATTTCAAATCCAGTTTTATCTTTTGAAGTAGAAGCGTAGTACACCGCTTCATCCTTCGGTTTTAGTTTGACTCTCTGGGACCTTGCTGTCACCATTTTCTGCAGTGCACCAATGTCACTGTACATCAATGCATTTTTATAGTGATTTTTCATCACATATATTTTTAGTTTATTTATTTATTTGAATTTTTACACAGGGTATACGTATTAAAAATTGTAATTGGTCTGTAATATGTATGTCAGTATGACATGCCAGTGAAACAGAAAAAAGAAACATTTTGTAATGTATTTAAAATAATTTGTTTGCTTTTGCTGATTTTCTCTTTTTTCTTTGTCACTAGAAATGTCTAGATATGGTGAATGCACACAGACTACATATTCATTAAGATGAAACATCTGCAGACATTACCTTTACAGAAAAAAAAACTATTATATTCACTTGTGCAAAATACAAATGTGTGCTCCTGGAACACTTTTTTTGTGAATCCCATCATGTTAATTCATATGTCAAAACCACCAAGTGTTCTGGAATCACGTTTCACATTTGTATTTTACATATGTGAATCTCTTCTGACAATTTTGTAATTGTAAGCAACATTGTTCATAAATGAAATCCAAATGAGGACTAAAAAAAAAGATTAAATTACATTATCACATGATATGAATAATACAGTTAATGTTATGGAAACATATTTGTCTTATATCTTGGGTGCACAAAAACGTTCTAGTAACAGGTTAGGCCTAAAATGGTAACTTATTACATTCTGATATCAAACTGACAATAACGTTATGACTTGATTGGAAAATACTTAGCTTAAATAATAATTAAATAAATAAATAAATATTACTTGCAACGCATCTGTTACTTTGGTAAAGCATGAAGACATTGCAAATATGAACTAATGCTAAAACAATCAATCAACATTTTAAAAACAACAGTTCATCACTCTTGACAGGAAATGAAAAGTAAGCTAACTTACAAGGCTTCATTAACAGTTACTTGGTTAACTGGCTATTGATATTAGTCAAATAATTCACATTAATCGTGTAATAAACTAAATTAGCTGGGTGTTTGTTTATCAGACTTACCTTAAGGGTCTTTAAATTGATGATTGACACCCATGTGTCATCAGATCGTCCAGCATGGAATCTCATGAGATCACTGGCTATTCATTTTCACAAATTAATTCACATTAAAGCAATCTAATTTAATCAATCGTCAAATAAACTAGCTCCGTGCTTCTTCTTGTCTTGAAATCGATGAGTGATATCCATCTGTCCAGATCAGGAAGTGATCGAGTCAGGTGGTGAGGATTGTCCAATAACAGGCAAATGTTTTTTTTTTTTATCTTATAAAGGTAGTGGGTTACTTATATTGTTTAATTAGAACATAATTCATATTTTATATCTATTTAAAACGATTTTTTATCGTTGTTGTTTACACAGTTGTTTGACAGATACAGTAATTATGAGGACGTTTGGTGGTCAGCCAATCACATGCCGCAATTTCATACACACGCATACATAATTAATGAGGAGGTGCAGTACTCAGTCCGGCCTACAGGGGCGCATGTCGAATACACAAGTCATACACAAAATCAGGTTTATGTGAACTATAAAGTCATGTGGAGATTTTTTGGATTTGAACTCCCCCTGGCTATAGAAGCACTTCTACATTGCTAAAATTATGAGGACACCGACCCTGTCCTCATAATTGAAAAAGTCCTCATAATGTTGCGTGTATTCATGTGAAATGTCCTCTTAAATCACAAAAACAAACACACACACACACACACACACACACACACACACACACACACACACACACACACACACACACACACACACACACACACTTAAAAAAATCCAATATTAGTTTTAGTAAAAACATGCACTCGTTTTCTATATTAACGGTAGGGCTGGGCGATATGGCAAAAAAAAAAAATCTCGATTTTTTTCATAAAGTTTGACCGATTCACGATTTCGATTTTTTTATTTATTTTTTTATTAATTTTTTTTTTACTGTGTAACTACCTTACCAGCTTACCTTGTTCATTTAAATTTAAATAAATGCTGAAACTAGTTTTTTTCATGCTCACTTGTAAAAGAAAAGCAATAGTGTGACTAAACGCGGTTATGGCACTCTCTCATATAGGGATGCTAAACATAGCTACAATAGAAGTCACAGCAGGTCATATGTTGTGCAGCTTTGGGCAAATTTTATTTGGAGAGAAAATGACCAAAATGTAACTTGAAGATTAAAAAGGATTGGAGGGAAAATAAATATTCAAATCTCTGTACATAACAGAAAAATAAACAATGATAATGCAACAATAGTTTATCTGTATTAGTGGCAAGGCAGAAATATATATTTAGACAAGCCTTGTCAAAGTGAGCGGGCACTTTCACTAATAAAAAATATAGCACTTAAATTATTTCATAACAATCAATAAAATAACAGCGGTTTTATATCAAAAGTTGGTAATGATATAAAATATACTACATTTTGATGGTAAAATATAACCATTTAAACGATTTTGTATTTAAATATTAAATAACGAATGCATCAAGTTAAATATAAAAAAAACGAATGAAACAACACATAGCATATCAGGATATAAAGGACTATATTTAGCAGAATGCTGCTCATTTATCTTTGTAATTTTATAGTTTTATTTTTGTTATTTTAATTATTTTTTGTCTTCATAAATAACTAACGAGCTGTAGACAAATATCTGCTTGACGTTTTAGAAAATATTTGTGCGTAGCTCCACCACCCAGTGTATATTAAAGATCACCATGAAAAAAAAACCCCACAGAAACCTGTTACATATCTATATACATTTAAAGGTCTATCTTATATTTAACTGAATCGTATAATGGCCTATAGCTGAAATGTTGGAAATTGCTTTATTTTTATAAAATATTTGTCGATACGTATTGATATTTTTTGGAGTAAAAACTGCCGACATTTAAGAATCCATATTTATTTTATTCATTCATTCATTTTACTTGTTTATTGGTGCACATATGGGTTATGATTTAATTCATACAGTACCTTGACAGCTACTGTGCCACTCCGTAATTCAAGCAAAAGTCCAAATTAAAGAAAGATTTGACTTTCTGCGGTGACCGACATTTACAACACGCCGTAACCGTCCTTTAGGTGGAGCGCGGGTCCCCGTCTCGCAGCTCGCGCGGGAGACACAGACGGCTGCGGGACGCGAACAACAGCACGACGCGCATGGAAACATTCGCGAAGCTGGCTGGCTGACTGCGGGGCGCTTGTTGCTCTAGCGGGAAAATGTCCCGGTGTTCCCAAAGGCCGGTCCGCCCTGGCGCGCTTCCGCTACCAGCTGTGGCAGCACATCAACAGAGCCGCGACGTCAACACACAGAATCAGCACAATTCAGCACGGTTGTCTAACAGTTTAGAACGGTTTGGCACAGTAGTGAAAAAGCGGCTTTAATATTTTTATTAAAAAAACGCGATTCCTCGATTTTGTAAAAAATAAAATCGTCTTAAAACGTAAATTCGAATTAATCGAAAAAAATCGGAAAAACCGCCCAGCCCTAATTAACGGAAATATTATTATGTAAACGGCACATATAGGGCCAATGTTTCCTTTACAATTATTATTGAGAATATTCAATATTCTATGCTAAAACATAAAACTACTTAGCTAATCTTAGCTAATGTTACTCTAATCTCATATATAAATCATATAAATTGTAAATGATTATAATTTACTGTAGGCTATTTATTACAAAAGTAATAATAATAATAATTACTATTATTATTATTATCATGGCAATGCAGTAGCGTAGTAGGTAGTGCTGTCGCCTCACAGCAAGAAGGTCGCTGGTTCGAGCCTCCGCTGGGTCAGTTGGCGTTTTTGTGTGGAGTTTGCATGTTCTCCCTGCGTTCGCATGGGTTTCCTCCGGGTGCTCCGGTTTCCCCCACAGTCCAAAGACATGTGGTACAGGTAAATTGGCTAGGCTAAATTGTCCATAGTGTATGAGTGTGAATGGATGTTTCCCAGAGATGGGTTGCAGCTGGATGGGCATCCGCAGAGTAAAACATGTGCTGGATAAGTTGACGGTTCATTCCGCTGTGGCGACCCCAGATTAATAAAGTGACTAAGCCGAAAAGAAAATTAATTAATTAATCATTATCATTATTATTATTTTAATATTATTAAGTAGGATATTGTTTATTTATTTTTATTTTTTATTTTTAGAAAAGTCTACTTTTACAACTGTGACATTCAAACTACTGCGGGAATGTTCTAAACACTACAGACTACAGGCAGGCTACAGACACATTTCTTAATAAATAACCTACTATAAATTAAAACAATTAATGTATGCTATATATTTTTGTTTTCACAAGCTTTGAAGACGTAACCTAAATTCTGCTTTTAAATAATAGTCACTTATATCTTTCGTCATGAGCCACGGCTGCGTTCAAAATGTCATAAATGTTTTCAAAGTGCACTACGAAGGGAACGCAATTGTCAATATGAAGATCGTTAAAACTGAACTGTAAAAATACTTTGAAAGCAAATTACATCTAAGAGAAATGACCTTAATGTTTTTTTTTTAATCATTATGAGTTTAATGTTGGAATGTTCTAAATAAATAGGGCATAGGGGGAATAACTGGGAATAGAACACAACCAGGAACCATGCTATAGAGGTGTAGTTGCAAGCGTACAAGTTTGCGGCGCAGTTTGTGAATGTTCATTGGAACGACGGATTCGGAAAACACTAAATCAACGACCTATGTTTGTAACAACGGAACTTGCGACCTTAGTTGGCTAATGATAGTTTGCGGAAACGCACCCCAGGATGGTATTATTAAGTAATGCTGTGTCCAAATTGCATGTTATCAGCTGATATTTTGGCATGATCCATTTGACGTAGAGTGTTATGGTGATTCGTAAATGGTAGTGGATGCCGCGCCGCCCGGTTGCACAATATATCACAACATTTTCATAATCATTATCGTGATAATAGTATATGCAATATCTCAGAGAAGTTCAACAAATTGTTATTTGTTTTTGTGCCAACCATTGTGTGCTGCATGCATAGGGTATTTATCCAAATCTGACCAATCAGATGGGGCTTTTACTATCTTTATTCCCACCTCTCCATTAGCTGCTGTTAGGTGAACCTAGAGCTGAAAATAAATACTAAAGCCAGGAGACAAGAGAGAACAGGCAATAAGCATCAGAATTTCCGCCAAGGTTTTCAGTCATTAGCTTTTTTTAAATCTTTTTTTTAATTAGCTGAGAAATATATATATATATACACTGTAAAAAAATTGCTGTTAAAAAATGGTCAGATTCTACAGTAAAATAATGTTTTTTCACTAAAACAGTAATATTTTGTTAAAAACAGTGCATTCTGGGTAACAGAAAACAGAAAGCTGTGAGTTAACAGAGCTCAGATTCAACATTTCAAGTCTGTGTTTGAAATCACACTTTGCACCCTTGTTCACTATTATGTACACTAGTTCACTGATATAGTTCACCTGACAGAGTTAATGAACACTAATGAGTGAACTCAGACACCGATGAACACCTGCTGTTAATAATCACAATCACTGAAGGAAAGAGAAAAAAAGAACACAGTGACTTTAGTTACAACATTAAATAAAATCAAGTAAAATAAAACACCTTCAGTCTCAGCAGAGGATCATTAAACAACTCCACAAACAACATAATATAGACTTATTACTGACTGCTTTGACTTCCATACGATTTTTATTGAGAACCAACAGAAATGTAGGTGTTTTTTTTGTGTGTCACCGTAATGGAGTGAGGGGCTGGTTTAGTTGGGCTCTTCACCCTAGTACAGAGTTTATAAAACACTTTTATTATAGCAATAAAGCTGGAAAGTCAATAAGTAGATATGCCAAGTTTTGTATGGATGTCTGGCCTCATGCGATAGTTTTTATACTTAGTTGCAGATATTATTTTGTTAATGACAAGTGGAAACAGAAAAAATATCCAAGTCTTTTACAGAGTTAAGAAGTAACATACAAAAACGGTTCAGTAATTACAAAGACACACTCAGACCTCATGAGTCAGACCTTGTACCTCAACAATGGTAACAATTAAATGTTTCATGCCACAATGCATGCTGGCTGTGGCACAGTACATAAATTCCAGCATGCATTGGAGCATGAATAAATTATGTAAAATAATGGTCTTACAGTTTTCTTTATTTGTGTTTGATTCTGCTGTTGTTAATGTTTAGACTTTCAGTAGCCAGTTTGTGATGTTTGGGAGTTAATTTTGTTAATTGTCACCATTGTTGAGGTTCATACATTGATTATTGATGTCTTTTTGAATGCAACTTACACCATAGAGCAAAGTGTTTTTGTCCAAGTTATTCTTAAAAACTTTCAGAATTCAATTCCACATACAGGCATGTTATATTATGCTTAACAATAAATTAAACATTTTATGAGAGCAGTGAATTATATTATATTAAATTAGAACAGGTTCTGCCTCCCTAAAAACAATATGAACATCACCAGATCTTATTTAGTTTTTTAGCTAGCTTGACATATCAAAAGAGCTTTTTAAAAAAGTTCTTAAAAGTTGCAGCAGCCAAAATAAATTAATGTTAAAAATGTCAGGGCTAAAAGCCCAACTAAAGCAGACTCTGTTCTCCATGATGGTGACGTAAAATGATAACCTTTATCTCCAGAAGAACTTTAATAGATGTTATACAAAAATAACTGTTTTAGTAATAAGTGTAGCTGGTGATGATGTTTGTGGAGTTGTTTAATCATCTGCTGATCATTTTAATGATTTAATCATTTGTTGGACTTCAGGTTATCTCATCATTCTAAAGCTGTGACTGAAGTTTAAGTTTTTTGTATGTTCTGTTTTTGTTTTTTACCTTTAGTATTTCTTCATTTGTTCATCATTAATTCCCAATTATCATTTAATTAGTCATTTAATCAATTCATTTAGTTCAGCTTTGGTCCATGTTTCTTCAACACTCAGTAGTGTGGACACTCGGAAGTGTTCAATTAAAACTGAGGTATTTGCTCTGGGGTTTAAAGAGTTAAAGCTGTCAGAGGTAAAAACACAGTGTAAAAATGTATTTTAACAGTAATATAATGTTAATTTAAACTACGGAGGTAGACTGTAAAAAAACAGTAGATTGCTGGCAACCACAGCTGCCAGTAGTTTACCGTAAAATCAAGGAAAAAACGGTATCTATACGGAAAAAAAAAAGAATCTCTCTGTGTTAATTCCAGCTTTACATGTATGTGTGCTGCTGTGAAATTTAAGACATTTGGGTTAAACAGAACTTTTCTAATTAACTAAAATAAGTTATCATTATAAGTATGCTTCTAAGCATATATGGCACATTACTTCATAAACTCATACAGCAGTTGGCCAATTTGAAGCAGTCGCTTTCAGTGAACAAAATGAGTATTGTTATATATACAGTTGAAGTCAGAATTATTAGCCCCCTTTTGGTTTTTTTCCTTTTTTAAATATTTCCCAAATGATGTTTAACAGAGCAAGGAAATTTTCACAGTATGTCCGATAATATTTATCTTCTGCAGAAAGTCTTATTTGTTTTATTTCGGCTAGAATAGAAGCAGTTTTTTATTTTTTAAAAAACATTTTAAGGTCAAAATTATTAGCCCCTTTAAGCTAATTTGTTTCGATAGTCTACAGAACAAACCATCATTATACAATAATTTGCCTAATTACCCTAACCTGCCTAGTTAACCTAGTTAAGCCTTTAAATGTCACATTAAGCTGTATAGAAGTGTCATGAAAAATATCCAGTCAAATATTATTTACTGTCATCATGGCAAAGATCAAATAATTCAGTTATTAGAGATGAGTTATTAAAACTATTATGTTTAGAAAAAAAAACTTCTCCCTGTTAAACAGAAATTGGGGAAAAAGTAAACAGGGGTGCTAATAATTCAGGGGGGCTAATAATTCTGACAACTCAATTTTTTGATTAGCTGATAATATCACGTTTTTTAGTTATATCAGAAAACATTTTGTTATCGCAACACACAAGAACAATATTGCATATTTTCCCTGTTTTGTGCAGCCTTAGTAAATGCTATAACAGACATATCACCTATTGCTGCTAGTTCATCTAACACATTAACCTGTGTACAATGTGAACAAACCTTTTTTGTTTATTAGTTAATTTTATTTTTTATTTGCTATATTGCTTTGCTATAAGCGTTTATTCACATTATACCTACTTAAACTATTACACTAAACCATACTGTTTTTAAATTAATGTTGCTATGTGTGATGTTTGTGTTAATTGCACCTCCCTTTTCCCATTAGCCAAAAGATGGCGAGGGGTCCTCTCAAGCTGTGTGTCTTCAAGCGTTCTGTACAGTCCCTTAGATGGGGTCTCTTCTTTAAGCAGCTGCTCTAAACCCTTTACTAAACCTGCACTAACTGAGCAAACAGGTAATGTGTGTGATAAATAGAAAAGCTTCTCATTATATGTTTGATTCTTTCTCTAACTCTCTCTAACTTTCTATCTCTAACTTTTCTCTAACTCTCTCTAGCATACTATTAAAAAGAGTACTAATTGCATCATGTACTACTTTGAAATAATATTCTTGTGTGTATTGAATGTACATTTTTTAGACAATTACATTTTATTTATAATCAAATGCAATTACCTAAACTTTAGAGTTACAGTGGGGGAAATAACTATTCAACACGTCACCATTTTTCTCATATTTCTAAAGGTGGTGTTGACTTGAAGAAATTCATATATGCAAAGAAAACAATATTAATTAGTTTACAAATTAAGTTATGCTTAATAAATTTTAATGACACAGGAAAAAAGTATTGAACACACGAAGAAAGGAAGGTGTAGAAAGGCAGTGAAAGCCCAGGCAGCAGCTAAAATCTCTCAGTAGTAATTCAGCATTTCCACATTGTAAATGAATATTAGCTGCTTCAGTACAACATCTACATTAGCAGAATGATGAAGATGAAATCAGGGTGGACATTTCAGCAAGACAATGATCCAAAACACAGCCAAGGAAACTTTCAAATGCTTTCAGAGAAAGAAAATCAAGCTGTAGAATGGCCCAACCAATCACCTGATCTGAATCCAATAGAAAATACAAAACAAAGCTCAGATTTGATAGACGAGACCCACAGAACCATCAAGATTTTTTACACTCTGTTGAACCATTTAGGCTGCCATCACCAAAAAGAGTTTTATATAAAGTATTAAATACATTTCAGTAGTTCAGTACATTATCCTTGTGTCATTCCATTATTATTACACGTAACAATTTTTTCAGATTTTTTTATTTTTCAGAGACATATGACGTGTTGAATACTTTGTTCCCTCACTGTAAGTGAGAATTAAGGACATAACATTCAATAATTCTATTATCTTTAAAAAGTGGGTAAAGTGTATTGCAGATGTGTTGCACAGTTTAAAGTATTTGGGGTAAGCCTAACAAATAATTAATATTTTAAAGAACACTACAAAGTAATATCCATGGCAATTAGGCGCACTCTTTCAAAATGGTTATGTGTAAAATATAGATTAATATTTTTCAGTATTTCATAAATATACTGACAAATGAAATGGTTAAGAAACACAAAGTAGTAATAGAATAGCTGAGAAAACTATTGATTTTTGTTTTTCAGGCATCAGATATCCTTTCCTTCAGTCAACTCAGCATTTTTAGGTGAAATCTGAGACCACTTATCATTAGCGATGACCACATGGTGTCTGGAAAGGACTGTTGCAGCATATGTTCCATCAAACAAAGATCTGATTTCAGTACTTTGTCACAGAGGGCCTGCATATGGACTAGATATATGCATTAGAACAGCTCATTTTGCTTCAGGACACAGATTTTACATTGCAGGTGGCAAGTAGCACACGGAATTGAAATAAATGTACTCTTTATCTTGCGTAGTTTGCTCTATTTTTGTTCATGATCTATGTAGGTGACAACTTGAGTGATCTATCATCTCTCTTCTGACCCAGATCCACCTTCACCAAACCACCAGAAGCCTCTCACGGGGAGGAACTGCTTGAGCCTCACTGAAAGATCTCCCACATTCCTCTATCACACAGCTACGCAGAGTAAGCTTGAGTATTATGTGCAGTGTTTTCTCTAGGACTTTTTCCAGCTGTGGCGGCAGGACTGGTAGACACAGATCTACCAACTACCTATGGCGATAATAATAATGATAATAATAATACATTTTATTTAAAGTGCGCTTTTCTCAGACCCAAAACGCTAAGGTAATGGATAATGACGTAATTTCAAGCTAAAAACTCCTCCAACCCACGAAGTGTTTTTATTTGTAAAAATGTATCAATTACATGCACAGCTTTAACAGTATGTTTTAGCGAGGATGTATTCAAGGATGTAAACAATGGGAAATGCTGTTTGGCACCGCTTACAATTTAGCTACAAATTCATATTTATCAGTCAAACCGCTGTAAACACCCACAATCTTTAGCAGCGCGTGTAGTGTCACTCTATGCGGCCACTTTCCCTGTGTTCTACATCTCAAATAACAAACTGAGATGACACATGATTATTCCAAATATATGTGAAAGACACTTGTCAGATTTTATTTTAGAGAGCAGGCATGAGGTTCAACTTTATTTTTTTAAATTTTCTTCCCGATTCAGCTACAGTTTACACAGCGCTAAAGCGCATGCTTGTGGGGGCGTGACGTGAAATGGAGCCGATCCGTGAATCACAGTGTAATAATGTATGTTAGCTGACCAATCAGAGCCTCTTGAGGGCGGGCCTTTCGGAGGAAATATGACAGTCGTTTTTATGTTAGCTGAGTAGCTGTATATAATCAAAGTAAGTTATATGAAAAAATAACATGATTTTCTACAAATGAAGCATGAGCACACACTGCTTTGCATTTTATAAACACAACCAAGCCTTAAAAATATACTGTGGACCACCCCTTTAAGATTTAAAAAGAAATTCATCCCTAAAAAGAAACCTTAAACCTTGTTAAATATGTGCTATAATACCTAAATTTCAATCTAACTTGTCTAAACTAACTATGGTCTGACAAAAACTGCAGACAGTCTGAATGAAAATGCAGATTCATATCATTCCACACAAATCAAAACATCCATTGTGACTTGTTAACTTTGCTTAATGATGGACAGAATTTATTATCCAAATCTTTTCAATACTGTAATTAAAAATGATTATTAATGACTGTTAATGACTGTAATAGTAACAATGTGGAATCTGCTTCATTCCTTCTATTAGTTTGGTGAATCATAAATCTCTGGTGACCCCTAATGCGGGGCTGCAACTGCCAGGTTAAGAACCACTGATCTAAAATATGTAATCAAATAGATTATGTAAGCGATAGGGTATATGCACAGCTAGTGTTTTTCCCCTACCAATAAACTTCCGGTGAACGTTTAATGTGACTTTTTTCAATTTTATACGGTTCCTTTTACAGCATCGATGTTGTAATGTAATTAAAATATATTCAGTAAAATAGACTTAAGCATTCATTTAGTTGTTCAAGTGTAAAACGAGATGAACATGCACGCACCATCAGGATCAGCAAGCTAGCGCATTAACTTCATTGAAAGTACTGGAGTAAAATACATTTTCATATTATTTCATATAATTTAATTTACATATCATATAATTTCATGAAAATGGAATTTAATGCAGGGCTTCTTGTACATCCTAAGACCCACTTTATAACATATATCAATCAGGCAGTAAAGATCATTTATTTTTTAAACGCAGCAATTTTGTAATACAGTTCACCGGAAGCGCTTTAACCAGATTAAATAAAAAGTCCTTCTGCATATACTCTGTTCTGTCACTGATTATAATTTGTGTATGTCTGTGCCATTAAATTCTCCTTGTCTTTTTTTCAGGTAATAGTCATCGGCAGCGGCCTCTCAGTCCTCAGTCCTCCATAGACAGTGAGCTCAGTGCGTCCGAGCTGGAGGAGGACTCGGTCTCAATGAGCTACAAGCTTCAGGACATGACTGATGTGGAGGTCATGGCTCGACTGCAGGAGGAGAGTATGTACTTTAATACATCATGTAGTTGAGGGAGGCTATTCATAGTCTTTTTTATTTTCTATAATTATTTTTTTGGGTTGTTCTCACCTTTATTAGGATAGGACAGTGGAGATAACACACAGCAAGCATTGGGAGCAGAGAGAGAGAGAGGAAGGATTGGGTTAGCATTTAACCTAATACATCTAACCGTAGGATTTCTGGTTCACACCTTTACTTAGGCCTCGTTTACACGAATACGTTTTAGTGTTAAAACGCATAAGTTTTGCTGTTTACGCCATCCGTCCACATTACGCCGGAGTTTTCGAGCGGTGAAAACGAAGCGTTTTATACTGCATAAGCACCTTTATTGTGTAAAAGCCAAATCTTTTCTTTTTAGTCTGAAATGCCCATTCTGGAAATACATGATAGCAGTCTGCAAAATACATTATTGGCCCTCCAAGTGAAAATAACCCATTTTTTAAGGATAGTAAAATTTTACTAGTTTCTTTGCAAAATACTAATATTAAGCTTAGCCAGCAGCTAGCTCTCTGCAATTCCTACATGGTCGCCCACTGAAGCTTAGCAGGGCTACCGCCCGGTCAGTACTCGGATAGGAGATCACACAGGAAAGCTAGGTTGCTGCCGGAAGTGGTGTTAGTGAGGCCAACAGGGGGCGCTCAACCTGTGATCTGTGTGAGTCCTAATGCCGAAGTACAGTGAAGGGGACTCGATACTGCTCAGTGAGCACTGTCTTTTGGATGAGACGTTAAACCGAGGTCCTGACTCTCTGTGGTCAGTAAACATGCCAGGATGTCCTTCAAAAAAGAGTAGGGGTTACTGGCCTCTGTTCATCATGGTCTCCTAACCATCCCCATATCATAATTGGCTTCATAACATACATGTCTTCTCTCCACCAATTAGCTGGTGTGTGGTGTGGCGCAATATGGCTGCCATCGCGTCATCCAGGTGGATGCTGCACATTGGTGGTGGATGAGGAGATTCCCCCAATGTTTAAAGCGCATATAGTATCCAGAAAAGTTCTATATAAATGTAAGAAATTATTATTATTATAAACTAAAATTTAAAGGCACAGTTCACCCAAAAAGAAAATTCAGTTATCATTTACTCGCCCTTTACTTGTTACTTGTTGATTATGAGTTTCTTACTTCTGTTATACACAAAAGAAGATATTTTGAAAAGTTTTGGAAACTTAGGTTTTTTCTATCCACCTATTTTATAAAAAATTGATTGATGGAAACAGCAAGATGCGCATCAATTTTGAAAATGTGCAATGGATAACGTTATTTTGACATCCAATAACGACATCAAATTACATTGCTATTTGGTTGATTTTAGGTTGAGTTGGAAAGTGACCAAATTCCAATGTATGATAGACGTCATAGTGGTAATGTCCACACAACATTAAGGTTTTTTTTTTCTTTTTTGCATTCTACATTTAGAATATAGGAGTTTTTTATAGGTAGAATGCAGTAAATAAACATTTATAATTAAATTTAAAATAATTTAATTAATTTTCAGGTAACACTTTATTTTTATGGTCCATTTGAGTATTAGTAGACTGTCTGCTTAATATCTGTTGATACTGACATTTAACAGTCTTTCAACAGACATTTAACTGACTATAAAAAACTTTGCAAGTACATGTCAACTTACACTAACCCCAACCTCACAGTCTACTTATAATCTAATGAGAATTAATTGACATGTAGATGTAATGTAACTTAAATTCAACAAAACGGACCATCGAAATAAAGTGTGACCAATTTTCATCCTGATCTTTTTTTTTCTAAAATAATACATTTAATTCTTATTTTGTCTTATTTTCAAATCTATGTTTTTTATTGATGGAAAGAGTATGTAGTGATTAAAGTCGCCGTGAAATCAAAATTATTATTCTTATTAAGAAATCTTATTTTTATATGTATATATTAGTGCTTGTTATAAACAATCTACAATTAAAGTCAGAATTATTAGCCCTTCTCTTTATTTTTTCCCCTAATTTCTGTATAATGGAGAGCAGATTTTTTCCAACACATTTCTTAACATAATAGTTTTAATAACTTATTTCTAATAATTGATTTATAATGATGGTTTGTTCTGGAGACTATTGAAAAAAAAATAGCTTAAAGGAGCTAATAATTTTTACCTTAAAATTGGTTTTTAAAATTTTTTTATTCTAGCCGAAATAAAACAAATAAGACTTTCTTCAGAAGATAAAATATTATCAGACGTACTGTGAAAATTTCCTTGCTCTGTTAAACATCGTTTGGGAAATATTTAAAAAAAGAAAGAAAATTCAAAAGGGGCTAATAATTCTGACTATCTGTACACTTCTGGTCACATGGAATTCCATTAGGTAGGGGCTATCAATTGGTATATTGTTTCTGCTCTGAATTTGTCTATATTCGTAGAATATTTGTCAATCTTCCTTCATTTTGTTAGCAATGTCTATCTTCCAACGATTCAATGAGTTCCCAAAGGATGAAATCATGCACCTACATTTTTCTAATTTCAGGACCATTACCAAGTGGATGTACGTCATAATAGTGGACACAAGGACAATATTAACCTCAATTTCATGGCGACTTAAGATTCAGTCTTGAGATTCTGTTAAGTCTAAAAGTGCAGATTGGGACTTCTAAAAGTATTGTGTTTTTCTGTGTAGGTCTCCGGCAGGAGTATGCGAGCACCACTGCCACAGCCACACGCCGCAGTGCCAGCTTCTCTATTCACACAGGTGCCCGCAGAAGCATGAGGAGTGAAGCTGAGCTGGAGGAAGAGGAAGAGTATGACCAGCTGTCCGTTCCCCAGCCGCGACTCTTCCGCACGGCTTCCATGCAGCGCAGCATGTCCCACACACAGAACCTCTCCAGCATGAAAGACTGCCGGCGCAGCCCCTCCACACCTCAGTACCTCAACAACCTGTCCTTCCAGCAGCTCCATGTGGCCAATAACAGCTCTCCTACAGCAGAAGCACAGAGTTACAGAGCCAACACAGGTCAGACAACACAAGGTATACTGATAACACTGAAGATTCAACAGGTTACAACTGTAAAATATATATTTATACAGCAGTTCTGTCTGGTTCTTGAATCTGATTGGCTGATAGCCGTGCGTTATTCTGCAATATCAGAACTCGTATAGCCTCTTCAATCTTGTGTATTACTCCATCCACATAGAGTGACAGAAGATCAATAAACTCACTACAGTTTGACAATTTTTGCAGCTGTTGGACAACATAATGTACTTTTGAGGCTTTTTTAGGCAAGAATGTAGTTGTTTAGATTGCAACTATGCAGTATATTTATATACGGATAGTGCCTATTTTGGAGATATAGCGCCTTTGGTATGTTGCTGTCGAACTGTTGTATAAACGCAATAACACACTCATAGCAGTGCGATATGGCTGTACATTGTCACTGGTGGGACAATTAAGACAACGCACGCCTCCCACCAGTGCCGATATACAGCCATATTGCACTGCTATTAGAGCTGAAGATCTTTGCCCATACCCGACGAGTTCAATTTCTATCACTTTAGACAGGGTCGAGTCGGGCCGGGCTTGGCTTGCGCAGTAAATGAAAAGTCATGTGATGCATTGCGATTAGCGCGAGAAAGTAAACAAATAGTTTGTTACAACATTAAAATCCATCCCTGCAAAGGTAAAACAAATGATGACGGAGAAGTCAAAAAGAGCGAATTTTGACTGCGGTCAGGCCAGCCGCCAGTTCAGAAGGAACGGTCATTCTAGCCGCCAAGGTATTTCGTCAGTCACTCATACACTGCGTATTACGGTAGAGCGCTAAACAGCAATGTATGTACTGCAAGCTGACAGGAAAGATGACGAGGTCACTCGCTACATTGATGACTGCTGTCATGGAAAATTAAATGGATGTTCTTGGCTGGTAGAAGATAAACAAACAATCCTACCCAAAACTTGCAAAATTAACAGCAGTAACAGCAGCAGTGAAGGGGTGTTCGGTGCTGCTGGACACACCATCCTGAGCGCAGGACTGCGCTAAAGCCATTTACAGTGAATTCAATAATGTTCCTCCACAAAAACACGTAGCCTAATCTTGGTGAGTAAAGGGTTTTTAAATTATAAATAAATATTAATTAAACCATAAAATCATAATGTAGACAGAGTATAAAGGCTAATGTTGGCATTAGGCTATTCTTTTAATATTCAGCTTCACCGTCACCTTAAGGCCAGATTGTGAAGAGAAGTGGCGAAACAAATCCTGCAGAGCCTTTATCTTAATTTTGTTATTGCCAAATACCCCTCATAATTTAGAATTTATTTTAATTTAAATGGTTAAGAAAGACTTCTTTTTATTGGTGTGTTGGCCAATTTAAAGGCTAAGTCTATGTACCTAGACCTATTTAGAGTGCTGAGATGTTACGACGTTACAGAGGACTTATTTTATTTCTTTGTTGCAACTTCCAAGTGGCCTATAGCCTATGTTTGTTACGAATAAATTATGTTAAAACATATAAATGACTTATTCTTGAAAAAAGGCAAAAGAGCTGTGTGCATGTGCACATTTGAATAATGTCGGGCTATAAACGGGTTCGGGCTTTTAAAAAGCTGTCAATCAAAATGTACCTGTCGGCCTCGGGCCCTATCAGGCCTAATTTTTATGGCCCGATTACAGCTCTAACTGCTACTCGTGTGAAATTGCTCATATATATATATACAGTGATGAAAAACACGTCATGTTTTTTCCTGGGAATAATATATCTGAAGGAGCTCTTGACACATAATTGAACCAGATTTTGGTAATTTTGGTATTTAATACCTTATATTAAAGGCTTTTTTAGTGATGGCAGCTTAAAGACATTTCTCATATGAAAAATTAAGTCAAATTAATTGCTCAGGTGTGAGTTTTTCCACAGACTTCAACAGAGTGTAAAAATCTTGATGGTTCTGTGGGTCTCGTCTATCAAATCTGATCATTATTTTGTATTTTATATTGGATTTAAGTCAGGTGCTTGGCTGGGCCATTCTACAGCTTGATTTTCTTTCTCTGAAAGCATTTGAGAGTTTCCTTGGCTATGTTTTGGATCATTGTCTTGCTGAAATTTCCACCCTGGTTTCATCTTCATCATTCTGATAATGTAGATATTGGACTGAAGCAGCTAATATTCATTTACAAGTAAGGGCCGAGGGTTGCTGAAGAATTACTGAGAGATTTCATCTGCTGTCTGGGCTTTCACTACCATTCTACAGCTCCCTTTCTTCATGTATTCAATACTTTTTCCCTGCGTCATTTAATTGTATTATGCAAAATTGTACTTGTAAACTGATTAGATTTGTTTTCTTTGCATATATGGTGTTCTTTGGTGGTTACCAACATCTGGGGAAAATTTCAAATAAAGGGCACCTTTAGAAATATGTTTTCAGAGAAAAATGGTGACGTGTTCAATACTTATTTTTCCCGCCATATTCATAACTGTATACAAATTATTCAAATCCCTGGCAAATTCTGACTCTGGAAATGATGCAGGCTTCTGCCAAAAGACGATGTACAAGAGGCATCATTCTGAAAAAAAAATATTTCTCAGCTTTTGCTTATCTTTGAACAAAAAGTGGCATGTCCAAAATTACTCATACCCTTTTCAATAATCAATAGAAAAAAGCCTTTCTTGGCTATTACAGCAATCAGATTCTTGCTATAATTGCTGCCCAGCTTTTAAAAAATTATTTTTCTCATCATATTTTTTAACGTAATAGTTTTAATAACTAATTTCTAATCACTAATTTATTTTGTGATGATAGTCAACACATGTACTTTACTAATATTTTACTAATTTTGATACTACATGATGCTAGTATTCAACTTAAAGTGCTATTAACTAGGTTAATTAGGTTAACTAGGCAAGTTGGATTGATTATTAAATTCATTGGACGACAGTGGTTTGTCCTGTAACCAATTAAAAAAACATTTCTTAATAATTTTGATCTTAAAAATTATTTAAAAAAATGGAAAAACTGCTTTTATTCCAGCCAAACTAAATAAATAAGACTTTCTCTAGCAGAAAAAATGTTATAGGAAATACTGTGAAGATTTCAATTCAATTCAATTCATCTTTATTTGTATATCGCTTATACAATGTAGATTGTGTCAAAGCAGCTTCACATGGAAGTTTATAGTGAATTGAAACAGTGTCAGTTCAGTTTTCAGAGATTAAGTTCAGTTCAGTTTAGCTCAGTTCAGTGTGGATTTCCTTTCTTTATCTGTTAAAATCGCTTGGGATATATTAGAAAAAGAATGAAAATTCACTGAATGGTTAATAATTGTGCCTTTAACTGTGTATGTATAGTTAAACAGAGTATTTGTAGAATTTTTAACTCATTAACAACAACAGCAGCAGCAATAATAATAGGGATGCACGATACCATTCTTTGGAGTATCGGCCGATACAGATCCGATCCTGATACTGTGCCTTTTTTTTAAGCATAATACAGTTTCTATAGTTCTGGTGCTAAACTCAAATAATATATCTTTTTTTAGTAAAAATAACAGACCTGTAGGCCTACTGTATATGACAGACGACACAATCTAACTAAAAACATGATGTTTGCTGTAAACTGGGCTACATTTCTTGAGCATTCGTTTTGACATTGATCTGATCTGTTGTGGTCCAGCTTATGTTTCCTTTTTTAATATTAAAATTTGTCTTTGAAATCTGTAATAGGCTACCAATATTGATCCTAATTGTTGGTAAAATAACCAGCTATTTAGCAAAGCCTGAAATTTTCCTGCAGGTTTGACACACACTAAACTAAACAGTTTGAGGCCAGTTTTACTTAATAAACATTCTTTTTCCTAAACATGCTTTTCTGTTAATCACAATCCATATTGCGCTCATCAGTTTCACTTTTATTAATTTAATCAACTACTTAGACCACAATGAGCCAGGCTTTACAAACTATTTGCAGCACTGAAAGTATTCCCCTCAGAAGAATAAACTCAGTAGGAAGGATAAGAGGACAGAAACTCATTGTGAGAATAATCGTGAAAAACGTGAATAATAAAACGTGAATGACGCGCTTGATGCATCACTGAGACACAGCACGCAGCTCTCTGGTATCTGCGGACAATTTCAAAACAGCAGCACAAAGGGAAGAAATGAGTGCATTGAGGATCTGTCCAATGTATTATTAAGCCTTTTCTAATTTAAAGTTTCAGGTAGGCCTACAGTACTTTGTGTGTGAACAGCAGGTAAACCTCTCTACTCCAGTGTTACGAATGCGATCTGCTGATCTAACAGACACAGCACAACATGATTTAGAAACAGCAGTGAACTTTTTGTTGCAGATCAAAATGAACCCATTTATTGCAAAACTAAATGCATTTCTCCGCTGATTATTTATAAGAACAGAAACAAATAGTCTTGGAGAAAGTTTTTCGTGTTGTTATGAACGCGACACGCAGTTTGATTGTGAATGAATGGAGAATGATTGACAGGCGCAACATGAATTTAACCACTTGAATGTTCATCTGTGCTTCACATTAAATTATAGAATGGCTTCAGAACATTTGGGATATAGTAGGCGTACATGACAACTTTCTAGTGCCTTATAATAGGCTACCTTCATGGCATTTGTTGGCTTATAAATTACACAGAATAAAGCGCACGTGCAGAATCAGATTGGGATCGGTACCAGCTGGCCGATACCCAATCCAGCAAAAATATACGGTATCGAACCGATATCTGATTCAAGTATCAGGATCAGTGCATTCCTAAATAAAAATAACTTTGTCAATAATAATGATCATAGTCAAAATTTGAAACCTTTGATCAAAACTGTCATAAAACCAAAATGTGTTGACAATCCTGTCTTAAGATGAACAGTATTTTAAACCTGGAAAGTTTACTGAGGCCCTCTAGTGGGTTTCTTTCCCCAAATTGAGGACCACTGATGTATACTGGCTAAATATGTTCTGTTTTGTCTTAGATTGCACATATAAGCACATCTTTTTTTTTTTCAGACAAGCTACGGAGGAGCATGCCAAACCTACTTCGAGCTCCCAGCATTCCAAGTGTCATCAACGTGCCTAATGTTTCTGCTCCAACTGGTCACATCGCTACAACGTCATCTTTGTCATTACTCCGAAACAGTCAGAGTTTTGATTCCCACAATGCACTGGCCAAGATACAGTCTGCAAGTAAGTCTTAACACTGTAAAAGCATCCTAATAACTACGATGATAATCCATCTTTACATGCAAATTATTTCCAGCAACATTCAAGCTATACGGACAATTTAGCAATTCACCTATACCACATGTTTTTGGGAAACCGAAGCACCCGCAGGAAACCCACACAGACACGGGGAGAACATGCAAACTCCACACAGAAACACCAACTGACCCAGCCGGGACTCGAACCAGTGACCTTCTTGCTTTGAGGCGATTGTGCTATCCACTGCGCCACCGTGCTGCCCTGAAGCTAGATTATGTTATGAATTAGATATGAACAATAGGACAGTTTTGGTAGATGTTATGATGTTGTGTATTAAGCATAAATCACTTGCAGTCTCTCATGTAGAACATTTATATAAATAAATATGAATTAATATTCAAACATATATAATTAAATATTTTATACATACATTTAAACATGCAATCCATTGCAATTCTTGTTCTTTTATTATTATTAATTTTAATTTTGGTGTAAAAGAAATGATTGGTACCACTTTAAAATAATGGTCCATTAGTTAATGTTAGTTAATAAGTATAAACTAAGTATGAATCATCTTATTCAGCATTTAGAAATCATAGTTTAACATTATTAAAATCCAAAAGTTGTTTGGTAAAGAGCACCTATGATGAAAATCAACTTTTGTAAGCTGTTTGGACAGAACTGTGTGCATGTATAGTGTGTCCACGGTCATATTGGAGTAATATAAACAAGTCTCTTTTTAAAATTTACTGACGTTAAAAAGAGATCCAAGTGATTTTGAGGCCCACCGCAACATGAAGTAGGAGTGCGGTTTTCCCCGCCCACTGAATTAATTGACATGTGCCATGTCTCCATAAATAACATGTATACCCAAAGAAACTGGGATTAAAACATATGTTACAAGTTTTTGTGAGCTGCACCTCAATAATTAATTTTTTTTAAGTATATAACAGAGTAATTTTTAACCGATATAATCACCACGGCCGTATGGTGTCAGTAAACGTGCATATGTGTGTGAGTGTACTGCAAACGGCATTTGTGTGAGACTGTGGCTGCATTCGAAACCACGCACTTCCATACTTTATAGTACATAAAAATCCGTATGCGAGCCGAGTAGTATGTCTGAATTCATAGAATTCGAAAATCAGTATGCGAGAAGTACCCGGATGACCTACTACTTTCAGCGAGATTCTGAAGTGCGCATCCCATGCACGCTGCTCTATCCCATGATGCCACGCGAGAGAATTCATGAATGGGAGTGAAGCGACGCAACTCATGAGGGTAGGTCACATGATCATGACAAAATGGCGGATGTAGTTTGTACGAATTCCATACATACTGTTGAAGTCAGAATTATCAGCCCCCCTTTGAATTTTTGTTTCTTTTTTTTAAATATTTCCCAAATGATGTTGAACAGAGCAAGGAAATTTTCACAGTACGCATGTCTGATAATATTTTTTCTTCTGGAGAAAGTCTTATTTGTTTTATTTCGGTCAGAATAAAAGCAGTTTTTCATTTTTTTAAAACCATTTTAAGGTCAAAATTATTAGCCCCTTTAAGCTTTTTTTTCGATAGTCTACAGAACAAACCATCATTATACAACTTGCCTAATTACTCTATATTCGCCTAGTTAATCTAATTAACCAAGTTAAGCCTTTAAATGTCACTTTAAGCTGTATAGAAGTGTCATTAGAAATGAGTTATTAAAACTATGTGTGGTTTATTTATAAACTAATTTCAAGAGGGTCATGTGCTTATGATTGAACACAGCTGGTACCGCATTAACTCTGCATATTGCGCCAATCAGATGAACACGGACACACTATAAATTACCAGAGCGCTTTGCTCCAGTCATCTTCGTTTGAAGAATCCCCCCATCCACCCCAGTGGGTAGCCCTGTTGCCTCACAGCAAGAACGCCGCTGGTCCGTTCCTCTCCGGGCCAGTTGGCGTTTCTGTGCGGAGTTTGCATGTCCTCCCCGTGTTCGTGTGGGTTTTCCCCGGGTTCTCCGGTTCCTCCCACCATTCAAAGACATACACCATAGGTAAATTGACTAATCAAAATAGCATTCTAAGGCAACTTTTAGTCAGATATATCCCAGCAGTTCACAGTAGGGGAGTTCTCGAGACCCATCTGAGCTCAAACTCTCCTCTCGCCCTCCAAACAGGAGGGAGCCCCGGGCTCAAGGATATTCTGAGCTCAGGGCTCTCTCCCAGGACAGCATGCCAAACACGCTTTATTAACAATCATCAGCTAAGTTTGAACTCTTGAATATGTTTAGAAATGTGTTGAAAAAATTGCTCCGTTAAACATTAATTGGGGAAAAAAATAAACAGGTGGGGTAATAATTCTGACTTCAACTGTACTGCTCATGTATGAATTACTGTATAGAGCATATTTTTCTAACGGCCGAGAAGTACGTTTAAATTCAAATGCAGTACCTACTTAGTGGTAGGCGGTTTCGGGTGCAGCCAGTCGCTGTCACTGACGGCTGTTTATCTTTGGTAACGCAGGAAAAGCGGACACGCACATCGGAGCGGTAGGTGGGGAGAAGCAGCAGAGTGTGTATTTAAAGCCACAGGCTACAAAAACAGCTACATTGTGATCAGACACCAAAATGGGCAGATTCTACATTATATAATAAATAATCTGATTGGTATTTTGAGCTGAAACTTTACAGACACATTCTGGAGACATCAAAGTCTTATCTTACATCTTGTAAAAGGGGTAAAATAGGTGCCCTTTAACATTAGTTAATGCACTGATTTAATGAACTATTAAAGAATGGCTATTTTTGCTGACTAACATTAATAAAGATAAATAATAAATAAATAATAATAAATAAATAAAGATAAACTCTAATAAATATAGTATTGTTCATTATTTGCTCATGTTAGTAAATTCAATAACTGGCGTTAACTAATGGATCATTGTTTTAAAGTGTAAGGGACTCCAATGACGAAACTAACAGCATGGCTGAAGGTTAAATGGTATGCACGTTTTTAGCAGATGTGAAAAGAAATATTTTTATTTGTTAAAATAATTTTAATTTGTTTCCAACTCTTCCAAATTTAATCTGACTCCAATTTGTAATAATTTAAATTTAGATTCATCCAATTCAAGCATATCACCTCATAGATTGTGATTTGGTCTAATTTACATCAATCAACCTAATAAATCCTTATTTTCAGTCATTGGTTCATCGTTTACCCAAAGTCGCTTAGAGTCAGTATGCTGGCCAGTTACATCTGCTCACGGACACAACCTTTGCCAGTTTTGGTTCATACAGTAGATAGAGGATATAACTGTAAACTAATTTCCTTTAAGTAATATTAGGCCGCCCCATGCTTGCTCATACTTAAAAAAAGTTTGATTTAGCCACTAGATTATATCATACTAAGTCAGTGATTGTCAGAAATCAATTCAATTCAATTCATCTTTATTTGTATAGCGCTTATACAATGTAGATTGTGTCAAAGCAGCTTCACATGGAAGATTATAGTGAATTGAAACAAAGTCAGTTCAGTTTTCAGAGATTAAGTTCAGTTCAGTTTAGCTCAGTTCAGTGTGGGTTAATAATCACTACTGAGAGTCCAAACACTGAAGAGCAAATCCATCGATGCGCAGCTCTACAGATCCCGAACCATGCAAGCCAGTGGCGACAGCGGCGAGGAAAAAACTTCACCAATTGGCGAAAGCGAAGATTTAAAAAACCTCGAGAGAAACCAGGCTCAGTTGGGCACGACCATTTCCCCTATGGCCAAACGTCTTGTGCAGAGCTGCAGTCTAGGCGCAGGAAGCTGGACCTCAGCGAAGACTTGTCTGTCCTTGGAGCATCACAGGAGTTAGTCTCATGTTCTCACTCCACGATGACCACCACAGCAGCTGCTCAGGATATGGCCTGGTCCAGAAAACCTTGGGATCATCTCGTCGCTGGTTTCGGATCGCGTTAGTGCCACTGCGTAGTCTGAGGGCCTCAAGATGATCAACAGGTCTGTAATGCTGTGCCTATGCTCCATCCATTAAGCCTGAGTATATGAGCAATCCTGGTCGTAGGTTGCGGAAACATCAGCCTAAACAATCTACTAGTTACAAAAATTTCAGGAGCTATTAGAGTTATACAAGAATTTTACATTTATTTGTCAGGCAACAGCTTTCTATTCCAATTCACATAATTAAACAAAATAAGCCAATTCAGAAATGTACAACATCAATTACCTAAAGATAAATTTAGGAGTTAGAGAATAATACCTGACAGTGTAGAAGTGCATTGCAGCATATAAGCCTCGATGCAGAGCTCAGAGACTAACACAGGGGTTCCCAAACTTTTCAGCTCGCGACCCCCAAAATAACAATGCCAGTGACTCGCGACCCCCAATATCCTCTGAGCTGGTTATAAATACAGAAACCTTGCATGCAATGGTGCACACACACCAATAGACCCAAGTCTATTCTTCGATTAATTTTTTTTTATGTCTGTCAGTGCTGTAAATGTGCCAGAAAATTTAACCTGGTGTTATAAAATCTATCTGCTGCATCTGACGCTATTGCTTTGTCTTTAACATAATATAATTACCCCAGGGGTCGCAATCCAATAGAACTAGTAACTATAAGCTATATGGTAACTATATAGTATATAGTAACTATAAACGACTATTTTTTTCTCTTCTGTAGGTTATGGATAATATATGGTCATTCTTATGGTTTAATAAAAATAGATTTTTGGAAATCACCAGGCGACCCACCCTTCATTGTCCCGCGACCCCTCAGGGGGTCCCGACCCCCACTTTGAGAACCACTGGACTAACACACTGCAAAGGGGTATCCTGGCTACAGGATCGCACAGACACTCTTGCACCTTTCCCTTAAATACTCAAATCACAGCAAACCATCACAAATTCAAGACAATAAAAGCATCACAAAGACCCTTGTCTGGTCATGAGGTGATGTGAAGACCATTTTCCTTGGAGTGGAGCATCTGGCAAAGATCTTATCAAAGCCGAAACCCAGATCAACATTCATTCATTCATTTTCTTTTCGGCTTAGTCCCTTTATTAATCTGGGGTCGCCACAGCGGAATGAACCGGCAACTTATCCAGCACACGTTTTACGCAGCGGATGCCCTTCCAGCTGCAACCCATCACTGGGAAACACTCACACACTCTCAATCACACACACACACACTAAGGCCAATTTTAGCTTACCCAATTCACCTGAAGCGCATGTCTTTGGACTGTGGGGGCAACCAGTGCACCCAAAGGAAACCCACGCGAACGCAGGGAGAACATGCAAACTCCATACAGAAATGCCAACTGACCCAGCCGAGGCTCTAACCAGCGACCTTCCTGCTGTGAGGCGACAGCACTAGCTACTGCACCACTGCGTCACTCCAGATCAACATGTACAAGTAAAATATTACAGTAAAATTGAGACCAATTTACCAAGTTAAACATTAATATAGAGCCACAAGACACACCATATTAAAAACTTGGACATTCTGTGTGGAATGTGAGTGAGCTGCTCTGGTGGAGAAGGTAAAGTCCAGGGCAGAGAGGGGGGCTCAAGATGGGTGACTGGGATAGTTGAACAACTGGTTTCCTAGCTAATCTTCTTCTGAGATTAGAAAGTTTATTGTTTTACTTCCTGTCAATTCTCATGGTCGTGTCTCGTGTGAAAATCCATAACAGTTCTCAGGGTTTAATATTATGGAGAGACTTAGCCATCCTTACAAAAGTGTTACCAATTGATTTAATCGTTTAAGTTTAATCGATGGAATGAATATAAATATATTCTGTTTACAGATTCAGTTTCCACGAGAAGTCTAAGGGCCCTATCATACACCCGGCGCAGTAAGGCGCAAGACGTGTTTCTATGATGTGTTGCTATTTTCATACCAGCGCAACACTAATTTTCCCGTTTTCCACCACGTTGTTTAAATAGCAAATCCATTTGCATCACTTTGTGGACTCGTGGGTGTTCTGGTCTAGATAAAGAGATGTGTTAAGGCACACTGTAGGTGCGTTGCTATTTTGAGGAACTAAAAATAGACTGTGCAAAAGACTAGCTGAAAGCAGGTCTAAAGTCCAGCGCAGAGCACGTTAGTAGTGCGCCTCCCTTACACATTGCTTAATACACACAGGATGTACAGCAATACGCAAATATATGTACAAATGAAAAATAATTAAAGGAATAAAATATAACAAAACTGATTATTTTCTACATAAATATAAAAACCGCTGTCTGCATGCCTTCTTCATCTCAGGGGGCTTTTTCAGTTTATTCATGACAATTTGCTTTTATATAATGTTATTATTACTAGTAGTATTATTTATAATATGCATATTTATATTTGTTTTATTAAAAACAAGCTTAGATTTGCCCACCTGTCAGGTTTTAGACCATTTGGGGCATAGCATGTGTATTTGGATATAACTTTTTAAGTTTTTTTGACCACACTTCGTTATTATTGTTCATTTATTCGTTTGCTGGTAATTAGAACTGAATTTAGAAATAGTTTTGAAACAAATCTTCGCACTTAACAAACAAAATTAATTATGTATGCTATTGGATGTCTGTGCGTTTCCTTATCCACGAAAGAGAGTGAAAGTGAAAGTAAAGAATGAGGAGGCTCATCTCTCATTCTCCCACTGCAGATGGTCTGTTTAACTGTTTTCTCGTTAGTGAAGCGCTCAGTTTTTCCACTTACAAAGTCCGCCATGTAAATAGCAAATGCGCTATGGCGCGACACAACTGACTCTTAAAGGGAATGGGAAATGAGACTCTGATTGGTTTATTCTCAAAACACACCTATAACTCATTAAGAGAATGAGCTCAACCCTGTTAGACCATGCGCCGCGGCACAGAGCGGATTTTTCCATCCTTAAAATAGCTTAAGTGGATTCTGACTCGCTCTTAATGCTTTTGTGCCATGCGCTTTGAACTTTGCACCTAGATCGTTAAAATAGAGCCCTAAATGTGCAGATTAGGACCACTAAAAATTCTATACCAAATAGTAGACATAAATTGACAGATGTTATGATGCATTAAACATAAATAATTTTCAGTCTCCTAAATATCCTTTTTACTGTTAATGTTTGTGAAATAAAAAAATACAATGTTTATTTTGCTAGCTCTCATTGTTTTTCTATAGGTGAACAAATAATCAGTGCAAGTTAATCCACTAAAAATAATGATTGTTTTTGGGAATCTTCAAAGTCTGACCATTTGCTTCTGTGTTTGGTCCTTCTCTGTTGACATTTAGATTGTGTTTGACATCTAGTGACTTTAGTTTGCTACAAGGGAATGATGTGAAAAAAAAGCCCCACCCCAACACAATACTCCATTTCAGTTGGAAGTACATCAACAAACCTTAAATAAAAGTCTAAGCAACTTCTGGTTCACCCTAACTTTAACCTGCTTATATGATAATTCGCAGCACATTTGATCACATTTAATGTCAAGTTTTATTCTTCTCTTTCAAATTTCAGTTCCCTCTCCAGGCCAATTACAGCAGCGAGTTCAAAGTGTGGGCAACTTCTCCATGACAGCCCGTCCTCCTCTAAAAGCCACAGCATATGTGAGCCCTACGATCCAGAGTTCCAACACAATGGCCTCCTCTGCGAGCCTCAGCTGTATCTCCAGCAGCAGTATTCCCTTGCCCAGCAAACCCAGCACCCCGTCCTCCAGCCGCAGCGCTCTACCTCGACCTGCTTCTTTTGTTGGGACAAATGGGGCCTCACGCAGTAAAATCGGCCAGCCTGTACGGAGGTAATCATTTACAGCTCATTGGCTTGTAGGCTTTTGTTCGACATTTAAAGGGATAGTTCACTCCAAAAAAAATTAATTTACTTACCCTCAAGTGGTGGTTCATACCTTTAGGAATTTTCTAAGAAGATATTTTGAATAATGTTAGAAATCTCTTACTATTGATTTTTATATTCAGAAAAACAAATACTATTGAAGTCAGTGGTTACAGGTTTTCAACATTTTTCTAAATATCTGCTTTATAAGTAAATGACGACTGAATTTTCAGTTTTAATTGATCTATCCGTTTAAGACAGCCCCAAAACTACAGATAACAAACATTTAAATGCACCTATCATAACATGCTATCAAAAAAAATAATTTTACCGAAATAACCCACAATGTAAAAAATGGTCAAGATTTTAATAGTAAAAAAAGTACAAATTCTGCCTAGTTTACAGTAAAATTCCTCATTATACAGTGAATAGCATAAAATTGACATTCCTAGAATTTCTTGCATGACACTTTACTTTTTGGTTATTTTGTTGTTTTAGTTTTTTTCTAATCAATGATGTACATTAGAGTTTTGTTACATCTAATGTTGATAAATAATGTTTATTGCATATCATGTGTGTTACATGATGTTGTAAGCAATTGTGTAAATGACACTGAGCACTTTCTAGTTTGTGTGGAGTTTGCATGTTCTCCCTGAGTTCGCGTGGGTTTCCTCCAGGTGTTCCGGTTTCCCCCACAAGTCCAAAGACATGTGGTACAGGTGAATTGGGTATGCTAAAATTGACCGTAGTGTATGAGTGTGTGAATGAGTGTGCGCGTTTCCCAGTGATGGGTTGCACCTGGAAGGGCATCCGCTGTGTAAAACGTGCTGGATAAGTAAGCGGTTCATTCCGCTGTGGCGACCCCAGATTGATAAAGGGACTAAACTGAAAAAAAAAATGAATGAATAAAGTCAGAATTCTGAGAAATAAAGTTAAAATGGTGTTATAAAGTCAGAATTCTGAAAATAGTTAAAATTGTGTGTTATAAAGTCAGAATTCTGAGAAATAATGTTGCATTTGCGTGATATACAGTCAGAGTTCTGAGATAAAAAGTTGAAATTGCATAATGTAAAGTCAGAATTGGGGCGACACAGTGGCTCAGTGGTTAGCACTGTCGCCTCACAGAAAGAAGGTCACTGGTTCAAGTCCAGGCTGGGCCAGTTGTGTGAATGAGTGTGTGTGGATGTTTCCCAGTACTGGGTTGCTGCTGGAAGGGCATCCGCTGTGTAAAACATATAAGGAAAACATATATATATATATATATATATATATATATATATATATATATATATATATATATATATATATATATATATATATATATATACAGTTGAAACCAGAAGTTTACATACACTCTAAAAAAAGAACATAACCATTTTTAAAAAAATGTCTGATGTTAAATCATACTAAAAGTTTACTATTTTAGGTCCGTTAGGATTACCTAAATTATTTACATTTGCTAAATGCCAGAATAATGAGAGAATTGTTTTTAGATAGCTTTTTATAAATTTCTAGACAGTCAAAAGTTTACATACATTTCCTTGGTATTTTTTTAGCTTTGCTTTTAAACTGTATAACTTTGGTCAAATGTTTTGGGTATCCTTCCACAAGCTTTGTTGCAGACTTAGTTTGCAGGAATTTTGGCCAATTCCTCCTGACAGAATTGGTGTAACTGAGTCAGATTTGTAGGCTGTCTTGCTCGCACAAGCTTTTTCAACTCTGCCCACAAATTTTCTATAGGATAGAGCTCAGGGCTTTGTGATGGCCACTCCAAAACATTCACTCTGTTGTCCTTAAAGCACATTTTAACTAATTTGGCAGTTTGGGTCATGGTCTGTTTGGAAGACCCATTTGTGGCCAAGTTTTAATTTCCTGGCTGATGTCTTGAGATGTTGCTTCAGTATTTCTACATAATGTTCTTTCTTCATGAAGTGGACCAGTCCCTCCTGCAACAAAACAGCCCCACAACATGATGCTGCCACCCCCCATACTTCAAAGTTGGGATGGTGTTCCTAGGCTTGTAAGCTTTTCCCTTTGTCCATCAAATGTAACACTGGTCATTATGGCCACACAGTTCAATCTTAGTTCTATCAGACCACAGGACTTATCTCCAAAAATTATTCTTTTTCCCAGTGTAATTTAGCAAATTGTAATCTGGCTTTTTTTTGTTGATTCTGGCTTGTTGATTTTCCCATGTTGTCACACAAGGAAGCAGTGTGTTTGAGGTTTTCCTTAAATACTATTCTACAGTTGTGCCTCCAATTAACTCAAATGTTGTCAATTAGCCAATCAGAAACTTCCAAAACCTTGACACCAGCATCTGAGCTTTTTTTTTTTAGAGGCATAATAATCTTATTGTATGTAAACTTGACTTTCAAGAAAAGTTCTAACAATTTCTCAAAAAATATCTCTCTCATTATTCTGCTATTAAGCATAACAGAAACAAATGTGATAATCCTAACTTATCTAAAAGAGAAAAAGTTTAGAATTCTGAGAAATAAAGTTTCAATTGCATGATATGAAGAATTCTGAGATATGTCTAAGGCACATTTTAGAAATCCTAAAAGAATTTTATAATACTAGTCTAAAATCTGAAATCTGTGGTCTTTGATTGTTGGTTTGACATGTTCATCGGCATTGAATGGTTCAGTGTCAGATGATTTGATTATCACGATGAGCAACAATAGGAACACAGAACCTGATGATGAAATCAGCACAACTTTAAACCATATCGGGGAAATGTAATTTATTTATTTTTTTGTTTTACTATCAAGTAAACTAAAGCTACATATTGTGGATGTTTGCTGTGAGGTATCGTTACTGAATACAGTATGTCATGGATTGATGACATCAAATTCTATAGAAGTCTGGCACGTCTTTATTGTCATTCAGTCTGATATTATGACAACTGAATTACAGTGTGACACGGGGATCATGTTCATGCAGTCTGACAAGCTACAGTTGTATAGAAATATAAAAAAACTCCAGTGTGAGCCAGGCTTTAGTGTGTCTTATACAGTAGTTTTGAGCTGTTAGAGCTAAACTAGTAGACATGGACCACATAAATAGTAGTCATTCAGGATACATACCAAAGTTTTGCTGTCATTAACACTTCTCTCTCTCTCGTTGCAGTTTACTGACTCCACCGAAGAGTGTTTCTGCTCTCAGCGCTCTGCGGGATGGGAGTTGGAGGGACGGCTGCTATTAAAATGCTCTGCACACTGACCTTAAATGTTTCAGGCCCAGCTGGCTGGGAGAACCTGTTGCTTGTAGACCTTAAGAGGATATAACATAACATCAAGTGAGTTGAAGTCAAAAAGTACTGTTAACAGATGCAATACAGCACCACTGCAATATGCCGATGGCTGAAACCCAATGCATTATGCATACGAGTGTTTACGTGCAAATAATCTGCCTAATCTGCAGCACAATTTTTTTTAACCATTGAAACCAATTGTCAGATTATGTTATGAATTAGATATGAACATTAGGACAGTACTGGTTTTGGTAGATGTTATAATTTATTAAGCGCAGTCTCTATAATAGCACTTTTATTGTTAACGGTATTAGATAACCAGTAGTGCCAGATATTGGTTACGCAAGTCACGTTCTTGGTTTATAATGTTGCCAATTATGTTGCAACATACAGCAAGAGAATTCTTCAAAAAGCAGACTAAATGGACAGTAAAGCTCTGTATACTGTAATGTAACGTTGAAGTAAATGCAGCCTGGAGTAACAGGCAGCCATTCCAGATTGTATGTTTACAAGATGCTCCTGAAACAGAGCACTGTGGATAACGGTTTGCACATTAAATAGTAACATTTGTTTCTCTTTTTAAAAAAAAAAAAAAACAGGTTTATCACGGAAGGGAATGGATGGTGTGTTTTTCAATGTTGAATAAAAGGCTTTTGAACTGAAATATAACAATGCTTGGATATTTCATACTGTAACTAGAACAGAATAGAGATATGAAAACGTCATTCCTTTCCTTCAGCTTAGTCTCTTAGTTATGAGGGAGAATTGAACTGCCAACTATTCCAGCTTATGTTTTACACAGCAGATGCCCTTCTTGCTGCAACCCAGTATTGGGAAACACCCAAACACTCTTGCATTAACACACACTCATACACTACGGCCAATTTAGTTCATTTAATTCACCTATAGCGCATGTGTTTGGAAACCGGAGCACCCGGAGGAAACCCACGCCAACACGGGGAGAACATGCAAACTCCACACAGAAATGCCAACTGGCCCAGCCGGGACTCGAACCAGCGACCTTCTTGCTGTGAGGTGACAGCGCTACCCACTATTTCACCGCCATTTCTAAATTCATCCATGTATATCAATGTACTAAAATGCATATTGATTGATTAAGCATGCAAATGTAAAGCAATATTTGTCTCTCTTAAAGTATATAGTGTAACATTTTGTATGTAGCTGTAAATATAATGTATAATTTTTTATAGAGGTTTGTATATACTCCTTATAAGTTTTTAGTATTGTTATTAGATAATTATAATTAATCATATAAAACTCAAACGGAGCACAATCTTAGTGCTTTTTCATTTGTGTTATTAGACATAATGAATCTTGAATCAAACTACTGAATGTTGTCAGTAAAAGTCAGCTAAACTGCATAGTTAATTTTTAAAGTTGAAATTAAGTTCCTACAACGCATTTTTAAACATTACAAATTATTATATAGCAAGCTATGGGCAACTGTTAATGACCAAGTATGTTTAAAGTATACTTAAAAGGCTGAGATCCAGGCACGTGCAGAGGTGGGGGCTTTGGGTGTTTGAGCCCCTGCCCTTTTTTCTCCTGGAGAGAAAAAGTGCCCTTTTTTTTCCTGGGGATAATAATAATTTGTTAAATACTACTAATATTATAATATATGTATAAGTTAATGCCTGTTCTATTTAAGGACAGCTTTCCCTGTCAAACAATAAAAAAATGAAATTTTAAAGTATATCTTGGTTTTAGTCTAGCCGTTCCAAGCGAGCCTCGAACCTCTAACGAAGACTCTATTTACATTGTTACTCTCCCCTCAAAAGTAAGGTGTCAACAGTGGAGTAACATCTAACAGCGCCTATGCCAACTCCTGCATCTGCATTGCACACGGACTGCATCTGGGCCATAGCTTTACAGTCTGGCCCATACACACACTGCAGATGGAGTGTGTGTAAAACATATTACTAGCTGACCTCCGTTACAGCAGCGCAATATGATCGACAGAACCCCCGATGTAAATTCATCCGTCATTCATCTATATTGTGTGGAGGTGAGTAACGGTTAACAAAAGACTACCTGAGGCTCAAATTTAACGTCAGCTATTTATCCAAAAGTTCAAAAGCAAATAGACTATTTTGTCTTGCAAACATCCTCCTGATTAACAACCATGTAATAAGTTAGCTAAAGTTTAGCCAGGGCAATATCATAGGCAAACAGGCTAATGTGATGGAGAAACGACAGCTGGACAGTGAAAATATTGCCCTCTCGATTTGCAGTCACACAGAATATATAATGTCAATTGAAGCTATAAAACATGTACACATGTCTTACATTCTTCAAAATATTTTATTATTTTGTTCAACATGAAAAAAAAAAAAACTCAAACAAAAATAATAGATTGAAAAGGGATCGTTCACCCAAAAATGTAGACTCACTCACCCTCAAGTGGTTCCAAATCTTTGTTTCTTTATTTTGTTGAACACTGAATAAAAGATTAAAAAATATATTTTAAAGAAAGCTATAAACCTGAAATCATTGACTTCCAGAATAGGAAAAACAAATACCATTAAGTCAGTGGTTACAGGTTTCCTGCTTTCTTCAAAATATTATTTTGTGTGTTCAACAGAAGAAAAAAAAAAGTCAAATAGGTTTGGAACAAGTAAAAGGTGAGTAAATGGTGACAGAATTTTCAGTTTTGAATTAACTATCCTTTTAAGGGTGAGCATCTGGTGAATTTAGGGTGAAATCTCCTTAATAATCTCCTTATAATATATTTTATTTATTCAAGTACAATTATTATTATTATTTAATAAAAAGTGCCCTTTTTACCATTTGAGCCCCTACCCCTTAAAAGGTCTCTGCACGTCCCTGCTGAGATCCATTATAAAAACATAGGCTACACAAAAGTAAAGGCTATTAAGATAATGATTAAGACATTATACTAAAAATATAAAACAACAGCAGAGTTCAGACTACAAATATAACAATAAAGATGCAGAGAAACGTTATCGTTAATAGGCTATCACTTTCAGAACGATTTTCCCCAGCTAATAAGCAACTAAAGCGTAAAAAATAAAGCAGCTTTGAGTTGCCTGCTTTTACACTGACGGTGATCGCTAATTTCACTGTTTGATTAGATTCATTACACGAGCAAGATTCATGCGCTAGTAACTTGAACACAGAGGACACCTGCTGGTCACAAGCGGGTAATGCCAAAGGAAAAGCATAACAAAAGGAACAGATATTGTTCGTCAGTATGGAGGCAAATATATTTATTGAGTTTGTGTGTGATCTGTTACGTTGCTGCTGTTACGTTATTTATACTTATAGCTATCGTAGTGGTCAACGAGGATACGCAGAACTGCAGTTGCGTTAACTGATTTGAACATAAACATTCCATTAATGCTATGACGTCAGAGATGATCGAATGGAATGGAATTTTGACGGTGGGTTTTTGTAGCTTAGCTGTTGTGTACGCCTATTTGTCTCAACAAAAAAAGTTAATATCAAACATAAAATAATCACTTTGTTGTAGTTAATATAAAAAGAATCATTTCTGAAATATATATTATATCGATCTACTTTGCTTCTTGTTGCTCCATCTTCATGCTACTGTTAAAGTCATTGTAGTGGCAAGAAGAGACAGCAACATGTGAATACGGTAAGTTTAGTATTCCATAACCTTAAATTTATGTATTAATAAAGGAAATTGCATTAAAGTTTGTAACGATTACTGACACTGGACCACTGTTTATTTCTTTGCATGAGTCTCTCCATCTTCATGCTACTGTTAAAGTCATTGTAGTGGCAAGAAAAGACAAGATGTGAAAACGGTAAGTTTAATATTCTATAACCTTAAAGTTATGTATTAATACAGGAGAAAACTGCATTAAAGTTTGTAAAAATACAATTACTGACACTGGACCACCATTTATTTCTTTGCATGAGTCTCTCCATCTTCATGCTACTTTTAGAGTCATTGTTGTGGCAAGAAGAGACAAGATGTGAAAACGGTAAGTTTAATATTCCATAACCTTAAAGTTATGTAATAATAAAGGAGAAAACTGCATTAAAGTTTGTAACGATTACTGACACTGGACCACTGTTTATTTCTTTGCATGAGTCTCTCCATCTTCATGCCACTGTTAAAGTCATTGTAGTGGCAAGAAGAGACAAGATGTAAAAATGGTAAGTTTAGTATTCCATAACCTTAAAGTTATGTGTTAATACAGGAGAAAGCTGCATTAAAGTTTGTAACGATTACTGACACTGGACCACCATTTATTTATTTGCATGAGTCTCTCCATCTACATGCTACTGTTAAAGTCATTGTAGTGGCAAGAAGAGTCAATATTTGAAAACGGTAAGTTTAGTATTCCATAACCTTAAAGTTATGTATTAATAATAAAAAAATTGCATTAAAGTTTGTAACAATTACTGACAGTGGACCACTGTTTATTTCTTTGCATGAGTCTCTCCATCTACATGCTACTGTTAAAGTCATTGTAGTGGCAAGAAAAGACAAGATGTGAAAACGGTAAGTTTAATATTCTATAACCTTAAAGTTATGTATTAATACAGGAGAAAACTGCATTAAAGTTTGTAAAAATACAATTACTGACACTGGACCACCATTTATTTATTTGCATGAGTCTCTCCATCTTCATGCTACTGTTAAAGTCATTGTAGTGGCAAGAAAAGACAAGATGTGAAAACGGTAAGTTTAGTATTCCATAACCTTAAAGTTATGTAATAATAAAGGAGAAAACTGCATTAAAGTTTGTAACGATTACTGACACTGGACCACTGTTTATTTCTCTGCATGAGTCTCTCCATCTTCATGCCACTGTTAAAGTCATTGTAGTGGCAAGAAGAGACAAGATGTAAAAACGGTAAGTTTCGTTTTCCATAACCTTAAAGTTATGTGTTAATACAGGAGAAAGCTGCATTAAAGTTTGTAACGATTACTGACACTGGACCACTGTTTATTTCTTTGCATGAGTCTCTCCATCTTCATGCTACTGTTAAAGTCATTGTAGTGGCAAGAAGAGACAAGATGTAAAAACGGTAAGTTTCGTTTTCCATAACCTTAAAGTTATGTATTAATACAGGAGAAAACTGCATTAAAGTTTGTAACGATTACTGACACTGGACCACCATTTATTTATTTGCATGAGTCTCTCCATCTTCATGCTACTGTTAAAGTCATTGTAGTGGCAAGAAAAGACAAGATGTGAAAACGGTAAGTTTAATATTCTATAACCTTAAAGTTATGTATTAATACAGGAGAAAACTGCATTAAAGTTTGTAAAAATACAATTACTGACACTGGACCACCATTTATTTCTTTGCATGAGTCTCTCCATCTTCATGCTACTTTTAGAGTCATTGTTGTGGCAAGAAGAGACAAGATGTAAAAATGGTAAGTTTAGTATTCCATAACCTTAAAGTTATGTGTTAATACAGGAGAAAGCTGCATTAAAGTTTGTAACGATTACTGACACTGGACCACCATTTATTTATTTGCATGAGTCTCTCCATCTACATGCTACTGTTAAAGTCATTGTAGTGGCAAGAAGAGTCAATATTTGAAAACGGTAAGTTTAGTATTCCATAACCTTAAAGTTATGTATTAATAATAAAAAAATTGCATTAAAGTTTGTAACAATTACTGACACTGGACCACTGTTTATTTCTTTGCATGAGTCTCTCCATCTACATGCTACTGTTAAAGTCATTGTAGTGGCAAGAAAAGACAAGATGTGAAAACGGTAAGTTTAGTATTCCATAACCTTAAAGTTATGTAATAATAAAGGAGAAAACTGCATTAAAGTTTGTAACGATTACTGACACTGGACCACTGTTTATTTCTTTGCATGAGTCTCTCCATCTTCATGCTACTGTTAAAGTCATTGTAGTGGCAAGAAGAGACAAGATGTAAAAGCGGTAAGTTTCGTTTTCCATAACCTTAAAGTTATGTATTAATACAGGAGAAAACTGCATTAAAGTTTGTAACGATTACTGACACTGGACCACTGTTTATTTATTTGCATGAGTCTCTCCATCTACATGCTACTGTTAAAGTCATTGTAGTGGCAAGAAGAGTCAATATTTGAAAACGGTAAGTTTAGTATTCCATAACCTTAAAGTTATGTATTAATAATAAAAAAATTGCATTAAAGTTTGTAACAATTACTGACACTGGACCACTGTTTATTTCTTTGCATGAGTCTCTCCATCTACATGCTACTGTTAAAGTCATTGTAGTGGCAAGAAAAGACAAGATGTGAAAACGGTAAGTTTAATATTCCATAACCTTAAAGTTATCTATTAATAAAGGAGAAAACTGCATTAAAGTTTGTAAAAATACGATTATTGACATTGGACCACCGTTTATTTCTTTGCACGAGTCTCTCCATCTTCATGCTACTGTTAAAGTCATTGTTGTGGCAAGAAGAGACAAGATGTGAAAACGGTAAGTTTAGTATTCCATAACCTTAAAGTTATGTAATAATAAAGGAGAAAACTGCATTAAAGTTTGTAACGATTACTGACATTGAACCACCGTTTATTTCTTTGCATGAGTCTCTCCATCTTTATGCTACTGTTAAAGTCATTGTAGTGGCAAGAAAAGACAAGATGTGAAAACGGTAAGTTTCGTTTTCCATAACCTTAAAGTTATGTAATAATAAAGGAGAAAACTGCATTAAAGTTTGTAACGATTACTGACACTGGACCACTGTTTATTTCTTTGCATGAGTCTCTCCATCTACATGCTACTGTTAAAGTCATTGTAGTGGCAAGAAAAGACAAGATGTGAAAACGGTAAATTTCGTTTTCCATAACCTTAAAGTTATGTATTAATAAAGGAGAAAACTGCATTAAAGTTTGTAATGATTACTGAAACTGGACCACTGTTTATTTTTTTGCATGAGTCTCTCCATCTACATGCTACTGTTAAAGTCATTGTAGTGGGAAGAAAAGACAGCAATGTGTGAAAACGGCAAGTTTCGTTTTCCATAACCTTAAAGTTATGTAATAATAAAGGAGAAAATTGCATTAAAGTTTGTAAAAATACGATTATTGACATTGAACCACCGTTTATTTCTTTGCATGAGTCTCTCCATCTTCATGCTACTGTTAAAGTCATTGTAGTGGCAAGAAAAGACAAGATGTGAAAACGGTAAGTTTCGTTTTCCATAACCTTAAAGTTATGTATTAATACAGGAGAAAACTGCATTAAAGTTTGTAAAAATACGATTACTGACACTGGACCACCATTTATTTTTTTTGCATGAGTCTCTCCATCTACATGCTACTGTTAAAGTCATTGTAGTGGGAAGAAAAGACAGCAATGTGTGAAAACGGTAAGTTCCGTTTTCCATAACCTTAAAGTTATGTATTAATAAAGGAGAAAACTGCATTAAAGTTTGTAAAAATATGATTACTGACACTGGACCACTGTTTACTTATTTGCATGAGTCTCTCCATCTACATGCTACTGTTAAAGTCATTGTAGTGGCAAGAAGAGACAAGATGTAAAAATGGTAAGTTTAGTATTCCATAACCTTAAAGTTATGTGTTAATACAGGAGAAAGCTGCATTAAAGTTTGTAACGATTACTGACACTGGACCACCATTTATTTATTTGCATGAGTCTCTCCATCTACATGCTACTGTTAAAGTCATTGTAGTGGCAAGAAGAGTCAATATTTGAAAACGGTAAGTTTAGTATTCCATAACCTTAAAGTTATGTATTAATAATAAAAAAATTGCATTAAAGTTTGTAACAATTACTGACAGTGGACCACTGTTTATTTCTTTGCATGAGTCTCTCCATCTACATGCTACTGTTAAAGTCATTGTAGTGGCAAGAAAAGACAAGATGTGAAAACGGTAAGTTTCGTTTTCCATAACCTTAAAGTTATGTATTAATAAAGGAGAAAACTGCATTAAAGTTTGTAAAAATACGATTACTGACACTGGACCACCATTTATTTATTTGCATGAGTCTCTCCATCTTCATGCCACTGTTAAAGTCATTGTAGTGGCAAGAAGAGACAAGATGTAAAAACGGTAAGTTTAGTATTCCATAACCTTAAAGTTATGTGTTAATACAGGAGAAAGCTGCATTAAAGTTTGTAACGATTACTGACACTGGACCACTGTTTATTTCTTTGCATGAGTCTCTCCATCTTCATGCTACTGTTAAAGTCATTGTAGTGGCAAGAAAAGACAAGATGTGAAAACGGTAAGTTTCGTTTTCCATAACCTTAAAGTTATGTATTAATAAAGGAGAAAACTGCATTAAAGTTTGTAAAAATACGATTACTGACACTGGACCACCATTTATTTATTTGCATGAGTCTCTCCATCTTCATGCCACTGTTAAAGTCATTGTAGTGGCAAGAAGAGACAAGATGTAAAACGGTAAGTTTAGTATTCCATAACCTTAAAGTTATGTGTTAATACAGGAGAAAGCTGCATTAAAGTTTGTAACGATTACTGACACTGGACCACTGTTTATTTCTTTGCATGAGTCTCTCCATCTTCATGCTACTGTTAAAGTCATTGTAGTGGCAAGAAAAGACAAGATGTGAAAACGGTAAGTTTAATATTCCATAACCTTAAAGTTATCTATTAATAAAGGAGAAAATTGCATTAAAGTTTGTAAAAATACGATTATTGACATTGGACCACCGTTTATTTCTTTGCACGAGTCTCTCCATCTTTATGCTACTGTTAAAGTCATTGTAGTGGCAAGAAAAGACAAGATGTGAAAACGGTAAGTTTAGTATTCCATAACCTTAAAGTTATGTAATAATAAAGGAGAAAATTGCATTAAAGTTTGTAAAAATACGATTATTGACATTGGACCACCATTTATTTCTTTGCACGAGTCTCTCCATCTTCATGCTACTGTTAAAGTGATTGTAGTGGCAAGAAAAGACAAGATGTGAAAACGGTAAGTTTCGTTTTCCATAACCTTAAAGTTATGTAATAATAAAGGAGAAAACTGCATTAAAGTTTGTAACGATTACTGACACTGGACCACTGTTTATTTCTTTGCATGAGTCTCTCCATCTACATGCTACTGTTAGTCATTGTAGTGGCAAGAAAAGACAAGATGTGAAAACGGTAAATTTCGTTTTCCATAACCTTAAAGTTATGTATTAATAAAGGAGAAAACTGCATTAAAGTTTGTAAAAATACGATTACTGACACTGGACCACCATTTATTTTTTTTGCATGAGTCTCTCCATCTACATGCTACTGTTAAAGTCATTGTAGTGGGAAGAAAAGACAGCAATGTGTGAAAACGGTAAGTTTCGTTTTCCATAACCTTAAAGTTATGTATTAATAAAGGAGAAAACTGCATTAAAGTTTGTAAAAATATGATTACTGACACTGGACCACTGTTTACTTATTTGCATGAGTCTCTCCATCTACATGCTACTGTTAAAGTCATGTAGTGGCAAGAAAAGACAAGATGTGAAAACGGTAAGTTTCGTTTTCCATAACCTTAAAGTTATGTATTAATACAGGAGAAAACTGCATTAAAGTTTGTAACGATTACTGACACTGGACCACTGTTTATTTCTTTGCATGAGTCTCTCCATCTTCATGCCACTGTTAAAGTCATTGTAGTGGCAAGAAGAGACAAGATGTAAAAATGGTAAGTTTAGTATTCCATAACCTTAAAGTTATGTGTTAATACAGGAGAAAGCTGCATTAAAGTTTGTAACGATTACTGACACTGGACCACCATTTATTTATTTGCATGAGTCTCTCCATCTACATGCTACTGTTAAAGTCATTGTAGTGGCAAGAAGAGTCAATATTTGAAAACGGTAAGTTTAGTATTCCATAACCTTAAAGTTATGTATTAATAATAAAAAAGTTGCATTAAAGTTTGTAACAATTACTGACACTGGACCACTGTTTATTTCTTTGCATGAGTCTCTCCATCTACATGCTACTGTTAAAGTCATTGTTGTGGCAAGAAAAGACAAGATGTGAAAACGGTAAGTTTAATATTCCATAACCTTAAAGTTATCTATTAATAAAGGAGAAAATTGCATTAAAGTTTGTAAAAATACGATTACTGACACTGGACCACCGTTTATTTCTTTGCACGAGTCTCTCCATCTTCATGCTACTGTTAAAGTCATTGTTGTGGCAAGAAAAGACAAGATGTGAAAACGGTAAGTTTCGTTTTCCATAACCTTAAAATTATGTATTAATAAAGGAGAAAACTGCATTAAAGTTTGTAACGATTACTGACACTGGACCATCATTTATTTCTTTGCATGAGTCTCTCCATCTACATGCTACTGTTAAAGTCATTGTAGTGGCAAGAAGAGACAAGATGTGAAAACGGTAAGTTTAGTATTCCATAACCTAAAGTTATGTATTAATAAAGGAGAAAACTGCATTAAAGTTTGTAACGATTACTGACACTGGACCACCATTTATTTCTTTGCATGAGTCTCTCCATCTACATGCTACTGTTAAAGTCATTGTAGTGGCAAGAAAAGACAAGATGTGAAAACGGTAAATTTCGTTTTCCATAACCTTAAAGTTATGTATTAATAAAGGAGAAAATTGCATTAAAGTTTGTAAAAATTCGATTACTGACACTGGACCACCATTTATTTTTTTTGCATGAGTCTCTCCATCTACATGCTACTGTTAAAGTCATTGTAGTGGGAAGAAAAGACAGCAATGTGTGAAAACGGTAAATTTCGTTTTCCATAACCTTAAAGTTATGTATTAATAAAGGAGAAAACTGCATTAAAGTTTGTAAAAATACGATTACTGACACTGGACCACTGTTTATTTATTTGCATGAGTCTTTCCATCTTCATGCTACTGTTAAAGTCATTGTAGTGGCAAGAAAAGACAAGATGTGAAAACGGTAAGTTTAATATTCCATAACCTTAAAGTTATCTATTAATAAAGGAGAAAATTGCATTAAAGTTTGTAAAAATACGATTATTGACATTGGACCACCATTTATTTCTTTGCACGAGTCTCTCCATCTTCATGCTACTGTTAAAGTCATTGTTGTGGCAAGAAGAGACAAGATGTGAAAACGGTAAGTTTAGTATTCCATAACCTTAAAGTTATGTAATAATAAAGGAGAAAATTGCATTAAAGTTTGTAAAAATACGATTATTGACATTGAACCACCGTTTATTTCTTTGCATGAGTCTCTCCATCTTCATGCTACTGTTAAAGTCATTGTAGTGGCAAGAAAAGACAAGATGTGAAAACGGTAAGTTTCGTTTTCCATAACCTTAAAGTTATGTATTAATAAAGGAGAAAACTGCATTAAAGTTTGTAAAAATACGATTACTGACACTGGACCACCGTTTATTTATTTGCATGAGTCTCTCCATCTACATGCTACTGTTAGTCATTGTAGTGGCAAGAAAAGACAAGATGTGAAAACGGTAAGTTTCGTTTTCCATAACCTTAAAGTTATGTATTAATACAGGAGAAAACTGCATTAAAGTTTGTAACGATTACTGACATTGAACCACCGTTTATTTCTTTGCATGTGTCTCTCCATCTTCATGCTACTGTTAAAGTCATTGTAGTGGCAAGAAAAGACAAGATGTGAAAACGGTAAATTTCGTTTTCCATAACCTTAAAGTTATGTATTAATAAAGGAGAAAACTGCATTAAAGTTTGTAAAAATACGATTACTGACACTGGACCACTATTTATTTATTTGCATGAGTCTCTCCATCTACATGCTACTGTTAGTCATTGTAGTGGCAAGAAAAGACAAGATGTGAAAACGGTAAGTTTCGTTTTCCATAACCTTAAAGTTATGTATTAATACAGGAGAAAACTGCATTAAAGTTTGTAACGATTACTGACATTGAACCACCGTTTATTTCTTTGCATGTGTCTCTCCATCTTCATGCTACTGTTAAAGTCATTGTAGTGGCAAGAAAAGACAAGATGTGAAAACGGTAAATTTTGTTTTCCATAACCTTAAAGTTATGTATTAATAAAGGAGAAAACTGCATTAAAGTTTGTAAAAATACGATTACTGACACTGGACCACCATTTATTTTTTTTGCATGAGTCTCTCCATCCTATGCTACTGTTAAAGTCATTGTAGTGGGAAGAAAAGACAGCAATGTGTGAAAACGGTAAGTTTCGTTTTCCATAACCTTATAGTTATGTATTAATAAAGGAGAAAACTGCATTAAAGTTTGTAAAAATATGATTACTGACACTGGACCACTGTTTACTTATTTGCATGAGTCTCTCCATCTACATGCTACTGTTAAAGTCATTGTAGTGGCAAGAAGAGACAGCAATATGTGAAAACGGTAAGTTTAAAATTCCATAACCTTAAACTTATGTATTAAATAAAATTGCATTAAAGTTTGTAAAAATGTGATAACTGACACTGGACCACATAATAAATTCCGTTTATATTCCACCTCAGGTGCTAAAGCTAAAGCTGGAAGTTTCTGTTCAGAAGCAGGTCACATGCTGGATGCACCAATCGATGGTCTCCTAACAGGACACACTTGAGGACGCACTAAGTTTCGATACAGTAACGATGACATCAGTGAGGTTTACGGAAGTGGTTGTGGTATTTATAGGGAAACTAACAGATGATATTGTAGAAAAAACTACTATCAGAATGTTTCCCAACCAGAAGCCGTGGGTGGACAAAACGCTCTGATATTCCGCATCAACGCAGAAATTACATTGGGCAACATTATCCCATACAAAGTTGCATCATACAATGCCCAGAAAGAGGTGAAGGAGGTGAAGCAATGCTACAGATGAAGACTAGAGTTACAGTTTTAACAGAGTAACCCCAGGAGCCTGTGGCAGGGACTAAGAATACAAGCAATACAACTATAATACTAACATTACAAAACAATAACAAACTATAAAGCACCAACATCCCGTATGACGAGCGTGGACGTTTCTCTGGCAGACAAGTTGAACACCTTCTATGCTAGCTTCAAGGCTGCAGATAACAGCAGCACTGGAGAACCTCAGGGGTGTGTTCTAAGTCCCCTGCTGTACTGTCTGTACACATATGACTGTGTGGCCACTACCAGCTCCACCACCGTCAAATTTGCTGACAAAACCGCCATGGAGGGCATAATTTCTGACAACAATGAGATGGCCTACTTGGAGGAGATTGGAAATCTGGAGGATGGTGCCAGAGAAATGTGAGCAAGACTAAAAGCTGATTTATACTTCTGCGTCAAGAGCACGCGTCGCATACCCTTGGCATGTCCGACGCTTACGCGCAACTTTCAAAAAATGTAACTGCACATTGCAACAATGCATAGCGCAAGCTCTGTGATTGGTCTGTTTGGTAGCTCTGATGAGATGGGCGGGAGTGAGAGCCGCGCAAACCCATTGGAGCAAGTGTTTACAAGTGTAGAACCCATGAAGGAGCTCCAGATGGAAACATTTGTTTTGTGTTTACCGTATGATTAAAGTTGTTGCATGTCTGCCGGTTTCTGCCTCAGAATGAGCAAGTTTTAGCTACTTGAACATTAAGGTAGCATTCAGAAAAAAGCAAAACACCAGCGTAGAAACTCAACACAGAGGAACATAAAAAACTACTGCAAGCTAGCGTTTCATAAGTGTTATAGCAGAGCGACACAAACAGCGCATAGAAGTATAAATGCACGGCAAAGTGCAAGGCAGGCGCCGTGGGTCACGCCGATCACTCGAAGCAGAAATATAAACCAGCTTTAAGGAGGTGAGAGTGGACTTCAGTAGGAAGCAGGAGAGGAACTACCACACCCCAAGTCATCTACAAGAACCCAGTGGAGAGAGTTAACAGCTTCAATTACCTCAGTGTTCCCATCATGCAGGACCTGTAATGGTTCTGTCACATGTGGTGAAAAAGGCCCGGGATCACATCTACCATCTTAGACACCTGAGAAACTTCACACTGCCCCTCAGGGTGCTTAGGAACCTTTATGGCCCGTTTCCACTGACTGGTATAGTACGGTACGGGTCAGTACGGGTCACCTTTATCAGGCTTGCGTTTCCACTACCAAGGGTATCCCTTTTGGTGGGCGTGGTGTACGACAGAAAGTTTCAGTCGACGTCATTCTCGCTCGAAAAAATGTCTACAGTTAAGTCATACAGGTCGTTCACAAATCATATGAGAAGCACTTCTCACAAAACCAATACTTTAAACATATACATACTTGAGTATAAATGTTTATTATTAATCTTTCTATGAACATATTTGATTATAATTGCAGATCAATGACAGTGCGAAATAGCCTACTGTAACTTCTGCAATTATGTAAAATAAATAAATACATGCAACATATATGAACACATACAGACCCTTAGAGTCTCCGATATTTTACCAATTACAGAAAAACTACTCACAGCATACATTAAGTCCTTATTTGAGTTCAAAAACAACATGCAACATAGCCTACAGTCAGAGCAAACCTCTCATCTGTGTCTGTAATCTTCACCATCACATGTAACCTCTGTTAAAAAGCAATTCTGTCATTCCGAATTCATAATAGTGCAAAAGGCGATAAACGTGGCAGTTTGTTCATGATTCAGGTTGCTGAAACAATTTGCTCCTGTGTTTTGTCGGGCTTCTCTTTTTTCATGCTTCACTCTCGCGTTTGTCCTTTTAATTTCGAAAGGATCAGACGTCGAAGACACTTCAATAATCACACACACGTTATTATCATCAGCTCAAGAAGTTTGTTTTCAAGAGTTCACACTTAGCTGATGATTGATTATAAAGCAGGTTTGGCATGCTGTCCCGGGAGAGAGCCCTGAGCTCAAAGGTCCCTGAGCCCCGGGCTCCCTCCCGTTGCAGGGCGAGAGGGGAGCTCCGAGCTCAGGTAGATCTCGAGAACTCCCCCATCGAGGTAAATGATGAGCAGCTAGTGCTTCTCTTTAGTGAGATAGATACTAGGTAGGGAGCAAGTCTATGTGTTGATTTAAACAATGACTTAGGTTGCATGTTTTGCATGGGAGGAAACCGGAGAACCCGGGGGAAACCCACGTGAGCACGGGGAGTACATGTAAACTCCACACAGAAATGCCTGCTGGTTTGGTAAAGCCTAGAACCATTGACATTCTTGCTGTGAGGCAACAGTGCTAAGCACTGGGCCACCGTGTCACCCATCTAGGAAGGAGGAGGAGTAGGGGTGGAAGGAGGGGAGGTTCTTTAAATCGAAGATGACTGTAGTGAGAAAACCCTGGCTCTTTATAGTGCGCCAGGGATCGTCTGATTGGACAGACATGAGTGGTTCATGTGTAACCAGCCGTGTTCAATCATAATCACGTGCTCCTCTCGAAATTAGTTTATAACTAAACCCCATATATCAAATATAGACGCGATCGCGAGCTCCCTGAAGAAAGCAAAAACCGCTCGCACTTTTAGATGGCCTCATAAAACAACAACAGGACACGGCAGATTTTGTTCTTCTTGGCTTTGTGGCTGAACATCAAGACAACAACAAGGCTTGTTTGAGCTCGGGTCATCCATGGCTTGTTATTATATGCATATAGTATTACGATGTAATGTCTTGGCTGTGTATTAAAACATGGCGGTTCCTTTGTTTTCATTCTGGCTAGCGAGATCTCCACGAGATCGTGACATATCTCTGTAACCAATGAGCGTTCAGCTGCGCGTGTAGCTCCACCTTTTGGTACCCTTTTTCAAGTTTGGTACCCTTTTGAAAGGGTGCCGAAAAAGTGGTATGATACGATTCCGTTCAGTATGCCTTTTGACAGTGGAAGCGGTCATAAAAGCGCACCGAACCGTACTGTACCACTCAATGGAAACGGGCCATTACTTCTGCACCATAGAGAGCATGCTGAAGGGAAACATCACAACCTGGTTTGGAAGAGCACCATGTAGGACAGACAAGCCCATACAGAGAGTGTCAGGTTCTGGATAAAAGAGAAGACTAGTCAGACACAGGTGCAGGTCTCAACAATGTTTGTTCTGCAAGTCCAGTTAAACTCAAGGAGCAAAAAGAAAAAAAATTGCGTGTATGCTGGATATGTGTATGGCCATCATGATCCTGGATAAGCAGATGAGTAATTGAATGCTTAGGGTCTAGGACAACAGGTTGGAGAATGGTATCTGCAAGGTCAGCAACTTTCCTTCATCATCCACTCTAATCAAGCCACTTGAAGGAACCATCTCTGGGGCCAGGGCAACTAAGTGGCTGTGAGATTTGACAGACTTCCGTGATTCTAACAGGTGGTAATCTTCTGTTAGACATCCAACTTTTCTAGCCAGGTAGGTCAATCCCATCTCTTGGGGTGACTGCCAGAAGTCACCAAGTTAATGACTGCAGAGAAAGTCGACTTCCGTAACTGAATCTGCACTAGGTGCAGGAGCAGGGAAGGCTGGCCATTTTTCAGAGTCACAGAGATAGAAAGATTGTCCCTCTGACCAACAGTTTGGGGTTGTAAGGTAGGAAGATCTCTCTTTTTTAAGGTCATCAGTAGGGTTTTCTACAGAACAAAAATAATGCCAGGGCCATTGGTCGGTAAGCTCTTGTATCTCAGTGATCATGTTGCCCACAAAATCTTTGTACTGGCATGATTTAGATTTCAACCACTGAAGGACCGTAGTAGATTTGATCCACAACACAGTAGATTAAAACGCACAATGTTATCTTGCACTGGACCAATTTCACCAGTTGATTCACAACCAAGCTCCCACAAATTTCCAATCTTAGAATGTAATGTATTCTCCTGGTAGTAATATGGGAATGAGCGATAAGAAAAGAGAGATAGGTCTGACCTGCTGAGTCAACAGTACATAGGTAAACTACTGCTCTGTAGGCTTGCTCCGAGGCATCTAAAAAGATGTGAATTCCATGATTCCCTGCATTCTAAACATAGGACGAACATAAGGGCGATGAAAGAGACCCCAAAAAGGCAACTTAGTTCCTTTTCCCACTCACTTCAGGATTGAAGGAGGTCAGGATCATCCCATTCTCGCTGTCTGTTCCACAGGTGTTTAACAATTATCTTTGCTCAGTTGTGTATGGAAGGAGCCGTCCCAGAGGGTTGTATTGGGAAGCAAGGATCCTATGAGTGTTCCTTAGAGTATATGTCTGATAGGTGACAGATCTATACTTGTAGGACAAGGTATCAGATTGCCCATCCCAACTCAGACCCAGTGTTGATTCAGGGATGTCAAACTTATACTATGTCAACCACAACTTCATACTAGTTGCCTAAGCCTCAGATGACAGTTGACTCCACACTGCAGGGTCATTACTGGCCCAATCTCAAAGCCAGCCCCAGAAAGGATAGTAGATGGTCAATTAAGCTCCGGGTCACCTCAGTCGTAGGCAGGCTCTGAAGACAATTGTCCAAGTATCTTTCCAGAAAGAAACGGATGCTCTCATCTGTCAAGGGGTGCTGATGTATATGGAGCTGGAGTGAATTAATAGCACAACACAAACTGGAGGTTGTTCCAAAGGGTAAGACTAACCACTCCAAAGTCTGGGGTACCTCACCTGTCATGAGGTCTCAGCATAGGAAATGGAGCAGGGGACAGTCCTTGGGCAGAAGGTGAACCTAATGGAACATGGCCTTAATATCTCTGCTCACATCCATAAGATGCTCTCTGAAATGTTGAAGGAGCCCTCAACAATCGGATCTAACTCACCACCAGGTGGTGATCATTTAACAGCTCTGCCCCTCAATCAGAGATCAGATGAAATGACCACAAAGTTGATCATCAACCTAGGGTGTCCTGGTGCCATGTGCACCTTATGCTGAAACATGTTATTAAAAACAGTGACAAAAATCCAACACAAAAATAACACAACTCAGATTCAGATCAGGGAAGCAATTCCTCTTAATCATCCAGGTTTCCAGGTTTCAGTTTTGTTTCCCACATAGCCGATAAGGTCCTTTAGCACCTACTAGCACCACAAAGGTTAAGTACTCTTCACTGCTGTTTGGCTTATAAGCACAAACTAAATTGAGAGACCTTTTCCAGCCTTTAGGCGCAGGGAGGGAACTCTCTTATTCACCAGGAAAACTCCAACACAAGACTATAAGCAAGACTATAAGAACTATAAGCAAGCCCACACCAGTCTGCCACCTCTCATTGTGACCAACTCTAGAGTAGGACAGAGTACAGCCCTTCTCAAGAAGTTCCAGAGCCTTTGCATGGAGGTAAGATTGACTATATCTAGTTGGTATCGTTAAAACCTGCCACACAAGCTGAGGCTCTTTATTACCCAGTTTCCTAAAAACTTTTTCATGAAATTTCAAAAATTCCATGTCCCAAAAAACTGTTTCTGTGTCCAAAGTTTGGGTCATTGTGGACCTGGACTTTGACTATTACCCAGTGCACTAGCGCCTTATGGTTCCTCCTGCAGGTGATTGATCTGCAGAGTTTTTTTTCCCACATCGCTCCTGGTCAGGTTTTGAGGGGATATCTCTAAAACCTGATATACCACACAGCCCTATTGTGAGTGTACAATCACGGTTGAGAGGGTGAGATGGAAAGAAAGTCGGCGATCGCTCAAATTGGCAGGTTTTGTATGGGTGAAGTGGTTGAGCCTGAACACATTGAAGGATAAGGAAAGGAAAACACAAAAAAGGGGTTAAAGGGAATTAACTAATAGAATACAGGTGAGTGAAATTAAGGACTGTGAGATAACAAGAGGAAAAGGAAACCCCCACAGAGAGCATATGGTGTACAATCAAAACAAAGCACCATGTACTCTAGCCATGTAGACAGATACACAACATAAACAACTGTGAAAATGTTCCAGAAAAGACACCAACATATGAAAACTGTAAATTGTATTTACTGGAAAGAGTAAGTGCATAATATCAATGTTTTATATTAATATATAAGACAAATAATACTGGTCAACTGTTTATTCCTGTGCATAAATATGATTGTAATAATAGTATGTCTAATATTGAATAATGTTAATACTTCATATTAACAGTAAAGCGCTACCCTTTGCCAGACCAGTGTCACCCTGGATACTACCTAATCCCCACTGTACACCTGCCAGTCTGAACTCAATGAGGACTGCCCTTTTTAAGCAGAGGAAAATACGGCAATATGGCAATCCCATTTCACACCCTGGAACACTCACCTCTCTGCATGGCTCACACTTACAGCACTTCATGGATTCGACTACAAGTCATCAAAGTGAGGACATAGCAGACGTTGGAGCAGCTATGGACAGCCACCGCCTGCGACCTCCTTTTTGAATTGCTGTTAGCAGCCCACTAGTGCCTTACTAAACTCAGCAACTTGGACAATATTGCAGCGTATTTGCTCACCTTTGAGGTCATTGCCACTAAGGAGAACTGGGATGAAGTTAGCGTGGGTTCTTGTGCTGGAAACTTTCCTCACGGAAGAAGCTCAACAAGCATATTAATCCATACAAGCCCCACATTTTGACGATTATGAGATGGTGAAGATGGAGAAATTAGCTCATATCGGACACTTCACATGTGGGTGCAGAGCAGCAATTTTTTCAGTGGTCCTGCAGTGAAAATATCCCCATTAGAGTACAGGCCACCCAGCTCATATGCCTCACACACCTGTGGCCGAAGTCCCACCGCTACCCTAGTCACTAAGAAAGTGGTGATCGACCGTCTGCTATGGCCTTTTCCTTGCCAGATCAGGGGGCTGGTAAGCATGAGAAACTTTTTGACTATTGCTGAATTAGTGACAGCAATAGAGTATGGTGGAGGCATCATTCGCCCGTGACCCGGAGAGAGAGCTGGCCCCTATTGCTGGAGGCAGGTTGGCAGCCACTGGAGGGCGCCTCCTGACCAGTGAGCAAACCAGCAGTCCCCAGCGCCAAGGATGAACCAATGCCCACCAAACCACCTTCTCTGTGGTTCTCAATGCCCGGGCTTGGCTAACCGGCTGCATTGTCCACAATCCTGATCCTCACAGAGCTCCCACTAGAAACATTTAGGTGGAAAGACATTTAGTGATGGCAGTGCTGGATTCATGAAGCTCCATCACTCTGGTTCAGCCAGAAATAGTGAGACCCCTAGTTAATAGCAAAGCCACCTATCACGTGGATTTACGGAGATACCCATCAAGCACCAGCTTGCTGTTTCATCATCTCTGCGCTGCCCGCGGAGCCTTGCTTCTTTGAAGTAGGCATGGAAAATAATTTTCCGTCCCTGTTCTCCTTGGAAAAGATAATGGATGGAGCAGTCTGGCTACCGGCACCTCACCCCCTCTCATACTTTATAGTGAAAATTACTGTACTGTGTTGCTTAAGCGCAGGGGGATGAAAAAAGTCCGCTAGTAGTCCCACATGCCTCTTTTATGTCCCGGCTGATGGCGGACCTCTGCCACCTCCTCAAGGTAAAGCAGTTACATATCTCTGTTTATTACGCATAGACGGTCTTAGTGGAGCGTTTTAACCAGATTCTGAAGAGGATGCTAAGTGTCATCTGAAGTTAGCTGAGGCTAAGTACCATGGGGTTCCAGATTGGAAGGGTCCTGATCCAGCCTGTCAGGGTCAAAGCGATCTAATCACTTCAGTTGCCCCTTTATCCTGCAGACCAATGTTTCCGACACCGACCTGGGTGCTGTGCTTTCACAGATGAGGGGAGAAGAGGAGCACCCAGTCGTTTACATCAGTTAGAAGCTATCTCCAGCTGAATCCAGGTACGCAGCCTTAGAGAATGAAGCTCTGGCCATTAAATAGGCAGTCCTGGAGCTTTGGTATTACCTGTTGGGGAGAAGGTTTACTGTTATGACAGATCATGCACCACTACAGGGGATGTCCTGAGGCATGGACACATGCTAGGGTCACTCGATGGTTCACACTTCAGGACTTCCATTTTGCAGTAAAACATCGGGCCGGAGCTTCCCATACCAATGGCAGAGTTGTGAGTGAAGCCCCCCCAAAGTGTGGGGGCATTTGTGATGCGCTACCCATTGCTGGACCAGTCTCACCCTGGATATCACCTAATCAGCACTGCCCTTTATAAGCAGATCAAAAGGAGGAGATAGTTGAGCTTAAGACTCCACTATGAAAAAGTCTCTACATGTTGTATCCGTATTTTCATTATCCGTTGCAACATATATGAGGAAACTGATACTGGTCCACTGTTTATTTCTGCTATACTTCTATACTTCTGTTATGTTAATGTAACCCAGTTTACTAGTAGGTAGTACACAGCACTAGAGCAAATAGAAATACCACTATAAATATGAGAAAAACATTGGCTGAATACTCGGTTAAACAATATATTTAAAATGATTTATTTATCTAAATCATTTATAATAGAGTATTATACAGCATCTAAGGAAATAGTGCTTTGGAATGACATCGTGCCTTCCGATATAGCAGCAGATCAGCTATACAAACAATAACAAATCACTCTTGTCGGTTGTCTTGTGTTTACCGTTGCTATGGAGATTTAATATTCGCAAGGGAATGCAAGAGATGTAATGTAAGTTTTTATATTATTAACAGTAGAAAATTATTAGATTTATATCATTTTTAATGTTTTAAATGCGTGTTAACTGAGAAATTGTACCAGTAACAAGATGCTGAGATGATTTTTATCATGTATATTTTTTAATGAAGGATCGAGAGAAAAACAAGATTTGTATCTGAGAAGTGAAATCTGCACACGAGTGCCACCTGGAGTTTTTCCTGTTTTTTGCCTTGATTTTGAATGATTTTCCTTGGCCAGGTTTTTTTTTGTTTTGTGTATCTTTTTCTGTTTTTTTCATCGGTGAGTTCTATTGACGTCGATTGCTGAACGTGATCTGCTCTGGATTCGAATTGATTGAAGTGTGAACTGTGGATTGTCTCAACTTCCATCCGTGCATGTCTAATCGTGGAGTTGGACTGGCGAGCCTCCCATTAAGTGGATTCTTTGGATACACCTGTATGAAAGATAAAAAGTAAAACTTATTCAGCGTCATGGTAGGAGTGTAAAGTTACAAAACACTCACAAGTTCAGCATCCTGGATTCCTGGAACTAAATTTGCAATCTAATTGTTTTCCAAAGAATCATTTTGAACAGTCGTCACCTGTGCTGGACTTTTTGCGGTATTTTGAAGTGTTTTGAGTGAATGTATATATTTTCATTTTTATTGTACATTGTTTTTCTTATTGGAGTGTTCATTCTCTGCAATTTTTGTTTTATTGAAAAAAGCTAATTCGTTTAAGAAGGGAAAATTTGATTATATGTGAATGATAAAATAGTTTTAATTTTATATCATTAGCTAACACTCACACATCTTTAAGATAGTATTGTTATTAGTATATTAGTATTGTTTATAATAATAACCAAAATATAATATTAGCTCTTAACAATAGAAAAACAGAAAAAAATAACATATATACAATATTAACTTACCTTATTAGTGATACATCCATAAAACCCTGTGAGGAAAGAGAAGTGCTATTAGAAAGTATATAAAATTGAGGTCATTATTTAAGTGTGAAAAATCTAGAACTTGTTTTATATATATATATATATTTTTATTTTATATTTCTGTGGAATTGTTACAATACAATCTTTTATTATTCTTACCTTACCTCTGTGTCCGAGTCCTTCACTGTTGTATCATCTCTCTCTTTGGAGGAATTTAGACTTCTGAACAACTGGTCCATCGATAAACAACTTACAATACATTTGTTTGTCGTGGGTTACATTAACCTATTGTCTTAACCAAATATATTTATCCACAATTATCAAAATATCAATGTAATCTGTATCACAAAACAATGGTTACAGGTTCCCAGCTTTTTTTTCAGAATATCGTCTTTTGTGTTTAACATCATAAAAAACATAGAATTTTCAGTGTTTGGTTGAACTATCCCTTCTTAACAAAGAACTAAGATTTTTTTTCTTTCTAAATTGTGCTTACTTTACTCTCACAAGCAAATTCTTAAAGTAAAAAAGTTTAATATTTAACCAGGCAGATTTGTATTGGTCAGTCTCTATGCCAACTGACCACTCCAGTCACATTAAGCTCTACATGCAACAACTTGTAAGGGTTTCACATAAAATATTTAGGACAGAAACTGAGCAAAAAAGCACAGAGACGAACCTAAATCCTTTTATATGTGGACAAAATGCCAAACAAGGCACAAGAGGTGAGTAAACTCTGTGTTTTTTGTTGTTTGTTTTTTTACATGAAATGTTCCTATGTCTATGAATGCTCCACTTTGTCCTTTAGGATGCGGTGATCAATATGAAATCTGTGCAGGAGATTGCAAAGCAGTTGGGCTTTGAGTGGAATGTTCTAGCATTTGAACTGGGATTCACCAGAAATGAAGTCAGACAGTTTAATGCCACATCCAAAGAAAAGAGAGTTCAGGCTCAGAGAATGCTGGAATCATGGTATTGATTATTTAAACGCTGTTCAATCTAGCTGTTGATATTTATTACTAGCTAATTAGCATTTATTTAACACAACATTGAGAGCTGAGGGTCGTGTTGGTGGCTTACCTCTAGTCACATCTGCTTTTAATTGATAGGTATGAGCGTTCCTGGGAAAAACCAAACAAAACTAAGCTGCTGCAGGATGGTCTGGAGCGAGCAGGACGCCGTGATCTGGCTGAGAGGCTGCGCTGTCTGCACTGGGGTCACCAGAAGCTCAGCCGTAGAGTCGAACTGCCCTCTGCCTTCCCCTTCATCATTACCGTTCATAAGACCATTGACAACAAAGATGCCCTGAGCAAGATTAATGTACTTAATCGCAGTTATAACTAAGAACATTTACTGAAACAAAGAAAATAATGTCAAATAATAACAAAAAAAAGCTAACTCAGAATGTTTCTCTTCTGCTTGAGGTAAGGTCTGCTTGCAGGAAATCAGCTGAAATAAATGAAAAATTATAAGTTAGTGTTAAAACTTTTGGATGATCCCAATTTTGTCAATGTGACCTAAGACTTTTGGACTCCATAAAATATTCTAAAGAATTCAATGTTTTAGATGTTCTGTATTTTTTAAAAGTACACATTATATATATATATATATATATATATATATATATATATATATATATATATATATATATATATATATATATATATATATATATACACACACACACACTACCTGACAAAAGTCGTCGCCTTTAGGAACAAATAATAACTTGACTTCTAGTTGAGTATTTGGTATCAGAAGTGGCTTATATGAAAGGCAAAGGCCTCTAGATTACGCTTATTTTACCAAAACAAAATATGATCATGCCTTAAATACATTATTTAATTAGGACAGTAAGGTCTGACTTTGCTTAGACAAGTCTTGTCACTTAACAGAAATAATGTATAGAATATAAAGTCATGGTGCAGTGGAAAAAGAATTAATATTGTGTATTGAGCTTGCCCTCTCTTTTGATTTGTAATGTAATGGGCAGCACAAATGTCTTGATACCTCAGGCTGTTGATGTTGCCGTCCACTATGCAGATCTCTTGCACACCCCCATGCTGAATGTAACCCCAAACCATGATTTTTCCTTCACCAAACTTGACTGATTTTGGTGAGAATATTGGGTCCATGCCAGTTCCAATAGGTCTTCTGCAGTATTTGTGATGATTGGGATGCAGTTCAACAGATGATTCATCAAAAAACTACCTTCTGCCACTTTTCCAAATGATCAACTAGAAATCAAGGTATTATTTGTTGCTCTTACAACTGGGATCGATATATACGTATATGTATATACAGTTGAAGTCAGAATTATTAGCCCCCTGTTTATTTTTTCCCCCAATTTCTGTTTAACAGAGAGAAGATTTTTTCAACACATTTCTAAACATAATAATTTTAATAACTCATCTCTAATAACTGATTTATTTTATCTTTGTCATGATGACAGTAAATAATATTTGACTAGATATTTTTCAAGACACTTCTATACAGCTTAAAGTGACATTTAAACGTTTAACTAGGTTAATTAAGTTAACTAGGCAGGTTAGGGTAATTAGGCAAGTTATGGTATAAGGATGGTTTGTTCTGTAGACTATCGAAAAAAAAATAGCTTAAAGGGGCTAATAATTTTGACCTTAAAATGGCTTTTAAAACAAATTAAAACTGCTTTTATTTAAGCTGAAATAAAACAAATAAAACTTTCTCCAGAAGAAAAAAATGATCAGACATACTGTGAAAACTTCCTTGCTCTGTTAAACACCATTTAGGAAATATTTAAAAAAGAAAAAAAAATTTATGGGTGGCTAATAATTCTGATTTTAACTGTATGTATGTATGCATATATATATATATATATATATGTTTTTGGACACTTGTCTGCATGTTTTATTTTTTTGATTTACAATTGTTTGACCTTACAGTAGGAGGGTTTTTTGCATGCCAAAGTTGCAATTAAGCCTGTGTGGAAATATTACTTTTAATTGTTTGAATTTTATTATGTTTTAATTTAATTGAAAAGAATTGGCATTACATTCATGTTGCATTTACTCGTGTGGTTGTTTCAATAATAAAAACTTCTTAAAAATGTCTTGTTTGCGTTTTTCTCAGTCTATGCTTTAAGGCAAAACTGCAGTGCTGTTATATTGACCAAGTATATTTTATTGAAATAATTCAAACAATAAAATGTTTAAATACTTAATAATTACATGATTTAAGCTAAAAAAAAAGTGATATCCTCTGAAGAAAAAAAAAACTGATATATATATATATATATGGCAACGCAGTGGCGCAGTAGGTAGTGCTGTTGCCTCACAGCAAGAACGTCGCTGGGTCGCAGGTTCGAACCTCAGCTGGGCTGGGTCAGTTGGCGTTTCTGTGTGGAGTTTGCATGTTCTCCCTGCGTTCGCGTGGGTTTCCTCCGGGTGCTCCGGTTTCCCCCACAGTCCAAAGACATGCAGTACAGGTGAATTGGGTAGGCTAAATTGTCCATAGTGTATGAGTGTGAATGTGGAAGTTCCCAGAGATGGGTTGCGGCTGGAAGGGCATCCGCTGCGTAAAATCATGCTGGATAAGTTGGCGGTTCATTCCGCTGTGGCGACCCCGCAAGGGACAAAGCCGACAAGAAAATGAATGAATGAATATATATATATATATATATATATATATATATATATATATATATATATATATATATATATATATATATATATATCATTTATTTAAATAGATTTATAGGGTGTACTCCAAATAGAAGTGAACGGATCTATTCCCTATGAATGACAATAAGCCCTTGAAGTGAGTTCTCATACAGTTGTATGGAATAACTATTGAATGCTTCCCTCATTAACGGACTTCTGAAAGGGCCCTTCAAGAAGAGATTCAGATGTTTACTCATCTTTGAAATGTCCCAACAAATGGTGTCCAAAGGCACAAATTTGTTCCCTATTTCAGCTGTTTAATTTGAGATTATATAAGAAAACCTAACATTGAAATAGGAAAAATTCTGAATAATCAAACAGACAACAAGAAATAATTATTATACATGTAATACACACATCTGACAGAAAAGAATGAAATATTAAGAAATTATTAATTTAATCTGAAACAGACAATCTACAAAAAACAAACAAACAAACTGTTAAACACTTTCACACTGAGGACAAAAAGTTAAAAAGAAAATCAGTCATATAAGCTCAAATCAACATACTTGTAAAATAAAAATCAACCTGCTTTGTTGTGCTGTGATTAATCTATTATATTGAATCAACTTGATTTTGATTAATAATTTTACATGCTTAATCATGCTTAGTGTGAAAGGGGTTTTGCTGATTTTCATGCAGCTTTATAATTATTATTATTAATGTATAAAATGTGCTACATTATTGTATTTTTTATTCTATAGTTTAACCCTTAAACATAAGTCTAACCCCATTTTACCCTTTAATTGAATCATATGCACTGCTCTGTATTGTGTGTTACCCATTCCAAATTACCAGAACATTTTCACAACAGCTTCAATGATGAGCCATAGCAAACATAAAACCCAGGATAAAGAGGCTGAGTGAATGTAGTCTGGACTGTATGGATGAGTCTCATGGGGTCAGAGATGCTGTAAAAGGACAGAATTCCTGCAGTGTAATCCACATACACTCCTATTCTAGAGCTGTACGCCATAGGGAGGCGAGTTTGTTTATTATTGTGTATGAATGAGAAATTCCTGCCTATGCAGTACAAACTCCAGGACTGATCATTGTGTCCAAACAAACACTTCCTACCCCCTCCTTTCCTGCTGATGCTCTTATATGACACTGATACATACACACCCTCAGACCCACTCCACTCAATCTCCCAGTAACAGCGTCCACACACACTCTCTTTACACATCACCTGACTATTATACTCATCAAATCTGTCTGGATGATAAGGGTATGGATCGGGATGTCCCTGGTGTGGCATTGTTTGAGTAATCATTTTGTTCATCTCAGATAGACGGAGCCATCCATTCATTGTGTTTTGATCCAGAGTGAGCTGATGCGAATCTAAAGAAGAAAAAAAGAGCTTTGTATTAAGGTGTTATGAATGTTAAATGGAACAGAGATGGGTTCAGTACAGCTTTCAGATATCTTTTGAACCAAAATATAAAATAACCATTACAAGGTTCTATTTTTTTTTTCCCATTCACTTTTCAATATGAGACTTTTGACGACTCACATTTTAAGAAGCTGTTTCTGGGAACAGTGTTAGGTATCGTAACTGTGGAAATCAAAATACATTAAAAAGTGTAAGTCCTGTGTAAACATCCATTCTTAAGACATTATATCATGATAATAGGTAATGGAGGACTAGTTTCTGAGAATGTCAGTCACCTCTGTTAGTTATCTTTGTGATCTCCTCTTTGGAGAAATTCTCCATTTTGTCTCTCAGCTGACGGACAGATTCTCTTATGCCATTTAAGACAGAATTTAAGGGAGTGTAGAGTATGTCAGTTTCAAGAGGTGCTGATGAGACAGCCTGGAATTCCTACAGAAAAAGAAGAAAAAAAGAAATATTTAAAATCGCTGTAAATTCAGATCTATGCAGCTTTTTCTAACTAATTCACGTCTTTCGGATGAGACGTTAAACCGAGGTCCTGACTCTCTGTGGTCATTAAAAATCCCAGAATATCCTTCGAAAAAGAGTAGGGGTTTAACCCCGGCATCCTGGCCAAATCTGCCCACTGGCCTCTGCCCATCATGGCCTCCTAACCATCCCCATATCAAAATTGGCTTCATCACTCGGTCTCCTCTCCACCAATCATCTGGTGTTTGGTCTGGCGCAAATATGGCTACTGTCGCGTCATCCAGGTGGATGCTGCACACTGGTGGTGGATGAGGAGATTCCCCCCAATGTGTAAAGTGCTTTGAGTGCCCAGAAAAGCGCTATATAAAAGGAATTATTATTGTTACTTTTCAGTTAAAACTGTTACATTACTTATAATTCATTAATCATAATCAAAGGTACAAATTAATAAACTGGTAAATTTACACAAATATATTGAATATGACACTATATATAGATGATAGCAACTGCAAATGTCTGCAACATTTAATATGTAGATTTAATCATATAACCTTTGTCCAATTAGTAGCACTGTACTGAAACTTCACAAGGACTTGTTTTTGAGGTTTAAAGATCAACTGACACAAATTTGATTTACTCAGTAAGAAAAATATTTCATGAGGAGTATAATTATCTTGGTATATCTTTGATACTACTTCAAACTTCAAGCCAAACACAGAGGGCTTTGATTAGTAAAAATGCGCATTAATTAAATGTGCATATGCAAGTTCTTAGAACTAGAAAAAAAATGTTCTGAGAATTTTACACCATCAGTATTAAGGGTATCTTGAATTTTTCTATTTTATTCTGGTACTCCTTACTTTCCCTTAGGAACAAGAATTGATTGCAGACCTTAGTTATAGGCCCACACGGAATCTGCGTGCGCAGAATTCCGCAAATTTTCCACAGAATTCCGCAGATTTTTAGCCCATCATTAATTCTGTGTACTTACTTGAGTAAATGTGTGTAAATCTATATTTATTCAGTTTTTAAATTACAGTAGTATTTTTGACTAATATAAAAATGTTAATCTGATTTATGTACAATGCAGTTTGTAAAGTAATATTTTCTGTCTTTTAGTAGAGATATTATATGAGAGACTTGCTTTGTTTACCAAATAATGTGAATCTAATTGGATTTGAAACATTAAATAAAAGTTAAAAAGGTATTATTTTTTATTTCACATATTAAGGTTTTAGTTATGAGACTCCCAAAATAATTCCGCAGAAACTGCAAAAAACGTCCGCAGATTCAGTCTGGCCATAGTTATGATTTGCTCAAACATTATTAGTGTACATCTGTGGAGTCTAGTTTTATGATTAACAAATTCAGAGTATCAGAATACTAATACCCTCCTATTGTATTCACTATTGACCATTTATCTCAGTGTTTAGACAAAACCACAAACCCTATCATGAAACAAGAGAAGTATCAGCGAACACCCACAAAATGCATAAATTATCACAATGCTAACAACCATATTTTTCCATATGGAATAACGCTGCTATCTGTATTGTGAAATCCTTTACATATCGGAAGAAATGGCAATGCTTTGTACTGTGACAGATCTGTTTGCACAGGGTGCATTCATGGTCTACAATAATCTTTTTAAATACTTTAATTATAACTTTTAATTTTAATTTCTGGAAATATTATCAAATAAGAAATTGTGTTTCCACAAAAATCAAACACGGTTGGAAACAATATCCTGAACTTTCTAATATTGCCTCATCTCCAACAAAAAGTTTTTGCTTTCTACTGGATGACTATATGTGCTCATCAATGAATTTAAAGACTATATGGGAAAAGGACAACAGTATTGTAATCAGGGATGAGGACTTGAAAAGCATTTAGTCAAATACTGATAAATATATAAGAAAAGCTAGAGGACAATTTACACAATATAAAATTATACACAGGTTTATTAGTATTATTATTATGACACATGTTTAACTCAATAGAATGGGTCTGACAAATAATAATGTTTGTTGGAAATGACAGAAAGACAGAGGCACATGTATTCATTGAATCTGGGACTGTCCACTTGTTCAGACTTTTTAGTGCCAAATTCTAAACGCTTTGAGCAAAAGGCCAGTATCACAAAGGTTGTGTTTATTGGGAGACAAGGAGCAGATGCCACATATTGCAAAGGGAGAGTTCACAGTGATCTTTGTAGTGATCTCTGTGACAGTGAAGGTAAAATAAATGACTTATTATGGGCTGTACAGATTACATATTAAGAATAAAACAGGAGTTCCTGTGTGTATCCCGATTTGGGAAGATTTTTGGTCTTACGTGATATCTTTTCATTTGACAATTATTTAGACATTTCATGAATATTATTATTATTATTAGTGTCCTATTATGATGGAAAATAGCAATACATCAATTTTCTGATAAATGTTTTATTGATTTGCTCTTTTTATGGCTGAGGTAATATGAGAATCTGACTGATGATTTATATAAAAACAACAATTTGCATCACCTGACAAAGTGACAATCTTGTTATAAGAAGTGCTGTTCTTAGATCTCCGTTACCTGCAGAAAATGAATATGATTTTGTATGTGCGAAAGCTTCTCCAGCTCAGCATCACTTTTCCTTAAAGTATCAATCTCCTCCTTCAGTTGAAAAATGAGTGTTTCAACATGATCCACTGCAGCCTTTTCCTGACCTCTGATTAGCAGTGTGACCTCAGAGCGCCTTCTCATAATGGATCTTATCAGCTCTTTAAAGATCTTCTCACTGTAGTTCACTGCTGTCTGCGCAGAGCACTGTTAAAACACACATCACAATCAGGTTTTATCACTGCACATTCTGCACAACACATCAGCTCATGTGTGTTCAAATAGTTTTCATCTCACCTTATAAGACTTCACAGCATCCCCAAGCTTCTGAAGATCTTTTTCTCCCTGCTTGATTCTTATCTGGAACTTTCTTTTCAAGTCTTTTAAGTGCTTCTTTGGTATGAAGAATGAACAGCAAACATGAGAAATGCTAAATAAAACAATGCATCATTCTCAAGTATCATTTAATAAGAATCATTATAAAAACTCAATACATTAAAAATGTCTATTTATTAAGGAATTAAATAAGTAACTTGAATCAGTGTTCATTTTACAAGCTCTAATTAAAATCTAACATGAAACTGTTATACAGTGCATCCGGAAGAATTTATAGCGTTTCACTTTTTCCACATTTTTTTATGTTACAGTCTTATTCCAAAATAGATTCAATTCATCTATTTCCTCAAAATTGTACACACAACACCCCATAATTAATGGCAATGTGAAAAAAGATTTTTTGAAATTGTTGCAAATTTATTAAAAAATAAAAAACCTGAAAAATCACATGTACAGAACTATTCACAGCCTTTGCCATGAAGCTTTAAATTGAGCTCAGGTACATTCTGTTTCCACTGATCATTCTTGAGATGTTTCAGACAGAAGCCACTCCTTAGTCTGAAATTGCCAAAAGGCATCTGAAGGACTCTCAGACCATAAGAAACAAAATTCTCTGGTCTGATGAGACTAAAATTGAACTTTGGAGTGAATGCCAGGCGTTACGTTTGGAGAAAACTAGGCCAATCAAAAAGACTTGACGCTGTAATTACTGCTGCTTTTCAGGTTTTTTATTTTTAATAAATTTGCAACAATTTCAAAAAATCTTTTTTCACATTGTCATTATGGGGTATTGTGTGTAGAATGTTGAGGAAATAAATTAATTTAATCCATTTTGGAATAAGCAGGAATACTTTACTTTAGTTTCTGTTTCCTCGAAATGCGGACTGACTTTGTCGTGTGCAAAACAGGTTTGACTAGAAGCCAATTAATATGCCCTTAAATGCCCACTAGATGTCAGTCTCAGACAGAAACTCAAAAAGCACTACCAACCGTCCTGGAGATCTACCTTCCAGCAAATTTCAACTCCAATGCCAATGCCCTCTCAGCCGCAACTCAACACTGGGAAACACACTCTTTCACGCATACACTACGACCAATTTAGCTTATTCAATTAACTTATAGTGCATGTCTTTGGACTTGTGGGGGAAACCAGAGCACCCGGAGGAAACCGTTGCAAACACGGAGAGAGTATGCAAACTACACACAGAAATGCCAACTGACCCGGCCGGGGCTCAAATCAGCGACCTTCTTGCTGTGAGGCAATTGTGCTACCCACTGCACCACCGTGATGCCACCTACTTTATTTATTTTATTAATATTATTCTTTTATTCTTTTATGTCTTCCTGACTTTGAATTAAGCAAAACATTTGACAGTGGTTGGTTACATATGTTGGAATAGGTTGTTTATTTAAGTAAGTGATATTCAATTCAAGTTTATTTGTATAGTGCTTTTCATAATAATTGTTTCAAAGCAGCTTTACAGAAGGTGCACATTATTGCATTACAATCAAAATCAGAAAAGTGAAGGTTATTAGCAGTGTTAAAAGAAATCGATTACAAATGACTGATTACTACTCGAAATTGTACTCTGTCTAATTACATTACTAATTACTTCTTATAAAAAGTAATCAGATTACTAAATACTTTACTTTAAAGTTACTTTTAAAACATTTAAAATATACCTATCCAAAATAAACTGCAGCTGTTTCAGTAATATTCACTGAAAAACATTACAATGGGTTGATCACAGCAGCTTGACATATTCAAAAGTCTAAAAGAGTTCACCCAAAACTTAAAATTTAATAGAATCTCATCATTCACTTGTTCCAAACAAGCTGTGTCTTTTTTTTTTTTGATCACAAAAGAAGACATGAAGAAAACTGGATACCTGTAACCATTGACATCCATAGAATCAAAAAACACTGCAGTGTTTGGGTGTTCTTTGTTTGTCTAAGGTAATTCTACTGAAATGTGTATATTCCTTACAAAGTATGAAGCTGATTGTCAGTTCTTGTCATGTGACTCGCGGTTTTCAACTGAGTGCGCCTGGGAAATGTGAGCGCGCACAAAGTGCACTCCCAATATGTGCGCAGGCACAAAAGATGAGATATGTGAACTGACCCAAGCAGCGCTTCTCTTCACATTCAGAAGATACCTTCACTCCATATCCTGCAAAAAAATCCAATTTAGCCTGTTTAGGCTGAAGGCTGATTTATACTTCTGCGTCAAGCGCACGCGTGTGCTACGGCGCAGCCTACGCGTGGACGCATAGCCCCTCGCCGTGGCCGTCAGCGTCGTTGACGTGCACCTCTAAAAAAATGTAACGCGTACGCGTAGCGCAAGCTCTGTGATTGGTCGGCTTGGTATCGCTGACGAGTGTGGGCGGAGGTGAGAGCCGCGCGGTCGATGCAGCGAGTGTTTACAAGTGTGGAGTCTCGTGAAGGAGCTCTAGATGGAGACTGTTGTTTTGTGTTTACCTCATGATTAAAGTTGTTGCACGTCCGCCGCTTCCCGCCTCAAAATGAGCGAGTTTGAGCCAATTGTACATTAAGGAAGTGTTCAGAAAAAAAAAAAAAACAGCAAAGAAACTCGACACAGAGGAACATAAACACCTACTGCCAGCTAGCATTTCGGAAGTGTATTGCAGAGAAACAGAAACAGCACGCAGAAGTATAAATGCACAGCTACGCGTGAGGCTTGCGCTGTGGGTCACGCCGATCACTTGACGCAGAAGTATAAACCAGGCTTGAGTTGGGCCGCCGTGTTTTTGGGCGCTGGTGTCCTCCTTGGTGACGAGTATTGTCGTAGAATGCTTTCTATTCAAGTGCATGCTTATTAACTGACGTTGCAGTGAAAAAAGGGGTTTAAAAGAAGCATTTTTATCTTATAAAAACTATAATTGTAACGTAAGTAACACAACTACCTTGACTTTAGTAACTGTAATCAAATTACACATTCGTTACATTACTGCGGCTGCGTCCGAAACCGCCTACTACTCAGTAGGTACTGCATTTGAATTTAAACGTACTTCTCTGTCAATACAAAAAGTACGTTGCATACTGTATAAATGGGAGAAGTATGAATGGAATTCGGTGGTACTACATCCGCCATTTTACTACATCCGCCATTTTGTCATGGTCACGTGACCTACCTACGTCAGTTGGTCGCTTCACTCCCATTTATGAATTCTCTTGCGGGGCATCATGGGATAGTGCAGCATGCATGGGATGTGCACTTCAGAATCTCGCCGGAAGTAGTAGGTCATCCAGGTACTTCTCGCATACTGATTTTCGAATTCTATGAATTCGGACATACTACTCGGCTCGCATACTGATTTTAGCGTACTGTATAATATGGAAGTATGCAGTTTCGGACGCAGCCTGCGTTCCTCAAAAATGTATTTAGAATACATTACTGTGGAACGCGTTACACCCAACTCTGATTATTAGTTATATTTCTTTGTTACTAATTACTTAACTAATTAATTAACTTGCCTGCAGTTATGTAGTATAAGTGATGTCTGTGTACATGTTCAATGAAGAGTATTTGTGTATTAAGTGTATGTGATATAATTTGTTGTGTTGTGCAGTTCCATGCTAAAGTACTCAAGGGTGACAACAACTATTGTGTTGTCAAGAATATATATATATATATATATATATATATATATATATATATATATATATATATATATATATATATATATATATATATATATATATATATATATATATATATAATGATATAATATGATGGATGAACAAAATTGGCCGTAGTGTATGTATGTGTGTGTGAAAGAGTGTGTATGGGTGTTTCCCAGTGATGGGTTGCAGCTGGAAGGGCATCCGATGCGTAAAACTTATGCTGGATAAGTTGGTGGTTCATTCCCCGGTGGTGACACCTGATTAATAAAGGGACCAAGCCGAAAGGAAAATGAATGAATGATCAAATAATAACAACAGTAATATGCTTTATTAGACATATCAATTTTTATTCAATCATTTTAAATTATATGTCTAATAGTTGTCAGATATTCCAAATATTTTAAACTAATTGCATATTTTGTTATTGAGGTCATATGAACAAAGCTTTAGCAAGCCAACCAAACATAATACAGAGCCCTGAGAATGGCTTCGTCTCAAATCCTACCGAGCTGCCTTCTTATGGGGCTTTTGTTGAGTCTCATACCCTAGGGCTGCATTTTTTGAATCACTAGCCTACGCTTGAATGTTGTCTATGTAGGCAGCTTAACAATGTATGAGCCGCGGCCGATGTGACCAATCAGCGCCCTATGCTGCAGCTCAGGGGTAGCATGTTTGAGTGAGACGTACTACGTCGATGTCTCAAGATCAAAAGCTGAACGATATGAAATTAAACGAGACTGACATCGCTAATGCGTGTACTTTGCCCTGATTCGTAAAGTCGAAAAGGACAGCGTTTCATTCATAAAACATGCGTGGGGTTTCATGCAACACAGAAGCAGCACCAGCAGTTCGCAGCTTGTTGTTTTCATGACATTTTGAATCATCACAGCAGCAGAGCTGATGGAGATTTGATGTCATCGTCGTCAACGGGATTTAGTTGCGTTTGGACGGAGAAAACAAGCGCAACATGGCTTCGGTGAACAGCTTCGGTGGTCCGGAGGAACTTGAGGACACGAATCACGCTCTAAGTTTGATGAAAGAGATGAAATTATTCTACGACTCGCAGCTGTTAGTCGACGTGACTATAGAAGTGGAGCCTGACACCGAAACAGCAGACCGAAGTGTTTCCTCTGGTGCTGGAAAAGTGTTCCAGTGTAGCAGGAATATACTGGCAGCAGCGAGCCCTTATTTTAAGAGCATGTTTACAGGAGGACTGTACGAGAGCACGCAGAGAAAGGTCACCATTCACGACGTGGACGCCGATTCTATGGCGGTAATTATTGATTATTGCTACACTGGCAAAGTGACAATCACTGAAAGCAACGTGCAGAGGCTTTATGCAGCTGCAAACATGCTGCAGCTGGAGTACATCCGGAAAGCCTGTGCTAAATTCATGACAAGAAGGCTGGACCTTTCTAACTGTGCAGGAATTTTGAAGTTTGCTGACACCTTTGACAATCTGGAGTTGAAGAGCGAAGCTCAAGCATTCATCGCAAAGAACTTTGTTCAGCTCGGTGCCAGCGTGAAAGAGCTTTGTGAGCTGGACCAGAGGCAGATTAAAGAAATCCTCATGTTGGACTCTTTGGATGTGGACTGTGAACGTAAAGTGTGCTCATTCGCAGTACAGTGGATTGAGAGTAACTTGCATGAAAATTCAGAAGATGCGCTGCAGGTCCTCAAATGTGTGCGGTGGTCTTTGTTTTCAGAGAAAGACAGGGTTTATCTTGATGGCCTTAAATCAAAGCCTTTTATAAAGAAATATCTTTCCAATGTCTTAGATGGGGCTGGCAGTGAGCAGAGCGGTACAATTTCAATGAGTGTACATGTTGCTAAACAAAGAATCGGCAAGAGTGCAAAAGAAATGGTGCTATTCCTTGGACGGCCAAATCAACCCATCATGTGCTATGACCCCTATGTGGAGGACATCTATTCCATGGCCTCCCCAGTCATTAACCTCACTAGTCAGAACTTCAAACGTTCCCCTATGGAGACGTTTTTGGTCTGCACCACACCAGAAAACAATCTGTATCTCGCCTCACAGCTGTCCAAGCACTTTTGGGTCTACAACCCCTTGTTGGATTGTTGGCAGGAGCTTGCAGAAAGACTTCTTGGAAGAATGCAATCATACATCGGCTACCTCAATGGGCACCTGTATATTTTGGGTGGCAGAGATCCAGTATCGGATGCCAGGCTTAAGGAAGTAGAATGCTACAGCATTCAAAGGAATCAGTGGGTTTTTGTGGCCCCTTTGCCTCATTCTTTGGGAAAGATGCAGGTTGTGACAGTTAATGAACGTCTTTATGTGGTAAACAAGAGGAGGATGCTGTGCTACGAGCCAAAGAAAAAACACTGGCTCCAGCGGGCCTCTCTGAAGCGCAGTAAACTCCACAATGCCTGTGTTTTCCAAGAGCAGATTATCTGTTTGTGCGATATTCCTGTAGTCAAAGCATATAACCCAGTTCGTGGAGAATGGAGGCGGATTGGAGACATTCCTATTGACAGCTGTGCTCTCAACTATCAAGTTGTGCAACACAGCAGCAAACTGCTCCTTTTAACTATTGCAGTTGTTCATCACAACAAAAACAGGCTTGTTATACACGAATATGATCCCACTCGCGACTCATGGAAAAATGTTTCCACCCTGTTGGGATCTTTCTTCGGATCCATAAGTCTCTCCACCCGGTTGTATACTGCATGTTTGGGGTCTGGTCGGAAATTTGTTTTGGAGGAGGATGACGACAGCGGCTCCAGTGCTGACTGGGACTTTGATGGATTGACTGACGCAGACTCAGACTCCGGCAGCTCAAGCTCTTTTTCGGATGAGAACTGGTAGTTTTCAGCCCAGGCTCACTGGAAATGCCTATATTTTTTGTGAAATGTAAAATATGTTGGTTGGTACATGTCATTGCTATCTCAAGAGTCTGAAATATGCTACTTGGGGTACTTTTCATTGTATATTTCAGATACACATAATTTTTGTACACACCCACAAGAAGGCAGGGCTTGTCGTACAGATCATCTAGACCAGGGGTTCCCAAACTTTTCAGCCCGCGACCCCCAAAATAACAATGTCAGTGACTTGCGACCCTTGTTTTTCAAGGTGGTTATACTGTAAATAAACAAACGTTGCACACACAACTATAGGCATATATAAACATATATTGAAAACACAAAAATGCAACAGTCTAATAACCGTATATATTTTTTTATAGTCATTTATTATTTTTAATTTAATATTAATATAAAAAAAATTAAAGGCTGATGGATTTTTATTTGTATGTTGTTGTTTCTTTAACGTAACTATTAACTATTTTCTGTGGGTTATGAATAAAATATGATATTTCTAATTTAATAAGATTTATTTGCATTTTAGAAATCATAAAGCGACCCTTTGTCATAGTCCCACGACCCAGGGGGTTTCGACTGCCACTTTGGGAACCACTGATCTAAACCAGTGAACCACTGACCTAAACCAAACCAATAATGTTTTCAAAAGCAAACATAAGAGAAAATTGCACCCCAACCTCATAGTTTTAGCTTAATTTTACATTGTTTTTATCTTTTGTGGAACTGTGGTTCACCACACTCGAACCCAAGCACTGTTCATCACATTATTATTCCCATCATTATTATTCACATTAAATGCTGATAAAATGTCCCAGTAAATATCATTAGTGAGAAAAGGAACAAAAAATGTTGCAGTCATACTGCCCCATAGCATTAATTTGACTTAGATTCTGCTGTCAAATGTACAGTTGAAATCAGAATTATTAAACCCCCTTTGAAAGTTTGTTTCTTTTTTAAATATGAAGATGATGTTTAACAGAGCAAGAAAATTTTCACAGTATGTCTGATAATATTTTTTCTTCTGGAGGAAGTCTTATTTGTTTTATTTTGGCTAGAATAAAAGCAGTTTTTAATTTTTTACGAACCATTTTAAGGTTAATATTATTAGCAGCTTTAAGCTATATTTTTTCGATAGTCTACAGAATAAACCATCATTATACAATAACTTGCCTAATTACCCTAACCTGCCTAGTTAACCTAGTTAAGCCTTTAAATGTCACTTTTAGCTGTATAGTGGATAGTATAGTGTCTTGAAAAATATCTAGTCAAATATTATTTACTGTCATCATAGCAAAGATAAAATAAATCAGTTATTAGAAATGAGTTATTAAAACTATTATGTTTAGAAATTTGTTGAAAAAATCTTCTCTCCTTTAAACACAAATTAGGGAAAAAATAAACGGGGGCTAAAAATTCAGGGGGGCTGATAATTCTGACTTTAACTGCATGTTTAAATGCATTTTTTGCGATTTCACTGAAAATTAGGCTGAATTGCGTGTTTCCAATGAGCCTGTGTCGGGTACTTCTCACAGTAACTCCAACTGTGCATAATAGAGCCAAATGCAAACATGCTGCAAAGTATTTTGAGATATAAGTGTTAAAACTATTAGCCTGGTTTGAGATGTGGGTCACCCCACAGCAGCCAGGGTAAAGCCTACTTGAAATTCATGCTGTTTGTACCATGAGTGTTATTAAACAAATGTTTACCTTATGGCCAGTGAATGAAACATTGTCTCAGGATTATAAATTGGTACAAAGAATATTTGTATTTTGTCTCTAGAGGTCATAAATAATGAGCATACTGTACAAAGAATTATGTTTATTAACATTTGCCGTAACTTGTGATTCATGTGTTTATTATGCATTGGAATTGCATTGTAGAGCCTTTGTATATGCTCAGATATTCTTGGATGTTGAAAATATAATTCTGCTGTTTAACAAAGGGATTTTGTTTGACATTTTAGTAGTTTGAAATGATGACAACACAAAGAATACTTGCTGCTCATAAACAGTGAAAATATTTTCATGTGAAAGAAAAGTTGCTAAAAATGTTCTGGATTATATTGTTGAAATATTACGACTTTAATCTCGTAATTTTAGATTTTTAAAAATAAATTGTCGAGTGGCACTAAAATGCATGCTTCACATGTAATTTTAATGCGAAGCTAAAACAATGCTAGAGCTTTCCTTTAAGACTATTTTTGTGCCATAATTTACACAACTATATCATTTCATACTACAAAAATGTCAATAAGATGCTTTTCAGCATCAAGATCCCATACCCATAATGCAATTCGAAAGTCAAATGAGAGTAAAAACACCCACTGAATTATGAGCTACAGGCAACTGTTTAATATTTTTACAGTGCAGTATTACATTGGAATCTTAAACAGGGTAAAGTTGTGCTATTTCTAGTCTCACAGTGTATAATGATCAGAAAAATATTTTAAAGTTTTGATTTAAAAAGTCCCCGTGGACTTTTATAGGGTCCAAATTGCCTGGGCAGAATGTGAATACACCTTTTAATATTTTAGATACATATAGCTTTCTGGAAAGATGGACCATTTTCTGTTTTTAAAACAGCTTTGGGCATTGCTGAACCATTCAAGTATGCTAAAACCCGTTATTCTGTGTTTAGTTTTGTACCACCCTGTTTTTACATGTTTGTGTTTTGCTTTTCTCATTCTTTATTGTTGTTTAATGTTATAATTGTTCAATAAGTTATGTCGCTTATGTCATGTAATTTGTATGGTTCTGTTCATAAACTGTTTTTACTTTACATAAATGAGTATACTAATCGCTTTCTTTCAGTTTCATTCATTTCAGCATCGGTGAATGAGGCTACAAGCCAGAGGTCACAGGAGTTCACCTTAAGCTCTCGTTCTTATCCTCTCGCGATAATTCACGAGTGTTTGAGCTATGGCAATAGAAAACACAACGGGCAGCAATGAATTCGCGACGATTTACACTAGAGAGAGTCTCGCGAATGACTCGTGTCAGGAATATGACGGTTCCCAGGCGAGGGTCTTTAAAATAATCGTCATTGGGGATTCAAATGTTGGAAAAACCTGCATAACTTACCGGTTTTGCGGTGGTAAATTTCTCAACAATCCCGAGGCAACAATTGGTGTAGATTTCAGAGAGAGGACCTTGCAACTTGATGGGGAAAACATAAAGGTAAATATCTGCAGTTTATTTCAACGATCTGCAAAGAGCACAGTGCATTACATGGGTGTATTCACATGGGTTTCCTTCAAAATGGGTATGATGTTTATGAAGAGTCCATTCAGCGGTGGTCAAACACTACTTTCTCTTTAAATTTAAATGTATAAATTACAGTTAAATATTACATTAAAAACAAAAGCTTGTATATATATATATATATATATATATATATATATATATATATATATATATATATATATATATATATATATATATATATATATATATAAAATGTCACGTCAAATCCGCATTTGTCACACGTGTACAATAGGACTTTAGTCTCAAAACTTGAGATAAAGCCTTGGCTATTAGCGAAGAGACGTAGAACAATTATGAACAGAGGAAACGTTATATAGCTTATATATATATATATATATATATATATATATATATATATATATATATATATATATATATATATATATATATATATATATATATATATATATACACACACACACACACACACACACACACACACACACACAGAAGTCAGAATTATTAGCCCCCCTGTTTATTTTTTTCTTCTCAATTTCTGTTTAATGGAGAGATTTTTTTCAACACATTTCTAAACATAATAGTTTTAATCACTCGTCTCTAATAACTGATTTATTTTATCTTTGCCATGATGACAGTAAATAATATTTTATTAGAATTTTTTTAAGACCGCATAAAGTGACATTTAAAGGCTTAACTAGGTTAATTAGGTTAACTAGGCAGGTTAGGGTAATTAGGCAAGTTATTGTATAACAATGGTTTGTTCTGTAGACTATCCAAAAAATGGGGCTCGAACCAGCGACCTTCTTGCTGTGAGGTGACAGTGCTAACCACTGAGCCACTGTGTTGCCTATACATATATCTTTAAGAGACACAAAGAAATAATATACATAGATCATTTTCATTGCTTTTTGATTCCTGGAATTTTTTTATAGTTTTACAAAATTTGGTCAGTTCTGAAAGAAACAAATGGTCCAGAGCCAATAAATCATTGTTTATTAATATAAAAATTGACCAATAAGAAACAAATTAATTGTGTATACTTTCCCCATATTGCCTTTGGAATATTAAACAACCCAAATAAAAAAAATTCAAAACAAAAAGATAAGTGACTTAAAAAATAAGACAAAAAATCTGACTAAAATCATCTTATCGGAGCATTTCTAATACAAATGATTGAAGACTTCCTCTGAATGACAAAATACGCAAATCACATCAATGTTGTACAGCCTTACTTGGATAATGTTTGTGACTGGTTTTAAACATTTTTTCCTTTACTTTTTGGAAAGCATTGGTACTTCTTTCTGAGACAGAGTTTATACTTTATGCCTTGGAGCGTTCTGAACAATATTTTTCTAATAAGATATTAGATAAGGGATTGCTACTATCTTTTTTTTATCTTATATAATATCTTTTACTAGGTTTTTTGTTGTTGTTGATTTGCTGAAAATAAGAGTGAGTGTATGGCCATGTAGGGCTGGGCGATATGACAAAAATCTCATATGCTAATAATTTATTCATTTCCTTCAGCTTAGTCCCTTTATTTATCAGGGTTCGCCACAGCGGAATGAACCGCCAACTTATCCAGCATGTGTTTTACACAGCAGATGCCCTTCAAGCCGCAATCCAGCACTGGGAAACACCCATACACTCTCGCATTCACACACATACACTACGGACAATTTAGCTTATTCAGTTCACCTATAGCGCATGTCTTTGGACAGTGGGGGAAACCTGAGCACCCGCAGGAAACCCACGCAAACATGGGGAGAACATGCAAACTCAAAAACGGCAACTGACCCAGCCGGGGCTTGAACCAGGGACCTTCTTGCTCTGAGGCGATTGTGCTTCCCACTGTGCGACTGTGCTGCCGTACTCATTCATGTGTGATTATAATTCTCACTTTTTTTCTTTTTAGAACAAATAGTTAAAAATGAAGAAATGTAATATTTATAACAAATATTAATGATTAGAGGTCCAACTTAATAAAATAAAGAAATAAATATTGCTAAATAAAATGTAAACATTGTACTTTCAGGATTTCAACGTTCTCATGATGCTGTTATTCGTGTTGCTGTTTGCATCCTCGTAATAGTGTGTAATATTGCGCTTATATGAAAAATTATTACCATAAACAATGTATTTTGTGATACCACAAAATAAACAATAGAGCATAATGTGAAACGATTGGCTTTTTATTTTGTCCATACGATACGATATACAGTTGAAGTCAGAATTATTAGCCCACCTTTTAATTCTTTTTTTTTTTTTTTTTAAATATTTCCCAAATGATGTTTAACAGAGCAAGGAAATTTTCACAGTATGTCTGATAATATTTTTTCTTCTGGACAAAGTCTTATTTGTTTAATTTTGGCTAGAATAAAAGCAGTTTTTAATTTTTTTAAAAAGATGTTAAGGTCAAAATTATTAGCCCCTTTAAGGTATATTTTTTTGGATAGTCTACTGAACAAACCATCGGTATACAATAACTTGCCTAATTACCCTAACCTGCCTAGTTAACCTAATTAACCTAGTTAAGCCTTTAAATGTCACTTTAAGCTGTATAGAAGTGTCTTGGAAAACATCTAGTAAAATCTTATTTACTGTCATCATGGCAAAGATAAAATAAATCAGTTATTAGAAATGAGTTATTAAAACTGTTATGTTTAGAAATGTGTTGAAAAAAATCTGCTCTTCGTTAAACAGAAATTTAGGAAAAAAATTAACAGGGGGGCTAATAATTCAGGGGGTTAATAATTCTGACTTCAACTGTATATCATCATATTGCACAGTCCTAATGACAACTGGTCTTATTTTATACCACTGTTATCTATCATATATTTAAAGTCAATTGCATCATCATTCTCAGTTGCAGATCTGGGACACGGCTGGTCAGGAGCGTTTCAGGAAAAGTATGGTGGAACATTACTACCGAAACGTCCATGCCATCATCTTCGTCTACGATGTGACCAGTCTGGCTTCATTTGAGAGTCTGCCGGAGTGGATTGAGGAGTGCAGCCGTCACTCAGTTCCTCCCATGGTCCCCCGCATCCTAGTTGGGAACAAATGTGACTTAAGAGAAAGCAGAGAAGTATCTACGTTTTTAGCTCAGCGACTGGCTGATAGCTACAACTTTCCCCTTTTTGAGACGTCTGCAAGAGACCCTGCAGAAAAAGAGCACGTAGAGGCCATTTTCCTCACGTTGGCCTACAGGCTGAAGAATCACAAGCCGCTGAGACTGAAACAGCCTAGCGAGAGTAACTTCATACAGCTCGCCGCTGAACAGGAGGAGAGGACACCCTGTTATTGCTAATACACTTCGGCTCATACAGTATCGTGCAATAATTCAAGACTTACTGGGAGTTATGCAGTGTAAAGGGATGGTTCACTCAGAATTGTTTGACTTGTCACAAACTTGTTTGTTGAACACAAAAAGGCACATATTTTGAGGAATGATAAAATCTTGTAAACAGTTGACTTGTTTTTCCCTACTATGGAAGTCAATGGTTACCCATTTCTAACATTTTTTAAAGCATCTTCTTTTGTGTTCAACTGGGGAAAAAAGTACTTGAGGGAAAGTAAATAGTTGATTTTCAGTTTTGTGTGAACTGCCCCTTTAATATAACTCTTTAGGATTTATGTTTGTATCTATGTGGAATTTGATGGCCTAATTTATGGATCGTGGGCATTTTTTGTGGCATTTTGTTTGTTATTCCATTGATTCCAAACGTTATGAAGCAAGTGATGTTTGTTGTATCAGGAAAGACCTGCCTATATCTTATTAATGATTTTATTATTTATTGAAACAAGCTCAGCGCCTTGGAGACCTCACTGTTATGATCCTTCCAACTTGCATGTTGTTTCAATGTTCACGATATATCATAACAATACCAAGTCGGTTGCTATGATAATGCAACGGTATGCAATCTAGGGCATGTCTGACCATCATTATTCTGCACCGTGAGCTGTTCTTTTATGTTTGTGGATACAGATCACTTGCTGTTACGTTTACTTTGCACAAAATAAGAAATTCTGCTACTAAAGAATTGTATGCAAACTTTTGATCCATGATGAATCTTGCGAGACGTTTGGCTAATGAGTAACTTAAAGGGATAGTTCACCCAAAAATGTAAAGTCTGCTATTGTTTACTCATCAAACATGTTTCTTTTGCTTTAGAATCATTTGAGGGTCAACAAATAGTGAAGGAAGTTTCATATTTGGTTGAACTATCCCATGTGAACACTAGTGGGCAGCACTGTCAAAGCATTCGTATATGAAATAAAAGGAATAGGAGGGGAAATGTTATATTTCACACACTGTGAAACTCAACAGTCAACTTTATCAAATGAAATGAGTGTAGTTAACTCAAAATTGACTAAAAGTTCTACTCATTTTAAAAGAGTTTTGAACTCAAGTGTTGAAGGGTCGGAGTTCATTAAACACCTCATTACTTCAACTTAAATGGAGTAAGTTCACAGTACTCATATAGATTAGTTTTTTTTAACTCAAATGGTTTGTTGCTATCGGTTTTCTCAAACAGTTTGAGTTTCCTTTAAACATATTAGGTTTTACAGTACTGAGTTGGAGTTCTCTTTATTAATTGGGTTTTACTGTGCTCAAATTGCTTCGTTTACTCAAATCAATTAATTTCACAGTACTCATTAAGATTAGTTTTTGAACTTAAATGGTTTGAGTTACCCTAACTGTTTGGGTTTTACAGTGCAACCCTTTGTCTTATATGAGAACACATATTCCAGCATTAATATGTTACATTTACAAAACATTGTGTTACAACCCCCTCGTTTAAGTCTCAACATAAAAGTGAACTCAGACAACAAAATGATCTGGATGCAAACTATTTATTATAAATAGAACAACAAATCAAGCAAAACAAACAAATGTCTTGGGATAAATAAAGAACTTAAGATATAATCACAACTAACTTTAACTACATGATATAAATAATGCAAAACAAAACCATAGGGTTAAAGAATGAAATAGATGGTCTTGACACGAGGACTTCCAAGTAGCCACACCGTCCTCCAGAAGCTAGCACAACAACTTTTATTTATATGCATTGACTCAGTTGGTGAGCAAGCAGGCATACAATCAGGATCCAAACCGTAATCTTGGTGTCGTCACAATTGCGACATGCTCTGAAACCTTAAATATATTATTATGTTTAATGTATTTTAGAAGGAAATTCAGGCTACAGTAAGTATTCAAAGGCTTGATTTAACCATTTGTTTTGATTATGACCAACAGAAAAAAGACTATATTGCACTTTAAATTGAGATTGTATCATGTCTAAACTTTGTCTTGGATATTTGGCATCATATTATTGTACTTGAGAGAAATGAGACATGTGTTGTCATTAACTCTCAGATGTGCTTCGAAGTGAATATGGAGATGAAATGTGCAATAAAACGAATTTTGATAAACAGTATATCCTACTACAGTTGTGATTGGTCAATAATTCGTTCAAACAAATATACTCAATGTTTTTAGTTTAAATATAAAGCTAGGGAATAAGGGAAATGTAAACCTATCTGAAACATACGGTATATTTTTATATTTTACATATTAAATGGTGACTTGCTATTTTAAACAATTAAAAATCTTTATGTACACTGTAAAAACTATTTGTTACCCCGCTGCCTAAATCTTGATAAAATATCTTACCAATTGGATCGAATTAACTTTTTAATTAATAAATTAACTGTTTAATGAACAATTTATTATCAAATGAAATAGCAAAGTTCAGGTGAAAAAATTAACAAGCAACTTGTTGTGAACATAAACTGAATTAACTAGGTTAACTAGGCAGGTTAGGGTAATTAGGCAAGTTATTGTATAATGATGGTTTGTTCTGTCAAAAAAATAAAGCTTAAAGGAGCTAATAATTTTGACCTTAAAATGGTTCATAAAAAACTGCTTTTATTTTAGCCGAAATAAAACAAATAAGACTTTCCCCAGAAGAAACAATATTATCAGACATACTGTGAAAATTTCCTTGCTCTGTTAAACATCATTTGGGAAATATTTAAAAAAGAGAAAAAAAATTAAAAGGGGGCTAATAATTCTGATTTCAACTGTATATATAAAAATATAAATTTCAAATGGTGCTGCATATTGAATGATCTTGGCAAGGACCTGAGAATTAATTACATTTTGTCACTTCAAAACCACAGGGAGACAGAAAGTTTTAGTTTTTTAGTAAGATTGTACTTTAAGATTCATTTGTTAATGTTAGTTAACTATATTTTAACATGAACTAATTAAGACAAAATCATTTATCAATCCTAATTTCAACTAGAAAATACTCAAAATTTGTATTTTTTTTGTACATAAGAATTTAACATTGAGATATAAGGGTGACACAGTGGCTCAGTGGTTAGCACTGTCGCCTCAGAGCAAGAAGGTCGCTGGTTCGAGTCCCGGCTGAGTCAGTTGGCATTTCTGTGTGGAGTTTGCATGTTCTCCACATGTTCGCGTGGGTTTCCTCCGGGTGCTCCAGTTTCCCCACAGTCCAAAGACATGCGGTACAGGTGAATTGAATAAACTAAATTGTCCGTAGTGTGTGTGTGAATGAGTGCATATGGATGTTTTCTGGTACTGGGTTGCAGCTGGAAGGGCATCCGCTGTATAAAACATTTGCTGGATAAGTTGGCGATTCATTCTCCTGTGGCAACCCCTGATAAATAAAGGGACTAAGCCAAAGGAAAATGAATGACTGACTGTTATACATACATACATACATACAGTTAAAGTCAGAATTATTAGCCCCCTTATTTTTCCCCAATTTCTGTTTAACGGCGAGAAGATTTTTTCAACACATTTTTAAACAGATCAGTTTTAATAACTAATTTCTAATAACTGATTTATTTTATCTTCGCCATGATGACAGTAAATAATATTTGACTAGATATTTTTCAAGACACTTCTCTACAGCTTAAAGTGACATTTAAAGGCTTAACTAGGTTAATTAGGTTAACTAGGCAGGTTAGGGTAATTAGGCAAGTTATTGTATAATGATGGTTTGTTCTGTAGACTATCGAAAAAATATATTGCTTAAAGGGGCTAATAAAAAAATGTTTTTTAAAAAATTAAAAAACTGCTTTTATTCTAGCCAAAATAAAACAAATAAGACTTTCTTCAGAAGAAAAAATATTATCAGACATACTGTGAAAATTTCATTGATCTGTTAAACATAATTTGGGAAATATTTAAAAAAGAAAAAAATAATCAAAGGGGGTGTAAAAAATTCTGACTTCAACTCTACATACATACATACATACATACACATTATAGTAGCAAGAGAAGTTATGTGAATCCTTTGGTATTACTTGGATTTCTGCAGAAATTGGAAAAAAATGTTTTGATCTCCATCTATGTTACAAAAAAAAAAAAACTACCTAAACTACCACACAAATACTAAAAATGCTTTTTATTGAACACAACATGAAACATTCACAATGCATGGTGGAAAAAGTATGTGAACCCTTAGGCTAATGACTTCTCCAAGAGCTAAATAGAGCTAATTTCAACAAATTTTCCAATTCCAACATTTTCTAACACATTATCAAAATTAGCATTTTGTTGTATCATTTAATAGTTCTGAGCTAACATGAAATAACATTCCAGTGTTATATATCAAAGGAAATACTCTCTGGAAATGAATGCAAATCCAATAAATGGTTAAAAAGGTGCGGTGCATTTTTAATTGCTGTCTTAAAAAACTTAAAGGGATAGTTCAACCAAAAATGAAAATTCTGTCATCATTTACTCCCATTTGCCCTTTTACTTGTTTTAAACCTTTATGAGTTTCTTTATTCTGTTCAACACAAAAGAAGATCGATTAAAGAAAATTAAAAACCTATAACCACTTACTTACTTTTTCCTACTATGGAAGTCAACGGTTACAAGTTTTCAGCATTCTTCAAAATATCTTCTTTTGTGTTTAACAGAATAAAGAAATCTCATACATTTTTAAAACCACTTGTGGGTAAGTAAATAGTGACTAATAATATCTTACCCTTTAATATCTTACACTTAGTTTACTCACATCAGCATTTGTCTTTTATTTTTTACCAACAACAATCATTATATCCCTGTAAACATTTTATTTTGTGAACTGAACATTTTTCAGCCTCTCACACAGTACGTGTTGTCTTTGACACCTTATCTATGCACTTAAACCCTAAAGTCAGCAGGCAAGTGCAGCTGCAAACACATCTCTTGTTTTACCATGTGTCTACCTGTTAACTCCAGAGCCGAAGGTGTGAAGAACTCTTTCTAAAGCGATAAATCCCACACCCCCCACTAAACATAACAACAAGCTGGATTTGGATTTTAAACACAGGCACTTAGGCCAGTGAATAGAACCGTCTGGCCTATTGTGAAATCGCCTGTGCTTGAAGTTGTATGAATAAGTACTTGTGTGTTGTTCAGTCTGGTAAACGATTTCTGTCTTTTCTAAAGCATGAGCTCCTGAAGTGCTGATCTATCTAGCTGTAATGCAGGGCCAAGTACAAAACTTCTGAAATGGCTTGTGCATCTGAACCCACATGGCCAATAAAAAAGTCTGTATCAGAAATGAATCTAATTGAATGACTGTGCATAGGTTTTTTTTGTGTAGGAGATTATACACTCTGAGCATTCACTGATACACACACACACACAAAAAAAAAAACGGGTTCAACGTAATTATTGGGACATAACGAGAAAACGCGGGAGGTGGTAAAGGCACGCCATTTTGAACACTTCTACGCTGCTCGACTTATGGGGACATCAGCACTGTCCTAATAGTTACGGTGTGTGCTCATAGAGTCAGTATGTATTCAGGAGGTGTTTTTTTTAATTTACTAACAAGAACCAGCATGTACAGTTTTCTTATACAATAAAATCACTGTACATTTCTTAACAAGAATGGAATAAAAAAAAAAAAGCACTTAAAAAAAAAACACAGAGGAGAGGGTATATAATTATCAAATTACATACAAATATATTACAGGAAACGCATATATACAAACATTTTTATGCAAAAATGTTAAAGGAGCACCATATATTAATTGTTTTAATTGCTTTTCTATTTTTAGACTTAGAAATCACTTTTACCATGAAGAGAGGTTTGCTTTTGGCAAACTTGGATTTAAGTATGTGAAATTGACATAATAATAAAATAGAGTTTATAATAAAACCATAATCTTTTAAAGAGATAATAATAACCCAAAATCACATGTTTATAAGATAAGGAAAATGATTTTAAAATATTATGAGCAATAAAAGCTTCAACAATAATCCAAATGACTGCGCATACATATAGTCACCACCAGATGTCTGCAGAAACTTAAATTAGATCAGATGATCAGTTTTATGAACGACAATAACAGGCAAGACAACCCTGAGACTTCACACAGAAATGTGATACTTAGAATGTAACACCTAACAAAGAAAAAAGTTATCTTAAAGAAAAAAGTTAGGTTGCATAGGAAATTCTTTGTATACATTTTGTTTAGGAGGGGAAAATGGACAGCAGAGAGAATATTTAACAACAAGATGTGGTATTAAAATATATTGTTACATTCATAACACCTTTACCTATTTGTACACATTCCTGTAGAATCTACATTAACTTACTGGCAGCAATTTGCCAGTAACTAACTGTAAATCAATTAAAAATACTGCATTTACATTTACAGCACCATTTATTCATTCATTCATTCATTCATTTTCTTGTCGGCTTTGTCCCTTGCGGGGTCGCCACAGCGGAATGAACCGCCAACTTATCCAGCACGATTTTACGCAGCGGATGCCCTTCCAGCCGCAACCCATCTCTGGGAACTTCCACAAAAACATTCACACTCATACACTATGGACAATTTAGCTTACCCAATTCACCTGTACTGCATGTCTTTGGACTGTGGGGGAAACCGGAGCACCCGGAGGAAACCCACGCGAACCCAGGGAGAACATGCAAACTCCACACAGAAACGCCAACTGACCCAGCCCAGCCGAGGTTCGAACCTGCGACCCAGCGATGTTCTTGCTGTGAGGCAACAGCACTACCTACTGCGCCACTGGGTTGCCCAGCACCATTTATCTTTACTGTAAATATAAAATAATTTTCAAAATGTAACTTTAAAATACAGTAACATACTGCATAACAGTAAAATACAGTTCATATTATAGGTAAATACTGTGTAGTTCACAAAAATAGTTAACAGTTTATGTCTGTCCTTTTTTATTTTTATTTCCTCAAAATCTTAAAATATCTGGTGAAGCACCATACTTGAATACATTTCTGGAACATTCTATATAGATACACTACCAGTCAAAAGTTTTAGAAGATAGATTTTTATTGTCTTTTATTTATTATTACTTTTTAAAGTGGGCTGCACGGTGGTGCAGTGGATAGCACGTTCACCTCACAGCAAGAAGGTCACTGGTTCAAGTCTTGGCTGGGTCAGTTGGCGTTTCTGTGTGGAGTTTGCATGTTCACCCCGTGTTCATGTGGTACATGTGAATTGGGTAGGCTAAATTGTCTATAGTGTATGTGTGTGAATAAGAGTGTATGGGTGTTTCCCAGTGATGGGTTGCAGCTAGAAGGGCATCTGCTGCGTAAAAAAAACATATGCTGGATAAGTTGGTGGTTCATTCCGCTGTGGCAACCCCCGATTAATAAAGGGACTAAGACGAAAAGAAATTGAATGAATGAATTATTTAAAGTAGCCTCTTCTGCTCACTGAGCCAAAATACAGCAAAAACAGTAACATTTAGAAATATATACTTTCTATTTAAAAAAGTTTTCTATTTGAATACATTTTAAAATGTAATTTATTTCTGTGATTTAACATTTTTTAATTTTTAAATCATCATAACTCCAGTCACACAATTCTTTTAATGTTTTAATTTTGTGTATTTATGCCATAAAATAAAACACTTAAACAATTAAATAATGAATAAATATTTTACTATTGTGTTTTCTGGAAAATTACCTAATTTCAGATTTTTTTTTTTAAATGTAACGTTATATTTGTGGTGTGATTGTGTTTATCAATATTGACTTAATATTTATGAGCTTATTAGATGGTTGACTACTTATGTGACATATTTTCTCTTTTTTTAAATGTAACGTTATTTAATACTTATGTGCTTTTGAATTTACTGATTCTTCCGGTCAAAATTTCTCTAAAATTCTCTTTCATCTTGAAACAAAGTATCATTTTTCAATCTCGTATCTATTTTCAACAAATACACGGAGCCGTGTGGACACATTCATTTATGTGGACATGTCAGGGGGCTTTTTGAGCTGCATCTTTTTAAATCCCATATTACATTACACACTTAATTAGCATGTTTCCTGTAAGTAACAGTTTTGCTGGTAAAATAATTGTCATCACAAAATGAACCTAAGTTAACAAGGATAGAGTTATGTTTAAAAATAAAGCAGCACTCATGTGCATGTGTCATCGTAGCTGTTTACAAACACATACTTCAGGGGGGAATGACGCCAGTCCGTGAAACCCACCCGGAGGGCTAAAACGGGCGTGAGCGCCTCATTGGCGGTGCGTTTCCCACGTCCGACACGCCTCCGTCAGTCACCGCCTCCTCCCGGAGCCGGGTAATATTTAAAACAACCCCACACACCGCAGTGTGCGCGCTAAAGAGCTCAGACACGGACACGGTGTGAATTAAACAAGGGAAAGCAGAAGGAGTTTTATATTATATCGGATATTTCCTAATTGGACACTAACGGACTATAGAAATGAAGTCCCCAAAGATGAAGTCACAGAGCAAATGTAAGTATTTAAAAATATGTATTACTATTAAATGTATAGTCTACACACAGCCTATTAAATATATTTAGGTAGGAGTGATATAAGCTTAAATTGAACATTCTGTCAACATTTACTCACTCTACTTGTTTCAAACCTTTATGAGTGTCTTTCTTCTGTTGAACACAAAACAATATGTTTTGAAGAATGCTGAAAACCTGTAAGCATTTACTTCCATAGTATTTGATTGTCTTATGGAGGTCGATGGTTACAGGTCTTCAACTTTTTTTAAAGTATCTTCTTTTGTGTTCAACAAAATAAAGTAGGCTAACTCATAAAGGTTTACAAACACTCAGTAACTTACTTTAGTGACTTACTTTTAATTTTGAGTGAACTATCCCTTAGCATTTTTTTCTCGACTATAACAAGTTTTGCGTGTATTATCTAGCATTTCTCGAGGATGACGACGACCTTAACGCCGTATTGTGTGAATTCGACGCTGTCATTGAGGATTTCACGTCCCCCGTGGAGAAGAGACACTTCAGATACGACGAGCACTTGAAAACTATGAAGAGACGGAGCAGCGCGAGCGTCAGTGACAGCGGCATCAGCGACTCTGAGAGTGAGTATTTAATTATGCAGACAAAAGTCCAATTTGTGTCAGCTATTATGGTTGGAGAAGGATGATAGAAGTGCACGTGCTCGTGTCTTGAGGTCATTGTCTTCGCGTCAAGACTTTAAGCTCTGCAGCCTCAGGAGTTACAGTGCATAATCTTATCTAAGATAATCTGAGCCCACACACATGAGAACAAAGGACACGTTTCGTTAAATGTCTTTTGAAAGACCTTGACACTTACAAAAGGCTTAATATATTTAGTTTTTTATTGATTATTTATGTTATTATTAAAAATACTATAGTGATTTATAGTAAGTACTAGGGTGTTTTTGAAGCATGCTATTGTAAATGTATTATAGACCTACTGTAGTATCTGCAATACTTTGTTAATGAATGTTACAGCATACTGTAGTATTAAAGGTATAGTTCACCTTATAATAAAAATTCTGTTTTCACTTACTCATCCTACTTGTTTCAAACCGTTATAAGTTTTTTTCTTATGTTGAACAAAAAAAGAAGATATTTTGAAGTATGTTGGAAACCTGTGACCATTTACTTCCATAGTATTTGTATTTCCTACTATGAAAGTCAGTGGTTACAGTTTTCCAACATACTTCAAAATATCTACTTTTGTGTTCAACAGAAGAAATAAATTTATAAAGGTTTAAAACCACTTGAGTGTGAGAAAATGTTCTCTTTTTTGATGAACTATGCCTTTAACTATAGTTAACTAATAAACTGAGCTTTTACTACAGTAATCTGTGGTAAATTGTAGTGTTATATACCACATAGATGTAGAAAAGTACAGCTGATTTGCTAATATTACTATAGTTGTTGTATTACCATAGAAACTATAAAGGTTAAATCAAGTACTTCACTATAGTATGATTCAAAAACACTATAGTAATTTTTCATGTGGGGTCAGACAGCAAATATTGGTCTATTCATTGTCATTAGTTTATCTTTTAATAGCTGTTAGGGGGACACAGGTTCACTCTATACTGTCAATCCTAAAATTGGAGATTGTCCCAGTGTGGAGCAGATGAGAGTTCAGTCAGGCTCTGCCAAACACCCAGAGACAGGCTGGATCTGAGCGCAGCATGAAGGTCTAAACTCCAGCCACAAAGAATGAGAGCCTTACTTTTTGTGGAGATTTCAGGCTATCGGTTTCAAGTTAAACACTGCCCTTTTTAAAAGCCTGAAATCATATTTGAACCTCTTTGTGTGTGGAAGTACTAAAGGAATATATCCAGAATATAAAGATGCAAAAGATTTATTGACATCAAGAATGATGAATATGTAAAAAAAAGAATAGTTTGAGAGCAAGTGTTCTTGTGTTTATTTGGTTAAGCAGTGATACAGTGATTTCTTTACCCCTCCCTTTTCCTTCTTGAACAATCAGGGAATGTTACAGACTGGGTTTGGATAATAAAGCATCCTTTTTAACAATCACTGGATTAGTGATGCATGTTAGTTCCAATCAATCCAGTGATGCTTTTATTAGGCACATGTGCCATTGATCTTGATCAGTGGTCACAAGTGCTTCGGCTTCAGGATTTTACATGCACTGTAAACCCCAACAGTCAACTTTATCAAATGAAATGAGTGTAGTTAACTCAAAATTGACTGAAAGTTAATTCTACTCATTTGAAAAGAGTTTTGAACTCAGTGTTGAAGGTAATGAGTTAATGACTCTGATTGCAACAAACCATTTAAGTTCAAAAATTAATCCTAATGAGTACTATGAACTTAATCCATTTGAGTAAACGAAGCAATTTGAGCACAGTAAAACACAAAAAATGAAGAGAAGTCAAACCAACTGAGTACTGTAAAACCCAATAAGTTAAGGCAACTCAAACCATTTGAGGAAACCGATTGCAACAAACCATTTGAGCTATAAAAACTAATATATATGAGTACTGTGAATGTACTCCATTTAAGTTGAAGTAATAAGGTATTTAATTAACTCATTATTTTCAACACAACTCTTTTCAAATGAGTAGAATTAACTTTGAGTAAATTTTGAGTTAACTACACTCATTTAATTTGATTAAGTTGACTGTTGGGTTTTACAGTGTTGTTATCTATCAAATTTAGTTAAATGTACTGCTGAAGGAACTGGCAAGGATTAATGGTTAACTAAAATGTCCTTCAAGGTTATTTCCATGGAAAATTGTGTCATGTATTTAGATACATGCACTCAAAAATAATTTTTTTTTTTACTCGTTCAAACTGCTTATCTAAAATGAGCTGTAAAAGGAACACAATTCTTGAGATTTCATTGGGAGAACTTAATTTTTTTATGTTTAATCCACATAAATTTGTTAAAAATGTTAAGTTAACATAATCGATTTGTGTTGAGACAACATGAATGAATTGTGTGGAACCCTGCATTTTTTTACAGTGTATTTATATAACACGTTTAACATGAAACACATTTAAAGCACACTCTCATGAATATGAATGTTACATTTTAAACACACTTATAAGGACCAAAATACACTACAAGTGCACATTCAGCACAATTAAAGCTATAGTTCAGCCAAAAAATGAAAATTACCTCATCATTTAATCTCCGTCATGTGAGTTTTAAAACTTTATGAGTTTCTTTCTTCAGTTAAATGCGAAATGAGATATTTTGAAGAATGCTGGTTGCTGGTAACCATTGACTTTCATAGTAAAAAAAAAATAAAAGTGGGGAAAATATCTTCTTTTGTGTTTAACAGAAGAAAGAAACTCAAATAGGTTTTGTACAAGTGAAGAGTGCCTTTTGGATAAACTATCCTATTAAGTGCACTTTGTTTTACAACCATATTTAATTGACCATATTGTAAGTATGCACAGGCTTGAGAACTGCTAATGTAGATGTTGCGGTGTCAACTGAGAAGACCTCTGTTGTTCATTTCTGCTCGCACGTTTCCCCAGCTGATGTGCTGAAGCCTGCAGGCGGGGGGAGTCTAATCACTGAGGCGGTGGGCAAAGTTGAGCTTCCGTGTAATAGCATGCCTGCTCTGCCTTTAACTGCATTGAGGGCAAAGAATGTGTAAACAAAGTTTGTTTTAAGATGGAGAGTGAGTAGCAGGTCAGATCTTTAGCTTTAAATTAACCTGCTCAAGGGTGGGTCACGGTTGAAACCGCTTTGAAAGTGTGCGCGTGAGAGAGAAGCTGTTATTAGAGGAGTATGCATTGATTACAAACTCAACCTGGTCTGCTAGTACAGATTAACCCCTCCCGACACCCCCACCCCCTCCGGTTATGGGTCAGTGCACATGTTTGGCAGCCCTGTGTGGTAGAGAGCAGTGTCGCTCCACTGGTTTTACATCGGATGTTAAGTGGTGCCACAAAGAGTAACTAGATTCTGTAGAGGTTTTTTTTTCCCACTTGTTCCTTTAATTTCAGAGGATTTATGCTCTGGGTTAGGGGTAAAAATTTGTACACTTACTGCAAGTAAAATATTAATCAATGCAGATGAGTTTAATGAGTTTATGATCTTTGCCTTACATCATTTTTAACATTTTGTAGTAAATGTCACACAACTTGTACATGTAAACGTCTGTTAAATTTAATTTTTGTTTCAGTTTCTTTATTCTGTTGAACACAAAGGAAGATATTTTGAAGAATGTTGTAATACCACAGCCATTTACTTCCATTCATTCATTCATTTTTCTTCGGCTTAGTCCCTTTATTCATCAGGGTTCTCCACAGCGAAATGAACCGCCAACTAATCCAGCCTATGTTTTACACAGCGGATGCCCTTCCAGCTGCAACCCAGTACTGTAAAACATCCATACACACTCATTCACACACACACACACATACAGACAATTTAGTTTGTTCAGTTCACCTGTACTGCTCCGGTTTACCCCACAGTCCAAAAACATGTGTTATAGGTGAATTGGGTCAGTTAAAATTGTCTGTAGTGTATGTGTGTGAATGAGTGTGTATGAATGTTTCCCAGGGATGGGTTGCAGCTGGAATGGCATCCGCTGCACAAAACATATGCTGGATAAGTTGGCGGTTCATTTCACTGAGGCGACCCCGGATTAATAAAGAGACTAAGCCAGTGGTGTCCAAACTCGGTTCTGGAGGGCCGGTGTCCTACATATTTTAGTTCCAACCCCAGTTAAACACACCTGGACCAGCTAATCAAGCTCTTTCTAGGTATACTAGAAAGCTTCAGTCAGGTGTGTTGAAGCAAGTTGGAGCTAAACTATGCAGGACACCGGCCCTCCAGGACCGAGTTTGGACATCCCTGGACTAAGCCAAAAGAAAATGAATGAATTCACCTATACCGCATTTCTTTGGACTGTGGGGGAAACTGGAGCACCCGGAGGAAACCCACACGAACACGATGAGAACATGCAAACTCCACACAGAAATGCCAACTGACACAGCCGGGACTCGAACCAGCAACCTTCTTGCCGTGATGCAACAGTGCTAACCCCTGAGCCACCGTGTCACCCCTCAACTACTTTTTGTTTCTACTATGGATGTCATTGGCTGCTTGTTTAAAACAAACTTCAGAATATCTTCTTTTGTCTTCAACAGAAATTTATAAAAGTTTAGAACTCCTCGAGTGAGTCATTAGTGAGTACATTTTAATTTTTGAGCGAATGCTGCTTTGAGATACTTTGGTGCGTACAAAACAAACAGACTGAGGCCACTTAACCACAACTTTTGATTCACTCAACCCACTTCCCAGCAAAATATGGTGCTATTCAACTGAAATATTAATTAGACATTTAGACATCTAAATGAACCCAAAACAAGACACAAACTCACAATATCCAATAACCACAAAAAAAGTTACTCAGAAAAAAAAAGATTATTCAGCTGTAATAAAAAAAAAGTTGCAGTTTTATAGATTTAGTTATTGTAGGGATAGTTCATCCAAAAATGAAAATTTACAATTAGTTCGCTCACCTTCAGGCAATTGATGATTGCAAATGTATTGCCTCGGCAGAACATTAAAGAAGATGTTCAGCTTTGCAAGTCAATGGTCACCCATTTTAAGTCATTTTTTAAAACAAACACACACAAACATCAAGTCCAAATCAAATCATTCTGTGCCTGATAATACACTGAGATCTTATGAAGTGAAACAATTAGTTTCTGCAAGAAATTGAACATTATTTACAATATCATTAGCTTGAATTCACAGCCTGAGCAAACAGTTCTCGGTGCGTTTATAAGTTTAGTGAATGCACATTTACGGTTGATTGATGACGTATAAGCGCACAGCGATAATTGAACTTACTGCATACATCACCAAGAGACTGGAAGCTGTGGATTAAAGCTAATAATATTTTAAATAATGTTCGATTTCTTGCATAGACTAATTGTTTAACTTCATAAGATCTCATAAGTGTATTATCAGGCACAGGATGATTTGATTTGGACAAAGATGAAGATCATCGGTGTATAATCAGGAAACATATAGGAATTGATTTGGACTTGTTTGTATGTGTTTGTTTTTAATCTCAAAAATAGGTGGCCATTGACTTTATACATTATACAAATCATCAAGAACCATGGATTCAGCTAAAGAAAAAATCAATTTTGAAGAAATAAAGTCAGCTACATACATTTTTTGGTGATCAAATGTTGATTAAACCAGCCTGATCTCATGAGGAAACTTAAGTATTTTACAATTTGTCAGTTTAGTGGCTAATTCGTACAAGTTCAGTCGCACGAAAATGTATGATTTTAAAAAGAAGGTGTGGCACCCAACCCCACCCCTAACCCCAACCGTCATTGGGTGATGAGCAAATCGTACTAATTTGTACAAATTAGATCGTATGAATTCATACGAATTAGCCACTAAATCAAAAAGTTACGAATTGCTGTGAGATTGCATTGATTAAACAGACGAAGATAATCCAAGACACATACATTGTCACAAATGAAAATATTGATGACTGCAATTTCTATCAATACCCCTACCATTAATTAAATTAATAAAATAAAAAAGCAAACACAGACAAAAACAAGAATAAAATCAACGTTATCTCACAACATTTAGTAACGTTTTGATTTAGTGGCTAATTCGTATGAATCTCATTTGTACATTTTAATACGATTTGCTCGTTTCCCAATGACTGTTGGTTTTAAGGGTGGGGTTTGGTGCCACGCCTCCTTTTGAAAATCGTACATTTTCGTACAGCTGAACTCGAATTTGCCACTAAACTGACATCGGCATTACAGTCACCTACATTAATAATTCAGTAAATAATAATAAATTTTATTTTGAAATGAACTATGCCTTTTACACAATTATATGTCACTGTAGACATGTTAGAGATTTAGGGCTCATGATCCACCTGTTGAGAATCACTGTGTTGGGGTTAGCGGTGCACTGTGCAATACACATACAGGAAACATCAGTTATTTGTTTCTGACTTCCTCTGTTTTTTCCCCTTCTGTAACAGGTGCAGAATCCTTGAACAGAAACAGTTTCAGCTTCAGTGACGAGAAGCTCAACTCTCCAACCGTTTTCTCCCCCTCATCAAACAGTCCATTGGCCACATCTCCTAAACGTGAGTGTAAATGAACATCTTTCTGTTTTACACATTAAGCAGATTTGTTGTAGTGTGATGATTAACTATATATTGTGCTCTTCAGCTAAACTTGGAGACACTAAAGAGCTAGAGGACTTCATTGCTGACCTTGACAGAACATTAGCGAGTAAGTCATTTTTTATATAATAATAATAATTCCTTACAGTTATATATTACTTTTCTGGACACTCAAATCGCTTTACACATTGGGGGGAATCTCCTCATCCACCACCAGTGTGCAGCATCCACCTGGATGACGTGACGGCAGCCATATTGCGCCAGACCGCATGCCACACACCAGCTGATTGGTGGAGAGGAGACAGAGTGATGAAGTCAATTATGATATGGGGATGGTTAGGAGTCCATGATTAGGAGGCCAGTGGGCAAATTACATATCACAGCCTCTTGCGATTAGCTAATAGCAACATTTTAAATTGCAATTGCGATTCGATTAATTACTCAGCCCTAGTAGTATATAGGTATGTATGCCCATTAATGTGATGAAAATTTGTGCAGTTTTATTTATCCCATCCACACATTTGATCAAGTTTAAGTTTTAGGCCAGTACATTTACTGTAAAACAAAATTAGACACACTTTAATCAACTGTTTTCAACCTATTAAAGGGATATTTCACCCCCAAAAATGAAAATTCTGGGTATCACATTATTTTGATGGTCCATTTAACACATTTTGTTGAATTTAAGTTACATTGCATCTACATGCCAACTATTTCTCATTAGATTATAAGTAGACTGTTAGGTTGGGGTTGGGGTTAGGCTTAGTGTAAGTTGACATGTACTTGCAAAGTTTCTTATAGTCAGTTACAGTCTGTTGAAGGTGCTGTATCATCAGATATTAAGCAGACAGTCTACTAATACTCAAATGAGAAGTAATTGGCATGTAGTTGCAATGCAACTTTTAGACAACAAAATGTTCAATAGGGACCATCAAAATAAAGTCTTACCAAATTCTGTCATCATTTACTCTTCCTTGTTCTAAACCTGTTTGAGTTTCTTTCTTCTGTTGAACACAAAGGAAGACATACTGAAGAATGTTGGAAAATAACAGCCATTGATTTCCATAGTATTTTTGTTCCTACTACTTTTTTCCAACATTTTTCGGATTATCTTGTTTGTGTTCAACAGAAGAAAGAAACTCAAAGTTTAGAACCACTTGAGTGTGAGTAAAAGCGAAGAAATTTTCATTTTTACATGACCTAATCCTTTAGTATTAGATTCAGGACATGCTAATCATTGTCGATCACATTTCCCCTTCCTACACTGTTGCATTAACACAGTTAAGATCATTTACTTTGGACACTCCTACATTCTAGACTTGCTTCAGAGAGAGAAAAGAATGTGTGTGTGTGCAGATCTGCTCTCTCTTAAAGCAGTCCTGTAACTTTAGCCAAAGGGGGATGTCCATTGATTTTATCTGCCATAGAGTGGGAGGCCATGACATCTTAAATCTTATCATTCATTTTGTAGGGTGTTTTTTTTTTTTGCACCAAAACAGACATAAATCATTGTTGTTATGACAACTTCCCACCCTCTTTCTGACACTTAGAATTACATAGCCAGTGCCTTGAACATTTGTATTTATGCACGCATACAATTTAAATCACTCTGACAGGAAAGAGTAGCCAAAGTTTAATCTCAAAACTTCAAGGGGAACTACATTCATGACAATACATTGATATGACTTTCAGATAATGTGTTTCTATGTTCTATGTTTCCATTAGCTTTCCTCAGTTTACAGATACTTGAAATCTGGGCTTCAAACAACAGGTTGCAATTAAAAATCACCCCCAAATTTTTGACTGAAGATGAGGACTGAACTGAGAGTCCATCAAGGGTTAGAGAGTGTTCTAAGTTTTTGGTTGTGTGGTTTTCGGGTCCAATAAGTAAGACATCAGTTTTTTCTGAATTTAGCAATAAGATGTTTTTAGTCATCAATTTTTTAATATCAGCTATATAATCTGTTAATTTCATAAACTAACTCCATGTTTTTTAAGGATATCACCTAGCGGTAGCAAATATAGTGTGAAAAGTAAGGGACCAAGAACTAAGCCTTGTGGTACCCCACGGTGTACTTTTGATCAGTTCATTAACTGATACAAATTGATAACGTTCAGATAGATAAGAATTAGGCCAATGCAGTTTCTATAATACCAACATAATTTCAAGGAGAATATTATGATCGATTGTATCAAATGCAGCACTGAGGTCCAATAACACTAAGAGAGAAATGCAACCATGATCAGACGACAGAAGCAGGCCATTTGTAGCTCTTAGAAGTGCTGTTCCTGTGCTATAAAAAGTTGAAAAGTAAGCACATCTGGCAGACTTTAAAGCTTTTCTAAAGCTCATATCAGGTGGTTATTCAGGCAATTCTACAAAAAATGAAAACAATTACCCCTGCATTTACCGGTCACATTTACATGTCAAATATTTTAGGCTGAATCAAATGAACTTTTCTAATGATCTCAACTTACATCAATCAAACTGACTAAAAATATTAAGTTTTAAGTTAAAATTTAGTTGAAACCTAACATAAATGCGATATACAGTTGAAGTCAGAATTATTAGCCCCTCCTTCATTTTTTATTTATATTTCCCAAATGATGTTTAACAGAGCAAGGACATTTTCACAGTATGTCTGATAATATTTTTTCTTCTGGAAAAAGTCTTATTTGTTTTATTACAGCTAGAATAAAAGCAGTTTTTAATTTTTAAACACCATTTTAAAGGACAAAATTATTAGCCCCTTTAACCTATATATTCTTTCGATAGTTTATACAACCATCATTATACAATAACTTGCCTAATTACCCTAACCTGCCTAATTAACCTAATTAACCTAGTTAAGCATTTAAATGTCACTTTAAGCTGTATAGAAGTGTCTTGAAAAAATATCTAGTCAAATATTATTTACTGTCATCATAGCAAAGGTAAAATAAATCAGTTATTAGAAATGAGTTATTAAAACTATTATGTTTAGAAATGTGTTGAAAAAAATCTTCTCTCTGTTAAACAGAAATTTAGGAAAAAAATAAACAGGGGGCTAATAATTCAGGGGGCTAATAATTCTGACTTCAACTGTACAAGTAAACCTTATATTTTTTGCCATGATTTTTGTAATGACTTATTGCAAGAGGTTAAGTTTTAGTCAATCAGCATTGGTTAATGAAATTCCATCATGTTGCTATTGTATTTTATTGACTTATTTCATGTGCATATTTGTAATGAAATTGCGCCAAGTGACATTTGTATTGAATTGAACTGAGTCTTTTTTAAATTAACTAGAGCAATACCGGCATTCTATTCTGCTGCCTGTCTGATATATTGAATATGTTCCACAATGATGACATTTTCTTATCTGATTTATATTATATGCATGTTTAAACTTGTAAAGCAGCTGTAGCTTGTAAAGCACTGTAGAAATAAAGGTGATTTGACTTCAAATGGCAAGCTAATGAAAGGTTAATAGGGCTAAAATGTTTATGGTGGGTGTCTCTAAAAAGAGGACCCACATACACACCAAAAATAACTGACACCCGAGGGCCTGAAGATATACTAAGTATGTTCTGTGCTTGTCTGCTTGTCTCTTCAGGCATGTGAGTCAGAGACGGGATGACTGGAACCCACCACATTGAAACTCCGCTGGGGGATGACAGCCACACCACACCTGACAAACTACTGTGAAGATGGAGAAAACATAGTCATGGTTCCACGAATCCTCTTGTATACTTAAAGCCCATATAAAACAATCTCAAACGCAAATGAATAAGAAATACACATTTGACAGGAATGGCTGTGCTCTCTGGAAAACAAAAAAAAACTTGAGCTGTAAGATTATTTAAATAACTTTTTATAGAAATATATTTGTAATTTTATAGAGTTGGTTATTGTAAATTTATCTGTAATACCGTTTTGTGAATTTATATTTTTGTATTTCATGTAAATATTGGTTCAGACTTTATCACCTTGCTCTGTTTCATATGAGAATAAACTTAATTCATTAGAAAAAAAACTAGAAAAGGAATATAACATGTATTTAATACAACTAATGTCTTCATGAGATTAAAGTTGACAGAAGATGCATTTCTTGTTGTCTCCGTGCTTTGTGTGTGTATGTGTGTGTACCTTGTATTTATCACTTTATGGGGATCAAATATTCTCAATTGTAGCAATACTAGCAAATTTTGAACTTGAAAATTGACAGTATTTATTTTTGTTATTTTTTTATGTGAACAAATAATCTGTGCAAGATAATCCACTGGAAAAAAAAAACGGTTTAATTTGGTAATCTTCAATCCACTTCTGAATATTTACTTCTTCATTTGGAGTGGCGGTCTATCTCTGTTGGTATTCGTTTGACAGATTCAGCCACAATATTCTTAACCATGCCTAGTGGTGGGCAAAGCGAGGCTGACTGGGTAGGGGTGCCAACTTATAAATTTATGAGTAAAAATAAAAATATATATTTATAAAGTCAGTGCTACATAGGATACACTAGTAGTGCAATAACCCTAGTAACCCCTTATAGAGCTAAATACAAAAATAAATCAGACAGAACTAAACCAGCTTGAATTGCATTCTAATATTATTCAATTTGGCCTTCTTACAACCTCAAAATAACACTGTATACGTATTTTACAACACAACAAAACAATTCAAACCCACCCCAACATACATATGAATAATTCAACACAATCAAATGCACAAAACATAAAAAAAAAGTAAAGAGGTACCTCGGTCTACTTGAAATTAATTTGACCAATTCACAAGGATGAAACCACTAATTCACATCAAATTGTTAGAACACAATTACATTCACTACCGTTACACAGGGATTCAATATAAACAATTCAAACCTTTCAATGATTCATGCAGTTCAAGTAATTTCAAGTAGTTTCAATGATTCACTCAGTTCTAGTAGTTCGATTGCTCACGGATTCAGTTCAAACAGTTCAATGATTCACTCAAACAGTTCAATGATTCTAATAAATCTTTAATTTGGAAATTAAACAATTCTCTTCTTAAGTATGAAAAGGTCAAGCAACAGGTTGATGAGATTATTCACATCTACTGGAAAAAAGCCAAATCACAAAAAGCTTATGGACGTAGCTGGGAACTCCTAAAATATGAACTAGGTACATTTTTTTTAGAAAATTTGCTAGTGACATAGCTAAGCAAAATAGATTAAATGAAGACAAAATTCTTTCACAATTTTTAGATTTATCTTCTAATGAATCACTGACAGATACTCAAAATGCAGAATACTTAAAATTACAGAATAAATTAGATGAGCTATATAAAGCTAAAGCTAAGGGAGCCTATGTCAGATCCAGAAAAACATGGCTGGAAGAAGAAAAACAAAACTCATCTTATTTCTTCAGGATGGAGAGATCCAATGCCTTAAATGCTTCTATTGTTCGACTTAGAGCAAATGATAAATTACTTGAAAATCCTAAGGAAATAGCTGCTTTTTGCTCCCAGTTTTATAATAATTTATATACATCAAAATACTGTGATAATTCGGCCAAATTGTTTTTTGAATCTAATAATCAACACAAAGTAATCTCACTAGAAGATAAAGAAGCATGTGAGGGTGATTTATCTCTATCAGAAATTCTACAGGCAATCAAAAGTTTAAAAAATAATAAAAGTCCAGGCAGTGATGGTCTCACTGCTGAACTATATAAGATGTTTGATAAGGTATTATCTCCTTTTTTACTGAAAGTGTTTGAGGAAAGTTTTGATTTGGAGGCTCTTCGACCAACTATGACACAAGGAGTCATCACCCTGATCCCCAAGCCCAATAAAGATAAAGAATGTCTAGAAAACTGGAGGCCAATCACCCTATTAACAAAATCTTGACTACAAAATCTTAGCCTCTATTTTAGCAAGAAGTATTAAAGATGTCCTTAACTAATTATTATTGATGAGTCGCAATCAGGCTTCATGGAGAAACGTCATGTTACAAATAACATCAGATTATTTTTAGACCTTTTAGATTATGAAGATCTCATCCCTAACGACAGTTTCCTACTCTTTCTAGACTTCTACAAAGCCTTTGATTCGCTCGAACACAAATTCATATAAGCTCCTGATAAGTTTGGTTTTGGTGATTATTTTTGTTGAGCCTTTTGGTCATTATATAAAAACAATAATAGCTGTATTAAATTAAAATTTGGAACATCACAAAGATTCAGTTTGTCACGAGGAGTGAGACAAGGATGTCCTATCTCCATATTTATTTTTGCTAGCCTCACAATTTTTAGCTCTCCATATTTCTAGTATTAATTTACATGGTATCACAATTAATGATAGACAAATTATTATTAGCCAGCTGGCTGACGGCACACTACTTTATTCCTGAATGATGCTTCACAAATCCTTTTTGCTTTAAGACTGATCGAGTCCTTCTCCAAAGCTTCAGGTCTTTGTTTAAATATCAAAAAATGTGAATTGATGGCAATTAAACACTGTGATGTTCCCTATATATGCAACATACCTGTGAAAGATCAAATAACATACTTAGGAATTGTAATAAATAAGGACCAAAAAACAAACTTAATTTTGATCCTTTAATATTGAAAACTCAAAAGAAACTTAATTTGTGGCTGCAGAGAGACTTATCAATAAGAGGAAGAATTTTACTCTCTAAAGGTGAAAGGTTGTCTCGACTGACCTATGCAGCGCTTTCCTTGGAGGTAGATAATAAAACATTAAAAAGGACTGATAGCATGTTAAATAAATTTGTGTGGAAAAACAAAATTCACCTCATTAAGAAAGCGGTAATAATGAATCCCATAAAACAGGGAGGATTGAATTATCTAGATTTTACTACGTTAAACAACACCTTTAAAATTAATTGGCTCAAAAACTCTCTTAAAAATCCCCTCTCACTCTGGAATATCATCCCTAATTATATTTTCTCTAAAGTTGGTGGTTTGAATTTTCGTTTACTTTGTAATTATAATGTTTTGAAAATCCCAGTTAAACTCTCCAATTTTCATAAGCAGATGCTCTTGGCCTGGTCTCTAATATACAAGCATAACTTTTCTCCACACAGATATTATTAATGGAATAAAAAAGACATTATTTACAAGAATAAATCACTTTATTTTGAAAATTGGTTTAAAAACAACTTTCTTTTAGCTTGCCAGCTCTTTACCTCAGAAGGCAGACTTTATAACTATTCAGAATTCTTACAGAAGTTCAATATTCCTGCTACTCCTAGTTAATATGCCATTGTTGTAAACTCCATCCCTTCTGGTGTGTTTATTCTAATGCAAGGTCTCACACTCCCATGGCCATACACTCACTCTCTGAATTTAATCGACACAGTGGTTGGAAGTGTGTGATTTTCAGTAGACCAACAGAAAAATAACTGTAAAATTAGAGGCCTCTTCCAGAGAGAGATAATAACAATCCCTTATGTAATACCTTATTGGAACAACACTATTGAAAATATTCTATGGGAGAAAGTATGGACTTTGCCTCTCACAAGTATCTGATTACTAATAAAGTAAAGAAGTAACATTTAAAGAGCTCCTATTATGGGTTTTTGAAAATCACCTTCCATGTAGTGTGTAACACAGCTCTTAGTGAAGTGAAATATCCAGCTAAAGCTTAAATCTGAAAGTTGACAGTTTTTAAAACTATTGATTCATCTATAAAAGAGTCGACTCATAGTGGTTTAAACGAATCGTCTTGATAACGAGTCATCAGCCATTTCGGCGTGACGTCGTTACGAAACATAATGGTTGCGCGCGCAGACCTGGCAAAATTCAAACCTGCGGTCCCGCCCACTAACACAGCAGCAGGACGTTCATGAAGACGCTGTGCTAACCTGGATATTATTGGAAGTGTGAGGGAAAGGAGTCGTTCAGAAATCATACACTTACGGGCGATCTATAACTTAATGGGCGATCTATCAATACACAGCTCATGCATCAAGTTTCTTCCTCCATCTTGTAATGAACAGACAATACACCAGGGGTGCGGGCAAAATATTAGGTACACCGGCAGGCTGCTGCACGCTGGGCTTCGGGCTTGTGAAGGGAGCAGAGATAGCTTGTCAGAGGACAGAGGATGCTACAACCTCCCGGCTGGGTATGTGATCGTTTGGAATAGCAGAGTACAGGTAAGCCCTAAGAAAATATAGCAGTTCACGGACGAGGTGCCAGAGCAATGATTGCAAATAGAAATTATCTACATGTTTTGTTACTAGTTACCGCATGTACTGTATCCGGTTAACTCTTTTTATTCTCATATCGCGTCTAATGCCACGTTGAAAACGCGACGCGTGCTGCTTTGTTTACGTATTTAAATGTGTTTGTGAGCGCTTGTTTCACTAACGTTTGTCGTTGCTATGGCGTAGCCACTGTTCAGAATAGTTCAGCTTTTGCTACTGTGTGGATTAATTCTGAATGTGTGTCATACTTGAGAGCAATGCTGGTGTTTAACTGCACTGCTTTCGGCGCTGAGGTGTCTGAATAACACTGTTGAGAACCGGGTACTGTTTAATGTGGTGTTAGTAAGTTTACTTTAAAGCGTGTTTCGGGCGTCCGCTGCGATCCAATGTTGGCGACCTGGGGGCTTGATAAACCACGCTGGGCATTTTACTGTCTCGCGCTGAACGCTGTCGACCAATCGCAACAGACTGTCATCAGTCCAATCAGCGCAGATTAGCTTCGCGCTGAGCAGGGGTTTGAGAACAAATGAATCGCTGAACGATTCATATGGGAGTCGCTGGCATAATTAGGTAAAAATAAATGCATATTATAAGACCATGAAAGTGTTGTTTGACCTTGCATACATATCAGTATGTTGTTGGAGACCCATAAAACCGAAATATGATTCCTTTCAATGTGTAATAGGGGCTCTTTAAATTAATTCACAAATGTTATCCTACTAAGGCCTGTCTTCAGAAATATAAGTCTGACATTGATGTGAACTGCTCATTCTGTCACTCTTCAGAGGAAGACTCTATTCATTTGTTCTGGCAGTGCTCCTACACAGAGAGATTCTGGTCAGATCTGCTGATGTTTATTCAGTCTATTCAGTCATATTATGAGTGATTTTTCCTTTTCTTTTAAAGTTTTATTCTTTGGATTGTTTGACGATTCTAAAGTAACTTGGAAAAAGTGTATATAATTAATTTGTGTATTCTACAGGGTTTCTGCAGATATCATAATGTCAAATTTAAGACCTTTTAAGACTTTTTTAAGACCATTAAGTATTAAATTTAAGACCTATATCACAATATCAAAAACACACGAAAGAAAATGCAAAATCACAAAATTAGTGGTAAAATAAATTTATTTAAATTGAACTGTACTAAAGACAGGTTAGATGGACCACTGAACTACAAAAAAAAACATCTTAGGGCTGATTTATACTTTCGCTGGCGCCACATCGCGCACCTCACGAAACGGACGAGGCTTTTATACTTGATGAATTCGCTGTTGTAATATTCTTTAAAACGACATGGGCCGGTCAAAAGAAACCCACCATAAAGTCAGACGGATAAACAGAGATGTAGTACGTCTCCGGAACTACGTCATATCATTAATATCGTTCAAGATTTTAAAACTTATATTTTTTTATTATTTTTATAATTTATTATAATGATTATAAAGATTTTTATAACCATTCAAGATTTTCTTAAATCAAACTTTGATGCATCACTTGCTTTTGTTCATATCTCGGACAGTTCTACCTATTAAAGTTAAATATCAATGATAAGAGAAAATGGGTTGCTCTACAATTAGATTTTTTAATATGGCAAGAATAAAAGCAAAAAAAAACCTTACTAAAAGTACTGACCTTTTTTATTTTGCCCACTCAACAATTCCGACATTATTGTCTGGCTAGTTTCTGTCCTATAAAGGCTAAAAAGGCAATAATGGTCCAACATTCCTGACCATTATCACCAATAAAGCCCAGAATTTGGGCATCAGTATATTGTAAACTGATAGGTTCATATATTCTTTTCCAGTTATCAAAGACATAATTTGTCACTTAATTTTAGTTTGTAGCTATTAACCACACAGGTCTCTACTTTTGCCATGGCATCTTTTTTTTGTTTGAACAAACTTATCCGTCAGGTTTTTCCAAACTTTTACAAAAACTTTCCTACTTTTCCACTGCTGTTGCAATTTCTAGCCAAGAATTATTGGTCATCTGGTTATCTCTATGATGATCATGCATGAACGGATCATAAAGATGTGTGTACAGTCATACCTGTTTCAGACAAAATCTCTTCAAAGTGTTTCATATTCAACTCAAATCAAACGCGGCGCCGCGTGAACTGTTCACCCGAAATCATGTTGCGTGCACCGAAAGCAAACCTCCGCAAACACAGCAAGGACTTCACATTCGCAGCGCGCACTGGGCCCAATAACAGAAAGCTGATTGGCTATTGCATGCTGGTCTCATTTGTAGTTGTAATACCGCAAATTACATTAGGACTAGTAAAGTAAAGGACTACAACATCACGAAAACCAAGCAACAACAACAAAAAAAGAATTTAAATGAGCATTAGATGTAGCCTTACATGGACATCGAAAAAATAAGACCTGTGCAAAATATTTAAGACCTAGAACAGTGAATTTAAGTCTTTTTTAAGGCCTTAAATTTTGATTTTTAAATTTTAGACTTTTTAAGACCCCGCAGAAACCCTGATTCTATTAGCCAAGTTTCAAATTCACAAACAGAAGTTTAGTGGCTCTAAACCTTTTTTTGATCTGTTCAAAATCGACCTAGACCAATATTTGGAAACTATCCAGCACTCTTTTAATTCAAAAGCAATAAAAAATCTTTATACTCTTCCTTTGTGTCTCTTTAAGGTGTAACTTTATTTTATTAGTTTTATTTTTGTTACCCTGGCGTTTGTTTGCCTTTGTGTATATTTCTGTGCATTTTTTTCATTATTTGTATTATTTGTCTCTATGTATGTATTTGTATTTGATCTACCTCTTTAATAAAAAAAAAGTGAAAAAAAATAAAAATAAATAAATAAAATAAAATAAATTACATGAATCAGTGAGTCGTTTACTGGAGATTCACTTTGTAAAAATCACATGAATCAGTGAGTTGTTTACTGAAGATTCACTCTGAATAAATTACAAGAATCAGTGAGTCGTTAGGTGCGTTCGACATGAAGCACAGCTGCAGCCGGTGACCAACGAGATTAGCCGAGCGCAGGCGGGGGCGGAGTTGAAAACGGAGCCGTCAAGCCGGACACTTCAGAGCTCGAAGTTGCTGCTGTCATGATGACCGATCACATGGCGGGATCATTCATTTATTTGTTTATTTATTGCAACAACAACAAAGGATTTGCAGTACAAATAAAACAGAATACAGTCTCTACAAACTATAGTTCATTTTAAACAAGGGAATTATGAATTAAATTTAAGTAGCTTATATAACAAACGTATGAGAAATAAGAGGAAAACGAGAGAGGAGATAAAAAGGAAAAAAATATCCACAAATAGGCCTATTAAACAAAACAATAAGCACAAATTCTTGGAGTTTAAGCATCAGACTTTGGGCTACCAGATGTTGAACGGTGTGTCAATACTGTTCCAGTGCTTGTTTGAATATGCTAAAAAAGGGTTTACATTTATTTACATTTATAGATATAAAACTTTCCAATATATATTAGTGTAAAACCCAAAACACGGTGTTTTGATTAAGTCTTAAACAATGATTATTTTGGATAATGAAAACATTTTTTAAAAAGCACTTTAATCCATAGAGATTGAACAAAAGGACCACAATAAATGAGCTACACTAAATAGAAAATACCCAGAAAGAGCAGGTACATCAATGTCACTTTTAACATTTCTGCATAAACGGCTTAACAGGAAATAAAATATTTAAGAATCATACAGTTTTATATTTAATAAAATATTTTTTACTTAATTTGTTAAGAAATCTTTATAGGGGTGTCAGGATCAATGATGATAATTATTTTATTATAAGTCTGTAAGACTTATTTGAGTTAATATTTGGTCATTCACTAAAATGTATAATACAGTTGTCTGTATAAAAAAGGCAGAATAAACCTGTTCAAACAATCTAGACATGAACAAATTATTTAACAAAAGATGATGGTGCAGTAAAATATTTGTAGTCTTTTAATAAGCATGATGTGTACAAGATAGAAAGGGTATGAAAAGTTAATTGTTTGTTTTGAAATTTGTGAATCGGAATTTCTCCAATAATAAACCCGAAACACACGTGGTTGTTGTCATGCTGTAAACTCGGCCAATCGTGTAACATCAGTGATGTCATCGCAGCTCCAGCAGCCGCTGTTCAGGTGCTGCGCGGGCTGAGTCAGTCGTCTGATCTCGGAGTGCTGTCGCGGTACTTTGATGCCACATGTGACAGTCACATGGCGTCAGCGCAGCATCAGTCCGGACAAAATTTCTAACCAGCATGCACCACTTTAAGACAGAAGGTGCGTTCGACTTCATGCAGGGCTGCGCAGATCGATCAATGTCTGTCTTAAAGTGGTGCATGCTGGTTAGAAATTTTGTCCGGACTGATGCTGCGCTGACGCCATGTGACTGTCACATGTGGCATCAAAGTACCGCGACAGCACTCCGAGATCAGACGACTGACTCAGCCCGCGCAGCACCTGAACAGCGGCTGCTGGAGCTGCGATGACGACACTGATGTTACACGATTGGCCGAGTTCACAGCATGACAACAACCACGTGTGTTTCGGGTTTATTATTGGAGAAATTCCGATTCACAAATTTCAAAACAAACAATTAACTTTTCATACCCTTTCTATCTTGTACACATCATGCTTATTAAAAGACTACAAATAATTTACTGCACCATCATCTTTTGTTAAATAATTTGTTCATGTCTAGATTGTTTGAACAGGTTTATTCTGCCTTTTTTATACAGACTACTGTATTATACATTTTAGTGAATGACCAAATATTAACTCAAATTAGTCTTACAGACTTATAATAAAATAATTATCATCATTGATCCTGACACCCCTATAAAGATTTCTTAACAAATTAAGTAAAAAATATTTTATTAAATATAAAACTGTATGATTCTTAAATATTTTATTTCCTGTTAAGCCGTTTATGCAGAAATGTTAAAAGTGACATTGATGTACCTGCTCTTTCTGGGTATTTTCTATTTAGTGTAGCTCATTTATTGTGGTCCCTTTGTTCAATCTCTATGGATTAAAGTGCTTTTTAAAAAATGTTTTCATTATCCAAAATAATCATTGTTTAAGACTTAATCAAAACACCTTGTTTTGGGTTTTACACTAATATATATTGGAAAGTTTTATATCTATAAATGTAAATAAATGTAAACCCTTTTTTAGCATATTCAAACAAGCACTGGAACAGTACTGACACACCGTTCAACATCTGGTAGCCCAAAGTCTGATGCTTAAACTCCAAGAATTTGTGCTTATTTGTTTTGTTTAATAGGCCTATTTGTGGATATTTATTTCCTTTTTATCTCCTCTCTCGTTTTCCACTTATTTCTCATGTGTTTGTTATATAGGCTACTTAAATTTAATTCATAATTCCCTTGTTTAAAATGAACTATAGTTTGTAGAGACTGTATTCTGTTTTATTTGTACAGCAAATCCTTTGTTGTTGTTGCAATAAATAAACAAATAAATAAATGATCCCGCCATGTGATCGGTCATCATGACAGCAGCAACTTCGAGCTCTGAAGTGTCCGGCTTGACGGCTCCGTTTTCAACTCCGCCCCCGCCTGCGCTCGGCTAATCTCGTTGGTCACCGGCTGCAGCTGTGCTTCATGTCGAACGCACCTAGACTTTGATCGATCTGCGCAGCGCTGCATGAAGTCGAACGCACCTGTTTACTGGAGACTCACTTTGAATGAATCACACGAATCAGTGAGTTGTTTACTGAAGATTCACTCTGAATAAATTACATGAATCAGTGAAAAAAAAACAGTTCAATGATTCATTCGGTTCTAGTAGTTCGATTGCTCACAGATTCATTTCAAACAGTTCAATGATTCACTCGGTTCAAACAGTTCAATGATTCACTCGGTTCAAACAGTTCAATGATTCACTCTATTCAATAGGTGCGTTCGACTTCATGCAGCGCTGCGCAGATCGATCGAAGTCTGTCTTAAAGCGGTGCATGCTGGTTAGAAATTTTGGCCGGATTGATGCTGCGACGACGGCATGTGACTGTCACATGTGGCATCAAAGTACCGCGACAGCGCTTCGAGATCAGACGACTGACTCAGCCCGCGCAGCAACTGAAGAGCGCCTGCATGAACTCTGATGACGACACCAATATAATACGATTGGCCAAGTTCACCGCATGACAACAACCACGTGTGATTCAGGTTTATTATTGGACAACATCCTTCTCACAAATTTCAAAACAAACAATTAACTGTTCATACACTCTCTATCTTGTACACATCATGCTTATTAAAAGACTACAAATATTTTACAGCAGCATCATCTTTTGTTAAGTAATTTGTTCATACTGACTAGACTGTTTGCACAGGTTTATTCTGCCTTTTTTATACAGACTACTGTATTTAGCTCCATAAACGATATAAATGATATATTTTAGTAAATAACTTAAATATTAACTCAAATAAGTCTTACAGACTTGTAATACAATAATTATCATCATTGATCCTGACGATTTCTTAGCAAATTAAGTTATATAAAAATATGTAATATAAAAATATGATTCTAAAATATTTTATTTTCTGTCAAACCATATTACGCAGAAATAAAAGTTAAAAGTGTCATTGATGTACCTGCTCTTTCTGGGAAATTTCTACTGAAAGTGTAGCTCATTTATTTTGGTCATTTTGTTCAATCTTTTTGGATTAAAGGGCTTTTTTAAAAATGCCTTCATTATTCAAAATAATCCTATTCGTGGATATTTATTTCATTTTTATGTGCCCTTATTTTCCCCCTTATTTCTGATGCATTTGTATGTAGGCTACTTAATTTTAATTCATAATTCCCTTACTGTTTAAAATGAAGTTTGTAGAGACTGTATTTTGATTTTATTTGTACTTTATATCTTTTGTTGTTATTTCAATAAATAAATAAATAAATAAATAAATAAATAAATGATCACGCCATGTGATCGGTAATCATGACTGCAGCAACTTGAGTCCCCGAAGTGGCCGGCTTGACGGCTCCGTTTTCAACTCCGCCCCCGCCTGCGCTCGGCTAATCTCGTTGATCACCGGCTGCAGCTGTGCTTAATGTCGAACGCACCTATAGATTCGCTCGGTTCTAGTAGTTCAATTGCTCACAGATTCAGTTCAATGATTCACTCGGTTCTAGTAGTTCGATTGTTCACAGATTCAGTTCAAACTGCTCAATGATTCACTTGATTCTCACACCGCGTGTGTTTCGGGTTTATTATTGGACAGATTAATCTACAACTGACCGAGTGCGAGAATAGGCATCATTGTATCTGCGCTCTTGGTCAGTTTTGTGGGTTGTCGAGGGGGGTTAACAGCCACGTCTTTAATGGATAACCGCAGTCTCCTAATATTCAGTTAAATAAGTACATTCAAAATAAAATAAAAATAAAAAATATCTTAATAATAATATCTTTTACCAAGAAGCCACCCATCGCGCGTTTGTAAGGATGGATGAATAAATGAATCATGGGTTGACCAAGGCCACCTTGCCACAATATTAGGGGAGAGCGGGGCACAAAGGAACACTTTTTGGATTTTCTCAAATAACGAATAAAGTAATGGGGTTAGACAAACCATATTTTTTTTACCAACAACACACAAGCCTCTCCTACAAATGAGCACTGGAATTATGATTGCCGGACCTATGGTTTCTGTGCAGTATTGCCAAAAGTGGCAGGAGTATAAATGTTACTATTTACCCAACCTGCGGGGCAAGTTGCAACAGACAGAGGGTTAGTTGTAACACATGCTTATAAAGGCAGATTTCACACAATTCATTTAAATTCAGTTTACTTTAAATAGTAGCTATATTTCCTCAGTAATTGGCTCATTTCTTTTTTATTCTACATAGCACAGTATGTTTATTTATTTTTTTGTTTATTGGATAAACACATTTGAATCTATTTGCATTATTATCCAATTATCCATTATTATACAATGCATTTATTTGCATTATTAGCAATAAAATATATATATTTTTTTCTATTAAAACAATATTTTTTTTTGGAAAACATTTTTATTTAAAAAGTTCTCAACATTACGCTCAAAATACAAAAAAAAATATTTTGTTAGTTTAGTTGGTGTCCAACAGTGTGTGGCTTAATTGTAACACCCTGTTACAACTAACCCTGCTGTGTCATGTTTTCCTCAAAGCTGGCTAGCAGTCACTGTGTGTGTTTTACATCTTTCAAAATGTTTTCATCTTTTAGCCTAGAAGACAGTAATCACAACAATATAAGATTTTACGTACATACTTTCACCGATTATTTTCAAATAAAAATATATCGACTGTAATAAAAAATACTTTTATGCTGCAAAAATGATTTCTCCTGTGTTTCTCATCAAATTTTCGCAGAAATTTTTCAATAATTGGCAGGAAGAGGTGGTGAAAACCTCAGAAGCATGCCATGGTTAACCCTGAGCAAATACCTTAGAACGCCATGTTACATTTAACCCCGCTTTACTTTGTGCCCCGCGCTCCCCTATATACATTTGCACATGCTTTTATATGTTCTAAATCACACAATTGGAAAAAAAAAATATTGTGTCAATTAACTAATTTTATCAATTTTAAATTAATAACAATGTTTTTCACATGTGTTGGTGCGATACTTTGTAGTGTGCAATTCAACATAATTGCCTCTAGGAGTCGCCACTGGAAATAAAACAAACACACACGAAATACACGTACACCAGACATTCTCACGTTAATTTCATCGTTAGTCAATCCAAACGCGAGCGTGAAACCTGGCATATGCAAAGTTTTTGTGCGTACACAGCGTTGATACATGAGGCCCCGGGTGTTTCGAAACACCTTTAGCCACTTGATCTGGGTGTTTCAAATCACCCTAGTCACATGACCTGGGTGGTTTTGATCATGCTTCGATGCAGTGTTTCAAAACACTTGTGCTTTGGGATCTCGACAATGTCGAAACATCAGTTTCACGTCAGCCATCTCTAACCATGCCTCTCTTACCATTAGTTTCCTATGAGGGAATAATTCGCAAAAAGAAAGCCCTACACCTAACTCAATATTACGTTTCAGTGGGAAGTACATCAACATACTGAAATAAAAGACTCTGCAATATACAGTTTACTGGGACTTTAACTTGATATTTAAAATTTTTTGGTCCTTAAATAACTTAATTTTATTTTTTTAAGTATTATTTAATTAAGTCCCTATAAAGCTAGCTGTACAAGTATGTGTGTGTGGTATTTTCTCTCTCTGTGAACAGAAGACTTCCTTTTGGACATTACAAATGCATTGCTAATTAAATCAGGGCTGTACTGAGGTCAGCTAATGTTCTTGAAGAGTCTGCGAATGATTGACCCCACAGCAGGAGCCTGAGACTGTGAGCAGTTGCTCTGGAGAAAATGTGACCCTCTGTCACCTCCTCAGCACTTTGTGTCCAAACCAAATCATTGTGATTATTTAACTGGACTGCCAACTACTTAAAAATTTGAACAAAGTATTGTCATTTAAAAGGCTTAATTTAAAATTCAAAATAAATATACTAATGTTTAAGTTTAAATATTGGGTTTATTTTACGGTGAATTCTTTAAAAATTGCGCTATTGGTGTGAATTTTGCACTGTAGTATGTTCAACTGATGCCATTGAAATAAAAACATCATAACATCATGAGACAACAATATACTTGATGCTTTAGCTTAAAGTCTTTAAAAACAGCAAACAGTTGTACAGTACAGAAAGCACAGTCAGCAGTACATTACAGTTAGAACAGTCAGAGATGCTGAGAAATGCACAGGGTCATGACCTCCTTAAGAAGACTTTATTTTTTAATCACTGAACACTTAATGGGTTAATAAAACCCTAAATGAAAATTATGTAATTAATCACTCACTCTCATTTCATTCTAAACCACTGAGACCTTAGTTTATCTTCAAAACTCAAATTAAAATATTTTAGGTGTAAGTTTCCCTACTCGAAAATAGCAAAAAATTGAAGGTTATAAATTGAATAAACTAAATTGGCTGTAATTTATGTGTGTGAATGTTAGTGTATATGGGTGTTTCCCAGTACTGGGTTGCAGCTAGAACAGCATCCACTGCGTAAAACATATGCTGGATAAGTTGGCGGTTCATACTGCTGTGGCGACCCCTGATGAGTCAAGGGAATAAGCCGCAAGAAAATGAATTAATTAATTACTCCTTTGCAGAAAAGTCACATGAATTTCACGTGATCACAGGTAAACCTAATGGACTTAAAATGGTAAACGTTTAGTATGATTTAGCATCAGACATTTTTAAAAAATGTTTATGTTCCTTTTTTTAGAGTGTATGTAAACTATTGGTTTCAACTGTATGTACATATTTGTAGTTTCAATGGTATCGTCACAGAAGGACTCGGGAACCAGAGTGGGAAGAATATAAAAGGTTTATTTTGAGGTTGGCAGTAATTCTGTCACAGAAGGAGGACTTATTGTCAAGGATGAAAACAGATGATATGTCAAACAGGTAAAGTCTTTATCTTGTGGAAAGAGAGCCGTGATGGAGTGAACTGGCGACTGATGACAAAGATGAGGAACAGGATTGGGAGACACACAACCAGGAAGGATTCACACAAGGAAGAGACACGGAGACACTATGGGTACACAAGGAGCAGACAAGGTAAGTATAACTCTGATAGAACTTGGACCATTATTATCCTTCTCGATGCGACGAGGTCAGACAACGAGTGAGGGACCATGCAGGTATTTATGGTCAACTTTAGATGTTATTCTGACTATAGGTAACTTTGCTAGTACAGGCAACTTGATAATATGTCAGCTATCTCTCATATGGTATTACTGAATATTAGCATACATTTAGTTTAGGGTTGGGTTAGGGTTAGTAAAATATGCACACATAGTTACAAAGTTACTTATTGTCGAATGTTCTTTGGGGGTCCCAAAAGTTCTACCTGCACCGCATGTGTTTAGACTGTAGGGGAAACCGGAGCACCCGGAGGAAACCCACACAGACACAGGGAGAATTCCAACCAGAAATGGCAACTGACCCAGCTGGGACTCGAACCAGCAACCTTCTTGCTGTGAGCCGACATTGCTAATCACTAAACCATAGTGCCGCCCAGGGAGTAATTAATAACTTAATTTTCATTTTTAAGTAAACTAACTCAACATACTCAGAGAAGATAGTACAAAACCACAATTACCTACACTCTTCTGGCAACACTATATCATGTCATTTGAAATTTAAATCTTATGGAAATTTAGTGAGCGTGGACTCTTTTGTAGGCTGTCTTGCTCGCACAAGCATTTTCAACTCTGACCACAAATTTTCTATAGGATTGAGCTCAGGGCTTTGTGATGGCCACTCCAAAACATTCACTCTGTTGTCCTTAAAGCACATTTTAACTAATTTGGCAGTATGCTTATGGTCATGGTCTGTTTGAAAGACCCATTTGTGGCCAAGTTTTAATTTCCTGGCTGATGTCTTGAGATTTTGCTTCTGTATTTCTACATATTGTTCTTTCTTCATAATGCCATCTATGCTGTAAAATGGACCAGTCCCTTCTGCAGCAAAGCAGCCCCACAACATGATGCTGCCACCCCCATACTTCACAGTTGGGATGGTGTTCCTAGGCTTGTAAGCTTTCCCCTTTGTCCTCCAAATGTAACACTGGTCATTATGGCCACACAGTTCAATCTTAGTTCCATCAGACCACAGGACTTATCTCCAAAAATTTGTCTTTTCCCAGTGTAATTTAGCAAATTGTAATCTGGCTTTTTTTGTTGATTCTGGCTTGTTGATTTAGCCATGTTGTCACACAAGGAAGCAGAGTGTTTGAGGTTTTCCCTAAATACTATTCTACAGTTGTGCCTCCAATTAACTTGAATGTTGTCAATTAGCCAATCAGAAACTTCCAAAACCTTGACACCATCATCTGAGCTTTTTCAGAGGCATAATAATCTTATTGTATGTAAACTTGACTTTCAAGAAAAGTTATAACAATTTCTCAAAAAATATCTCTCATTATTCTGCTATTAAGCATAACAGAAACATAATAATCACAAGAAACAGAATAGTCACATTAACATCTGAGTTTTTTTTAATGGTTATGTGCCCTTTTATACAGTGTATGTAAACTTCTGGTTTCAACTGTATGTGAAATCCAGGTATGAACTTGTATGTTATATATGTAATTTGCATATATCAGATTTCTATATGGGCACATTCAGAGAAAACATGTTGTTCAAGGTGTATAAAAGAGGCTGCTACACTGACTGTATCAAGATGATTCCGCTTCACATCGAGGCTTATAACATCCTTGCATGGTGGAAAACTTCAGTCAAGTGAATAATGAACCCATTCTGCATGGTGTGGAATCTCACGAGGCCTCATCAAGTTCATCAGATCAAATCGTGCTTGGGCACGGTCCAGCTGAGCATGGGTCTGCATGAAGCGGAAGTTTTCCTGTTTGCTTCTTTAGTGCAACTGGCACAGGCAGCAGACTCACACTGACTGTACAGCAGCTGTTCTGCACCTGTGCTCATGGCTGTGGACGGGACAGTCACACAGTAGCTCTCTCACGTTCTCATTCAGCGCTGGACGTGCTGACATAACAGCTTAACTCCAAGATAAGTTGCTTGGCAGCAGGCAGCGGGCATCTCTTGGCAAGCTCTGGCTCTGTGGGCACGGCTGGATGAGGACAGGCAGTGGTTTGGAAGTGTGGGAAAGTGAAAAGCAGGTCCAGCTGAACATTCAGCCAAAACAAACAACTTTCCCAAGGGAGGGATTATCAGCTATATACTACACCGTAAAAAATGGTTGCTGCCTCGATTGAAATAAATTTTTCTTTTCTTGTTTTTTATCTCAACTTACATCAATTAAACTGTCAAAGCATATTAAGTTAAACTTTGTATAACTTCAAGACCAGATTAACTTATTCAAATTTATTTAAAGTAACAAAACATTTGTTGTCATGACATATCGTTTTTTAGTGTATGGGTGATATTAACTGTATAATTAATTGCAACAGAAATTAATGGACTACACTGACCTAGATAATAAACTTCATAGTCAACTTAGTGTCACAGAAAGGACTCGGCTCAGCCAAGTAGATGACAATATAGCTTAATGTTAAGGATGGCAGTTTAAAGCAGGTGAGTAATTTAGGTGAAGTAGCTGATCCAAAAGGATGATGTGGAATGACAGAAACCAGGTTATAGTCTTTGCAGGATAAAAATGGAGTCAGGAACCATTGACGAGGAACCAGGAAGACACAGCACTAGGAAAAAAAAGGTGAAATGTTGGAGATCACAGAAGACCAGAGAGGTAAGTGTATATATGCTTATCAACACTGACCATGTAATGGAGGTATAGTACATTCTGTCTAGCAATGAGGCCAGATGTCAAGTGAAATGTGTGAGGGGACTTACATAATATTCAGGCGTGTAAGTAATTAGTATTTGGGTGACGGTGATCTTGGGCGGTTTCTCAATATGTGTTCTTCAGCAATTTTGCGTCCTTGTGTTCTCGTGTAACGTCATCATCAACTGCCAAAGTTCCGTTTCAAAACTCAAGACAGCAAGAACGGAGGAAGCGTGAAATTTCCCAGATGTTCTTGATATAGAGGACGCATCGATGCAGACTTAAGCGCAAAACTTAGCCCCCGTGTTAATTACCATGGAAATCTTTATAAAAGCATAAACCCCTTAAGGGTGTTTATTTGCTGAAAATCGTATTAAAATAAGTTTTACTTGTATTGTGCACAGTATATGTGTAAGGTCTTTAAGCAGTATATACTGTATTGTGAAAAGGGGAAAAACAATAAATCCTTGTATGAATGCTGTAATGCAGGGCTATTCAATTGGCAGCCTTGCGGGCCGAACCCGGCCACCGAGGCAATTTGTTCCGGCCCCCTAAATAGTGTGACCAAGACATCAAAAATAAATTTAGCTCAGTCGAAAAATGGCCGCTATAGTTATGAAGTGACGTGCGTCTGTTCAATACAGAATGAGCTGCAGTTAAAGCCTGCGCAGAGCGGGAGTCACCTGACATTAAGTGAGTGGCGCGAGCAGCCGAAAACATTTGGATGTTTGTAGAAAAGGCCTTTTGTACAATGCACTGACATCGTTAATAGGGATGCAATGATTAGCCGATTTCACTATTAACCCTGCTTTTATTCATTAAGGCTTCTCAACGCCGCATTTCTGTTGCACGGAAAAAAGCTGCTGCAACTAAAGTTATGCCAACACGCACGCACATTGGATTAACTATAGCAGCAAGTCGTTGACATATTGCGTCTTTTCCGCATGCAAGTACATTGTTTCCATTTGAGACGTGCGCATATTGGAAGCGGACCGACACACCCGCGCCTGCACACAGTAGAAATGATCTCAGGCTGTAGTGGTGAGAGTTGTGCGTGGCTTTCAGTGCTCTTATCTTATCTTATCTCTTATCTCTCATCTTATGTATAGCTTAAATTAACATTAGACAAATACTATTTTTATTTATTCTTACTTTTATTTATTTATTCATTGTTCTGTCATTTATTTTCATTGTAAAATTATCACTCATAACTTAAATCAAAACCTTTTTCATTTATTTTTAAGTCCAAAGAGAGAAATGGACTATTGTTTGTTTTTTGTATTTTGTGCTGTATTTGGTTACTAAACAGCAATAAACAACACTTTAAAATATAAGCAGTTTTCTTGTGTTTTTCTAAAGTAGTAGTGTTTTAAATTTAATAAATGCATAATAATGGTGATGACTGTGAAACCATGATTATTCTTCAGACTATAATCTTACAACCAAAATCTATAATCGTTGCATGCTTAATTGTTACCCAGTTTAAAACATAACACATGAATGTGTCTGAACGTAGAAGCCTACTGGAGCAATACACTGATTTTGTGCCTCGAAATACATTTGGATATGCTTGTAAAAAAAGCCACATTGTACAATGCAGTGATATTATGTAGTTTCAAAATACAACATATTAACGTTTTAATGAAGAAAAAGTCAACCTGGGTGTCTTAAAGAGAAAAAATACATTATATGAGATCTTATTTTGCTGTTGTGTCATCACTTATATTGCAAGTCCTATCTCCGGCCCTCCGTTTGGGAGGCTTTTCATGAACCGGCCCCCATGACAAACTAATTGAATAGCCCAGCTGTAATGTTTAAATTATTTTCCATTAAAAACGTGTGAAGGTCATGTGACCATCAGCAAGAACCAATGACAGAGGGAAGAACGCAGCATCTCATTTCTCAGAGGACGCGTTTTCTGTTCTCGCAGTCTCCTGAGTTCGTTCTTCCGAGGTAACTTCGCAAGACCACTCTCCACAAATTTCTGTTCAGAGAGGTCATGTTTTGATCTTTGATTGGTCTTACGCAGTGTAACCAAGGGGTTAAGACGCTGACAACAGGGGTGCGGATCAGTATGCAGGACTTTATTAAAGGGGATGTCAGGAGAGCAAAGATCAATACAGGAGCAATCAGGTGTATAAGGGAAATCCAGAATCGTCGTCAATAAAGCAAGCAAATGGTCACAAGGATGGCAGCAGACAGGGAGAAACAGATAAACAAGGCGAAGGTCAAAACACGGCAAAAACAAGACAAGGAAATGCTTTGAATTGAAACTGAAACCAGATAACAAGACTCGGCCCTGGGGTGAGTGTATGTGCTGCTTAAATACTGTGTGTAATCGGTCTTTGACAATCCTCCAGTGGTGTGTGTGTGCAATCAGTCAAGATGAGGAACATGTGTGTGTGATCGGAGTGCATGTATGGAGTTGTAGTTCATTGAATGGCGGATTTGTAGTCCATGAGTGAGAGTGCATGTTTACCAGCGATCTATGGAGTGAAGATCGCTGGTGATAGTGACACGCAGTCACTGGATGCGATTTCGCAGGTCAGAGTTCAACAAGCTTGAACTTTCCAAAACAGCAAACTGCAAAACTTGTTGCACGAGCTTACCACATTCACGTGCATGTGAAAGGAAGTCTATGGGGCGAAAAATAAAGTGTGACCGCAGCTTAAGTTGACTTAAATAAAAATAAAAAAAACATTTCTAACTGATTGTCCTAAATGTTTCAAGTAGGATTGAATTGCAAATATTTAAATGAACTGTTAATTTACTCAACCTAAGTCAACCTCGATGTATATGACTTTCTTCTAACAGACAAACACAGTCAGAGTAGTTTTTTATGCCTCTTCTACTGTATATAAAGATTGGACATCAAGTAATAAGTTACTCAATATGTAACACCAACTCATAATTTTGGTGAACGCCCAATTTTAAGTTATTTACTTATTAGCTGTTACGATACTGGAATTCGGTACCAATCGATACTGAAAAAAGTCCATTTACCGCTAACATTTATGCGCTACTGAGCACGTTCTTAAACACCGCTGATTTGCCATTGTGTTCATATGCTCAACAGAAATGAATTGGCCGTGAAAGTAATCAGTTCACCAAACTCACCGCTATTTACTGAGTGTAACTACAGATACAGGAACACTGGAGTGTTTTAAAGTCACGTCGATCAACTGGTTTGGCTATAAACTGACATACGAGCGATCCGCTGATGAATCGTGGCTTTAAATCACTTCAGTGTCCCTTTATCTGTGGTTACACTCAGTAAACAGCGGTGAGTTTGGTGGACCTTCACGGCCAATCACAGTCATTTCTGTTGAGCATGTGAACACAACAGCAAATCAGCGCTGTTTAAAAACGTGCTCAGTAGGGCTCAAACGTTAGCAGGAAATGGATGTTTGTAAAATTTCAGTATCGATTGGTACCAAATTCCAGAATCATGCAACCCTATATTATTTTATTGTTTTTAAAAATCAATCAATACAGATTTCAGTGTTAACTACATACAATATTAATTTGTTTAACAATATTATCGCAACAGAATCAAATGCTCAATGGAAAATTCATCAAATCAAAATAATGTTGGCTTCATTTTTTTTAAATAATAAATGAGTTATTTAATGTTCAATCAAAGTTATTTTCTGAGACTGTTGACCTGGTGTTGCTGGTCAGAAACTGTTGTAATATATGGTGTATGGGATTCTACTGGTCTGGGCCTATTCAAGACTCATAATGAACAGTCACAAATAATGCACTGATGATAGATGATCATTTCCACTCTCTTGAGCCAACCATTTTTCAACAAAAGCCAACAAAAGTGCAGAGCTTTCACTTTAAAATGCTGATCATTGTGCAACTAACGCACCTTTAATGCTGTGAATGTGAACTTGAGGGATAACAATTCACCGGCCTGACAGTTATGAATATGAATGTTTAAATAAATTTCCTGAAGCGTTTACAGAAATCATGTGCCTGCAGGATCATGCCTGTGCTGTTGTTCCTTTTGCGAAACTCTGCTCTCAGTCTGTCAATGCTGACTTACTGCCAAATGTATCGTCATTGGTTCTTTGCAGTGAACTATAGCTTATTTTTGCCTTCAGCTGCTGTCACTGGAGGGAAATTCTGTATGTTTAATGTCCAACAGCATGAGTTCATGGTAACATTTTTTGGTTTAACTATTTCATGTGAACAGACCGAGAGTGTTGGGACACTTTAAAAAGACCACAACTTATATAATGAAAGAAAGTCTAATTTATTTAGGAAAGTGTGTAAAAAAAGCCAATAAAAGATCTCCATCTATAAACAGTCTTACTCTAGGCAATTCTACGGTGGCTAAGAGAGCTCAAACATGCTGCGAGTTAAGAAAATGTGCACATTAAAAAACAATAAATCCGTTTTACAACACACGTGCATGCAAACTTTCATAACAGATGCAAATACAGAAATGCACAGCAAATAGTTCAGACCACATGGAAACATGTTGGTAGACACCAAAAATGATGAATGTTTAGAGTAAATTTTTCAGTTTTTTAATGTGGTGTAGTTAAATAGTTCCTTTGGTGCCGTTGTTTGAATATTTTAGCCCTAATTATCTAATGAATTGTACGCTTAATGTTAAATAAGCCATATTAGCAGGAGTTACTCTCAGAACAACCCTGATATTTGAAAACAACGTCAAAAAAGCACATAAAACTGCAAATCGATTTAATGTCAATTCAACAACTTGAGGTCAAAATGACAACAAATTGACATCTAACATTGGCATCTAAAACAGGTCAAAATTAAATTATAGGACAGTCCTGTAATCGATATTTGACGTGCTTTTGGACGCCAATGTTAGACATTAATTTGATGTCTTTTTGACATCAAGGTAGTGTACATGCAATGTAGGGATACCAAATTCCAAGCTAACTTTGTAATTTTATATATTGCAGCTTTCAGACGAATACATTTTTTCTTATATTATAATACTATATTATTATATACTATATTATATTATATGCAATAATACAATATTATTTATATAACTATATTATTATATGTATATTATATTTTACTACATATAATAATATATTACTATATTATTCATTCATTTTCTTTTCGGCTTATGTTTTACGCAGCGGATGCCCTTCCAGCTGCAACCAATCACTGGGAAACACCAATACACTCTCATTCACAAACATACACTACGGACAATTTTAGCTTACCCAATTCACCTGTAACGCATGTCTTTGGACTTGTGGGGGAAACCGGAGCACACGGAGGAAACCCATGCGAACGCAGGGAGAACATGCAAACTCCACACAGAAACGCCAACTGACCCAGCCGAGGCTAGAAAACCAGCGACCTTCTTGCTGTGAGGCGGCAGCACTTACTATATTATTATACGTATATTATATTTTATGCAATAATGTCATATGGATGTCAAGAATTTGAAATAAAGTCAGTTTGCATATTTGTTGTTTTTTAACATCAAGCTTGATGTCAGTTTTGACATCAAGTAGTCTGCTGGGAAATGTAAGAGAACAAGCATGTCAGACTACTAGTAGACAGGACTTTAAAATAAACCAAAAACACCCTTTCAGATCTCTGACCACACCACTGACTTGAAACAGGAAGCAACTGAGTATCATTTGTAGTGTATTTCTTTATTTGCATGTTTTGTGAGAATTTGTGAAGATGTTTGTTGTTAAACTGATTGTTTTCTCAGTTTGTTAGAGCGTGTGTCTACCAAAACACAAGCACTGTTATTTTTTTCCATTGTTGTCAATTGAACTGGTGCGTTATTAAACGCAGTGTAGTAAGGCGTGGAGCATGCACTTTTCACTTAATGCTTTTTTAAAAGCTCCGACAGTTGGAGAAGCACTCAGAACTGAGCAAATTTAGAACAGTGTTCGCATTTCTAAAGGACAAAAAATTATTCGATGGACACTCACCCTTACTGTTTTTCTATTTGCATGTGTTTTTGAACTTGTAACATATTTGAGATCTCCCGGCCACAGTACAGTTCTGCTTCTGCATCATTTTCTTGCAATATCTAGAAAACAATGTGAAAGAATATGTTAAAGTGCAGAACATCTTCAGTTATTGCAAAATGTAGCTGCCAGAGATATTACTAGGTCAAGGAAATATAACCATATCACCTCAATTTTATCCTTCTTACACTGGCTGCTTGTTAAGTTCAGTATTGATTATAAAATATTGCTTCTTACTGATAAAGCTTAAAATAATCTAGCTCCTGTTTGTCTAACCAACGTTCTGTCTCTCTACAATCCAACTCGCTCTTTAAGATCTCAAAACTCAGAGCTTTTGGTATTACTCAGAATACCAAAGTCTACTAAAGGAGGTCGAGCCATCTCATTTACGGCTCTCCTAAACTCTGGAATAGCTTCCTGATAATGTCCGAGGCTCAGACACACTCTCTCAGTTCAAAACTAGATTAATATGGAGAGAGATCTGTTTCATAATTCCAAACAAATATAATACGATGCACAAATAAATGTACAGCGTTTGACAAATACCAAGTATATTCACAAATAAATACAATGAGATCCACAAATAAATCTTAGAGTTCCACAAACATTAATTATATTCACAAGTAAAATTAGACTTGCAAATAAAAAATATACTCACACATATTTTTTTTATTTTACAAACACAATTTTGCCTGATATTTATATGTGAATTGCGTCCTGTCTATTTGTAGATTAGTGTGCATTTGTGGATAGCTCTCTGTGCATTTGTAGATCACTGTGGGTATTTGTGGGTGGCTCTCTGTGCATTTGTGAATTTTGAATTATTTCTAACATCAAGAAGAACACTGATCCATAAATAGATGGACTCCACCCACCTTCTACTTAAACCAATCAGATACCGGCAACGTGGGGCTGACCAATCGCTGCTCGTTCTCGCTCCAACCAATCACGCTTTGCCTTACGATCAGAGCGGGACCAGGTCAGCCTTAATTAACCAGTCTTTTCAAAATGCACGGCCAGGACAGTTCAAGAAAGGTCAGTGATGCTCATCACAGCATTGTTGCAATAATATGGAGTTGTCCTGGCCATCCTTTTTCAAGAGACTGGTTAATTGACTGCAGGATCACTTTTCTGCGTTTGTGCTCAGCCTGCACGGTTACTTCTAGTAAGTAAGTACTTCCAGCGATCACTGTATGCAAATGGTGCAAGACTCGCTGTTTATAAGTGTTTCCTCGGATTACCGTGAAGGACTTTAATTGATATTATCATGAACTTTGATACATTTTGTATATATAGCTAAACTTTGATAGAACAGAAATATAGCCATCTGTCTAAAACTAAACATTTAATGTCATTTATTAGGCAAATAACACACTGAAACAAATGTGTTAAGCACAAGTATTTATATGCAAAACAAAACCTAATACATTTATAAAGCAGTTTAATTTCTTTTCTGATTTATACTTCTACATGTATTACATCTGATTTAGGTTCACAACTTGCATCCTACATGAAACTAGGTGAGGGAGACAGAGTCCATCGTTCGGCTGAGGGTCCACTTTGTACATCTCATCCGCAGGGTGAAGCGACACAACTATTAGCGAGCATCAACCAGATTTACACAATGGCTTGCCTTCTGCCCATTAGTAAAAGTTGAGCAAAAGATTAAAGAGAAGATAACATTTGATGGGGAATGATGAACTTGAATTTATTCTTTTAAAAAATATAAACAAGTATACTGTACATAACTTTTAAGAGTTGCTTGCACTGCAGGGATATAAGGTTGTTAATATAATAAACATTCATTTTCAATGCATTAATCTAAACATTTAAACATAAATAACAACAATTTGATTGAACATTTGTTCAGCACTAATGTACATATAACATTAGATGCTTGCACTGCACTAATGTAAATATGCAGGTTTCTTTGTGCAGAGAATTATTAGGGTGTCCACCTAAATCAGGCAATCGACTGCGGTGAGACCCCAAGTGATGCTCAAACACTTTTTTTATTTAATTACATTTAATGTTAATCTTTTTATATAAGATTACAAGAATAATGCAAAATGAGTTTGGTTTAGGTAGCTAAAATGTAATAAATGGGATATTACCTCCAACTCATTTTCAACAAAGAAAACCCTGAACTATGTAAATATAAGTAACTACACATTTGCACTACAGTAGTTAAAAAGGTAAATAACTTTAGACATTTGCACTGCAGTTATGTAAATATAAATAATTTGACTCATTAATGTTAAACATTTCCCTTACAGTGATGTGTAAAAATATAACATTAAACAATTATCCTTAAAAGTTAAGGACACAATTTACACAAACATGAAAATAGACAGAAGGATGGATGGATAGATAGAAGTGATGCAGGTAATTAAAATATAACAAAAACTGGTATGAACAGTGAGAAACGGACACGGCTAGCGTTTTATTGCTATTCGTATAAATAGCATAATAATACTCACCCTTAAAATTATCGTTGTAACTGGAAATGTATAATTTACACCTCTTCTCTTTGCTGTTTGGTGTGACAGCTCTCTGTTTAATGATTCGATTAAAGTCCTTCACGGTATTCCTACGAAACACTTATAAACAGACGAGGCTGAATCCAGCTTATAGAGTGGAGGAACTATGACGTCACCTTGTAGGCCAATCGGCTGCTAGCATAAAACTGGTTCCCTTGATAAAATCTCTATAGGATTTTCCCATATGCTTTTCGAAGATTGCAAATAATAAGCTCTGTGTTCAAACGCTTAGACCTATGTATCTTTTGGATAGTTTTTACGGGGGAAATACATTTTGTTTGCTTTACGGTTGTTGTAAAAGTTTTAAAACTGTATGTGTAAATGTGCCTACATAGTGTTATCATAAGACATGTTTAGATAAGTGTATCGCTCACGTGCATACAGCCCGCTTACCTTAGTAACAGACGACAGAAATTAGGAGATGAGGCGTGAGGGACAAGTCTAATGTTATATGCCTGCAAGTTCCATCATGGACACAGAACGACATTCAATATTCTTTTTTGTCACAGAGTACAGCGAAAAGCAGCCCATGCAGTTACATATGCTATACATTTTAAGAAGGAGTGTAAATATTGCAGTTATGACAGAGTAAAATGTGTTCAGATGAAGAAAAAAAATGATGAAAACTCAATTGATCACAATAAAATGACAATTAACATGTGTGTATTTTTACACATTTATTCACACGTTTGCATTACTGAGAGCAGGAAAGAGGCCGGCTGCACTGGTAAGCAGTATCTTCATAATATCGTTTAATTAAAATAAATAATCAACAAATGAATCTGTCTTGACAGTCTTTTCAAGTGAAGGCATTATCTACACACAATATTAATTCCCAATTAGAAAAATACTACAAACTATAAAAAACTACTCCTGAAAATACTTTAAATCACAGACAAATCCAAATGCTCAATGCAAGCGAGCTGCGCTCCAGACCAGTTCAGCTTGATGGCGTATAATGTCTCCGACACCACCTGTAGTCCCGTTTAGCACATTGATAGCAACAGTCTTTTTAAAGAAGCGTAACTGATTTAAAAAATCAAGAGTGTGCTGTAACTGATGTGTTTTATGTCGTGGAATAAAAGTATTTTGAGTTTGTGTTAGCCACGAACCGTATTTAAGCAATTTAACTGAAATCCCATTGAAAAAACCCATTGACTTTCGGACAAGGGAACCGGAACTGCTAAAATGCTAACTCGTTTCCGGGTTTTTGCATACACATTGACGTCATAGTTCCTCCACTCTATTAGCAGCTTCTTAGTGACGCTATCTGGTCCACCTTAAAAACTTTTTTAAGGTGGACCAGATAGCGTCAATAAGAAGCTGGATTCAGCCTCGTCAATGCGCAGAAAAGCAATCGTGCAGTCGAATAAACAAGCTCATGAAAAAGGACGGCCAGGGCAGCTCCATATTATTACAACAATGCTGTGATGAGCACCACTGACCTGTTTTGAACTGTCCTGGCCGTCCATTTTGAAGAGACTGGTTAATTACGGCTGGCCTGGTCCCGCTCTGACACTGTTGCCAACTATTTTCAACAGCCTTTGGTAAATAAATGGGGTATTATATTTGCACTACGCTTAATGCAAGCATGTCAATTTAACTAAAGTTATTGCTGTTTGAATACAGTTTATCATTATAGATGAGTAGTGAATTTGCAGTAATCTCTCAGACGTAATAAACTCAGACAAGTTCTGAAACTCTCACTAAAACATCTCTGATTGTGAACAAGAAAAGAATAAACGGTCAAATCAAATTGTTCAAATAAAGGAGAAGCAGATCGGTTTGACTGTACAAGGGAAATACCTTCACACTGCCGGTGCTAAATCATTTGCCGTCGGTACGCAGAGGAGTGATCTGCAGTCAGGCTGCAAGTGGGAGAGGCTGCTGTACGAGGACTGGGCCGCCTGTCAGTGCTCTGAGGCGAGGGAGGGGCCGATGGCATCACCCGCAGCTCGTTGAGAAGAGTAGGAACTGTACAGTAATGGACAAACGACAGTCTATAAAAATCTCTAGTAACACACAAAAAAGTCGCTAGATTTGACGCTAGTCGCTTTTTTAAAAATTTGTCGCTAGGGGGTGTGAAAAGTCGCTAAATCTAGCGACAAAGTCGCTAAGTTGGCAACACTGCGCTCTGATTGTAAGGCAAAGCGTGATTGGTTGGAGCAAGAACGAGCAGCGATTGGTCAGCCCCACGTTGTCGGTATCTAATTGGTTTAAGTAGAAGGTGGGTGGAGTCCATCTATTTATAGATCAGTGTTCGTCTTGACGTTAGAAATGTTTAAAATCCACAAATGCAGTGATCTACAAATGCACAGAGAGCTATCCACAAATGCACACTAATCTACAAATGCACAGGACGCAATTCACATATAAATATCAGGCAAAATTGTGTTTGTAGAATAAAAAAAAATATGTGTGAGTATGTTTTTTACTTTTTATTTGTTTTTTACAAGTAATTTTACTTACTTGTAAATATAATTAATGTTTGTGGAACTCTAAGATTTATTTGTGGATCTCATTGTATTTATTTGTGAATATACTTGGTATTTGTCAAACGCTTTACATTTATTTGTGCATCGTATTATATTTGTTTGGAATTACGAAACAGATCTCTCTCCATAGATTAAAGACCTATCTTTTTTAGTAAAGCATACACACAATGCATCCCATAACGATATGATGTATATCACCTATATGGTATTAAAAGTGCAGGTTAAGTATGTCTGTATATAATAACTTGTATTTAATTGTAACTTTAACTTAATTTGATTGTAATGTAATAATGTGCACCTTTTGTAGAGCTGCTTTAAAACAATAATTGTTGTAAAAAGCTCTATACAAATAAACTTGAATTGAACATCTTTCTTAACCCAGAAATGCCTACTCATCAGATCTTAATGTCATTAAATCATTTTGATCATCAAGCGGGTAAGCTTTTTTTGTGAATGTGCTTCCAGAACTGCGGCATAAAGAGAGATGAGAATGAGGTATCACATTACATTAAAACGAGTCCTCCGCTAAGAGAAACTAAATTCACAGATGAATCCAGCAGCATGAAGAGATTTCTGTGGTTCCAGTATCCAGTGAATTAAAGAATTCAGAACAGCCCAAACACTATAAATCTATAGTTCTTTCTTAAATAGTGCGAGATCTCCTCACCCTGCTAACACAGTGGGATACTGGGATGTTTGATGGTGGTATGTACGAAGCTCCCCCCTGGCCTATTGAGGCACATTGATTTAAAGTGATGGAACTCCCAGGCTGAACACTCTCCTCTTAAACTCAACCCCTCCATTGTGTCTGTCCTTCCTTTGACCTCCAGTCACCCAAACGCTCAGCAAAAGAGTCTGGGTCAAAGGTCACACAAAAAGACACTATGGGTTCCAGAGGGAGAAAGGACAGCAGAAAGCTTGACGAAGAATTTCTCTCTTTGAACAGCGTGAAAGCGGAAAACAGCTCTTAATCCGAAATGACGTAATCTCTGAAAAGACCACAGGAGTTCAATGGAATATACTTGTCTAAATGATTCAGGAATAAAACCCCTTCTTTTAATTAAAATTTAAATTGTCAGGATAATCATTAGATCTAATGGATGCATGAAATGGACAACACTATCTCCTGGAAGGTACTTCTCACAAATTGGTGAGCCATTTATGTGTATTTTAAATTAGTAATGGCAGACACAATCCTTATTTTCCTTGAGTAGAAAATGAGGATGTCATCCATGTAAACAATACAGTAAAATCCAAGCTTGAAAGTAGCTAGTTTTAAACAAATCAAATTTCTGTAATGTACAAAAATATACTAAATTCTCATTCTATTTTATTATATAATTTTTAATATTTAATATGGCAAATACAAGTTTAGCAACTAACATTATTTGGTTTAATAACTAGCTAACTAGCTAGCATACTGACAGCTTGCAGTTCAGCATTAAGAATATTTTCTATATAAATATGTCAATAGCCAGAGATCTAGCCCTTACAGATCTGGAAAACATTCACTATCACCCAAACTACACATCTGTCACTCTTGTTTTTCCCATGAACATTACAAAGCGTTCTTCCTGTCTAGTCTTGTCATGCTTTTTGACCCTTGCCTTGTTTATTGTTTATGCTGTTTGCCGCCTGCACCGATTTCATTGCTTGTGACCTCGACTTCGCTTTTGGATTACCCTTATGCTCCAGTTTGCAGCCAGATCCTCAGGAACCCCCCAAAAGGCGGGCGCCAGATCCTCATGCATTCCCTGAATGGCGGGCACCATATCCTCATGAGTTCCCCAAATGCCACCACCCGAGTCCCACGGAGGATCAGAGCCACAACCCTAGTGCCACGAAGGGTCAGAGGCATCACTCCACTCCACTCTCCAGGGCCTCCGCAGCTCCACACTACAGACCCTCCGCAACTCCACGCTACAGGCCCTCTGCAGCTCCATGCTCCAGGCCCTCCGCTGCTTTACACTCCAGACCTTCCTCAGCTCCATGCTCCAGGCCCTCCGCAACTTCATGCACCAAGCTCTCCGCAGCTCCACGCTCCATACCCTCCACAGCTCCACACTCCAGTTTCTCTGTAGCTCCACACTCCAGGCCCACCTGCGATGAACCTGTCCTTCCACCTGTTCTGCCTTCACTCCATCCCCCTCCTGAACTGTATTTGGAGCGTCTGGAATCCACTCCTAGAGAGGGGATCTGTCAGGATAGCCAGCAATCCTTACAGATCGCTGGAGAATATTCACTATCACCCAAATTACATATCTGCCACTGAATTGAACTACACATCCAATCATGCACCTCACACACATCAGTTCCACATCACGCTTGATTACTCACAGCTGGAAGCTCATCATGAACGCATTACCTGGACTATATATTCACCTCTTATACACACACTGTGCTGAGTCTTGTTTTTCCCATGAACATTACAAAGTGTTCTGCCTGTCTAGTCTTGTTGTGCTTTTTGACACTTGACTGGCCTTGCCTGTTTATGCTGTTTGCTGCCTGCACCGATCTCTTTTCCTGTGACCTGTAATTCACTTTTGGATTACCCTTATGCTTCAGTTTGTACCTGTTTGACCATTGCCTGCCTGACTTTGTTAAAAAAAATTGCATTTGGACCCTCACCTCTTGTCACTTCGACTCTCAGGTTACAACATACCTAAAACGAACCCTAGAAAAACAAATTGACAAGACCATAAATTAGTTTTACTTTTGGAAAACTGGGTTGGGCTTTCTGGGACGGTCCTCAAATGGTCCAGAACTTACCTTAAAGGGAGAGGTTACTATGTCAGTATAGGTGACCATAGGTTGAGGTGGATATCCATGACATGTGGAGTCCCACAAGGTTAAATTCTGGCACCTCTCCTGTTCAACTTTTATATGCCCCCTTTGGGCCAAATAATGAGTGTAGAAAATCTTTGTGACATGCTCCCTGAAGCCCTGCCCACTGTTTCTTGAACCTCTCTGATGCAGGCATTGAAGTCCTACCACATGGTTCACAGCTGCACCTGATCACCCTAATCATCAGCCCCTTTAAATAGTAGGGGTGTCAAAATTAATCGTTTCTTTGGTGCACCGCGATGCAGACGCGGACAATTCGGTATCGGTTCAGTAATAATCATAACCGGTTATTATATACTGACGTCATTTATCTCACATGCGTCGCCGTAGCTTACTATGGCGAGGGAGGCGAGCGGCGAGTACAACGCTCTAACTACGTAAAAACTCTGAAACTGCACAATTTCACTGCGTGTGTGTTTGCTGAATACTGTTTCACTGACACTTACAGCAAAAGCCCCTATTTCACGGCGATTAAGAGAATGAAAGTAAACTCCATTTCTCTCTCACTGTGGCCCATGAGTGCAGCTGTGAAGAGCACCAGCGTGTAAGAGCCAATCGCAGCCCTTTCTGTTGAGCGCGTGACCAATCAAAGGGGTGTAAGAAAGAACTTGGTAGTTGGTAGACAAGGCTCAGAAAGCAAGCGGGATATTTATATTTGTTTATTTGCTATAAATGCTCGTGTTGCTTAAAGGTACAGTTTATATATCTGAAGATAGAGGTAAAGTTGGTTTTATATTGGGATATTCAGACATTCTCCTTAATAATATAATTTCAGAAAAGTATTATTTGCAAATTCTAAATAGGGAAATCATATTAGCAGCCAATGACTATCAAAGTACAACATTGTTCACAGTCAATTAGATAGTGTTAATGTTGTTTGTTACTTGTATGCTAATTCCAATCGAATATTCAAAGTAACATGATAAACAATATAGAGACTTCTAAATGAACGAATGTGTGAATATAAAACCAACTTTACCTTTATTCTGACTGTTGGTATTAAAGGACAAAATTGTTTTACAAAAAGTATATAAATATATTTATACATTTTAATACAATAATTGCTGTGCTGTGAAGAAAATATAAAACTGTGTATGGAAAGAATCGTCAATGCACCGTGATGCACCGAGATATCGAATTGAACCGAATCGATGGCATGATAATCGTAACCGAACCGAACCGTGAAACCAGTGTAGGTTCACACCTCTATTAAATAGTGTGGCTTTAGAGTAGCAGTATGCTCTGGTGTTAAACTGCTCTGGACTCCTTGTGTGGTGTTGTGGCTCGTGCAAATGTGAGTTATGTTTTCTTGTATATTTATGAAGTATTGTTTGTATATGCAGTTTTTCTTGTGTCTATTTATGGAGTATTGTTTATGCAGTTTATTGATTTATTTATTTGGTCTGTCTTTATGTATTTATGATTAGAAACCAGTCTGATACCATGTGAAGAGTTATGTACTGGCATTGGTGAATAAAATCCAATGAAAAGGATCTTGTTTCAAGTGTTTTGACTGACACTCCATTGTGATACTCCCCCTGCAAGTCAGCATTACCTTCCTAATTTCTTACAATGTGAAAGAACCAAATCTCCTACCACAGCTATGCTGATGACACTCAAATCTACTTACATGTAGCCTTAATGCCTAATGACCACAGCCCTATTGACACACTCTGCCAATGCATTGAAGAAATAAACAGTTGAATGTGCCAAAATTGTCTTCAGTTAAACAAAACAAAAAAAAAAAAAAAACTGAAGTCATTGCGTTTAGGAACAGAAATGAGGTTCTCAAGGTGAATGCATACCTTGGCTCTAAGTGTCAAACAACAAAAAATAAGGTCAAGAATCTCTGGAGTCAGATCTGAGTTTCAATAGTCATGTCAAAGCGGTTAGTAAATCAGCATACTATCATCTCAAAAACATTGCAAGAATTGGATGCTTTGTTTCCAGTTAAGACAGTGCTTTTTATCACCAGCAGGGTGGATTACTGTAATGGCCTCCTCACTGGCCTTCCTAAAAACACAGTCAGACAGTTGCAGCTCATCCAGAACGCTGCGTCCAGGATTCTGACCAGAACCAGAAAATCAGAGCACATCACACCTGTCCTCAGGTCTTTACACTGGCTCCCAGTTACATTCAGAATAGCTTTTTATTGTAACTTGTCTATAAATCACTAAATGGCCTAAGACCTCAATACAATACAGACATGCTCACTGAATACAAACCTAATAGATCACTCAGATCTTTAGGATGAAATAAATTAGAAATTCCAAGGGTTCAGTCAGCCTTTAGCTACTGCACCCCCCGTTGCTGGAATCAGCTTCCAGAAATGATCGTATGTGCTCCAACATTAGGAACGTTCAAATCAGGACTGAAAACACATTTGTTAGCTGTGCTGTTACTGAATGAGCACTGTGCTACATCCGACAGATCGCACTATTATGTCTTTATTTTCTTTTTTACTCTTTTATAACCTGTTTTAACAAATTTTAATCTGTTTTTAATAATTTTTAATTATATAAATTTTAAATTTCTTGATTCTTTTATTCTTGTTTATATAAAGCACTTTGAACTACCATTGTGTATGAAATGTGCTATATAAATAAATTTGCCTTGCCTTATTTTGATTATTACTGTAACATTACTACATATAGTTCATAAAATAGACAATTATACATTAATAAATAAATAACTATAACATACCTTGCAATTCAGTTTTATTAGAATTATTTAATTATATCCTTTTTATGATGTTATTGAATAATAAAAACAATAAAACAAAATTAATTCTTATTATGCAAATTTCAAAATGATTAGTTTTCCCAATTAGTTTAATGATTTAATTTATATTTTTACATGAAAATTTTATTTTGAAACCAGGTATGAAAAAACGGTTTTATTTATTTTAGATTGGCTGGAATAGAAGCTGTTTTTTTTTTTTTAACAGAATAAAACCACTGTTGTCCATATGTATAAAAAACAAAACACACAAACCCAGTGGCTGACATTTGACACTGCTAACAATAACTCAAATATTGTGCACCAACTGGTACCTCATTATAATATTAATGCTTTACTGCAATACAGTGGTGGATCCCAGATGGCATGCTATCATTCAGACTTCTCTTCCATTGAGATCAATGATGTCTGATGTCCATCTGCTACAGTGCTCACAGTCAGTCTACACTACCCTCATTATAACTACATACTACTCGTTCATTCTGCTTCCTGGCTGTCTGCTATAGTCTGACTCACAGAGTCTCAAGAAGATTGATCAAACCTTAAAGGTTTACTCAAACATCTTATATATCATGCATGGAAAGATTAAAACTTGCGCCATAGTAAAGGTTGAATGACCGTGGTCAGATGAAATGGCTTTAAAGAAAAATGTAACATGAGGTCACAAGGACGACGTCTTATGATTGTATTGCCATGAGTGAATCATTTGCTCTTTGTTCATTCAGAGAATAAAGCAGGAGTTAATGAGAGGTCACATGACTCTAGAGATCAATGTGTGCTAGAGATAAGATTAAATCCTGATGGCTCATTTCCACTGCTTGTTTTGCAATGCCATGAAGTAAAAAAGCTTTCATTGCAAACTCTGTTACACTTGTTGGTTAATTACGCCTTTTCTTTTTGTGATTTAGGAGATTTTTTTCCAGTGACTTACCATGCAATGATGACTTACTAATTGCATTGATAAGACTGCTGAGTTCAGTTCCGAAACAGTCAGAATCTAAAAGACTAAATTCCTTTTTTTTTGGATTTTAACAGTAACTGATAAACTTGACAAAGACAGACTTGTTGTGAGTTGTCAGCTGTATATTCCTTTGTTAAATCCATCTGTTCACATTTATTCAACCTGTTTTAATAACAGTTTTGTAAAATTGTAAAATTTTTGTACAGAAAAATAAATTTATCTACAAGCTACACAAAAAAGAGAAAAGAAATCAGAGTGGAACTAAACTGAATATACACAAATATCTGTATTCATATGCAAAAAACTTATTTGTGAATTTTGTCAGATTTTCATATATTGTTTACTTTAAATTATTTAGTGAAAGGAACACTTGATTTATAGTTTTTGAATTTTTGAATTATATTACATTAGGTCCAGTCCCCAACGCCATGCCCTACACTTGCACCACCTTAGAATCTGTATAAAATCATTGCTGCAGCCGTGGTACAGCAGTAAAGTTCTTTGATTAATACACTGGAATGAGAGTAAAGTTCCTAGCCATATCGGCCTAGGAAATAGCCATTTTTTATTGACCTGAGCTGCAAAAACAGGTATAATAACCAAATAAGTTAAAATAATTAGTGTATTGCTCTATTGTATGTAATAAAGCAGTGTTTCTCAACTGGTGGGTCGCGACCCAAAAGTGGGTCGCGGGAACATTTTCAGTGGGTCGCGGAGTGTGTGGTCAAAAAAACAACAAAAGTTTCATTTTTTAACTTATTTTGCTTATACCGGACTTTTATTTTGAAATGCGCGCGCGACAACCGTACCGACTACTTCCCGATAAACATTATGATGATCCGTGGATGAGCAATCCCTTTGGAATCGACGTGGAAAGCGTCACGTTGCCGAGCAACAAAGAGAATCAGCTTGTGGAGCCGTCAAGTGATAAGACGCTGAAAAAGAAATTCAGTGAAGTAAAGCCTCTCCCAGTTTTGGTGCCGCAAAGTGCTTTCTGAGTATTCGTCCCTTGCCATTCGTGCGATCAAATCCATCCTACCATTCAGCACTACGTATTTGTGTGAAAGTGGCTTCTCTTCCTTGGTGCAGCTTAAGTCAAAGCAAAGGAACAGGTTGGACATAGAGCACGATCTTCGGGTCTACCATCACCCCAGACTTTAAAACTCTTATCAGGAGTAAAGCACATACTCAGTTATCTCATTAGCTTCCCAAATTACTGTTAAGTGAAACAGATGTTTGTAATTGCTGTCATATTAGATGTAAAAATGGTTATGATTGTTTTAATAATTTTACTGTAATTTGCTGATTTGTTCTGTTCAACAGGATCAGTGTTAATGTTTTATTAACAGTTCAGTTTAGTTCATGGTAACTGAACCTTTTCTTACCCTTACTTTGTAATATTTCTATAATTTGATACATTTTGTTAAATGACAGCAATAAAATATTGTTTATTTGTAAATATTGATGACTTGTGATTTATCTGTCACTATTTGTGTATGTTAACAAATAAATACAAATTAATTATAATTCCTAAAATTATATTATAGTTCCTAAAAGTTTGGGTCGCGGCTTGATGACCATGTAAAAATGTGGGTCCCATGGCCAAACCAGTTGAGAACCACTGTAATAAAGGACAAGAGGTAGCACTTACATAGATAAATTCGCATTGAGTGTTACTTAATGCAATAAAATCAACATTTATTAGTTATTATTTATTATTTACTATGTAAAGTTAATTAAAAAGTTTTTTTTTGTTGCCATTAGCTAAATTAACTGATATTAACAAATGGAACCATACTGTAAAGCATTAACAAACAGTAGGCCAATAAATAGTAAATATTTTTTATTACAATAAATAAATAATAATATAAATATTAATAAATATTTCATATGTAATGTGACTATTTGGAAATAAACAGTCTATGAAGTATTTGCCAATACACTGCCCTAAATATTCTTAAAATGCACTCTCTAAACAATGCACTCCTTTTAAAGGAGACCTATAGGGTTGGGCCGAAAGATGATGCCATCGTCCATCGCCGATGGCTGATAAACTTCACGATGCTGAGCCGGCATCGTGATCCATTGCCCCGCCCCACATTTATATTAATATATAACTTATTATTTGCATGTCATCTTAATAGCAATAACGGACTTTTCATGAGGTGTGTTAATTTTTACATATAGCTGCCGCTTGCACGGCTAACAGCATCAAGAGGATTAAATTGTAAGGATCTGTAAGATGGCTTTTAACCTCTTCACTATGGCAGATCCTGAGAGCTGATATGGAATTTCATGAGATGCAATAAAAACAATCTCTCGGGTCTAAGAAGATAAGGATTACAGATTTCCCACTGTTCTATTTTAATTACTATTGACCATCCAAACATTTCCAGGGGGTAATGCGAGAAAGACCCCCCTCTCATTTCACCTCAAGGTCTCATTTCACCTCAAGCCCCCCTTCTTGACCTGTAAGCTACCTTTCTCCATAATTCACAGTCCACATAAAATGCTCAAGGTTTTAATATGATGTATGTTATAGCACTGTATTCATGTTTGGTATCATTTTAAATGTCTCTGTGTGATTGGTAAAGTGGTCTTAATTTCACGATGATATTTCATTTTTATATGTTGATTTGGTTTTTGACTTTGATATAATCTTTGCCAGATGTTTCCCCCCTCTCTAGAGATGATTAACATCTCAAAGTAACCAGGCAAGAGTCTCTGTGACGCTTCTATTGTCTTGAATTTATGACTGTTTGTTCTGAGTGAGTATAAGAGGATGAGGTGTGAAACTGCTCGGGGGAACTCTTGCAGTCAAGACCCCCATTGTAGGCACGCATTTGTGCTGCAATGTATTTCTCTGTTCAGGTATGCATTCTTTAATTCTGTAATCTATATTTGAGTTAATGGATGTTATATTGTTACAGATATCATCTCTGAATTGGCTTGATGATTGTTTTATTATATAATTGGCATTATACAATTTTACCTGACGAATAAAATGTTAAGTTTTGACTCATCCTGAATTCTCCTGAAATCTTTTATATCCAGTAGATTATGTGAAGTCATTTTCGCTACCTTTATGATCGGCATAAACTTTGGAATTTTCTAGACATATAGATTACACGCAGTATCGCACGCGGTATCATAGAGATCTTTTAAATCCTTAACCACTGGAACTAGCAAGTGCGGTTCTTGAATTAAGTGAGATGTTTTCTTTTGGCATGTGTTAGTATTGTACAACCAGCCTAATTAAATATTAATTCATCCCGTATCCTCTGACTAATTTCAGAGTGCCGGCATTCTGATCGTGAGCTCTGATGCATTCCCGGGGCATGAAACTCTGTGCGGCGATTGGCCACTAATGAACGTATAAATTGAAGAGTATGGGAACAGATAGATCAAAACTCTAAATTAAGTCATAAATGATTATTGTGATCCGTTCCTAAAATTAGAAATACAGTCTAAATATTACGATCACTTAAAAATGGAGTCAGATAAAGTTCGGAGCTAGAAAATGAGTATAAATAAACTCTAATAAATAACAGAATTCTTTTCAGAAGCACTGGAAAAGGCTTACATGCATTTAACCTTCGACCATGCTGTTAGTTTCGTCATTGGGCTAATAGATGGACTTTTACAAAATGAAGGATTATACAGCACCTCTCGCGCTTAAAATGTGTAGATTCAGTGGCAAACGCTGTTACCTGCAAACCCCGTCCCACAGACTTTACAGTGAATGGCTTTAGTTATTTTCATAGCGGACTTGAAGCCACTGGAAGTCTTTTATCCACTCTTGGAAAAGTGTAAATGGTGGATTAACATTCAGCACATGATTACTAATAAGATGTGCCATTATTAGTAACTTTAGGTGGTTTCTAAAACTGAATCTGTCAGTGTTATTTTCATTCTCTCATCTTCAGCGCTTCACATTTTCGCGGTTGTAGCTCCTGTCATAAGAAGGCAGAAAGCGTTGACTGAGTGATTGACAGCTGATATTAACCAATCCATTCGCGTTCAGTTCTAGAGCAGTGGGCCAATAAGAAGAGCACAAAGGCGGGGCAAGCATTGCGGGCTTTTTTTACTTCAGCAAGTTCACATAACAGCTGTTTTAATCTGTTCCTGAGCGCTGCGTTTGGTGTTTTTAGGTGCAAAGATGCATTCTGCATAAATGTCTCCTAAATCCGCGCACACGGTGAGAATTTTGCAGTGAAAACAGGTCGCACAGCAACAATTTATGCACTAGCACAAATGCTTCCAAATATATATTTTAGGTCGCATAAAATTTCGGGCGCATACACCAAAACGGTTGAGCCCTAGCATCTTTACTTGTTATTATTTCCCCATAATAATAATAAAATAAGGAAGTTATCATTAATCACAATACTAATTTCAGTGAACTCCAAACAAACTCTCGTCTCTTCTCCTCCACCAGCTGTGGGGGAAAAAGCCATTATAAAGACAGATCACTGTGCCTATTCATGCCAGAGTCCCGCGGAAAAAAGTGATTGACAGGTGGTAATTTGTGTGTAACTTTATTTATTTATGGTTTGTTATGGGTAAAGCAAAGACCACGTGTGTCAGGCAGTTATGAATTAATTGATATTTAACAACAACAACCCCCACCCATGACAATGATGCCATCGTCCATCGCGATGTTTCACATTAGACATCGTACGATGCCAAATTGGTCAACATCACCCAACCCTATTTAAAAAAGGGTTGTAAAATAAGTCTACTTAAAAAAAGTGGTTCCTTTAAAAAAAGCAAATGCTGTGATTATTCTCAGCTGTTTGGTTTGTTTTTAATGCTTTAACCAAGACATTTAAAAAAATACATTTAGGAAAAATAATTCCAAAACCAATGCTGCTAAAAAGTGCACTTCATAATCAATATTGAATTAATTTTTAAGCCCATATCATGTTAATTGGAACACAAAAGAAAACGGTCATGTAGTACAAACATCTGAAAACAGTTTGTCAAAAATGTGTCCTTTCACAATCCACAAAACATAGGAACATATATTTATTCTGGACAGCATTCATATTGCCAGCTGTAGTGATGCTGTGAGGGAATGAGACCCCCAGTGGAAGACTAAGAGCTTTTAACACTATAATCAATAGTGCTAAACAATTTGTTCCCATTCAGTCCTCAATGCATCTCTCAGCACAGCTCACTTATCTGCCTGCAGCAGGCCACTGGCTGCCAGAGGAGAAAAGAAAGACTACTTTGAGAGCTCATGAATGAGATTTAGGCAGGGGTCTGTCAGTGACATAGAGGGCTCAGTTTAGAAGGCTGCAGAGACAAGCTGTCTTCTGCAGAAGGTTTATCTTTATTATTATTTCACTCTCCATGTGACATGGCATAATGAAGAGATAGTTCACCCAAAATTAAAGGTGCAGTAGGTGATCTGCCAAAATGCTAACCGGTTAGCATAATATTTTTGAAACACAGTCCCTCCCATGCCGTCCAAAGCCATGCCTCCAGAAATCACGAACACGCGCACCTTAAAAATGACCGCAGACTCAGACTCAACTCACTAGTTCATATAATTTGCCAGTTAGAAATGTAGTTAGTGGTTGGCCATTATTACTAAGCCATACTTGCATGCTATTTCAGACCGAATATTCAAAGTAGCATAATAAACAATACAGGGAGCACGTCACAGGCTGTCATTGTTCAAAAATGAACCAATGTGAATTAGGGCTGTGTGATTAATCGAAATCGAATCGCGATTTGAAACTTTGCAATTAGCTAATCGCAATAGGCTGCGATAAGAACTATATGTGTATTATATAATTTTCCCTACCCAGAGCAAATGCGTGACTGCCGTCTGTGTGTGACAATCTTACTATTCAATTGAGTGTGCACACTTTCGTTCTGCCCAATCAGAATTGCACAACTGAACAATGCGGAACGCCCACAATAAAACAAACAAACAGTAAAGTACGGACAAGTGGGATGATGGCGTCTGCTGCTTCAGAAGCATTAATAGACATATTCATATATATGCATTGTATATACGCTATATGAGGAGTGTCTTGCTAAAAAAAGTCAACTAAAAGTATTGCCAGTGACACTCAATCTAGTAGCTAGCAACAGCAAAGTACAATTTCAGATTTGTTTGCAGCTGTTATACCATATAAAAAAACATCATGATAACTAAAGCCATAAATCTACTGTTTGCTCTACAGAAATTTTTTTTGTTTAATTTCTGAATATTTCTAAACAAAACTAAATCGCAAATCAAATCAAAATATCTGGTAAAAATAAAAAAAATTAAAATTAAATAGATAAAATAGATATTTTTCCCAAATCGCACAGCCCTCATGTGAATATAAAACCAACTTTAGCTCAGTAAAGCAGGCTAGGCGGAATAGCGATATTTACTGATGTTTTTTTTGTTGTTGATCTAAATAAAAATCTACATCATCAATGCTGTAAAAGGTCCCTTAAGAAACTGAATGTTTCGCCGGAAGATTTCTGTGGCTGAACAACACTTCCATGCATAACCCATTCGTAACAACACAATCTACATCAGCTTTGCGTGACTAAAATAGTTTAAAACAGAACATTACCTGTCTAAAAGAAATACTTCAGCCATGTTGTCATCCTTCCGCCAGCATGCAAAAGTAACTCCAATATTGATTTAGGATTTGAAAAAGTTTTGATTCAGCATTTGATTTTACCGCGGCTGTGATTGTCTCGTGTGCAGATGAACGCGCATCGTGCATGCATTAAATGGTGCATCTGCGTGAACAGATGCGCCGTTGTACAAATCTACATTTGCTGACAGACAATTTGGGCTACTAATCAGAATTATGGGAATTGTCGGCCCGACAATAGTTAATTGGATGAACATTTTTTAGTGTTAAGGCCCGTGCACACCGGGATGCTTTTTGCTCGCGTTTCCCGTCGGCGTTTAACGCCTCGTGACTAGGGATGCAATGATTAACTGGTTTCACTATTAACCGCGCTTTAATTCTTCACGGTTAATTAATCGTAAAGGCTTCTCAACACCGCGTTTCTGCATGGAACAAAACTGCAGCAACTAAACAGTTATGCAAACTGTGCACTTGTTTGTACAATGAGACTAATAACCACGCACACTTAACTATGACTGAGGCAAACTAAGGCAAGCCTGTGCAAGTTCGTTATTTCCAATGGAGGGACACGCATGCGACGCAATGCGCTCACGCTTTTTAGACGCACCTCGTTGAGATGACAGGGGGCTTTTGTGACCGCGGGAAGATAAGAGCGATCATGATGGGGTGAATGTTGATTCGCCAGCCGAGGTCAATTGAGTGATTTTGGAGAGAGTGCTGAAAGACTCAGAGTGGATCAGCTGTTTAATGGCCTGAAAATATAACACTGTATACATAATCGCCAAAGAAGCTTGCCTTAACTAAGTTTAAAATGAAACTGCGGCTCATGACAAGGAACAGTATTGCGCCGGTGGTCATCGCGAGAATCCTGCTCTGCCCTGCTTATATATTGGGTCCTGACTCGCCTGCTTTACTCCACAAACACAGAAAAATGAAGGTCAGGTCATAACGAGACTGAGCATATAAAATGACCAAACCGAAACCGACACTTTTAAAGAGGTGTAGAAGTGAGACTTTTCTTCCTTTCTTTTGTTTATTATTTCAGTTTATTAAATTGTCATGCATATAAAACAATATTGCTAAATAAATATTTCTTGCTGCAATGCTTCATTTTTGTTAGATGCAAACCATAGATTTATTTTTCATAATGTAACAGCAGCACTTTTTATAGCAGATAACATTCAAGCACATTCAAGGCAGAATGATAATGAGAAATGTAATTCTTCGTTAGTATTATTGTTAGGGGTGTCAAAATTAATTGTTTCTTCGGTGCACCGCGATGCAGACGCGGACAATTCGGTATCGGTTCAGTAATGATCATAACCGGTTATTATGTACTGACGTCATTTATCTCCTATGCGCTATGTCGCGGTAGCTTATTGTGGCGAGGGAGGCGAGCGCGAGTGTTTACAATGCTTCGCCTACTTGACACACAAACTGCACAATTTCACTGCGTGTGTGTTTTCTGGACACTCTTTCACTGACACTTACAGCAGAAGCCCCTATTTCAGTGTGATTGAGAGAATGAAAGTAAACTCCATTACTCTCTCTCTCTCTCTCTCTCTCTCTCTCTCTCGCTGTGGCCCATTTGACCTGCTGGCGTGACTTTTTCTCTCCTCGCGGCTGATACGGCGATACTTCTGGATAAAGGTCTGCATTCCCGCGGGTGTAAAGCGGGAGCCGCTGGACCAGACCAGATTTCTTGCGGCGCGGAAATAAATTTCCGAATAAAGCGCGGGAGCGGTCGGTAGCCTAACTCTTGTGTAAGTTGAACGATGTGTGTGAATGAGAGAGAGCGATGCTGTGTGTTGCTGTCTATGTTTGTGTGTGCGTGTATGTGTGTGAATGAGAGGGCGTGATGCTCTGTGTCGCTTGCTTGGTGCTGTGTGTCTATGTGTGTGTGTGTGTTTATACAGACAGCCCCAAATATAAAACTGTGTTTGGGGAAAGCATCGACAATGCACCGTGATGCACCGAGATATCGAATTGAACCGAATCGATGGCATGATAATCAGAACCGAACTGAACCGTGAGACCAGTGTAGGTTCACACCTCTAATTATTGTCATCTTCGTCATCATTAATATTTTATAAGTATTAGACATTCATTTTGGAATTATTGCACAAATATCAACAAGTCATCACAGAATTAATTAGATAGTTGTTTCTGGTTTTTGTTAGTCCTAATTGATGTTGTTTTCAAATACAATAAATCCGTTAATATACAATTCGCAGTGGTGCTCGTTCATTTTTGGTGGGTGCTCCTAATTTTTTTCTGATGCTCCTACATTTTTTACACCGGTGCTACCAGGTAAAAAAGTTCATTTCAAGCTCTGCATTAGACAAATACTGTTTTTTAATTAATTTATTAATTGTTCTGTCATTTATTTACAGTGTAAAATTATTTGTTTAAATGTCAAAAACATTCACTAATTTTTCAGCACAAAGAAAGAAATGGACTATTGTTTGTTTCTAATATTATTATGTGCTGTACTAATTGGTTACTGAGCAGCAATAAATAACACTGTAAAATATGAGGAGTTTTCATCTTATTTTCTAAACTAGTGGTGTTTGAAATTAATGAATGCATAATAATCATGATAACGTGAAACTGTGATTATTTCTCAGACTATAATCGTACAACCAAAATCTATAATCGTTGCATCCCTACTCGTGACTAAATAAAGGGTGCCAATGTGATCGTGCACACCAACACGCAAAACGCCAGGTGTAAAAACGTCATTTTTAAAAGAAACACTGGAGACGTGGAGCTGCTTATTGCACTGGTGAACAATAATCATTTCTTCTTCGCTAGAGCTAGAGCTGCTACTTGAACCATCCATGCTCGTTCGGTTCGCCAGTAACTTTAACAATAAACGTGTCAACTCTCTGGCTGTTTCTCAATATGCATTCTTCAGCGGTCTTGCATCCTCGTGTTCTCGTGTAGCGTCATCATCAGCTGCCAAAGTTCAGTTCCAATACTCAAGACCGCTAGAACAGATGCGTGAAACTTCCCGGGTGTGTTCTTGATATCGAGGACACACCGATGCAGACTTGAGCACTGATCTCCCTTTAGAAGTCCCAGAAGTCATTGCGACTGGAGGTGGGAAGCACAGCATTTTATATAACTTAGGTTTATTATTAAAGTTCAGAGATATAACTTGTTTACCTTCATTTAGCTTCCCTAAATGAAACGGTGAAAATAAACATTACCATGGACATGTTAATAAAGGAATAAACACATTAAAGAGTGTTTGTTTGCTGAAATTTGTATTAAAATCTGTTTTATTTATATTGTGCAACGTATATTTATAATGTTTTTATGCATAGTAAATATTTTGAAAAGGGGAAAAACAATAAATCGTTGTATAAATGCTGTAATGTTTAAATAATTTCCATTTAAAACGCATGAAGGTCATGTGACCATCAGGAAGAACGCAGCATCTCCTTCCTCACAGGACACGTTCTCTGTTCTCGTGGTCTCCCGAGTTCATTCTTCCGAGGACACCTGGCAAGACTGGTCTCCACAAGAACGCAAGTCCGTTCTCTGCGCTCTTGGAATTGAGAAACAGCCTCTGTCTTCTTCTGTGTTACAAGTGGGTGTCAGAAGCTTAAAGTTATGTAGCGCCATCTAACCTCAAGGAGTGATTTTGTATACTCTTGGGTTTGAATCAGGAACAACGTCTTAAAAAACGCTGACGATAATTGCAAATGAAAAGCGTTCCGGTGTGTACGAGCGTTTATGCCTCACCCAGAATATAAAAATACATATAAACACATTTAGATCATTTACTTTAATTATTACTATTGGAATGTGAAGAGACTTTCAACCAGCACAACAAAACATGTTTCTGAAGACCATCATCTACTGCACCTTTAACATTCCATCATTTATTTACTCTCATACTCTTTTAAAAATCATAGCCTATGGCTTTTTTCCACAGGTACTGCACCCATAGAATTTTCTATGCTATAAGTATAAAATCATTTAAAAGGTTAATGGCAGTAACGGGTGACAAATGGGGAAACCAATGTATCCATACATAAAGCCAGTTTATGCACATTTTTTGAAAACGCCAAGATATGCCCATGTAGTATGTCAATAATGTACACTTTATGTTAATTTTAACTATAGGCTAGAAGGTTCGTCTATGGGGATGTAATTACTAGACAACTTAAACTTGTATGAATAAATATGTATCGAAATTAAACAAATTTTTTCAATTAAATGAAAATAAAATAAGCAATTAATTTCCAATTGTGTCAATCTGAGAATTAAACCATAATAATGTAGAGTTTCAAAGTAATAAACATAAATTACTTATTGACAACTACTGTAACTACCCCCACTATAACACTCTTAGAATGGTAGAAGGAACTTAAAACATCAAAAAGTTCAAATATAGCTTTTACAACTTCAATATGTTCACAATTAACCATTTAGGAAATATAATCACATTTTTTTTCAATAACCGTGTAATACAGTAAATGTAAGAGATCCAATTAAAGAATAGAAAAAGATTCAGTTCGTGTAAGGGATTCCTTAGAATCAATTCAAGTAACGCAGTTCAAACGGTTCAGTTCAATCACTTCAATTCTAATAGAGTTCAGCACGGTCAGTTCATCAGCTTGGTTCGATCGGGACTGAATCGATTCACCAAAAAAAAAAAAACATTTGATTCCCAGTTCAGTTCTAGAAAAGTCAGCGTAGTGAAAAAAATTAGGAAAAGTGGCTCAAACTTCAGAAGGAAAAATAATCCTTTAAGCAGTTCCGTTTGCACAATTTAGCAGATTATTGGATTTTTCCTACCGCATTCCTGGTTTAGTTTAACTGATTCACATCTGCATTCGTCTCATGGGTTGACTCGCCATCTTGGATCATTCTTTGTACTGAAACGTTCGGTTTTCCAGCATAGGCTAATAAACCTGACTAAAATCCAATGAATGAAAATACTTGTGTATATTTCTGAATTTAATCCTTTACACTGCTGTTCACCTCTCTGAACGCAGGAAAAACATGTTTTTTTTTCCCATCAGCGTCTAATGTGGTTAGGCGGGCTTTCACTTAACGTGAATATGATTGGACGATCACTGAAATGTCAATCAATTTACGGACATGCTAATTTTTTAACATTATTTTTCTCACATTATATACTAACTTCTGAATTCAATAATATGTTCATTTCTTTAACAACTATCAAATAATTTAATTATTAATTGTCAATTTTTTATAGGGTTACACATATGAAAAACTCACATACGATGCATGTTTATGTAAGAAAAAGAGCAACATGTTTCCCCGTTGTGTATAAACTTTAATTTTACACCTGTATGTCGCGCTATAGTTTTTTTAGGAAATGGCCCTTTGGAATGGAAACAGCTGCTTTATTCGGAAACGTCGCAATATTATGTTTTTTGCGCATTAATTTGCGAGAGCGGATGGAAACGCAACTTGGAACAATGTGGCGCGTCACTTGCCTGAAGCTGTACGTCTGAACACACTGCTGTGTATGAGCACACTGAACGACCCGTTTTTCCTTCAAAAATGTTTTTTCAGCAGTAATTATGTGTCACTTATGTTTCTTTCGACTGAATCATCGCTTCTTTAAGTGTAATCATTCTTATGAGGGCTTTCAGTCAATTCACATTCGTTATCATGGTGTTCTCAGTTAGCAAAATAGACAGTTTTGTCAAAAAGAACATGAACAAACAGCGTTGGATAAAGCTTATATTCAGCTATTAACGACTGACTTTTGGTTTTGAGTGTGGTCCTGAAAAATCTCTGTTCGAAGGCTACCCCTTTCCCTTAGCCCTATGCCTTCAAGCTAAAGAGAATTGGGTGTCCCAATTCTCTTTCGCTTGAAAGCTAAAGAAAATTTCCCAGAATACACCAGCCACAACGGCAGTATAGGTAAGTGGAAGGGCTAAGGGGTAGAATTTTGATTCATCTAAGATTTCTTAATTTGTTCAGAAGATGAACGAAGGCCTCATGGGATTGGAAGGACATGAGGGTGAGTAATAAATAACGGATAAATCGCGCTATTCGTGCGTAAATAGACGCGTGAACATTTGAGTTTACTCGCTTCATTCTGCGCGTCAAACTCCGCTTCATTCGCAAGTCAAATCCGCTTCATTCTTGTGTCAAATTGACTTCAGAACAGACGTGGATTTGCGTGATGGGCAGGGCTTCTGACTGTAGCTTTGTTGCTAAATGGCTAACATGGATTTTATTGAGAAAATAACTGTGTTTATGTGCTTTTATGAAGGCTGAAAAACAGCGTCGATACGTTTGGAGCAGTGTCTGAGTCCACTAGATACTTTCAGAGGTGCACCCAGCTCTGTGAGCTCATAAACTAGTAGAAATTTGGCAAGAGCACCCGTGTCTGTTTGACGTGTCATGTGAGCAATATCACCACTGGGTCAAAAAAGAAAAAAGTTTAGAAGAAATTGCTAATTCTCTTCAAACCCAGGTGAGCAAATATGTACATTACATTCTACCCCATTAAAGGCTTCTTTCTCATTATGTAGTTAATAACAAAAATTTACTATGTGATTTTGGTTGAGAGACGTAGTTTGGACACAGTTGTCGGCGATACTTCCTATTGTAAAGTCATGCAGTGTGAAACCCCCTGTCGACGATCCATCTTGCAGTGTAGACAAAACACTAGCCCAAATAGTCATGCAGTGTGAAAACATCTGTAACACGATTACTTTGAAAATCATGCAGTCTGAACTCGGCATTAGATGGAAACAGGGACATCATTAAAAGTGAACCATCTACTTATTTCTGACACTACGATTGAGGATTGATTACATAGACATAAGTAAACTGTACAAGAGTTCTATAACTCTTACATTGGTCCTGTTTGTCAGCAGACTCATGTCTAAAGAATGTCAGAAACTTAACGCACAAGTGATTATAATTGGTTCTTTTTGCATTTGATGTGATGAATTGAATAAATGAATTGAATTAATGCTGAAAACTCAAAGATGTCACTTTGTACCAGCCGGTACAGACATCTAATTTCCACGCTGGAATTTACACAATGATGCCATCGCCAGGACGTAGCTTCAAAATTTATTTTCAAACCGGAAGAACAAATTTGCTTGAAATAACGCAAAACAACCACAAAACAACCATATTTTTCACTTTTTAGTAAAATATATGTGTCCTGATAGTGTTTTTTAGCAACGTGGGACACATATATAAAAAATGTGTTTTGGTGTTTTGTGACCCTTTAAAAAACTGTTTTAGATTTTTATCTTATATATTATCATTATTATTATTATCATTATTATTATTATTATTATTAATGTATTTTTATCTTGTGTATTATTTATTGCTGTTGACGACTTTTAATTGTTAGAATATTTTTATAATTATAGAAAAGTGTCATTTATAAAATAAGGTAAACTTTATTTATTTTTTTTGCCATGACATAGCCATAGAACCTGATATGTCAATAAACTCAAAATTATCTCTCTCTCTCTCTGTATCAAAGGCCTTTAAAAGTGACTAGAAATAAGACTAGGTAAACAAGTCATTTGAACAATTTTTGAGATACTGTACTTTTATGGCCTTTTTTATTTTTACAGCACCTGCCCTATTCACCTTCATTATATGGAGAAGTTTGAGCAGGAAATTCTTCGGAAGCTCTCCCCTGTTCCACAGAAAAAGGAAATTCAAACATTTTTTGAACAACATTAGGGTGAGTAAATGGTTAACTTTTTACGTTTCTTTAACTGATAAACTTGTTCAAATTTCCCATGCTAGTTTACATAGCATGAGATCCCCTGCCTCTTCAGAAAGGGGTCCCACAAGGTAGCATACGGCCTACACTTTTTAACATTTATGTTAATGATATTGCTTCTGATGCAGGATACCATCATTTAGCTCTTCTCTGACTACAGCACTTTCTTCACAGCAAGCCAGTTTTTTTAAGTATCCAACGTGCTTTTACCAATCTTAATTTAGTTTTAAATACTAATAAAACAAAATGTATGATTTTCATAGAAATTTACCACTTGCTTTCTAAAATTTCCTCATTGGACGGTACTGAGATTGATCATGTTGACTGCTACAAATATCTTGGTATCTGGTTAGATGGTAAACTGTCCTTTGAAACTCACATAAATGAATTGCAGAAAAAGGTTAAAGCCCGTATTGGATTTCTTTACAGAAACAAATCTACCTTTACGCACTCTTCAAAGCAGCATTTGGTCAAATTAACAGTATTACCAATTTTGGATTATGGGGATTTAATTTACAGATCAGCTTTTTTCCTTTACAAACTGGATGTTATTTACCATGCAGCAATTAGTTTTATTACTTGTGTGCCATTTAATACTCATCACTGTCAGCTGTATTCTTTATTGAATTGACCGTCTGTTTAATCACGTCGACAAATTCATTGATTTCTGTTCATTTACAAAACTCTAATTGGGAAAACTCCAGTCACCTAACATTCAGAGAACATGTCGAAATCTGCGCTCTAGTAGTTTTATTAACCTTTGCATACCCAAAGTTCGCACTTCATTTGGTCGCTAGTCTTTTCAGTTTTTTGCTGCTGACGCTTGGAATCATCTGCAGCAGACCTTAAAGCTCAACACTGTCATTCCACTATTATCCTTTAAAAATAGTGGAATTTAGACAATCCTGCAGTATGTAAGAACAGCAGATTTTAAACTTATTTAATTCATTCAGCAAAACAGTTTTCTTACAAGCAAAATCTGTGACCCTAGTCAAGCTTTTTTTCCTCCTCCTCCTCCTCCTCCTCCTCTCTTGTCATTTTAAAGAGGTGTGTGTGTGTGTGCACGTCTCAATTTAGAATCAACACCCATTCATTTAGAGGTGAAGGGTGAGAGAAAACCTTTACTGGGCACTTTCTCCTGTCACTTACACTCACAGCTCATTTTCATTTTCTGTCAGAGTGAGTGTTTTCCGTGTGTGGAAAGTACTTCAGGCTGATTGTATGAAAACGATGGCCGATAACGATAATAATAGTACCTCTGCCTCACAGCACGTGGACAATGTATGGCGAGTAACTGGACCGTTACTAAATACAAGGTTTTTCATTGAGTGCAGGATTAAAAGAGGAACGTTTCAGATAGTTTTAGCCTGGAGCAGCGTCACCCTGTGAATGGTCATCTGTCAATACCCACTCATTAGGCCTGCACCAACTTTCACTTCAGGCAGTACTTTCAATGTTATGGGAAAGAGTTCTGAGCTGTGAGCACCATAACATTATGCAGAGCTCTGGACATGATCAACATGATGTCGACTTTAGGCTTAGCTCGAATTGTGTTTGCTAAATCTTTAGATTATATATTTTTTTAATCATTATTTTAGTTTGAAATAGGGTAAAGCAAAATCTTGTAGTTTGAGTTATGACTCAGCTGTTAGCTTTTAAAAGGTTTTTGGTCACAAGTAGTACTATATTATACATGTATTTTAGTTTAGTTTTGTTCAGTTTAGTTGTTTGCTTTGCTTGACACAGATTACTTTGAAATGTTTGGATTTGTGACATAGTGAAGCCACAGCATTGATCACACTATAGCAAAGTCCCTTTAAGGCAAGTCATTGAAACTCCTCTCGGGCAGTATTCTCAGGCATTCTGTTTGAATGAGGAAACATCAAATTCTTCACAACTGTTTGCCAAGCTTACGATTACATTTCATATCACGAATAACCAATAAAATTAAACAACAACTGTCTCTTTAGATTCATTTCTAAATGTTCGTATCACACAAAATCTGCAGAAACTCATGTCTAGTCTGAGCCCCTCCCCCGGAGAATTGTCATTCTATAGCGATCGCTGATTGGCTCCTGTACTAGAAGGCGGCCTTTATTCGCCATATAGCGATCGCTGATTGGCTCCTGTACTAGAAGGCGGGGCTTCATTCGCCATATTTACAGTTACACTTTTCCCCATTCAAAAGTATACGAGTGACATGTTTTGTGTATTCTATAGTCTTTGACTATAGTCAGCCATTGGCTTAAATGGTTGGTTTGGACTAATATAATATTAAGTCCTGTTTTTTTTTTTATTTTATTTAATTTGTTGTATAAACTTTTGACAACACTATAAACGTAAGTATATTTTAAGCAGTTATTTTTTATTTTTTTTATTCCATTTGATTTCCTTTCATCATTTGAAATAAAACCAAGTGACTTGAAACAACGTAAATTGAAATTTTGAGGCTTGAGAAACAAAGCAAAACCAAAGCCTTGACCATACTGAACTCAAGGTTAGGCTTAAAAGGTTTTTAAATGTAAGAATTTTTCAATTTTATTATTATTATTTTTCTTTTTCTTTTCTTTTCTTTTATTTTAAATGGAAGTTTTGAAAGTTAACTTTTGAAACTTTTTGACCCTGTTTTTGAATGTAAAAGATACAATTTCAGTTTGTTTTGTTTTGTTTTATCAAGTTAAGACGACGCGGTGGCGCAGAAGGTAGTGCTGTCGCCTCACAGCAAGAAGATTGCTGGTTCGAGCCTCGACTGGGTCAGTTGGCATTTCTGTGTGGAGTTTGCATGTTCTCCCCGCGTTCACATGGGTTTCCTCCGGGTGCTCCGGTTTCCCCCACAGTCCAAAGACATGTGGTACAGGTAAATTGGGTAAGCAAAACTGTCCATAGTGTGTGTGTGTGTGTGTGTGTGTGTGTGTGTGTGTGTGTATGAGAGAGAGAGTGAGGGTGTGTGGGTGTTTCCCAGTCAAGGGTTGCAGCTGGAAGGGCATCTGCTGCATAAAACATGTGCTGGATAAGTTGGAAGTTCATTCTGCTGTGGCGACCCCAGAATAATAAAGGGACTAAGCCGAAAAGAAAATGAATGAATGAATGAACAAATTAAATGGCAGTTTTAAAAGTTAAACCACAGCTTTTTGACCACTCTGAATTTACCATACTTTTTGACCCTGTTTATGAATGTCCATTCTGAATTCCATTTCAGTCTTTTTAAATTTAGTTTCATTTTGTTTTGTTTTATTGCATTTTAATTAATTTTATTTTTTGTTTTGTTTTTTATTAAAACAGAGTAGGCGGCATGGTGGTGCAGTAGGTAGTGCTGTCGCCTCACAGGAAGAAGGTCGCTGATTCGAGCCTCAGCTGGGTCAGTTGGCATTTCTGTGTGGAGTTTGCATGTTCTCCCGTTCGCGTGGGTTTCCTCTGGGTGCTCCGGTTTCCCCCACAAGTCCAAAGACATGCGCTATAGGTGAATTTGGTAAGCTAAATTGTCCATAGTGTGTGTGTGTGTGTGTGTGTGTGTGTGTGTGTGTGTGTGTGTGAATGAAAATGTATGGGTGTTTCCCAGTGATGGGTTGCAGCTGGAAGGGCATCCGCTGCATAAAACATATGCTGTATAAGTTGACATTTCATTCCGCTATGGCGAACTCTGATTAATAAAGGGACTAAGCCAAAAAAAAAAAAAAAAGGAATGAATGAATGAATAAAACAGTACTCTTGAAACAGAGTACACTGAAATTTTGGGGTTTAATGGACATTACCGAACTCAAGCATTAGCTTTAACATTGTTGTGAATGTTACTATGCCAGTTAGCTTAAAAAAAGGTAACCACAATCTTAGGATTTTAGTAACATTTGATGCTTGCAATAAACGGTCTACTTTCAGTCCATGGCCTTGTCTGAATCATCAAGGCCCTCAGCATCTGTATGCCTGCAGGGGTGGGTGGGAAATGACCTTGTCTCATTACTGCCCACCTCCATGCAGTGAATAACAGCCATGTGAAGAGCTGCTTCTTCTCAAACAAAAGAGACAGATGCTCAGTCTGTCCTCTGGCTTCACCTCTGCTGCTTCTCCAGATACGACACTTGTCCTGTTCTGACTTGTCCAGATTTATGAGCCGTGTGTAATGTTTTCCACTGCACAAATGACGCTGCATGGACTCAAGGTGGACGGAAGATTATTAATGGCGTACTAAACCTAAATATACTGTCCGCTGAAACAGGCAGTTAAATAAAGTAAATGAACAGTGTTAATTCTGTGACATGCAACTCATTTTGAAGTATCGCATGAGAAACGAGTGATGGAAATTCCAAGTATTAAAATAAAGATCCCATAATTCACAAAAAAGTTTGAGGTGGTTTTGGTGAAAAAGTGTTAATGTGAATAATAAGAGGGGGAAATGCATTTGTCAAATAAACACGGATGGAGTGACCATTACACCCACATAATAAGCTGTCTTCATTATGCTTGCCTTGTTTACTGTTGGTTACTAGGCTATCAATAATCTAAAAACTTGATGGAAATGCACTTAATTCGCATTGGTGATTTTCTTTTTTTTTTGCGAAGTTTGAATATATTTCCTTCACGTTAGGATGGAAACTTGGTTAGTGATCTAAAAGAAAGTTTAAAGGGTCACGAAACACCAAAAACACATTTCTTGAGATGTTGACAGTCATATACAGTGCATCCAGAAAGTATTTATAGCGCTTCACTTTTTCCACATTTTTTTATTTTACAGCCTTATTCCAAAATGGATTAAATTCATTTATTTCCTCAAAATTCTACACACAATACTCCATAATGACAATGTGAAAAAAGATTGTTTGAAATTCTTGCAAATTTATTAAAAATAAAAAACCTGAAAAATCACATGTACTTTTGAAAAATCATTATGCACCTTTGGCAGCAATTACAGCCTCAAGTCTTTTTGAATATGATGCCACAAGCTTGGCACACCTGTCTTTGGGTATTTTTGCCTGTGACTGAGGAGAATCTGGTGGAGAGAAATCCTGCACTTTTTTTTTACAAAACTCTCAGATCCGGGGATTAAGAAAATATAGCAAGAAACAAGTCAATATTTCTCAATAAATCACTTTATCTTTGTGTATCTCAGCCAATGCATTCTGTAAAGTAATTTTCAGCTTTGGAACCACATCATCGTTTCAAATGCTTAAGTAAAAATGTGTCTAGCAGTCACATGATGCTGTGATCTGCGCAACATGACCTGCAGGAATGCCAAACGTGGACTTCAGGGATAAACACGGACACAGCGTTTCCTTGCTAATACTAAAGTTAATCTAGGACAGGACATTCAGACTTTTATAATAGTATATATCAGTTTAATAAAGAAGGATTCGCTTGTGTTATATTTACTCTCTGCTTACTGAACTGGGGCTGGCAGCACTTTGTGTTTTTTTTTTAATGTAAGAAATTGTAAACAAATATCAGAGTGTCTTACCCTTCGTGCAAATAGCCTGCCCTGATGACAGAGGCTATTTAAAGTCAAATGTCAAAAGAACACAATGGCCACTCAGTACAGCAGCAAGGGCTTAGAGAATTTCTAAGACATGATCAACTTGCGTTCAGATTCATCCATTACCAAACCCCTTCTTCTGTTATCTTATAACATAACAAAGGCAGTTATCTTAAATAAAAATGTACAAAATGTCCTAAAATGGTGAATAAAAAGACTATTTAAATATGAAAAGATGAGGTAAATGCCATCTCATTTACACTCAGTTTGGTATTGTTGCATGCTGTCAAAAATTATAGAATAAGGCATTATTGTGATATTTAATGGCTGGGACTTTGCTACTGTTTTGTAATGTAAATATCTGCCACTGTAGTATGTAGACACACTTATTACAAATAAAAATACCCACATAAAATATAGTATAGTAATTTAGAATAAATACTATAGTGTTTTTGAACTATATTATATTAAAGTGTATTATACTCTATAGTATTTACAACATTCTGTTAATGGATGTTACAGCAAACTGTAGTATTTACGATCATTAAAGGTCCCATGAAATTAAAATAAATGTTTTTTTTTAGATGTTAGTATCAGTATTGTTAGTTTTTAAGATATCATTAAACTTATGTATGCCAAAACTCACATTTAGGAGATATAAAACTGATATAAAGATGTAACATCACCTTGTACTACAGATTCTCATCAAATCATAACCAATCAAATGCTCTCTAGTATCTGACATGCCCCTCCCCCTTCAAGACGCTTCTCATTTGCTTATTTGATGCACTTGAGCTCTCACTGGCAGAGCAGTGATAAAACAAAATGCTATTGACTGTTTTTTTTTTTTTAAAAGGGGACAAGACTACACTTTGTCCCACACTTTCTTTGTGTTTTGGTTGAGATTACATCAAACATAAAAAAAAAATGCATATTTCAAAGCACTTCACGCAACCGTTAACTGTAATAAACACTGTGGTATGTTTTAGATTTTACTATACTCTCAGAAAACAATGGTACAATGTTGTACCAAAGAAGGTGCAAACCCTTGTTACTGGGGCAGTACCTTTTTATGGAACAGAATTGTACCTTAAGACAAAGAAACAAATTTGTACCATTGCAGTTTGTACCTTTAAGGACATGATTTGTACCATGGGAAACCTAAAGTACCTTTGGTTTTTAAAACCTGCAGATTATACCTTCATCAATGGTACAAATTTGATCCATGAAGGTACAACTACAGTGACAAGACACTTTGTACCTCAACAGTGTCAAATGTGTTTCTTCAAGAACTATTTAGTAAATATAAAACATCAAATTAATTTTTTAACAATGTTTTTATTAAGTTTCTTTTTGTGTTAATGCACCTTTTCCATTTACAATAAAGAATAAAAAATACTTTACCATCTATTTTTTGCTAAACATTTCACACTTTTCACAAAAATTTTACAGAAATACATTTTCCCATCTACAATATAAAACATTTTCCCACCAATTTTCACACAATACCTTTGTAATTTAATTTACTTAATTTTAAAATAGAAATAGAATTATGCAAAAGTATTGTAACGAGATATGCACAATGTTTGATTAGTTTTACAATACTAAAATGTCTGCATGAACACTTTGCATATGCAGGACTTTTGCTGGGTCACGTGCGTAGTGAAAAGCAAATGCCAAACGGTGCGGATATCAATAATGAAAATGTATTTATCAGAAAATGCTTACCAAATGTTTACTAAAAATGACTTAAATGTTTAGTTTACAATACCTATAGTTTTGTTTTACCAGTTGTTTTGTATTATAGAACTTAATAATTAATGTGCTTTTAAATGATGATTCATCTTTTTATATGGAACTTTTTCATAAAATCACTTTGTCTTTTAATATTTATTTTCATAGATATTGTAATAAAGAAGGAGTTGTCCAACACTTATGTACCTTTTTTATGAGAAAAATTGTGCACCTTCATTTCAGTTGTACAATAAAGGTACAGAACAGTATCATAAGAGGTCTTTTCTGTACCATATAAGGTACAACTTTTACAAAGGTACAAAACTGTTCCTTAAGGAACACTATTTGTACCGTTGTGTATATTTTTTTTCTGAGAGTGTACAGTAAACTGTGGTGTATTGTGGTATAATATACCATAGAGTTGCAGAAAACTACAGTATTGGGTAATTTGTGTTTATCACTATAGCTGTTGTCTTGCCATAGCAACTATAATAATAATAAATCCTTACATTAATATAGCGCTTTACTGGGCACTCAAAGCTCTTTACACAATGGGGGGAATCTCCTGATCCACCACCAGTGTGCAGCATCCACCTGGATGACGCGACAGCAGCCATATTGCGACAGACCACACACCAGCTGATTGGTGGAGAGGAGACAGAGTTATGAACCCAATTATGATATGGGGATGGTTAGGAGGCCATGATAGACAGAGGCCAGTGGGCAGATTTGGCCAGGATGCCGGGGTAAACCCCTACTCTTTTTCGAAGGAACTTTTTTGATGGGACTTTTAACGACCACAGAGAGTCGGGACCTCGGTTTAATGTCTCATCCAAAAGACGGTACTCACTGAGCAGTATAGAGTCCCCGTCAGTACTGGGGCTTTAGGACCCACACAGACCACAGGTTGGGTGCCCCCTGCTGGTCTCGCTAACACCACTTCCGGCAGCAACCTAGCTTTCCTATGTGGTCTCCCATCCAGGTACTGACCGGGCGCAGAGCTAGCTGCCGGCAACTATAGAGTTACCACAACAGCTTATAAAGTACTTTAGGGTGGTCAAGACTACAGGATGGTTCAAAAACACTATAGTAGTATTTACTCTACATTTTTATAGTATTTTCTTACGTGGGTACTATTGTTTTTGATATAGTGCAAATAGAATATTTATAGTGCTGATTTTCACAAGCCGCTGCTAACAATTTTCTATAATTAAATAACTGGATAAAATCAACAAAACCAATAAAAGTTTTAAAATCAACATAAACTAATTTTAATTTAATAAATTTAGGCTGCATACTTAATATAATAATACATAATAAAATGTTCCTCATCTTATTTAAAAAAAAATACTAATAACCTAACACTATTCCAAAGAAAATAAGAGTAAGTTAAAACCTTTTTTAACTTGACCGTGTAGCTTGCATTAATAAAACTGGCTTAAAATAGGTTAATAAGTTAAACTTTGAACAATTAAAAAAATGTGTTGAAACCTGATTAACTTATTAAAGTTACAAAAACAATTGTCATGACATTTCATGACCTTTCCATGACATCAAGAAATATGTCATATTTATGATCAATTTGCTATACTGTTGTGGATCAGATAATTTTGTCTCAAAATGTGAGTAATATCAGTATGCAAGCTAAACAAAATTCAATCGTGTTGTTGTAAAGCATCAGGCTGTTGTGTAACTTTTCAACAAGAGAACTGTTATGTTCCAAACTACAGGTTCTGCATAATTACACTCTGAAACCCTCAGACTAATGAGTCCTATTACAAACCCTGCCGCTGTGCACACACTGTATGAAAGAGCTTCATTCAGAGCTGTGTGCCCTCTTTAACTTTCCCAAATATTTGCTCTCAGTTTCTGATGGAGCAGCGATGCTTTTCCTTTTAAGATGAGTTGAATTTTTTGCATGCGCAGTGGATCCATGCTCTCCTTTACCCACATGAATGTAAGAGCTGAATGAATGAAAATACATGTCCTTGCTGGTTAGAGTTCATGACACACAAGCAGGTCAGTGTGTGTGTGTGTGGTGCTGATGTCAGATCTCCTGCTGGAATGTACACGGGTATAGGGAGTGACAGGAGGGGTGTTTGGGGTCCTGTGGTGAAACATAGTAACAGAGATAGTTTAATAGCATCACACATAATCCCTTCCACAGACTGCCTGCAGATGCTGTTACTATGGTACACCAATGCCTGTTAAAATATGACTTGTGGAACAATCTGGCATAATGCATAATTAAATTTCTCCTGGGAGAAAGGCAATAATTTAAGGGAAAATGGTAGTGGCGACTGTGGGAACACAAGTTTCTTAAACTGACAGCCATCAATTCAGTGGAAAAAGAAACATCAGTCTAGACGGTATTATCCATGTGGAAATGCTAGAATATAGAGATGAAACTTGAGTTGCAGTTGCATACAAGCACAAAGTACATGTAATACATAAAGAATTAAGACACAAAATAAAACTAAACTAACTTAAATTAATTAAAGGTTATTTTGTGTCTTGATTTTTTTATATGTATTTAATTAATTAATTAGATGTATTATATGTTTTTAATTAATTAATTAGGTGACCAATTCATTTTAAAAAAGGTGAAAAACAAATAATTTTCTAACAAATAATTTCCCAATTTTTGGACTTTTGACTGACATACAGTCACACACTTGTATACATGGTTTACAGGGACACTCTCTTGGCATAATTCATTTTATTATATAGCCCTACGCTACCCCTAAACTCATCCTTTACAGAAAACATGTAGCAAAATTTCAATTTCAAAAGACATTAAGTTTCATTTTTAAGCGTTTTGATTACAGGGACTAAACTAAAGTCATTATACAACTTGTGTTCCCATAAGCCACATAAACCTGTATACACACAAACACAAAATGCTAAATAATGCAAAACATTATTTTAACATTTTTATTTAAAAAATAAGTTTCTAAATGATTAAATTTTGTCTAAACAGTGGGTTTTGGGATCTGAGGTCTTCATAAAAACACAATAAAAACCTAAAAGGAAAGAAACAATTGTCTAGCAAATACATTTCTCAGATTTTGATTCTTGTATAAGCTGTATGTATATCTTGTCTACTTGTACACTACCTGACAAAAGTCTTATCACCTATCCAAGTTTTAGGAACAACAAATAATAACTTGACTTCGAGTTGATCATTTGGTATCAGAAGTGGTTTATACGAAAGGCAAATTAATTATTTAATTAGGACAGTAAGGTCTGACTTTGCTTAGACAAAGGTCTTGTCACTTAACAGAAATAATGTACAGTATTGAATATAAAGTCATGGTGCAGTGGAAAAGAATGACTATTGTGTATGACTTCCATGAGCTTGGACGACTGCATCCATACATCTCTGCAATGACTCAAATAACTTATTAATAAAGTCATCTGGAATGGTAAAGAAAGCCTTCTTGCAGGACCCCCAGAGTTCATCAAAATTCTTTGGACTTATCTTCAATGCCTCATCCTTCATCTTACCCCAGACATGCTCAATAATGTTCATCTCTGGTGACTGGGCTGGCCAATCCTGGAGCACCTTGACCTTCTTTGCTTTGTGAAACTTTGATGTGGAGGCTGAAATATGAGAAAGAGCGCTATCCTGCTGAAGAATTTGCCCTTTCCAGTGGTTTGAAATGTAATGGGGCATCACAAATGTCTTGATACCTCAGGCTGTTGATGTTGCCATCCACTCTGCAGATCTCTCGCATGCCCCCATACTGAATGTAACTTCAAACCATGATTTTTCCTTCACCAAACTTGACTGATTTCTATGAGAATCTTGGGTCTATGCAGGTTCCAATAGGTCTTCAGCATTTGTGATGATTGGGATGCAGTTCAACAGATGATGCATCAGAAAAATCTACCTTCTGCCACTTTTCTGCTTTTCCCAGTTGCTCTTACAACTGGGATTGACGGCAAGACTTTTGTCAGGCAGTGTACTTATAGTATAAGTATATCTTGCCAAATTGTAAGAAAAAAATTGACTCCGTACATCAGTATTTTAAAAATAAGTAAATAAATAATATCAAAACTGTATATAACAAAACATTTGTTTATTAATATAGCAGCTAAAAGAAGCACTTTAAATCACCAGAGAGCAGTAGTATATGGATACCATGACATGAACAAACAAGAAAACAAACTCATAATTCATGACTATAATTAGTTAACAAATAACAAATTGACAAATAACAAACTCTCTTAAGATCTTCTACAGTTGAAATGACATTAGAAAATGCTGAGTGACCATTCATGTAAATCAGGCAGCAGTGAAAGGCCAGTGTGCAGCTGTGCCTGGACTCTGTGCTGGGAAACTGAGAGGCGTGTGTTAGCGTGGGCCAGCTGGACACACGAACACACACATGCGCGCACACACCCAGGAACTCAAGCTCCTGCTAAACTAATCAGCATCTCTCACACTCTGTAGAATACAACACATCCTCTGCGTCACATCCATCTGAGATAATACAGTGACGGAAGAACACAAGAATGGAGGGGAGAAATCACTGAATATGGCATACGTATATATATTATCTATTCAAACCTCCTAGAACTTTAACGAGACAGTTCACCCCAAAAATGATCGTTCTTTCAGCATTTACTCATTCATCACTTAAGCCCATTCATGTATGACCTCCTTTCATTCATGACAGCAAGTCGAAAATTGTGATTTAATAACCGAATTGTGTAAAATTTTGTAGAATTTTGAGTAAGCCTTTCCTTTGACGGTGAAATTCAAAACAAAGTCAGAAAGATTAAATGATGAACAAGCACAGAGCACATTGCTAGGATGGTTTATAGACCAAGTCAGATTTAGTCCAAGACATCTGGACATGTTTGCATCCCATGTGAGAGCAGCGCTTGTGGAAGTTTCAGTGTTTTTTGGCAGAGTAAAGCAGCGGTTGAGAGTGAATTGCATGGCTGGAATCTGAGAAACAAAAGAGAAGAAGATCCGGTGTCCGATCTTATCCATCATGCCCCAAATAGCCTCACGCTGAACTCTTGGCACCTTGTTGGTCTTGATGGATGAGGACGGTTGAACTCCGAATATTCATATTCAACATTTTCACCCCCCCACAGGGTCAAATAGGACATTACCAGACTTTAGACAGAGGGCGATTGCATTCCTGCATAGACTTGGTTTGGACAAATAATCGATTAGAGTTCAAAATAATCTTGGACATAATTTAAACAAGTTGTAAACAGTTTTTTTATACATGCTGTAAAGACCTCTATTGTATATTTTGACAGCATTAAAACTAGTGTTAATATCCCCTGGCAAAAGTATGGAATCACCAGTCTTGGAGGATGTTCATTCAAATGTTTGTGTAGAAAAAACCCAAGCACATACATGCCACAAAACTATTTTCATTAAACAATCAAACCTTCTGGCTGCAAGAAACACTTTAAAAAAAGAAAGAAAGAACACTGTCGTCAATTACAACGGTTTTTACACTTCAAACAAAGAAACAAATATGGAATCACACAAATCTGAGGAAAACTACAGTATATGGAATCACCAAATAAAAACACCACTGGTGCTTTGGTGTACCACCACTGGCTTTTATAACAGCTTGAATGATGTTATCCATGAGTGATGGATTTAACTATCGACAAACAGTATTCTTCATCAATCTGTCTCCAACTTTTTGTCTTATTGCAGTTGCCAGATCAGCTTTGCAGGTTGGAGCCTTGTTGTGAACCATTTTCTTTAATTTCCACCACAGATTTTCAATTGGATTGAAGTCTGGACTTTTTTCAGGCCATGCCATTGACATTAAATCTCTTTCCTGCTGGATTTTTTTTTTTTTTACAGTTATTTCTCTATGGCACAATGCAATATCATCCTGAAAAATTATGTCATCATCACCAAACATGATTTCAATTGATGGAATAAAAAAGTCTCCAAAATCTTAATATAAACTTGTGCATTTATAGAGTATGTAATGGCTGTCATCTCTCCCATACCTTTACTTGACATACAGTGCATCCGGAGAGTATATATAGTGCTTCACTTTTTCCACATTTTTTTTATGTTACAGCCTTATTTGAAAATGGATTAAATTAATCTATTTCCTCAAAATTCTACACACAATACCCTATAATGACAATGTGGAAAAAGATTTTTTGAAATTGTTGCAAATTTATTAAAAAAAAAAAAACCTGAAAAATCACATGTACAGAAGTATTCACAGCCTTTGCTCAAAAGCCTTTTGCCCTCTTTGCAGTACCTCTCAAGCTCTATTAGGTTGGATGGGAAGCGATGGTGTACAGCCATTTTTAGATCTCTCCAGAGATGTTCAATAGGATTTAGGTCTGTGCTCTGGCTGGGCCACTCAAGGACATTCACAGAGTTGTTGTGAAGCCACTCCATTGATATTTTGGCAGTGTGCTTTGGGTCATTGTCCTGCTGGAAGATGAACCATCGCCCCAGTCTGAGGTCAACAGCACTATAAAGCAGGTTCTCATTCAGGATGTCTCTGTACATTGCTGCATTCATCTTTCCCTCTATCCTGACTAGTCTTCCAGTTCCTGCTGCTGAAAAACATCCACACAGCATGATGCTGTCACCAGCTTGCTTCGCTGTAGGGATGGTATTAGCCTGGTGATGAGCGGTGCCTGGTTTCAACAAACGTAACGCCTGGCATTCACTCCAGAAGTTCAATTTTAGTCTCATCAGACCAGAGAATTTTGTTTCTTATGGTCTGAGAGTCCTTCAGATGCCTTTTGGCAAATTCCAGGTGGGGAGTGGCGTCCGTCTGCCCACTCTACCATACAGGCCTGATTGGTGGATTGCTGCACAGATGGTTGTCCTTCTGTAAGGTTCTCCTCTCTCCACAGAAGAATGCTGGAGCTCAGACAGAGTGACCATCGGGTTATTGATCACCTCCCTGACTAAGGCCCTTCTCCCCCGATCACTCAGCTTAGATGGCCGGCCAGCTCTAGGAAGAGTCCTGGTGGTTCCAAACATCTTCCACTTACGGATGATGGAGGCCACTGTGCTCATTGGAACTTTTAGAGCAGCAGAAATTTTTCTGTAACCTTGCCCTGCCTTGTGCCTTGAGACAATCCTGTCTTGGAGGTCTACAGACAATTCCTTTGTCTTCATGCTTGGTTTGTGCTTTGACATGCACTGTCAACCCTGGGACCTTATATAGACAGGTGTAGGCCTTTTCAAATCATGTCCAATCAACTGAATTTACCACAGGTGAACTCCAATTAAGCTGCTGAAACATCTCAAGAATGATCAGTGGAAACAGAATGTACCTGAGCTCAATTTAGAACTTCACAGCAAAAGCTATGAATACGCATGTACATGTGATTTTTCAGGTTTTTTATTTTTAATAAATTTGCAACAAATTCAAACAATTGTTTTTCACATTGTCATTATGGGCATAGTGTGTAGAATTTTGAGGAAATAAATTAATTTAATCCATTTTGGAATAAGTCAATAAAAAAATTTGGAAAAAATAAAGCGCTATGAATACTTTCCAGATCCACTGTATAACTCCATATCATTAATGATTGGGGAAATTTGCAGGTTTTCTTCAGACAGTTGTCTTAAATTTTATTGGAACGGCAACAAAAAAAGTTCCAGCATCATCATCCTACCCAATGCAGATTCATGATTCATCACTGAATATCATTCCCATCCAATCATTCGCAGTCCAAGATTCTCTGTCTTTAGCCCACTGAAACCTTGTTCTTTTCCGTTTACATGTTAATGATGGGGCGTCATGGTGGTGCAGTGGGTAGCACGTTCGCCTCACAGCAAGAAGGTCGCTGGTTTGAGCCTCAGCTGGGCCAGTTGGCATTTCTGAGTGGAGTTTGCATGTTCTCCCAGTGTTGGCGTGGGTTTCCTTCAGGTGCTCCAGTTTCCCCCACAAGTCCAAAGATATGTGGTACAGGTGAATTGGGTAGGCCAAATTGTCCGTAGTGTATGTGTGTGAATGAGTGTGTATGGATGTTTCCCAGTGATGGGTTGCAGCTGGAAGGGTATTTGATGCGTAAAACATATGATAAGTTGGAGGTTCATTTTGCTGTGGCGACCCCTGATTAATAAAGGGACTAAGCCGAAAAGAAAATGAATGAATGAATGTTAATGATGGTTTTCGTTTGGCTTTTCTGTATATAAATCCCATTTCTTTCAGGTTGATTTCTTACAGTCCAGTCACAGACATTGACTCCACTTTCTTGTTCCTCATTTGCTTTGTTGTGCATTTTCTGTTTTGAAGGCATATTGCTTTTAAGTTTTCTGTCTTGACACTTTGACGTCTTCCCTAGTCTAACCAGTATGCTTCACTACTACAATCTTCCCATTTGATTTGTACTTGGTCCAGATTTTAGACACAACGAACTGCAAACAACTAACATCTTTTGCAACATTCCGTGAAGATTTACCTTTGAGAAGTGTGATAAACCTCTCTGTTTCAACTGACAACTCTCATGTTGGAGCCATGAGCATCAATCAGCTTGGTTCAACACCTCACTAAGGTGTGCAAGCACTCTTTTTAAAATAGCAGACTAATTAGCAGTTGTAATCAGATACAGTTGTTTGTTTTATAACTGCAAAGTACAAGCTGATTCCATATCATTTTCCTCAGATTTGTGTGATTCCATATTTTTTGTTTGTTTGATCTGTAAAAACAGTTGTAATTGACTACAGTGTTCTTTCTTTCTTTCTTTCTTTCTTTCTTTCTTTCTTTCTTTCTTTCTTTCTTTCTTTCTTTCTTTCTTTCTTTCTTTCATCTTTCTTTCTTTCTTTCTTTCTTTCTTTCTTTCTTTCTTTCTTCCTTCCTTCCTTCCTTCCTTTCTTTCTTTCTTGCTTGCTTGCTTGCTTTCTTGCTTGCTTTTTTCTACACAATTAAACATTTGAATGAACATCTTCCAAGAGTGGTGATTCCATACTTTTTGCCAGGTGTTGTATAACAGTCTAGCGCTAATAGGACTTAGTTACGTTAGTTTCAAAGTGTCTGTTCAAAATGTGTAGCTTGATGTTTAATGGCAGATTTTGTATACGTTCTTTCAATCTACTGGCAGTTTCTGATGGATTAATCAATCACTTGTACAGGTATCTTTATAGAGTACTGTATAGGGTAAACTCAAAAACAAAAAAATCAGCATTTTTACATTTTCAATATAGATAATAGATTTATGAGCCATTTTTATGGAGACTGAAAAATGTCCTCACAAGGTCAACATTTAGTGGCTTTTCTATACATTTGAGGACACAAAATGAGAAATACAAGGTACCCACACACAGCAGCCTGTGCCATGACAGATGTAGTGAGAGCTGACACATTTCCTCTATTGTCAGACACCTGGCTCCCAGTACTTACTCATGGAAAAAAAAACACTCCAAAGAAATCCCTCATTGTCTGATAATGGAAAATGAGACAACAGCTGACAGACTTTTAAATATAGGGTTATCCCAAACTGGCTTGTCATCATTATTTACTGAAAGGTTGTTGTACATCTGTATACTGTTGTGTGAATCTTTATGCTGTTAACTGAAAATCTTCAGTCTGATGAGTTGGCGTCAAAAAGTTAGGGTTGTTAATTTTGGTAATTTCCTACATTAACTACAATTGATGCTTATGGAATGATCATTATTTGAATAAATAGATTGTTCAATTTGATATAATCACAATAATACTATAATCCCTTAAATCTCATCCTATAAATGTTTACATCAATATTCCATACATTAACAATCCAATTTAAAATAGGAGCTAAAATAAAAACAAAGCATACCCTACAGCAAGGTTTCCGCTACATTCATTCTTCCATGGCGGGCACCACACCAAAATTCATCCCGCCACGGCTACATTACAGCTTCTCATTCAAAACATTGGCGTTTTTTTTTAAATAGCGGGTTACAATCGCACCAAAACGTATAAAAAGGTAAGTGAATTATAACAGCGCAAACTTTTCTGTAACCGCAGTAGTGCTGTGCGTTATTTGTTTAACCCTCTAAGGTGACATGCTGGCTGACTGACTGACTTACCGACAGGTGTGTGTTGCGTGAGGCCAGCAAACACGACGTATAGCTTTCAGTTAGGATGAACAGAGTTTCCATAATTATACTTTATTCATAGATAAAGGTCTATGGTTCTATATACAACAAACAATGTCTTTATCTGGAGTTTATAGCCGTTTCACTTTACTTCAGGACGCATTAATGTCGCTCTGTAGGTGTATTGGAGACATTCATCAATATTCCTAGCCAGTCTAATAAATGTTGGAGACATACTCACTACACAAACTTGCTAAATCGCAGTTCAGCAGCGTTTATTTGAGAGCGCACAAGAAAATCTGCACTTGAGCAGCGTATAATTGAGGGCGAGCAAGACGTTTTGTGCACGAAAAGAGGAAATCCTCGCACAAGCAAAAAGATCTGCATGCTCGTATTACATAAATCCGATCTCAACTTGTAATACTGCGTCGCGACTGGTAGCTGGTAGATCAAAAGGCCTGCCGCCTTTTAATGACAAAATCTTTCAGTGTGCTGTTACTTTCAGTTTCACTTTGATTTAGTTTAATCAAGTCATCTGAGCCAAGACAGGCTTTACACACTTGCCATTATCACCACTGAAAGGCAGTGCATGTCAGATGGGCATTTCAGACATTTAGAAGAGCTTTCTATAGCTGTTCTTAGTATGAGGAGTGGTAAAACGGCGGGTCCTGATGGGCTTCCATTTGAGATTTACAAGGAATTTAAAGGAAAAAAATAATACCTCCATTACTAGATTTGTATATGGATGCTTTTCAACAAGGTTCTCTCCCTATTTCATTAAGAAATGCCTTCCTCACTCTTATTTTGAAGCCGGAAAGTCACCTGTGGATTGTGGTTCATTCAGGCTAATCTCACTTTTAAATGCAATTGCCAAAATGCATTATGCATTAAGTGCATCAAAATACAATAATTGCTAAAGCATTGGCAATGAAGCTTGAGTGGGGTTTACCTCAGTTGATACCTGTAGACTAAATTGGCTTCATTAAGGATTTTATATAGTAAGGAGAGTATAAAGGAATGTGATGGATATTTTTAAAGGTGAAATGCTTCTTGGATTAATTTACAAGCTTTTTATGAGTAGTTTAAATGTAAAAGAAGACATGATTTCATTGTATTAATTTGTTTTTAAAAAAAAAAATCCTTGTAATCCTTGTAAACCCTTGAATTGGCAGCCAATTCTTTTAACAAGAAATAAATTATAGTAGGCTTTGTGACATGGCACTCGTACAACTGTATAAATAATTCTATGAAAGTGTTTCAAATAAATATGTTGACAAATGAATGGGTCATTCACTGACTCATCTGACTCTTTCAAAAAAGCTGAATCACTCAATAATAAAACACCACAGCACACTACTGTATGCTGCTGTTAGATGTGCAGCTGTTTACTATGGTCTTTGTTTTGAACTCCTTTTGATGATTTTTATTTGAATCAAAGGCAAAACTTGTTAAGGGCAATATATTATCCATTATTATAGATAAGCATAATTTCCATTTCAACTAGATGTAACAACAACAACAACAACAACAACAACAACAACAACAACAACAACAACAACAACAAAAACCCAACAGATTAACTCTCAAAATGTTTGTGCTTTCCTTTTTTTGTTTTTTAATCTATTTATCCTCACTTGACCCTTTAAAATGTCTACCTGTCCTGAACAATCCCTGTACACTGAGTGAGCATTCATTAAGACATTGTCTAACTTATATGCAGTGCTATTGATCTGACTATAGTGCAAAGCATTATTACTAAATCAGTGACTCTTATTCCCAGAACTGAAGATCAGACTTTTTTTCAGCATTACCAGAGCAAAAACAAACAAAAAAAAAAAACAGACGGTTGAATGTAATAGATGACCAATAGCAGATGGGAATTTTACTATTTTTAGGTGCCGAAACGTAGAAATTACATATAAAAATAATCTTTCGTTGTAAAAATGGTTCTTTGAAAGTATAAATAAAAAGTGCTTTACAATAAAGCACTACACTGTAAAATAACTGTAAATTGACAGTTTTTCGTATTTCCAAATAAATGTTAACATTAAAAAGTGACTTTTATTAACAGTTTTAGTTTAAAGTGATATATTGTCTGGGTTTGTGTAGTATATTACGCTGCAAAAATCTTGTAATTAGCTGCCAGTACTTTTTTTTTGTTATTTTACAAACTTATTTCTCTATATATTATTTCTTAAACAATATCTTTAATAAAAGTCACCTCGTTAAACTGCAGAGTTGAACTTTCAACATCAAAAGTCGACAGAGCAGATAACAACGTCCTATGATGCAATTCACAACTGTAAATAAACGGATAACACAAAATACGGATACTTAATTAACGTATATATATTTTTTACAAGGTATCTTAGTGTTTCTGCACAGCAAAATCCTCAGAGTAAAATTTACTTATTTCAGAGAGTTTTTGGTCCCTCTTTATAATAAGGCTGCAGGTTAGTAATAAGTAGGCCCAAACGGAATCTGCGCGCGCAGAATTCTGCAGATTTTCTGCAGATTTTTAGCCCATCATTAATTCTGTTTATTTACTTAAAGTCAACTATTTACAGTTAACCTAATTAGATTTGCATTTTAAACATTAAATACAAGTTAAAAAGATATTATTTTTTATTTAACATATTAAGGTTTTAGTTATGATACTCCCAAAATAATTCCGCAGAAATCCGCAGATTTTTACCAAAATTCTCTGCAGAAATAGCAAAAAACGTCCGCAGATTCCGTCTGGCCCTAGTAATAAGTAAAGCTGCTGTTTGTGGAGTTGCTTATTGATCGAGATGATTCTCTGCTGAGATTTTGAGAGATTCAATGTATTATATTTCATCTGATTTCGTCTAAGGCTGTGACTGAAGTCAGTAGTAGTTTTGTGTTTCTCTTCTGTTTCTGCTTAATAACATCATCATCAGTCCTCAATCATCACCTATAATTTTTTCATTGTCTCATTACCTTTAACCCAATTTAGAGAGGGACCAAATACTATCTAAACTGAGTAAAATTTACTCAGAGGATTTTGCTGTGTATCTGATACCATTACCTTGTTCACTGCAGTTTACAGCAAAAATGGACACGAGTGACTTTAAACACCAGCGATTGTTATTAATGTCTCACAAATTCAGAGATTTACATGAAGCTAATACATTTGTATCACACAAACTGCTCCATTTTTTTTGTAAACTTGTTTGCGATGCAAGGAGTGCTTTAGCATGAGTCTTGTAGAGAAACTATAGCTGTTTCCATCCTAAGATGCAAATTTGTGTGCAAAACTGGAACATTTCAAGGAGTGTGATTAGCTGTTTGTTCATGTTTACAAACCCAGAATCAAAGCCTGAGCTAACAAAGAATGTTGTTAAACAGCATGATGGTACCAAGAAAGCCAGACTGCAGGGCTTGGTTCTGTCAACTTGAAACTAATCCTGAGTTTGATTAGCCATTGTCATGGTACAGACCTCTGGTTGACAAGTATGGAAAAAAGGAACACACTAAAAGCTTGATCAAGTTCTGTGGAAACCAGATAAGCTTGCTAATTAGCCACTTCCCCTTTGCATCTCTCAGTCAAGTATCAGTGGCATCAGGAAGCTTGTTAGTAAAGGCACATGTAAGTCAGAGTAACCTCATCAAATACTGCCGAACAAACACACATCCGTTTGTGTAAGCTGTTTATTAGCTTACTCCCATTTACTGTATGAGTGATAGAGATTAGCTGTAAATAGAATGTGGTGTTCACGGAGAGGTCATATTCCTTCAGGCATGAGTGTTTGATCATTGCACAACTTCTGTATGAATCTCTCATCGCAAATCCAGCTTAGATCAGTTCACCACACCTCCTACTCCTTCACCTAATGTAATAGGAACACTCCTTTCTTTGTAAATAGGCTCATTTTAATCCCGATTAAGTCACCTAGAGTTAAGCTGTTCAGTTTTACCATTTTTGAGTTCATTTAACTCATCTCCATGTCTGGCGGGAGCACTTTTAGCTTAGCTTAGCATAAATCATTGAATTGTATAAGACCATTAGCATCTCACTCACTCACTCACTCACTCACTCACTCACTCACTCACTCACTCACTTACTCACTCACTCACTCACTCAAAAAAAGAGTTTTGACTATTTAAAGCTTGACTCTTTAGTAGTTACATCATGTACTAATGTGGTAAAAAATGAAATTGCTATTTTCAATTAACATTACTATTCAGTCAATATGGCTAGGAGCTATACTCTCATTGCGGTGTAATAATCAAGAAACTTTGCTGCTGTAGCATGGCTTAATATTACGCAGCACCTGAAAATAGTCCCCAGCCAATTATTGATGTAACTACAGGACAGCCAAGCTTTAAATAGGAAAACTATCAATTTATCAATTTTTTGAGCGAGATGCTAATGGTCTAATCCAATTCAATAATTTATGCTAAGCTAAGCTAAAAGTGCTCCTGCCAGACCCGAAGATCAACTGAATGGATTCAAAAAATTGTTTAACTCTAGGTAAGCTATAGCATGACTCTATTTCCTAAAAAGTTGAAGTGTTTCTTTAAAAACAGTGCCTGAAGAGAAAAATATGTGCATGTACAACATTCGTGAAAAAAAATCCTTTGTAGTTATGCTTCAAAATAACGGTGTTCTGCAGGGAAAATGACAGAATGTAGAGTGACATCACATATGTTGTTAACATCGAGATTAAAAGGGGTTATTTGTGGTGCAGGTGGATGTTTTGACATCTGTTTGAGCAGCCTGAAGAACATGAAAGTATCAAGACTTCATGTGATTGCCTCAACAAAACCACTGCATGAATAGCTACATCTCACAGAGGAAATAAACATTTAGCTGCAGGTATCTGCACACTTCTGAGAAGTTTAGATGCTTTATCTTCTCATTTCTTTTACACATTATGACATATGACACAAGCAGGTCTGCTGGAGGTCGATCAGTAATTACACTAGCACAACATAGCAGTCAATGGACGCATAATGGAAATCATTAACTACTTATTCTATCAGCTTTTGGCCTGATTTGATCGTGAGGGTTCAGGATGCGGATAGACAAAAATAGCCATGTGCAATCTAATCTGCTGCCCTTTTTGCAAACTACCTTTCAAAAGTTCCTATTGATATTACAAAAGTAACATTAAAGATATATCGTAAAAAAAATGTTTTAACATACATGCTGTTATTTTGAACTTTCTATTAAATAAAGAACATCTAATAGACGTCTAATTGCAAGTTCAGACTGCATGATTTTAGCCCCGATTTTGACTCGCTTTGACTTGAAATCGGTAACAAATGCCTGAAATCACAGGCAAATTGGTGCTCATTCACGCGAGTAACAATCACACAATGTGAACTGTATCAAAGACACGATCTGAGAGAATCACAGATGAGTCGCTGATGCCCGTCAGATATTTGGCACGCTAAATATCTGGAGCTGTCGGCGATTCAAATCATGCCGTGTGAAATGAGTTGTGACTGAAAATAACATCGGCGATCACCTACAGCCAATGTGAGAGCAGCATCCACTAGTATGGGTACTTGCAGGCCAGCGGGAGGCTGGGGGAGAAGTTAAAAGCGCTCATTTTCAGTTTATTTGGACCCAACAAATAGAGAAAAAGCTAGTGGAAATTTGGCAGGAGCACCCATGTCTGTTTAATGTGACATCTGAGCAATATCACAACCGGGTCAAAAAAGAAAAAGGTTGAGGAGAAATTGCTAATTCTCTTCAAACCCAGGTGAGCAAAATGTGTACATTTTCTACCCCATTAAAGGCTTCTTTTTCATTATGTAGTTAATAACAAAAGATAATAATTATTATTATTATTATTATATTACTATATGAATATTATTATTGTTAAGTAGAATATTGTTTATTTATTTTTTATAATTTTCTTTTTTAAAAGTCCACTTTTACAATTTGACACATTCAAACCACTGCAGAAATCTTCTAACCAACAGGCCCCTATACAGATACATTTCTTAATAAATAACCCACTATAAATTAAAACCATTAACATATGCTAGCCTATATATTTTGTTTTCACAAGCTTTGGAGACCTAACATAAATTCTGCTTTTAAATAATTAGTCACCATATGGCTCCCGTCATGTGCCAGGGCTGCGTTCAAAATGGCATAAATGTTTTCAAAGTGCACTACGAAGGGAGCGCAATTGTCAATATGAAAATCGCTAAAAGTAAAAATGTATGAAAGCAAATTACACCTAAGAGAGATGACCTTAATATTTTTTTTTACCGTTCTAAGTTTAATGTTGGAACATTTGAAATGAATAGAGCATAGGGGGGATAACTGAGAATAGAACACAGTTAGGAATGTTTCTAACTACAGCTCTAGATGTGTAGTTGCAAGTGTACAAGTTTGCAATGCAGTTTGCAAATGTTTGTTGGAATGATGGATTTGGGAAATGCCAAATCAACAAACTATGTTTGTGACGACGGAACTTGCGACCTTAGTTGGCTAACGATGGTTTTCAGAAACGCACCCCTGGTTGATTTTTTTTGTTCTGTTGAACACAAAAAGAGGAGGAAACAAATAACTTCTATAGTATTTATATTTCGTACTATAGATATTAATGGTTATCTTTTTCCAACAGTTTGCAGCATATCTAATTTTGTGCTTTGGAACTAGTCAAGGGTGAGTAAATAACAATAATGTTTTCATTTTAGAGTGAACAATCGCTTTTAATTTTACAGTTAAGGCTGTAAGTTGTTAAAGGTATTGTTTCTTTACTTCTACTGACAGAACAATGTCTTGAGTTTGACAGTCTTGATATATTTATCCAACAGCAGTCTCCTGCTTCTTGATTATACACTCAAGTCAAGTCGAGAAGCTTTGTCATTCCGCACATAATGTGGACATAAAGTGGAATGAAATGTTGTGTCTCGCAGGACTATGGTGCTACATAAATAAACATATAAACACAACATTGGATCTATGTTATGTACCAATTTTTTTTAGAACTTATACATGCTAACATACTGGAGTGATAACTATACATATACTATAAAGAGTTAACTTTACACTTAAGAGTTTACGTAAAACAGGAACAAAATTGTGCAAAAGGTATTTGAAATTGAAAAAGTAAATAGTGTAACCCGATTTGTGATATATTCACACATAAACATTGTTTTCCTTATTGAGTCCATGTAAAATGGAGTTTGTCAATCATGAATGAAGCACATTCACTCATGTTTTTTATAGAGAGACCTTGCATTTAATTGGTAGTATCCAGTGTTGGGGAAAGTTACTTTTGAAAGTAATGCATTACAATATTGAGTTACTCCCCCCAAAAACGTAACTAGTTGCAATACTTAGTTACTTCTTGTGGTAAGTAATGTGTTATATTACTTTTGAGTTACTTTTGCAGTACTTTTTCTGACCTGACTGAGGCTTGATCTCTTTTAGAACTTGCAGGGTTATTTTTTTTTTAAATAGAAGAGCTGTGCAATTACAGCGCACCGTATAACCTTCATTAACCTTAAAAAAAATGAATGTAGGATAATGTTATCTTCTGAGACCTTCCTGACCCCAGAGCTACAAAGATTAATGAAAGTTTAAAGGACACCTAGTTTAGCCCTTTTTTAATATTTATTCAACACAATCTCACAGCAATTCGTTTTTGATTTAGTGGCTAAGTCTTATGAGTTCGTACAATCTAATTCGTACTATTTATTATGATTTGCTCATCACCCAATAACAGTTGGGTTTAGGGGTGGGGTTAGGTGCCACGCCTCCTTTTTAAAATCGTACAATTTTGTACGACTAAACTTGTACGAATTTGTACGAATTAGCCACTAAACTGACAAGACGTAAAATACTTACGTTTTCTCGTGAGATCAGGCTGGATGTAATATTTATATTATGGTTCTTCTGAGTGTGTCAGTTTAGGTTCAGTTCAAAACACAATTCAGATTTTTTTAATATAATGTGTTAAAAAGTGTCATTTTGGGGGCGTGTACACAAATTAGTTTCGACTTCCCGCCCAACTTAACAAGGGGGTGGAGCCAAGAGCTCCCCCGCTTTGTGTATGGCAACAGACAGGCAGACAGAGAAAAGCAACATGAGTGAGAGGACCAGCATTCAGCCGTACATGTACGACTCGGACACAGACCAAGCAGAGACTACTGTTGAAGAATCAATATTCCTAATGTGCCAGAATATGTCAGAGTGGTAGTTACAAAATCATTTGTGTCTTTGTATAGTTTACAGCCGCTATGTAACGTTGCATGCGTCATCCGTATAGGGATGTAATGATTAACCGGTTTCACTATTAACCGTGCTTTAATTCGTCACGGTTAAATAATCATAAAGGCTTCTCAACACCGTGTTTCTGCACGGAACAAAACTATTATTATTATTTCCAATGGAGGGACGCGCACATGAGGCAACGCGCTCACACTTTCCAGCTGCACCTAGTTGAGATGACAGGGAGCTTCTGTGACCGCGGGAAATGCAAACGGCTGAAGTTTAGGGAAGACACAATAAAAAGTACACAGGTTGCAAAACCACCTAAAGTTACAAACAATGGCGCCGATCAGAGCGATCATGTGGTGAATGTTGATCCGCCAGCCAAGATTAATCGAGTGTTTTCGGAGAGAGTGCTGAAAGACTCGGTGGATCAGCTGTTTTTAATGGCCCGAATCTCGATGCCATGCATTCGCGGCGTGTTCAGCGCAAATGGCCGCTAAATGTAAAATCTCTGTTGCTCATTCACAGGAAGACGATGAAGGCTCTTGTGTTGTATTATATCACCCCAATATGACAGTCTATACACTATACCTACACACATCGTCACCTTGGAATAATAAGGTTCTATATGCATTCTAAATGATTTTGAGATATTGAGCTTCAAAGTTTTTGCATTCCAAATAGCAAACAGTATGTGTGTAACATTTGTTTTGTAAATAAAAAGTCTTAAATTGTAAACAACTTTTACATAAAAATCCCATTATGTAAATAAGTTGTCATTTAAATAGAATATGTCAATAACTCAATTTTGACAAAAATGTCAGATAGAACCTTATAATTCTAAGGTGACGACATGTCTGTCCAAACAGCTTGAAAAGTAGATTTTTCATCATAGGTGTCCTTTAAAGCAATGGGTTTGCTACTTTTGTGCTTTTTGTCTGATTAAAAAGTAAAATCACTGTCCATTCAGATAATCCTCTTTTCCTTTTCTTCCATGTGTTCAAAATAATGAGAATATTTCCATTGCAGAAAGGTAAGGCTCTGCCATCTTCCTTTCGGTCTGTTCCTGCATTCTCTCATTGTATGCGATCATTTTAATTCAACAATTTTTTTTTTAAAGTGAACTAAACTAAATTGTAACTCGCATTACATTTTTTCAAAGTTACTCAAATATTACTGTAGTAATTTTTAAATGTAATGCGTTACTTTACTCGTTACTTAGAAAAGTAATATTATTCAATAACTCGCATGGTAATGTAATGCAATTTAATGTAACCCCCGACACTGGTAGTATCCACCTTATGTTTCATGTAAAAGTGTTCACAGCATTGAAAATATGTGAATGGCTTTGGTGTCACTCACTTTTAGTAAGTTCTGTACAAAATGCTTGTTTTGGGGTTCGATATTGCAAACTGGAATACTGTTTTAATGTGTTGTTAAACACTTATTTGCAGTGGAAATGTATTTATTTTAGTTTATTGTACTTGTATTCTTCTCATTAACTTATTTTGACCAGTCATATGTTGCATTCACTATAAACAGATTATTTGACTATAGAATAGGTCTATATGTATGATTTAATCAAATCAAAACACTTTTCTTTTTTCTGAGATGCTAATGATCTAATCCGATTAAATAATTTATGCTAAGCTAAGCTAAAAGTGCTCCCGCCAGACCTGAAGACAGACAGTTGAACTCTCAGTGAGCTGTAAAGTGCCCTTATTTCCTTAAAAAGTCGAGTGTTCCTTTAAAAATCTGATGTGCGCACAGTACAGTACAGTTTGTATGATTTAAAGAGATAGTTCACCCAGAAATCTACATTTCCTCACTATTTTCCTTTCATTCAAATTGTTTTAAGTGGTTCTTCTGAATTTCTTTCTTCTGTTGAACACAAAACTAAATATAAAGATTTTTTGAAAGCAGGCTTTCCCCCCCAAATATCTTTCAGGATATCTTCCTTTGTGTTTGACAGAAGAAAAAAAAACTATTTGGAACAAATGGAGGGTGAGTAAATGATGACAGAATTTTTATTTTTTGGAGAACTATCTCTTTCCCCTTCGGAAGGGGAACTTCAATGCTATGTGGAAACTTCCACTATGGGGGATTTCGTTCAGAAAGCCAATCATCTGAAAGAGTATGTAAACGGGCCAATGAAATGCCAATGAGTTGGCAGCTTCAGCTTGCGCACCTGATGCTCGTTGCAATTAATCTTGCTATATAAGCACAGAGCTAGCAAGCCAAAGCATCCTTTTCGCTTCAGACGACTTCACAGCCTTCTGAGAGAGTCGATGAGGGTTCCTCCAGCCGATTTCCTGATAAATCTGCGAGAGAGAGTGAACGAGAGCGGTCTCCCGGTCCAGAGTGTGGTACACGCGGTGGCAGACGGTCGAGCTGGGTTTCTCCCTTGCCTGGCGTCCTTTGGGTCCGGTCCTCCCCGAGCGGTTTGTATTGCACTACACCTAAAAGAGCAATACGGTCGTGCAGCGCGTCTTTTTCAAGATGTCGCTCCGACCGTGCGTTTCTGGATGCGGTGGTTTCCTGTCCCCGGATGATGGGCACGAGCACTGCGTGGCATGTCTGGGGGTCCAGCATGTTAATGCGGTGCTCGCGGGCAGCTCATGCCGTCACTGCGATGGCATGACTGTTGCGCAGTTAAGATCGCGGTTAGCTCTTGCAAAAGGGCTAACCACCCCAGCTGTCCCCTGCACTGCAGTGGGCACTCGGGCAGGTCTGAGGGTTCCAGTGGGAGATTATCCGCCGCCCCCGGGCTCGCGGACCTCCCGCTCCTCCAAGCGCTCCATCCAAGCTTCGAGCGGAGGAAGCGATCCGTCTAACCAGATGGTAGCCCTCTCGCTCGATGACACCGGGGACCAGACGTCCACTGCTGCATCGGAGGGTGGGCTGTCAATGTCCGATGAAGATCCAGGCCCGCTCCCTCCCTCCGGGCAGGGGAGCGCTGTCAAAGATCTTGAGTCGGATATGATGGCCGTGCTTTCCCGGGCTGCTTCGGCCGTGGGGTTGGAGATGGTTTATCCCCCAGCTCCGCGGCCGGACCGACTAGATGGGTGCTACGTTGAGGATAAGAAGGCCAGTCCTTCGAAGCCTCTCGTCCCCCTTCTTCCCGGAGGTGCACAGTAGGCTCACGCAGTCTTGGAGGGCACCTTTTTCTGCCCGATCTGCGTGCGTCTCCGCCCTCACCACTCTCGATGGTGGAGCAGCCAAGGGTTATGAGACAATCCCGAAGGTCGAGCGCGCTATCGCGGTCAATCTTTGTCCGCGTGGCGTCTCCTCCTGGAGGGGTCTGCCTTGTCTCCCGTCCAAAGCCTGTAGGTTATCTGCCTCCCTCGGAGCCAGAGCCTACAAAGCTGCGGGCCAGGCTGCCTCCGCCTTGCACGTTATGGCCACCTACCAGCGCTACCAAGCGCAGGCGCTGGCCCAGCTGCACGAGGGTGGTTCCGACCCAGGCTTGTTGCACGAGCTCCGCACCGCAACCGACTATGCTCTTCGGACCACTAAGTCCGCTGCGTGTGCGCTGGGAAGGACGATGGCCACATTAGTGGTCCAGGAGCGCCACCTCTGGCTAAACCTGGCAGATATGCGCGAGGTCGACAAAGTTCGCTTTCTTGACTCCCCCATATCCCAGGCTGGCCTGTTCGGCGACACCGTCGGTGAATTCACCCAGGAATTCAAGGCGGTGAAAGAGCAGTCTGATGCGATGGGTAATGTCATCTATCGGCGGGATCGTAACACCGCTCCGCCCGCCGAGCCATCCACATCTGCTGCTCCTCGCCGAGGGCGTCCGCCTGCGAGAGCTGCCCCGCCCCCGCCTGCGCCTCCGGCGAAGCGGCCGCGTCGAGCACCTCGTAAGCCGGCCGCCCCCCCTGCCCAGGGCGCCGCTAAGTCCGGTAAACGGACCGCGAAGCGTCCCTGAGACAGGCCATCCGGAGAAGAGGAAATGTGCTTTTTCCCCGGTGGAGGGCCGGGCTCCATTTCCAACGGCACTTTTCAGTGCCACGAAAATCTCAATGAAAGAGCACTTTTCCAATTCTCCGGATGTGACAGCCCGAACTCTGCCAGTCCGGGACGCTATGCCTTCTGGCTCGCAGGTTCGGTGCATTTCGCCAATGGCTCACAGGACCTGGGAGGACGGTCTCCTTTCTCCCACTCCTCAAGCCCCCTCTCCGGAGTTCGGGAGCGAGGTGAGTGTGACTCTCTTATCTCCAGCTCATCCGCGGGACCCCAGCGCTTCCCGGATCAGCCCTCCCACTCCGCGCTGCCCCACTGCAGGTACGTCATCGATTGTAGCGATGAGTGCATTAGCGAGGGCTCTGCCTGCCTGGTTAGCGCGGGCCAGCCCCTCGCGGTGGCTCACACGCACAATCAGACTCGGCTACACAATTCAGTTTGCGAAACGGCCCCCGAAGTTCACGGGCGTGTACTTTACCAGGGTCAGCCCCAGGTCCGCCCCTGTCTTGCGAGAGGAGATTGCTGTCCTCCTGGCGAAGGATGCAATCGAGCCGGTCCCTCCAGCCGAGATGAGGAGCGGGTTTTACAGCCCGTACTTCATCGTACCCAAAAAGAGCGGTGGGTTACGACCAATCCTAGATCTGCGCGTTTTGAACCGCTGTCTGCACAGGCTCCCGTTCAGAATGCTCACGCAGAAGCGCATCCTCCAGTGCGTTCGTCCTCAGGATTGGTTTGCAGCGATAGACCTGAAGGATGCATACTTTCATGTCTCCATCCTTCCCCGCCACCGTCAGTTTCTGAGGTTTGCGTTCGAAGGTCGAGCTTGGCAGTACAAAGTCCTCCCCTTCGGGCTCTCTCTGTCTCCGCGGGTCTTCACCAAGCTCGCGGAGGGTGCCCTAGCGCCCCTTCGGCTCGCGGGCATCCGCATACTCAACTATCTCGACGACTGGCTGATTTTAGCTCACTCTCAGGAACAGTTGACTGTGCACAGAGACAAGGTGCTCCAGCACCTCCATCTGTTGGGGTTTCAGGTCAACCGAGAAAAGAGCAAACTCGCCCCCGCGCAGAGGATCTCTTTTCTCGGGTTGGAGCTGGACTCGGTCACCATGACAGCGCGCCTCTCCGGAGAGCGCGCTCAGCTAATGCTGAACTGTCTGAGAGAGTTCGACAGAAAAAAAGTGGTCCCACTGAAATTCTTTCAGAGGCTCCTGGGGCATATGGCATCCGCGGCCGCTGTCACGCCGCTCGGGTTACTCCATATGAGACCACTACAGCACTGGCTTCACGATCGAGTCCCCAGACGCGCATGGCACGCGGGCACACACCGGGTCTCTGTTACTGCGCTGTGTCGCCGCGCCCTCATCCCCTGGAACGACCCCTCGTTCCTACAGGCCGGAGTGCCTCTAGGACAGGCGTCCAGTCATGTTGTTGTCTCAACAGATGCTTCCAGCACGGGCTGGGGGGCCGTGTGCTGCGGGCATGCAGCCGCGGGCCTGTGGAAGGATACCCAGCTGCGTTGGCATATCAATCGCCTAGAGCTGTTGGCAGTGTTCCTCGCTCTCCGCCGTTTTTTACCGGTGCTGGAGCGACAACACGTGCTGGTCAGGACGGACAGCATGACGACGGTGGCATATATCAACCGTATGGGGGGTATCCGCTCTCGCCGTATGTCTCAGCTCGCCCGCCGTCTGCTCCTCTGGAGTCATACGCGGCTGAAATCGCTGCGCGCCATTCACATTCCAGGCGAGCGCAACCGTGCAGCCGACGCGCTCTCACGGCAGCTCTTACGTCCAGGAGAATGGAGACTCCACCCCGAGTCGATTCAGCTGATATGGGCGCGATTCGGGGAAGCCCAGGTCGATCTGTTTGCTTCCCCCCGAGAACGCTCATTGCCAGTGGTTTTTTTCCCTGACCGAGGGCTCTCTCGGCACGGATGCACTGGCTCACAGCTGGCCTCGGGGCATGCGCAAATATGCGTTTCCCCCAGTGAGCCTGCTCGCGCAGCTCTTGTGCAAGGTCAGGGAGGACGAGGAACAGGTCTTGCTAGTTGCGCCTCTCTGGCCCCAACCGGACTTGGATGTCAGAACTCTCACTCCTCGCGACGGCCCCCCCCTGGCAGATCCCTTTGAGAGAGGACCTACTCTCTCAGGGACAGGGCACCACCTGGCACCCTCGCCCGGATCTTTGGAACCTCCACGTGTGGTCCTTAGACGCGAGGAAGACTTAGGTAACCTACCTATGGCGGTGGTTGATACCATCACTCAGGCGAGAGCCCCCTCAACGAGGCGCGCGTACGCCCTGAAGTGGAGTCTATTCACTGAATGGTGCGTCTCTCGCAGAGAAGACCCCCGAACTTGCCAGATCAGCGTTGTGCTTTCTTTTCTCCAAGAGAAGCTGGAGAGCAGGCTGTCACCCTCCACACTCAAGGTTACGTGGCTGCCATCTCCGCTCGCCATGACGCGGTGGCTGGCAGCACCGTGGGAAGGCATAACCTCATCATCCGGTTCCTCAGAGGCGCTAGGCGAATTAATCCACCCCGCCCCCCTCTCATGCCCTCTTGGGATCTCGCCCTCGTTCTCACGAGCTTGCGCACAGATCCATTCGAACCACTCGACTCAGTATCTTTAAGATTTCTGTCCCTGAAGACAGCTCTGCTGGTCGCGTTGGCTTCTATCAAGAGGGTTGGGGACCTGGAGGCATTTTCGGTCAGTGACTCGTGCCTAGAATTCGGGCCGGCTAACTCTCACGTTGTCCTGAGACCCCGGCCTGGATATGTGCCCAAGGTTCCTACCACACCATTTAAAGACCAGGTAGTGAGCCTGCAAGCGCTGCCCCCGGAGGAGGCAAACCCAGCCCTTTCATTACTTTGTCCAGTTCGCGCTTTGCGAATCTATCTGGACCGCACTCAGAGCGTCAGATCATCTGAGCAGCTCTTCGTCTGTTACGGTGGTCGGCAGAAGGGAAGTGCCGTATCTAAACAGAGGTTGGCCCACTGGATAGTGGATGCCATCTCCCTCGCTTACCAGAGCCAGGGCGAGCCGTGTCCCCCAGGGGTTCGAGCACACTCCACTCGGAGCATAGCATCCTCTTGGGCGCGTGCACGCGGCGCCTCTCTAACAGACATCTGCAGAGCTGCGGGCTGGGCGACACCTAACACATTTGCAAGATTTTACAATCTGCGAGTGGAGCCGGTTTCCTCAAGGGTATTAGGTAACCCTTGGTGATTGAGGAAACAACTCGGTGAAGGTGTTTAAATACGCTTGCTGCGCCATTCTTTCTAACACGGAGATACGTGCGCTTATTCACTCTGTCAGTAAAGTTCCCCGCTGGCGAACCCTGCAGAGATTCCTCCGCGGCCCCCAGCATCTGGCTCAACGGAGGAGTCAGACGCTGGCCCATTATGTTGTAGGTCTGCCCGCTGGTCAGCCCGCGTTCTGGGTATAGGTGCCTGCTATGTGCGATCCCCACTAGGCGATCCCATATGCTTATACTGCCACGGTGCAGTCCCCCCTCACAGGCGGACCCGTGTCTTCCCTAACCGCTAACCATCTTATTTTCATATGCTTACTCCCCCTTCTCAGGGTTAGTTCATGTGCTATTTGCCCCAGTCTCCCCACTTGGGTAGCAGGTGGCCTCCGCAGCGTCCTCCCTATCGGGACTGCACGCTTCCCAACGTACTGTCGTATTAATTCCTAGATATTCTAGACGCATTTGCGGCTCCCGAAAAATATATCTAAATCTGTAAATCTTCTGTTGAAGTGGGATAAGTAAGGGCCAGGGAACACGTTGGAAGACCGCGCCTCTGGTGATGACGGTGCGCTCACGCTCTCTTTGCCTGGCAAACCTCTCATCGGGGGCGAAGGTAAGGTTCAATCATTATGGCGTTTTCCATACATTTCCCCATAGTGGAAGTTTCCACATAGCATTGAAGTTCCCCTTCCGAAGGGGAACGCTCTGGTTACTAAAGTAACCCTCGTTCCCCGAGGGGGGGAACGGAAATGCTATGTCCCTTCGCCATAATGATTGCCCCTTGGCTGTTGAGACGAAGTCGCTTCAGCTACAAAAAGGATGCTTTGGCTTGCTAGCTCTGTGCTTATATAGCAAGATTAATTGCAACGAGCATCAGGTGCGCAAGCTGAAGCTGCCAACTCATTGGCATTTCATTGGCCCGTTTACATACTCTTTCAGATGATTGGCTTTCTGAACGAAATCCCCCATAGTGGAAGTTTCCACATAGCATTTCCGTTCCCCCCCTCGGGGAACGAGGGTTACTTTAGTAACCAGAGCGTTAAATATGGTAAAATTTGTGATGAGAAGAGAAGACTGCACCCTTATTGGTAGCTGAAAGCATAATTAAATCAGCAACATTTTTTAATAAACACACAGAACATTTGTACAGGCCCTGGAAATAGCCAATGATTAAAGCATGTTTAGGATAAAAGTAAAGCTCTTCTCGCTGTTTCAGCTATTTACACTGCATAAATGTACAATGCACTGCTAAAATCTTTCAGTAATAGTGCTGAAAGAAAAAAAGAAAAGTGACCAAGATCCCGCTCTACAAGTATACATTGTTTTAAAAGCTCTCAGGTTACAAGCAAGGGCTAAAATAAAGTATATGGGACACTAAAAAACAATAAACAAACCATGAACCAAAAAATGCAATAAAAAAAAAAGCACAGAGAGAACAAAAGAATATTTCCTGTGTGAACAGCCCAGCAGCTGCAGTTTTTACACACATACTACAGACAAATATAGCTTATGATTGTTTATTTGATCTGTTGACATGTATTCTTTACACCACTCTACATTTAAAACTGAAATCACATCACAATCAAAAAATACAAAAGAATAATCTGTTCAACAGCACTTAAAATGACTAAGTCAGACCTAATTTATGACCTTCGCTGCCTGTGAATGTCAGTCATTACATTGGTTTTACAAGGCATGTTGATGGTTTAAAACGGCAATTAGTCTTGACGAGTAGTGAATGAGGCTTGTGTTGTTGAATGAACTGTAACGCGTGATGTATTTAATTAGACTACAGTCCTGGCACAACATTTTAGCAACCTGTGAAACAGTGATAGTAGCACATGCTTTTGACAAATACAGTGAGTTTTAGCAAGCCGGCTCACTGTACATGTATACTACAGCATATTTGTGCATTCTAGAAGTGAAATGTAACCTGTATACTGTTGGCAGCAAATCATACAGATGACTTACAGGTGGTTTCAGTGGAGTTTGGCGTTACAGTCATCCTGAGCTTCTAGTCTGGTGATATAAATAAGCAAAGTTGTTAAAGTAGACAGGTTTGAATTGGATTTATTTTTGGATCTTCATGTTATTGTATTAAAAATCTTCTGCTATCTTGAAAGGGAGTTTGGTAAAGTGTGTTATGGGTTTGTCATATGTCATAAAGTGTGTCATGGGTTTTTGTTATGGGTTTGTCATATGGGTTTTTGAAGGGTTTGTCTCAAATACGATGCTAACTTAGAATTTGAACAAGAGAAGATACTGATATATGATCAGCTGGCATTTACAATTTTTTTTAAAACATTTTGTATTAATTAGTGGGTACACTACCTTGGCCATTTACTCACACTCGACTTTCTTTTATTGAACACAAAGTGAAGTTTGATAAACTAATTTCGAGGCGCACGTGATATGATTGAGCATGACTGGCTGCTCATCTGTAATCAGTAATAATCCAATCAGAGTGATCCTAGCTTACAATAAATGGATCGTTTTCTCCCTACTGCTCTATCTTCGTTTTCGAAGAATCCCCCTTCCACCCCATCTCCTCCTTTTCCTCCTTTTTCTAAGGGGGAGCTCTCGAGACCTACCTGATCTCAGATCCCCTTATATGCTTACTGCCTTGGGATCAAGTATCTCCGAGCTCAGGGTTCTCTCCCGGGACAGCATGCCAAACCTGCTATAAACACTAAGCATATCCTAGTGGGAACTCTTGAAACAAGATATTCTGAAGAATGCTTAAAAAAAAACGACATTGATGTAAAAGAACAAAAATGACTTTGGAAGTCGATGCCTCCCCCCCACCCCCTTTAAAATTCTTCAGAATATCTTATTTGTTTAGCAGAAGAAAGTAACTTTTGGGTCACACTTTATTTCGACGGTCCGTTTGTTGAATTTAAGTTACATGGCAACTAATTATCATTAGATTATAAGTAGACTGTTAGATTGGGGTTAGGGTTGGGGTTGGGGTTAGGGTTAGTGTAAGTTGACATGTAATTGCAAAGTTTCTTATAGTCAGTTAAATGTCTGTTGAAGGACTGTTACATGTCAGTGTCAACAGATATTAAGTAGACAGTCTACTAATACTCAAATGGACCATCAAAATAAAGTGTTACCAACTTTTGAAACAGAAACAGATGAGTAACTAGTGGATGTTGAGTAAATGAAAGCATGATCTTCATTTTTTTGGGGTGAACTGTCCCTTTAATACACAATCCAACTGTAGTTTAAAAGAGTATAAAGTGTATCTCCGTCAGTATGAATGTGTATCTGTGAAAGATGGAAATCTATACAGGACATGCCAAAACGTCCAGAACAAATCCATATTAGTAGTACTCGGAGCATCCTTTTCTATCAGGATTTATCTAGTTTAAACATTGTCAGTGATTAAAGTGGGTTTTACTGCTTTAAAGTGCGTCAAGTCTTCACGCAATGTTCACCCTATGTGTTTCTGTATATCTTTAACCTCTCATGGGCAATCTTTTTGCTATTTATTTAATGTTATTAGTAGACTATACTGTATGGCTGAGCGATTATTGTGTATGTGATTTCATATTGAATTTTCATGCATGTGTGGTCAAGCACAGTTGTGTCATACATAGTAAATCTCAACCAAAGGCCAGAGGGTGCTCTCCTGCTGAAACTTCTAAATATCCATAAAGAAGAAAACCAGGAAATGCCGACGCAGTCTCACAGCAATTCGTAACTTTTTGATTTAGTAGCTAATTCGTACAATGTAATTCGTACAATTTAGTACGATTTGCTTATCACCCAATGACGGTTGGGTTTAGGGGCGGGGTTGGGTGCCACGCCTCCTTTTTAAAATCGCATATTTTACCTATGAGTAAGCCACTGAACTGACAAAACGTAAAATACTTGCACGTAAAATACTTGCACTTTCTCATGAGATCGGGCTGGAAATGCCATAGTGTTGCATTATGAACAGAAGATTTAACTGCTTTCATTGATTCAACGTGACCAACAATCACATGATCTCTCAGAAGGATTTCTTTCAAACACTCGACTGAAGTTATCAATTGAGTTTGGAGTTAACACTTGTTATTAAATGTGGCAATTTAATCACAGATCTCCATGTCAATATCGTACAATTAAATCGATTGTGATTTTGAACGTGATTTTACATAGCTTGTCAGTGAGCTATACGACTCAGAATATGACAAGTTATGACTTTCTGGAGGTTTACTAGAACCAGCTTTAATCACAAATTGCACATAAAAATGCCTCCAAAACTTTGTTCAAATATGTCAAAGAATACATTTTCGTGTCCTTAATTAAGAACGTTAAGCAGGGAAAAATATAATGAAGCAGCCCATTGCATCATACAGTTAACAATATCTATCAATATATATTAATGAAACCCTTGACTGCAGACCGTTTTTTTTCCAAGCATCATTTTAATTACAGTCAATAGCTATGTTTCCATTCACCTATTTTTATGTGCATTTAGGATATGTGCATAAAAAATTGGTTGATGGAAACGCCATTATGCACATAAATTTGAAAATGTGCATAAAAAGTTATGCGCATAACTTTTCATTTGATAAGAAAAGATGCGCATAAACTACCATCGAAACACTTACCAAACAAATTCCAGTTTGCGCATTAAAAAAAGTGATGTGATTTTGTTATAAGAGATCGTGTGATGATGAAAATGTGTGTGAATGGACAAACCAGCAGGCTGAGCACATTGTAAAACATTTAAAATGTTGTTTTGGTCATTCCAAAACGCCGTAACAATTTCAGGATTAGTGTTGTTATATTATTAATGACCTCCAGAACTGTCAAGAGTGTCTGCGCTCTGGGTCCCACGGCTTCAAACGCCACCACTCGATCATTGTGTGTCGGCATCATCTTCTAAGGCACAAGTCATTTATTAAATAAAGAAAAGATTCACGCAGCTTCTCCTACCACAGCAAATTCTGTTTTTAATCTTGATATTTGTCTCCAGTTAATCAGGAAGATTTTGTTCTCTTTGACTCGTTGGATGGAAACGCTTCTTTATTCACACGTCTTTTATGCAATATTCTTGTTTTGCGCATAAATTTAATTCACATTTTGGATGGAAACATAGCTAGTGAAATCCCCAAAAATGTAGCTCATTTGCATAAAGTTCAACTTTTCAGCCAGATTTGGTGACCAACAGCAGTCGCTGTCACTCATGTCGCTGCTCTCCATTAAAAATAAATGGGCTCATGTTGCTGGTAGTGTGAATGTGGCTTCTGCTTTAGACATTGTGAAATACAATGTACACCAAGTGATATTACAAAAACAATATATCACACACAGCTATGTTCATTCGTACATCTAACCACAAAACACCTTAAACATAGAGCAAACGTAGACAATTATAGCTCACACTTACTGTCCGCAGTTTTTAAGATTTACGGCTAAGCGATTTTTTAAAGGTGGTGAAAAAAAAAAATTAGCATCCTTTATTTAGTAATGAGGCATTAAAAGTGCAGTATGTAGGTAAGATCACATCAAGTGGTTGAACTAGTTATTGCCAAAGTCCCTTTAAGGCAAGTCATTTCACTTGGCGGCCATCTTTAAAACACCTCTCGGGCATCCTCTCTGAATGTGGAAACATCAAATTCTCCAAAACTGTTTGCCAAAGCTTACGATTACATTACATATTTGGAATCACCAATGGAATTAAACAACAACAGTCTCATAAGTTTAGTTTCTAAATGTATAAATCAAATAAAACCTGCATTTTTTCAGGTTGTCCAAGCTTATGCGCATGCGCACTCGACAGAAACAAGATCACGACACTTATGGCCATTCTACACATTATCATCCTCTGAATAATGCTTCATCAGATCGGGCTGATCTTCTGAAGTAATTCACAACTTGGTCTTGATGGCGAATCTCCTCCAGAAATGACAGCGACTCTTTGTTTACAAGTCTGTGGGTGTTTGAGTTGTTGCTGCTGTTATGTGATGTGCGTTCGACAGGAAGGACTGTATTCGCAGAGATTCCAGTGTGTTTGTTGACGACATAAACTGTTGTAAAAGCACACGTCTGGTCCAAGCTTCTCTCATGGAGAAACGTCAGTCTATAGCAATCGGCTACTGTACTAGTAGGCAGGGCTTCATTCACCATTTTCCCCATTCAAAACTATACAAGTAACATGTCTTGTGTATTTTATAGTCTTTAGTATTGCCCTACAAAGTCAAAACACTTTTCACCCCGTCCCTCCTCTGACAACTCTTTGGTTGCTAAACTGACCACATCAACAGCAGCACGCGTGTCTGACTATAGAGAATACACAGCACTGCATCCTAGATACGAACGATAACACACAAGAATATTTTTTATATTAAAAGGATTTTTTGTCCTAACCATCACCTGAAATTTTTATTTTAGAAATGGTTACAATTTCTCGCAGCTGAACAACAGCAAACATCTATATGACAAGGATCACCTGAGGTACTGGTTATGCCAGGGGTGCTACCTTCCTGCAGAGTTCAGCTTCAACCCTGATCAAACAATTGCATTGAAATATGCAGTAAGATAGATCTCCAGGAATAGGGTTGGTCACCCCTGGGTTATGCTTTATTCAGTCTTAAATGCTCCAAATGTGAGTTTGAATACCATTTTATGCAGCATTTTATGCCATACTGAAAGCAGCAGATATAGTTTACCTCAGATCTTAAATAATAAAATAAATGTAACCTGCTCGGCTAATGTTTACTTTGTAATATTTATACTTTTTGATAATTAAAATCAGTGGTGGAAAGAGCACTGAAAAATCATACTGAAGTAAAAGTATCTATACCTACCCAAAAATGTAGTGCGAGTAAAAGTATCTGTTGTAAATATTACTCAAAGCATGAGTAAAATGTAGCCTTTTTAAAAATACTCAAGAGTCGTGAGTATTACGCTGTGAATGGTTGATGCGTCAGTTTGTGCATGTGAAAACGTAACATTCATTAAGTAATTGTCATTTGGTGGTTTCAGTCATCATACAGTAGACATTCGCCATTTCATCAGTGGCATGCAGTCTCTGTCATTGTGTGTAACGATTATGTCATGAGGTTGTTCTGTATAATGCGATTTTCTTTGTGCGATTTGCTTGCATGGCAATCACAGAACTAATTATTCTACTTCTAGTACTTATACTTCTTCTCTACTAGCCAATCACCATAGACTAGAAAAATAATAAAGTAGTGACTACAGGTTGAAGGAAGTAGTGAAGTAAAATGACCTATACAGCACAAAAATGTACTCAAGTGAAAGTTCACATTTTTAAAACAACTTTGTACAGTACAATTCCTGAGAAAGACTACTCAATTACAGTAATTTGAGCATTTGTAATTTGTTACTTCACACCACTGATTAAAATCTAACTCATGTGGATTTTTATAACTCTGAATCTGCATCTCATTTTGGAGGCTGCTGCCATCCTCCAGAGGTTGCGTGTTTGGACATAGCCGCATGCATCGATGCAGGCTTCAAGACTGAAATGAAATATGGTCCGTTTTCCTTCAAGGCGACCCAGAGTGCTCTAATATACTTGGGTAGACTGGCAGTGGGCGGAGTCCAAAACAAAGACAGACATTAACACACAGAACACACATTTTCAATAAAACAACAAATGTGTTCACTTATATTTCTTAAATATCTGCTAACATATTATGGTATTTCTATGATTTAGAAGAGTCTAAAACTTAAAGTACTTTTAAACATTAGGAATAATTGTTTGTAATGATAGTCCCATGTGCACTAGCCTTAGTTCACTTTATCACTCCAGCTGCTAAATCACTGAGACAATACTGCAGTGGTATATTCTCAGGGTGGGTCAATGCTAATATGATAGCTTCCATCAACAGTTTCCAACAATACAGGCCCTGTACAATGTGACATTACTTTAACAGATCCACTTTCAAGAGTTCACTCCTAGCTGATGGTTTATAATAAGCTAGTTTGACATGCTGTTTAGCGAGAGAGCCCTGAGCTCAAGGGATCCTCGAGCCTAGGGGTTCCTCCCATTTGCAGGTAGATCTCAAAAGCTGATGTGGCTAAAAGCGAACTGCATTGAGAAGGAAATACTGATGCTGGGAGCTAGACTATGGTGCCCATTTGGCTTAAGCCCTGCTCACACTGTGAGATTTCAGCCATAATTCTGTCATCTGAGACAAATTTGGGAAATCCTAAAAGAATCCTGAAATCCTAAGCTAAAATTGGTGATTGTTGGTTTGACATGTTCACTGACTGCCGCTTAGTGCTCGTTGCGATCAGATTTTTCCTCCGATGAAGTTCTGGGAGTGTCAGAAGATTTCAGACACTTTCTTGCAGTGTGACAAAAGCTGCGATGGGCGTCAATCCAAGAACCAATAGAAGCTCCGATTTTGATGACGCGATTCATGCGACAATTCAAATGACCGCTGGGAATTGTCAAAACAGTTTTTTTCTTCCTGGTTTTATTATTGAGACATGCCGTGTGCAAAATTGCTGCTATAGATTGTTTACGTTTGCTGTCAGGAATCATTTCTGAAAATAGTAAAAGAGTCACAGGTGAATGACGTCAAGCTCCGGGGGCATTTTCTTTCGTGTTTGGCATGTCTTCATTGTCGTTCAGTTGACTTTATGACAGCTGAGATCTTACAGTGTGACATGGTAGCCATGTTCGTGCAGTCTGACATACTACAATCGTTAAGGATTATAAAAAAAAAAAACACACAGTGTGAGCCGGCCTTTACTCAGTTTATGTATGATGCATGTCTTTGAGCGGAGAAGGGAAGAACATGCAAACTCCGCACAGTAACACCAACCGGCCCGGTGAGGACCAGAGTCGGCGGTGTTCTTGCTGTGGGGCAACAGTGCTAACCACTGGGGTGCCATGCCGCCCAATCTAGGTAAAGGGGGAAGGAGAAGGGGAGGAAGGGGGTTTCTTCCAGACAAAGATGGTTGTGGAATAAAGACTGTGGTCATTTATAGTGACGTAGGAATCAGCTAATACATGATCCTCCAATCAGATAATGTGGGACCGGCTGTGGTCAATCATAAGCACATGATCCTCTCTAAATTTAAAGTTTAGAAATAAACTTCACTTAAAACGAGGTTGAGAGAAAAATTTATGTGTGAAATGTGAAGTAAAAGTTCAAATGTACATAAAAAAAAATCATAATCTGCAGTTATTAGTGAATGAATGCCATTTATATCTTTTGGAGAGAAATGCCACAGACACAGAAACATGTAGAGTGCATTCTGGAAGATTATGTGGGACTTACTCAAAACTATAGTGTGCTCCGTGATTACTTTGGCAGCTCGGCAAGGTTTTATAACCGAGGATTTCTGTTTTTAGTAGAAACAACAATGAAGAACATTCCTGCTACCTGCAGCTTTCCCAAAGTTCAACTCATCACGCTGGCCAGATTCTATAAATTACAGCCCCACTTTCTCCTCGGCAACATCTCTGGAGTGTGGCGTAACTGGAGCTGGAACTGGATTCCTCAGCTCCGTGTGAGGGGCTGGGTGGCAGCGGCGGGCGTCAGGAAGGAAAAAAACACTGTTGACATAGATGAAGCACATCTCTGAGCAGTTTACGCAAGCAGTCAGGTGGACAACAGAGGAGCATGGGTTGAATATGACTGGAAGTCCAGGGGGAAAAGTTATCTCACAAACACAGGATACACTTTTTAGCAGTAAAAATACTCCTCTGTTTGCTGAAAATGCAAACATAATCTGATCTTTTGACCTCTGGATCGGCTATTTCTGTCAGCCTTAGTTGTTCCTCTAAATATCTACGTTAGTGAAGCCCAGTGTTAGGCCTGTCAGAGATCACAAATACATTTTCATTTACCCTCATTTGTTTAAAGAGTGATGAGGGTGTAATGGGACAGCAGTGGAATGTGGTGTGGAATTGCACTTGAGGTTCTGGTTTCTCAGGACGGAAAAGAGATTTACGAGGAAGTCTTGGGTGATGGGCGGCAGTGGTGTGCGGCTAACTCTCTGCACAGTCTCAGTCGCTCCCAGAAGCTACAGGATGTGTTTAGAGGACACTTGGAAAATCCCAACAAACTTGACCAAAGAGTGCCAACTCTTACGCAACACGGGGCTCTCGAAAACAAAACAGGTCACACCCGGACACGCCACATGGTCTAATAATACTTTAAGTACAGCTGGGTGAATGTTTACAATATTTACCTCCATCTTTTTTTAAATGTATTGAAACGACACTGAATGTTATGAATATTTTGTATATATTTACCATAATTCTGTATTACATAACAGAGTTTAGTTCCAAGAATACAATCAACCGATTAAACCACATCAGTTCAAATATATGCTTTTAAAATATATTGAACACAATCAAAATGTATTAATAGTCATTCAACCTTCAACTAAACTCACTTTCAAACCAGTGCACTTGTGTGATAGCATGGATTGGGATTCTGGCATGTTCATGATTGTTAACAGCTAACAGGATGTTAACTTCAAATATCATCTATATTTTTGCATTATATATCAGTATATCAGTCCTGATATACCGTAATACAGCATTACTACTGTATGTAATTGCATGCAGCATGTACAATGTATTTGTTCATTGATTGATTTTTTTTGGAGTGGAAAAAGTTCAAAATTAAAGGATCTACACTTGCCGGCCACTTTATTAGGTACAAATGCTCGTTAACGCAAATTTCTAATCAGCCAATCACAGCAGCAACTCAATGCATTTACGCATGTAGACATGGTCAAGACGATCTGCTGCAGTTCAAACCCAGCATCAGAATGGGGAAGAAAGGTGATTTAAGTGGCTTTGAACTTGGCATGGTTGGTGCCAGATGGGCTGGTCTGAGTATTTCAGAAACTGCTGAACCACTGGGATTTTCACATGCGTCCTCTAGGGTTTACAGAGAATGGTCCGAAAAAAAGAGAAAATATCCAGTGACCTGCAGTTCTGTGGGCGCAAACGCCTTGTTGATGCCAGAGGTCAGAGGAGAATGGCCAGACTGGTTCCAGCTGATAGAAAGGCATCTCTGAACACACAACACGTCCAACCTTGGGGCGGATGGGCTACAGCAGCAGAAGACCACACCGGGTGCCACTACTGTCAGCTAAGAACAGGAAACTAAGGCTACAGTTCGCACAGGATCACCAAAATTGGACGATAGAAGATTGGAAAAATGTTGCCTGGTCTGATGAGTCTTCATTTCTGCTGTGACATTCGGATGGTAGGGTCAGAATTTGGCATCAACAACTTGAAAGCATGAATCCATCCTGCCTTGTATCAATGGTTCAGGCTGGTGGTGGTGGTGTAATGGTGTGAGGATATTTTCTTGGCACACTTTGGGCCCATTAGCACTAATTGAGCACTGTCAATGCCACAGCCTGCCTGAGTATTGTTGCTGACCATGTCCATCCCTTTATGACCACAGTGTACTCATCTTCTTATGACTACTTCCAGCAGGATAACGCGACATGTCATAAATCGTGAATCATCTCAGACTGGTTTCTTGAACATGACAATGAGTTCACTGTACTCAAATGGCCTCCACAGTCACCAGAGCTAAATCCATTAGAGCACCTTTGGGATGTGGTGGAACAAGAGATTCACATCATGGATGTGCAGCCGACAAATCTGCAGGAACTGCATGATGCTATCATGTCAATATGGACCAAAATCTCTGAGGAATATTTCCAGTACCTTGTTGCATCTATGCCACGAAGGTTCTCAATGCAAAAGGAGGTCCAACCCGGTACTAGTACGGTGTACCTAATAAAGTGGCCAGGGAGTGTATACAGGAATTGAAAAAAAATGTTATCAAACATTTACAACATATTCTACTCAAACCCATAATTCATAAATTAAGTAGATATCTAGAAACTTAAAAAAATAATATTTGTTTCATATTTTTTTCCACAGCTGTGGATTCTTATTGGGGTCATTCAGAACTTTTATCATTTTACAGTTAGAATCAGTACAATAACATACCATATTTAAACATTTACAAATTTTTATATTAAATCACTACATCAAAAGTTAGAACAGTAATGACAATTTGGTTGTGACGTGTAAATCCAATGACAATTATATTTATTAATGACTTTTTTCCAGTGAAGTTTTGAACCACTTTGAACCAATTTTGAATTTTGAGCAACTGAACCTGCTACATCTGGATGCAAAGACCACAGTGTCATCAGTGACGTGGCACGTTTGGTGCAGTTTAAGTTGCCCATCTGGAATAGTCTTAGGCGCTGGACAGCATAGTGGATGTGAAAATCTGCTGCAGGATTTGAGGGATCTCCTTGGTGTCCATGGCGACAAAAGAGCGTCCGGCCGGCAGAGTCTTCTGGAGCCTGGATGTCGGAGAGAGAAAAGAGACCCCCTCATCAAACATTAGCAATGCAAATCAGCTTTTCCTAGCGAGTTCCTATTCCTCCATGGGAAGGACAATGGCTGTCATTCACGGTGGGGGGCTTTGATAAGATACGGGGTCTTGGGAAAAGCCTGTTGGTTAAGAGGGGCTGAAAGCAAAGTGCCGCCCTTCTCCTTTCACTTCCCCTCCCTCCTCTCTAATCATTCACTACTGTCATTTAGTCCCTTTAAAAAGACGGCACATGTTCAGAGAGCACTGCTCTTTAAATCACGGAGGCCATGAAAAGACAGCCTATATAAGACGGGTCCGACCACCAGGACGGCGCCTTCCGCATGCCTTCCAGCTATCCTAATATGCTCTCTGTGAGTCAAGACCCACAGAATCCTTCAAAAACATGAACAATGCAGCAAAGAGAGCGCTGGACCCATACATGAGCCTATAGCCTCTCAGCTTTTATTTGACAAGAGTTGTACAAATCAAACAGGCCACAGCAAAGTGTTGACACTGCTTCAAAAAGGGAAGGCTAATTACATTTCAAACTCTTTATATGCTTTATAGTGCCGCCTTGAACATTTGAGCCTTTGCACTGCAATTAGCACTGGTATGGACTTTTTTAATCCTCCTGTTGACTTATGGTTAAAAAATGAGACTGTAGGGAAAATAAAACCTATGTTTTTTTTTCATCTTGAAGTTCTGTGACTTTTTCTAAAATGAGATGAAGAAATTTATCATTTTCTATTTTCATACAGTACTTTCATAAAGGCTGTACACATTTAGGGTACAACGGTTCACCCAATGGACAACCGTTGTACACATTTAGGGTATAACGGTTGTCCTTTGGGTCAATTTTGACGCGCCAGCTATAAAACCATTTTTAGACCACAAACACTCACACATCTACTATCTGAAAATAGTCTTGTCGTCGATCCCAGTTGTAAGAGCAACAAATAATAACTTGACTTCTAGTTGATCATTTGGAAAAATGGCAGAAGGTAGATACAGTATTTCAGATGAATCATCTGTTGAACTGCATCCCAATCATCACAAATACTGCAGAACACCTATTGGAAAACATATGGACCCTAGATTCTCACAGAAATCAGTCAAGTTTGGTGAAGGAAAAATCATGGTTTGGGGTTACATTCAGTATGGGGGCGTGCGAGAGATCTGCAGAGTGGATGGCAACATCAACAGCCTGAGGTATCAAGACATTTGTGCTGCCCATTACATTACAAACCACAGGAGAGGGCAAATTCTTCAGCAGGATAGCTGCTGATAGTTCCTGAAAGCAAAGAAGGTCAAGGTGCTCCAGGAATGGCCAGCCCAGTCACCAGAGATGAACATTATTGAGCATATTGATGAAGGAGGAGGCATAGAAGATGAATCCAAAGCATCTTGATGAACTCTGGGAGTCCAGCAAGAACGCTTTCTTTGGCATTCCAGATGACTTTATTAACAAGTTATTTGAGTCATTGAAGAGATGTATGGATGTAGTCACCCAAGCTTATGGGAGTCATACACAATATTCATTCTTTTTCTAATAATTAAAAATCAAGGCATGATCAACGATGATTATTTTGGTAAATAAGTGTAATCTAGAGGCCTCTGCGTTTCATATAAGCCACTTCTGATACCAAATGATCAACTAGAAGTCAAGTTATTATTTGTTGTTCCTAAAACTTGGATAGGCGACAAGACTTTTGTCAGGTAGTGCACATTAAGAATCTGCTGCTTTAACCTTTATGAATACGGTCTTGCTAAACTTTTTACACTAACGGTGGCTTTAGCATTAGCAAATATACCCTTTACTTCAGTCAAAAACAAGTCTTTCTGACTGATTAAACAGGAAATACTTCACATGGATGAGGGAAAACCTAGAGGTTTGTGATGAAGATGAGGTAGTTTCTTCATGCAAAATACATTTGAGAATTGAATTTTAATTTAGCAGCTTTATTTTAAAGTTTTAGTAAAGGCGGCTCATTTTTGACTCAAAGGAAAAACGGTGTATACAGAATTCTAGGACAACACTTGGATTACGGGACCTTAAAAAACTGACTCAAAGCACTTTCACTGCACAGCAGTTTCCGGTTGTAATCCAGGCTTAACCTTTAACCAAGCATGCTTTAACATTTAACACACAACCTGCTGCGGGACTTTAACCTCACCTGTCTGCCTGGTCTCCTAGTGAACCGATGAAGATGGCGAAGGCATTGACCTGCGGGTTACTGGTGAGAACACGTGCAAACCGGTCCGGGCTGATGCCGTAGCGCTCCAGGTTGGCGTCACTCAACACGATAACAAAATGCTCATCGGCTTCTTCATGTGCCAGCTCCCTTATGGCGTGATCGGTGCCCTCCAGTGTGTAGTCTCCACTCATGCAGAACTGCGAGTGGGCATGCATCGTCTAAGAGAATAGCATACAAAAGAAACAGGGGTTATAATGCAGCTGTCTGTCAAGCCTGAAAAGAACATATGCTAAACAGTTTGCTTTTAGTGTACTTGCTGTGGATGCTCATGCACACATGGGAGTTGATTCTTGACAACCGCTCAACAAACAACATAGAGGAGATTCATGTGACATAGAGACAAAAAAATTAGCTACAGCTACAAAAATAAAATAGATAAATAGTTGGAGTGCAGTATTTTTACCTCCCAGTAGGTGGTCGAACACAAACTAGAAAACATACACTGACCGGCCACTTTATTAGGTACACCTTACTACATGTAGTACCGGGTTGGACCCCCTTTTGCCTTCAGAACTGCCTTAATCCTTCATGGCATAGATTCAACAAGGTAATGTAAATATTCCTCAGAGATTTTGGTCCATATTGACATGATAGCATCATGTAGTTGCTTCAGATTTGTCGGCTCCAGATCCATGATGCAAATCTCCCATTCCACCACATTCCAAAGGTGCTCTATCGGATTGAGATCTGGTGACTATAGAGGCTATCATGTTTAAGAAACCAGTCTGAGATGATTCGCGCTTTATAACATGGCGCGTTATCCTGCTGGAAGTAGCCATCGGAAGATGGGTACACTGTGGTCATAAAGGGATGAACATGCTCAGCAACAATACTTAGGCTGGCTGTGGCATTGACACGATGCTCAATTGGTAGTAATGGGCCCAAAGGGTGCCTTGAAAATGTCCCTCACACCATTACACCACCACCACCAGCCTGAAATGTTAACACAAGGCAGGATGGATCCATGCTTTCATGTTGTGAAAGACCAATGTGGTCTTCTAATGCTGTAGCCCATCCACCCCAACGTTGGACGTGTTGTGCATTCAGAGATGCTCTTCTGTATACCTCGGTTGTAACGAGTGGTTATTTGAGTTGCTTTTCTATCAGCTCGAACCAGTCTGGCCATTCTCTAGTGAAATAAAGAACTACAGCACCACGAAAATCAAGCAACAGCAACAAAAAAAATTAAATGAGCATTAGATGTAGTGTTACATGGACATCGGAAAAATTAGACCTGTGCAAAAATATATAATATGCGTTACTACGGAGACATGTTAATAAGCTTCTGTCAATCAATTTGGTGGGCGGGGAAACCACACTCCTATGTCACGTTGCGGTCGGCCTCAAAATGGAAGGGATTTGGATCCTATTTTAATGTTTCTATCACCCCAATTTGACTGTGGACACATTATAACTACTGTACACTCAGTTCTGTCCAAACAGCTTACGAAAGAGGATTTACATCATAGGTGCCATTTAATACCTGCACATCTCTCCTACTTTCACTTTCGACCCAATAACCAAATGTTTATATGCAAATCTAGTGTGGTTTTGATGCAATCACACTTTAAAGTCCTGTAATTAGGTGCTGTTCAACAAGCTTTGTAGTAGCAGGAGCGTAATGCTCTCCTCAGATGTATGTATTCGAAAGAAAGGAAATAGCCACATTTGCTGTTAATGTTTAACCGGCAAGGCCTTAAATACAAATGAAACTATTGTACTTTTGTCAATATGAATAACTGCTGTGAGCGTAACTCTACCACTGAGTTAATGTTTGATGTGAATTACGATAGTTAACTGAACACGATACTGCGGGATTCCTTCAAAAGCAGATCGTGGAGACATTTTAATTGTCTACCTCGAACAGTCTTACCTTGAAATACTCTAAATTGCGAAAGATAATAGTTTAAACAGTTTTCAGCTTTTCCTACAGTAAATCAGTTTCAATGTAAACATGTTTCTAAGTTCAAATTGACCAATTGTTTGAAAGATCTCTGGTGTGATGTTTGTTATAAATCACACAATTGTTCCAACACCTGGTGCTGAAATATTTGCACTTGACTGAGGAAATAAAGGAGATTGTTTCAGTTTCGCAGGCCCCGATCTGGCTGCAGTTGTGCGTCAGTGAATCCCAGAGACCCATCCCCGCAGTCTTATGCCTGAGAATTTATGCTTGACATTCTTCCTGATGTGGTCACATAAGACAATAGGAGGAATTCTAGGAGAAACGCTGGCTACTATGTCAGCACAAGAGTATTCATAAGAGCCTAGACTTCAAAACAAAAAAGGGAAATGAGGTCACTCCTGCATTACAGAGGCATTACTGTACCTTCAAAACCTTCAGCCTCTCCTTGTTGTTCTTGGGCACTTTGTCACATCTGACCAGTTCTATGTCGAAACCGTCTCCAGAGTGCCCTGTAATATCGTACTGCAGAGGAAATAACAGGAAGAAGGTGAAGGGTTAGTCCATGCTGCCAGGAAAATAAGACAAACAAAGACATGCCCACTGCTGAAATAAACACTCTTTAATAAACGATTATTAATAGTGTTCCACAATGTGCAAAATTGTCAAGATGATTACGCAAGCTGGATGTAATTCCGACATGAATAGTCATTCAAAGGAAGTTTCATTATAAAATGTTGTCCAGCTCAACAGTGAGTGAGTGTATTCACCAACAATACAGCAGTTGATGGCACAGACAGTCAGAAATTCATTATATTCCACTACATCAATATATCTTCAGGATAATTTTGACTGATCGAATTAAGTGGACAGTGGGCTCAGCATCAAACAACACACACACACTGATGTACATTGGACAGAGAACCAGAAAATTAGCACAATATCTGGTTTCAAAATGCATTGGTTTTCATCTGTTTACAATATTTGCAAGATAAAAGCATTAGACTGTGTTTAGAGTTAAAGTTCTGGCTGAATGGAAATAACCCCAAAGTATACTTTACTATTTACACATGTGAAAAGGGTCCACATACAGTGAACGTCACACAAAGTTTGTCACCATGATAATACGCATATCTGGTGAAGGTTTATATGAAGCTTGCATATGCGCAGTGTTGTTGCCCTACTTAGTTTGAACGCTAGGTGTAAACACTGAATTATGCTGTTGTTTAACTGTTGGAAATATCTGAGATGGAACAAACTCAACAAATAGCTATTGCAGATGGCAAAAACAATAGAAGCTCATGCTGATGAGTGCATGTGTGAGGGATTCCATATTTTAAAAGGCATTCTTATCAATCATATTCTAACTGTTTGAGAGTGCAGATACTGGACAAGGATGAATCTTTCGAGTGTATGTCGAGTGTCAGAGCGTTCCAAATGGGATACTGTATATCGCCCTTGAAGGGCACTTTAGAGTTAAAACAAAATTAAAGTTAAATTAGTTAAATTGAAGTGCTCAAAACTGGCCACTTCAAAGGGCCCTTCGGAATGAAGTATTTCTAAGAGAACTAATGGACTCTTCTGGCCCCAATGATCCTTTTTGCATAGGGAAGTTGATTGGTGTTGCTCACTGCGTTCCTTTCACAAGGGCACATCCCTATACCAAGCAGTCGTGTTATAAGTAATGCACGTTACCTAATAGTATTACTTTTCTAAAGTAACAACTAAAGTAACGCATTGCTTTTAAAAATAAGTAATATTACTTTTTAATAAATGTAACGCAAGTTACTTTTTACCTTGCTTAATTGGCTTTACAAAATATATTGCGGAATAAAAATGACCTTAGTCAGGTTAAATCACACACTCAATGAACAGACAGTTGGCTCAAACTCATTATTATTAGATTTCTTTTTTTCACAGCAGATGCCTCAGTGTACTGTTCTAGTAAGTGAATTACTCAGGATATTTGGTTTATTTTGTATCCGACATTGGTATCCGGTATGTTAAAAAACTAAGTAATTACTTACAGAAGACGCAAATCGTTTCACAACAACTGAGAAGATCCGGTTAAAACAAACGATTCATTCGTGAATCGCACGTCATCACTGCAGACAGTCAGAAACAGAAACAATGGCAGGCCGGAGACTTACATTTTTGCAATGGATTCTTGTTATTTTGAACTCATAGAAGAAAATAAGTGGATTGTCGTTAAGTGTAAGTAAAGTGATTATGTGTAAGTAAAACACTTGGCAACTGCAAGAAACACAACATCGAAAAAGAAAAAAAAACTGGATGCAAAACACTACACCCGCACCCCACCTCCAGCTAAACAACAAATGATTGACATCAGTTCACGTTCTCCTGGTAAATCTATTAATTTAATTTTTAAAAAATGGTTATTGCTTTAATTATGACAAGAGGTGCAGCCACTGTCTACTGTAGAAGCGACTAGGTTTTGTAATATAGTGAGATTTTTTCTCTTTTGGGAAACGATTTATACATTTGTTAAGGCCACGTGAAGCAATTTATTTAATGTATAAAGCTCAAAGATTTATTTTGATTGGGGATGTTTTTTATCGTCTTATTGTTCATTTAGTTAATAAACATTTTAAAGGTTTAAAATCTGTTTTTGCCTTAATATAAATCATTTCTTTTTAGTTCTCTTATTGCAATCTTTAGCTCAAGGGACAGTAAATTTACCTAACTAATAACACAAACATACAAAAGTAGCAAACACTTTACATGCTTTTATTAATCTGTATATGCAGCATGTAGTGCTCTGGGCTCAGAAAGTTCTCAAGATATAATTTTATCCTACATTTCATTAAAGGAAAATGAAAGTGTAGGTTATATAGGTGGTCGTAAAAAATGCAGAGCTTCTCTAAAAAAAGTGAAAAAAACACCTGCAAGTTCTGAAAGAGATCAAACCTCAGCCAGGTAAGGAAAATTAACGCAAAAGTAACACAACGCATTACTTTCCAAGAAAAGTGACTAAGTAATGCAATTAGTTACTTTTTTGGGGAGTAACTCAATATTGTAATGCACTACTTTCAAAAGTAACTTTCCCCAACACTGATACCAAGTGACAGTTTAGAAGGGATTAGGGCATAGGGATGAGCCCTTATGAAAGAATGTAGTGAGTAACACCAATCAACGTCCCTACGGACAGTGTGTGTGCAGGCTACAGAATGTAATATACTTTGAATGGCTGTACTTTTGACGGTTGTTGCACTTATTTAATGCAGATTATGTAAGTGTCAGAAAGAGACAGAAATATGATGACCAGCAAACAGCTCATCTGACAAGTAAGGTGGGGCCATAAAGTCTGGCGCCCCTCACACACGTACAACCACACACACACACGCACACGCACACGCACACGCACACACACACACACACACACACACACACACACACACACACACACACACACACAAACACATTAACATACTTACCATCTCACATATCACCGTCACTTCATTCATCTTCGTCACCATCTATTACAGGCCCTGCAGTCTAACTGAGATCTGACTAGAACTAGCCAGTATAGTTTTAATCAGGGCTTGACATGAACTTTTTTGATCACCAGCCACTGTGGCTAGTAGTTTTCCAACGTTAGCCACTTGCTTTTTTCACTAGCCACAATTAGTTGTTAGGAAAATATATTTTCTGTGCCTAAATTTGACTGTGGCATCATAAAATTACCTGATTTAAATTATGTGTTATGTCCACATGCCTCCTCATTCATTTAACTTTTTTTTTTGTGTTGTTGTGAACTTGCTCAATGAGGATGAGCAAATGTGTTGGGGTTTCATAGTGGCGCATTGCAAATATTAATTATTAATTATTAATTTCACATGACATTTTAGAGCTCAACACTAAGGCTTTACCAATTGTTTATCTAGCCACACCAAACTAATTATTTCCTTGCCCAAAAATTTAAATAATGTGTCAAAACAAGCAAAATATAGCAGTATACATACAGTTTGTATTCAACAAAAATGTTATTAAAAACAATTGACAAAAAATATTCTCATGTATCTAAAACTATACACAGTAGTTTGTCCTTGCTAAAGGTCCCAGATCACCAGTTAACTATACATAAATGGAGAGTTAATCTCCTATTAAAGCAATGTTATTGTAAAGGATGATAATAAAACCATATTAATAAAAATAACTGTAAGCAAAAGAAAACATGAAAAACATTCTGTATGCGATAATAAAAGGATGATCAGGCGACGATCTGTCAACGATCTGTTCAAAGAATGGTTAAAGCGAAAGCGGCAACCGTTGTTGCTTACAAGAAAAATCTATGCTTTTGAAAATTTCTATTTGACATTTCTATTTGATTCATTAAATGAATACTGAGCAACTATATAAAAAAAATTATAATTAATAATATTTACAATACATTCAGTTGAAGTCAGAATTATTAGCCCCTGTGAATTATTAGCCCCCGTTTATTTTTTTCCTCAATTTCTGTTTAACGGAAGAAAGATATTTTCAACACATTTCTAAACATAATAGTTTTAATAACTCATTTCTATTAACTGATTTATTTTATCTTTGCTTTTATGACAGTAAATAATATTTTACTAGATATTTTTCAAGACACTTCTATACAGCTTAACGTGACATTTAAAGGCTTAACTAGGTTAATTAGGTTAACTAGGCAGGTTAGGGTAATTAGGCAAGATATTGTATAATGATGGTCTGTTCTGTAGACTATCGAAAAAATTTAAATGAGAAATATTATGAATGTAGTAGGGTAGACAACAGAAAGACAACAGACCCAAGTGTAATAACTGTAACTGTAATGTCCACTGTTTTTGTTGAGTAATTCAAAGCATTAAAAGCGGGTGTTCAAAATAATAGCAGTGTGAAATTTAATGAGAGAAAATGATTATTATTTTCTGTATTATGACATAAAATGGGTACAACAATGTAATTTAAGTAAAAATTTGATTTAAGAAGGGAAAACGTAAAAGAAGTGGAGCAAATTCTAGAATGTTCATCTTGAATGCTACATACGTAGAAGAAAATGAGCAACTACAGTTAAAATGAATTAAAGAATAGTCAGAATGGCAAAGATTCAGCCAGTCATCACCTTCAGACAGATGAACGATGATCTAAATTGAGCTGTAACTACAGTGACAGTCAGAAGATGTTTGATGGAAGCTCAGCTGTCAGCAAGAAGCCCCCATAAGGCCTTTATCACGCCGAACGAGCTTTTTGCATTGAGAGGCCTTTTTAAAATTGGCTAATGGCTGCAAGTATTTTGTGTGCTGCTTATGTGCCCTGTGCAGCTTGCGATTTAACCCCCTATTGCGCCTCGCATTTTTTCAACTCTATCAAGTAAAAGAAAGTGTGCTACGTCAGTTGTGTCTTTCATTAACCAATCAAATAAAAGCAGAAAGGTTTCCATTGAAGTGACAGCAGTGTTTGTGTTGTCAAGATGACCATGGAGACTTTTAAAGAGACTTGTGGTTGCTGTTTTGAGTTATCTGGAGCTGTATGACTTTACAAATCTTGAATATCACAATATTATTATGTATTACAATTCTAACAATATCAACAGCAATGCTTGCGCACAATACGCAACTGATTCAGTCATTGCACAGCGACATGAAAAGCATACACAAAATAAAAAAGGCAGTGTTGTGCGCCTTTTTGTGCAGAAAAGTGTGATTGGCCCCTAAAGCATCACTGCTGAAAAAACAGCACTTGCAGAATTGGTTAAAATTTGCCAAGAAAAACAATGACTAACCCAAAGAAAAGTGTGAACTGATGAGAGTAAAGTTGTTATTTTTTGATCTACTGTAGCGTTTATCGACAGAGTTGGCACCTCAATAACCAAACTCAAGCCTCAGTTAACTGTAAAGACTATGAAACTCAGTTGCACATAAATCATGGTATAAGGATGCTTCTCTTACTGTGGTGTTGGGTCTATCTTTTTTCTTTACTTAGCAGGTATGATTGGATCAGTTTGACCTAAGCCAAAGAGGAAATCCTCCTGAAATTTGTGTTTCACCAAGACAAGACCACAAAGACACAAGTTAGCGAGCAACATGTTGGTTTTAGGTAAAAAAAAAAAAAAAGATTAATGTAGTGGCCTGCTCAATCCCCTGATCTCAACCGAAGTGAAAACTTGTGAGGTGACATTAAAAATTCATTTAAAATCTAAAATTGAAGAACTGTGGGTTTGTTCATACTGTTTACTGTATTGAAAGCAGACAAGCAGCAGATATAAAAAATAATGGCTCAGCAACTAAATATTATTAGCTCACTAATTTGAACAGAAGTCCATAAAATCTCTTTTAAAATATTAAGCTATTTAAAAATATTAGGAAGTTTTTATTTCTTTTAAGGCACTGCTATTTTTTCAACAGAACTGTATTAAGCAGCATGACTGTTTTAAAATAAATAACAAGAGAACCTAATGGGTTCATGGAAGTATCCACTGCAGGCTCATTGGAAATGCTTTGCTCTGGGTACTTTTTGTTGCACGTTTCAGATGACAAATCCACTAGAAGGTGCTGTCTACATTTTGAAAATTTTAAATACGAGTATGTTTTGTTGTAGGTTTCAGATACACGTCCTTCTTATACATAAGGAATAATATGGGACCTTTGCTGCTGTACCATTACATAGCACTGTTACCTAGATAGCTGGGGACTTTTTTCAGGTGCTGTGTAATATTGCGCATCCTGCAGTCATGGTACGGCACCAAAGTTCCTTGATTATTACAGCAAAATAGGAGTATAGTTCCCAGCCATATTGACCTGAAAAATAGCAACTTTTTATTTTCCATCAGTCTTAGTACACAATGTAACTATACAAGAGTCTAGCTTAAATAGGAAAATCTCGAAATTATATTAAAATTTAGAATGAGAAGCTAGTGGTTTAATCCAATTCAATGAATTATGCTAAACTATTTACAAATTGTAAAACTCAACTGTTTAATTCTAGGGTAGTTGTAAAATGAGCCTATTTTCAAAAAGTGTTCCTTTTAAAGGGTTTGATTAGCCAATTCAAAAGAAATTAACTCACCAACCCTTTTTTTTTTATTATTTGTTCCTGACTTTTAAGTGACACAGTTAAAACAATTTTAAATTGCTATGTACTTCACTTACTACTTTGTGAATTTATTGGAAAAAAACATGGTTTACATGTTTAATCCATTTCAATCCAATATTATCTTGTTGATAATAACAAATTTCTAAATGTTACATATAGCCCACTTTACAGGCACAATGTGTCATTTTCACCACTAGAGTGCATGAATTCACAACAAACAAAAGCATAATTAAATGATGCAGTGACTGAGTGTGGAATCATGGGAGTTGTGATCTTCATTAAATCTTTCAGATCAATTATTATCATAGTATGAAGCAGAATAAGGCTAAAAGCCATCGAAGCAAAATGAAAGAACTAAAGCGACTGCTGATGAGAGTGGGGTTGTGCCGATAGATGATAGTATCGTGTATCGACGATAGGCAAAGATATCGCCGAGAGCTGAGACCTAAGACCATTTTAAAGACGAAATTTAGCACATTTTGCATTAATGTAGACCTATTACATGTTTTAATTACAGTTTTTAATAAAATGAATAGTATTATTATTTTTAATAATCATCATTAATAACAAATTAACTACAAATAATTTGACAGCTTCAGCTGTTCACATTAACATCACTTGACCGACACTTTCGGACTGCAACACCATGCATCTTTAGCATGAATTGAAAAAAAAAACTAGCCTACTCAAAGGAAAACATACAATAATTTTTTTAAATTGCAAGGCGATTATAGACATGTATTTGCAATTTCACATAAATCAGCATGCGAAAAATGAATTATTTCCAGTGCTCTCTTGCGCTCTCTCTCTCAGCAGCAGTTGACGCACCATGCATCTTTAGCATTCATTTGCATTAAGTTTTTTGGATAAAACGTAATGCAAATGAAGTGATTATTAAATAAGTTTAAAAAAATCAGCCGAAAGGATAATAAATAGGTTTAGAAATGGTTAAATAAATGAGCAAATAAGTAAACATAACACTGCCGCACCCCTATGTGATAGTATAGTTTATCGGCAATCTCACAGGGGGACGATATGGTGATCTGAAAATTTCGTCTATCGCCCAACACTAGATGAGAGAGGAGCATGACGTAGCATGAAAGCAGCGGAGCTTTTATTATGCCAAAGTCGACTTCTGCCTCTTCTGGTCATAATCACATGGGAAAGAAGGAGCGCTGCTTTATCATACGATATACATTTTAAGGTTCTGTTATAATGCTGCTCTGTGCAATCTAATAAAATGCACAATATATTAAAGCGTCTTTGGTGTTTCCCTGTTTTTTTATAAAACCAAACTGGAAATCGAAGGTGTGTGATGTGTTATGTCATCATTTAAATATTGCTAATTTCTCAGGATTTGAACATTCTTCAAAGCATTTGGGACAAAATAATTCTAGGTTGTAGTGGTTTTTGGAAATAAAAAAAATAAAAATCTTTATTTTCATATATTTTACAATCATATTTTGCCTTTAAGCAATATCAACATGTAAAAAAATGCACTGTGGTGAATGATAAGGACATAAGGACTCATGTAACACTGTATTGGGTCTAACTGTTTTATAAATACCCCCTATATTTACATGTCCCATCCTCTACTCTGACCCCACACATTTAAAGCACCGACGCGCAATAGAGCAGATGGGATGATGTGAGGCATTGACACCAGCAGCTGCATGTCTTCCGCTGTTTTCCTCCCCCAGATTTTCCCCGGGATGGAGTTAACAGATCGTCTTTTGTGCGGCTGCTACAAATCTGAGATCAGCTTCCAACAAGGGCTGTGATTCACTGCCTCCAAAACATCTGCCAGCAGCTCAGATGGACAGACACACAGAGAGATGGACGGAGGAAAAAGGGGAACACTGAGTGAAATAGAAGAGACTTAGAGAGAACCACTAATCAACCTAAAACAGCATGACTCTCTCCAGGGCATCTAGGGATACTTCACATCATCCTTTTAGCCATGGTAACCTTCATAACAGTGTGTCAGTGCATGGGGAGATCCCTGTTACTCATCAGATTCAGCACTGAAGGTCACACTCACTGTTTCCGTGGTGTGTTGCCTGGAGATGGTTTACTGTAAACAGATTTCACTATTTTTTTGAGTTGCGAAAGTGTTTGTGGTGACAGATCGACATGTTGTCACTATATTTGAAGTCTGTGGTCAAGATGAGACCATCGAGATGCAGAGGCATGAATTCAGGCTCTGTCATGAAATCTGGTCAGCTAGCTGAAATTAAATGATAAGCTGTTGTTAAATAATTTAAACTGATTTAATCTGCTATTTTATGGATGTTGCAAAGCTTACAGCAACTCTAATAAACACAAAATATATCACATGCATTAATATGAAATCATTTTATTCCAATTGCAACTTTTAGTATTGATTTTGGTGTTTGTATTTGAAGAGCCCTTATTATGGGTTTTTGAAAATGACCTTGCATGCAGTGTGTAACAGCTCTAAGTGAAGTGAAATATCGAGCTTAAACCTGAAAGTGCGCCGTGTTTAAAACTATTGATTCATCTATAAAAGAGTTGACTCATAGTGGTTTAAATGAATCATCAGGGTAACCAATCTTGAGCCGTGATGTCGATACGGAACTCAAGCCCCGCCCATTTGTTGCGCTCAGACCCGGGAAAATTGAAACCCCGGCCCCGCCCACAAACACTGTAGAAAGAAAAAGAAGACAAATACTGTAGCAGATCCCGGTTGAATCATGTCACGAAGACGCTGTGCTCTGAAGTGTGAAGGAAAGTTAGTGTTATTTTCTCTACCCAAAGATGAGGCTGTGAAAAGTCAGTGGTTGAAGTTTATTTTTGCAAAAATACCCCAGCATTATAGCCCCAGCCTTGTGCTGTGTTCCCGTCATTTTTCTGACGAGTGCTACAGCAATCTACACACATGCAATGGGGGATTCGTCGGCTGTTTGTTTACTTCACAGTACACATTTCAGGGAGCAGTTTCTTCCTCCATTTCACAAGTGTAAAAGTTAAAAATGTGTATTTAATTTTGTTTTGTTACTTGTAACCGCTTCACGTGGCTTGTACTGTATCTGGTGAACTCTTTATTTTCTCATATCCCGTCTAAAACCACATTGAAAATGCGAAGCGTGCCCATTTGTTAATGGATTTAAATGTGTTTGTGAGCTCATGATCCTCAGCCGTTTGTCATTGCTTTGGCCACCATCAGCTGTTCCTATACACGTGCGGCGGTCAAGTTTTAAAATAGTTCTGCTTTTGCTGCTTTGTGGATTAATACTGAACGTGTGTCATGGTTAAGAATAGAGCATATGCTGGTGTTAAACTGCATTGCTTTAATGCACTCCTGCATTGGGCTCACACATACACTCTGCACTCTGACTACTTCAACAATGTTGATCAGCCGTGGTGGGTGTTTCTCTCTGTCTCACGCTGAACGCAGTCAAACAATCGCTACAGGCTGGGTCAACGGACCAATCAGCGCAGATTAGCATCGAGCTAAGGAGGGGTTTTGGAACAAATGAATCTCTGAACAAATAATTTGGGAGTTGTTGGGATAATTAGGTAAAGTAAATGCATATAATAAAACAATGAAAGTGTTTTTTTGATCTTACATGCATATCAGCCTGTTGTTGGAGACCCTAAAACCAAAATATCACCTTTTTTAATGCATAATAGGGGCTCTTTAACAAGAAAGCATTCAATTGATCAAAAGGGATCAATTCTTAAGATTTTTTTTCAAAAAGATGCTGGTCTTTTAAGAAAAACACAAATCAGTAAATAAACTTTATACAAAAGTATGATGCAACAACTGCTGTCAATATTGTTAATAAATACCAATAATAATGAATACCATAACTTAATATTAGGAAAATCAGTGTTTGCCATTATTATAATAAATAATATTTTTAAATATATTACAATAGACAACTGTTATTTAAAATTCTAATAATAATAATATTGTTTTAATGTATTTCTGATAACAAAATGCAAAGTAGATGTTGTTCTTTTAAGAAAAAAAATAAATCAATAAATTCTGTATACTTTCCACAAAAATATGATGCAACAACTGTTGTCAATGCATTTCCTATAAAAAATAATGCCAATGTATTCAAAAAACATTTCACCAAACCCAAAAATTTGATTGCCTGTGTATATTAATCTTGCAGTGTCAACCATCTTGGATGTTGTTATAATTTGCGGTTTATTCCACTGTGGAGACCACTGATGAAACAGGCAATAAGCTGAAAGAAAGTGAGTGACTTAAAAGTGTGTGATGATATTCTCTTTTCCATAAAGGATAAATGCAACATAGGCTCATTCTGAAAGCATACATTTCTGGAGATGGTGAATTATGTAGCCAGTAGTACGTATGACTGCATTTCATCTTTAAAACAAACGATACGGGGCCGTATGACACCGTTCCTTTTTGTGCTTACCAGCTGACCGCTTACCTCCATATGGACGGTTTTCCCACTGTTACCAGTTTGTTCAGTTAACTCACCATGTATGTCGGCGGACTTGAGATGCAGAGAGAAGCTGACCACGATGACGGGGTTCGAGTCCAGTGAAGAACAGTTTCAGAAAGCAGGTAAGACAAAAACAGTAACCAAAAAGTAAAATAAAGAAGTAAATAACAGGGTGAGAATGTAGTAAAATCTAAAAACGTGGTAAAAATCAGGCAAGGGCTTTTATTTTTCTGAATTGCTTTTTAAAAATGTCGGTTGGGTTTAGAGAAGTGGGTGGGCAGGTCAGTCTGTGCTTTTGAAAACACTATTGGTTGGGTTTAGGGAAAGAGGAGGGTGAATCAGTCGATTGGTCAGTCAGTCAGTCAATCAGTCAGTCGACAACAGCCTCTGGTGGATTTCCGCTAGAACAGCAGGCAAGAATGGCACTCGCGAGAGAAATCTGAGATCTCAAACAGCGCACACAGCAGCCTCTGGCGGATTCGTGAAAACAAAAACTGCACAAAAAGAAATTTACCTCCTGGGAGGTATTTCGCGATCTCAGAAACGTGTATATGGGTATGCTTTTCAGAATGAGCCTGGGTTGGACAAATGCGATAACACTCTAGACTTCGGTCAAAACATTGTTTCAGATTTGGAAAAGTCCTAAAATGCTGCCTTCAAAGACAGTGGAGTAGATTTTGGAGCAACAGCTGATGACTGAATCTCACCTTAAACTTGTGCTCGTAGCTCTCGAGCGCCTCCATCACCATACACACAGCCTCCATGGAGCGTTCCAGACGGCCGTCCACTCCATTAAAGCGGTACATGCTGCCAGAGACGTCCGCTAGCACACGCAAACGCTTGGGCTTCTGCTGAGGAGACCCCAACTGCAGCCAAACCAGAAGAAAAAAACACCAGACTGATATTTAATGAGGAAAATCATTCAGTTACTGTGTGGTTCCTTTAATTGCAGCTTTCAGTTTGGACAGAATTCTCTTTTGAGATGCTTTATGGTCAATGAGGTTTTAATGGATAATACAGGAGCCACTAAATATATTCACGGGACCACAGTTAGAACTCAGCAGTTATTATAATCAATTTAGAAAGATGTTAAATATGGGATTAAGGGAAAACGGTGATTATGTGATGATCTTGAAATGGCTGACATTCAGTGGACCGTATAAAAGTAAAGTAAAACAGCTGGAGGAAGAATTTAGTTCACACAACGGAAACAACGGAAAATCTAATAAGAATGCTACATCACACTTTGGCTAAAGAATAAAAAATTACACACAATTACATCCATACATTCCAGTCAACTCTGTAACATCAGTTATAAAAGAGATAAATAAACAAATAGCTCCAATTGATGTCACTTCCTCTGTCAGGGGACTGTGAAAAGTATTGTTGCACCTTTTTTAATCTTCCCACATTAATTTGTACAACATTTTTAGTGTGCACCACTAGTAGATTAATTATCTGTCACTTCTGTTATTGGGATATTTCAGTGAATTTCTCAATTTTTAAAACTTTAAAGCTTAACCACGTTCCTGGAGGACCACCAGCTCTGTGAATTTTCCGGGTCTCCAGAACCAAACACACCTGATTCAGATCATTAGCTCATTAGCAGAGACTGAAGGACCTGTAATGGTTGTGACAGACAAAAGAGACATCCAAAACATGCAGCGCTGGAACATGGTTGGGAAACACTGGCTTAAACTATCTCTTCTTTCCATATATATTGGTTAGTGGCTTCCGAATATAAAGTGTTATTGTTTATTATTGGCAAAAAATTCTATATACAGATGCTGGGTTCCACACACATGACAACAATTAAATTAACATATTAGTTTTTACAAATTTAAGTGAATTGAGCATAAAACAATTAAGTTTTCTCAAAAATAACTCAAGAATTGTGTTGTTTCAGCTCATTTTAAAGTAGTTTGAACAAACAACAAACATCCTTGAAGTATTTGAGTTTGTCCATACGACCCCTTCCAGAGGTATGTAGTCAAAAACACATTTGCATTACATTACTTTCGACCAAAAAAAATCTACAGTATTTTTATAAATTTGAGAAAGAACACCAAAACAAGATATTCATACTTTACTACGTTGAACAAAACGGTTCTGATAAAAAAATAAAGTAAACCTGTGCATACTTTTTAGCATTACTGTGCTCAGATGCTTTCTAAACTGCTGTCCTTTTTAAATGATTTGTTATTTTGTTATTGACAGGAAAGCAAGTAGCACATATTAATCTAAACAACACTTTTTATTTGGTAATTTAAGTTTGTTTGCGCAGTTAAATCCAGTAAAAAAATGAGTGGGTCCAGTAATGATTTCTCACCTCTGGCTCCAGCTCTCCTCTGCGCTTATAAATGGATTTCTCTCCTGTCAGACCATCAATGATCTTAGCATCATCCAGCTCACCCAGTGCCTGATTCCTCAGCCACTGACGCTCCTTCCCTTTAGCCTGAAACACAAAAATCATTTACATATTTATTATTACAAATATGCATGAACAAATTATATATATATATTAATAACTATAAATAGGAAAATATTCAAATATGAATACATAAATCTATTATTTTTCAAAAACCCAAAAACTTGAATGAAACAGTTTTGATTAAGAACACAAATTATACCAAGTTATCCATAACTAAAAATAATGTTTGTATGTGTAGTTAAAGACGTTGTCTTAAAAAACTCCCACTATAGCAATTTTTTGACTGTCTTCGCCTCCAGAATATTATATTTAGCTTTAATTTTTGTTTACTCTAAGTTAAACGTTGACATGAAACATATAATTTCTGTATTATTTGTTCATTCATTCATTCATTTTCTTTTCATCTTAGTCTCTTCACTAATTTGAGGTCGCCACAGCGGAATAAACCGCCAACTTAGCCAGCACGTTTTTACGTAGCCGATGCCCTTCCAGCCGCAACCAATCTCTGGAAAATGTATTATTTGTAATTTCAGTAAATAAAAAATGTGTTTTGTGTCTGTACATACATTGTAAAAAATGTTGGGTTCCACAGAATCAATTTGTGTTGGGAAAACATGAAGGAATTTAAGGTGCTTTCACACCTATAGATCGACTGTTTTGTTCCGAAACAGGAATTAAAATTGTTACAATGTTTCTTTTTGTTCTTGGCGCAGTTCGCTCTCTCACGGCAAAGTAAACACTCCTCACATTGGTCAGAGTTTGGTTTATTTTCTGGGATTTTGCTCAGCTGTCATACGTCATTATTTTAATTTATGATGATAAGAAATGAGACATTATAAGCGAAAAGGTGCATTTTATTTTTGAATGGTGACACCCACAGACATAGTCATCACCAAATATAAATCAGAGGTAAGAATTCATTTCAATTGTTAAGGGTTGTAAAATATATATTGATTCTATACAAGTAGAGTTAACAAAAAAAGTTAATGATATTTGTTAATGATAATGAGTTTTTTTAAATAGTTCAGTTAGACAGCATGCTTTCATTTTTGTATTAGACATGAAATGTACTTTTACCAGTTGGAATGTTATCTCTACTCATCATTCTCTCTTACATATTCATAATACACTATGATATAGCCTGGTTTGTTAGCTTGTTGGATCATATTGCTTTCTCGCTACAATTGAACCGCTCTAGAGTTAGTTTCAATTGAGCCGAGACCACGGTTTTACAAATGCCCAAACAAACCAAGCTAAGGAGACAAACACGCCAAGTTACGAAACAAACATATAGGTGTGAAAGCACCCTAAGTTAACTTATTAGTTTGTACTAATTTCACTGGATAGAACATGAAACAATTAAGTTGCCCCCCCCCCCTCCCAAAAAAAAAAAAAAAAAACCCTCAAGAATTCTGTTGTTTCAGCTCATTTTAAATAAGTAGTTTAAACAAATAGCAAACGTAATTTTCGAGTTCTGGTAAACTCTGTTACATCAATTATGATCTGTTACATAAGTCATGTCACTTCCTCTGGCGGGAATCTCTGGAAGGCATTGAGGCATGTCATTTATTCTTTTTCTCAATAATTTGTCCAAAATGTTTCAGATACACTCTTAGTAGATCAATTATCTGTCAACCCTGTTATTGTGATATTTCAAACAATAATATGATGATAACGCATACAATTGGTGAAAAATGTCAACCGTGTTTCTGTCAACTCTGTTATAGTTAGGCTATTTTACATTATTATTTACCTTTTTTCACATTAATAATGGATTCAGTTTACTGTAAATTATACATTTGTTGTATCATTCCATTTGAAGGAAAATGAATGGAAAATGCTTAAAATGTACCCACAATTCTGAAATTATACAGTGGGGAAAATAAGTATTGAACACGTCACCATTTTTCTCAGAAAGGTGGCATTGACTTGAAATTTTCCCTGGATGTTGGTAACAATCAAAGAAATCCACATATGCAAAGAAAACAAATCTAATTAGTTTACAAATTAAGTTTTGCATAACTAAATGAAATGACACAGGGAAAAAGTAGTGAACACATGAAGAAAGGGAGATGTAGAAAGGCAATGAAAGCCCAGACAGCAGCTAAAATCTCTCAGTAGTTTTTCAGCAACCCCCTGCCTTTCCTCGTTGTAAATTAATATTAGCTGCTTCAGTCCAACATCTACATGAGCATGATGATAAAGATGAAACCAGAGTGGACATTTCAGCAAGAAAACGATCAAAAACACAACCAATGAAACTCTCAAATGGTTCTGTAGAATGGCCCAGCCAATCACCTGATTTGAATCCAATAGAAAATACAAATTAAAGATCAGATTTGATAGACAAGACCCACAGAACCATCAAGATTTTTTTTTACACTGAAATATGTGAAAAAACTCACAACTGAGCAATGCATGTAACCTCATTCTCTATCAGAGAGGCATCTTTAAGCTGCCATCACCAAAAAATATTTCTATATAAAGTATAATAAAAAAGTATCAATGGACATTGTGATACTCAAACTTGAACTATTATGCATTTCTTAGTGGCAAACCTGACCCCCGGCGGTGCCTTGACATCCTTGGCTTCAAACATTGATGCAAATATCAACAAACACCCATAGAAGCACTTCCACATGTGGCTCTGATTACATGAGCGTGCATGAAAACAATGAACCAACACGTCAGCGCTCATCACACACATACAAGAAACACACAAACAACAAAAGCATGAACAAAAACAGACATTCATGTACACACATGCCTACACCCCTGTAATAATGAAAGCATCACATATACTCTTGCCAAAGTTTGAGACAGAAGTGTGAAGTCATAATATGAGGAAAGAGCGCAGGATGATGACACTCCAGGGATTTACTGAACAAATGAGATCATCAGCTCTACTCTGTGTCAAATCTCTCAAGTCTGTGTGAAAAAGAGCTCTAATGCTCCATTTACAAATACTGACAGTACTTTTCCTTAAACCTTTTTCTCAGCCAAACCTATTTGACCTAGCATACAGTATTTACTTGAAGTAGATGTTAGCTATGGTTTAAAAATGTAACGACATGCAGCAACAGGTAAATACTGTAAATGCCTAATAAATTATAAAGCGTTTATATATTATTCCTTTAGATTTTTATGATTTTTAGAAATATATAAGAGAAAAAAAACTTAAATGTACCATCATGCATGAAATATGTATAAATATATGAATTCAGATGCAAAACCCTCTAAATCCATCAGACCTCTTTTCTTGTAAATCAGCATTTTCTATCAGGCTCCTATAATTAGGTTCAGTAGTTTCATTTTATAGGTAATGAAAAGGTTATTATCTAGTAAATAAAATAACTTTTTTTTTAAATGTCACTTTAGACAATTCCTTGGTTTTTAACAAGGTAGATTTTCTTTTGCGTCAAAACCAGCTAAATCCACTTGTGCTTTTTTTACAAAAACCTCCAAATCCACCTATTGGGACAAGACAGTGTAATTAGTTGAAAATCACTAAAGATGCAATTAGAAATTATTTTACCAAACATAAAACACATTACACAAACCACCTAAAATTAAAAACACATAAATCTGTCAAGTAAGTGGCGGTTCATTCTGCTGTGGTAAACCAGGGAAAAAGCAGAAGGAAAATGAATGAATGAAATCTGTCAAGTAAGTGGATTAATCAATTAAACATTAAAACTGTTGTCATTTCTGATATTTGGGATTTAGATTTAAAATATAAACATTGCAAACTAAGCTTGTTAGATTCAAATAATGTAGTGTAAAACATTGTGAAACATCAATATCTGTACATTATCCATTAATATAAAAAGCTTATCAGGCGTATAGGTATTGTGAAGTAATATAAATAATGTATAGTTTTATACATTATATTTATCTTTTGAAAAATAGCTTACATTTGCAAATAAAACACAAGGTAGGTAGTATCAACATATGGACATCTTTTCTGGCGTGGTCAGTTTGTTCGTTAGCTCACTTTGTAAAGTGTTGTACTTCTGATACAGTGCTCAGAGTGCTCGGGTTCAAGTCCGTTAAGCAATGTTCCACAGAGATAAAAGCAATGTAAATTTAAGGTAAATCTACATGGTCGCAGTTAACTTTTGTCTTAAGTTTGCTTTTTTAAACACTATTGGTTGGGTTTAGCGAAGGGTTTAGATTAGTGGCTTGCTGGTCTACAGTAGATGATCCAAAGAACAAACCCAGCTTATTGTGTATGTGTACAAGACTTGTATCTAAAACATATAACAAAATATACCTTAAGTAACATATTTCAGATTTAGAAAAATGTAACAGCGCCCTCTAATGGATTTGTCATCTGAAATGTGAAACAAAACATACCCAGAGTGAGAGCAACGTATTTTACAGTTTGAAAAAATTCAGGCTGAGACACGCATTTCCAGTGAGCCTAGGCTGGTAAATGTCCTTAAGGCTCATCGAGCATGTGATTGCAGTATGAATGAGTGCATAAACCACAAACACTTCTCTGTCAGACAGGTGTGGGAATGTACATGTGTTCAACATGTTTGTGGGAAAACCATACGCCATCATGAGCGCTGATTACAGAGTAAAGGCACGGCTCCAAATGTGCTGTTTTGCTCTCTTTTTACAAACCCTCATATACATTCCTCTGAAGATGGAGGAGCTGTTTTTGTTTGTGTTTTTCAGGGTTTTGTACCATCATTAAGCATAATAAAGCATGACAACGAGTGTTCATTATATACCATTGAAATGATAGATCTTAGATGAACGTGATTGAATATATGGTTGCGCCTGATCTGAAAATAAAAAAATAAGTATCCATCACACATACTGTAATTGTAAATAAAAATAATTATATATTTTTAATTAATTTATAATAATAATACAAATTTAAAATACTCCTCATAAAAACAGTGCATCCGGAAAGTATTCATAGCGCTTTACTTTTTCCACATTTATTTATGTTACAACCTTATTCCAAAATGGATTAAATTCATTTATTTACTCAACATTCTACAAACTATACCCAATTATGACAATGTGAAAAAAGATTTTTTGAAATTGTTGCAAATTTATTAAATACTTTATCAATACTTTGTTGATGCAGCTTTGGCAGCAATTACAGCCTCAAGTCTTTTTGAATATGATGCCACAAGCTTGGCACACCTGTCTTTGGGAATTTTTGCCCATTCCTCTTTGCAGTACCTCTCAAGCTCTATCAGGTTGGATGGGAAGCGATGGTGTACAGCCATTTTCAGATCTCTCCAGGGATGTTTAATAGGATTCAGATCTGGGCTCTAGCTGGGCCACTCAAGGACATTCAGAGTTGTTGTGAAGCCACTCCATTGATATTTTGGCAGTGTGCTTTGGGTCATTGTCCTGCTGTAAGATGATCCGTCGCCCCAGTCTGAGGTCAAGAGCACTATAAAGCAGGTTTTCATTCAGGATGTCTCTATACATTTCTGCATTCATCTTTCCCTCTATCCTGACTAGTCTTCCAGTTCCTGCTGCTGAAAAACATCCACACAGCATGATGCTGCCTACAGCATGCTTTACTGTAGGGATGGTATTAGCCTGGTGATGAGCGGTGCCTGGTTTTCTTCAAACGTAACCCCTGGCATTCACTCCAGGAGTTCAATTTAAGTCTCATCAGACCAGAGAACTTTGTTTCTTATGGTCTGAGAGTCCTTTTGGCAAATTCCAGGTGGGGAGTGGCTTCCGTGTGGCCACTCTACCATACAGGCCTGATTGGTGGATTGCTGCACAGATGGTTGTCCTTCTGTAAGGTTCTCCTCTCTCCACAGAAGAACGCTGGAGCTCAGACAGAGTGACTATCGGGTTATTGATCACCTCCCTGACTAAGGCTCTTCTTCCCCGATCACTCAGCTTAGATGGCTGACCAGTTCTAGGAAGAGTCCTGGTGGTTTCAAACATCTTCCACTTACGGATGATGGAGGCCACTGTGCTCGTTGGAACTTTCAAAGCAGCAGAAATGTTTCTGTAAGCTTCCCCAGCCTTGTGCCTTGAGACTATCCTGTCTCGGAGGTCTACAGGAAATTCCTTTGTCTTCATGCTTGGTTTATGCTTTGACATGCACTATCAACCCTGTGACCTTATATAGACAGGTGTTATGCCTTTTCAAATCATGTCCAATCAACTGAATTTACCACAGGTGAACTCCAATTAAGCTGCTGAAACATCTCAAGAATGATCAGTGGAAACAGAATGTACCTGAGCTCAATTTAGAGCTTCAAGGCAAAGGCTGTGAATATGCATGTACATGTGATTTTTCAGGTTTTTCATTTTTAACAAAAAAATCTTTTTTCACATTGTCATTATGGGGTATTGTGTGTTTTGAGGAAATAGATGAATTTAATCCATTTTGGAATAAGGCTGTAACATAAAAAATAATGTGGCAAAAGTGAAGCGCTATGAATACTTTCCAGATGCACTGTATGTAAATCCTCATCAACCACTTATATTGTAACAGTTTCAGACGAATGTTCATTGTTAGTGATTGAACTTCCACGCATGTCCTTATCCTGTCCTCTATGGAGATACCCTCCTTAAGATCTAATCTTCAAGCTTCCAATTTACAATTTGAAGATTCCTTTGATACTGACATCAGCGTCATGTATAATGCAGAAATTAAACCTTCACTAAAACAATCTTTTGTTATTACTTTTTCCAAAATAGACAAAAAATATTTCTTAATAAAATATCAAATTTATGACTTTTTTAGACTCAATATTTTGCATGCATTCTTTATTTGTTTGTTTTTAAAGCTGGAAAAGCTGTCATTAAGTGCTCATCATACAGTACATGCATTCCAAAATGCACCTTTCAAAGTGTTTATAGATTTTGCAGTACTATAATAAAAATAAAGAATAAGTAGATGTTTCCAAACGTCTGACTGTCAGTGTGTGTGTCTTTACAGGAGCAAAGGACGATCTGAGAGACTCAGTTGAGAGACTGTTGAACATCACCTCAGGACAGGACGATGCCAGTGCTCATCTGGACCACACAAACATACATGCCTACTGCGTCTGCCAGCGCTATTGTAAGTGAAAGGAGAGTGCAGTGATTTAGAGGAACGAACTGTGAAAGACAGACTGAGATAATCCTTGTCACCATGTTTTCACATAAACACATCTGTCTTTGAGCAGAGCTACCAAAGAGGAACCTGATCCTCCCTGCGGTCGCAGCTGATCCTCCGTTCACACAACACAGAGAAAAGCCCATGAGCAGACGCAGATCTCAGGTCAGATCTTCACATTTATTATTTTACTATCAAGATGGAATTCAATTAAACTCAACTGCTTTTTCAGACTACATATTTAAAATGAGCTGAAACAACACATTTCTTGAGAAGTTCAATCCACTTAAATTTGTTACGTTAACTTAACAGATTTTTGTTGGGACAACACGAATGAATTATGTGGAAACCTGTTTTTTTTACAGTGTAGAAAATATTCAAAACTATTTTGTAGACATTTAAAGGTCCAATTAAATTAAAGTTTTATAGATGTTAGTATCAGTATTATTCGTTTTTAAAATATCTATAAGCGAGTGTGCCCCAAAACAGTGACAAAACTCACATTTATAAGATATAAAACTGATCTCAACATGAAAAGCTCACTCAAAAAATGACTTTTAATGTCTGTTCAAAATACTTACTTTAAATGAGTTGAAACAACACAATTCGTACTTTTTTTTGGGACAATTTCATTGTTTATGTTCAATCCACTTCAATTTGTAAAACTATAATGAGAATTTATTAGAGTTCTTGTAGTTTGTCACTTCCGCCCAAATGGATCAACGGCTTTATTCATGTCACCTCACACACACGTCACTAACAGTTTCTCATTACATCATAACCAATCAAATGCTCTCTATTATCTGACACTTCTCATAGATATATACAGTAGAAATCGCATACGGACACTGAGCGTGTGTCAATAGCGCCGCCACATTTGTACAGTGCTCACAGCACAAATGTCATTAAGCCGCACTAGTCAAGACTAAAGCCAAAGTAAAGATGCTGGACTTTAGTGCTGTGCACGGGTGTAGTAATGAGCAAACAAAGAAAACAAAGCACAACGGCAGAACATTTCATAGGTAAGATTTTGTATTTTATGAACTTTTGTGTCAACATATTGATAATAATACAGTCTCGCACTGCACTGACCATAAGACAAAGTAGCACCAACTCACACTAAATACCAGGCTTATGCTAGTTTTGTTGATTAAAATAAGCAAACAATGTAAATAAAATATGACAACAAGATGCTGCGTTGTCAGAAACTTGTATTATTGTCAGCTAAGTGAACGAGTCGTTCATAACGGAGATTAATTCATAAGCTAATTGCTCCCTCTGTTTGAATGAGAAGTGAAAGCAGGAGAGAGGGTGTGTTTAGGACACGAAATAGATCAAATTTAACAGGGAGGGAGGATAATACATTTCCATGCACACAAATACATGCTCTTTGTCGGCAATACTCATGCGATCACTTATCAATCGATGTAGAAAAGGGATGTCAAATAATAATTTTAATCATTTAAAAACAAATGTGCATACTGACCACCGGGAAAACTCCCGATCATAGATATTTGTATTTGTATTTATCTCTGGCTCTGGATGGCCAGTCCTCCACTACACATTGGTCCCACATTCATTTCAAAGGAGCGCTATCCTGTACTAAAATGGCGGCTCTATTGATGCATTTCTTCCAATAGACAACAACAGCATAGGCGATATCAAATGTAAATATCTATGGACACTTCTCATTTGATACACTTGAGCTCAACCAATCTTACTGGCAGAGCTATGATAAAACAAAACACTATTGGTTGTCTTTTTTGTAAAAGAGTAGGAGCTAATCTATGTCACACTCTCACCGTGTTTTGGTTGAGATTATGCCAAACGTTGAATAAAAATGCAAATATCAAAACACTTTACGGGACCTTCAAAAATGAATTAAAAATAAAAATTGTGACGTGTGACGAACAACCATAAAGTCCAAAAAAAAATAGAAAATGAGATAACCATGTGACATTAATTGTATGTGTAAACTTTGTATACAAAAACAGTTTGGGGATATTTTTGCGTGACCAAGAGTCTGCATTTTAAACATTAAACAGTGTCATGCAGAAAAACGTTTAAAAGCGTTTATGTCCGCTAAGAAAATTGGAGATGCCGTTTGCTGTCATGTCATTAAAAGCCAAATCCTCAGCAAAAAAAGAAGCGGCGACATTAACAAATGGAAGGATAGAGTAAGGAAGGCATTGAGGGATGCTGGTAAACCATATTTGAATCAAAGAGGACAACAAAAACCAGGGAAAAAATCCACTGAGTGAGTGGAAGAACCGTATATGTGATGTGATCTCTCTCTCTCTCTAAATGCGTTGAGGAGTTCAAAATAAACCACATACCATATATAATAAAGCTTTATCAGTGCATATTTCCCTCCAGTTCTGTGTAAACTACGCCAAGCAAAGTTTATTTGTTTATTTATTTATTTCATGGGATGGTGGAGCACGAGAACAGTTTGAAGTAATATGGTGCACTGCGCCAGTTTTTCTAAATAAACAACAATATTTAGTTATGATGTATGTCTGCATTGCATGTATGTATGTGTTTATTTATTTATTTATTGTTAGTAATTGATTGCCTCTACTGTAAGAAGGTCTATGTAGTGTATATTGTATTTTCTGTTTTTGAATAATAATAATAATAATAATAATAATAATAATAATAATAATAGTAAACTTGAAAGAAGTGCTTAATATTAACCTGAAGTTTCTGTTTATTAAAACTAAGATAAAGGAATCAGATCTTTAGGTTGGTTTAAAGTGATATGATGAATTGGAGTTACTGTTATTCCACAATAACTGGACATATACCGTTACTCCATTTGATAAATGTACTGTAAATCACAATAACTTTTGATTTTTAATACTGACACTGAAAAATGTTATATCCTTAAAGTTGAGAAGTTTTTGTTGTCTATCTTCAAGTAAAATAAAAATATATAATATAATGTTCACAATCCAATTTAAAAAATATGGACGTACAGTTGAAGTCAGAATTATTAGCCCCCCTGAATTATTAGCCCCCTTTTTATTTTTTTCCCCAATTTCTGTTTAACAGAGAGAAGATTTTTTCAACAAATTTCTAAACATAATAGTTTTAATAACTCATTTCTAATAACTGATTTATTTTATCTTTGCCATGATGACAGTAAATAATATTTGACTAGAGATTTTTCAAGACACTTCTATACAGCTTAAAGTGACATTTAACTAGACTTAACTAGGTTAATTAGGTTAACTAGGCAGGTTAGAGTAATTAGGCAAGTTATTGTATAATTTTGAAAATCAGCTTAAAGGGGCTAATAAATTTGACCTTAAAATGTTTTTAAAAAAATTTAAATTCTAGATTTTATTTTTTATAGATTTTATTCTAGTCGAAATAAAACAAATATTTGGATCTGCACTTTGTCCAGAAGAAAAAATATTATCAGACATACTGTGAAAATTTACTTGCTCTGTTAAACATAATTTGGGAAATATTTAAAAAAGAAAAAAAAATTCAAAGGGGGGCTAATAATGCTGACATTAACTGTATATGGTTCTTCGTCTTAAGGCCTCAATTATTTACACACGTATATACACAAAATTAATTTTGACACATTTATACACTCATATTAGACATACATTTATTACAATCACCAAAAATAAAGTATTTCTTTTTTCATTAAATGTTTATATTGTATTTTAAATTTTATATTGTATTTATTTATTGACATTTTTTAAATTATTTAATTAATTACTCACATTTGAGCAGTTTATTCCTACAATTTTCTCCCAAACCATCAGTGCTTCTCAAAACATATTGTGGAAATAACTATGTTTTATGACTGATAACCATTATTGGTTCATATTAAAATTCTGTTCTGTCTGAATAAATAAATAAATAAATAAATAATACACTAACTAGAAGTGCGTTTAACTGTAATGTACAAAACGACAATAAATATGTGGAGTTTTTGAGTCAATAAAAACCCCAACACAACCAAACATTTCTAATCCCAATGTTGATTTTCAGTTTTAGGGGAAAATGAAATCCCCAAACACAGATTTCAGATCAGATCAAGCTATCATAGTTCTTTTTCTTCAACTATAGACAGTGAAAGTAGCTGGTCTTCAGTCATTGTTTTCTAAGAAACCCCACCCATGTTCCAGTGCTCTGTTCATCCACACCCAAACACACACATGAGACGCGCTGCAGGACATCCTTCCATACAGACAGATGACGGCCTGTGTTCATATTCCCAGACCAATCAGAGGACAGGACGTCTAATAGTAATAATAATAATAACAGTACAAGTTCTTTTGGAGTCACAGGATGGTCCTCTGGCTAAAAAGTGTGCTTGTGTGTGTGTGTGTGTGTGTGTGTGTGTGTGTGTGTGTGTGTGTGTGTGTGTGTGTGTGTGTGTGTGTGTGTGTGTGTGTGTGTGTGTGTGTGTGTGTGTGTGCGTGTGTGTGTGTCTATGAGCGCACGTGCACAAAGTCTCACAGACTAAGTGGCTCGTCATCCAGAAAAGAAACTAGTCAGCAGGCCAGCTTTTATGCAATGCCCTGTTTAAACCTGTTATTACAGCACACCATACAATTCCATTTGAATCCCATTAAAGTTGTTCCAAACTGGCAGGAGTTTCCTTCTTCTGTTTAACATAAGAGAAGATATTATGACAAAATATTGGTAAGCTGACAGCAGACGATGGCCTTTGACTTTCATCACAGGACAAAAAAAAAATACTATGGAAGTCAATGGCTACTGTAAGCTGTTTGGTTTCTGACACTTTTAATTTGGGTTCAACAGAAGAAAGAAACTGAAATAGATTTGAAACCACTTGAGCAAGTGTTTACGTTACATTTACATTTAGTAATTCAGTGATTCAATAAGAAGAGGCAATACACGAAACAATTGCTAATTATACAAATGAACTGTTTGTGCTCAGAGAATTAAGTGCTAAGGTGAGGAGGGGGGAAGTTGTTTTTTGGGAGAGAAGAGTGTTTCTACAAGTGGTTTATCAAGTCCACTAACCTGTGTGAGGCACACTTCATACAGTAGATGCACAATGTTTCTCTGTACATGAAATCCTACATACAGTTGCAATCAGAATTATTGAACCCCCTTTGAATTTTTTTTTCTTTTTTAAATATTTCCCAAATTATGTTTAATAGAACAAGGAAATTTTCACAGTATGTCTGATAATATTTTTTCTTCTGGAGAAAGTCTTATTTGTTTTATTTCGGCTAGAATAAAAGCAGTTTTTAATTTTTTAAAACCCATTTTATGGTCAAAATTATTAGCCCCTTTAAGCTATATATTTTTTCGATAGTCTAAATAACAAACCATCATTATACAATAACTTGCCTAATTACCCTAACCTGCCTAGTAAACTTAATTAACCTAGTTAAGCCTTTAAATGTCACTTTAAGCTGTAAAGAAGTGTCTTGAAAAACATCTAGTCAAATATTATTTACTGTCATCATGGCAAAGATAAAATAAATCAGTTATTAGAGAGGAGTTATTAAAACTATTATGCTTAGAAATGTGTTTAGAAATTTTCTCTCTGTTAAACAGAAATTGGAGAAAAAAGTAAACAGGGGGGCTAATAAATCAGGGGGTTGAATAATTCTGATTGCAACTGTATATGTGACTCATTCCAGAATTGCGGGTACATTTCATGCATATAATTTATCCCAGGGGCCACAAATTGCCGTCCCGAGGGCCATTTTCCAACATTCTAGTGTTATTCGATTATTTTCAGTTTTATGCTGCCCGTATTTTGTTATAAAACACTTCTTCATGACTTATGCACTATGCTGGTGGTGTAACAAATGTGAAAATTCTGCTAATATTCTATACAAATGGTCTCATTTAATAGATTTTCCTCATATATGTATTAAAAATTTATAAAAACATATTTTAATACTCTGTAGCCTACATTAGTACACTTTTAATGTCAAGCTGGTTGAATTGAACATGCTATAGTAAATGTGAATATATATATATATATATATATATATATATATATATATATATATATATATATATATATATATATATATATATATGTATATATATATATATATATATATATATATATATATATATATATATATATATATATATATATATATATATATATAATAGTTTTGGATTTTTCATTAGTTTTAGTTTTTATTTAGTTTTGACTTTTTGTTTTCAAATTCAGTCAGTTTTAATTAGTTTTTAGAGGCAGATTTACTAGTTTTTATTAGTTTCTATATTTTGAAATTGCTTAGTTTTAGTTTAGTTTTTATTAGTTTTAGTTTTTTTTTTTTCATATAAATTAGGATATTTGTAAGGTGCAAGATACAAAATCATCAAAATATTGTATAATAACTCAACCAAAGATATATTTTTGAAATTGCATGCAGAGGACACATGAACACTACCATCTACCCATCCTCAAATTCAAATACAACAGCCCACAAGATAGCAGGCCTACATACCGTTCAATATGTGTGGAAGGCTGCTACTGAGGTTAAATACACAGTAGGGTGATAAAAAGTTCAGATCTTTTCAGTGAACCGGATCTTTTGTGACAATTCTCCCATGCTTGGGCTTAACATATCAAAAATATGTAGTGAACAATCATAATTTCAGTTAGTTAAAACATCACCATTATCTAAAAAGTTTCTTTGAATGAATTTTTGCAACCCAACTGAAGCATGATTCACTTATTTAAATTCCTTTACGACTTTCTGTTATTTATTTCTGTGAAATAAACTTACGTTTCGCCAGATCCTCTCATTTAATCCCTCGATTTACCCGCGCTGCCTGCAGTTGTTCAAGTTTAGTTCAGTCACAGAAGGCTGTCATGTATTCGGTTCACCGAATTACACATGCGCATTATTATGAGTTCACCCTTGCTCAAATCCGATTTCTGTGTAATATTACTGTTCTAATAACTGAATAACTCTGGAAATTGGGTTATTTCGAGTCAGGGGTGGTATCAGGCATGTTAAAAAGTAAGTTTTTGTGGATAAGTGCTTACTTGAGACACGAATCTTTTCAAATGATTCAGTTCGATTTGATGAACTAGTTCAATCGGTTCACTTAGAAGATCCGGTTAAAAGAATGATTCATTAACGATCAGGATCACTAATACGGAAATAAAACCCGTTATTGGACACAAATGTGTTATATTAATACTTTTAAGTGTCTGCTCGGGTCGTATTTAATGTGTCACCGTGCTGCTGTCATGTCCAGTCGTTGTTTTTGTCGCGGGAGCATCAGCGAGGACTGACTGGAGGAGGACCAGCTTGATCTGGCCAATGGCAGCAGGATTCCAAGGTGCCGTACGGCTCAAACACCATGCGTAAAACTGGCACCGCAAAGTAAATAGATTTACTTCTAAAAGGCTTATCTATTAAATACATTTACAAAGACTAAAACCAAGGATGTTTCTGCTATAATTTTAGTTAGTTTCAGTTAGTTTTGTATGTAAAAAATGCAGTTTTAGTTAGTTCTAGTTTTTTTAAAAACTCGTTTTTATTTAAGTTAAAGAAAATGTTTTTCAATTCTAATTTTCGTTTTTTCGTTCATTTTCGTTAACTATGATAACCTTGATATATATATATATATATATATATATATATACACTGTATACACACACACACACACACACACACACATACTTTTTTACCTCTTTGTTGTCGTTTTACAAAAAAAGAAAGATATTGAGAAGAACAATTGCTAAAGTTACCTTAACTGCTTTTTGCTGTTCTTATCTGGAGTATGCTGTTAAACCTTCGGTTAAGCAACAATTAGGACCGAATAATAATAATGCCTATTATTTGTAGATGTATGTAAATTTACTTTCATTGCAAGTTCAACTACCTCTTCAATATGTACAACAAGTAACAAAAAGCTTTTTGCTTTTTTACTCAAAAAGAGTTTTGAGTTAATCTGTGGGAGAATGACTGAGTTTGTGTCTAATGCAAGGCCATACACACACAAAAGTCAAATACATATTTCAGCAGCTGTGTGATGCTATTGAACATGCTTATTTGCATTACCACAATGTACAGGTAATGCTTGAAATATAAACATCATGTCTGTTGTCCTAATAAGCATCAATTACATCAGGTTTCCACTTTCTTCTTGTGCTTGAATGTTTAAACAAAACAGGTTTAAAGGGGGTCTTAGTCTATATGTCTATATATAACTTGATTTAATTTGTTTTATTCAAATCTGTTTCATTAAAGTTTTTGTTTTTGAAAAATAATGAAAGTTGGTGCATTAAAAGAGCATCACAAAATCTTTTTGGTTTTTTCCTTCCGTCAATCGGCGAAGTTTTGTTCCTCGCCACTGTCGCCTCTGACTTGCTTTGTTTTGGGACTTTTAGAGCTGCACATCGATGGATTTGCTCTTCAGTGTTTGGACTTTCAGCAGTGTAAATTGAACCACACTGAACTGAACTAAACTGAACTTCAACTCTGAAAACTGGACTGACAGTTTCAATTTACTAGAACTTCTATGTTAAGCTGCTTTGACACAATCTACATTGTAAAAGTGCTATAGAAATCAAGATGAACTGAATTGAAAGTCTTACCACTCCTAAACTAAACAGTAGTTAAATTAAATTAATAAGCAAGTACATTTAACATAGTGGACGATTCAATGCAACTTCCACCGCACAGGGCAGAAAGCAAATGACTACAGGTCACCCAGTGCCATAAACACACTGAAGTATTACCAGAGGTGTTTTTACCTGCAGACTGTCCAAAATAATGCGTAGAGACTGAACCTGACGTCTTACTGCCCCTGAGAAACGATCGTATGTGGAGGCATCATATTCACTCATCTCGATTTCTTTCAGCCTGAAACATAAACACAGTATTTTAAACATTAGGGGAGAGTGTGGATGGTTGAAACACTTTTTGCATTTCCTTCAGTTTCTCAGTGGCAGTTTTTAAATATGCGTACAATTGATAATATACAGTGCTCAGCATAATTGAGTACACCCCATTTTGAAAATGAATATTTTGATCCAGTTCTGAGAGAATATAGGCAATGTATTTTGGTGCATTTAAGCAAAACAGATTTATTAAACAGATATATTTATTAAAATAATATTTTAGTCACCAAACATATTTAGAAATTGAAACATAATACAATTAAATTCAAGCAAAAAAATAATAATTATAACTTACAAAATTTCAACTAAATTTTTCAATTTTTTTTGCTTCTCTTGATTTTCCCTCTTTTTTAAATTTATATTTAATATTTTTCTATATCATAAATTTGGGTGTACTAGTTTTTGGACTGTTATGGTAAGTTATTTTGTTAGATGAGCTCCAGATTTTGCTTCAGTACTGACTAATCTAATGTATATGCACAAATGTAATATTGTATAGCTTCCTGTAAAAAGTATGAATTTAAAAGATAGATTTGTGAGGGGTGTACTCATATACAGTATGCTGAGCACTGTATGCAGAACACTTGAACTTGACTATAAAATCAAAATCAACATTCATTCAAATGTAATAATAAAAAATACTCTACAACATTAGGTTGGATTTTTTTTGGTAAACAGACTAAATATAAATAGGTTAAATTTGTTAAATTGGCCATATAATTACAGACTAGTAAAAGAACAAGCAACAATCACGTTTTGGTCAATTACCAGGCCTGAACAAAAATATTTTTACTGAAAATCTAGACTGAACTACTTTGAACTTTAAAATGAATTAAATAAAAGAAATAATTCTTTGAAATTAAATGACATTGAAACTGTAAGGAAAGTAAAATTGTACATTGTTAATATGACAAGCTTTTAAATCAATGTTGTGATAAAGAACATCCACGATTAAACTTTCTGTGTAGATACAATCGCTTTAACACTTGATAGCTATCCCTATTTGAATCTAAGAAAACAGTACTTTAAATGAATAATGTTGTACAAAAAAGGTTCAAGTTCCAGCTGGGTCAGTTGGGATTTCTGTGTGGAGTTTGCATGTTCTCGCTTGTTTGCGTGGCTTTCCTCCGGGTGCTCCGGTTTCCCCCACAGTCCAAAGACATGCGCTATAGGTGAATTGAATAAACTAAATTGGCTGTAGTGTATGTGTGAGAACGCAAGAGTGTATGGGTGTTTCCTAGTACTGGCTTGTGGCTGGAAGGGCATCCGCTGTGTAAAACATATGCTGAATAAGTTGGCGGTTCATTTCACTGTGGTGACCAGTGATGAATAAAGGGACTAAGCTGAAGGAAAATGAATGAATAAATGAAGGAATGGTCACATATGGGTGATTTCTTTCAGATTGAGAAAGGGTCTAACTGAGAATATGTTGTATGAATAACATCACTCTAGCTCAATCCTGAATTGAGGAATTACCTCTTAAGGCCCAAGGTGTTTTTTTACATGCATTTTTTATTTCTCTTTGCTATTTGGGCTTATTGGAACCTAATTAGAATAAAAATCTTAGTATCATCTTTTGATATTTAAAAATTATGTCCAAAATTATGTCCAAATATGTGGACTCGTGGTCCGAATTTACATAAAACACTTTTTCCCATATTTTCTTTTAGGCATATTTAACATAGATTTTTTTTTTTTAAAACTTGCTTTGACTATCAGAGAGTAAAAACAACATTTTTTCCCATTCTGGACAGTTAAAAATAGGGTTTGGGACATTTCATGAGCTGCAAAAGAGTTGCAGGATGACACTGTATGTCTGTAACAAAATCTAAAACATTTTTATTTAACAAAGTATTTTAAATAGCCACTTAAGAGCTAAAAATGTGCTGTCCACGTATGTGGACACTTGGGCCCTAGGAGGTTAAGTCTTGTTGCAACTGCCCCATTTTGCAACCATCCCACTAACTACAGTGCCAGTATAAGATTTGAACAGAACTCTAATGATATAGTAAACTAAAGTGTTTAACTTAAACTGTCTGAGATGCAGTAGTGGTGTTATAAATGATAAATACTCTAATTCCAGTAATTGAGTAGTTTTTGCCAGGAACTGTATTTAACTACAAAGTACGTTTTTAGTGCTGCATCGGTACTTTTACTGCACTGTACTTTATTTTTTCTTGTCTACGGTGACTGGCTAAGTAGAATAATCAGTCTAATGATTCATATCCGATCAAATCGAGCATAATAGTAGTACCGTACTTTAATATTATTTGTATTATGCAGCACATTAGTCAACCCTTGTTTGAGTTTAAATAAAACTGACCAACCTCAAGACACAGAGGCTTTTTAAATGCAGCAATTTACAGTGTGGAAGCATTAAAACTGTCTAAAACGATGATAAACCATTACATGCAATGACCAAGACATTGTTTAGATTGATTAGATAAAGTTTAGACTGTTTAAAAAAAGGAAACCTACTGTATGATGACTGAAATTACCAAATGGCCTTAAATAATAACTAAATGCACTAGAGAATGTTACGTTTTCAAACACATGCACTAATCCCCTTAGGTTACACAGATTTCACTTTCTTTTAGCTTATTAAATGTGCAAATAGTAATGTAATGTGTTCTCGCATTAAAATAATCTCAGATTTATACTCCATAAATGGAAAATAATTTATCTTACACTTTGAAGCACCCTTAAAAGAAAATGTCACAGATGTAAGGTACAATTTTAATTGTAATGTAAATGTAAGGTGGACTAATTTTTACTGTGTGATACTCATACTGTTTTTACTCATACTTTAAATAGTATTTAAAGTACATACTTTTACTTGTAGTAAATTGTTTTGGCAAGTACTCTTTCCACCATTGAGCTTCATACATGAATAGTTCACGTGCTTTAGTAAAGCAACTATTTGTCAACCCCCCTAGTAAACTCAAACATCGAAGATACTAACATCTCGTGAGTGATACAGGTAAGAACTACAACCAGAAACTACCGAAAAGGTCAAAAATCTGTCATCATTTACTGTACATTCTTGCCTTGAGAAGTCTATACTTGTAAACAATGTCTTTAAAGTCAGTGTTCTGGGGAAGAGGGATTTCAGAGGACATTGATCTGTTTAGTCACACAATAAGTACAGCTGTCAAGATAGAGAATAGTAGACACTTGAGAGTAGGAGGTGTAGGATAAACATTGCTTTTGGGGCAAGTCCGTACAGCTCTATAAGCGAGACCCACACACACACACACACACAACACCCAGGTGCTCAAAGCCCAGTCTGTGTGAGTGGAGGAGGGAAGGAGGATGGAGATCTGCCAGGTCAATAGTCACCCACTGTGATCTCATCCAGAATGTCAATGACAACATGTGCAGCTCACATTACACGAAGAAGAAAAAAGCCTATATAAGGCCTATATATACAGTCTATATAACATCCCTCGTTTGTCCAATATTTTAAGGATTACCTGTATATATTTGCTGTAATTATGACAAATCTGCTCATTACATGATATAAATTATTTAACTTCCCTTATGTATTTCATATCTGAGTTGGATTATCTTGAAATATTAACAATGGACTATTGATTTAACCACTTAGATCATTGGAATTCCACTGAGGTCATTTACTAAGCCATGAGTCTGTCTGCTTGATTACCTCTGTCTTAATATGAGGACCAGTAAGATGTTTGGCATTCTGGCATTTTAATGACAATTAAGCATGTACCCCTTTGGTAATTTAGAGACAAATATATATAGTTGAAGACAAACTTATTAGCCCTAGTGTGAAATTTTATTTATTTTTCAAATATTGAATAACAAGTGAAGTTTAACGGATGAATGTAATTTTCCACAGTATTTCCTATTATATTTCTTCTTTTGGAGAAAGTCTTATTCTTTTTATTAGTGTATTTGAAGCCCTCTTAAGATATTTTTTAAAGATATTTTTTTGATTGGCTACAGAACAAACAACTGTTGTCCAATCACTTGCGTAATTCATATAACTTGCCTAGTTAAGCCTATGAATTGTACTGTAAGATTGAGTAGTATCTTGGAAAATAACTAGTAAAATATTATGTACTGTCATCATTGCAATGACAAAATATCACAAAATGTTTATTATCATATTATGTTTATTATCACAAATAGTTATTAAACTAGTGTGTTAAAAAATGTGTTTAAAATCCAAAACAGCTGTTGAGAAATATTTAAGAAATGTTATAATTAAATATTTACAGGAGGGCAAATCATTTTGTCTTCTAATGTATATTAATAGATGGATGGATGGACACTGATTAGGAAGAGTTGTGCCAAACTAAGTAGTAAATAATCATAAAATCATTATAAGATACAATAATCACAAATGGGCGACGCGGTGGCGCAGTAGGTAGTGCTGTCGCCTCACAGCAAGAAGGTCGCTGATTTGAGCCTCGGCTGGGTCAGTTGGCATTTCTGTGTGGAGTTTGCATTTTCTCCCCAAGTTCGCGTGGGTTTCCTCCGGGTGCTCCGGTTTCCCCCACAAGTCCAAAGACATGTGGTATGCGTGAATTGGGTAAGCTAAATTGTCCGTAGTGTATGAGTGTGTATGGATGTTTCCCAGTGATGGGTTGCAGCTGGAAGGGCATCCGCTGTGTAAAAACATATGCTGGATAAGTTGGCGGTCCATTCCGCTGTGGCAACCCCATATTAATAAAGTAACCAAAGCCGAAAAGAAAATGAATGAATGAATAATCACAAATCATACATTCTTATTATCGTTTGTCTTAGGATGAAATGTGTCACTAGAACAAATAAAGCTGTATTTAACCTTCCCGTCGTATTTGGGTCAAATCTGACCGGTTTACAACTTAAAATACTCATAAACATTGTGTTTTACATCTGATTGCCTCGAGGCCTTATGATATTCTCCACACTATGCACTTAAACATAAAAGTGATGATCACCTCTTTCATTGAATTTTGAGTGTTTAAATCAACCTTGTTACACCTTTGGTGTTCCTGGTCAAAAGTAACCACCATAGGAAATTAATGAGTATCCAGACTATATTCATCCATTAGACAAAAAACATTCCCATACACACCACCCCAACTCACTCACAATTTCAGACTAAACAATGCCTTTTGCAGGTACCCAACAGGTAAACCCAACCGTCATTATGGGATTATTTTGTTCGTGCTTTGCTGGTTGATAAATCATTCAGATGGATTAAAATGTCAATTTCTTTGGTCAGACCCTGTAATAGTTATTTTAATGAGCTGCCTATTGGTAATGAAACAAAGTATTTTGATTTCTGTCATATATTGGCTAATTTAAGAGCAGATAAAACAGAGCGGTCAATTTTGACCAGGAACACTAAAGTAAGGTGCGGGATGTGAACACGAAAGGAGGGTTAATAGGTTTCCTGAAGAATCCATCACCAGCTATTGACCTATCAAACTCATAACACTGAATGTATAAACTTTACTGTGTAAGACCTTATTATATACATTGTCAGGGCTTGACATTCACTTTATTGATCACCAACCACTGTGGCTAGTAGTTTTCCAATGCTACTAGCCACTCGCCATTTTCACTAGCCACAATTTTGTTGTTAGATACTAGAGTATTCATGCTGTACAACAGACAAATAATTAGCATCGACTGCTTTGGCAGCTTCTAGCTCAGGAGTGCCCAAACTTTCTTATAAAGGGCCAAAAACCAAACTTGACTGAGGGCTGAGGGCCGAAGTTAAATATACCAAACCGTATTACATTAAATATGCTCATTTGTTTGCATGTTATTTCAAAATAACTAGAAAAGGTTGCTTTAAAACATATTAAATGAAGATGCAGTATAATTTTTAAGGTTTTATAATCAACTTATTATAGTAAAAACATAAACAATCCTATTTATAACACATTGTAGCTCAATATGGAATACACTAGTCCAGCTGCTCCAGCTTTTGCCTTGATGTCTTGTGCATTGTCCTCTATCTGTCAAGTGACAGTATTTACATTTGTTTTATTCATAGTCTGATTTAGTTGGCTTTTTTTGTAGCTCCTCAATTAAACAAAGAAACAAAAGGGTATACATTAAATTCGAAATGATGATCTCTGTGAAAGGCATTCGCCCCAACCAAGCAATCATTCTCCCTCTCTTTTCAGATGGGATGGTGGGCCAAACCATGTTTACCATGGGCTTGCAAAAAAAGAAAAACAGCAACAAAATTTTTTTGGGTGGTGAAATATGACCATGATCTGATGCACCACTCTCAGCAGGGGTGGTTTGGGTTTTTGGCCCAGGTGGGGTAGAGCCAATAATCCTTAATCTAATACTAAAGTTAATCCATACTCTTCTTCTCAGGTTCTTCATTAATGTGGGTGTGTGTAAGCGGTTTGATGTCATAAGGGGGAAATAGAGTGTGAAGTGTGTCTAGACCATTGCGGCCCTCAGGTGCGCTTTAACCGACACTATCAGCCATGAAATCAGTCCAGACATCATGATCCCAAAATACTGTCACACTGCGCTTCTTTACAAAAGAAATGATCCGTTACCGCTCCATCAGCACCTGGACCAAAAACGTCTGGAAAAGCCACAAAAGTGCTGCAGGATTGTTTCTGTGCAACAAAAGCTAATGTAACATGTAAGGAGTGCGCTCTTCTTGATGGTGGTTTTATCGCTCTCCGTCTTCCTGCTTCGCTTCTCTCACACACATACACACACGCAAGCTGTGGGTTTCCTGTCTGGCCTCTGAGGCTCACATTCTTTGTGCTGTGTTATTGGAGGACAGGCTGCTGCTATTTTCTCCTGAATTCCAAACCAGTCCACAGAGAGAGAGAGAGAGAGAGAGAGAGAGAGAGAGAGAGAGAGAGAGAGAGAGAAGTGGCCAGCGTGGCCATGTAGCATATGAGACAGAAAAGTGGGAATATAAAGTCAAGTGCTCTGCTTCTCTTGATCAACACATTTCTATGATAACAAGCGGAATAAATGCCTTATTTTAGGATAAAAAAAGATGTTTATACAATTTCAAAACAAGATTTAATCATGAAGCACACTATAAAATAAAATATATTATTTTCCGAGAACTTAAATTTTCCTGCCATAAGAATTGAAGAATAGCAAAGTTTAATTAAAAAAAAGGAAAAACAGTCAGTGTTTTGCATTACGTGTGTTGTTTCCAGTGGTGTAAAGTAATGAATTACAAATGCCCAAATTACTGTAATTGAGTTGCTTTTCTCAAGAATTGTAATTTACTAAGTAGTTTTAAAAATGTCTACTTTTACTTTCTCTTGAGTACATTTTTAGTGCTGTATCGGTACTTTTACACCACTACTTTCCATCAACCTGCAGTCACTAATATTTTTTCCTGTCTATGGGGATTAAGAAAACCAGTCCGGTGATTCCTGTCTAATCAAATCGCACATAGATGGAAAATCACATCATATTGAACTACTTCAATACATGGGCGATTTATAATTTCAGCAAACTGTTTGGTAGCATTAAAAGTGTCCAAGAAGATGTCCAAAGTCTTTACACGCATTGACCCAGAGACAGATGTTTACTGTATAATGACCGAAATGACCTTAAACATGTAGTCAAATTGACGTTGTACCCAAACCTCATGGGGATGTTGCATTTTGTTTGGAAATGAAAATTGGGTTGACATCAGAACCCAACATCAGGCTGACGTCAATGTCCAACCTAAAATCAACCAAATATCAACGTCTAATGATGTTACAGCTTGACGGTGTGTGGACGTTACCACTATGACGTCTATCAGATGTTGGCTCTTGGTTGCCGTACCTGACGAATAAATGTCAGTATTTGACATCAATATGACGATGGTTTAAGATGTTGGCTCGACGTTGAATTTTTGTCACTTATTAACCCAATCTAAAATCAACCAAATATCAACGTCTAATGATGTTACAGCTTGACGTTGTGTGGACGTTACCACTATGACGTCTATCAGATGTTGGCTCTTGGTTGCCGTACCTGACGAATAAATGTCAGTATTTGACGTCAATATGACGATGGTTTAAGATGTTGGCTCGACGTTGAATTTTGGTCACTTATTAACCCAACCTAAAATCAACCAAATATCAACGTCTAATGATGTTACAGCTTGACGTTGTGTGGATGTTACCACTATGACGTCTATCAGATGTTGGCTCTTGGTTGCCATACCTGACGAATAAATGTCAGTATTTGACGACAATATGACGATGGTTTAAGATGTTGGCTCGACGTTGAATTTTGGTCACTTATTAACCCAACCTAAAATCAACCAAATATCAACGTCTAATGATGTTACAGCTTGACGTTGTGTGGACGTTACCACTATGACGTCTATCAGATGTTGGCTCTTGGTTGCCGTACCTGACGAATAAATGTCAGTATTTGACGTCAATATGACGATGGTTTAAGATGTTGGCTCGATGTTGAATTTTGGTCACTTATTAACCCAACCTAAAATCAACCAAATATCAACGTCTAATGATGTTACAGCTTGACGTTGTGTGGACGTTACCACTATGACGTCTATCAGATGTTGGCTCTTGGTTGCCGTACCTGACGAATAAATGTCAGTATTTGACATCAATATGACGATGGTTTAAGATGTTGGCTCGACGTTGAATTTTGGTCACTTATTAACCCAACCTAAAATCAACCAAATATCAACGTCTAATGATGTTACAGCTTGACGTTGTGTGGATGTTACCACTATGACGTCTATCAGATGTTGGCTCTTGGTTGCCATACCTGACGAATAAATGTCAGTATTTGACGACAATATGACGATGGTTTAAGATGTTGGCTCGACGTTGAATTTTGGTCACTTATTAACCCAACCTAAAATCAACCAAATATCAACGTCTAATGATGTTACAGCTTGACGTTGTGTGGACGTTACCACTATGACGTCTATCAGATGTTGGCTCTTGGTTGCCGTACCTGCCGAATAAATGTCAGTATTTGACGTCAATATGACGATGGTTTAAGATGTTGGCTCGACGTTGAATTTTGGTCACTTATTAACCCAACCTAAAATCAACCAAATATCAACGTCTAATGATGTTACAGCTTGACGTTGTGTGGACGTTACCACTATGACGTCTATCAGATGTTGGCTCTTGGTTGCCGTACCTGACGAATAAATGTCAGTATTTGACGTCAATATGACGATGGTTTAAGATGTTGGCTCGACGTTGAATTTTGGTCACTTATTAACCCAACCTAAAATAAACCAAATATCAACGTCTAATGATGTTACAGCTTGACGTTGTGTGGACATTACCACTATGACGTCTATCAGATGTTGGATTTTGGTTGCCATACCTGACAAATAAAAGTCAGTATTTGATGTCAATATGACGTTGGTTTAAGATGTTGGCTTGACATTGGATTTTGGTTGCTTATTAACACGACTTAAAATCAACCAAATATCAACATCGACATTAATTTTTAATTTGATTTAATATTTAATTTGATGACATTATTAGACATCAAAATAACGTTGTCCTTAGATGCTGGATAGACTTTGAATTTTGGTCACCTTACATCCCAACCTAAATCGAACTTAATATTAACGTCTTATGACATAGTGTGCCTGCTGGGCAATAACTAAGTGCACTACAGAATGTTATGTTTACACACATCCACAAATTTACATGTAAATGCATCAGCTTTTTACAGTATTATACTCACTACTCGTGGGTACTTTTGAAAGGGCTGCATTTTACTCATACTTTGAGTAATATTTACAACAGATACTTTTACTCTACTTGCACTACATTTTTAGGCAAGTAATGGTACTTTTACTTAAGTATGATTTTTCAGTACTCTTTCCACCACTGGTTGTTTCACATATGATAGCAAGTCAAAAATAAAGCAATAGTCTTGGGGACCAAGATTAGGATTGTTCAAAAAAATGCTCAGAAAATTACAAATTTTGTTCTTTTGATATTCTTCTTCTTCTTCATATTATTATTACTAAAAAAAAAACATGTATCAGCACAATCATTTTTAAAACATTGACAATATAAAAAAGTTTGAAATAAGTTACAGTTAATTTAAATTGTAATATTTCACAGGTTTTTAGTTGTTTCTTTGTTTGTTTTTGGAAAACAAATACTGCATGGACCATTTTTTTTTACCAAAGACTGGTATGTGGCTGCTGTTTGAGTTATCACTCCAACCACACAGAATAAGGTACATAGTCACTTCCTGTGAAACCCCTGACACAAGCTATATCTCAACTGAGATTGAAATATTGTGAACGTGACAGACAGCATGCAAACACACAATAAGCAAACAGGAAAACACCACCTGAGACTACAAGAATTCAGAAGAGCAGCAGATTCAGCATTACAGAGAAATCCACCCATCCTGCTATGCAGTACATTTTCATAACATTGTCAGAATATAATAGAGAGAAGTTATTTTACCATTTAATTATAGTTTTAATAAATAAAAAAATGTAATTGCTAGTAAATATCAGTGTCGAGTTACATATAAATGTAACCCTACACTGAAAAAAAAGATTCATAGGATTTACTACATTTTTTAAGGTAAGTGGTTGCAAACAATTTATATGGGCTGAATTGAAACAAATAAATTAAATGTAGTAATCAACTTAATTAGTTTGTTTAAATTTAACCCATATAAATAGTTTGCAACGAATCCTTTTTTTCCCAACCTAACCCTAAATGTTTAATTTTGAAATCAAACTTGCTATACAATAAATTGAATCAAAACAACAAGGCTGCATCCGAAATCGCCTACTACTTAGTAGGCACTGCATTTGAATTTGAAATTACTACTCGATTGTAGTGGCGACGCAGTGGCGCAGTAGCTAGTGCTGTCGGCTCACAGCAAGAAGGTCGCTGGTTTGAGCCTCGGCTGGATCGGTTGGCGTTTCTGTGTGGAGTTTGCATGTTCTCCCTGCGTTCGCGTGGGTTTCCTCCGGGTGCTCCGGTTTCCCCCACAGTCCAAAGACATGTGGTAATGGTGAATTGGGAAGGCTAAATTGTCCGTAGTGTATGTGTGTGAATTAGTGTGTATGGATGTTTCCCAGAGATGGGTTGCAGCTGGAAGGGCATCCGCTGGTTAAAAACATATGCTAAGTTGGCTGCGCATTCCGCTGTGGCGACCCTGGATTAGTAAAGGGACTAAGCCGAAAAGAAAATGAATGAATGAATACTCCATTGTAAGAAAAGTTTGTTCTATACAGTATGAATGTCAGATGTACTACATCCGCCATTTTGTCATGAATTTTGTCAGTCTCTGATTTTTGTTAGCCTTGCAACATTTTGAAGTATATTGGATTCAGTTCACAACCCATAGATGTACAGTATTTACTGACCACAACCCACTTGTTTTCTTCAGCAAATGTATAACAAAAGTCGGAGACTGATGCGGTGGGTTCTCATTTGTCAAAGTTTTAATTTACAAATTAAGTGCAAGAAAGGTATTGACAATGTCATTGCAGATTCTTTGTCCAGATCGCATTTGTAAACTTGTAACCATGTTTACAGTTATGTGTGGGGTTGTTACAACCCTATGGTTGTCTTGTCTCATCTGTTTCTCTGCTTTGTCTAGAACACATCTGATTGGCCACTTCTAGCCGATTGCTTGTTCCTGATTGGCCTACAGAGTTTTAAAAGCTATGACACAACTTCCTTTGCGGCCATCTTGTTTTGGTCACTTGCTTTGTGTTTGTTGAAACGTTTGTATGTTGTATAGTGCAGAGTTTTTGAATGTGTTAAAGTTGTGACCACTGAGATTTGTTTTGGTAATTGTTTATGGTTTTGTTTATGGTAATTTGTGCCGTCAACAACGATCGGGGAGGGCAGTGGCGGTTCTAGTTTAAATGACACCCTGGGCGAACCACCCCATACACCCTTCCCCCACTCCCCTTAAATTGTTAGATTTATTTTTTCAATAAATATAACAATTTATTTATATTTATTCTAAATAAATACTATTATTATTAATATTATTATACAATTATTATTCTGAATAAATAACAGAAATCAATCCTAAATGTTACTGGAAAACAATGTAACAACTGGAGTGATATGCTTAGACCACTTAAGAAATCTTTTGCATGAAATTTAGTTATGATAATTCTAAAGAATACAAAAAAATAAATATGTTTTATAGAATTATCTGTGGTCTTAGATCCGACTCATGGCCGACTCGTGAATTAATGTTAAGACTCTTTATCCATTCTTTCTGCTATATAGCCATGCTTAGTGAAATTAACACCATCAGCATATTATATAAACTTTAGTTATGTCGACTTGCAAAACTCACTGTGTGCCGACACCTCTCCGCAAAAAGATGTTACTCCAGTTTCACGGCGCATGAGCGGTGCGCATTTTATCGATGTGCATGCAAACAACCGGGATTCACACAGGAGTGCGTGAGGTGCACGGGAATGGTTTTCTGCGCGTATGCGTCAGTTCGCTTTCACCAGCGTTGTTTCGGTTGCAGATAAAGAATGCGTGCAAAAGATGCCATCTGTGAACGGCCCCTAACGTCTTTTGTCTGGGATTGGCACTCTAAGTTAATACACTTGCATAAAGTAAATCGTATCCCAATGCTTTTACTAGGGGATGTTTTTTTTTTTTTGCACCATCTCCACATGCCGCCCCCAGCAAAATGCCGCCCTGGGTGATATTGCCCATGCATAAATCCGCCTCTGGGGGAGGGCCAGTGTTCAGAGTTTACACAGGGGTGGCCGTGGCCTACCCACGTCAGTTGCGTCACTTCATTCCCATTCATGAATTCTCTCGTGGTGCATCATGGGATAGCGTAGCGTGCATCGGATGCGCTCTATAGAATCTCGCTGCAAGTAGTAGGTCATCCAGGTAATTCTCGCATACTGTTTTATATGAATTCACACATACTACTCGTCTCGCATACTGTTTGAAGCGTACTATTGAAATATGCCATTTTGGATGCATCCCATATCTCCATGGAGCTATTCACACTGACCATCAATCGTGGCATAACAAAGCAAGTTTATAAGGTTTAAATACTGAGGTTTGGTGACATTTTATGCACAAATTTGTCTGTTGGTATCATAATATGTATGCTTTTTGATGCACCAAACATAGTTACTACAATTTTTTCAAATTGCTTATTTTATTGCACCTAAAGTACTAATTTACAAATATATAATTTAAACCCTATGTTTTATATGCCTATTTTTTTTTTTATATTGTTAAGAGATTTGTTTTCTCATTAAAAAAATAAATAAATGTGACATTTTGAATAAAGAAATATGCTTGCTTGGCACTTTGTTATTGGTCATTTTGTGTTTAAGAACATAGCTTTATGGAGAAATGTTGTTTTGAAGGATTTGCTCTTCAGTGTTTTGGACTTTCAGCAGTGTTAACCACACTGAACTGAACTACACTGAATTCAACTCTGAAAGCTGGACAGACAGTTTCAATCTACTAGAACTTCTCTGTTAAGCTGCTTTGACACAATCTACATTTTAAAAGCGATATAGAAAAAGGAATTGAATTGAATCGAATTAATAATTATCTTCAAGAATGGGCTATGGTAAAATGGACAAATAGACCCTTTTTTACATTTCTGGCTTTCTCAGCAGCAGAAGTGGTCATACTTTGACATAAGTAAATGGGAGAGTATCACAAATATATATATATTTTTGCATTTCAATTTGCTTACAAAACAAAAGAACAACCTCGTGATAGTATGTTCACGACTTTCAAAAAAAAATATAATAAAAAAGAAGATTGTGACTGCTTGGCAGCCAAAAAAGAGAACCATGTCAAATTACTGCCCTGCCCATAGATACAGTACTGCATTAGAAACAGCTATACACTAAAAACTATAACTTCATTTACGTATGTTTAATTCAAAATATTAAAAACGTTTGAGCATTTGAGATACTGATGACCATACCTCATCATTGTTTTGTAAAGAGGGTCCATCCGCTTGTTAAGTGTGACGTCAAGCATAGCGGCTTCTGGGTCCAAGCCCTCTATCAAACTTTATAGGGAGACTCAACAAATAGTAATTATAAATGTTTACAAGGCGATGTAATACTTTAGAAAATCACGATCGCAATATATATTTCCATGCCTAATATCAGATGGCCAGAAAGTGATACGTTTTTTATCACTTTATTAAAATATTGGTGTCTGTGATGCAGCAAGTCCAGAGACTGTTGTGTGCACCATAATTTTATATAAAATTCACATTAATGTGTGATATGACTAAAAGGTGGTCATAAACAAATATTTTCTCAATTCAAATGAGTAGTGGCTTGGACCCGGAAACAGTATTTCATACATCACGACTTAACAAGCGGATTATGGACATCATGTGGCAGGGGGTGGTATGTATGTATGTATGTATGTGTGTATGTGTGTATGTGTGTGTGTGTGTGTGTGTGTGTGTGTGTGTGTGTGTGTGTGTGTGTGTGTGTGTGTGTGTGTGTGTGTGTGTGTGTGTGTATGTATGTATGTATGTATGTATGTATGTATGTATGTGTGTGTGTATGTATGTGTGTATGTATGTGTGTATGTATAAATGTACAGTGCATCCGGAAAGTATTCATAGCGCTTCACTTTTTTATGTTACAGCCTTATTCCAAAATGGATTAAATTCATTTATTTCCTCAAAATTCTACACACAATACCCCATAATGATGAAGTGAAAAAAGATTTTTGAAATTGTTGCAAATTTATTAAAAATAAAAAAGCTGATAAATCACATGTACAGAAGTATTCACAGCCTTTGCTCAATACTTTGTTGATGCACCTTTGGCAGCAATTACAGCCTCAAGTCTTTTTGAATATGATGCCACAAGCTTGGGAATTTTTGCCCATTCCTCTTAGCAGTACCTCACAAGCTCTATCAAGCGACGGTGTACAGCCATTTTCAGATCTCTCCAGAGATGTTCAATAAGATTTAGGTCTGGGCTCTGGCTGGGCCACTCGAGGACATTCACTGAGTTGTTGTGAAGCCACTCCATTGATATTTTAGTGGTGTGCTTTGGGTCGATGTCCTGCTGGAAGATGAACCGTCGCCCCAGTCTGATGTCAAGAGCACTCTGAAGCAGGTTTTCATTCAGGATGTCTCTGTACATTGCTGCATTCATCTTTTCCTCTATCCTGACTAGTCTTCCAGTTCCTACTGCTGATAAACATCCCCTTGGTATTAGCCTGGTGATGAGTGGTCCCTGGTTTTCTCCAAATGTAACGCCTGGCATTCACTCGAAAGAGTTCAATTTAAGTCTCATCAGACCAGAGAATTTTGTTTCTTATGGTCTGAGAGTCCTTCAGATGCCTTTTGGCAAATTCCAGGCGGGGAGTGGCTTCCGTCTGCTTACTCTACCATACAGGCCTGATTGGTGGATTGCTGCACAGATGGTTGTCCTTCTGTAAGGTTCTCCTGTCTCCATAGAAGAATGCTGGAGCTCAGACAGAGTGACCATCGGGTTATTGATCACCTCCCTGACTAAGGCCCTTCTCCCCTGATCACTCAGCTTAGATGGCCGGCCAGCTCTAGGAAGAGTCCTGGTGGTCCCAAACATTTTCCACTTACGGATAATGGAGGCCACTGTGCTCATTGGAAGTTTCAGAGCAGCAGAAATCTTTCTGTAACCTTCCCCAGCCTTGTGCCTCAAGACAATCCTGTCTTGGAGGTCTGCAGACAATTCCTTTGTCTTCATGCTTGGTTTGTGCTTTGACATGCACTGTCAACCCTGGGACCTTATATAGACAGGTGTATGCCTTTTCAAATCATGTCCAATCAACTGAATTTACCAAAGCTGAACAGCCTAAGAAACATGTCAAGAATGATCAGTGGAAACAGAATGTACCTGAGCTCAATTTAAAGCTCAATTTATGTATGTATGTATGTATGTAAGTATGTATGTATGTACTGTACGTATGTATGTATGTACTGTATGTATGTATGTATGTATGTATGTGTGTATGTATGTATGTATGTATGTATGTTTGTATGTATTATGCAGGCACGTGCACACATAGGGCTCAACCTGTGCAGTGTACATGCCCTTTTGAGTCCACGATATAAAGTGCCCTTCCAAAATGAACGTAAGTGCCGCCCCCCCACCCCCCTTCCCCCAGCTCTTCAGTTCGCGATCTCCCCCTTGATCTTCTACTATGCACATGCCCTTTGGAAAGCCTCTTCACGGCCCTGTATGTATGCATGTATGTATGTTTTAATTCCATATCAGCAGCATTTCATAGCAGTATTGGTGCTAACATTTAATGATTTTTTCTTCTCAGTGGTCAAAATTAGTAAGATGATCAGCCAAATAGTTGGTCATTCTATTGGTTAGCATCATCTCCAAATTACTGGAGATTATCAATTGGTTGGCGATTATCTCCACTTTTTTGCATCATGTTCAGTGTGAAAGGCCTTAAGAAGAATGACCTGGAAATGGTATTCAGTTCTACATCAAAAGCTTGTGTATATCTGGGTTTTAGTCAAATAGTCTGCAGCAGAACACACACAGCTGCATTCCTCTGAGTCAGTCTGTGATGTTGAAGATAAAGCCAAGCTTTGATTTTTCTCCTTCACCAAATTCAATTTCAGGGGCGATACACAGTACCTTTATTGCAAATAAATAAATAACTATAGCTTTACTTACTTTTACCAACATTTTCAGTACAGTCTGTCTTTTCTTCCCTATTGTGTGTGTGTGTGTGTGTGGGTTGGACGGTTCATAAAAAAAAAAACAAGGTTCACGTGTCAAGATTCAAAGACTGAAATTAGAATACAAAGCCTAATTTTTATTTTTACAACTTTTTAAATACTGTTAATGGTAGATTATAAGGCTAGTATTTTATGCTCATGTATTGTATGGTATTGCTATAGTATTTAAGTGTTACAATAGAGGATTTTTCTTTTACAATGTAAAACAAATCAAACAGAAAACTGTGAAAACAGAACCATCATACAAACAGAACTAACAATTTTGTGAACCGTCCCACCCATGTCTCTGTTTTGACCATGGGGAACTGAATATATTTTTATTGTTTGCTATATTGGTGGAGCTAATGTGACCTATCTCTTCAAGCCCTGATGTAGTTAATTCTAAAACGATTTCTCTCTGCATAGTGTTCATTATTAGGAACATTCATAGTTAGGTTTCTTGCAAGTAAAAGGCTCAATCCCAAATCTATTTTATACCCCTAAGCCTTCCCATTAGCCCTTGAAACACAGTGTGAAGGGATAGGGATAGAAAAATTCCCCCACAGAAATGGGACACCACTACTACAAACTCACACATCATCATGTTGTCAATAGCGCAGGTTGCTAGCTTTGCAAATGCATCATTTTCAATTCACTCACATGGAAGTTGAGAGTAATGTGCAGAGATATTGTTGCCGCTAATCTTTCGTATTGATAAACTGAAAACCTCACATTTTCGACGTCACACACTCCAGCACCAAGTCCGTTGACAGCGGTTGCCTAGTAACATACAAAGCACAGCGCACTGCTCTTTACTAGTGTCAACAAAAGGCAATGTGGTGCATCTCGCGCAGAGCCTCTGGGTGTTGCAAGATGTACAAAACTATATACTATCAACATTAACATTATACCAGATGTGCTCTCAAAAGCATTTTCACAGCCATCAGACTTTTCTGACAGACTGGCCTATTCTGTCAAGAAAAAAAATATGCGGTGAAATATTTTGCAGTGAATATTAGGTGACTATTGTTTGCGAAATCTCCTACCCCCCCCCCAAAAACATTTCTTTGAAGATCATGACCGTAACACATTAATGCTGTTATGAATGTAATAACTCAGATGCTTGTTTGTAGCAAAAATTCTTATTAATGCCCATTTTTCTTTTACATTTGTGGGTCTCTCATACCCTTTAGTGTGGTCCTGAAAAATCAGAAAAAAGAAATCCTGAAAAAAAGAATTAGGACACACCTACCCTTTCATGTTGTCATGATCAACAACAATCTGCACAGGCTACTACACATATGCCAATTTAATGAACTACAACTCCCATCTTGTACCCCAGACACACCAGTTCCTGATTACCCCTGATTAAACATACATTTATTGAAAGACTATAACAAAACAAAATTAAAACAAACCAGGAAACACACAGGAATCATAGGAGCAACAAAAATGGCAGACAATGAAAGGGAAACACAAATATTGTAGGGAAACAATCAGGCTAAACAGAATAAAGAGACGAGGGGTGAAGATAATAAATAACCATAGCAACAAACTGGGTAACTAAGGAGACAGGGCGTGACAACACAGAACTTAACATAAATAAACAAACACAGAGTGTGAACACAACACATGTGAACACGTAAAACGAGGGGTAGGGGTAAGAGCTATTCTGCGGTCACACAGGACTTTTCACCCTATAGACTTCCATTCATACGCACGCGAATGCATCAGACCGGAAACGTAAGCTTGTGCAACAAGTTTCGCAGTTCGCTGGGTTGCAAAGGTTAAGTTTGGTGAACTCTGACGTGCAAAATCGCATTACATGGCCGCATTACATGGCATTACATGGCCGTGAGACCATTCGAAGATCAAAACATGACCTCTTTGTACAGAAATTCAAATATGGACCAATCGCTTGCTTTTTTAATGTCTAATCATCTTGTTTAATCCCACCTCTTTTCGCAGCGACATACAACAGAATTTCGCATGCTCAAACTGGAATTGTAATTGTGCCTAAGAGAGTTTAAATCTTATTGTATTTTGATCAGCCTGATCTCATGAGAAAATGTAAGTATTTTACGTTTTGTCATTTTAGTAGAGTTCAGTCGTATGAAAATATACAATTTTAAAAAGGAGGCGTAGCACCTAACCCCACCCCTAAACCCAACCGTCATTGGGTGATGAGCAAATCGTACTAAATTGTATGAATTAGATCTTACAAATTCATACGAATTAGCTACTAAATCAAAAGGTTAGGAATTGCTGTGAGATTGCGTTGATTTTGATAGTTTGTTCCCCTGGTTGGTTTAAAAAGGACAAAACTTGAAAAGGCTTTGATATGCTGACTTAAAAAAAAAAAAAAAACAGCTTTATGCAGAGGCTTCGAAAACAGAGGCTTCCTTCATGACAACACACA